>CM048051.1:3922500-5167500 GCA_026259375.1 Verasper variegatus
AGGCCTCAAAATCTTGTTTTGTCAAAAGCTAATTCCGCAAAGGTTTGGAGTGAGAAGCAAAAAAACAGACCATTAGCCTTTAGCTTTCATCGGCTCGTCGTCCAAACTAGCTGAATACGGTCTTGACTCTCAAGTTTGGTTTCACCGTCTTTACCGACTGATCCACAACCTCAGATTCCCTCCAAGCTATAACCTCACTGCTCGTAGATGACTCAGCTTTGTTAGATTCCCACACCGCTGAGTGACCCGGTGTCTGATCCGCTCAGCCACCGTCACCTCACTTTCACCACAGCTTTTATCAGTGTGCGTGTGCGTGCATCACCGCTGCTGCCACCATGTCGCCGTTAAGTCTTTAATTAGTCTGTGCCTGCAGTGATGTGACCTGTATTGTAGGTTTAGTGCGGTTTTTAATTTAAACTCACTTCATCATGAAATTCTTACAGCACCATGTCCGTGTACTGCTGGACACTGGGAGGTCTGGTTTTTTCCTGTTACAACTGGCTGATGACCGAATAAATCACACAACATTGGAGTTTGATTATATTTGAACTACTTTGAAGGAACAACAGTGATTTATTTGGGCAGTTTGTTCCATTGGTTTGTTTACCCAGAATCTAATAAGACTGATTCTGTGATCGGTATCTGCGTCTGCGAGATAAATCTCTGTTCAGTCGGAATGTTAAATACCCACAGACAGATGGCATCATCCTAAACACAAAGTGCTCGGAGGCTGTTGTCGGGGAAATAAGGACAAAAACCCCAAATTACAATGAGAGCAGGCAGAGATAAGGAGATAGATGTTAAATCACAATAAAATAGAAACGAATGAATTAAGAAGTAATGTTGATTTAAAATAGCGTTGGGGATAGTGATGGAGAGCCAGATGGAGGATTATGCCAATTGGCTGTGGCTGTTTACTACATGGAAACCCTAATTACATATTGTCCTTTAAAATAAAAGCCCAAAATGTCACAGGTCATGACTTTAATGGGAAGAAAATGAGTCGGTCTGTCAATGAATGTACAAACTCAAGCCATTAAATTAAACTAAATTCAATTTTTGTTTATTTTAATTCAATATTAAATGGGTTTTGAAAGCGTATAAATGCATGAAAAGGCCAATGAAAGGATTTGAAGATGTTTTTCTTTTAGTTCCCTGAAAAATAAAGTCTCGACCATTTTTTATTCTTTTTTTTCTGTACAGTGTTCCTCCTCTAGACTGCAAAGCTAGTCCACTGTGAATGTGTGCATCCAGTGTGTCCTTTGTGATAGAGCTGAGCAGATAGTTTGATTGTGGAGAAAAAAACGCATGTCGCTGATAGCGTGCGACAACAACAACAACAACAACACGCAGAACGTCTGACAGCAGCAAACTGGAACGACACAGTGCCTTTTCAATAAGAAACAGCGGCGTCCATTCCATCCCCCACATCCAAGGTTTCACATCTCATCTCTCTGCCGATGTGCTTTTTTTTTTTTTTTTTATCCACCCTCTTCACTTCAGCTGTAAATGAATCCGTGCTTGGTTTTAAATGGTCTCATGTATTCTCATTTATATGGTGGATTCTGGTTTGTTCGAACTTGGGATCCTTTGTACACGTTTGGCCGTTGTTTCTGTCTTTATGACGAAGACGATGCTCGGCAGTTAATTGGGGAAATCGTCGAATGCATGGATAGAATTTTGCACCAAATTTTACACACTCCCAGATATAAGTTGGCTAATCTTTCATCACGATCACACGAATGTGGGAGAATTCCATATCTCACATTGTTAAAGAAAGTGAATAAAACCCTGTAGTTTTCAAGTAACACTGCAAATTAACGTACAAAAACAACAACAAAAAACACGTAACATTACCTCCTTGGTGAAGAGCAAACCTGAAAGGGATAAAAAGTATTTAGAACCAACATCACCAACATTTTAGCTCCAAATCAATCTGGGAAAGCTTCTGCCACTCGACGTTACGACGATGTTGTCATAACTAAAACAAACGATTGCCAAAGTGACACGGATTGAATCCCAAGTCGTAACGAACCCGGACTCGAAAGAAAGAAATACTTGCGACATCTTAACTCATCATCCTAGAAAAACGATCATCACACAGTCTCACACACTTCACGTCAAAGTACGAGACACAGTGACACTCTGCTCAGGTCCCGACTCCTCGAACGTATCTGGAACTGTTTGTCAGATGCTCGCATGCAAATTATATTAGAAAAAGAAAATTATCATCACGGTTTTCTTTTTGTGTGTGTGGTTTTTTTGTTTGGGGGGGCATTGAAGGCTCCGTGTGTTGTGTTGATCTTTTTTCAAGTGTTGTGAAATTTTTCAATGTTTGCTTCAAAAGAAAACTAATAAAAAAAACAGTGAGAGGTGTCGACAGCGGAATTTACTGAAACACAGTGTGAACCATGTGACCTTTTGAATTTTTGTCTGAAAATAAAACACACAAAAAAGGCTTAAAATGCTGAATTTCAGACGTGGGACCAGATTTTGTGTAAGTTTACGTGGGGAAACACTTTGTACTGGTGTGGAAGCTCCTGAAAACCATTAGTGGAGGATGAAGGGCGAACCAGTCCCTCTTGTTCAAATACCTCAAATATGACACAGACGCAGCCTTGAAGCTTTCTGCCTGAGGCCGACGCTCGATTCAGTCAGAATAAACACATCTGGGGGGGTTTTGTGAGGAGGAAACAAAGCAGGATGAATTTTTCAGGGTTTGAAGAAGAGACAGAGAATGTCCCAAACGAGACGACTTCACACTCAGACAGGAGACTTCATCGTCCAGCAGCTTTTACTCTTACTGGTCTGCAGCTCTTTAAACAGCAGCTTCCTTCCTGTAGGTCAGGCTTTAGGCCGCCGGCCCTCCGTCTGTAAATACTAAACACTGACTGAGGAAAGAAGGAAAACACGTTTGGACTTTGCATTCTGCCAGAAATTCTTGTGTTCAATAAAGTTAAAGGGGAAAAAGACAAAAGGTTGTGTGAAGACATAAATTTCTGATTTAGCAGCACAGAGGCCAAAGCATCACAAAGAGTCGCTGTATTTTAAAAGGTTTATAACAATAAAGCACAAAGATTTGCTGTTTAACGACAGTTTTAAAGGTTCAAGTCGGAAAAGAAAGAATAAAGAAACATGTTTACGTTTGTAAATCAGAAAGAGAACAACAAACATCTATTATATATTTGATTTGTAATTGTATATATGTTAAATACCTTGTTTAAAAAGCCTGTACTACTTCCTATCAATACTACAAAAATACTAAATAGAACTATATATTGAGTATATACCAAAGTATGTAGTCACTATAGGAAAACATATCCACTGTTTAAATATTTTAATTAGTTGACATTTTAAATTTGAATCCTATTTAAATAATATCTTCTTGATGAAGTTGCAAACACTGGACATTTAAATCCGGGGGTTTACTGTTTTATCTTTTTTTTTTTAACTACTTTGAAAACACTTTTTGTCTTAATTTGAAAGGGTGATTCAGATCAAGATGAGAACATGTCCCTGAGATTTAAATCAGCTCAGTTGTTTTCCAGTTCTTTTATGTTGAACATCTTTAAATTCATCATTTATTTATTCAGCCGCTCAACAAACCAGAAGCTGCGCGTTTCAGTGCTTTTATTCTCACTCATGCTTCAGCCTTGAGTGAAGGGTTTACACCAGACACTGAACATTCCAATAAGCTCCACTTATTTATGAAACAAAATAAAACCGTTTAATCTCTAAAACATTTCAACCCAAACATTCTTTATGAGCTGAGAATCAGGAGCATTCATTTCATTTATTTAATACGAGAAAATAAGTCATAAAAGCAATACGTGTACGAATATTGACATTTTTATACAAGAATCCAAGAAAATATATGATACATTAGAATTTACCCATGAATTTGCAGCCAGATAATGTTTAACTGTCACAACCAACAAATGTTCTTGCAGTTCTGCTTATTGGCCACTAGAGGACAGCATGCTCCCAATCTACAGACAGACTGAACCTGACTTTCACAGCTGAGAATCACATGACTCCAGTTTTTCAAACTAAAACGGTTAAATGATCTTTAATTTACTCTATATTATATTATACTATAAATGACATTGATATTGAGTTATTCTGATTCATTATAATTAAAGTAAAGAAATAATAATAACTGTAATAACTGTGGGTATGAGAAGCTGAAAATACAACAGCAGAATCATAAGTGAAATATGTGTAATAATGAAACATATCAATTTAAATATACAAACATTTCTGCAATATGTCATGAAGAGTGACAGAGCTGTGCAGTTTGAGCAGGAAAGTGAAGTGACTTTAACCAGAACTTTTCCAAGACCTGTTGAAAAGTCTTTGTCAGAGCGAAGTAATCTCTGGTTTGACCAAAGGGGGGCAGACTAACTCAAATTAACAGACACGTCCTGAAGCAGATAAGTTTGGTTAAAGTGTCTCTAACGTGGAAATATAGTTATAAAGAAGAGTAACTCAGTTTCCTCCTCGTGACGTGTCACTTGAGATCTCATCTGTTTTTTTATCTGACTGATAAAACAGGACGGGGATTCGATCTGTAGTGAAGCCACGAGACACAGTGCTGAGGAATTTAGATTGTGAAAAAATGTAAAGGAAAAAATCATTAAACTTTCAAATTAAACAGCAACAAAATCTACAAATCCTCAATTTCCATTGGTTGTTTTCTTTCACATATACACTTATGAAATGTGATACTGTTTGTAGACGTGGGGACATGAACTCTGGTTTCTACATCGCATTGACATTCATTTAATTCATTATTTCTATTGAAACCAATCACTCAGCAGCACTAAACGTTTACTTTCTATACATTTACACTGTGGTCTTGATATTTTTAATAAAAAGACACATACATACATACATGTACGTGCACTAACACCAGTGTCCTGATGCACAAGCACCTTTATTCTCATCAAACTCTTTAACGTCAGGTTCAAAGGTCACGTCAGACCCTCAGTCCCTGAATGAAGCTCACATTTCCATTTAGATTTGAATGTCCTCCGAGCGTCGTGTCGTCCTCGTCCCTTCGTGGCGGCAGCGGCTCTTCTCCTGGGAGCCCCCCCCCCCCCCCCGTCTTACAACAACGGTCCAGTGTGGCCGTCCGTGGCCTGGCATTGATCACACTCTCACAGAGCTGAAGGCACAGAGCTCGACCTCATGGCTCGTACCTGTCTCAACACACACTTATGTCCACACACACTTGTGTTACTTACCATTCCCATTTCTGGAGCTGTTCTCTGCTGATGTTCAGATGTGCAGCATGTTTTCTACTGAGCTGCTTGTGTACTGTCACCAAACAGTTTGTGATGTTTGGATCCAGAGAATCAGAAGGCCCAGTGGAAAGGGTCTGGATGAAGTCTCAACAGGAATCCAGTGCAGCTGAGGGTGAAACACGGGAACAGATGTCGGTGGCATAAAAGAAAAAACGCCCCCTTTCACACACGTGTAATCTCTACTCGCTAATTCCGAAGTAAACAGCACCAATATTTAAAGGTGCAGTGTGTAGAATTTAGTGACATCTAGTGGGGAAGGTGCATGTTGCAGCTGAACACCCCTCACCTCACCCTCCTCTTCCAAACACGAAAGAGAACCTGTGGTAGCTTTAGTTGTCTTAAAAACTCAAAAGGTGTTTAGTTTGTCCCGTCTGGGCTACAGTAAAAAACATGGCTGCCTCCGTAGAGAGGAGCCGCTCCTGATGTAAATATAAAGTATTTAAATATTAAGGGTTAACTCTAAGGTAAAGAGAACAACAATTCTTACAAGTTAGATGAAACACAATAGTGAAAACATCACTAGGATTATTTTATATTTAATATCTGCCAGTAGATCCATTTGTTATTAGCGCCATCTAGTGGTAGAGTCCCTTTGCAACAGAATCTATGGTCTCTCTCTTGAACCAGGGTTTGGTTTGTCCGCTCTGAGCTTCTGTAGAAAACACGGCGATGCAACATGTCTCCGTGGTAGACGACCGGCTCCAGAGGTAAATATAAAGAAATAGTTCTGAGGTAATGAAAACACAACGATTACACACCAATGAAATCACGATTTTGAATGTTATCTCCCATTTGTAACAACAGATCCTCTCAAATCCTCCACGCTCATCTGCATATTGCTTTTTAATGTCCGTGCAGCTGGACTCTGGAGTCAAATGAGGTCATATTTTGAGTTGAAATGAGCCGTGCACAGATCCACTGTGTTCCGCAGCCTGTGGTGCTTTTTTACTGTAAATCTGTGGAAAGTCACATTTACCTTTTGAACCCCTGCTGTGTTTCTTTCATTCGGGTACTTCACCATAAACCCACACATTTGGGTTTTCGACACATTTTCTTCATGCCTTCAAAAGCGACATTTCCAGAATGAAAACATCCTCTTGTGCGAGAACCCAGTTACAGACGTCTGCCGTCCTGTGAGAAAATAGGAAGTGTTGCCATAAAGCAGCAACTACATGATGTGTGGTGTAAGTTCCTGTGGCTGCTTGTGTGATTTTTATATAAAGGTAATAAATATTGCATGTATTTTTTTTAATTAAATGCTGTGCACTGTGAGATAAACAGTAAATCGTTCCCTGTGTGAAGTCCTCTTCACCCGGATGGGATCTGGGGACTAATAACGCGTCTCTCCGTCTGCCTGTGGAGCTCCACACTACACAATGAGCACCGTGATAATGTTCTCCAGCTCAGTGATACAATAATATTCCACGGTTTTTAAAAAAAGAAAAGAAAAAGCTTGTAAACTGTTGTAAACAGTGGAATTCGCTCAGTGAAGCAGGAGAGATTTGATGAAACAAAAGGGCCACGCTTCAGTCAGCTTTGTTGAGCAGATCAGAGAACAGCCTGAATGTACCTGAGGCTGAGGGCTGCTTGGTTTTCAAATATACAGAAGCAGATGTTTCTCTCTCCCTCTCTCTCCCTCCCTCCTTCTCCTTTTGTCTTTCTTCTTCTTCTTTTTTTTTTTGAAAAATATTGTTGAGTAATATTTGTTTTTCCATGCGGGGCCACGTTTCAGCCTCCTCATTTCCACGCCGCTCCCATCTGGTCCCTTCTCATTTCTTGTTTTGTTTTGCGTTTGCCTCAGCTCAGACTCGGCCAGCCATGCATTCCTCTCCAGAACATTCTGCTTCATCCCTGCTTCCCAACCTTTAAATCACATCAGTGTTACATCACAGCGCACTCAGGCTTCCTGCTGCGGCCGCCATGCCAAGAACTTTTCCCCTCGCGCTCTGTCGTCCCCTTCACCTTCTGCCGCTCGGCCTGAACGTTCCCTTAGCTGCAAAGAGTCAAAACCGATATTCTGCATCTTTACATCTGTCGAGAAGAAACTGTTTCTAATGTGCATGAACCAATATATCTTGGAGAGCTCCTTCTGTCCTGATCCACGAGTGGGAAGCTACAAATGTATTATTTATTATCACCACACAACCATCTAACAGTCGGGACTATAATTAAAATTTATGGCAATTACAGATATTTAATAAAGAATGTTTTTCAAATGTTTTCATACATCCTGATTCAATTCAACTTTATGTATACAGCTCCAAATCACAGCATACATTATCTCCAGGAACTAAATATTCAGATGTTTATAGCAGGTATGTAACCAAACCATTATTCAGATATAGTCAAATCCAAACGTACATACAGGTTGATGCACATCTGTCCAGTGACACCATCACTGTCCATGAATCTACTTTGAAATACAAAAGAATAAAGTTGAGATAATGTCCTAATCACAGTCATCGTCCATGCTCGAGCAAAAACAAACGGCTTGTAACTACACAACCAAGATGTAAACAATAAAGGCTGCACGAACGGAAGATCGTCACTTTTCATCATTTTTATTATGCACTGAGGAACAAATATTTTATTTGTGTTGTAATTTTTAAACCCAATGACCCCAAACTGAAGCCGGACACAGGAAAATGTTGAGTTAAAGTCGAAATCCTCCTTCATTCCATGGCTTTACTTCATGACTAAACCCTGTTTGGAATAGTTTTCTGACTGGAATTAGATATAATGGCGTATTCAGTGTAGTATTTCAATTCTATTTTGTCTTTTTCTTTAGTGCCTGATGCCTCAAACAACACATCTACTGCTTTAGTGCTTTTATACTGTGTTACTACACATAGGCACTGACCCTAAATACTAAACCATGAATCCACTGTACAGATTAATACAGTAAATCAACACCTACTCATTGTCGATGCTCCGAGAAGGGAAACCTGTGTCAGCTGCCGGTTGATGAGTAACCACGACTGACAGATTAACTATACCGATACAGTAAGTTAGTGAGTCAGTCAGTTGGTTAGTTAGTCATAGTTCAGAGACCTGCTGTCTGTGATTCTCTTCCCCCTGTTTCCCTCCTTCCTTTATTGCTCCGGACCTTTTTACAGAAATACACCAGGAGTCCCGGCAAATTGCAGAACCTTCGTTTTTTGATCAGCAAATCTTCAGACGGAGGCTTCTTCAAAGAAATAACTTCCCACTTCACTTCTTAAGCTGAACAAAAACTCTTCTTAAATGAATGGCTTTTGCTCACAGCTTGTGGCCGCAGCTGGCAGTATTGTTGGCCGCTCTTGTCCCCTGGCCGCGGAACAGACAGACAGAGGATGAAGGGGCGATGGAGGGGGGTTGACACAACAGGTACACACATGAAACGACCGCAATTATTGTCCTCCCTCCTCCTCAACACCACCGTCACAACTGACAAGGTGTTGGCTGATTTATTTATCTTTTTTCCTTTTTCCTATTCGGGGTTTCCTCGGTTGACTTTGTCTTTCTGCAGCCGCACAATGAAAAAAGCCAAAGAGGATGCACTTTATTAGGAACATCTGCACACCTGCCTCTTTGTGCAATGTATGAAATCATGCACGTACATGTCAGACGGGGGGGGGGGGGACTCGGTTGTTGGTGCCAAACAAGCTGGTTTAAGTGTTTCTGGAAACTGCTGATCCGCCGGTTTTGTTTTTTTTTTTACAAACAACAGCCTCGAGAGTTTATTCAGAATACAACAAACAGAGAATCCTCCGTCAGCAGCGGTTCTGTGGACAGAAACCAGCCTGTTGAAGAGAGAGGTCAGAGGAGAAGGGTCAGACTGGTCGGAGCTGACAGAAAAGCTAACTCGGGGAACTCTTCACAACTCTGCTGAGCAGAAACTCATCTCAGAGTGACCAGAGTCGAAACTTTGACGAGCTACAACAGCACAGGAAAGCTTTGTGTTCCAGACACAACAACAGAAATCTGAGGCGGACGCAGATGAAGCCTGGTTTAATGAATCCTGAATTCTGCTGTGGCTCACAGATGATCACAATGTGTCATTAACAGCATGCATCCATGGACCAGACCTGCCTCGTGTCAACAGTCCAGGCTGGTGGAGGTGGTGTCATGGTGTGGGGAACGATTTCTTGTGTCCTTAGCACCAATCAATCATGGTTTGAATGCCACCGCCTGTCACAGTCTCGTTGCTGAGGATGCACACGGCCACAGTTTACCATCTTTCTAATGGCTTCCTCCTGCACGACAATGCTCCATGTCTCATTTCAAACAGGTCTCATTTCAAATCTGCATCCGATAGGACACCTTCGGGAAGTGGACGCACACGAGATCTGCTGCATTTAACCTGCGAGTGCGTCACTGGAGCCGTTTGTTTGTGTCTGACATCGGCTGTCGGGGTTTTTCGTGACTCCTCCTGATGGACCGATCAGATTTTGTTCCTGATGTTGCCTTGAAAAAACTCACGTGTTAAAGTGCCGGTCGTCAGGAAGGGAAGTCCGTGACCTACGAGCCAGTTCACAGCCGAACACGGGCTGATACCGGGGAAGATACGAGGGAAGATGCTGAGACTACAAAAAGTTTTCTGTTCCCTCAATGACAAAGTGGAAAAAAAACTAGGAGGCCTAGAAGTAACGATGTAATTATTGATCACATCCTGGAATCTGACAATGAAAAATGGTGTCAGCTGGAGGACGAAGGGAGGGGGTCAAAGTTAAGGTTTCCAGCCTGGAGAGGACTCGTAGATCTTCAGACCTGTAGGATCATCAACTCTCTCTGCTACCAAGATAAACTGAGTCAAGAGAAACTCCTGAAAGGCTCCAATGTCTCCATCAATGACCTCCTAGAGTCTGTCCATCAAAAGCAAACTGAACGTCTCCCAGACATGAGAGCGGTCGGGGGTCGGGGGGGATGTTCCCTATCTGTGGAATAATAACCTCATTGTACGACGACCCCTCAGAGAAACCACACAGTTACAGACTTGGTGCTGTTTCCAGTTTGTGGATTTCACAGTGAAGTGTTTATCAACTTCACTGACCTTTTGGCAATTAATCCATTTCACTTTACTAACATTATTAAAACTGCAACAAACATGTTTTATAATTACAGAGGCAGATTTTGAACTGAATACAATATATGAATGGTTCACAAATTTTAAATACTTATGAAACGTATTAATCCTCATCTTCACTGTTGAATCTCATGATTTTTAAACTCTTAAATCTTGGAAGTAACTCTGTTTCTTGGTGTGTTACTTCTTGGTATTGTTATTAAAATATTACTTTATACATTGCAATGTTTTCTTGGCTGCTACTTATTCCACAAAAGTCTTAAATATACGTAATTGCCAGACAGAACACTCAGATCTGCTTTTCATGGATTTAATCTTCTAAATTCAATAAAAATTTATCTTGTATTTAAAATTTCTTCTTTTCTGTAAACATCTGCTTTCTTATTTCAGTCACTCGAGACATTTTTCAGTGAAATTCAATAATAACCCTCACATATAAAACAAGATGTGCAAATCGTTTTTTATCTTCTAAGACGCACAACAACTCACTGTCAATACTCAGATAACCTCTTCAGGGGCGCACAGCTGTGGAACAACATTCCTGCACAATCACACTCGTTTGTGGAGCCAGACATTTTCAAATATTCAGTGTCAAAGCAACTCTAAAATACTCCTCCAAGAAATTAAGTTTCTACACAACAACAACCAAAAATCCCTGAATGTGCTTCTTTGTGTTGATGGTGTCTGAGCAGAACCATGAAAGATTGGATCCGGCTTGATTCACTACAAATGGATTTCGTGCTGTTAGATCAGATATTCTGGCAGAAAACGAATAGTTCCTCTGTGAACATTTTCCTGACACTGCTCAGTATCAACGTACGTGCTGCTCGCCAACGACCGTAATGAACAACACATCCTCGTGACATTAACATACAAAAAAACATGCTTCGCTTTCCAACAAAGCTTTTTTTTTCCTCTGCTGCACTTTGGTGCTTTTAAAGCGTATAGTTTCTTAGAGGCGGCGAAGTCCTGCTTCATGTCAGCAGCCACACTCAACACAACAGCTGTGCACAGCCTGCGAGCACGGGCCAGAGTTCTTGGCCGTTCCGTTTCCTCTGCGTGACTTTATGATTACTCACAATCTAGTTAAATCGCAGAATCACAGATGCACATGTTGAAACCTGTTTGTTACTGCTCTGGCTCTTGAGAACATGTGGACTGACGTTTTGTTTGAATTTCACTTAGTCACTTGGAAAAATGAGCCTTTCGGTTGATTTGTCACTAAACTGACGAGGTCGTGTTGGTCAAAGCACTCACACGCTAGCAGACATCAATTCTGTGCACTGAAGATACATGTAAATGCGAAATATGTTTTCATCGACGGATGTGTGTGTGCATTTCGAAAAAATGAACGGGAGCGAGTACAGACACAGCCTCGTTTCCCAAATTGGCATCATTGACCTTTAGCTAATAACGATGGGAAAATGTGATTAAATGTGATTTCAAGTGGAATCTGGTTTGACAACTTGTAGATTGACGACAACAGGCAGACGAACGTCACTGTGGTCAGACGAGGTTCTGGGTTAGAATAAATTAAAACCCGCTATAGATCCAGATTTATATGTGGATCTGCACCCAATTGCACACTTCAACATCAGGCCTCTAAAATATCTGTAAATCTCCCCTGGGAAATTGGTGAAAATGTTACAAAACACAATGTTAAAGAATGTAGTTGGAGAAAAATCCTGGATCTGCCCCAAAATGTCTTGGCCCTCGTCCCGTCCGTCTAAGTTGCTTGGAAATCCGCTCAGTACATTTTGCCTAATCCTGCAGACAAACAAACAACCCAACGGACGGGCGGCTCCTCCTCCCTGTGAGTAATACCACAGAGCAGATGAGTGACGCAGGTTTGATGGAGCGGTTTGAAGTTAACCTGGGTTTGATGATAAACAAAGCCAGGTTATGCTGAATGATTCCTGCAAAGATATTGGAAAACAAGGAGGAGGAGGGGAGAAGGAGAATGAAAGAGAGAGATGTGCTGCAGGATTAGCTGCGAGGAGCCTCCCTGTGGCGGGCGGCCCTTCTTTTTCCCAGGAACACCGGGAACACTGTAAGGTGATTACTGTTTCATTTGCCATCGCTCCAGTGGTTAAGCACTATGGCCACTAGGGCTTGACTGCCTCCCCTCAACACAATGGGACACAGAGTTAGACTTTTTTACATCCTTTCCACTTAGCAACAGCTAATGAAACAGTGAACTCGCTGTTTTATTAATAAAAAGATGAAACATTGAGGATTTGACATGTGAAGGAAAACGGCAGGAAAAAGGGCGCTGGAGGAGCAGGAAGGACGTCGGAGAGGTTCTGGAATTCTTCTCCGAGAACAGCTGGGTTCCTACATTGTGTTCCTGTGTGTGTGTGCGTGTTTGAGGATGGGGGGATGAAGAAACGTGTGATGAAGGGAGGAGAGGTGGTTCTTTACTGTGAATGAAAGGCAGCTGTGGCCTTGCTGTGGGGAGTGGACACAAGGTGATGTCGGTGGAGAGTCAGAGGACGACACACATTCACACACTGAACCTGTACAGATGTTTGAACTGGACTGATGCTTCACTCGTGAGCTTCTCAAGACGCTGATGAAGCTGTTATTGGGCTTTTAAAAACGCAATCTGTGAACAGTTGCTAATACATGGAGGCAAAGAAAGACTACGATGCATGTGCAGAAATAAAAAATGACAGAGAGATAAACTCATTTAACGTGTTCTGTGTTGCACATCTTTCAGGACACACCAACACAACTGGTGCTGAGCGTAAGTAAAACTGTGTACGTTGTCAAACCTCTAAACCTTTTCAGTTAAACCATAAATATAATTGTGTTGATGCACTTAATCTACAGCTAATTCCACCAGCTCAGCGCCTGTGTAGGTTGTAACAGGACTTTGCACAAATTAAAGATAATCTGGGTAATTAATTGGAGATGATGATGATTAATAAAAAGCATTTAAATCAAACGGCAAAGCAATTAAATCAAACAATGTTTGATTGATATGTAATTTGAAAAGTAAACTTCACATTGATACAAATAGAAGCTGAAAGGAAGCTGTGGATTTCCCTCCAGGGATGTGGACTGATGAGGAGCAGCCGGAGTTAGATACTGATTATGTAGTTCTTCTTTGACGCCATAAAAACTGGGGGAAATGTCATGTTTGATATCTGAGACTGACACCAGACCTCAATATCGCGGCTCCGCTCCACGATCTCTACTGTGCAGCCTTTGGCTCCAAGTGACGACTTCTCATTTTTGTGCAATATGAGGAGGTGGATATGTGTTGTTTGTCTAATATATGGCAGCGTGAAAAAGAGAATTTATTTGAAAACTGGAGTGAATCTAAGTCAATATTATACTGATACATATACATATAGATCAGACCTACATTTGAAATTGAAACGTTTTTCTTTTTCTCCTCCTTACCGTCTGTTTGCTTCTTCACCCCCCCCCCCCCCCCATCCCCCCATTTCTCCAGCGGGGTCCTTCCCTCACTCATCACAGTGATGTGAGATTAATTTAACTTCACGGACTTCTCACTAAACTGGTCTGTCTCTGGGCCCCTTCCAGGATGTCCATGCAATCTCCTCTCAAAGGAGAGAGGCTATTAAGCAGCCTTCAAGAAAGGATGGAGGGAATCAAACCAAGGGCAATTGAACACAGGTAGACAAACAAATTCACACGGTGACACAGAAATAAATTGAGGTGTGTGTGTGTGTCTGTGTGTGTGTAGGTGAAGGCATTTATTTAAATATGCCCTTTCGCTTCTCCCTTTGAGTATTTAACACACACCCTGAAGGTATAATGCTTCTGTGGGGCTTCGGTGGAAATAGCAAATTGTTCTTTGTTCATTAAAGACCTGTTATAAGACGGCATGAAGAACAATCATAATATTAAACACTGTCTCGAAGCCAGTAGCATTTAGGCTCTTTATAAACATGCTAACAAGAAGATGACAGGTAACAGGATCACACTACGAGACCTTTGCAGGAATCCTGGGTGCAGACTGGTATGATCGATATAGAAAACACTAAAGTGAGCTCATTGCTGTTAAAGTTGTACCTTTTTAAAGTGTTAAATTCTGGATTACAAAACAAAAGCATGAAACCAGTTTGAATTTGACACTGAGTGTGCACATTAAGATTCACTTTGCACCTGATATCAACATCCATCCATCAGTCCGTCAGCCATACCTGCTTATCCTTGAGCGTCAGGGGATTGTGGGGGGGGGGGGGGGGGGGGTCGCAAAAAGTTCAACAGTCACCTGATTCCACTTCCTCCCTTCAAACAAATGTGCAGGATGAGGGTCATGTGGTCAGGTGAGCGTCTTACAGTGTCAACAATGTTGAGGTACATGATGGATTCCACTTTCTGCGTCGTAGCATCTCCTCACATCGCTTCCCTTCACCTGTCTGGTTTATACGGTGACACTTTTCGGCCTCATGGTGGCAGCATGGGTTCACGCCATCGCTCCCGCTGGTACGACCACGTTCGACCAATCGTGAGTTAGTCTCAGCTGTCAATCGTTTCTATACCAGTATGATAAGAACTAACTAAAGGAACCAACTATCTCTGGGGAGAAATTGTATTCGACAATTTACTTTGACATTTTTGTTTGGTCCCCTCCGCTAACATGGAGGAGGCAGCCACCAGGGGGCGATCCGGATCATTTGGAGGGCTGCCATCTTTATAAACAGGTCTATGCTTCACACCCATTATATGCAGATGATTCATTTGCTGTTTTTCACTTGTTTGTTTCATAGACGTTTATACAATGATCTCCTTCCACGTCTGGTCTCTGTAAACATCTATTCAGAAGAAACGTCTTCATCTGAGGGGATGTCAGGTCCGCGATGGAGCCAGTGGATGTCAGGAAGAAAACAAACGCTTGTTCACATTTCAAATTGATGGAATTCAGTCTTGAGATCCACATTAAAAGTGTGAGAAGAATTTCCAACGGCCTTTATTCGAACTAAGCAACGTGATGCATCCTCTCACTCTGCAGCGTTCACTTCTTCTCCTGTTGCATCTCCGACAGAATATCCAGTCTGATATTGTCCAGAGGTTGTCTTTCACATATGAGGAAACACAGCAGGAGATTCTCCAGGTCAGCCGTGTTCACAACAATAGGAACATCTCTGTAGCATTAAGGGAAGGGGTGGAGCCTGGGAAGAGCAGGGTATATAATGATAGATAAATTCTGCTGCAGATATATTTATGTTTAAAGCACATTGACAACTTTGTCCTCGTCTTCCACATGTATGGCTCCTCTTTTTCATCCTGAGACCTTTTTATATTCTTGGGGGGTTTTCAGTTTCGTGTCTGTTATGTGCTCGAGTGGTGAATTCTCCACACATAACCCTGCTCTATTCTCACATCGAGCCTCATCAGACATTTTCCAGAGCGTCTACAAAAAGAAACCAGACTCAGACATTTGATTTCTCACATTCAGCTCCTCGGGATGATTTCAGGAGAATATCCGAGGTTCAGCGCTCGTGTGAAAGCAGCTTTAAGGATTAGAGTTTGTGCAAACCCTGAAAAGAGTCGTTTCTCTGCTGTCCAACAATTATATCATTAATCTAAAATAATCGTCAAGAGAAGGAGATGCCAACAAAAATGTTCTTGTTTCCCACTGATTCAACACATTATAGTTTTGGACTTTTACCCATTTTCTTTGCCCACGTATTTTCCCCACAGGCTCCGACAA
Organism: Verasper variegatus; assembly: GCA_026259375.1. NCBI lineage: Eukaryota > Metazoa > Chordata > Actinopteri > Pleuronectiformes > Pleuronectidae > Verasper > Verasper variegatus. Next base: position 3,938,561 of record CM048051.1, read on the forward strand.
AAGTGCAGGTGGTGGAACAGGATTCCCTGAGGGAAAGACTCTGTTCGATGTACAATGAAATCCCTCTTGATGTATTTGGCCAGTGTCTGCCTCATCCACTCTCACTGTACAATGCATACGGTTTACCTGAGGCGCAGGAGAGAATTGATCTCCTGTCCAGGCTCTGTTCCCTCAGATCACCGCTCTCCTGTTGTGATTCCCTCAACCAGGGAGATCAGCTCACATCGCTGAGGAGTGTAAATGGGTTCAGAGATATTAATTATTAATGAGAAAATTACACCGACAAAGTCCATGTGGGGTTTCGAGTTTGTCTGTGCGGGTTTTGAGTCAGACTCCTTCTTTTTTCTGTCCCCATGTGGCGAAACCAGAATAGATCCCAGGTTTTGTCATAGAAATGAAATAAAAAATTCATACGTAAGAGATCTTATTAAAACTACTACAGCTGTGATGAGATGTTTTTGTCCGTTTGTTTCTTGTTCTTATTTTGTTGTTTTGTTCTGAGCTCAGGGGTGAAAACACACGTTTAAAGCAGGAATCAATCATCAGGTAAATGTCAGCTTGTTACCTGAGTGCAGGGATAGTAAAAAAATACACATTCAGTCAAAGTAATAAATAAGTAAAGATACCATATTAATACAAGGAAATAAAAAAATATTAAAATATTATATACGCTGTAAACTGAATATATGCAGTGTAACAGTATTGCACTTATATGAAATTGAAATGTTTATTATCTCTGCCCAAAAGATGATGTTTTTACTTGTTTGTCTGCAGCTTTACACAGAAACTGCAGAACGGATTTACACAAAACATGGTGGAAAGATGCAGGAAGAGTCCCAGGTGATCTTTCATTGTCTTTAACTTTGCAATATTGTGCATATTTTGACCTTTTCACCACTTTTCCACAGAATGATTTCTGGATTTTAAAGATCAAGCACCTTAAGATGACTGATATGTGTGAATTGTTTGAGGGCTTGATTGAGTTTAAGAGGACTTGGTGGAGGTCTACACTCTATTGAGTGCTTTTCTAGATTAAGAGATAAAGTCACTTGTTCTAGTTTGGTTGTGTTTGGTTTTGATCTGCTCATGTTTCACAGTTTTTTTTAATGCTTCTCCACACGACAGTGGAAATAAACACCGGCACTGAACGTCCATCCGGAGTTGCTGCGATGTCAAGGATGAATATATATACGGCTGCTTTAACGATGTTTAATACCAGACTATGTCGTCTCATGGCTTATTCACTTCATCTATTTTGTGGCGGCACACATTCATCAGACAGACAAACTTTTATTTGGTAGAAAACACACATTAAATCTACATGTAAACACACAAGGATTATAATGTAGTTGAGTCCGTGTAAATCAGGGTTTGACTGTCATTGGGCTTTAAAGGCAGACAGAAGTAGTTGTATTGTTCTAAAAAGCCGGTGATAACTAACTGACAGTTTGTGCAGAGACAAAAAAAACAAAAAAACAATTTATTCCTTCGTTCTCCCTGAACTTAATGTTCACGTTTTAAAATCATGGGAAAACACTTCAATCTATTATCTAGGAGACACTAAAACTCCTAAAGTGCTTCTTAAGGCTGCGTGACCCAGTCCAGCTATAATTCAGCTGCAGAGGAACTCTCCAATCCACAGGAGTGACTGTGAACAAAGACTTGTGTGTAATATTTTATAAATCAATTCAGTATCAGACAACAACACATGTCAAAATGTCAAATTTGTGTCTGTAGCTTTGTTCTTTATACCAGGTAATATTCAGCCAGCGTATCCAGCAACTAACAGCGTGAGTTGTAAATTTCTTTATTGCTCGTTTGAGGTGAAGAGTGCACAGCGTTATCTAAAGATGATGATTTAGTCTCTTTTCAACTTTTAAAAAACAGCCCAAATCCTCCGTGTCGTAACAGCCGGTAATTGCCCTGTTAGCAGATGATTGCAGAGTCTCAGGTCAAAGTACTCTTCACCTGAAGCTGACCACACAAACCCCGTTTGTCGGGCTGCCATTCTTTTGGCAGAGGAGTATTGATCCAGGGGATTCTCTTAAGCGCTGTAGTTTGTCCTCTGAGGGTGGAGCTGAAGGCTCGGAATGGAGAAGTAAACAGGCACTTGGTAAATAAAACGCCTAGGTCAATATAGCCATTTTACCTATTAACCTGAGGCAGGTTGGGCCATTGGAGGAGGTTACACAGTGTGTGTGGAAGAGGAAGAACCTGTAACTTGGTAAACACAGAGAGTTTGGTCATTCAGGGGTCAGAGGATTTTAAATAAACCAGCTTTGGATGTGCTAATAGTGGGTTTGGGTTGTTGTTTGGAATCTATATCACTTAAATTACATTTGTCCTCGCGTTTTCTGTCTTTTAACATATTTTTTAGAAATTATATTTATCAATTCTCGCAACAAACATCTTCTTTGCTTCAAACTTCAAACATCGTGTGAGTTGAGTTTGCGCAGCTTGGAATCCAACTCAGCTCTTTAACTGTGTGAGTTTTGGTTTCACCCATGAGCACATGGCGAGCAAAAAATACTTCCCGACCAAATCCAGAAAAGGTCAGAGGTGAGGGTCAGGGGTCGGGGAGGCGTGGCCTCGGTGCCGGAGACGCCCCCAGGTTTACACAAGTGTAAAAAGAGTCCATTCAGTCTGGCTGCATGGGCAGAGTTTCACAAAGGTCCACTGTGTGGGGCCTATACTCCCCCAACACACACACGCACACACACACACACACACACACACACACACACACACACACACACCTCCTCGATGCACCATGCCTACAGGACACAGACAATAGGAGGGGTTTCTGGTTTGCCTGTTCGACTAAGTTTTTGTTTGTACTTTTACCGGCGTGGATCAACAAATTCCCTCTCTTTTGCAGTTTTTTTTAATCCTAACCTTCATTTATGTATCGCTGTCCAAAGTGATCAACTCAACACTGTGCAGAAGAATAGAGGAATGAATATCCATGAAAGAAGACATCAACTCGGGGGAAATGGTTTTAAATGATGCATGAAACAAACGGATAAAGAAAAACGTTAGACAATGCAAATAATGCCAAAGCTCATTGTTGTAAAAAAGAAATAATTTGAAAAACACACAAAAGGTTTAAGAGGGGTCAGATTACTGTTGCGTCAGCTTTCACCCCCGGGCCGGTTCGTTCCTGCTAAATATCTGGATCTTTAAAAACGGGTCACATACAGTTTCCTTTTGATTTAAACGGCTCATTCATTTCCCTAAAACTGCTGCAAACGCCAAACAAGTAAAAACTTCAGGGGGACTATTTTCAGAGGCGAATGAATATACTTTCAGAGCTTTACTGTCTAGGAGGTCTAAGGCAGAGAGGAGCAACACATGTCCTCATTAGTTTGATTTTCCAGACCTTAATACATTAATTCTAAGTATATTTTTGACCGGATCACATCCTGAACACCCTCTGGATAAAAAGGGATACTTAAAGTATAAAGTTAGCAGGCGGTCACCTGTTCAGCCAAAGTTCAGCGGCTGCTCAGATAAATTTCACTCGTTTTTTCATTACTCCTAATTGTGCATATTCAATTTTGTTTTTAAACTTTCACATGAAATGTGGAATTCATACTTCTGTCTCTTAAGAGTTGATCCCTGTGATCCAAACAGAAAACTGGAGCCTTCCTCTGTGACTCATTTCTAACCTCAGCTACCAACTGAAAACTTCCCCGGCAGCCCCTCGTTTTTCTAACTCTTGGTATTATTTTAAAGTGCAGCGATGATCTGGTTTTTATAATTTAGCCCTCATCTTCCTTTCCCTCAGTAAAACGGTGGATTATTGCCAGATTAAGGGAGTGCCTTTTTCTTTATCCCTGGGTAAGCCTGCACAGCACGCGGCTCAAAGGTAATGAAGCACTCTGTGATCCGTGCCCGGATGAATCCCAAAATTCCCAGAGCACCACTGTATTTTATAGGAAATGAGATTTGCCGTGAGAGCCCCCGTCGAACCTGTGCAATTTCCATTTTGAGCGCAGCCATAAACTGTGTGAGTACGAACAACCGGCTGCAACAACCCCCCGACCTGTTGCTGTTTGAAAGAGAAGAAAAAACAGGAAGACAGGATTTTTAATTGCTCTAATCTTTGCCAGTGAATCATGCTTTAATTCCCTTTTGTTTAAAACTTAGGAAAACAGAACTAAAACTGAATCCAGACACATTTTAAAACATTCCTTTATGTGAATTGATTATTATTAGTCCTCTAATGTATAAAGGTTTTTACTTATTCTTCATTCTGACACCAAAATCTTTGATTTGACCAAGGTTACCTGAAAACAATATAATCTGGTGATAAGATGACACTTAATGATTCCAGATGCAGCAGAGGAAAATAGGAGTCACAACATTCCTCCTCTTAGCGGCTTGACATTTTACTTGTGTGACTCTACGATGACATTTATTAAACCGAAGATACTTGAGCTACAAACAGTCTCTTAAGAAAATAAACTATGTCAGTGCAAAACCACAACATCCATGTTTTCCTCCTGTGAAGGAGCATGCACTGACTTTACTTCCCAAAGACAAATCTTAACATAAAAATGTCTAATTTCATCAAAATGATACGACTCTTCTGATTAAGAATAATGGAATTCATGAGTTGAACATATGTGAAATACTGCAATGCAACCGCAGTTTGAAGTTACATGAGCAGAAGCAGTAATTTCCACAATCGTTGCGGAGGAATTCTTTAAAGTCTCAACGCAAACGATCGAACAGCGTCTCCCCAGAGGCGCTGACGGTCTCGTAGTTGGTTCTACACATGAGAAGAACCCTAGAGAAAAGATAGCTGTTGGGAAGAGGAGGCTCAAGAAAGAGGTTCAAATACTTAAGTCACTGAGAAACAAAACTCACAGAAAGAATCACTCCAGAAATCAGAATAAAGAATGTCTCTGTCTTGCTGTGACTGAGAGAAGCTTTGTTGTGGCCCTGCAGACTTTCAAGTACCTGAACTGTGTAACGTCACGTCCGACATGTAGTTTACATCAGTCAGTCCGAGGAAGAGTTGGTACTTCTTGAACACAGTGAAGAACACTGCAGAGTAGGTTTGATTTCTTGGCTACCAGACACTTGTAGTCATTTATTAATATTAATGTGTAGCATTTTAACGTTGACACACAACGTGTAGAAGTTCTGTCAAACGCTGCTGATTGATGGAACACGTTGAGTGATCTGTTGCAGACGCCGGGGCGACCCCTGCCTCCCTCTGACCTGCCCATCGCTTCCATTTTATCAGCCCCAGTCAGCGGAGTGTTGATGTGAGCCTGAGGCCACGGAGGTGACTTTTCATCATCCTGCCTGATGAGGAACATCTCGTCGGTGTTTGGTCTTGTGTTGCAAACCGCTCCTCTTGCACCATCTGGCCGAGCCGCTCCTTTTAAGAACGTAGGAATCTTCCGTTGGGTGTATTTTGTAGAGAAAGCTCTGATCTGAGGAGCAGAAATGTCTCCACAAATGAAAAACTGATGAATCAATTTACTCAACATTATGCTTACATTCTCCTCGTCCTTCTTAATGCCGGACAATTTGTACCCCAGGAAAGTAAAAGCACTTAAAGGCAACATAACGCCAGAAATAAAACGTAGTGAAATTAAAGCATCGGGCAAAGAAAAATGGCCTCAAGCCGGTGATCATCATTAAGGCAAAACATGAATCAAGTTCTAAAGTATGCTTTTAGAAGAAAAGACTCTGAGACTTAGATCAGACCAAACAGTAATGAGGGGCACCATCCACTACAGTCACGGTTACTGGTCAACAGAAGAAAGCAAGTGGAGACTTAAAGAGACGCTGACGATCGAGGGCTGTTGATGCAAAAAACACCCGATTGAAAGAAATTCACACTCCTGAACCCCGAGGATGTGATATTATTATGAAGCTATCTGCCACTTGTTCCCTAAAAACAGCCTTTTTCATGTCACGGTTTCTCTCCAAATTACTAAAAAACTCTAAACCCTGAAAGATTACACCTCATGCAAGAAAATACTTGAAATACACAATGTCCTTATTTGTTCTCTTTTAAATGAAGTACAATTTGAACACACTGCAGCCTACAAGGCCAAAATGTGTTTTCACAGACGTCAGTTGCATGTTATCAGAATGAAATCAGGCATCTTAAGTTGCATTAAACGTGTGTACGCAATGATTTTCTACCGGTTATCACTCTATATGATGCTTTCATGCTGTTGGCCGGCCACTGCAGGTCTTCTTTTCTGAAACATAAGGGCAACTCCGGTGAACTCTGACCTGTAATGTCCCCTTCACAGTCACGTATGTGGGACCAGGCCCCAAAGAAACACTACAGGTTTGTCACGTGACCACTACGTCACTGGGAGTTCTTATGTGGATGCTTCACTCCAGATTCAACACTGACAACATGTGCTTGAATTAAATACTACAATTCTTCCTTCTTATCTACTAAACCTGTGGCTTTAGATAATACTTCACTCCTCACTTCAGGATTTTACACTTCTTTAAAGTTCAACTGACAGATTTATAAATAACAATTAAAAGCATGAAATGAGAACTTGTTGATTCAAGGAGAAAAGACACTTAGCAGGACGTAGGAGCCGTGCACCATTTAATATAAAACATACGACAAATGACATTAAACCACAAAACAATATTTGCTTCCGGTTTATAAAACACTAAGACAATGAATTGTTTTAAAGAAACTGTAAATTAGTGTGAAATGTCTGGTTGCAGGGCGGACATTCCCTCCCTGTGCCTGTATTGTTCTCTGGCTGAGAGGAAGGAGAAGACGTGTTTAGAAAACTTCTCCTTCTGTTAATTGTTGAAAACAAAATAAAGAAGTAGAGAAGAATAAAGGTTCAGATAATCCTTTGCTTGTCATTTCATGATTTGTGCAGTTCTTTAAAGTTCTGTTGGGAGATTTAAAAAAATAATTACAAAAGCAGAAGTAGTAGTTTGAAATGAGAACTTGTTGATTCAAGGAGAAAAGAAACGTAACAGGGCGTAAAGTAAATTACAGTGATGAAACTGTAATTTAGTGGGAAATGATTATAATCTGCGACCATCAGGATTTTGCACGACTGATTTTTTGGTTAGTTATTTATGTGTTAATTTAAAAAGGAACCTTCAGTATAACTTTCGTTATGGACCAACATTTGCACTCATATCTGTGCTTCCAATAAAACACTTGGACTGAATTAAATACCTTTCTCCTGCTTCACTCAACCCCAATAGGGGCCATCAAACTATGGTTCGAGCCCCTGCATGGCTGGAGTTTTGGGGAATAACATGTGCATTCAAAGAGCTGGAGGGATGGATGGATGGAGGGAGGGAGGGAGGGATGGATGGAGGGATGAGGGGGGGGGGGTGGGGCTCACCTTTCCCCGCCACCGCCGCCTGCGAGGCAGCCGCTTGACATGAGACAGCCCCCTAGGTGTCTCACTTTCTCAGTGTTTGTATGGACTGGAGCGCAGCGCCGGCTGCTCGTCTGGCTGACTGGCTGCGTTGACGTCAGCGCCGTGATGATTTGCTAAGGCGAGAGAAGAAAGGAGTTAGTGCGTGTTGAGAGAGAGCGGGTCCTGCGAACTGAACTGACTATGCTGTAGCATAACCCCGATCCCCGCTTCACCAGCCGGAGTCCGCACACACACGCACACACACACACACAGGCGCAACTTGGAGGGTGAGTACCGCACCGGGGGCTGGAGCGGAGCCGCGGTTCCCCCTCTCTTTCCCCGGCGACAAGTGCCCGAGCCGCCGCCACTACTCTGCATGCGTGTGCCACTGTTTTCTCTGCGCACTTTCATTCACCATATGGATGTTTGGATGCGTGTCTGCAGCGCGGAGTGTGTGAGTGTGTGTGTAGAGGGTGGGGGTGGGGGGGGACGGGGACGGACGGACGTTTCGCTTGTCCTCGTTCAACCTCACGCTGAAGTTAGCAGCGAACGCGACTTTGGCACGCAAGTTGGACCCGCGCGGCGGAGCGCTCGGTGGGGAACAAGTGTTCACCTGATCGCCGCTGCAAGGTGTTGAAGTTTGCATTTACGCACGGTCGCGTATTGTAGAGATGTTAAGGTTGACGCAACCCCCCCCCTCTCCCTCTCCCTCTCCCTCTCCTCTCTCTCTCTCTCTCTCTCTCTCTCTCTCGGTGTGGTGTTAGTATGCCGGAGATCGCAGCCAGAGGACGTGAGGTCTGGGCTCTTTCACCGGGAGCCAGACGACACATGACGCCTCGCTCCGTGTGACTCCGCCGGAGAAATCGCGTTCGCTCGTTTTTGATGGAAATTACGCATTTTCCTTTGTAGACAGCAGCCGGCGCGTCCTTGTGTCTCCAGACGCACCAGTGTGTGGCTCATTTGGCCGTGATGACATCACGGTGAGGACCGGGAGACATTGGTCCCCCCCACACACACGCGAAACAAACCCGAATCCCGTCAGTGTACAGTCACACGCACGGAGGCTGATTGATTGATTGATTGATTGATTGATTGATTGGTTGGTTGACTGACTGACAGGGACCTGGAGGTTGGGATCGGTTGCCACTAATCGTCCCGGGGGTCGCGTGCGCAGCAGCAAATTGTGAGGTGGGGAACGGCAAATTGATTTGTTATCGACACTGTGTGTGATCTTCCTCCACCTTTTCACTTCTTTTATTTCCCCCCCTGTGTCTCCTTCGGGCAGCTCCACGCGTGATTGTGCGCAGCCACGATTCGCCTCAAACAAAGTCCACCTGTGCGTTCCCTCCGATTGAAGCGGTTACATCTGCGTGTAGTAACACTTTTATGTTGTGTGTCTCCGGGTTGTGCCATTGTGTGTGTGTGTGTGTGTGTGTGTCGCTCTCCCCGCACCTGCGTGTTGTCAGTGCGGCTCATGGTCTGGAATATTGAACGCTGTTTGTTCTTGTTGTGGCTGGGTCTCCAAGGCGCGCGATGGCAGACAACTCGTGATCGGATTGATTCCGCTGCCTCTCTGTGAAGTCGGCCCTAATGTGGTTATTGTCAGCGGTCTGCATTGTCCTCCGGGGAGAGCAGCTCTCCCGGTTTAATGTACTTAATGTAGAACGTGGTGGGGTTTTTTTTGCATAATGCATAACGCTGTGTATAATTTGTCTGGTGCGTCTGGCCGATATTAACGCTGTCTAGACGCACGCGTGCAGCTCCATGTGCCCTTTTTTTTAATTTAAATTTTGTATGATTAAGCCCCCCCCCCACGAACGTGCAACTTTGCATCGTGTCCCGGTGGAACCTGCGGAGCGCAACAAGCATTGATCATTGACGGGGCCATAAATCGCAGCTATATATTGGCTCACCTGTAATAAAGATAGTGTCTGGTGGTGGGGATGTGACCTCTGCTGACTGAGAGGCTGCAGAGTTGAATGAGAACCCGGGGTTTCATCATTACCTTTCATATATCGATCTCGTCAGTGTGTCCGTCCCCGTCCCCCCCCCCCACCCACCCACGAAAAAGACAAACTGTCCAGTGACCCAACAGGGTTATTTATTCTCCATGACCCTTGACGCAAATAACAGCCGATTTACACGGAATTCTCTGGTTGGAACTTGTAGATTATTTTTAAACTTGTAGATTTTTTTTAAAACCTCTTGTTGCAGGGCTTTCTCTCTCTGTGCCTTTTATTGAGGAAGGAAAAAGAAATGTTCAGAAACTTCTCCTGTTGATTTGTTGCAAAAGCTTTTTTTTTGACAAAGACTTTTTCTAAAATGACAATGAAAGCAATTCCCTATCAGAATAAAAGCACCGAGTCACAATAGACTGGACACATTGACTTGATTGAGGAGACAAAAAACTGTCCGTCAATGATCTCATCCAGAATGTGGGTCAATGGAGGCACTTGGCTTTTTAGTCATTCATTCATGCAACTCTAATACATGTACTGCAGAGACGTGGCTATTGTGATTTGTAATCCACAATATCAGGTGGACAAACACCTTTTCCAGCTAAGCCGAGTGTGTCAACACCAGTCACACAGACGATCGTCCCTTTTTAAAATCCACATAAACCAATTAAATGTGAGCCCTTTTTGTTATTTCAGCGCAGGTCAAAGTGTGATGTGCCGGAGCAACACGTCTCGCTGTTGACTCGAATAATCAAGTTAACAACTGTCACGGAGACAAATCATGTGGGATTTTGGACACTAGTGACTGTGAGCAGTGTGTGTGTGTGTGTGTGTGTGTGTGTGTGTGTGTCTGTGTGTGTGTGTGTGTGTGTTGCTTTTGCCTCATCCTGCTTTCCTTTCCACCCATTTCTGGCCGCTGCTCCCTGCTCCCCCCCCCCCCCCCCCCCCCTTGTCTGTGATGGGAATACTGAGTAAGATGCTATTTAATTTCAGAAAAGGCTGCTGACGGTCTTTGTGAGCCGAAGCAGCACTGGAAAAAGGAAAAAAATCCCACAATTCCCACTTGTTTAACTGGTGTACGTCCCCCGTCAGACAACCAAATGAAGACGTCTCTTTAACGTGGCATATGTTGGACTGATTGGTATGCATGGGTGAGCCTGTTGGACGGCACACAATTTGTCTCCCCCTTCAGAAATATACAGTCAATACTATTCACGGATTTTTAAGAACAATGCCGCCGCGCCGAGCGTTTACCGTCCCTGCAGGATGTGTGCAATTTGCAACTCCACTGATTTCACATTTTTTTCCATTTAGAAAAACAGTGAATTTATTGACAGATTAATTAAATTTTCATTGTCAACATTTAATTGTCGAATGTTCTTTTGTGAAACTCGACAGAGATTAATTAGAATTAAATTTGTTTATTCCATTTTTTTACCCCCCCCCCCCCCCCCCCCCCCAGAAAAAGGGGAGAGCAGTTGGTGGATTTTAAAGATTTTTTAAGAGGTTTGGTGTTGAAAAACTTTGCTGATTTTCCTTTTCATTCTGTCTCCACTCAGGTTTCATCTTGTTTACAAAGATAGCTAAAAACACTGCGGAGCGGGGAAGGCGAGCCTCATGAGTCGGCCTCGTGGATTGCATCGACAAAATGGATTTAACTAAGATGGGTGTGATCCAGCTCCAGAACCCCAACCACCCCACTGCCCTGCTGCAGAAGGCCAACCAGATGCGTCTGGCCGGGACCCTGTGTGACGTGGTCATCATGGTAGACACTCAGGAGTTCCACGCTCACCGGACCGTGCTTGCCTGCACCAGCAAAATGTTCGAGATCCTCTTCCACCGCAACAGCCAGCATTACACCCTGGACTTTCTTTCACCAAAGACTTTTCAGCAGATTTTGGAGTATGCTTACACTGCCACGCTACAGGCCAAGGTGGAGGACCTGGACGACCTCCTGTATGCAGCCGAGATCCTGGAGATCGAGTATTTGGAGGAGCAATGTCTCAAGATCCTGGAAACGATCCAGTCCTCGGACGAGAACGACGCCGAGGTAAATGCTAATGACGGAAGCACAGAGGAGGATGAAGAGCGCAAAGGCCACAACGGAGCCAAGAACTCTAAACAACATTCCATGGTGAGTCCCTATCTGACAGCTTCCCAGCAAGTCTCCCTGTCTGGGATGGTGGACCAGAGTCCCTCGGTGTCCACCTCCTTCAGCGTCTCCAGCCTGAGTCCCACCAAAGCTGCTGTGGACAGCCTGATGAGCATCGGCCAGTCTCTGCTCCAGCAGGGCTTTTCTGCCGAACAACTTGTCCATGCCAACGCCCACCACCTGATGACTGAGATCAAGACTGAGATGATGCAAGTGGACATGGGCGGCAATGGCCACGACAGCCCTCTGAACATGGAGTCCAGCGCCTCCAGCAATGGAGAGCGAAGCGGCGAGGACAGGAACCGAGACGGTCCCGGCACACCGACCAGGAGCAGCGTGATCACCAGCGCCCGTGAGCTGCACTACGTCCGCGATGACGGCATGGGCGACCACCATGCTGAAGTCAGTCAGATGGGGTTGGAGGCGATGGCTGGAATGACGGAGAAACACCTGGCCTCGCTGTACGCCCTACCTGTCAATCACAAGTCAGATGCCATCATGTCCATGCCGGCGTCCATGGCCTCCGCTCTCCCCATGTCCCCGGCCCTGGCTATGTCTATGGACTTCAGTGCCTACGGGGCCCTCCTGCCTCAGAGCTTCATCCAGAGGGAATTCTTCAGCAAGCTCGGGGAGCTGGCGGTGGGCATGAAACCAGACGGCAGGAACCAGCATGAGCGCTGCAATGTTTGCGGTGCAGAGCTGCCGGACAACGACTCCGTGGAGCAGCACAGGTAAGACAAAGTTCTCTACTCACTAATTGTCTTGGCCTTGAAATGTACGATGTTTTCCAATGAATCAATTGTAATGGTTGATTCTAGATTTCTTAGACGTGGTTTCGTTTATGTGCAACTGGAATCGAAAGTCATATTTAATCAGGATTTTTGTACACGGATCGTACATATTAGTTCCCTGACTGTTGTGGGGAACAGTGACTTGGTTTTAAACCTTTCTCGATTGTAAAACGTTCTCATTTTGAATCTCTGTGATTTGAGTAAGTGAAACAAACCTAAGTTCTGTCTCCTGAGATCCTCCCCTTTAATAACGTCCAGGCCCAGGTCTAAGACACTAACTCACACCTTACAAATTGTGGGTGGCAGCTATAACACACTTACCAAAAGTGATACCCCCTTATCCCGGACCCGCTCTCCTCCCCCTGCTCATAACTGCACAAGGGGGGGGGGGGCCCTTATTAGCTTGATAATTGGAGTAAGCGGTCAGCCCAGGATATGAGCGCTGAACCTGGGACAAGGGACAAGGGGAGTGGTGGTAAACCAGCACAGCGCTATTTCAATCAGGCAATAGAAATAGATCTCAAGGCCTGGAAACTTAAATCTGGAACTAACCTGTAGACTCTTTCCAAACTTCCCTCAAAGCTTCATGTCATAGGTCAGCACCTCTGCGTCTTTCAGACTTTTTATTATCAGTCTTGTGGAATGTACTTGCATCACTTCTTTGTGGGGTTTTGCACTGTCACAGTTCTTTTATTTATTTTTTACCCAGAGGCCTTGTTCTTACCTTGAAAGCCACCTTCTCACCTTGCAATGTTTGTTTAAATCAATCGGAATGCGCTGTGGTTAAAGTTCACATGAGGATTTGAGCCCAATCACCCATCCCCTTGTGCCTGAGCCGGTATCTTGGTATGCACGGCCACGCTGATCCAGGCCCAATCTTCTCCGCTTCTAAATCTGATTTGGTCTCGTCTCATAAAAATACTGAATATTGCAGAATGGCTATTACCCCGAAGAGAGGTGTCCTTTGTTTGCAGTTTTGAAGTAATCTTATTGTGCAGGGATTTTTATTTGGCTGGTCAGTTACGTCAGTCAGTTACTTTGCAGTTTCGTGGTGTTGACACAAAGAGTGCTCGCTGTTGATCAGAGCTCATCATTCATGGGATAAAACAGGCGTTCCTGCACAGTCCGACATTAATAATCTTTGTTTGAATTACCCGAGCTGCGTTCGACGGCTTCGACAACAGCTTCCAAAATGCTCTCCAGCTCCTTTGAGTGATGCAGTAATGTGGCGTCGCTGTGTTAAAGGACAGGCTACACTCGTCTCTGTCTTGAGAAAAAAAAGTCTGGCGTGTGAAATGGTTGCCTGCGTTTCAAGAGGAATTTCATCAATCCGCTCGAGCTGGGAAATCTTGTATCAAAGGAGATTTCCAAACTGTTTCATGCATTGATCTTGCCGCTTCGCCCCATAGCATACTAATGGGTTAATTTAGACTGGTTGATACACCGACACGACACTGTTTAATATTGTACGTGCTGTCCTGAAAGCCTCCTGAAGTGTAGAAATCAAACATTGCATCATCCGCTGCCTGCTCTGCCATCCGCACATGAAAGGTCTGCTGTGCTTCCCTGAGATGCTTGATAATTCAGACGCTCCTCGTGTCCTCACAAATTCCAGTGTGGGTCATTTGATAGCAAATCAAGTCTGTGCTCTCTCTCTCTCTCTCTCTCTCTCTCTCTCTCTATCTCTCTCTCTCTCTCTCTCTCTCTCTCTCTCTCTCTCTCTCTCTCTCTCTCTTTTCTTTTTGGGTGTCTGGCCTGTCAAGGTGCTGATTCTTTTGATGTGAATACAAGATGTTTTATTTCAGACGAGCGGAGTCGTGTTCCCTCTGACTAATTACACGTCATTTCCCCCACCGCCTCCGTGTCAGGGTCACTCACTGCCTCGGCAACAAACACATAAAAAAAAAAAAAAGGAGTTGGCAGAGTTCACGTGGTGCAAGCAGGTCAAGTCAAACATGAGCGTAATTGTTTCCAGATGTGGCGCAGGTCATTGGTGTGAGGTGTCTGTGTGTGTGTGTCTATGTTGAAATGAATGCACCCGAAAGTACCCACTTCCTGTAAAAATTTAGTCTTTGCTCCCTTTCATTCCTCTGTGCCCTGGATTATATCATAAAAAAACACCCACGACTGACTACTTTGTGTTTGGGCTCCAGAAGTGGTCTGCGAGGAGTCCCCCACGGGACACGAGAAACATGTGCTGATAAGATGTGGAAAAAACCTTGAAGTAAAGGGCTTAATTTCCTAATTTAATTCATTAAATTGTGCATTTTTAATCAGATCACCCCTTAATCAAATCTAATTTACTTGTATGGCTGCTTTCATATATTTAGACAACATGTTAATATTTTATAAATCTGTTGTTTTGGGACTTGTAGTGAAAATTAGGCAGCGTATCGGTGCTAAAAGTGATAGATTTCAAATGATGTACGGCCTTATTTCGGAGTAACCTTCCAGAGAAATGTATAAAATAAATAAGGGCCACACTTCATCGGTGCCTGAGGGTCAGTTTACCGAATCTAAGCAATCCCCCGTCTGACCAACAACAACTTCTCCCCTGCGTCTCTCCTCCAGCAGTCCACACCATCACTTCCCCACTGACAAGCCCAGGATTTATTTCCTAGAGGAAGCCCAGGGTGAGCGCGCTTGCAGCTTCGGGGAGACAGGATTACAGCAATATTTTAGTAACCCTTGCACTGAGAAAATAATCAACACAGGAAAGGCCTGAGTGATTATTGGGGAAATAAATGCATGATGCAGGGGGCTAATTCTGCAGAGGCTGAGGAGCAGGGAGGAAAGAAAAAACCCTCCACTGCTTGGTATTCCAAACACAGCATCCAATTCACGGGAACTAGCCTTGGGTTTATCTCTTTCACTTAATCGTCCATTCTCATGCAAATGACTGACCCTCGCTGTAATGTACATCACATAAGTGAAAAAAGAGCCTATTTTAAAGGAGCGCTTTTCCAACATATAGCCGTTAAACATTACTGAAAACCATCAATGCTTTAACTCTGTCTTTTCATCGCACGGAAAAAGAGGGTTTCTCTGAGGGGACAGAGAAGCGAGGGGGGGGGGGGGGTGTGCATGATTGAGACAAGTCAAAGCATCGCTGCCTCTCTGTTCCTGCTCCTGTTATTCTTATTATTGATTAAAGTATTGGGGTAAGCAGGGGGAGAGTAGGGGGCGGGGGGGGGATAATCACCCCTGCATTAACCTCAGCACGCGCACACACTCCTGTGTTCATTACTTCTCACACACATTCCCCTCTTCACCAGCAGCAGCAGCCGCCGTTTGCTCTTCCATTTCCTCTCCTTTTGTGGCAGAGGGGGGACGGAGGGCGCTCCAATACCCGGGCCCCAGGTGTTTAAACAGCGGGCCCAAGGCTCTTATCTGTGCATATCAGAGAGGGACAGATAACCCTTGGCACTCCTCCTCAGTAAACCAAGAGCAGATTGAGCCCAGATAGCGACCCATAGCGTTTGTTGCAGGTGATAACGATGTATGCACACACACGCACGCACGCACGCACACATACCTTGCACATCGCCGCGAGACCGGTGGAAGGCGTACCAGTTGATTCCCTCCACCCTGACACTTGTGTGCTTTGGCCGCTATCAACCATTAACCACGTTTTCTTCCTATACATTCACACCGTGAGCAGCAGGGTGGTTGGGTTCAGGGGACCGTGCAACACGAGGGCTGCTGGGTGGACGTTAAAGAAGCGACGATGGTTCAGTGGTTCTGCTCTCGTCAAACGCCGGTGATGTCCTACAGTGAGACACTCGTCAGCAGCAACACAGGCCACGTGAAGACCAGGTGTTACGATGAAATAGCAGCAACTTTTCAATATTTATTCTTTCTCGGTTTAATATCTAATTCAGCAGCTGTCTGAAAGGCTCAGAGAGATCAGAAACTGTGAGGGCGATTTTTCTTTCTCGACATCCTCGGTGCCACGAGGATTTGCGTGACTTTAATTCCATCAGGCAGTGCATTTTCTACCAAAATCTCGTAAGCGTGCATCTCGTTTGGAGATTGCATTTTAATTTCCAGTGTGCATGTGTTGCAGCAGGCATCCATGTTCACACCTAATGCAGAATGTGCAACAAGTACATGTGCACGTCTCCCTTCATCAGATAACTGTGGTGGTTTCCTCCGCTCAACTTAAAGGAAGTGAAAAGGTGAAATGTTTCTGGCCATTTGTGGAAGTGATGCACACTTGTTGTCAGATATTCGCTGTATCATCTTTCTGGATACTTTACATCAACTCTGGCCTCAAATAAAAATGACTCAATACTCTAAAACCAAAGCAGCAGCGAGCTTCTGATCCCAACCTGTTAAACTGCAAGCATTTCCCTGCAGTTTCCTGAAAGCAGCCCAGCAACAAAGCTTCTATTACATGGCAGTGGATTACCCTCTATTTGAAATCACTCAGTGAGCTAAGTCCTCCCGACTTGCACTCAGAGGTACAGTACAGGTTGGTGTAATAATCCAATAGCACAAAAAAGCCTCACTCAACATAAAAAAAAAGAAACCCTCTCAAAGAAATACCCAAACCACAGACAGAGAGGGCTTATTCAAGTCTGGCTGCCACCTCGTCTTCCTCTTTATCCTCACACAGGTGCCTCTTCTTCTGCCCTTATTGGAGGTGCAGGGTTTGTTTATGCCCCCGAGGAACTGAAGCTTTGACCGGGGCCCACGGTGATGGCTGCGGCCGAGGCAGCTGTTGGCCGAAGCCCAATTATAGACAGGCTTTAAAAGGCTCTGGTTGAACCGTAAAGATTTACACCGCCATCGCTCTGATCTCAGATCTGGGCTCTGTCCTTACTGTCAGGATAGGGAGATGTATCGATTAAAGACTTAACACAGGGGGCTACATCATGTGGAATTCACTGCACACACACACACACACACACGGAGGTACGTGCACAAACACACACCGTATTACACATCAAGCATTTTACCGTCACATGCTGATGTCAGGTAGCGAGTCACCTTCTCACATGTGGTGAAGCTGCTTTTTAAAAGAATTGGGATGCTTTTTTTATATATAGGGAGGGAGGAAGGGGATACAAAGAGAAGGGCAACACCAAGAGAAGGGGGGGGGGGGGGGGCTTTAACATCCAGACAGTGGCTATGGCAATGGAGGGAGGGTGATCTAATCAGCCAACTGATTAGATCACCCTCCCTCCCTGAGATAAGAGTGGAGGGAGGTGCCTGCGCAATAAAAGTTAGCAGCTTGACTCGGCGCGACCAGCTGCCTCTGTGTGGCTAACAGCGCTCGGCAGACGTGGCCTTTGCTGATGCGGTGTGGCAGGGGCTGCCATGAAACGAACACACGGAGGCCCCCTATCCTTTGTCCCTGTGGGGGCCTTGCGGTCTGGAGGGAGGGATAAGGATAACATACTGTACTGGAAGTTGGCTGTGTGTGTGTGTGTGTGTGTGTGTGTGTGTGTGTGTCCATGCGAGCGGGTGGGTTTTTGTTTTGTTGTTGTTATGGTGTGCAGGGGTGGGGGGGGGGGGGCTCAACGGGAGTACTAATTACAGCCAGTTATCAGGTGACATGCAAATGTGTTACCGGCCTTAACTTCCTGATGCCTATCTGCTCTCACCAGAAGCTGCTGCAAGTGTTGGCAGGGGGGGGGACAAGGTTGTGCCACTGTTTCCCTTTGAATACACAGTGTGTGTGTGTGTGTGTGTGTGTGTGTGTGTGTGTGTGTGTGTGTGTGTGTGTGTGTGTGTGTGTGTGTGTGTGTGTGTGTGTGTGTGTGTGTGTGTGTGTGTGTGTGTGTGTGTGTGTGTGATGGCGGATTCTTTGTGTTTTTGACCTTTATCATAATAAACACACCCTCTTCACTTTTCCTACTGTATTAAAGTGCATGCCTCATTGTCACCTTTCCCATTTTAAAAAAAAAAAGCAAAAGTCAATAGAATTAGAATGATCTGGCCATAAAGCTGAGTGGGTTTTAGTTCTAGTTCATGGAGCCCTGCCTCTGTTCTCCTAGACCTGAACGCTCTGGGTTCTAATCCCATCGATATCCTATTAGCATCCCCTCTCTGGGTCCCCGCCACATGAAAGAAGATGTGTCGGTTCCCCCGCTCTGATTCTATCGCTCTGGCGGACCGTAGGGAGGACGGGCACAATGAGCAAATGTGCCGGAGCCAAAGGGTCTACCCAAGTGTGTGTGTGTGTGTGTGTGTGTGTGTGTGTGTGTGTGTGTGTGTGTGTGTGTGTGTGTGTGTGTGTGTGTGTGTGTGTGTGTGTGTGTGTGTGTGTGTGTGTGTGTGTGTGTGTGTGTGTGTGTGTGTGTGTGGAAAAAGCTGCCACCGCCACCTCAGAGGCCCCCGAGCCTCCCTGGGAAGTATCAAACCAGAGCCCTCCGCGGGCTTCCAGCGAGAGAGCTTCTAATTAGCCTCTTTGTTGCCACTTGAATGGTTTGCCAGAGATTGGCAAGGGGCCCCAATGGAGTGATACCAGCACGCTAAGAAGCTGGTCATAAAAATTAGCCCCCGTTCTCCCCACAGTCACCTGTCACAAAGAAGCTCTCAGGTAGGAAACTGAGGCCGGAGTGGCGACGTTTGAGTCCACCTCGCTGCTCAGAGGCAGAGGAACCACGTTGGCTCAACAGGTGGAAGCGAGAGGAGTTAGCTACACCTGCTCATAAACGGCTTGTTAGAATTAATGTTACAGTGAATGGACATTATTGAACCGGATCCGTAACCAACATTGTATGGATTTCTCCCCGACCCGTACCGCATCCTTCCACCAAGTTTCGTGAGAACAGTTTTTGCGTAATATCGACCAAAACACAAACGTTGTGATGATGATTGGTCATGAGCCAAATTTGTTAACAGGCAGATTAGATTGTAGAGGAGGACAAAACTGGGGGAAAAGTAGAATATGCATTTAAACTTTTGTGAAAACATCTGCTAGTATGGTCACTTTATAGAGAATTCATGAATTCACGGCTTTTTAAAATGAATTCACGCTGCACTTCTGTCACTGTACGGACATTAAATGTGCAGGATGGAAATGTTTCTGTTAAAATATAGAAAACAAAATCAACCCAACTTTGGTCAAATCGAAGGGATGTAATCTGCCAAATAAACCAGCTTGTTAGTCATGTGATCAAATTTAGGATTCTAGCTTTAATTAGATACCAAATTTTGTGTTTTCCGCAGGATGTGCACAAACATTAATTAAATACGAGATTAGATATATGTCATAGTACACAGTGGTGGAGGAAGTACTCAAACATTTAACTTGGGTAAAAGTAGAAAATAAAGAGACAACAATGTACTGTAAGTGAAAGTAAAGTGAGTGTATTCTATTCTAATGCACCCCCTCCCGTAAAAAATACATATATTTGTTGATATACACAGTGGAAGTAAGCCAAAAATAAATCCACTTAAATAAAGTACAGATACATGAAACAAAGGTACAGTAGCCTAACTAAGTAAATGTACTTCATGCACTTCCATCCCAAGTAGTATTTAATGTAATTCTATTTTATTTGATCGTTTACGTTTCTACCAAAATCCAAACTTAGTGCATGTTCTCTTATTTTATTCTTATTTATGAAAACACACATTTATTGGCCACGAGCACCTGATTAGTGAGTCATTATTTAATTATTTAGTTATTTCTATATTTCACATTTAAATCCGTGTCAGTGTGAAATCAGTCTCTTCCCTGTCTTGAGGATTTTGCTCTTGTTGTAAATGAGCAGTATTCGGTGCCTCATATTTTGACACCCAAGCGTGTAGTGTTACATGTTAATGATTTAAAGACCTTACTCCTTCTCAGGTTAATCAACACTCTCCGTCTAGACCCTGGACCTTTGACACATTTAGGTTATCAGGGTAAACACTCCAAGGAATAACAATTTTACTACTACAGAGGAGGAGAAATGTCCCGGTGTTATCGCCGAGCGGCCTATCTGCCCGTCACCCGGCTCAAAACGCTCTCACGTCCGTGTATGTGGCGTCCGACATGCTGCTCGCCGGGCGTCTTGGGCAGGGGTGCAATGAATGTCAAGGCGACTCGAAGCCTCAGCGCCGGCCGACACGTTTTAAGCTCCGCTGTAATCCAGGAGGGATCAGTTGGGTAAATCATGGCATGAAGCTTAAAACTATAATTGATTTATGTATTTGCTGACCGAAGACGCCCAGAGAGATTAGCAGAGGCAGGGAGCTGATGATGGAACGGCCGCCCCCCCCCCCCCTCACAAGGGCTGCTTGCTAGGTGGGGGTGGGATTGAATCGAAGGGAGATTTGTCTGCTTGAAGAGCAGGAATGTCTGAAAACAGTGTAAGTCGCCCGGGTGTAATGTCGGAGAACACATGCAGAACAGATCTGGGTTCCAAAAACCACTCTGGTGTATTTTTATCGGTTTTGAACATTTCCCTCATTAGATGAGATTCAAACAAACCAGAATGTTCTGAAATTTAAAAATCTGGGTTTCAGGGTTTTTCGTGGACAGCCAGTACAGTATGGACCAGTTTTCACCTTCTGCTATAAAACCCACATTTCTTCGTTACGTCAGGAAAAAGACAAACTCGTATATTTCTATACGTTTCAGATTTTGTCAAACGACTCTAAAAGTGCAACTGAGAATATTAAGTTATATTTGGCTCCAGATTTTTGGCTCCTAATCGACTCTTAGTTTAAGTCCCTGAAAACCTGGCCTCAAATCTTGAACATATTTATCTTTAACATTACATAACACATTTTCTAACTGAGCCACAGGCCGTATCTGCAATTCATGTGCGTCGTTTTAAAGTTCCCCAAGAACTTTTTGACAAACCATCAACCTATTTGATTAAAAAAAGATAAATAAACAATAAGAAATAATTAACATTTCATTTGTTAGTGCACTGTAACTCTTAAGTTGCATTTCCAATGAAGTTTATCTCCCTATAAATTAATTTAATTTAGTTTTGTTTTTTTTACAGTTTTTTTTCCGCCTAAAACAGAAATTTTGTCCAAAATAATATATATATATATATATATATATATATATATATATATATATATATATATATATATATATAATATAGTCGTCACAGCACAGATTGAGCCCAGGAATTACCACATTTATTATTGTGATTAAAAGATGAGATTCATATTGTTTCCTGTAAGATCGGACTCGTTAATCACACGGACCAAACACCGGAAAACGTCACATTATAATCATATCAGTCTGTCTTTAATTGGCGTCGTAATTCCCAGAATGCCCCTGACGAGTTATTTGATGGCGAGCATCATTTAATCGGTCAGACGCCCCCCCCCGCCATAATCATCCCATGAATTTCTCTCCTGACACGTTATGAATCCTGTCTCTCTTGTTTACTGCCTGACTGTCAGGCGTCTCCAAGGTCTCTCTTGACCGCTCCCAGATTGTTTTGTGTTGGTCTGTTTGTCCCTGGGCCCTGAAAGGCGAGAGTGGGATAGTAAAGAGAAAGAGAGGAGAAAAAAAAAGCCATTCCATTTCCTGGACTGATCATTGAGGCGGTGGGCTCTGACATGTCATGACTCAAACAGCATCATTTCTGCCACTCCTGTCTCGCCGCTGACCTTACAAATGATGCTGTAGGCTCCCGCCATCTGCCATTAAGCACGGTGTAAAACAGGATGGAGTTTCATCCGCCCCATACTCGCCACCGACACCCCTCTGCAGTCCTCACCCGCCGCTCTCGTCTTCTGGGAAAGAAAAGCAGCAGCAGCAGCAGCAGCGGCGGCGGCGGTTTTCTCTCTGATGGTTTTGTTCATATACTTTTCTCCTTCCTTCCCTGCTTGTGTTTTATTGCCTCCTGTGAAGCGTCGGTCTGAGGCGAGAAGCTGGAGCTTCCCTAACAGGTGTTTGGGTGCTTATCGCCCACGTCTGTGCCCTTATCTCTGGCCCTCAGCTTCCTGCATCCTCTCTCTTGCATGCCTCAGAGTGGGGATATATTTCACTTAGCCTCTGACCCGAAACCTTTCTCTCTCTCTCTCTCTCTCTCTCTCTCTCTCTCTCTCTCTCTCTCTCTCTCTCTCTCTCTCTCTCTCTCTCTCTCTCTTCCTCACACACACACATTGACAGCGCTGTGAAGACGTTTCATCATCCTCATCATCGCTGATCTTCACTTTATTTCTCTTCCCTCTCGTCTTCATATTACCAGCACATTACTCATAGCCAGCAAGAGATCTGAAATTTGACGATTGAGGAGGACGATTAAAACCAGAGCTGCAGTTAACTGTCATATTTTAGTGTAATTAAATTCAATTTGACAAATTGTAATTGTTTATTTATTTGCCTAATGAATGTATCAATGGTTTAGACCGCACATTGTCAGAAAACAAATTCCCATGTTGACGGTTAAATTGCTTGACATGACATTTCCTTGGAAAATCGGCTTAAATTAAATTAATGTTTTGCCGATTGTCAATAAATCGATCAATCATTTCACCACTAAGTAATAAACATTAACACATTATACTCAATTATACTACCATTACTGACAAGTGTCCATTTATCTCTGTCAGACATTTTCTTTTGTATAAAATTAAATAATCATGCAGCTCTTCATTTATGTCCGACACCATCTTTTCTCGACGATGTTTTCTGTTACAAGAGACGTCTATTGTCCTTCTGTCCGTCCTGGGAGAGGAAACACATGTTTGTAGTTTTCCTCACACTTGTCGAGGGCAGAGGATGTTTGTGAATATGGGCTAAACAATTAAAAAACGTGATTGATTGATTAATTGTGCGTCCCTTCTGGATCGAGTGGGTTTTTTTCCCAGGTTGCTGTGGAGAAGAAGGAAAGCGCTGAATCTGAAACGATCTCCGTGGCTTCGGCACAGACTTGAGCTTTGATGCTGTTTGGATCCGCGGGTTTGATCCAGCGTTTTGTCAGAGTGATTGGTCTCAGGCTGTAGCTCCACCTCCACATTCCCTCCATCCTTCCCTGCTCCCAAGTCTCACACGGGGACAAAGGCTAAAGTGTCTGTGGGACGGGGTTGTGATGCTGGTTTGGAGGGGGTTGACCCCCTCCGAGGACCTGACAGGGGCCCTTTTTTTTTTTTCTAATCCCCATTCTGAGTGGCCACAGAGGGGAAAGAGCCCACAGTCTAACACCCATGAGAGAGTCTATTGTGAGCGGCGGGCTCTGTTACAGTAGGGTGGATGCAGGGGTCTCAGGCCCAGATAAACTCCCGGGTCAACCAGGCCCCTGTTATTTACAGTAGGCCCTTTCATTGGCCGAGTGAAACAGGAGCCTGTGGCGGAGGTGGAGGTGACGGTGGGGGCTTCAGGGGACGACCACTGTTTGTGCTCAGCCAGGCCTCCACTATAGGTCAAAGAGCACGGGGGTGGGGCTGCAGGGGTTACAGACCTGACTTTTGTCAGTGGGTTTTTGGGGGGGGGGGGGTGGGGTTCCTGCTCCGAGGGGGGAAAGAAAAGGCTTCAGAGAGAGAATAGGCGACAGTGATGACTTCCACATAATGTTTTCTGTGGACGTGACATAACCAAACGACCTGTACTGAGCAGAGGGAACACAGGGGAAATAAGGGATTCCTAAAATCTTACGACCAAGATTGTAATTTAAATGTTTTTCTACGTATTTCTATGAATTAAAAATGAGGAAAATCAGAAATAGTTGCAAACTTTTTGTGTTTTTAAAGTCAACTGAAACTTAGATACAGTATTTTCAATAGAACACAATGCATGATTAACTATATTAAATAATAAATGTTGGGTATCGAACCCTAATGACTAATTGGTATTCATCACATTACACTTGCACCAACCATCTCGTCACAAATTATAAATATATATATTTCAAATTTTTTCTTTGTTTTTTCTTTGAATACAATTCAACAAAATTGCCAATTCTAGATTCAGTTTGTTGATATTTAACGTTTGAGAACTTTTACTTCTTGTGTCTTTTATAATAGAAAATCATGCTACTATTAGAAAAGTGCCAAAAAAAGTTAGATAATGTTTTTCATCTGTTCCAAAAACACTGATGTTGCATCAGCACTTCATGAAATTTTTATTCCAAACCTACAAAGTGTCTTAATATCCTGAAGGCATTTGTCATTAAAGAGAATACATCGTTTTACATGATGTGTTATAAAACTGCACTTTTTGTTATAATTGTGAGTTGGATTTCAGAATTATGAATCATCAGGTGTGTTGTCAGCGTGGATTTAAAGTTGAATAATTAACTTTAGATGATGGAAAGTTTGGGATTTACTGAACTTTTAAAAAAAAAAAACGAAAAAAGTTTCTGCACTTTTCTCGTTTTATTTATGGAAGAAGAATCTCTGCGATCCGTTAGGCAAGGTTTTCATACATCAGGGAAAAACCGTCTGGAATAAGGATGAGAAACAAAGAGCAGGAGTGTAGAGGAACACTATGTTTTGTTTGCTGCTCTTGTCAGGGTGTAGCTCGGAAAAGTGAAAACTCAACACCGTCCTCGCTTCAATTGTCCTGAAGTGGCTCAGTGACCTAAATACGCTCAGTATAACTTGACCTGCTGTAGAAGCTCAAGGTTTTTACATCAACCTGCTGCAACTTAATGCTTCAGATTCACTTAGCGAGGTCGTCTTCCTTCTCACGTGACATCCAGTTCTCTAATAATCAATATTTCCTGAGGAATCCTGCTCTCAAACTAGGCTGACGTACACTACAACCCCGCACATCCACTCTGAAACTGTTAAGTACATTTATCAACCTTAATCCAGTACGATCCATTACAACCCAATTCCTGTTGGTTGCCTTTAATTAAGAAATGGGAAGTTGCACGAGAAAGGGAACCGCCGCCATCTGTCCGCGGGACTCCAGCGTAATCTGGCCGTAATCTTAGTGTCGACCTTTCGCGTCGGGAGGACGGAGGAAGAAAAGAGCCGAGTAGAGACGTACAATAAGGACAGCGGCCTCTCGGGCATCCATTTGCCGGAACAGATTTTATTATTTGGACTTGGACAAAGGCAGCAGGGGTTAGAGGTCAGCAGGCGAGGACTTTACAGATGAAGCAAGGGGTGCGGTGGCGCTGTGTGGGAGATTGCCGTGACCCCCCACCACCACCACTGCACCACCACCACCTCTCACCCCTATTGTCCTGGGAGAACACAAAGGCTCCTGTCAAACCCTGGTGGTCAGCGGCTTCAGCCAAACCCGCCCCGAGCCGCAGCAGCAGCCAGAGGGTTTGAATTTGGCCGAAGCCGCGACCACCGACCAATCGGGAGTCACGTAGAGAGGCGACAGTTTGTCCTCCCAAACGGCTTCTTTCAAAAACATGTTGAAAGAGCAGGAAATAATTGACTTTCTTTATTTAGATGAAAATCACCAAGTATAGTTTTTTTCACTTACTCTACTACATTTTTTTGACGTCTCTGTTTGATAATCTTTTTACAAATTCATATTTTCCCTTTATGAAATGCATAGCTTTTGACAAAACTACCCAGCAATGTGTTTTAAAACATTATCTGCCGCTGACAGTGTCACTTATATCGATTTAGGTTTGTCTACTGTTAATTCATTTAGTACATTTAGCAAAGAGTTGCACCTTCATTCTTTTTCCTCATGAAAACAGAAATATTGACTACAAGGTGTGAATTAGTGCTTTTCTAAAACAAATGATCTCAGAAGCAGTTGTTTACAGTAACAGTTTCATCCGCCGCCTATTTTATATGATTTAAAAAAAAATAATAAATAAAAAACCATCAGGAAAATCCGCATTTCAAATCCAAGCGGCGCTCTGCAGCAGCCATTCACGGTCTGTCCTCCTTCATCCGTCTGTAGCAGCGACTGTGACGACGGCTCGCGTCAAAGATGCCAAACCCGCGCTTTACATTTTCCCACCTCGACGCAGACAGAGGAGAAGAAAACACGTGAAAAGTAGAAATGTTTGGGATCAGAGAGCAGCGGCTGCAGCACAGAGAGGCACTCGCTGGCATTACGGTTCCTCCACGTCTCGCTTTCTGTCCTCTAAATACCCTTGACATATTACGCCGGAGATCAAAAGCCCAGGAGAGAGATGTAGACTCTATGTGGGTGTCGAGGTACAATGTAGTGCCGGCGCACAAAGGGAATATGCAGCACAGCGTTTGTCTCCGTCTTCAGCCTCTGGTCATTGTTGATGATGATGTGGCGCTCGCTGACGATTTAAATATTTATATTTCCAGAATAGAACATGTTCTTTACGTTTAAAAATCAAATGAGAGAAATTGGTTTGTTATAGATTTTCAGCAGAGACGAGGAATCGGTTTGTGGATCAATACAATGTTTGATGAGCGACTGTCAATGTAAAGTAATTTATTAAAGTAAAAACTTTACATTTGCAATTTATACAATATGTACAATATATATAAGATTTGTGTTGTTATTTTTATTCAATTTTATTTAAACTACAGAAATCTTCACAGTTTCAAACACTAAGATTGAATAATAAGAATTCACACTTTCTTTATTATTAAATAACTTAAATAACTGATAACAATCAAATGAATTAATAACAAGAGGTCTGCCCATGTTTTAATTATCCAACTGTGATAAAGTGGAATCCTAATCATCTGCTCCACTAATGAGGCCTTTTACTACTTGTTGTCTCACTGGAGTTTTGTCCGGACTTTTCCCTCGAGACATTGTCTTTGTCGTCAAACAGTAGAAACTGTAACGGTCAGTCTCTGTGTATTTGTGCGATGGCCGGTGGCAGCAATGTGGCCGGGGCCTATACAAGCCCCGCGAGGTCAGTGGACATGGTATAGCTTTCACATGGCCCTGAGGTCCTGACCCCCACCTCTTCTGGCCATATTCAACCCCCTCCTCCCAGCAAGGACCGAAGCCCTTTGAGCCGGGCCCTCAACCCCCCGCGGAGCGCGCCCCTTCAGCACATTAATAGTGGCACTGGAACTAATTGCCCAACCTTAGATGTGCTTGAGACCCAGATTGCCTCAGCTGCCAGCGCGCCACAAACCCCCCAACACTCCACCCCGAGCAGAAGAAAACCTTCAAAAGAAGAATCGCAAAATTGCTGGTTTCTCTGCCCGGTCCTTTGGTAAAACACAGCTCTTCCCCTCAAAGGGCTTCATTTATTTCTTTGTGTTACTGTAAATGTGCATCCATTCAGGCTTGTTTTGAAAACATCGCCCTCCCTTTCCCCGCGGCCGCGCTCTCGATTTTTGTCTCGCCATTCAGCGATGGCTTGGTTTCGCTTTTATTCCTGCGAGGGGGACTGACAAGTAACCGCCATGCACCTCGCGCCTTGGCGAGACCTTCCCACACATGCCATCCGCCGCCATTTTGTTGCTAACCTCGTCAGGCGCGGTAAAAGCGCCAAATCGCCCCCTTTGTAGTCGGCACACGTATCGGTAATCCTTCCCATCATTCTGCAATATTTTCTTGCAGGCGTGCGCTTTGAACTGTGAATTGCAGTACGGGTGTAAAGTGGTGTCTAGCACCAGACTGTTGCTGTTCACACTGTCACGTCTGCCGTCTCCTCCGCGGCATTCAGCGTCATCCGAGTTCAAAGAGACGGTGAGAGGGAGGAAGGCGGCTTCACAGGCGTTTTATGATTTTATTGAGCAGGAGGAAGCATTGTTGGGAAGGTGTTGGACCGTTCTCTGCGCTCCGTCTCCCAAAATGTCACTTCAGACTGTGGCTGTGTGTGATGCGTGTGTCTGAACACTGTGTTCACACTGTAGTAAGTTGCTGTACATTGTGATCTCGTCTGATTCCACTGGAGAGGTAGAGGAGGAGTGCAGACGCCGTTTTTTCAGGTAGATCCTCAACTTCTTCTTCAGTTCAGATTAACAACACGCAGCTCGACATCTGTGTGTTAATTCACCAACAGTTTGTTTGCGTGCACAGAATAAAACATATGGACACAGACACATGAGCATCCTGTCATCCCATTTTCCTTCATTTCCATTTTTAAGCAAATTGATTTCCCTGAGTTTCTGCGGCACAAGCTGTGATGGAGCTGAAGAAATGTTTCTAAAAAAATGTGATTTGAGTTGGTGATGGAGCAAAAAAAACCCCAAAACATCACAACCTGTCCTAGTGTTTCAAGTAAGAGAGAGAAATTCAGCTGAGAACGTTTTCCTCTTAACTTGTGTCTGATCGTCATATAAATGGCAAGTAATTCTACGTATCGATAGAGAAAACTAAACGGAGCAGAGAAAAATGAGCATTATGGTTGATTTGTGCCATTTTTTTAAACAATTAAAACTGAAAGTATTTGATTTTTATAGTGTAATTTATATTTTAAAGGTTTAATTTGTGTATATTTGTGGAAAAATAACTCAGATTTAAGTATTGGAAGCGTCTGCACTTAATTTAACCAACACATTGAGATTCAGGAGCCTCATGAGCGTGTTTTACAGGAAGTTTAATAACATTTTTGGCAGAATAACCTAATTTAATAGATTCTGACCCTGGTCCCTGCTGATTTTTAAGTTCAGACAGGACTCTTCATCATCTCCTCCTCACACTTCTTGTCTTATCTGGTCCTAATAAGTTCTAATAACACTTTACTCCCTCTGGAATCCAAGCTCCTCACGTTACAGATCTCCTCCCACAGTGACTTTATCAATACGTCTAACAGAGGTGATTCCAGGAACCTTGTTGACTCGTCCCTCGACCATTTACCCCGGACTTAGCACTGGAGCCGTGTGGACCTTTGGTCCCATAACACAGACACAGATGACGGATGATGGTCTTTGGAAAAATCCTTAAACAAATACAAGTTTCTGTGTGAAATAATTCCCCAAATTCCCAAATGATTCCTTCCTTTTTACGCTCCAATTTGAAAACATTCACTTCCCCCCGGTGCGGAGCCGAAAGCCGACCACAGGAGTAGTTTTTTGTTTGTGTCGTGTATGTTAAAAAAGTCTCTTTGTGCACAAAAACCCGTGGAAAAAGAGTGGTAATGTTTTTAGTTTTTATTGTCGGAGGAGACTTTGTCCAAAAATACCACGTTTACTGGCCTTTTTCTTATTAATTCAGTGAGAGTAAGTCATTTACAGTATGTCGAACATGCTGCTTCACTTTACTTTTATTTACCCATTTGCTCTTTGTGGAGTCGTCGGCTCTTTTGTACTGAAGGACTCATTCTCTCCGTCTTCTTTGCTGCATGTGCACATTTTACATCAACACCATCACTTGTTCCATACACATCAGTTTCACTCCTGAGAGAATCGCCATCCTCCACTTGGGCGTCATTATTTGATGCAGAATAAAAATGTATATTTCACGTCGCACTGTAATGTGATGTAAACCAGAACCAGAAATTCTGAAATGTATTATTAATCCCCTGGTGGAAATTCTGTAAACAAATGAACTCATTTTTAAGATGGATTATCTTCAGGGTCTAATTCTAAATGGTAGGTGGAGACCGTGTTAACGTATTTGCATTGAAAACGTTTTGATCCTTTTAATACCTCAAACCATGCAGATAAAATATTTAAAAAGTATATTATGATGCATTCATCCGTTATTTAAAGTACCATTTAGAATATACATATTTATACATATTTTATTTGTAATTTCGTTGAATAACTAGAAAGTGTCGTCCGGAGTCCAGGCGATTCTCGAAGGAGCAATGCCTCCAGATTATTCCACCGCAAACTGAAGGACATTTGTAGTTCATACACATAATTTCAGATTAGCTGTGATCGAAGGCTCGGGCCGTAATGTGAAATAAAACTCACCACCGAAACTAAGAGTGATGGGATCCTCTGAGGCTTAGCGGCTTTTTTTTTTTTTTTTTTACAGGTATTCAAGTTATGTCCCTGCATTTATAAGGAGCTACTACTACTGAGCAAATGCATCCATTGGTCCTTTTGAGGCTAAATACTATATATATATATATATATATATATATATATTCCACACCCAAAGAATATCTAGTTTTATACGTAGGACCCCTCATCCCTGACGTATTCATTCACTCTAGTGATTTAAGAGCCCAGTTTACACAGTGGATGCTGAGGACGAGTGGAGGGAGCAGAAGTGGAGTCCGGCCATGTTGTGACATCCGCAGCCGGCCACATCTTGTTCATCTCTGAAACTCTCCACTCACTTTGCTTTCTCTGGGACGCCGTCTGCCCTCGGAGACTCCCTCCCCTCTACCTGCTCTCTGTGTATTTTGGCGTCTCCCGCCTTCAGTTACCACATTTGCACGCTGCCAAATAATCCATCATCGGACAAATTTCTTCTCCCTCCTTTTTTAAATAAACTCCGCCGCAGCAGCAGCAGCAGCAGCAGCACCGCCGGCCGGTCAGATAATCCTCCATGGAAATGTAGCCGCTGACAGATGTGTGCATGGCTATCAAGAATTACAGCCGCAATAAGAAAGACTGAACTTTATCCCCTCGCAGCAACAATACAGTGACGGAGCCCTGCGCTGTTATTATATGGTGAACATCCTGGACATGATGTGCCAGCTGTAATCCCGTGACTTCAAATCTCCACAAACTGCTGAGGTGGACATCTTTTGTTTCTCCTGTGTGTGTGTGTGTGTGTGTGTGTGTGATTGTGTTAATCCCAAGTGTCGACCTGTGGATGTTTGGATACAGATGTGAGGTGAAGTACTGAGCAGGTTGATCCTCTTGAAAAAGGTAGAAGCTTGCAAGGAGGGGAAATGTGTCCTGGTTACTGCAAGCAAGGATTTTGAAGCATGTGCGTTTGAAAAAAAAAAGAAATATATATATTTTATTAGATGCATCATGGGAAATGTAGTATGAATCGGTTTAACCCATGAAAAAAATCTGGAAATCTGAATTCTTCTTGATCTTTGTTTTTCTCTAATCTGCTTTTCCCAAGTTCCTCAACTTTAGGACTGTGTGCAAGACTGAAAAGGCAGATTAACGTTTTTAAATAGAGCTGCAATCCGTTATTTGCATTCTAGTTTTTAACCTTTACCAGAAATTAAATCAAATCTCAAAAATAGCAAATAATGCAAATAAAAGAAGGAAATTCTCACTTTAAAACATTCTGTCCTCAGATATTTTGGCAGATGTTTACGTAAACATTCGTGACCGCACGAGAAGTGTTTGACCGGTAATTATTTTCTTCTGTGTTTAAAGAAAGTAATTCAAAGAGGTTAAGATGCAAACACCGACCTGTGATTTTAATATAAACAGCGTTAATCTGTTTCAGATTTTTACAAACTTCTGTTTTTTTCGTGTGATTCCAGAGTGATCAAGATATTTCCAGGGCTTCGTGACGACGTCCACACAATGTGAATTAACTTCTGATTTATTGTTTATCGTGCCTTTTATTAACTGGGAACATTTTCTCGTCTTAATGGTGCCACTCCTCTCCTCGTGTGTGTGTGTGTGTGTGTCTGTGTGTGTGTGTGTGTGTAAGATAAATCATTGTAGCTGCGCCACCTTTCACCGTCAGTAGTCAACCCGAGCTGTGTGGATGTGAGTGAAAGCTTTAACTCGTGCGTCTTTGTAAGGAGCACATTGTGAGTGAAGATTCTGAAAATCGCCTTGAACGTGAGGCGCTGAACTTATGACGATCGCTTGTAGTGAAGGGGAGAGGAGGCAAAATAGAAACACTCACACTTTTGATGTTTAATTTAATGTTTATCCAAGAGCCGGGTTACGTGGAGGACGGAGAGAGAGAGAGAAACATCAAGATCTCCACTCATGGCTCTGGATAAGAAAAACATCCTTTGTGCGTATTATACAAATTAAATTGTCAGAATCTGTTGTGAATAGAGCTCTCGAGTGTGAGACAAGCTTATGACCTTGCAGAAAATCATTCTTGTTGAAGGGGAGTGCACACATCACTATAAAACATCGCACACACACACACACACACACACACACACACACAGTGTTTTCACAACCAAACCAACTCCTGCGTCAACTTTTTTCTTGCTAGAACTAGAACGCCAGTGCCCCCCTGGCCCCACCCCTGGATCTGCCCCTGTCAGTTTGTTGAGAACCGTACATTGTTGAACGTATAGTGACCTTTACAACCTTCAAAATATCCTCACAGCACTTTTAAAGTTTCACTCGTTGAATTGATATTGATTTGGCATTTGTCCACGTGTAATATGAGGTTGCAACATTTCAATTTATTTCAGAGTTCCTCTGTTAACTATGAAAGTGGAAATGGTAATTGTTCCACTGATGCCGATTTATTACTACGTCCGGTGTCTGTGGTTAAATATGTAAAAAACAGAAGTGGACAATTTTGATAGTTTATATCATCGACTGTAATTTGACAATGAAATAACGTCAGTTCGCTGATCAGCAGCAACAACAACTCTGCACACTGTGACTTTTCTCTGACCTTTCTGCCGCTTCTCATTTGCATTCAGCTTTAATTCGTATTTTTTGGGCAGGTTTTACAGTGCAGCAGATTAGTCTCAGTGTCTCACTGTAGAATTTATCTGATTCATCAAGTGCATCCGTCCACGATCAAGAGTCGGTTTATTAACTCGTCTAATCAATTCTTCTGCGGCTGCTGCGCTCGTATTGTGAAATAAACTGTAACCTTCAAAATGTGGCAATGACGCATCGAGCAAATCTCATGAGTGCCCACATCTTTTTATTTAGTGTTGGGTATTGAAATCGTCTATATTTACAGTTCTCAACCCATTTTATGCAGCAAAATAGACTTATTTTCACTAAAATACAGTAGAAATGCTTCTCTCCCTTTATTAAAGAATAAGCTAATGAGGCTAATAAACCCTATTAGACACTTTCCGTTGCTACAGAGGCTCAAAACGCAGCCGACCTTTTATTAAGTCCCAAAAAAAGACATATTTATAGGTTCCTGTGCTTCAGAAATTCCTTTCCTGCTCCATGTTTTCAACGTAAAGTAGTTTCATGGTCAGATCTGGAAGGATTCGCTGGAAGGGAAAACCAACTTTGACAGCCCAGCTCCAACATGCACATGCCCGGATAATTTTCTTTTTAAGCGAGGACGGAGCTTCTCTTCCATTTCCCATCATTATCACTTATGCATTGCTGCATATTCTGTCTTTATATCTCACCGTCTCTGTTTTAAAACAGCCGAGCCACTGATTTCACCAAACCAAACAAACATGAGAGCAGAGCAGCAGCTCACAGGAGAGAAACGGGGCCTCGGTGACTCATGTCGGCTGAGAACATCCCTCTTTTTCTAGCCCCTGCCTGGGGTTTTGGAAATCATTTCGCCGCGCCGTCGTGTCACTGTCACCGTCTAATCTCATCGGTAAGCCCCAGGCATGCCACAGTGTCCTGGCTGCCCACATCTGAGCAAACACCCTCGGAGAGAAAGACACCAACCTTTCAGTGAGGTGACAGAGGAATGATGAGCGAGGGAGGGATGGGTTAGGGAGAGGGGAAATATACAGTTCTGTTGCCGGCACCTGTCTTGATATTCATCTTAGAGGTGTAGGAACAGAATCCTCTGTCCGCCTACAAGTGATTTCAGCGAGTGGCTTTAGGCAACACTGTACAGCATCCTGGAGACTGTCTGGACTTCTAGACAGGATCAAGTTATATACAGACCCGAGTGGGGCTGAATGATATGAGAGGGATTGTCATAGTGATATAATATTGTTTTCCATAACTGCTCGTATATTAACTTACATGCTTTTATCTAAAATATAATACTAGCATCAAATTTGCACATGTAGTTGTTTTAATTGGTTTACAAATCAGTCAGCAAACAATTTATATATCTAAGAATTTCGTGTTTAAGATGAAGATGTGTTTCAGATTAATTTAATATATAAATTAATTAAACAAAATGAAAAATACAGTTATACTTTGATATTTTCTGTCTTCCTGTAACCAAGGGGCAAAATATATATAACCAACAAAGATTGTGGAATGACACGGTCGACAAATGTGTATTCTTTTCATGTTAAAATGGTTTGAGTCCTCCTGCAGTGGCTGCAGGTTCGATTCCCGGCTAACTGTCCTAGCACCGACCGTAGCAGCATCCTGGGTTCAGTGTCAGTCAAAATGATTTTGATCGATATAAGGAAATACAACTAAGCCAGATTGTGTTATTGCAGAATTATAAAAAGGTGCGACCAGACCATTCGTGTAATGGAGACCCTTTAAAAAACCATGCAGGTCTCGTGCAATGTTGTGAAATGAATGTTTTCCAGCTTCCAGAGCAGAGACCTATAGCAGAAAAAGGAAAAGAACTAACCGATCATGGACGCCAGTGTTTTTTTGTTTTTCTGTTTCATGCTGACATACATTAGCGGCATCGTTATTGTGAATAAACCAATTAAGGTGGTCAGACGTGTCCTCTTATCCCACTCCTCTCCCACCGTCCCTCTGTTTTGCTACAAAGCTAATTAAAAATGGCATGTTTTGTCTGACGTGGCCAGTGCCAGTCACAGTGCTGACTTTGTTTGGAGGACCGGGACGTTGCCAACAGGAATGGCTCCAACAGAGACTATTGAAACGAAGGCTCATTTCCATGCTTCAAAATAACACCAGGGAACAATCAAGGTCGTGTTTATTAAAACACATCAGAGAAGTGGACTCGCCGCCAAAAGCCCCGCTCAGCCAAACGCGACGCCGGCTCTGTGATCACAGAGAGAAAAACTGCATCCGGCTTCATTTTACTAAAATGATAAGGTGGCTGGATCCACACGGTCACGCTGGGCTGTTTGTTGTTGCAGCCTTTCTGTGGACTGTGCGGAGTTAATCCTCCTCTGTAATCAATTCCTTTTTGCATCACTTTCAGTAATAAAGCAGACTGGACTGAGAACGCCATAGAGGAGACGTTTGACAAAGGGTGGTTATAGAGAGTGTGTGTGTGTGTGTGTGTGTGTGTGTGTGTGTGTGTGTGTGTGTGTGTGTGTGTGTGTGTGTGTGTGTGTGTAGCCACTTCCTGCAACAGTAACGCAGGCGTGCAGTATTTTAACTTATTCAGCATCTGGTGAAATGAACCCAGACCTCAAAATGAGGAAGTGATAGTGAAATGGAGGAAGAGGAGACGCTTCTAGTTCCATTTGATCGGCTATTTGGAATAACTCACATGAGCCTGTGTTATTCTTAGTTTCTTCGTACATGCACTCTGTACATCATTGAGTTCACAGGCGTGCACGGGGGCAGCTTATAAAGGAAGTGGCAGTACAGCTGATTCTCTGTCTGGATGTTAATTTGCATCATTTATAAAAAAAAGTAAAAAATCTAAATGTTACTCAGCTGCACAAGAAAAAAAGTACGAGGCAGAAAATATAAATCGTCATTTAAGGATAGGTTCAGATTCCAAAATAATGTATATCCGTGTTTGACATTAAATATTATGTGAAGCAAAAACACTTTTACACGTTCATCATTTTGATTTGAGGCTGAATACGTTTACATGCTGTGATGTTGAAAATACACATTATACATCGTATTTCTTTCAAATCGTACTTTTTGGTTTCATGTCCCCGTCTTACACGCTACAATTTAGCTCTTGGCCCCAATGTCCAGAGACTTCCTGATTGGCTGTGGCCAACGGTATCGATGGCGTCGTTACCAAATTCGAGTGGCCGATAGGCGGGAACGTTACAGATGATTTCGGGAAACATGACCAAATTTCGACTTTTTAAAAAGTTGTGTCACTTCCTGTTAACGGCCGTGAGAACGGATTGATTCGACAGAGTCCGCTCCTGTACGCCGTCCAATTAAGTGGCAGGACAGGAGGTTTGCGTGCGTGGGGGGGGTGGGGGGGGTCAGACTGAATACCTAACGAGCCTAAACAAGACCTTGTCACCACCTGTCCCCTCACAAGCTGCTGGCCTGCACCTCGCCTCTGCTTGTCCTCTCAGAGCTGCAGATAAGCAATCGCCTTGAGCCGTTATGCAAACTTTTTAGGGCAGTGCTCATTACACACACACACACACACACACACACACACACACACACACTATAAGCCAACGTCCTTCAAAAGTTGACTGACGTGCAGAATGGATGCCTTCGGTGATGCCATTGTCTTTCGGTCAAGCTTTACGTCGTTTCCCTCGCGGACAAAGGTCATTAATCATGACAGCATAAAGCTCCGGCCATTAGCGGTTGATGAATGACCTGGCCTTACCGGTCAAGCCTTGACCTCCCTCCCCTGGTGGGGTAATCTACTCCTTTTCTTGAGTCAAAGTTTGAAGCGTTCAGCCGGTTTGACTCGGAAGGTGCAGCCGAAGGATTCCAGTTGGTCAAGCTTTACTGTATCTATTTACCCAGCTCTTAGTATTAGTCTCACACACACACACAGACACACACATATACACACACAGGATGCTTTCAGTCCTTATCTCTGCTGCTTTTAGGACAGCTGTTGAGTGCAAGCAGCTGACCTCTGACCCCCCCCCCCAGCACCACGAAGCTCCTTCCCTCCCACCGCAACCAGTACAACCAGCATGACAACCCCCCACCCCTCTATAAATTCCTTCCCCTGCCAGCTCCAAAGCACTTTTGTCTGTCTGGTGTTTGTCCAAATGAGACTTTCCTTTGTGCCAAAAAAAACAAATGCTAAAAAAAAAAAAGCAAATCGCCAAAAAACATTTACACCATTTGCTTCGGGGCAAATTGAAGGAGGGGGGAACTTGTGTTTCCAGTCAGCGTGTCTGTGTGTGTACATTTTTAACCACACCATATGTAAGGACTCAGCCGTGCAGCCACTGGTTGCATGAATTCCTCTGTTTCTCCCCAGCGAGTCTGAAACATGTGTGAGGAGCCGAGGGTCTTTTCAGGTCATGTTATGGGAATGAAGACAGGGGTCTTTGCTGTTCACGTGTGCATTGCCGCTGTGTCTCGTTCACCATGTAAAAAAAAAAAAACTTGCAGAGGTGGGGGGAGGTAGGTTTTGGTTTCCGCCTAGAGGGCACTATACTGCCTTCAACATAAGGAGCTCCCAGGGCAACCTGAACACACACACACACACACACACACACACACACACACACACACACACACACAGAGAGCTGGACTGTACAACAGTTGTGTTCACAGAAAGTTAGTTTTCAACACTACTCGGTAAAATATTCAGTTTTATTTTTCAGTGTCCTAAAAAGTATCAGGTAGTTATTTAAAAACAAAAAGGAAGTAGTGACTCTAAGAAATGTGCAGTGACCCTTTCAGAGTAAACTTTTCAGGTAACATGTGTTGATGAGTCATTCTAACGCTCACATCGTTTTTTTGAAAGTCAAATTGAACCAACTGCAGCTGTGAGAAAGTCGACTAAAGTGCAGAATTTCCCTGTGAAAATGTACAACGTCTCCCAAAGGGAAACTACTCCCCTGAATTATCACAACGTAAAGATTTCAGAGTAAGAAAAGTGCAGTTAAAGTTAAACTCCGCGTCCTCGGTAATCATACCTTGTGTGAAACTGACGAGGAGCTGCAGCTGGTAAACGTTCTCGCTGCAAAAGGGAAATAGGACAATTAATTATGAGTGAGCACAGAAAAATCTGTCTCAACTGTACTAAAACACACTGTCATTACTTCACAAGTACGAGGTTGTTGCACTTTTGCCACTTCAAACACATCCTGTAATAACACGGCTGGAGGCAAAGTGTGTTGTAAGTTATTGCTTCAAGATGCAATGTAAAACTTTTTTTTTCCTTTCTCTCTCTGTGTAAGGACGGCAGTTAGGTTGGAGACGGTGCACGGCCCATAGGATTCACAATCGGTGCATGTAACATTTAGTGCCTGGAGCCCTCGGAGTATAATTTTAGATCTCATTGAGTTTCAATTCAGTGGTTGCAGAGGCTTTTGAGTGTTCTGTAATATTTGCTGTTTCCTGTCTGTTGCCGCTGCCGATGCTTATCTGGTGGCGACGCGTGAATATCTTGCAGAGGGTTTGTCTTTTTTCCTAAAAGAAAGAAAAGCAAAATTTAATAGTAATATAGTAATTCTCATATTGAACTTTAACCCTCTGGAGTCTGCAGTCAAATTGTTGTTTGTTTTTGCATCTAACATGTTGATCAAACAGAAAATTATAGGTAATTAATCATATACAGGCAGTGAAATAAAAATATGGCAAACATAACAAAGTAAAAAGTTTTAATGTGGTGTATATATGAAGACAAATTCATTCAAAAGCATCCGGCCAAACTAACCCAGGATTTCCTGAGGGTTAAATGTATTTTACTATTAAATCCTGACGATACAAATATAAAACTATCTCTTATATATGCGACTTGTTCTTGGTGCAGCTTTTTATTTCTGTAATGTTCTAGAAACAAGTGCGTTTCTTCGTAGGCCGCTTTTTAAAAATCCAAATTCACTGTGTATCTGAGCAAAGTTCCACAGCGAAGTCCTACATTATGTTAAATGAGGATCAGCAACCGTGCACATGCTCGTGCACACATTTAGTCTTCTTTGTGCTCCTGCGCTCGCTTCGACTTAATTGTCCTCCCCTCTCCCGTTGCAGTGAGAAAATTTGCCAAGTGCCAAATGAAATTGAGATCAACTTAACTGTGTTAAGCAACGAGCGGGGGGGGGGAGAGAGAGGCACAGCAAACTACACTTGACCGCTCTTGACAATAGCGCCTGCTCCCACCAAATTCACATTGATTAATTAATTAAAGTCCCTGATTAGCAAATTGACTGTCTCAGCTGATTATCAAATTCAGTTTCTTTATTCGACGCAGCTGCCGCCTCGGAGCTTCATCCCTGCTCTGTATCTAAGCCGACCACTCGGCTCTCATGCAGCCGTCTGAAGGAGTCCTCTGTGAACAAACAATCAGTCAGGACCGGGTGAGGATGATTCCTCTGCCAGCGTGGAAACTCCTGGTCTGCACAGGGAGACTGGCTCCTTGTGTGAATTTGTAATGTGAGACCAAAGCATGAAGTTAAAGTATCATGTCTGGGTTTTTTTCACTTCTTGGAGACAATTAATGCACATTTTGTCCCACCAGCATTTTTTTCAGCTCCGTTTTCAGCATCAGTTGCGTTTCCTTCTTGTCTGTATGGTATGAAATCATGACAAGTGCATAATGTATCACTGGAAATCAAGTCTGCAGTGATATTTAGCTGCATTTCACCAAATGGGAACAACTGAAAACTGTAAATAAGAAAAAGAATGAACAAGGCAACATGCTTTGCAAAATGGATGCATGTATTATAACTTCATGACAAATAGCCCAAAACATGCAAAAATCACATATTGCTTAAATCTGCCCATCAGTATTTTTCCATCTCTCGTCATTTAATAATGTGGTTTTCACTGGAGAACGGTTTGAGTTGTTTCTGAGGTTTTATTTGTTAGGCAGTGGAAAATTCTCACATTTATAAAGTATTAAACACCAGTAAACAACACTGCAGATGATTCTTTTTACCCCAGAGGTTTCAAGATGTGCCTCCACACATGTATTTTGAAGGCGGATCAAATTCAAACAAAACTGTCTGCATTTAGCATTTAGCCCTTTTTTTTTTAGGGTGAAATGAGCCTTTAATACAGATTCCCAAATATTCATGATCTTCTATGTGAGAGCTTGTAAAGCTACGTTCTTACACAGTGAAGAAATTAATTAAAAACAGCATTTTGTGATTCCAGAAAACGTTGAGCAGACATTTCGTCTGTCTCTTGTGCATTCATGGCTGGTATGTATGCCAGTTTTTTTTTTTCTTTGAGATGATGATGTGAAACGGGGATAAAACCAGCGAACGGGACACAATCGTCTCATTGACCCTGCAGCTGATGATATGTTGACCTTAGGCAACATTCTTTACATCCACACAGTGCAGGCTCCACTGTGGGCCTCACAAATGACCCTGTTTACCCTGGCTGACCCAGAAGGAAGGAGCCATGCAACACACACACACACACACACACACACACACACACACACACACACACACGGTGGAGGTGATGGCTGGCCCCGTAGTGGAGCCGATGGATATCTCGCTCCGTGCCTCCACTGCCGGGCGGAATGAAAAGGCCGACAGTGTGATCGGGCCGTCGGACCACATGGACGCTCCTGTGTAGGGCCATTGTGGCCGGTGGCTTTGTCCAGATGGTTCACATACCTTTAGTCGTGCTCTGGGTGAGGAATGCGCTCCCTCGGGACAGTTCCCGACCCTGGAAACAAGGGCCAACATAAACACTCATCCCCAACCCCCACCACGGACCTCACCTCAAATCCCCACAATCCCCGTTAGAGCTGATAATGAGGTTGCAGCAGGAAGAGGACTTAAACAAAACTTATGGGAGAAGTGTCGCACCACCTTAAAGTGCACCGAGTGACTGCAGCGGGTTTTTAAAGGTATTTCCATCCTTTCCCTGCAGGTTTGAGCGTGACACATTTCAGACAGAATTAAGAATGCCAAAAAGTGGTTCGTCACATGATAGCATTAGGATGCAGTGGAGGAAGGGGAGGTGCGTGCGTGTGTGTGCGTGGGTGCGCGTGAGGGATTATAGCCCAACTAATTACCTTGTAAAATGCCATTCCCTCCATTTAAAACACAGCAATGCCACAATTCCAATAAACAAGCATTATTCCACACAAAGAGGCAGCGAGATCGCGGCCTGGAACCCTCTGTTCCAGCTGTCTCGTAAACAGCGGTCGTCATGGATGCATGATTTTGTTCCATTTTTATCAGAGCGAGTATAAAACGCGAGTATTTCTATTTTAGCTATCTTTTGAACGAGGGGGGGGGGGGGGGACAAATTCCAAACGAGTCTATTTCACTACTCTCTAAGATAAGTGTTCATTTTGACATATTTGTACATGGTATGAGGAATTAGATTCTCCTGTTTACGATGCAACTCTGTGCTCTTGTCTCTGCTCGCAGCTCTGACGGGCTCAGGCTAATAACAGGAGGAATAGAATAACATTTCTGTGTTCCTCGACGTGTTTACTCGCTGGTGCTAAAGCCAAATGAGAGGCCGAGCTAAATGTATTTTGAGACGAAAGAAGAAAGGAAAGCGCGTCATTTGCCCGACCAGACTAGACCGAGGGGCGACAACGGCACAGAGTCGGTGACGTGTGGCGCCCGTCTCCCCGCTGCAGTCCATGAGAATCAGTCAATTTTTGACTTGAGCGATAAGGGTTTGCTCCAAAAGTTGGAGGACAGCTGGGGTCCCCTGACTGAAGCTTTGTGGCTTTGCTGCTCTCTGTAGCTCGCTGCCAAAAAGGATGAAAGCAAGTCGAATTCATAGCCTCGGCAAGTCGAGGCTCAGAACGTCTGAAATGTTTTGATAAATCTCTCCCTCATCAATTCGTCTGTGGGAACACACACCGCTACTGCCAGAGGTTAAGGGATCCTCACGAAAAATGTTTGTTTCTCCTGATAGAAGGGAACGTTAGACAATATTTAGCGGATATTTTAATTCCAAAGCATCAAAGCAAGTAGGTCTGTGGTGAAGGAATAGACGAGAGGTGTAAATCAGCCTGTGTGCTGAAAGAAAATGTGAAATTAGGCTCCAGGTTAAAAGAATAGCTCAAAGCCGGGCAGACGACCGTTTTCTATCCTCCTTTTCTTCCTCCTCTGCTGGTATCGAGGCCCGCGCTCCCTTGCACATCTGTCGGCATGTATCCGCCGC
Organism: Verasper variegatus; assembly: GCA_026259375.1. Lineage (NCBI taxonomy): Eukaryota > Metazoa > Chordata > Actinopteri > Pleuronectiformes > Pleuronectidae > Verasper > Verasper variegatus. Next base: position 3,980,325 of record CM048051.1, read on the forward strand.
TCAATCGCTCTCACCGGGCCACGGCGGGTTCCCTAACAGCTCAGTATGGCTCTTCCATTAATCAAAGACACTTCCAGTGTCCCATTACAGAAACACTGCTACTCGGCCTGTCTGAAGCTGACAGCTCGCCAATTCATCTTCGGGGAGAAAAAAAAAGCCATTGTGGCACGCCAGTCGCCTTTACCTGTTCAAACGAAGGGCTGTTAAGAGCGCAGGAAGACCCCTCTGAAATTGTTTTCTCTAGGTCAGGCAAACAACAAAAAAGGTAAATTGCTTGTCTCAGGTAACACACAGGAGGAGTCGGCAGTGGCAGCGGGTTCTAGGGGGGGAGGGGGGGGGGGAATGGGTTCGGGTGGAGGAGAGGGTCAGCGAGGAAATAAGAGGATGGAGATGTGTTTGTTAAGAAGCTGATTTCAATGATGCTGCAAGGGGGGGGGGGGGTGAAATGCACCGATGCAGTTTACCGAAACGGCCTAAACACTGTCCTGACACCGAAAGAGGACCCTCTGCAGAGGCGGGCTGCCACTAAGTGCACCTCCTTACGCCTCCCCTGCTGCCTCGCGGTGGCAGCTCAGGGTGTTTTGGCTTTTTGTGGCAGCGATCGAGTACAAACGGAGAAAAATGGACAGAATTCACAAAGGGATTTTTCCTTTTGAAGGTTTTCACGTCGCTATTTCTAAAATAAGCATCATTCAAACGGCAAAGTCAAAAATTTGATTACGAGTAAAAGTTCTGTAGATGGTTTGTGATCCATAGGAGGAGGGAGACTATGGCAAATGTCAAAGCTTTTATGAAACATCTATAGATTCAGTATTTCTTTATAGTCGCTTGTCACCAAGACGAGATAATTACACATAAATACACAGCTGGAAATGCCAGAGCTCGTGACTGCAAAGAAAAGGATATAGAAATGTTTTCTTGTTTTAAAACATCGGATGAAATCAGATGAAAATAATTCGATCAAGGTTGCATTTAAATCCATCACCACTAGGGGGCGGAAAACTTCAAAACAGGAACCGATTCGGCCCCTTTATTCCCTAAAAAGGTTGCTATGGTTACTGTGTTAGCGAACATTACTATTATTGCTAATCAGGGACAGTCTATTTAAGAAGCTACATTAGCATTGTTCTCAGTTGTCAGACTTTTTCACTCTGACCCTGCAGCTAGCCGCTAACTCGGTCGTCCGCTGGTAAGTAGATTTTTATTGTAGCTTTAATTCCTAAACCCGCTGTTTATCTAACAGCTTTAAAAGACTCTATACAATGAAAGTTTGTGTAAAACCAAAACAATGAGCCAAAATAGACATTATTTATTTGTAGTATTTAATAAATTCAAAAAAATCTTAATTCAAAATCAAAAAAGTTTAAATGATCAAGATGTTTTTGAAGTAAACAGAGAAAAATGCTCATATAGTTTATATAGCTGATAAGTATAGGTCATCAGTTTTAGGTTTGGGGTCGATGGCTCCTCTGTTACATGGTGAATGTTGAACATGTTGAATTTTAATTGTCGGCGTGATCCAAAGCACATGGAGCGGGTGAATTCAGGGCGGGTCCACATGCACTTTTTGCTGGTTCAACCGCAGAAAACAACACGTCGCTGCAGCAGCTGCGTGGTGGAGAAGGGCTGAACTCTTTATTAATCCTGGCTGTTTTTGAGGGGATGACGTGCAATAAACCAATCAGAGCGCGGCGTCCCGGCCCCTTTAACAGACATTTCATTGGTGGATTGGGATCGTGGGGGCGAGAGTGAACGCAACATGCTGTGCACCAGCCTCTGTGGGTACATATCATTATCTGGATACGTGTTGTGCCGTTAACTCCACACAAAGTTTCTGTTGGTCAGTCGTGCAAAGAATCGCAGCCTGACAGGAGCTTTTGCACTAAAAGTAAAGATTGAGTCGAAATGACAAAGTTTCAGTCGTGATTTTTTTTTTTCTTCCTATTTAAAATCCCTGTTATTATTTTAAAGTAGTCTTCTGGCACTCGGACTGTAAATAGTTTAGCATGTGCAGTTGAGAGGGAAAAGGCAAAGTGAACTGTGAAAAGCCAGCTGCTGCTCAGGGTGTGTGGCTCCGAATTGGCAGCTGGTAACTCCAACATTTTTAGCTGCTTGGAAGTCGAAGAAGTGGCGAGTGGCTCGTTTCCAAACCGAGGTGCAATCCGGAAAAGAGGCAAGGAAGAGAGAAACCCGGCGCTTTGGCCGTTTCACGACGGCTCAGTGCGATTACATTGTTCTCATTAGGATCAGATCTTTCTCTCTAATGAACACACTGACAGTAAAAGTGAGGGAGGCCGAATGAGAAAGGACAGCTTGTCCCCTCCCCTCGGCCCTCCGCTGCACCCCCCCCGCTCGATTTGATTGGCATAATGAGGTGAAGGCTAGTTGGCACAAAGCTGCTCCGGGGGGCAAATGGAGACATTATTATTTTGTGCGTGTATGTGTGTAAAGAGGGTTTCTTGGCGATCCACACCTCTGCCCCACTGGGCTTTTAATTACCCTCCCCGTAACATGGCATCTGCTGAGACTGGACGAGCGAGCGAGCACTGCCAACATGGGCACCGCGGCTCTCTCTCTCTCTGTCTCTCTCTCGTCTCTCTCTCGCTCTGTCTCTTGTCACCGTTGGACCCCAGCTGCAGTCTCGCGCCGCGCTTATTGGATTCTATCTACATGTATGATTGATTCAGCACCTGAACTGTGCTTTTCATGACAAGACGGCCAGACTGACACACACACTGACACACACACAGACACACACGCGCACACACAAACACATGCACACAGCAGAGAAAAGCACCCCAGCTGGCAAATATTTAACCAACCGTGAGCCACAGTAAGATGCCCACTCTGTTCAAGTAGGTTGGGACATTTTCGGAGCAGATGTTTGATTTGCTGCTCTGGAAGAGAGAGATTATAGTTTTCTTACAAAAAGACATTGTGTTGGTCTTTGTGTGTTGTGTGTGTGTGTGTGTGTGCGTGTGTGTTTCCTCTTGAAGACGACAAAATCATCCATGTATTTCCAAAAGGATTTGATTCCTGCTTCGGTTCAATCAGCTCGAGATTCACCTCAGTTAAACCTTAGCTTTTCCAGATGTTGGCCCGTAACTATTCTGACGTTGCTATTAAACCAACACTCGCATTCATGATGCAAAGGGCTTGTTTTTTAAAGCCATATGACTTAAAGACATATGCCTACATCCTAGATAAGCACCTTGTGAATCTGTAGTTTGGTAAAGTTGTAAATCATCCGTGACCGCAGCCTGTCACAGGCAGTTTGGTGAGTTGAGGACACTTATTTTGGTGTTTACAGGCTTCTCCCATTGCAAGTGAAGCCCTATAATCACTTTGGCTGCAGCCACCACCATGAACGCTGCTCTCGCTGTGTTTCTTTTTTATTTATTTTTTTTCACATTTCAGGGATCTGAGCAGTTTAGCTCCGTGTGCACGTTGCTGGAAATCAGGACACGTTCCATCGTGTGATATAAAGTTGCGTATATCTCCAGTGTGTCACCAGCCTCTAGCTGTCGGTAATGCACACAAACACAAACACACTAGTTGGGCCATGAAGAACATTTAAAGGTCCCCCCCCCACACACTCCACTGTCTGCCCACGCCTCCCCCACACATGCACACGCACGGACACACGCGCATGCCTTTTTTTAGTCACAGCATTAGCAGTCATATCGATTTCTTCCTTTATGCTTTCTCTAACCCCTTGTAAAGGAAAATGACCCCCCCCTCCAGTCTCACTCACACACACACACACACACACTACACACACAGTAGTCACACGAGCCATTGCAGCAATCTACCCAAAGTAATAATCGTCCACATTATCCAGTGTTATTACTTATCACAACACCTCATTATGCAATAATTCCATTAAACAACAATGTAGTAATTATTTTTCACATTCACCCGACTCCTACTGTTCGTTCAGTTTCCTCTACGGAGGAACAGTCGCTGCCAAATCTGATAAATGCACGAGTTTATTAAACGGGCGGCTCTTGCTACGGCTCCGTCTCATTCCAAGGTGCATTAGTGTCACATTGAGAAGTACATTATCTGTCAGATACTACATTATCAGCTGACTGTAGTGGTGTGTGATGTTTTCCTAGCCGGGGTCGGGGGAAGTCTGCTCTCGAGTGAAGGCAGCGACCCCGGCCTGACATCCAGACGCTACTATTTCAGTGTTCTGGCCCTCTGGCCAAAAAGCTGTCAGCACATATTTTATCCTTTTGCTCGCACAGTATATTTTCTCTCGCTGCCTCTCTTCTTGTTGGACTTGTCTCACGACCTCTCCTCCCTCTGTGTACATAGCAGTGACACAGACCCAATACGAGGCGTTAATGGCTCCTCACAACCTGTTAAAGTCATTTCAGGGCAGCTCATTTGGTTAAATCATGTTCTAAAAGTTGCCTGTCATGTTTTTTATAGAGGTTTCTCTGCAGGATTCATTTTTAATCGAGGAGAACAACATCTTAGTCTCTTTGTCCAACTTAGCAGGACGGCTTGGTCCTTTTGTGTTTCAACAACCGAGTAATACAACTTTATTACGGTTTAAAAATAATGTGTCTAGTTTTCACACATTTGCGTTTAAATTGGTCTCAAATTTATTGCCTGGCAGCGTTTGCCTTTTTGGATTTACCTTGTGCATTTCGTAATAATCTTTTATTTCCGACATTTTGCACTGTGCCACTGTGCACTCTGTTATTAGGCATATTTCACACACACATAAACCCCCAACTCTCACATGACCCGCCGCTGTACGGGCAGAGGCACTGATTCAAGCCGACAGAATTTCTTGGCACAGACCGCCCACTCCATTCACTGGCTGCTGTTCAGCTGTCATACTCACTCGCTGAAGTTTCTCCCGTTAAATGGGGCGCCGCTGCCGAGATGAATGCACCAACACGAGCTGTTGCATTCGCAGGCGGCGTGTTTATCCACAGTTAACCACTCGTCGTAGGTCAGATATGATGAGAGCGAGAGGACGCTGCCTCGTGACAGCAGCAGAAAAGAGACATCAGGTATAAATAAGACGAGAACAAGCTCCGGTAGCGTTGTGATACCGATGAGTCTCAAAGTCAGGTTTTAGGCTCCTCCAGGGAATATGAGCGGACTGCCAGAAATAGGAGCAATTGTCATGTTTCATTATCTTCCACTTCCTCTGAGTTAGCTCGGTGTGTAGTAAGTCACATTAGACAGTTCTTTTCCCATGAAGGTATGAATTTATTTTGTTTTAATTCACGTGTGGATACCAGAATCAAATGGAAATCTGCAAACCTTCACCGCGGCTAATTGGCCACTTGATCACCATACTGCAAACTGATTTAAATAAATATACCTTGTACACGGAAACATTCTACAAACAGCTAAACACCACCCGTCCGTAGATATTTGTACTCCGAGATATTTGCATTATTATTCACAAGAAAGTGAAAAAAGCATTATGATGTATCACGATCAACTACATTTATTAAAAAGATATATATATATATATAATTAAATGATCTATAATGTGTCAAAAATAAATCTTAAACTAGTTCAATGTGTTAAATCCCACAATAAGAGAAAATCCTCAGCTGATACTTTTTGGTATTTAGCTTTTTTAAGACTCTGCTGATTAAGTAATGATCAGAATGGTTAAACCAATAATCCTCTATAATCGGTCTCATCAACTACTGAAGTGATTTTAAACTATTTTATTGATTCTTTCCACACATTTATATATAAAGCAAATAGATAATTGTACAGCAAATGAGTGCTTTGTACAAGAGTGTTTTTTCCTCATGTTGTCTTACATATATACTCAATAGACACCGTTTATACAGAAAGTATAAATGTATTATAGTTAGTCTAGATAGGTGCTTACAGGTGTAGACAACATGTACACATAACATTCACATCTAGGTGTAAGTACTCTGCAGCCATTTAAAAAGGAAACAAACACAGCTATTACAGGAACTGTGATGTGTACAAGAACATAGTGTCTCACACACACACACACACACACACACACACTGAGATGAGAGCGACTTGTTTACTGCAGCCCTGCAGAGCTCCGGCTGGGGCTGTTTGGGACGCCCGTGGGTGCTGTGTAGCTCTTGGAAGGCGGACGTGCGGTGAATGACAGTGCAGATAGCCCAGCGCCATCCCTGCCACCTGAACCTCCCCACGCCGCCCCATAAACACGCACACACAAGTTCACGAGGTCGGACACATCAAAACAACCTGCCTGCGGCCGTCTCAAGTGTGAAAATAAACCCCTGCAATCTTTACCTTTTATTCTTTTCAAACGCTTTTATTTTCCTCAGCATAGATACCTTCCCTGCAAACAATCTAATCTGTGTTGTTTTGCATGGACAGGCACAAACACACTGGCCTGCCTCTATCTATTTCCCAGAATGCGATCTGTCCGCCGCGTTACAAGGCGTACAGTAAATCAATCTCTGAGGCATTGCGTAATAGTTTGAGAGCCGAGTCCAAATAGCTAAATAATCACCTTGTCAACTGGTCTGCTCTGGCTCGCTCCGGCTCGAAATAAATAAAATCACAAGGTCCTTCTCCTGTTTCCAGATAAACAAGAGTGTTTACGCTGAGTAAAGTTATGAGGCTCTGCTGTCCACACAATATTCACTGTGTGCCAGCGGTTTTTCTCAGATAAGCCACAATAAGTACTGGTTGAATTACATGTGCTCTACTCTATTTAGCTTTCTAATTTAGATTGTGTTCTCCACATATCATTTTGATAGTTCTGCGGGTCTCAGAAAGTCAGTGTTATAGTTTTTAGATCTTTCTAAAGTCGTTTTGATTTCATTCTATGGAACTTTACTGGGTAAAATAAAATAAATCAGTGATTAGCATTGTAATACAGTTAAAAAGGCCTCAACTCTACAAACCTATCGAGGCATTTTTTAGTTCTAATAGTCATTAACATTGCATTAAGCTTTTATTTGCAATCATTTGCTGTTTACTGATTATAAAAGACCACTTTTCTTTTTAAACTAGTGACACTTTTCCTCCCAGATGTATTCTTCACACTTACAAATCCAAATATTGAGCTCAGTTGTTTTTACAGTAGTGTTGCGTCACTTTTTTCGCTCTTCCCGGGGTAATAAATGTCATTCTCCGACGCTTGGTGCCAGTTATATCTATCATTTCTGATTCTGCCACAGCAAAGACAAAACTTCTCCACAAGGTAAAAGTTTGATCCTGATTCATGTCATTCGAACTCTCTCCCTGCTCAGATACACGCCGCTATTATCTGCATTTAACAGCCCTCCCCTTTTTTGCGAGTGCTGCGCCATCACACAGGTTGTTGTGTTGTTCGTTCTTGTTGCGAAATGCAGCTTTTATTGATGTAACAGGTGCTTAGCTCGACTGTGGCAGTCAAAATAACACATCTCCTCCTCTGTTTGGCTTTCAGAGTGGAAGCTAAAGTTAGACATCTTTGAGGTTTTTCTGCCACTTGATGGAAGGTGAAGCCGATGCATAATGCATGAGGAGAGAGGGAAGACTTCGTCTGGCTGCTTTTTATAGACCACCAAAGCTCTGCTGCTGCTGCACGCACACACACACACACACACACACACACACACACACACACACACACACACACACACACACACACACACACACACACACACGCACATGCCTGAGCCGACCGTCTCACTCGATGCGATGTAACCTCTCTCAGATCAAGAAAGCAGGAGGAGGAAAAAACAGGAATCTAGCAACATTGTTGAGAGCGAAAAAAAAAAGAGAAGAGAAAGAAACAACAAGACGAAACAGAAATGTTGACGCGCTATTTTGAGACGGCAACGTCGTTTGATGCACAAACCAAACGCGGAGCTGGGGGGGAAAAGGGAGCAGCGGGGCTGGCGTCTGTCTCAAAGATGGGCTTTAACAGAAATACTTTATACATGTGATCTTACAGGCTCTCCTCCGTCTTTGTTCCCACCGTTCCAACACTTCAGTGAACGTGTCTTTAGGTCTAGTTAAAATGAGTTGAAAAAAAGAAAGGAAGTTATCACACAAGGGAGGAGCCGGGGATGTCAAATAATTTGCAGGCAAGTCGAGCTCCTACTTCTGGTTGCAGGTTTTTTTGAAAAGCCCCATTTGCTGCCCTGAAAAGTGTGAAGTTATTTTTCCTCTTATCCCTCTAATCCTTATTTAACCAGGCCGGTTGACGAAGAGCACGATGTCGTTTATAGAAATGACCTCGGGGAGAATCTGCAGTGAGTTGCATGTATACACGCTCCTACCTGTGTGTCGCCCAGTGCCACCGAACAGTGACGAGTCAGAGCCTCTGTGGCTAACTCCCTTTATCTGCTGCATTGTTTTTCAGGGTTTATTAGGACTGGATGAGACTATTTAAACGTATATGTAAGTAAAGAACTAGAAGTCACAGTGCAAAAAGCTTCTATTTTCCATTTTCTACAAATTACCAGACTGATATCGACTCCTCTCCTTGAGCGATGTGTTCTCAGGTCGGCGGCTGAGACGTTTGAACGCAACACCCATAGTTTTTTGGAGGAATTTAAGTGTCTGCGCCAAAAGGCTGAACCCTCGACAGGCTTTGATAAAAAATTTCCTCTGCAGTAACAACAAAAATATCTCCTGCCAGTCGGGGGGGATTTGAACTGTCACCTCTGGGTCATGTTCTCTCTTCATTGTCACCTCTTTATTGAATCAAGGGACTTTGTCGCAGGGTGAGAGCTCTTCACACTGTGTGGAACTGAAGCCGCCAGGTTGAAATGGCTTCCTGAGTAAGACTGAGGGTATTAGGGAGTGAATCCCAACTTCTAAGCTTTGGGGGAATCCAGGTATCTAACTGGGATTAGGGAGAAATAGTTTGTTCCTGCCCAGGAAGCACAATTAGACGTTTCTCGGATTGTTCCCCTTCTCTCACCTGAGAACCGAGGCTCCTGTAACCGTACGTCCTCGGGTAGCAATCATGCCTGGGTGGCGATAATTAGAGGAAACAGCTGTGGCGCAAAAAAGCTGTTATACTTCTCACATTATATCATTGCAAAGAGAAACTGCAGCATAGTTCCTTCCAGAAAACTGAGATGTGACACTGCCCAGAGGTTTTTATTCTTGGCCTCCATAGGAGCAGATTTCAGGGATAAGAATCAAGTCCAAACTGACAGGGTTTGATATCGTGGAGTCCTCGTCTGATGTTTGACCCTCCGCTCCTCACATCAGTGTGGACAGGGCGTCGGTTTCGTGTGTAACAGTCAAATCAGTGTCGTAAACCCTTCAAAACAGTAAAGGAGCAAATTTCTTATTTTATTCTACGAAGATTCTTTTCAATTTAGATTATTTTCCCAAAAAACGATCGCAATCATATGGAAAACGATGAGTATCACATGCAACATGTTAATGGGTGAGCAGACGTTTTAAATCTAATAAATGAAGCTGATGACCACATTTATTCTTTAATTCGCTGTGTGAGGGTGAGCGTCTCCACACTGTTGTCAGTAATTAAGGCTTTAATGGCAAAATAAGATTTTTTAAATCCCTCACTGAGACGACCAGACGACACGTTTCATCCCTCGCATCCGTACACTCTCTGCCGCCGCCGCCGCCGCCGCCGCCTCTCCCTCTTGCACGCCAGATGCCGGGTATCGTGCGAGCATTGTGGGTAATTTTCAGTCTGAACCAAGTCATAAGAAACATTTATTTAACGGACGCAAATCTCAATGACAGAAAAGCCACAGCGGATAAATGAAGCCAATGATTTTTATGCCTGGTGGCGCTTTAGAGGGCCTTAAGGACATGATGACATTTTAAATTCTCAGCTTTAGAAATAGAACCTCATCTTTCTGGGCCCTATTACTACACGGTTGTATTAAATAATACAGAGCGCACACACGGAGTATTGCATTCTGGGCTGCGTTCGGCTCGTCGGTGGCAGACTCCGGTCAGAACACGTACTGCTCCTGTTCATCCGTCTCAGGTCTCATTTATCCTCCTGCACTTTGAAGCTAGTCGCAGGGACACATGTTGGTGGAGGGAGGAGACGCAGAGCTGCTGCACAAAACCCCCTCGAAACTGCATGTAACGCCATTAGGAGTCTGTGCAATGCATTAATTAGTCCTGTAGGTTAGGACACCTCTTGTGGGCTAACTCAGACATGACTGATTGGATTTTAATGAAACTTGTGTGAATCATTAATCCATCCGCCTTACAGCCGGCTGTCAAACGTACCCTCGTTATCAAAATTGCAGCGATGAGATCAAATGAAATGATGCATCCAGTGGAGGCGGCGCCGCGATCACAGGTGACACATTTGTCTCTGATTGGCCGCGACAGAGTCTGTGTCACTCAAGCGAGAGAACACGATTACTGTTGTTGATTTTTTATTTTTTTTTTGTATGTATTGTCTTTACCCCGGGAACATGATATAGCTGTTTTCACAGGAGACACCCACAGGGCAAACTCGGGGGTGGTTGGTGTCTGCAATATTATAAATAACACAGTGAGGATGAAAGGCTGTGGCACTCGCTCCCTCCCCGTCCCTCCATCTCTCCTCTTTTCCTCTCGCCCTGCTACTCATCTATGCTCAACACGAGTGCCTCGGCGTTCGCGTGTGTGGCTTGAATTTATATGAACGTCTCCCCGGCGAGGGACAACGGGGGCCAAGTCATTGATATGTGCGGGAGGACTCGGGATAAACAGCCCACGCCAACCGGTGTTACGCCAGCTTGCCTGATACATTTTGATTGAGCAAAGACAGAGGGGTGGAGTTGGGGGGTGGGAGGGCAAATGGAATTGGGGGAGGCTTGAAAGCAGTGATGAAATGACAGCAACATTTTCCCTTTTTTTGTATTTCACCTGGTTCTCCTGTCGGCAGAAAATAGACCCGCGGTGACGCACACACGGCGCCTCGCTTGATAAATGCACCGCACTTATATGGAGCTTTTCTCGTCTAATCGACCACTCAAAGAGCTTTACGCTACACGCCATTCACCAATTCATACACACACTCATTCACAGGTTTTTTGGGCTTCGGTGTTTAGCTCAAAGATACTTGGACGTGAAAGCTGGAGGAGCCGGTGGGGTGGGGTGAACAAACCAGTGACCTTCCCATTATAAGATGAGCATCGGCGCACTTTAACAAATAGCTGGATGCCGCTACTCCCCCTATTATTGTGTTTTTCACCTCTAAATACAGCCTGTGGTTTAGTTACATCCAAAATATGATCGGCCACCATCACTATTCCCCTCTCGCCCTCTCTCTCCAGTCTCTGTGTGACACGGTCAGCCTCCTAATGGACTGGAAACTCACATTGGGGTGGGGGGGTGGAAATAAAAGTCCCTTGTTCCTCCCGCTCCGTCTCTCTGTGTCAGATAACCAAAATAAGAGGTGGCGGCGGGACACTGCGACGCTTATGGCCACATTAGGATCAGCCACCAAAGTGACACCGAATTGCCTCGTGCATCATTTGGGCTTTGTTCACCATGACAGGGAGTCGTGTGTGTCTGTGTGTGTGTGTGTCTGTGTCTGTGTGTGTCTGTGTGTGTGTGTCCGCCCTGTGCTTTTATCCCCGAATGGATGAACCATCGGTTGGGGTCTAACTTCTCGAGTGCATTATCCCACTTCATAATTTGTGAAAGTCTTTTTTTATTGACCTTTGTTTGTGGAGTGTTTGCTGTCGATGTCCCCCCCCCCCCCCCCCCCCCCCCCATGCTCCGTTTCTGCCTTGTGACTTTCCTCAGTGATCGTTTCACATTATGGCTCCGACTTCAATATTTAATTCAGTGATGGTTACAGATGATATTTGAATTGTTTAGTTTATTCATAATCTGGTTTTACAGTATTGAGGCAGTAATTTGTGTTGCTCTGACCCACAATGTTGAACAATACAGACAATATTCAAACCTTAACTAACACATTTGTCCTCGTAGATTGAAAAGACTTCTTCTGCTTTAATTAAATCAAGTAATTTCAGTTTAATACAATATAAAAGAGAGACGTCTTTTAGCAACAGCATTCCTGTGCTTTAGTCCAAAACTTCCCAATATATAAATGGAAATAAATTTAGTTAATTTCTGTATTTTCCTTTAGTTTTTACTGGTTTGAAGAGACATGAAAGTGCAAGGTCAAACACTATCATGTAAAATATCTAAATCTTTAATTGTTCAAGATAGGAAACTGTTAAAAACAACACAAAATTACATAAAAACATGCAAGTAACTTGTAATCTTCATGTCTTTCACCTGATTTGCAAACTGATTTTAGAAACACGTGAATCAAATCGCTCGGGCTCTCACGGAGATAATGCTTCATCTAATAAGCCTTGAAGTCAAATATGTATTTTTGACCATTGAACGAAATCCATTTGTCAAATTTTGCTGAATTTCAAGCTTTATTTGTGGATCTTCAGCAACTTAGGGTCAGATCCAACTTAGGGCGACATTACCATTCATTCACCTGATGAATTTAAGTCCATGTCACTTTCCTTTTTATCTCAGTTTTGTCTCTTAATTTGTCCGTCACTTGGTTTTATGAGCCGTTCACTGAATACTGAAAGATTTCAACAGCCGCTTTGTGCCACTTGTGTTCGACGAGAGCGAAGTTCAAGGTCTACACCATCGATGCGTTTTCAAAGAGACACAAAATGAATTTTATTCAATGTTCATGTGAAAATCTTAATTTGTACAGCTTGCATTTTGGACAGAGACACTTCACAGGGAGTCATTATTTAGTGTTGTACGCTCAGCTAACAGCTAACGTGGGAGAAACAGTCCAAACCAAACGTTTCAGATGGCGACGTGAGGAGCTCGCCATCGCTCTGCTACTTAAGTCTGAGCTCTGTGGCCCTGCTTTCTCCGATTATCTGTTGTTTTTCATCTGATCCACAGAAATAATGAAGACACACACACACACACACACACAGAGAGAGAGAGAGAGACGCAGCTTTACCTCAATTTAGCACCTCTTATCAATTGCCTCCCTTTATCTTTTAGTGTTTTCTTCTTTCCATCTTAACCCTCCATTCCTCTTTCTTGCACATCTTTTATTTACGAACATTGTTTCAGGTTGTTTTATGGCTCCCCTCAGGACCAGGGAGGATGGGAGAAGGCAGAAACAAAAAAACAAAACAAAAAATGGAAAAATAAAAGATGAAAGGATAGCGAGCAACACTCAGGGCTGCTGAGGGAGAAATAGATTCTGGGCAGGCAATGAGAAATAAGTGCAAGTCATCAGGCACGGCCCTGCTTGGCTTTTCCCTTTTCCGTCTAATAGTTCAGATGTGGTGATATGAAATGTTGATGTGAGCTGATCAGCATGAGTTTCGAGCAGAGTCATTTGATTTAATGAGGTTTGGCAGTCGTTCCGCTGCCTGTGTCAAAGCCCAATCATGTGAAATGTGGATGACTCAAAGCCATCAAGGGACGCTGGAGTTATTTTCACTTGTTTTATTTGTTGTGGCACGACAGAGTATTAGGGCCACTTACAGGCAAAAAGATAAATCTGTGATCAGGAGAGTGAAGTCCAAATATTACAAGAATAAAGTTGTAATATAATACGAGGAAAAATTCACAATTTTAAAAGAATAAAATATTGGTTTTGGACGATATTTGAGAGGGGGAATATCAGAAGATCAGGTGTATCGTTTTTATTTCAGAAAATATTGTAATATTACAAGATTAAAGTCGCAATATAATTATAATTGTCATAATTTTATGAGAATTAAAGTCATAATTTAAAAGATAAACATCTGAGACTTAGGTTATTATAGTGCTGAAGTGCTGATGAGCCAAAAGATGACGTATTTTGTTATTTGTGAAACTAAAGTTTAACTCAACAAGATGCTCCACACACAACAGGCTGATCCTCTGATTACGACTTTGTTCTCATAAAAATTATGACTTTCTCTCAAAATATTTGCACTTTATCCTTGTAAAATACATTTTCTTGTAACATTACGACTTTATCCACATAAAAGTATGACATTATTTTCATAATATTACGAGTTTATTCAGGTAATATTACCTCTTTACTCTCTAACTCAGATTAATTCTCTCTGTAAGTGGCTGTAACATGTCATCCTATCATAGATCACTTTACTTTGACTTTTATTTCCAAACTGTCAATCTGACAAGCAGAAGAACAGGTGGGAAGCTCCCGTCTTCACCGAATGTGTTGGTTATGAAATATGGCGAAAAACAAGTCCAGCGGCAAAATGATGAAGAAGAAAACTAAGTCGTGAATTACACGCGGCAAGCTGTTGCTGCTCAATAACGCAGGCCTGTAATCCACTCACATTTCAAGCGCACACGCACACGTGCGCTCACACAGCCCTGGGTCGGGCTGCGTTTTACGAGGAGGCACGCTGCACGAGGTGATCAGCATATGTTTTGTTGACATAAATTTTAAATTTATTGCCGTTGTCAAAAGTGACTGTTGGACAAAGTCGATTATTAACTGAGTAAATGGCCTGAGAGAGTTTTATGTGAACTTCCTTAATGGCTACAGTCAGTCTGTTTCAAATCACCCCCACCTCCCTCCCTCCCTCCCTCCCTCCCCAAGCTCCCACCCACCTCACACACACACACACACACACACACGGCTTTCATGTTGTGCCTATGAAATAGATGATGAGATGTGTGTGTGTGTGTGTGTGCGTGCGGAGGTCTATCCGAGCTAAGTCACTGAGCTGAGACAATATTTTAGTATCCTTTTACATATCATTAAACTTTGCCGAAGCTGAATCACAGTATATTATTAGCTCCGCTTAAGCACATAAATCATTCGGAGGCATATAAATCACCCGTTTGTTTCTAATTATCATTTCATTCTATGGAATCCAAAGCTTGCGAAGTGCACCATCGTCGTGGTGACGCTTCCTCCCCGTCCTCACACCAGCACATTACTGAGTTCATGTCTGTGAGGTGACCTTGGTTTCCTGTCTAGTGTCTCTCCCGCTCGCTCCCAGGGTGCAAGTTGGACATATTTGAAATTTTATTTTTTACTTTTTAATCATCTTGTAAACCTCTGTTCTGGATCATTTATGATTCGCCCTCAAATGTGACTCATTAAGTTGCAGTTTAAAAATGTGGCTCGTCTTCTGAGGACTTCCACGGACACGCAGCTTATTCCTTTGGAAAGGAATGATGTCATGTTTTGATCCACATCATGGTTCCATTGTTTCGACTACTTCAACCTTTCGTAATGTCCAACGAGGAGCTGGTGAACCTGGTGTGTTCGATTGGGTTGGGGAGTTTATGTCCCTTGACTTCCAGTTAACGTTGCATGGAGAGCTAGCGTGGCACGAAGGCTGGTGCGTCCCAAGTGGGAAACTGGTTGGTAGTTGACGTTATGACGATCGTGCAGCACCAAGGCTCAAGAGCTCTGTGAGCAGCAAGCAGGTCCCCAGTCTGGGGATGAAGAATGAGCCAAAATCAAGTACAATGGCTGTTGACAATAGTCTGAGCTGTGCCTCTCTTGAAACAGTCGTAAGTCACTGCAATCAAATGTGTACATTAGCTGCTGCTGCTAATTCTGTCATCATTTAACCCACTTTATATGTTTTAAATACTATACATTAAAAGGAGAATGGCTTCATACCCTATGGACAAAGCCAGTAGTGCTTCAAGTCCTAAACCTGTCCTTTTACAGACTAAATTACTGGAGCAGCTGCTGTTACCATTCTGTTGAACATCAAGTAATGTGCTGTTCCAGTGTATAGTGTGAGCTATTGCAGTGGAATTTAACTCACAGTCTACAAGGACACACACACACACACACACACACACACACACGGCACTTGGCTCATCCACACTTACATGTACGTTGGAAATACATGGCATTGCTTCCACTTCAAGTGGCCTTAATAAGTCCATCCGTACCTTATCAGTGCTCTGTCTGCGGGGCACAATGGTCAGATTGAGCAGGGACACAATGGGCCTTTGAAAGGCTTTGTGCTGTGTGCGTGTTGTGTTGTGGTTTACCACTTGCGTGAGTTTTCCCCCCTTATCAGACTGAAAGTGTGTGAGAACATCACCTATGATCCTTAAAGGGAAGAGAGAAAAAAATCAATTTCATCCCCCTGCTTTGTCCATTTGGTCGCGTGTTGTTGAATTTGTCTCGTTCCCGCGGATGACTCTTCAAAGACAAAATTACGTGAAGATGTTTGTTTTTTTTGTTATCTAACAGTAAAGGTCAGGCGTCGGTCCTTCAGCGGTGAAGCATTCGATTGTTGCTTGTTTGGCACCAATCACGGTGCAGGAATTCCAATGCAGAGGTGGCAGGGATCGCAGTTTGTCTACTGGCAGTTGCCTTAATAGGCCCGAATGCCATGCATCAGTCTGGTGCAATTGCTATTGATCTGTTCTACTATGTGTGTAACCAAGAGCAGCACGGTGGCATACAGCATTTGACGGCGTATTGTGGTGCCTGCTTTTCGTCAGGCTCAAGTACCTCTGCTGGTCGTTGGAAACTAGGAAATGTAATGATATAAAATGATATAGGACTCTGCTCTGCACCCTCACAGGTTGATATCTCACAGTCTAAGAGTTTGCTTTTCCCCGTCTCTCTGTGCCACTCGCTCCTGTTTTGCCTTTTCAAGTATCCTCTTCTCCCTTTTGGGGGCATTTGACCCTCATAGGGCCTTGTAATTACCCTCTACTTGCCAAAGGGCCGTTATTCTGACTTTGGTTTCCAGGGTCTCTTCACTGAATTTCAAACCACGACAATGGCAATCACGATTTCCTCATTTCAGATTTGTCCTACTCTTCTTTCTGGGATTTGGAGGAGGTTTCAAGGCAATTAATTGTCACTTAAGTCATACTAGACTTAATAACTCCTGCAACCATTGCCAAAGGACAATATAACGTCTCTGTGTCTGTCTCAGTCTCGCTCGGTGTCTCGCTGCCCCTCCCGAGGCACAGAAGAGAGCTGTAAATCAATTTGCATTCGACATCTGACATCAATCAGTCATGTTTTGGGAGAGTGGCACCACCTCCTCCTCTGCGGCTCTGTTGAGAGACACTAAGATGGATGGCTGTCATCTCGCCCAAGTTGAGCGGATCCCTTATCAAGGGCATTGTTTCCCCGAGAATGCACTCGGCTGATCACTCTGCGCCACCTGACTCGTCGACAGAGGCTCCACAATCCATCTGTTTGACGTTGTCTTGTTTTGTCTGCCAGAAGCACCGGGAGTATAGAATCTGTCATAAGTCCCAGCACATTTCGGGGATATATTTCGAGCTTTGCATTGAGACAGTCAACTTGATTCTGGAAACATGCTCATCAGACCAAAAGCCTTATTTTGGGCTTGAGGAATCATCATTGGGGTTTCATCACCTTTATTTCCTTGTCTGATATTATCACCAGAGCTCAATCAATGCAGACTTTTGCTGATCCAATATTTCTGTGAAAGGCTCATATTAATTGATTTTTCTCAGAATAAATCAATCGGCCGTTAATTAAAAAACACGACAACTATGTGTTAAAGCAACCGTTTTGGAGGTTCATTGATCGTGTCGAATCTGCGCCAACTTTACGAATAAATCACGACAGTCCTGAATGTCCGAAGCCTTTCTGTACCTCTCTATTTGAAGTTCTCGGGAGGCTTAGGGGCACTGAGGCAGTTGTTTGGCAATTCGTGTCACTTTAATTGCTTTAGAGCACTTTCAGATACCTCTCAAGAATAATATGCTTTGTAATAAGCCGTGGGGTCTTTGGGGATTTTGTAACAGAGAGAGTTGTGGGAGCGCAGACTTTATGTTGTCAGAGGTTATTTCGTTACCCAACCTTCGAGGCCTTTGCCACCTAATCAAATATTGACCCTTAGCCTTGTCTGGGCTTGTGCGTTTAAACTGTGTTACATCCTCATGACTGTCCATTTGTAAAAAAAACGACATTTCATAGCAGATCTGATTTTGCTTCGAGCTACACATTATCCTCTATTCAGTCAGAAACTGGCCCATAAATAGCTCATACACTAAATAGCTGCTCTGTGTGTGTTCTGTATTTAGCATCGTATCCGTCTGCAGCTCTTGAAATGTGGGGAGCCGACAATGCCTCCGCTTGAATAGCGTCTCGTGATTTACAGCACCGAGTCATGGTCTGCTGCTCCCTGCAGAAGAATATGTGCGGTGGTTGGACGGCTTGTTGCACTGATGGTTATTGTTATGTGCTGATGTTATGATTTATGGAGTGTGACAGTTTTTGTTGTTTTTTTAGCCCTGAAGCTGCAAAAGGCCGAAACCTTTAGCCGTGCTCCAAGTCATCAGCTGTGCAGCTGTGAAAACTGCACTTTGCTGCAGATGCAGAAGATCAATTTAAGGGATATGCACGCACGACAGCGACTTTCTAACCAGCAGACTCCAGACAGTAATGTGTTTGTTTTGCTCTTTGTCAACAGGAAGATGCACAGTGGAATGAAGACCTACGGCTGTGAGCTGTGTGGGAAGAGCTTCCTCGACAGCCTCCGTCTACGGATGCATTTGCTGTCTCATTCAGGTAAGGAAATCAAACTAACCCACATCACAACTCTGTTAAACCCCCAGACCATCATTATATATAGAGAGATAACAGAGACACCCCCTGTTTCCTGGGGGCTGCTGTTGATTGTTAGCGAATGGTTGATGGGAGTAGATGACATTTCCTTATTGTCACTGAAGCATTAAACAGCAAAGTGCTTCCCTCAGAATTGTGTTACTTTCAAGGAAGACAGAGATTAGACAACATTTTGAGAATATGAGTCATTTGAAACTTTGTTGGAAGTTCTGTAGAAACTAATGGAGGTCAGAGGTGAGCGAGCTGCTCATTAAAGGGCCGACCAATGGTTTGAACCCAATTATTTCTTATGACAACTTTCCAACTTTGACCACAATGTCCAGTATAACTTGGTTTAGTGAGCTACACTTTGCCAAAAAATATATAAAATTTCACATTGTCAGTTAGAAGAACTGAGGTCAAGGGTCAAAATTGCTAAGTGCAACCCCTCCTATCAAAGATAGATTTTGTTCTAATTATCCTATTTTTATTTCCAGCTGTGTCTTTTTGTTTGTTAAAAAGTCATTTGTATGAACCTCGGGGAGGGAAGGGGAATGGGCCAGGCCAATTTCTCAGAAAATACTCACTAAACTTTGTAGATTTTAGTGTAGATCCTGATAATACTCCGGATTTGATGTGAAACCATGTTGAATCCGCCATTGTTTGGCCTTGACGGGGGGGGTGGGGGGTGTGCTCGTTATAGTTTCCGTATTTGCTCACTTACATTTTCTATCAATTTTATCTCCTCCTCAAGGATGCAGCCTTGCTTCCTCTTTGGGAGGCTGCAGCCCTGAATTTAAGCAAGTTTCCTGTCCTTGAGAGTTTCATTTTGATCGTTTATTTACATGAATGGGAAACAAAAGATAACCCTGCAGCGGCGTGTCTGTGCGGTCAGTAATCGTAAAGCTCAGCCGGGTAAGGTGCTAAGTGTGGATGCTCTTTTTAACAGGAGAGTGAATGTCTTGCAGATTTATACACTAATAGTCAAACTGCAGCTTTTACTCCTCCATAAATGTGGTTAATTCACAGACTGAATGCGTCGGTATGAATACACAGCCCAGTACATAAGTATTGAAAATGGATCTTTTATATTGCATTGAAGGTTTTCGACAATAGAGCGACACCGGTGACGCTGCAGCCTGTGAGCTGAATAAAGGGATGACTTACCTCACATGTGCTTTATCTCACTCTAAACATGCTGGGTTTTTTTTTTTTTTGAATATGTGAATGTGGAGCGTAACCCACTTCCAGTGATTTGTGGATTAAGTAACTGTTCAAGCCCAGTAAATCTGAGCAGCTCCGGGGAAACTTACCCTGAGAGGTGCCTGCACATCGTCGACCTGTCATTCTACACCTCCGTGACATTAGAGGTCTGAAAGTCAGCGCAAGTCACAAAACACTGGACGCATTGATTGGTCCGGCCTGCCACTGTTACACCCACTCCCCCCAAACACACACACACACACACACGCGTGCCAGCAGTCCCTGTGCACTGAGCCTACTTAGTGCAGCGCCGCTTTAATGGCATGGGCCGCTTTTTATAGGCAGCAAAGAGCTCCTCGGTCCTAAGGCCCTAAGTGCAGATGGTTTATTGAGACACTGTAAAAGCCATGGGACCTCTGAGGGAACCCCTCCTGCCTGCACGCACACACACACATGCCTGCACGCACACACACACACAACCCCAAATCCATGTGTTGTCGTTGGCTCGTTGGTTCGAGCCCCCTGTCCTGTTGGGTTCCCTGTATGTTTTCCGGTGGTCACACTAAGTGGTCTGACGTGTCTACTTGGCGTTAACGTTATCGAGGATACAACCTGCGACACCCCCGCCCCCACACACACACACACACACACACACACACACTCCCAGTAGACGGAAAACAATAATTGCCAAGATCATTTGTTTGTTTGTGTCTCACCAAATTCTAAACAATGAACTGCGATGGATTCCCGAACGCTCCCGCTATGTTGTGACAAAGATGAATGACAGGCGCACGCTGGGCCAGTGAATTGGCTCAGCACCGCAGCTCAGCGTGTCAAAAACAAAACTTGCTCCAAGGAAATATTCACTGTTTATTTTAAACTTACAGCCCGTTTTCACAGCCCCTGCTGCCGACGCACGCTCCCCCCCCCCCCCCCCCGCTCGCTCACTCACTTGTCAAAGCGCGGAGGAGAGAGAGAGAGAGAGATTGCTCCGTCACAGGAACAAATGAGATGGTGATTGTTATGGAGATTTTTTTTCTGTAGTAGTTTGCGCGTCCATGGGCAGATGTTGTGTTTCCCATGTTGATGTGACATCGTGCTGCTACAGCTCAGCTGGCAAGAGTGAGCACGAATTTAAAACTGGTCTTAAAGTCAGGAGTTATGACTTTAGTGGGGGGGGGGGGGGTGAGTCAAGGTAATCTGGTGCTCAGACACTTGTTGCGTGTCCCTGACGTGTGTGTGTGTGTGCGTGTGTGTGTGTGTGTGCACAGTGCTCTTCATGCTCCAGTGGGGATTATCCTCAAAGAGCCATGCTCAGACACAAAGTTAAACTTCATTTTGGCGCTGTATTAGTCATCGTAGTTTTAATAGTACAAGTTATGGGCATGCTGGTGCATCGTATCTTTATGTCCCCATGAGTCAGAGTTATGCTCATTACTCAGGACTGGCACTTTTTAAATAATCCAAACATGGAGTTTTGAGCAGTTTTAGCAATTAACAAACATTTATATGAGTTGGCTATTCAGCGTGATGTCCGTGGTCTCTCACGTTTTCAAAATCGGTGAAGAAGAGTTGAATATCCTCTAGTGTGCACCAGGTTTTAGAGATTCTCAGAAAAGGGACTCAGGAGGCCGATGTCAAACTAAAACAGTCTTTGCTTATTTTGTAAAAACCCTCCCCAAAACACAGGAAAGGTCCCAAAACACAATGGGGATCATAACAGTCAGGGAGAGAACAGACACATGGCACAAAAACAACCGTGCAGAGAGGAAGTGGAAACAGACCAGTGTGTATTAGATGTATTAATGATGGAATAGAGAACAGATGAGCAGGTGAGAGGAGGAGGAAGAGGAGGCAGGTCAGGTGAGAGTCTGACATGAACATGCGAACAAATGTAAAAGATGAAGAAAGAGACTGAAACTCAAAACCATAACGAGGGAGGAGAGGTAATGTGTCGTTTGGTTCAGGCCTGAGAGAGATTCGGGTTTTTACTTCTTGAGTAAAGTATAAATATCTTGTGAAACGTGTAGAAAAAGATTATGATAAAAGTCACAAGATAAACACAGCGTTCCGTGAAGTGCGGCGACCACATCAGCGAGGCAGTCATCACCCGAGCATCAGCTTAAAAAAGGCTCCTGTGATGTCAACAGGTTAATGACAACTCGCAGTTTGTACTCGCTGACTTGAGGGTGAAGAGTCTGTTGATAGGAGATCAAATGGAAAAAAAAAACAAAATAACACCAGAAACCAAAGGAAGAGCCTTCGCACACTCCACCTTGAGAGCGGCAGCCGAGCGGAAAAGATGTGGGCAGTGTATTTTTAGCAACAGTGGCAGCAAGTGCACAAACTTTTCTTTCTTTTTTTTTGCTGCTCTCTCCTCTTTCCGAGCGGGGGCCGCCTTGATGCGCGACTTCAACCTGTACTGTTACACGCATCAGTGTTGATTCATCGGCGCTTTGGTCTGGCGTAAAAGGCAAGACGAGCGCTTCTGTCGAGACGGAGCGACGGTTAGGGAAGAGACGGCAACTGAGGCAAAGCTGCTTTGATAGTTTTTGTTGTCTGTCTTTTTTTTTTTTTGCACTTTTCTCCTCCACCTCCGCCTCCGCCGTTTGACTTTCAAGGCTTTTCTCGGTCTGACGCCGCGTCTCGATTTTTATCGCGTCTCTCCCTCTCTGTCTCTCTCGCTCTCTGTAATGATGACACTTCACCGAGTCCCAAAACCCCTCAACCTCACAGCTCCCCCCCACCACCACCACCACCTCTCCTACCCCCCACTTCCTCCTCCTCCCCCTCCTCCTCCGCCACCGCCATCATCCTTCAGCTCGCTTCAGAAAAGACAGAATATTGGGGAGATGAAGCGAGAGAGAGTGGAGAGGCTCTTTGGTATGCGCAGCGTGTCGTGGATGTGGAGCGTTTTCAGACGCCGCTGCCTCCACCCTCCACCCTCCCCTCTGCTTTCCACTCTGTCTCTCTCTGTCTGTCTGTCTGTCTGTCTGTCTGTCTGTTTGTCTGTCTGTCTGTCTGTCTGTCGCTGTGCTTGTTGTACAGAGCACTTGGCAGCTCGCCACTCTGGGCTGCCTGCCACCACTGAGGGTACAGTATGTACAGTCTACCTTGTGCCAGCTATTTTCTCTCTCTCTCTCTCTCTCTCTCTCTCTCTCTCTCTCTCTCTCTCTCTCTCTCTCTCAGTCCTTCTCTCCACATTGTTTTTTCATATTTTTTTAAATCCCTTCCTGACGTTTAGCGTGCGACAGCGTTGGCAGAGCCATATCCTGCAGACGGGGCGGGGGGGGGGGGGGACTCAGCCCCTTTCGGGTGCCTCTGAGGTCTTAGATGTTGTTTGTCCTGAGACGATAGCGGCAGTTTCATGCCACAGGTGAACAATAATAGCAGCAATTTGTGAACTTAGAGCAAATTAAACGACAATAAAATCAGAATCAGAATCAGAAGTACTTTATTGCCAAGTAGGTTTACACCTACCAGGAAAAACAAAGTGATAACAGTCATTTTGGATTCAATCAGAGCTCGGGTCAAGCATCACAGATTGCCGGGTATCTAAAGCTCCTGTTTGTTTTTTGATTCTGATTCTTTGAGCTTTGATTTCAATCATATTTCCTCCAGTTTCAGTCTGTGTGATATTTATTTAAATCCCCTGTAGGGCTGCTTTAACACTTTGGAAATTTGGTTTCATTTATTCAGTTTTTGGAAAAAATAACTTGTTTATATTGGACTAAAAAGAAAAACTACTCAAGATGCACTCATAAGCATTGTAAAGCTGCTAAATCAACAATCTAAATCTTTTTGACACCCGAGCAAAGTCCAGAAAGGTGAAGAAAATCCGAGCTTCAAACGAGACAAGAGCCGACAGATATCATCGTCTCTGTAGCCACCAACTTTTCATCGCTCAGCTTTTATAGTTTAAGAGCGTTAATCCTCTGTTTACAGTATGTACACATCGTAAAGAGTCGTTGGATTAGCCGGCTAAGTGTGTGTAACCACCAGTTGCAGGATAAGCTTCCTGCTCAAGGCCAGAATGTGATATTCGTCATATTGTGTGACTTGTGGCTGGAAAACCAAGTATTTGTAATTGAGTATAAAAGAATGTGGGTTTTTACCATCCACTCGTCTTTATTCACCTTTTTGTTTTCGTTTCTTTAGTTGTTTTAATATTGGGACTATTGTGTTAGGAAGCCGTCGTGTAAAATCAAACCTACACGTGCAGTTCATGCTGTTACACGGCTCTGACATGGCTGCTCCTCGTTCTTCTCGCCTTGAAGCGACTTTCCCTGCAGTGTTTTTTGAAAAAGCTGAGACACGACATTATGATCTGTTACATCTGAGGCTCAGCTGGAATTTGTGCATTCAGAGTTTATCAAAAAGTGACAAGAACCTAAAATGTGGCCTTCATTGTGTCGAGATTTATTGTCATGGGATAAAAACCCTCTTGAGATTTATCATCTTCCAAACACTGTCAAATGGAAAACAGAATCAGTGCAAGGGACAATAATATGGAAAACAACGACAAACAAGAAAAGAAAGTAAGGACAGAAAGAGAAAAGTTACAATCTTAGACTAGATGATCAAAAGAGGGAGAAATATATAAATAAATAATGAAGGAAATACAACAGATCGTGGAAATCATGGAACAGTGACGTCATGATTGGAAACATAAGCAATTTGTTGTTGTTCTCCGTTTGGTTTATTAGTGTTTATTCAAACTCTGTGTTTCAATATCCTTCTTCTTCTTCCCCATTTGGTACAGTATCTCTTATTACCCGTTGATATTTGATAGCTTCTCCTTTTTCATTCGGTCTAGTGGCAACCTACTGTGCCGCGCTGTAAATCACAGTTACCTAGCAATTAGTTTTTAGATGAAACATTATTTAGCTTTCTTTAATAAAGTAAATGATGACAGAGGACAGATATTTAAAAGATTATTGATAGAAACAGGACTTTATATGAAAATCTCTGGGCCTTTGGGTCATGTGCTGGCACCGTGTGACGGTGTCACACAGGCCTCATCTGTTCGGTATGCTTGTGTTTGGTTTGTACATTAGTCAGCCAGAACATCCAGTACTGTGTATTTACAGAGGGGGGGGGGGGGGGGGTAGAACAGTGTCTCTGACCCTGCTGCCTAAAGGGAATTATTATTTTACGACAATCTACAGCTAGTGGCACCGCTCCATGTGGACAATGGAAGATTTCGGACAATGGCGCCGCCCCTGTGGTAGCATCGAAAAGGAACCCGGGCATAAAAATCTTAATTTTTTTCACTTGACCCCTTTTAAAGTTAGGAATTCACAAATAACCCCCAGGACCTAAGCAGATTTTAAATATAGAAAATGATGCAATATGCAGAGAAATGCACCTCATGCCCAGTTGTTTGTGTTTCAAGCCTTATTCCATAGTCAATTTGAACTGAGAAGTACACGCTTATTAACATTATTGCGAATGTGCCCGAGTTAACCAAAACTCCTGTTTCCCAGCTGTTCCCGACCAGATGTTCGTCCTGGCTGCCTAAATTTAAAAGCTTTGTTCCAAGCTGATCCCAATCCGAGCGTGGGAGTAAAATACCCACGAAAATGTCCGGCGTGTTTAGATGAGAAGAAATGCAAGGAATCTGGATATGAGCACGATGAGGCGGAGGGGGGGGGGGGGGTTGCTTTCCCCCCCGTCCACCCCTCATCGCTCTTTGTCTCCAGCTCCCATCTTCCGTGGCGTTTGTTTGGCTGTTTGGCTGACGGCTGGTCGGATGTTTTGGCCGCGTGCCGGCTCTTCCCTCACAGTGATGACGACATATTTGTGCCGGCAGGTCTGGATGTTCTGCCAGCATTCCAGCATTTATGATCGCTTGCAGATGTGAGTCCAGGAACACACTGTACTGTACCCAAACCCAGAAATTAATGAAACTTGACTGCCTTCCAGGCCACAAATTCCTAAATGTGTGTGTGTGTGTGTATTTAACTGTGTGTGTGTGTGTGCATGAGCGAGAAAGAGAGACAGGAGACCAGAGGGAGGGGTGGAGGGAGGGGGGGGGGGAGGAGGGCTGACATGTGCTATTAAAAGCAAGTAGCAGGAAAAGAAGTAGTTCAGAAAAAAAAAAATATTATGGCCCAAAGTGTAAAGTACATTTTTTAACCACAGCTGATGTTCCTGTCACGCTTGCACGAGCTCCCTCGCATATACATCACTGCTCTCTGCGTTAACACAACATGACAAACAGAGCAGTCGCTCA
This sequence comes from Verasper variegatus, assembly GCA_026259375.1. NCBI lineage: Eukaryota > Metazoa > Chordata > Actinopteri > Pleuronectiformes > Pleuronectidae > Verasper > Verasper variegatus. Next base: position 4,006,280 of record CM048051.1, read on the forward strand.
CACAACCATAACATTAACTTAAAGCCCCCCCCCCCCCACCTTCACTCCTTATAACACTAACCCTGACCTGTTGATTCAAACGCTCCGCACACCGACGGGATTGTGCAACCGCGCAAATCTCAGCTGGGTTGTGTTACATTAGACGAGGGCGCGCCGAGGACAAGTGCGAGGTGACACAAGGTGGGGGGGGTGGGGGGGAGGAGGGAGGGAGGGAGAGAGAGAGAGAGAGAGAGAGAGAGAGAGAGAGAGAGAGAGAGAGAGAGAGAGAGAGAGAGAGAGAGAGAGAGAGAGAGAGAGAGAGAGAGAGAGAGAGAGAGAGAGAGAGAGAGAGAGAGAGAGAGAGAGAGAGAGAGAGAGAGAGAGAGAGAGAGAGAGACCTCTGTCCTGAACAAATGTGACTTCATTGGAAACATGTTGCTCGGAGCAGCTGTGCTCCTTTACCCAGAACTCGGTGTACCTGCGCTGCGAGGTTCTTGGAAAAGACCGGTGTTTTTGACAGAAATAACACATAAAAATAGACCCGGCTGAATAAAAAAAAAAAACCCTGTGTGATACGTGAGGGATGATCCTCCTCTCCGGGGGCTGCGTGACCAGGTCGACCGCTCGGTGCCTGGAAGAACACTCTCACCACATGTCCCGGTCGCCTGAAATGCCATTTTGCTCAGCGTGGACCTTATACCTGACACCTGTAGCTTCCTGGAAGAGGCTGTGGAACCGAAACTGGTGCTGCTGAGAAATGTGTCACTGACCAGCACAAGGCTGTTCTCACTGTCTGATAATGTTTTTTTTATTTGCAGTTCATTGCAGGGCAGGCGACATCAGCCTTTTGGTATTAAATGACCTTTATATGACTCTGTTGAGACGGACAACACGTCTCCAGTCAGTCCCGTAATCCTGAGATGAAGCCAAGATATCCTGGACACGAACGCTGCCATCTTGAATAAAACTTTGCACAGCGGCGATCAGGGGATTTCGTCAGTCCTGATGTTTCATCACATTTTATAGCAACAAATTACCAACATCTTAAATAAGAAACCCACCACGACAACATCTTCGACGTGCTGATTGATTTCAAATGTGCACATTCTTGCTCCCCAGACAATGAATCCTCAGTGAATCAACAAGTCCTGATGCCGGTGCATCCAACACTCTTGATATTTCAGCCTGTGACTTTTAGTTTGGTGAAACATAAACTTGTTCTTCTCGTCACTGTTGTAAACAAATAAAACCTTCACTCGCTCTTTTCAGTTCAATCCTGTGCCCCAGAAATATAACAGAACAACACTCTTTCTCCATGAATCCTGTCAGACAGCGTCTCACCTCACTTGTTATATCAGAAATGACTTTTCTATTTCCTGTTTGACTTGTGAAATGCAGATTTTGAGACGAGCCGATGTCGTCAGTCGACTTTGTCAGTGATTATTATTCAGTAGAGGATTTGCAACTGCAACATAGAGCACTGGCTATTATAGTAGATCATCTTGTTAAATACACAAAAAATAAGTACACTGAACTTTGACACATTTACAAAACCACATTTAAATCGAAAATAACTATTTAAATACTATCAATAAAGAAATCAAAAGGGGAAATTGTAATTATCAATACAAAGAGGTTGATGATTTGCAGCTCTAATCAGATTCCAGTCGGACAATATGATATAATATTAGAAACAGATGAATAAATTTACGGAACAACACAGTTTACAATCTCTTACAAGCTCGACTTTCATTTTTTAAAGACGTGAAAAAGATGAACCCTCCCTCCAGCGCGACTTGCTTTTATTAAAGATAATCCCACCAGTAATCACCTTTTGTCCAACAAGCAGCTCGGGCAGATTAGTTTGTGGTCAGATTACCGCGGCGGCTCCTATCTTTTTCCTTTTTCCTGTGGCGCTGGTGACTCATAAAAGCTTGTCGATCAAAAAAGTTGGATGGGGGAAGCTCAAAGTTGACTTTTCAGACCCTCTCTATTTTCAGACAAGCAGGGGGGGAGGGGGGGGGGAAGCAGGAAGACTTGATCTTATTCTTTTTATTACAGGGATATTGCAGCTTTAAATCCTTTCGGTTGCTAAGTAGCGAGTGGCCCTGTGCTCCCTTAATGGGCCTGATTTGGTATTCCGCTCTGATGCCAAGTCTTATTTTTGTATGCGAGACAAAGTGTTTTGATGGAGGGTGATTGCTGAAACGTCAGTGTCTCTACCAAAGGCTGTTTCTTTTTTTTCCCTTTCCTTTTTGGTTCGAGAGCGTGAGTTTTATGGCCTCTCACCGTACAGTACACTGTGTGCCTTCTGCTCAAAACAAGAACACAGTCGATTGAATTTTGGATTCGCTTCATCATCCCTCCCTCCTCCTTGCAGCTTTGTTGTCAGCGAGCAGCATGTGTGTCTGAGCGAGAGAGATGTGAGTGCTCGCTGTGTGTGCCTAATGCCTGTGCGTGTGTGTGTGTGCTTGTGTGTTTGTGGTAAAAGTCAATTATTGCAAAAGGCTTCCAATTAATTTGACTCTCCTGGAAATTCGAATGATACTGTAGAACGTGCACAGTCATAAACACACATGTACACAGAAATCAGGCGCAGACATTCTCGCAAACGCACAAACATGTGGTGAGCTGTGCACGCACACAAACACACACTGCTTACCATTAACCAGAATGGAGGGAGAAGATGCATGGGCTGCAGACATTTGTTTGCTCCAGAGTGTGATGTTAAATCAGGTTGTGTGTGTGTGTTGTGTGTGTGTGTGTGTGTGTGTGTGTGTGTGTGTGTGTGTGTGTGTGTGTGTGTGTGTGGGGGGGCTCTTACCGGCTGAATAGTGAACATGGCTCACAGGGGATGAAACGGGATCAGGTGGAATTGCTCGGTCTCGTCTCCAGGTATTCTGGGATCGTCTTATTTTAGGCAAAGGGTCCTTCGGTCTGTCTCGTGGTTTTCACACGACCGGAGAGAGAAGAGACGCCCGTGACAATTATTTTCGGCAGAAATAAGCTCGGGTTATTTAGGCGTTCACGAGTCACTGCCACTAAAAGCGACTGAATGGATTGATGAGGATGAAAATGATGTGAATTTCGTGCTGTGGCCTTAGCAGTCAACATATTTTTAACCAATTAGATCAGAGGGGCCATCATCGGAGTCCAGACACGTGTAGAAACTGAGACACTTTATATCCTCCGCCACGCAGGGGATGTTTTTTTGCAACGCTCCACGTGTTGGTCGGTTGGGATGTGTGTATGCGAGCAAGATTGGGCAAAAACCACTGATTCGATTTCCACAAAACCTGGTGGAAAGATGGTGCATGACCCAAAGGAGAAGACATTAAATTCTGAATTGGATGCGAACAAAGGGATCCAGGATTTAGTTTTTTTTCTGATTTCTTTACAATTTCAAGATGTTTTTACCAATTTCTCAGTTAGGGGACTGATATCCAGATTTAGCTCATTTAAATGTGGTTTCATAATTGGGCGGGTTGGGGCTCTATTCAGCAGCCATACAGAAATAAATAGGGTTAGAAACACAATGTGTTCTTAGCTCTGTGGGAAACTACTGAGTAACATTCTAGTTTCTAGTTTTTCTTGACTTTCCCACCCATCTGTATGTTAAACACTACAAAACCACCCGTCCTGTGATGCATGGTGAAATGAACACGGCATAATGAGGGAACTTAATTGTGATTTTTTTTTTTTTTTTTTAAAGAAATATGCAAAAACCATGTCAAATCATAGCTTTACCAAAGATAACCTGTCCCTCAGCAATTACAGTTCGAAAGCACAGTTATGTAAAGACTGAAAAGTGTGTGTACATGTGGTGCTGGTAAGGTCCAGCGGCGCAGCTCTGTGTAGTAATTAGTGGTGTTTGCCACATTCAGAGGAGGTGCTGCTATTCGTATCTGCGCTGCACATGTCAATATGCGCTTTGTCTGATTCTTATTCTCGTTTTTGTGTGTGTGTGTGTGTGTTTCTCTGTGATGTGTAATTATTCTGTGCAAAGCTCTTCACACAGATCAAGGTTTGGTGACCTGATCTCACTTCTGGCATGTCGTGTCAAAGAGAGGCCTACATGCGTGTGGAGACAGCTGTGGGGGGGGGGGGGGGGGGTTCATTAAAGGTTTTTCTTAAAGCAAAACAAAATAAAAGTAGGAAAGAAAAAAAAACAAATCCCGTGGCAGTGGTGAGAGGTAGGTAGCACTGGGGGGGGGATAAGGTTGTGAGAGAGGGAGGCTAAATTTAAATCGTAATTGGCCGACTTCCACAAGCTTGTGGGCATTTTAATGAGTCATAATAACTTCATTTAAAACCAGCTGAGCAGAAAATAGATTGGAGAGGAGCCTGTGGCTAGTATGGATTTGTGTTGCTTTGTGCGAGTGAGCGTGTGTGTGAGTGCGAGTGTGCGTGTGCATTGACTTTGACAGTAAAACCTACACACACAGAATGCAGGAACTGGTTTGACATTTTACTGGACGGAATAACACAGATTTATTTTGTTCCCAGTGTTTGTGAGTGATGACACGCTACAGTGCCACAGTTGCGTCTCTTGACTCGTGACTCCACAGCTCAATATCCAAGTAATATCAATGGTGAGGATGGAAATAGATCCGCACGCGAGTCAAAACAACGTGAAGGAATTACAGCGTCCGGGCCGCAGGTCCCCGCCCCCCGCCCCCCCTCAGGTGTTTTCCCTCCCGGGCGCTCTGAGGTTTTCAGGTGCGGGTATGAACAGGCACATACTGTACATTTACCACCTGTTAGTTCTGCTGAACCTGTTCGGGTGGGACCAGTTACACCTATATCGTTCAGAGCAGAACGTTGGTAGATGGATAGACGATCAACCTGTCGCCTGAGTTCAAATGGGGAAGTGGAGGTTTTACAAATAACAAAGTACTTTCCGCTCGTCGGCGCTACATCGTTGGCCTGTTTTCTAAAGGAGGAAATGTTTAGTTATCATTTGTGTGGAAATTGGTTCTTAAGTTTTTGGGTCCAGAGGCAGTAGAACTCTTACTTCTCTTGAAAAAAAGATGACTTTATTCTTGTAATAGCCTGCGAGGGTTGTGATTCTTGTGATATTACCACTTTCTTCTCAATTACAACCTTGTTTTTGTAATATTGCAGCTTTAGTGTCGAAATCTCTCTATTTTTTAATCTTCACTATGACCCTGGTCCTCCGTCGTAGCAAACAATGCATGATACTGGTTTGATAAATGAAACTCTATTTAAACAGTTACATGTTTTATCTTTTAACAATGACGAGTTAAAGCCAAAGTAAAGGGAACAATTCAAAGCAGATACAATTCCTTTATTTATTGTTAAGATTTTATTTCTATTTTCTGTATTATTTAGTAAAAGAAACACGAGACATACACAACAAACATAATTCTTGCATTAAATCTTGTATAATTTAATGTCGTATGTGGCTCAAACAGCTGAACACAGCTCCGGCGTATTGATTCATTTGAATATCATCTCGTCGTGTCGAGTGCCACGGACCTCTTCGCCCCGCGCGCCAACATCCGAGCGTGAAATGCGCTGCCTGTCTGAGGGCGGTGTGTCTTGTAAACTGTCCTGTCGGGCTGCGAGCGCAGATGAGATTCTGTAGCTGTCAGCTGCCTGAACACTCACTGTCGCGCCGAATCACAGCCTCCTCTGATGATCCTTCGCCGCGCATTGTTCCCGTCGTCTGCTCCCGCGCTCGACAGGGACGTCACACCTGGAAGTGAAGTAAGAGTCATTTCACGGAAGAGACGGCGTGTGACGGAAAAAGTAAAAAAAAACGTGTTCATGCCTCAGATATTTTTTTTTTCTTGCCCCAACAGTAAAACATTGTTGCGGTAATGGTATAACTGTGTTATGCAGTCACGCCGGCTATTAGATTTTCACCGTACCCGTGGCAGTAGCTGTAATGAGCTGCTGGTATGCACTGACATTGGCAGAAATGGAATTCAGCCAATCAGATTTGACAGCTCCTCCATTGTGTCGCGACACTGTGTGTAATTAGGAAGGTTTTATAAGCGCGTGGGGAGTCGCACACTTCCCTGCTCACATGTCCTGTCCAGTTGTTCGATTATTATCCCCGCTGCAGAAAATACATCTTTTAAATCTGTCTTTTTTTCACGTGGCCTCGCTTCTATATTATTAAGCAACATCCCAAACTTCCTCTGAATCTTTTGACAGTTTGCTCGAACAAAGTAAAAAAAGTGTTTGCAGAGCTGAATGAAATGTCACGATTCCAGGGATCTGGATTCTGTGACAGTCCCAAATGGGAGAGCAGAGTGGGGGGGGGGGGGGTTGTTTGTGACACAAATGGTAATAAAAGTAAATATTCTCTCAGGCACAACCTTTTATTGCATTATGTAAGTTGGCCAATAGCTCTGGGAAACTTTTTAGATCAATTTCGCAGCGCAGATTAGAAAGCTATGAATCCCATTTATGGAAGAGCTCCCTCATGAAATGCTCTTTGAAACTTTTATATTTTCGGATGAAGAGAGAATGAACCCGGCTAAGCAAAGATCTGCCGACGGCACTTTCATGTGGGGGGAAGAAAGAAAAGCGAGGGGAAAGTGAAAGGAGACAGAGCGAGCGAGGCAGAGGGAGAAGATAAAAGCACTCCCAAAGCCATCTGGAAGTAGCCAGGACACACAAGGATTGCTTTTATGCCGCTAATTCCACTGGGAGGTGCGACATAAAGCGAAGCATGGATATTGTGTTATAACTGTTCAAAACAAGCAAGTGGCCACAGAATACTAATACAGGCGGTCACAGGGAACAGCACTTCAATCCAGGAGTAAACAGGCTTTTTGGACAATCTCCAGAGGGAGGTTTCTTTTGGGGAGGTTTTTGAGGGGGGGGCAGGGTGTATTGACGTGCAGCTATTAGTTGATTGTGTCACACTTGTACTGTGCAGGGTCTGTGTGTGTGTTTCATTTGATTATTACTGTGTTGACATGCAGGAAAAATACCATTATTATACGGTTATTACGTAGAAGGTTATATTTTCATTTTATTTATCTGTTAGTTTGGAGGATTGCACAAATGTTGCCTGTCAGATCGAGATGAATATTGGTGGAAGGATGCAATGTCAGGAAAGGAACCCCTTGGTGCAGATCTTTCTTTGCACAGAATTAGTTTAATCCGTGGTGATAGCTAGCGTATACGTGTTGTCGGGTCAGAGAGACGATAGATGCCACTTGTGGGTGCGTAGGTCTGCGTGGACGGCAACAACATTATGGACGATGGCACGAGCATGCGGCGAATAGCAACAGAGCAAAACACCAAGTTAGAAATGTTCAATAAATGAATTATTAAACTGCGGCAGGTCAAATGAGAATATGGCTGAAAAGCTGCTTTGAAGTGGAGAGACGGGGAATTAGCCTCGACGCAGAGCCCTTCTAGTTCTCCATAATTTGGGTGGGTTGTATTTTATGGATTGAAACACTGTCCGTGAATCGTTGCGTCTCCGGTCCGAGTTCAACCAGGAACATTTGTTGCGTCTCCCTCTTCCCCTCGTTCCTGTCTGTGATGAATATGTTTTTGAAAAAAAGCACGTTGCATCAATTCGTCCATTTCACACAAAACACAGCCTTTCTATTTCCGTCAGTAACCTCCAGGTTTTGCCAAACGAGGCAGGACTGAGATTTGGGCGGTCGTAACTTTGAAGTCCTGAGAGTCGTGGTTTTAATTTAGGCTGTTGAATAAAACCGCGTGTTGCCTTAACATCCAACACACGCACAAAAAAAGTAACTGCAAATTATTAGCGTTCAGTGATTGTGACAGTGTGTGAGAACGCCGCAGACAGCACAACGAATACAGGGAAACATTAATATCATTGCACTGACAACACTGTTGGAGCCCGTTGCCTGAGGCGCTCAGTGTGCAGAACAACCCGGCTTCTTTCAACTCCATTATTATGTCTGTATGAACTGACCCAAAACCAGTTTGCTGGACTAACTGGTTTTAAAGGGAGCCTCGTGTGAACGCACCCCCCGAAGAAAGTTCTGAAGAAAAAGAGCCTTTGCTGCATTAGATGTCCGCTAAATATTCAAAGACGTCTCCGCGGGTTAAACCGAGAGACATAAAGAGGAGCAAGACATAATGAGTGCACCCAGCATGACTGCGGCGCGCGCCACCGATACAGAGGTTCCTGTCAAGCTGTCACCCACTTTCAGATTTACACAAACCTTTGAAATGTTGCATAAAATTCTATGTAAACTGGGGATGTTTCCATCAGTTTGCTTGAAGTGGATAAATCAGCTCCTTGTACATCAAAAAGCACATCCAGCTAAACAGGAGAAGCGGAGGCTGCCTCACCGTCTACGTTCTGTCATAACTGCTGCTCGTGGCACAGTTTAACGCAGGTCATTAAAGTTTCATTTCCTCCAAGGTTAGAGACGTTTAGACGATGATAATAAACTGAGTAAATCTTAACTGGTTATTAAGTAACTGAATATTTAATAGATTTCTTTTTTCTTTTTTTTTCGTGGGGGCTTGAAATTAAAAGCGAGTCGGATTCAAACAGTCGTTGCTTTTCCGTTTAAACTTAAATATCACAACGTGTAAAAATGAGATTTGCATTGATGCAACTGGAGAGAATAAATCCTAAATGTAAAAATTGTAAGTATTGATTATATTGCCGTTAATTATCACCGGTTGCCAAGTGCTTGCTCATTGTGGGAACTGTTGGGTTCCTCTAGAATAAAGTGAAGTCTCCACCTCATGAATCTACTTAACAGGACACGGAATGAAAAGTAAAAACGTGCAGATGAATAAATAAAGTACAATTCATGTCCAGTGAATTATTCCCCTGATGACACAACTAGATAACAGCAGGAAAAGAGAGGAGGGGAAAAAGCTCCACTCACCGAGCAACGAGAGAGGACAGGCGAACTCTTTGAACCGTACAGTCACCATTTGGACTATTTCTGCCTCAGCTGATTGTACCCGCCCCCCTCTCCCTCCACTACCTCCACACACACACACACAAACACACACTTCCCTATGTCTGGCCGGCTGCCAGGGGCTGTCATTGCCTCTACAGTATTGGCTCTGCTGTATCTATATCCACAGCCATGTGGAGGCCCCGGCACAAAGTGACCGGCCCTGCGCTGGGAAGACCGCTGGCACATCCGGAAGTCTAGACTGCTGCAGGACCCACTTAGCTCCGGTCAAAAGGGGAAAACTGTTCACAGTATTTTTGTTGCAGCTAGTTTGCGGCGTTAAAGATTCCCAAACTTTTTAAAGTAACTTCTTATCTCAGGGTTGGTTTTTAAAAGCCTCACAACTGAAGATGATTTCAGCACTTTGACATCTACATCGTTTGGTTTGGAATTTATAGTTGAGTCAGAACTACAATAACATATTTGAAAGGTGTAACTGGACCTGAACTAAGGTTTGGTTTCTTTGCAGTTTTTAAAACATTTAACGTTTGGAGCAGTTGCCGGAAAATGAGACACCGCTAAACAATAGAAGAAGAAAAAAGAGAGGATGTTCTTTCAGCCCATTCTAACTAATGTAGAATACTGCAGCTGAAGTTAGTGACATTGAAAAAGAAAGACTATGAAACACTAAATTGACATCAGGCCTGTGTCCGACACGCGGCGGTCTACAGACCAATCAGTGTCAGTAAAGGTAGCTACAGCCCTCGTATAAGGACAGGATTTATACGTATGGTACAGATAAGTCTTGACCGGATGAAACCAAAATTGACCGGATCAAATGTAAACAATGAAACAAGGGACACGAAGCTCTGTTCAGGTCTGAAAACGCCCTTAGAGACGCATTGACAGCAAACATGAGCTTCTCCTTAGCTGCTCTTCATTTAGAATCATGTTTGTGCATGATACACCCTGTACGCAACATCTTTTAACTTTATTGTCGCACAAAATAAAAGCAGCTGACGGAGGCGGTCAGAAAGCTGAGCTCAGCCGCTCATAAATGATAACTAATGGGATCTCAATGTCATCCGAGCTGCGGATCTGGACAGAATTTACACATTTGGGGATTTTCTTCAGCTTTTTTTGTCTCCGCTCACCAAATAATATCCCGACACCCCGTTCAGGGGGAAAAACAGATGACTTAATGGAAAAGAGCGCGTTGCGTGGTGTCATTTGGCAGAAGGCTCCGGCCTGATGACTGCATGTTCTGTGGTATTCTGAGGTAGGTTTATTCCCCTGAACAGCTCTTGTTGTGAGATTTTCGCTAATTGATCCGATTTGGCCGTTTTGAAGTCGGCACTTGTTAAGTTTTATGTGGAAGGTTTAACGGGGATGGAGGAGAGGATTTTTTGGATTCAAACTAAAATAAACAAGTATGTAGATCATTGCACCTGAGTGCAGTTAACGAAAAAAGCTGCATGTTTCAAGCATTTCCTGTCGTGAGGCCATTTGGATATCCTATCATCTGCGTTCTGCGCCGGGCTCTCCAGTTGTTTCTGTTGGCTCAGCTCCCTCCCGAGGCGAACTCGGTCACATCGGCAGTTATTCATCAATATCCACGTTGTCGGATCAATAACTAATCTTCACTAAATATATATATATCACAGTTCATTTCAGGAATTTCTGTCCACGGCACCTTCTAAATCATTTCTTCAAAGAAAAGTGATCGTCAAGGTGCCGTGTTTCCAGATTTTTAGCGATCGGTTTAGAAATCCGAGTGTTTCTCTGCCAGGTCACACTCTTCCCTCCATTTTTCTTTGTCACAGTTTAACTACCCAAGTGATCCCTGTATCCCCTGCTTCCCTCTCAGGCCCTGTGACTCCAGCCTTAATAAACTCAGCTCTGCCTTTGACAATGTGTGACTTGAAAGCAGGAAATAATGGGCCCTAAACAGTAAATCTTTACAGGTTATTGACCAGGGGGAAGGGGGGGGGGGGGGTGTGTGTGTGTGTGCGGGGGGGGGGGGGGGTCCACCGACTTCTGCCATTATTTTTTTCACCCAACTTAACATTATTCATCCTACGGAACCAAAACGACTGGACAGGAGGAGGTGACGAGGGACAGTAAAGGTTTTGTGTCTCAGTGGACCTGAGTTTCCTCGGCATCTGACCAGAATGCTCACATGAAGCAGTGTGAATGAATTGTGTGTCCACCACCACCACCACGCTGCGTTTTAATGAGCAGGGGCTCAGTGTCTCTCGTTACGCTGGTAAAAGTTGCAGGGAGACGGCCTCGGCTTTTCCGTTGGTTTCACTCTCCGGTCACTTCTTCACCTTCTACTGCAGAAGAAGAAAGTATAAAAATGCAATAGTGCACGGCAACAAGTGTTACTTCAGTGTCTACATTTTTAAAACCTCGGCCCACCCAGCACACCCTCCACCTCCAGGCGGTAAACAACAACACAAAATGAGTTTTCCAGCCCCCGATCAGCAGCCGTCTCATCCCTTCCCTCTCCTGAACTATAAATGCATTTACTGCACTGTAAAGAGGATGTCTATGGCTGGATTCCCAGCAGCTGGCTGTGCAACAGTCTGCGCTGGTCACGGGGGGTAAGGGTTCAACTGCTGGTCAGAGTCTCAGGTCCGTCCAACTGATCCCAGGAAACGCAGAATAATAATAAGTTAATCAGTCTGTGGTATCACCTATATGCCAATGATCTGTCCAACTCTTAGATTTATCAATATATCAACAACTGTTTAATGAGGACAGTCTCAGTTCATCCTTTGGGGACCATGAATATACAAAGTTTGATCCAACCAGTGTTTAAAGTTCCCTGATTTTGTTTATCCACTCATTGAATGAGTGGTGGGGGAGGACGGAGCTGATAACTGATCACGATTAATCTTCGCCGTTGGCTTCAGTACATCAACTCATTGGTGAACATGATTTGTGCTTGAGTCACGTCCGCTAGATTAGACAACAACTCCCATGATCCCACTTCATGACATCGTCAAACTAGGTCTTTGATTGATAGACCCCTGGTGGCCGCGGTTACGTGTGGTATGTTTGAAAACATGACCACATCCTTTTCCTAGCTCTACCTTATTAGTTTTAGTTGCTTAAAATAAGCCGATGGTGTTCTGTCGTCATCTAACAGGGAAAACTAAATACTTCATATTGAGAAACACAACAAACTACACGTTTAGTGATTCAGTTTGGAAGAACTTTGAGTTCTGAACTTATTTCGGCCCCATTACATTTTAGGGTTAAATATAAAACCCTATTTATTATTTGCCCTGTTGATATAAACACTGCTGCCCCAAGGTACCACGAGCACTTTGGTCTCGCAGTTCACACAGAGACTCGCCAAGTTCTGTAAATATCAATGATTTCCAAGCATTTCCTAACAATGTGTTTACTGCTAACGCTCTCTGGACACACTGTACGTTTCAATAAAGATCCAGAGCAGCTCTGAGGTTGCTTGACTCGCGTTGCCAGCTCCTGTTTCATGTCAAATTGCTTGGGAAAACTGCCGTTGAGTAAAGGAGCTGATCTGAAGTTCGTAGGCGGTCGAAAAATCCAGCAGGAGCATTCACTCGCCGAAGAAGTGAGCAAAGCTCTGGGTTGAGCTCCCTAAGAGGAATTAAAAGAGTAAAGAGTAGAAAGAAAACACACTTTGCAGCAGCTTTTAACTCTCTCTCTCTCACACACACACACACACACACACACACACACACACACACACACACACACACACACACACACACACACACACACTCAATCTCAACACTAAGCTCATATTGGCTGTTGCTGAACATTCTTCTGTGAGAAGGCTGAGTGTATAGTCGCTTATTATCAATGGACAGAAGGATTGTCTCTTTATTGTCTGGTATTCTAACCGGCTCTTTACCTGGTCGCTCTTCTGTGAATGGCTCTGAGCAGATTATACATTAACTCAATGCCCCCAATGTGCTGCACTGCCAGCCGCTCTATGTTTACCTTGACCTGAGTGTCGGGTTGTTCTGATTAGAGCTCCTCTCTTTCCTCCAATTACAATCCTGCTATCACGTGTGTTTACTGATATCTACGACAATACTACTGATTAATAATTAAGAGTGAACCCCAAGTGTGTCATTTAGCACAGGGCCTATATGTGAAGGAGGTTATGTCTAAATCTGCATTTCTTTGTCTGTTATTTAGCAGAATTATGCAAAACGCACTGGATGGATTCCCACGAAACTTGGTGGAAGGATGGATTGTGGGTCAGGAAAGAACCTGTTAAATTTTGGGCTGGATCCATTCATTTGTTTCCCTTTTCTTTAACACTGAGCTAAAATCATATACTGGTATAATTCTTGATATTTTTTATTGCCCGGTCCGAATCCTACATGGATGTTTGTTAGCACTGTCTCGGACTTCGACGGCTGCAGGACTAACAGGACTCTAACTAAAGCTCCCAGTCCTGTCTCAGGGATCTAAAGTCTAAGTACAGCTCCACAGACTGTTAAGGTTGGTAAACATGAGTAATGTGTGCATTTTCCCCACTGTCACCTTGTATTACTTCTGGGCAGCAACATCTTCAAAGCTGCTACAAGTTGCACGATGCATTCCCAAGCAACAGTTTAATTTATTTAGACTGGAGAAGAAAAAAAAATCAAGTTAGGAGTTTAGCTTGATCTCATCAGGGTCTCTATCAACAGACGCTGGCAGACCCGAGCTGCAGTAGGTCATTCATGTCAGCGTATATTTCACCAGGAGCCCACCCACCCCTGTCCGACCGGGCTCTATTAATACCAGGCCCCGGGGCTTGTGAGAAATGGTCCACTTTGGCATTTTAGAGGAGCCTAACTTACTTCCTGCCTCCTCACACCAGGAGAGCCCCGGGTAGTTCCTCTATACGCATCCAGCTCTTGTTTCCTTCCTTGCATGTCTTCACACACACACACACACACACACACACACACACACACACACACACACACACACACACACGTCCAGCCGAGGCCCTGAAGATATCCTCACGTCTGTGGCCTGCAGGAGCACACAGACACATGTCAAAGCCTCATTTTCTCCTCTCTTTTTAAAAACAGAGGGGGGTTGAAAGCAAAGCTGAAAACACATGGCACCTTTCACCTCTGAGGGCAGCCGGGGAGGAGGGGAGGCCTGGCTCTGCAGAGGGCGGGGGGGGGGGGGGGGGGTGTCTTGAAACATTTGGTCAGTGTCTGGCAACAGCAGGGTAATTGCTGTTACTGGACGGCCTGTGTGTGTGTGTGTGTGTGTGTGTGTGTTACACCTGGGGAAAAATTCAAGTTTTTACAACCCGGATCGTATTTTCTTTATTTCCTTCTGAGCAGTTTCGACTGCGTTTTATTTACCTTTTCATTTTACAGACACAGGGATGCGATTTTGCTGTACGCTGCCAATAAAGAAAGTTATTAGGTTTTGAATTCATCCTGTGGGGAACATGAATTTCTGCTCCAAATGCCACAGCAATAGTTTCAAGACATTCTCACAAAGATTTAAAAAAAATGTGGCACTCGCCAAATTCATTAGGATTCAACCTAGGGGGACCATGAATGATTGTATTTAATGGGACGCTATCTATATTCCAGTCTGCGTCAAACTGCTGCATCAAAAGCAAAATACATGAAACTATAACCAGAAAGTTAATCTAAAAGGATTTTAATCAAATTTCAGTCAAATAACATAAAAGCACAACCGGGCGAAAAAGGACAAATATATCATCATAAGGTCTCATACGTCTAAAGAAAAAAATATTATTATATTTATATCAGCAACTGTTTCCAGAGCACCATGCCACAGCAGTAACTGTAATCTGATTACACTTTTTTTTTTGTCTAGAAAGCTGAAGAAAGGGTTTAAAACGATGCCTCTGTGCTCGTGTCCATTTGTGTCAGTGCACACTCTAAACCAGGTTCCTCTGACGTCAAGACAGTTTGAAATTAGGGGAGGATGGCAAAGAGAGAGAGGGAGAGGTAGAGGAGAGGATGCGACTGCAGGAAAGGAAGGAGGGAGGAGGAGGAGGAGGAGGAGGAGGAAGGAGGAAGGAGGAGGAGGAAGAGCGATGAATGTGTGGACTGAGATGCCCTCGATCTCCCCGGGGGCAGACGCTCTGGAAATGGCTTCGTCGCTGAGAGAAAGTGAGGCAGAGGCAGAGGGAGAAATAAACAGTGCGACGGGAGCGGGGAACAGCGAGGGCAGGAAACTGTCTGTGACCTACTGGACAAACAAATTGGTTTGCAGGCAAAATGGATTAAGAGGTTGAGCCGGGCAAAAAAACAAGGGTGACTGATGTTGCAATGTGAGCTCATCCATTTTAAAGTTGGGGGGGGGGGGGTATTTAGGGGCTTCGTGTGTGGAAGTGTCTTGTGTATTTCCCCCCCGTTTCCTCTGCGTGTGTGTGTGCATGCGAATGCTCGGCAAGTCAATATTTGTCTGCTTTGCCACGTCCCTAGACATCCCATTCGGCGCAACAGACCGTAAAGCTGTCAAATGCGACCTGAATATTCTCTGTCTTCATCTGTTTCCTCCTCTTTCTCTCCCTCCGTCTTCCTCGCGCTCCCTCGCTTCCCTTTGATTTCTTTTTTTTTTTTTTCTCTCCGTCGATAACAATATCAACCGGGAGCGAACGTGCGCCGGGGCTTTTTGATGGCTTGTCTATTCCGCGCCACCTCCCTCACAGAAGAGCAAGATTATCTCCTCTTATCTGCAGCACTTTGTTTGATCACGTCATAAAGTCATTTCTGCCTCTGTGTGTGTGTGTGTGTGTGTGTTGTGATATTTGTGAGGCTCTGGGTGTTTTATGGTTACAGCAGCATCATCTACATTATGTATGTTCCGTGTTCTTTGTGTTTGCCCAGCTCACTTGTCATCATAATTGTTCTTTCAGCTACTGTCGCACCCTGTGTCATCAATTCCTCGGCCTAAATCAGGGATGTCATGCACATGGGGGCCATCTTGTGGGGGGGTGAAACCATTTCAACAAAGTTATTTATCTAACAACTCCAGAAATCTGTCTTTCTGTGGACATTAAAACTGATTCTACAGTTTGTGCACTTCACTGAACTTTGAGGGAACAGGTGAACAGCTCTTTGTGCAGCAGCGGGGGTGCAGCGTCTGGGTTCTGTGGACTGAGTCCGGTCTGCAGCTCGACTACTGCAGGTCGCCGTTTTAACAGTTTCAGAAAGAGAACTGCAACAGGCATCACCACGGGGCCAAACAGGCAGGCGAAGAACAGGCAGTGCACCGGTCTTCCTAATTTCCCTGAGTCCCAATTACGCACGATACTAAAAAGCCTTTTCATGTCAAATCTGCAAGGTATTTGTCCCTGTAGAGTTTTTAAAGATAGCTGGTAATTAACCCTGCTTGTCGGCCAATGACTTGAAGCAGCGACCATCAATCAATCATGTCAATTAAACAAATGCATATCAAAACAATTAGTTACAGAAAATACAACACAAGAAAGTTTAGATAGTACCATAGACATAGAATCATCACAGAAAGTGTAAGTTAAACAAAATACAATAAGATTAAAAGGACAAATAATAAATACATATTATAGAACTTGGTGATAAGTTACGGTTCCAGTCCAGTTTTCCATCTCCAGTTTACAGCTGTGGTCTGTGAGATGGCACCACTTGTTGGATGCTGTACTTGGTCTGAATCCTGAACCTGGGCCGCTTCATGTTCCGTAGCCTCTCCCGTGTTATTGCTGTTACATTATATGTTTGCACAGATTAGTGAAAGTCATAACTGTGAGGTTGACATCTTTATGACATCACGTCTGTAGCAGATGCACACTGAACCCGGCCACCTTCCCGCCCTGCTGCCGTCACGTGCTCCCTGGTACACGTCGGGGGATTTATGTCAGTTAAATATGCTTCTGCATATTGCACTGAACTTGAACTCTGTTTGTGTACATGAAAAGATAAATAAAGATAAATCTCCTCTCCGGCGCGCGCACACGCGGTTGTCGTGTCTTATTGCGGACTCATCCTGTGTGTTGTGTTTTTATTATTTGGAGAGTTAGTCTGGCGAGGGCCCAGTCTTTTCTGAGCCTGGATAAAAAAAAATAAAAACGTGCTGGGAGCGCGGTGGTACACACCTTCTTCACTACAGGGTACAGGCAGTACCGTGGCCTGTCCTCTGCTGTTGGCAGCCTCTGTGCTGCTGTACCACTGATAAGAGGCTGGTGTAAATAAAACTGTACAGCACAGCTCGTTATAACGCTGAGCGTAGAGCGAGGCAAGGAGGGGCGGAGGGCGGGGGGGGGGGGGTAAGAGAGAGCGTGTGGTGTCTGTACTCATTGTTCTGACAGCATACTGCGTGTGTGTGTGTGTGTGTGTGTGTGTGTGTGTGTGTGTGTGTGTGTGTGTGTGTGTGTGTGTGTGTGTGTGTGTGTGTGTGTGTGTGTGTGTGTGTGTGTGTGTGTGTGTGTGTGTGTGTGTGTGTGTGTGTGTGTGTGCACTTTGCATGTGAACCACATCGACTTTTTAAATGCTGGGATCAAAGAATTTTTTATTGGTAACAAATGTCATGTGGTCCTTTGCTTCACTTTTATATATTTTATGGTAAAAAAAATTTGAAAGACAGCGACAGACAAAGTTATGTTTTGGGGTCATGGACACGACTGGAAATACTCACACGTGTGTCAAAGCCAATATGTGTGTGTGTGTGTGTGTGTGTGTGTGTGTGTGTGTGTGTGTGTGTGTGGAGGGGGGGGTGTCTGTGCGTGTGTTTATGGATTTTTGCTGTTTTTTGGTACTGAGAGTGCCGTCTTACGTAAGCCATTTATGTAGGCTCAGTGAACAGCCAGGCTATGTTTTTGTTGGTGACTGTGCTTGTCTGCCTCCCTCCCTCTGTCGCACACACACACACACACACACTTTCTCTCCCTCCCTAATCTCTGTCTGCTTCTCTCTCTCTCTCTCTCTCTCTCTCTCTCTCTCACCCTGTTTACACTGTTAAAAACCACTGAGTGTGATATTGGTCGGCCATCGACATATACACTGTAATTAGCCTTTTTAATTTCCCATTTAGCCTCCCCGACTCCCGGGAGCAGATCACTGAGCCAATGCTGAAACATATGCACATACAGTAAACAGCCCCCCCCCCTCGCCCTGCAAGAGCCAACGTTAAATAGGGATTAAAGTCAAATTGACCTTCACATGCTCATTTTAGAGCGAAATCGTGTTTGTTTTGTCAGATTTTTCGATTTACTCTCAACCCTGAGATTTAAAACTCCATGTGAGTTTCAGTCACATGTAATAGAAACCGTCCTGTTGAATCTCTGGACAGTTTTTAAACTCTTAGTCAAAGAAATACAAACATTTTAGTCGTGATTTAAATTGAACATTTCAAGTCGTGACCCGGGAGGACGATAACATAAACAAATCTTCAGTTTTCATCGTGATTATTTTGATCAGATTAACACAAAGGTTTTGAGGTCAGAAGTAAAACCCTGGTTTGTGCTAATAGAGCAAATAATAAAATCCTAGATTCCCCCATGACTCTGACTGTGGTCAGATGAAATGAAACAGTAAATTGTACAGTTTCATTTCCCTGTTAAACGCTGCTTAGTGGCCACTTTGCCCAAATTAAAATCTAGTATCGATTCCAGGTAATCTAGACAAATTCCAATATGTTACCACGATGTAAACAATCTTAGGATCAAGCTTCACACGATATTACTCTTAACAGTGAATCTTTAACTTTTTTTCTAAGGCACAATCTTGCCAGCTTAATTCAAATGTCACATTTCTTGAGAAAAGGACAGACGATTCCCACCGAATGCATTAATTCACAGAGAGCTGGTGTCCCGCTCTGATCCCTGCTGATGGAGGACAATGTGTTTTATCAGGTCAAGTCCACACACAGTCATAAATGCAGCTGTCATTTGATTCCCATGCTCCGCGGTGGCTTGTTTACCGCGTTGTGTCGGCGTGTCGTGAATTGTACTCACTTGAATGTGGCATTTTGTGCCGTACAGAATGCTTATTCTCTCGGAACAGTCGGCCTCTATTGTTCAACCTTTCCTCGACGTGGAAGCTCTCAGACGGAGCATTTTTCTCCGTTAAATGGCGATAAATAGAGTCATGCCATCTCATGCAAGCACGCAACAGAGGCCATTTGACAACTATTTGCAGGAAAGAGGTCTCTATCATGACTTAACTGTTTTCCTGAGAAAAGGCTGTGTTCACTTATTTCTGTATTCGTCACCACATTTTCACTTTAAGTCTGCAACATGTTCAACTGGCAAAAACGAGGTCACGCAGAGTGCTGCGATGTGCTGCCACGGAACCATCGGAGCCTTCATCAGATTATGAAATGAAGCACAAAAGAAGAAACGCAGGGTTTTTTTTTTCTCCCAGCGTCTGTGCAGGATGAAATGTTTAGCGTTCAACACGTTGGCCTACTTCTCGCGTGTCGCTGTGAGCAGAGACAGGCTCTCTAACTCTTATGTTTAATTCCGCGATTGTCTTTGATGAAAGATTCTGTTTAGACTGCCACCCCCGAGGGGCGGGGGGGCATCTGTTGCAAACTAAGCATATATATATACTCTACCTGCGCAGGAAAGTAGGTTGGAACAACAAGTGTCAAAACTGAGTGTGGGAGCGCAGTCGCTCAAAAAAAAAAGCGTGTTGTCTTCCGCGGCGGCAGCGAAATGAAAAGCAGGACTATCAGTCCCAAACAAACAAGGCCTTTCTCTGCCTCTGACATATTCTTTTCAATGAGATGAGGTTCTGAATGGCGGCATTATGCGATCACATCGCCCAACAGGGATGATGCGAGTGTGGCGATGATGTGTGTGTCGTCGCAGCCAAACAAACCCATCACACCCACGAAACCCCCAAATGGCCACTAAGGCTACGTTCCCCCCCCCCCCCGCCCCCCTGTCTTCGTCTCTACATCATAACGTAATGACGGTTTCGCATCTGTGGCTCAGATTCCACGCAGTCATGGAACTGGTGTAGTAGCAAATAGGACAATACGCCCATTGCACGGCACATTATTTAGGGAAATGTGAGAATGAGCACTTACTATGTCAGGGGAAATTACAGGCGAGGGGGGGGAACACGCCATCACTTCCCTGTGAGGCCCCGCACGCCGGGCTAATCCACAATCCTCCAAGCGTCTGCCTGGTGAAATGTTGCCACCGTTGGGGAAAGTGCTCAGCAGTTAAGTTTAAGTGGAACACTCTGGAATGGCAAGGAAGTGGTTCGGGTACAGAGCCAACCAGCGCCAACGGTAATCACAAGTTTTATTCATGGGGAAATAATGGAAGAAAAATGTAGAGATGTTCCAGGTAACATTTTTCCCTTTTTCGATACCAAGTACATTCACCAAAATAGTGTGAGCATTTAAACAGCTGTGTACTAACCCTGTGTGGGAGTGATGGTTGCTATCGTAGTTGTATGAATTGACTAATTTATTATCTAGTTTGACACTCGGGAACTAAAATCAAACACAAATAAATACGTCTAGGAATAAAACACAATTCATTCCCTTTAAAGAGAATCCACAGCAACAGGATCAAAGTGCAACGGCAACTTCAAAACAAGACAAATCTAGAAATAAATATTTTTTTAACATGCAGCCACATTTGCAAAAAATAAAATATGCATATAAATATTTCCAAATTGTTGATATTCCAGCTCTGGCTAACGCTTCACTAACGAAAATTACTTTTTCACTGCTCTCAAAACGCTTCTTTGCTGCGCAACTGTTGTTTTGGAGCAACCGACAAAAATGTCACTTTTATGTGGGCGAACCTAATATACTTTGAATCTGCTCGGTGCACAGATCTGCGTACGTGCTTTCGCCCGACCTGGCGTTTCTTTCTGCATCATATCCGATACTTGTATGAACACATCTCGACAAGAATTTAATGATAGTATTGTGACAGTGATTTAAACGGAGGTGTGGACCCATGAGGCCGACTCATGTTGCTTTTTCTTCACTGTGAGAAAACGATTTGTCAGATAAAGTAACATTCGTTAATTAGTGAAATTTATTTAAAAATACATTCAAACATTTGTTTCAGATATTATATAAACAGAGATTTTACACCGTTTGACTTTGTCAGGAAACCAAAGAGCCGGATGTGAGCCGTCTAGCAACACACTCCACTCACAGTTCACTGCTCCAGCTGCAGTTTGAACTATAGATGAACAACAACAGCAGCTAATCTATCTTTGAAGATCAGCAGAGCACACAGGGAGGTTAGCGCTGTTAAAAAGTTAACCACGTGACGCCGTGCGAGGGGGAAGGTTTCTTTATCAGGGCCACGCAGGGCCTGTAAAGGCAGATCGAGTTTACAGAACCGTTATATTGCTCTTTCGCTGCCGGGCTTTTGCAGGAAGTTTACTTGATTGGCAGCGGGCCCTCGCTGGCTTGTTCTCTTTTACGGCCCTTTATGAAATAACCGAGCAACAGTGCACTGCAACAACAGTTTGTGCAATATCTCAGAGAGGGAAGCGAAAAGGGAAGCGGCTTCGGTGGCATGTGGCACCTGATCACCACCACGTCCAACACATACACACACACACACACACACACACACACACACACACACACACACACACACACACACACACACACACACACACACACGCACACTAAGCTTAGCTAAGGGATGAACATGTGGCAATGTGACACAGGACTCCTCACAAGTCAACGGGGGCAAGTCTACAATTTGGAGATTCCCCTTTGGCTCCTCTGTTTTTGTTTTACATGATGATTTATATTTCTGTTATTTTAGCGTCCAAATAAAAATCTTACCAAATCAAAGATCAGGTTCAATTCCAAGTTGAGTTAATTGTTTATAATGTGTGTGTGTGTGGGTGTGTGTGTGGGTGTGGGTGTGTGTGAATGGGCCAAGGCAAACTATTATTTAGTGCAGATGTGACAAGCGTATCAGCTGATGTTAAGTGCGTGTCTCCTCCCGGTTGCCCCGTCCCTCCTAACTAACAAGTTCGCCCTCGTACAATCAAAGGGGGCCCCGAGATTTATCGCTTTAATTTGGCAGTGAAAATGTCTGATGGCGGCTGTTACCGAGCGGAGGGCCCCCTGTTAGCACTTAGCTGGCTAACTAGAGTGACGGGCATCTGGCTGGGTGGCTGCCTGGCCGTGTGTACCCTGGATTCCTGTGCTCCCACTTTTGTCCCCCCCCCCCCCCCCCCCCCCCCCAGCCACCCTCCGCCGTGCCCCGTGGTGACCTCGCACAACTTCATTCTCCTTGAAGCAAGGCATCATGCTGGCATTTCCTGACAATTTATGTCCTCGTGCCACAAGCGGGGGCATGCCCTGCACTAAAATCCTATCCCTGGTCCATTTAGCACACGCCTCTTGGCCTCCCAGAAGACTGTTTAAGTGTTGCACCACTGTCTGTGAGGCGGAGTCATTACTTGCCAGTGTAAAGCTTATTTACTACAAATCACCCCGTGTTTTTAGGGTTCTGCCAGGCCCGGGCGTGAATGTGTTTTCTTACCTTCCAGACAGCCGCTGGTGTTCAATAATGTTTTTTAACCAGATTACATTTTCTTAGCATGAATGCCCCCTTTTTTTTCCAGGAACACATTTAGCCACATTCACACCTGGAAGCTGCACCAGTACGATCCCAGTTTGATCTATCGGTTACTGAGGGGGCCATCTGGGGAAGCTGGGGGTTAAGTGCCCTGCTCAGGGGCACCTCACTGGTGGCAGTGAAGGAAGACTTATTGTAACCTGAAACCTGTGGTGGATTACTTTAATTTTCATGTCACTTTAAATTGGTTTTAATACATTACAGAAATGAACACAGGCCTTTAGCTTCCATGAAAATAGCAAAGGCCCATTGCTACAATATAGCTGCTTCCAGCAATGCACTGGGGCCGCATGTGAGAACACAAACGTCAGAGTCAGTTATTTGCGAGTATTTTCCGGAGTTTCTCCTGCAAACCCACAAGTAAAAACCCCAAATGCAAGTGGGCATGTCTATGTTTTGGGAACCGGTCAGCAACAATGTGAAGTATGCATATGTGCATGTGGCAGAACGCAGCACGGCCCTCTCGAGACGTGTTTGTCGTATTGTAAAACCATTGTGTTATCCCTTGATTGTCTATGTGCAGCAGATGACGGAGTCACGACTGCACTTGCACCGTCATTAGATGGAAGGAGCTCAACGCAGGTTAGCAGGGGTGATTGTAAAAATAGTAATTATAGCCGAGCCGGCGATGATGAATGTGGGAGTTAAAGAAACAACAGAGGGGCGACGTGATTAATGCAAATGAGGGACATCGGTTGGTGTGTTGGGGGATTCTGTCGACATCTCCACTACATGTCTTGTTCTCCGGAGGTTAAGTGGCCGCTCTTGCCAGCTAATTCGGCCCATATGCTCATCTGTGCATTTGACACCGGAGCGCCATACGCTCACTCGGCAAATTATGCCTCCTGAATATGCAGCCAATTAAAAAGGACACTGCTCAGGAGCTCGGTGCATTTAGTCCAAAGTTGTTAACTGGGAGATTCATTTTGTGATATCGCAGCTGAATCTGGGATGTTCTAGCTTTTAAAGGTTGCATTACAGGGGGGGGCTTATGATCTTGTCACGCTCACTTGTGCAGTGTTACCGTCTTTTTGCATAACTTGTTGCATAAGCCCTGCACTGGCAGGCACACTCTGTCATGTACGCTCCGTGTCATTTCTGCTTTTGCTCGGGCTTATTACAGTACAGGCCGTTCCCTAATGTCTGTGCGGTTGCAAAACCACACAAGCCATCGGTCCCTGACTTTTCTTTTTTCTGTCATCTAAGAATTGGCTTCCTGTTTTCATTGTGTTCTGTTTCTCTCTGGAGGTGTCGTAACCCAGGAGGCCGTGCCAAGAACAAACCAAGGTCTGGTCGGGAGAGATCGCTCTGTGCTTGCACTGGAAACAGACACACAACACACACACACCCGCACACACAATATCCAGATGTTAGTGTGTGTGTTTGTGTGTGTGTGCGTGCGTGGGTCTATTTGATGTGTGATGCGTATGGCATGTACAGTGCCTGTTGCCAAGCCATAAAAAGTAATTTGTGTGAGCCTGATCTGATGTGCCCTCCAACGGCACCCTGTGGGTATACATGCCAAGATCCTTCCTCTCTTTTTATTGTTGTACAAGGTTGTACACATTCATGAAGTATACGTGATTATATATGGCAGAACGTATAAGCTGTTCCAGGTCATGGCTGAAGGCCTGAATACTTCTACCTGCATAAATAGAAGCAGAGTGTGGTGGAATAAAAAAGTAGATTCCTGCTTTTGAATGAAAATTGTATGTATATGTATAAAGTATATGTGAAGAATATCTATTCATCTGGAAGTTAAATTAATTAGTTCTGATGCAGTTAAGAGAATAATATGCTTGTGTGAGTTTGTCACAATTAGTGGACTCTATAGTTATAATGTGGAAATTTCTGTTAGCCGGCATCAAGCTTTTATGGGCTTTTATTTTTGATTAGATTGATTTATCAGATTATAAAGATAAATGTTGGATGATTTATATATTGCAACGCACCCATTAATCTAACACATGCTGAAAAGTATTTAACTGAAGTCTAACTTTAGATATATTGGTAAATGAGTATTAATCGTTTTGGGGTTTGGATTTGATCCCTGAAATAGTTTTTTTTTTTACTCATAAACTGATAAATCTGCCACATTGGAGAATCTTATTATTGATTTATTGCTCGATTTGATTGATTTTGTCGTAGATAAACATTTACTCCCTGTTCAGAGTTTGTCTCTGATGTTTGAGTTAAAAACCAGCAATATAAGACGTTATTGGCTCTTTGCTTAGCGTGTTACAATAGCATGTTTGCATTTAACGTCAAATCATGATACATTTTAGCTCGAAATCTCCGTGATGAGATGTATGTTGCAATGTGAAACATATTTTCTCCACTTCAACAACCGGAGTTAATAATCGTCCACTGTCTCTTCTCTTGTTTTGCAGCTGGTGAGAAGGCCATCGTTTGTGACCAGTGTGGCGCCCAGTTCCAGACAGAGGAATCCCTGGAGGCTCACCGAAAGATCCACACCGGTATGAACACACTCACACACACTCACACACACAGTCCGAGGTTTCATCCTGACGCCATGGACATAAACAAAAAGATTATGAGCTCCTCTGCTCCATTGAAATCTACAAACTCTCTGCTACAGCTGCTGTGTCGGTTTCAACTCCATGTTGTTCTCCATGTACCAATTTATTGAATAGAGGCTGCATTTAGAATACTAAGCACATTAATTAATTCTGTGGCGAGGCATCCTGAGAAAACTTCACCGAAGATCATATTGAATCAGGTCCGTCCTGATTCACAATCTGATTTCCATGCTGCGTTGTGCTCGTTCAGCCTCCTCTTCATAGCCGCAGCCGTGGATTGACACATAGATAGATAAAATCATCTTGGATTAGTCCCACTCGCCCTAAATCAAGGCAGACCCAACAGCAATCAACAAACCGGGAGAAAGTTGGCAGGCCGACGTTGTTTATCAGCGCTCGGCTCTGAAGATGGGAGGACGAGGATGATGTAGATGCCAAGATGTAAATAGGAAGAAGTAAATACCCCGTCAACAGATGTGTGATGGCTCGGAAAGCTTTCACTGCTGGTGCTGAAACCTTTAATTTGGGGAGAAAGGAATGTCTCAAACTTATCCCACTTGGTTATGGAGGTGGTGTGCCAGGGGTGAGGGCTTGTGCTGGAGGAGTCAGTGCATCATGTGTGTTTGTGAGTCACTTTTTATCCTCATTATTACTTATTTCACTGCAGACTTGCACAGCACATCTCTGTTTACACGCAGGTCACGCCCAAGAGTTTTCATGTGATTCGTCAAACTCGTCATAGATTTGTGATGCGCCTGTTTCCTTTGGCGTATCTGGCACGCTACTGTTTGGGCTTCTTCTTTTAAATTTAGATCTGTTTCCATGCACATGACTTTTTTCGATATTTTGCTTCTGTTGCTTCACTGTCGCAGTGTCAGTGGAAGTAACGTGAGATGAGAGCTGTGACTCACAAAGCTGTCACTGACATGAAATGTCTTTCTCAATGTGACTATTTATCATTCTATGGGGGATTTGGGGCTATTTCTGATCATGTGAATACAATAATAATGATAATAACAAAAATATGCAGCATTTGAAAACATCAGACATTGATTATCATGGCAGTGGTTACAGCTTCAAGGCCCTCGGGTCAAACCTGCATCACACTCATGATAAATAAGGTCGTTCAATAGTGTAATTCACTGCAGAAATGACAATCCATCTTTTAGTTTGTGACATTTTGACTTGAGGAAAGCTCATGTGTCCAAAGTAAGAAAGAGTCGAGACCTTTATTGTCATTGTGCATCAGAATGAAATTATAAGGGTCATCTTTAAATCAAATTGTGCCTTTTATAAACATTTACAAATTAAATGGACCATATGGGATGATGGATACGAAAGTTATTGCACGTGATGATGAGAGAGGTTCATCCTCTGAGGTGCACGACTGTTCTTGATAAATATTAGGTCAACCCGCCTCATCAGGGTGTCAGAGGTCAAGCGATCGGCGTCCGTTAGCCCCGCCCCTGCCTGTCAAACCTAATCAGACGGGAGAACAGAGCTGCACTGATGCACGTCGAGATCATCATCATTATCGCCATCTTGTGTTGTGTCCTTCGCCTAAAACCATGACCCTCGCTCTCCCAGTATCAGCTCCCACACACACACACTCCTCCTAAACACTGGAGGCAGAGCGGTGCAGTCTGGATTTTGACTTTTGGGAATGGGGGGTACTCCTGAGGGGCATGCCCTCAGCCAATCAGCTCGCCAGAGGTAGAGAAGGGTTAAACGAGGCTAATGATCCAACAGCCATAACAGCGGAAAGGAGCGCTCTAAATATAGGCATCCTCCTCTGGAACGAATGGAAAGGGGGGATGATGGGGGCTGGTTGGAGGGGCGGGGGAGCCGCAGCCAGGGCCAGACGTGTCTTCCTGCCAGACAACTGGAGCAGCAGCAGCAGTATAGTCATCATCCATGTGTTCGGCCCCTGTGAGGGAATCAGAGCTTCAGAGGACGGTAGAAATATGACGAGGCAGCTCCACCGCTCCGTCTCGTTCTCAGATCTTGATCTTCACGCTGCCGGACACACACGTGACACCGCTGCCGGCTCCGGATCGTGACGCGTCGTGCATCAGCCTGAAGGCGCGGCCCCTCCTTTCAGCGTTCATGCGAAAAGACTAATTGCTGTCATTACCGCAACTCACAATCAATACACGTTAAATGACAAAATTCAATTAGCAATACCAATATTTAAGAAAAGATTCTAGGTAATTAACACGTTGTTGTTTTACATCGGTTGTAATCAATTTAAGTGTATTTTACTGTAATTGGAATTATGCACAGCTTTATGTGTGCGTGTGTGTGTGTGTGTGTGTGTGTGTGTGTGTATGGTCATTTTTACTACCTCTGTAGGACCTTTTCCAGTATAAACACTGAACTTGTCAGGACCAGTAGACGTCACGGGGACCAAAGCCCAGTTCAAATGTGGCTAAATGTTATTTCCGAGGTTCTGGTTCAAAGTTAGTGGTCAGATGTGAATTGTAGTTTGGTTAAGGTTAGCGTTAGGCACGAATTGGTTATGGTGAAGGTTAGGGATGAGGTTTTGGTTTGGCAGCCCACGATGAATGGACCTCAATGCAAATAAGGATAGCTGTGCAAACCTGTCTGTGTGTGTGTGTGTGTGCGTCCTATTACATATGGTGACATTCAAAGGTTAAGTCCTGCTCATGCACTGGGCTCCACAAAGAGTCGACGGCTGATTGCGTTTAGCCGACTGGTCTCCAGTTTCCAGCGGCGAATGACTGATGACACGAGAGTCCGAGAGGTAAACAAACAAGCCCCTTCCTGTGTCTCTCACTCCAACGCGGCGGAGACTTATTATGACTGTGTCTGTTTCATTGTGCAGTGGGAAGAGAATTGCATAAGGTCTTCTCTCCGGTCCAGGCCAGTGGACAAATTGGGAGCGTGTCGTCCAAAAACACAATGCACTGCAGCTGCACCTCATGCTGCCTGGTGCTGCTGGGTTCTGTTTGCCACATGAGGAGATGAGACAGCCTCCTTTAGGGCTTTTATTTTAAATACTCAATTCTGGAAGTCGGGACTGCAGATGATAGGTATTTGTCTTCCTTAGGAATGACTCTTTTTGTAGTTGTTACAGAGATTTAGTCCTGCAGTGGCCGTGGGTTCGATTCTGCCCTGGACCATTAGCTGCTTGTCTTCCCCCCCGGTCTCTCTCTTCGTGCTGCACTTGGAGGCAAAATGCCCCAAATAATATCTGCCCTGAGATGCTTGAAATTCTTCTTCAGGACTCATCCTTCCGTTAGGGAAATGAAAATAAGTGCAGTTCATGGTCCAAAAGAAGATGAACCAACTGGAATGACTTTTACCTTCAACCACAGTTTGCAGCGTCTCAGTGTGTTTTGGTTTCTTTGTGTCTAATTTCAATAGATTTTATCGTCTTATTTTTACCCGCACACCTTCAAAATAGTGATGGATGAGGTCAAGATATACAGACGCTGGATGGTCGACTATGTTTGAAGGTGTTTTATGGAAACGGGAATTACTCTGTGTTCCTTGATGTGGTTGTTAGGGATGTTATTTTCTGTATGGGGAATGTGGCTTCGGTACCTTTAGAGCCCTGCTTGTTATTTACTAACACACTCGTGTATTTCCTCGATGAAATGTTGTTTTATAGCTGCAGTTTGAGCCCGAGACAAATTCCACTGGATCACAAAGTTAATCTTGAGATAACCTCCTCTTGGGCCTGCCAGAAGGGCTGCAGAGTTATTTTCTCTCTCTCTCTTCTTCATGTGCCTTGTAATGTAAATAATATTTCAGCGCAACAACACAAGGGCAAACGAAAAAACAACAGAAACCACAACAGCCGCTCCCCTGGACAATGCTGTGTGAAATCAGTTTGAGCGAGAGAGCTTAACAAACATGGATTTATTCATACAGAAATGTCTGTGTGTACAGTGCCCGAGACGCATAACATCAGAGAGGGCGTGTGGTAGGAGCGGGGGGGGTTACTGTTGGCCATCAAAGCCAGATTTGATCTCTGCCTGACTCTTGGCAGCGCCTCAGCCCTTGGCTAATGTTCTCTGACAATATTTGGCCTCTGAAACTGTGGCTGTTTCTCTCAGCTTTGAATGGGAACTATTGTGGCATTTCCTCTGTTGGCCTGATCAGCTGCAGTCTGACTCAACCTCTGTCTCTTTCCCACTTTGTCTCTGCTCGTTTTTAACGGCTGCTGCTCACGCTCAAGGATATATCACACACACCTCTCTATTCACCTCTGTGTGAGCGTGGAGGCCGTGGAGGCATTCCTGAAGTTGTCGTCATTGCTAACGGCGAGCCCTTGTGCAAAGGGGCAGGGGTGGGGGGGGGGGTGTGACTGGTCGCGATGCCAGGGGAGCGAATAGCAAAACATCATGTGGCTGTTTTTACCCAGTCGCCTCGTGCAAGCACACATGCACAAACACTCCCCCCTACATTGGCAGTGTTGTGCAACACGCTGGAATTAAAAAGCCAGGAATGCCTGCGTTCAGGTGCCGAAGTCACTTGTGAGTTGCATTACATCTACTCACGGCTAATTCTTGTCACATATTTTCCCAAATTGGATGGCACAGCATCAGAGACTCTCTCTCTCTCTCTCTCACTAAACAGGGACTCGCCTCAAGGTTTTTGTCAGCAGCAAAGAACACAGTCGGTCTGGCTCCCATGGAGCTCTCATCCTTAAAGAAAAAGCACTGCTGTCATTTAGACTTGTAGCCCATTTACCAGTGTCTCTGCCTGGTGTCCTCATATTGTTATGCACAGTGTGCACCGAGACTCGTCTTTAAAGACCCAGCCCTGTCGCTGATAGCAGCCTTCCCAGGCAAACACAACATGCAAGGCGATGCTCACAGGAAGGATTTCCTGGTGGAGGCTCCCATTTCATCATGTGCCTGTCAGGTGACAGACAGGAAGCAGAGCGTGATATAATGTGCATACTGATGTGAAACCACTCCAGACTGCATTTTTTATTTTTGAAATACCGTCTAAGCAAGTTTGAGTGGCGGACAGCTGCTTCCTCTGACTGAAGAGCAGAACTTAAAAAGAACCTGATACCTGCAGGTTTTACTAAATACTAGTTCCCATGGTTCAGAGCTGTCATCCTACATGAAATGGCCCCCGGACGGTCAACTGAATGCTGATTTATTTCTGGGTGATAATCCAATTTGTAACAGGAATAAATTAAAAAAATACAAACTTCAGGAGGCGGTTAGCACTTGTCGCCTCACAGCAAAAGGTTCCTGGTTTGAATCCCATTTCCGCAAGGGTCTTTTCATGTTCTCCCAGTGTCTGCGTGAGTTTTCCAACTTCCTCCTACAGGCCAAAGACATGCAGACTGGAGTTAGGTTAATTGGAGACTTTAAATTGACTGTAGGTGTAATTGTAGGTTTCTCTGTATGTAAATCCAGGATGTTTCCCGCCTCTCACCCCCAATGTCAGCTGGGACCAGCTCCCCCCTGCAACCCTCGTATAAGACATAAAACAATGAAACTGTCAGTTACTCC
Source organism: Verasper variegatus (assembly GCA_026259375.1). Taxonomy (NCBI): domain Eukaryota; kingdom Metazoa; phylum Chordata; class Actinopteri; order Pleuronectiformes; family Pleuronectidae; genus Verasper; species Verasper variegatus. Next base: position 4,036,782 of record CM048051.1, read on the forward strand.
AAATCCTCACTCTCCTAACACAGCGGTACTACTTCTAGGTTGTTTTTTGAACATGTACATCAGTTTGCAACAGTCCTGCACGAGGACTCCAATAAGCAAAGGGCAGAGGGGGGGGGGGGGCAAACTTGAGCTTTTGCAGAAATGTCAAAAACACCTTTTTATTGAATTTTTCCATCTTGTCTCTTGATGCAATGCCACACAAACAGCCAAACGTCCTCAAATGTCCGAGAAGCATTTGTACCTTTTGAAAACATGTGACACAAATGCCACGCTCGACACGCGGCACTGAATGACGTGCGTCTCGTCTCGGGGGGGGGGGAGAACGTTTTTCAATGTCAAGATCAGCATCAAATTTATTGGCTGTTGCATTTCTAACATTGGCTTTGAAGTTATGGGCCAGAGAAGGAGGATTTTACCTTATTAATGAGGCTTTGGATTTTTTTTTTCCCCTCTCTTTTAGAACCAAGGCCGATAAAGCACTTCAACATATAATGTGAGCTTTGCTATTGAAGGAGCAGTAAAGTTTTAGTAGCTAGTTATTGTTTAATACGGACAGTCGTTACCGCATTCTGCTTTACAGATCTTCGTGAAGTCAGTTTGCAATGGAGGAGCTGCTCAAACGGCACCAACGGCCCCCACAAGTCAGTGTTTCTGGCAGAAACGTTGTAATTGTCATTTACCGCTGTACACTGTCGTTTCCTCTTCGTGATATCGGTTGTAATCCGTCTCCAGGACTGTTTTTAATGTGGAATTTTCGTCCCACGCCATAATATCATATTGTGAAAGTGTTGTGCTCGTCTCCCCGCAGCCACCTCCAACGTGTCATTTTCAGTCTGCATTTCCAGTAAAGCCTCTCCCCGTCGGGCCGTAGACGCGCTCTGATCTCCGAGCTGCTGTTTTTCCTCTCGTTCCGTCTTTATCTCTATATATTTCTGCCAGCTGTCATCATCTCGCTTCTTGCTTCTTTCATTAGATTGCTTTGGTCCCCACCAAAATTTATAGCTCTTGTATTTTATTAGTAAAACCCACCACACTCGCATTCCACTTGATTAAACCGGAGCTCTCGGCAGAAAAGCAAAAGGTCAGAATATGTGCACAGAGAAAGTGGCTCACAAACAAAGACACACACAAAAAAAAGCAATAAATTGAAGTTAAAGTATTTTATTTATTTTATTTAATCTTGTTTGTTTGTGGATTTAGTAAAAGCAGATTTCACTGCTTGGACTTGGTGCAATTTTCACAGGCTCTGCAACTGCCAGTGTGAACTGCGTGTCCACGAATGCACATTGATGTGACTTGCACTGTAACCTGCACATGAATCCAGGAAACTAAGGCCACAGCTGCCTGTTGTTTAACATGAGCTGTAAGTAACACTTGAAATATTAGGGAACTGCATCTGCCATGTGACCGATGTAGAAATAATTCCTGGAGTCCGCAGCTTATGGAAGAAATGTTGTCCGACCGTTGGTGTTCCTGTTTATACATGAATCATCTCCATGTGCACACACACACACACACACACACACACACACACACACAGCGGTGCCAGAGAAAATCCACATAGAATAGGAGGGGGGAGGCTGCTCTCTTACTCTTCTATTTTTCTTTCCTTCTCTCTTTATCTCCCTCCGCCCTTTTTTAAAGTCTTGTAATACAGGGAAAATATGCAAACCATGGAGTGGCAATAGTGGGTTTAGCCAGTGGGAACACAGCGTGATTCCAGCAGGCTGTGGCCACAGAGTAAACACTTTCTTTTCTCAAGCCAGAAATAGTTTGGCTGGAGAGAGAGCTGTGGAAAAGGAGGGAGGGAGGGAGGGAGAAAAGGAGGAGAGACAGACAGAGAGGAAGAGCGGCGAGAGGGGGAAAGGAGCACAAGAAGGTTATGATGGTCACAAAAAAAGACGCTCTGTTTAGTAACGTTACTTCTTTTTTACTGCGTTTTTTTTCTTCCTCATTCACACGGCTTCGCAAACAAACACACACACAGACACACACAGACACACACAGTCATGTCACTCAAGCAAATTAGGCCAATGGCAGCACTACACAGGGGTCACGTCAAAAGTGCCGATTGTCTCAATCACATTAGTCCAGCACTGGCATCTGTTTAGCATTTAGTTAATTGTGATGTTATTAACTTGTCAGTGAGCATTAGGGAGGCGATAAGCAAAGCAAATATTCTTCCACCCCGGGCAGGCAGAGCTGCACATGTGTTGCACGCACACACACACACAGCCCCCCCGTGCACCATGGAAGTGTGATTCCACTCCAACCTACAGATCACTCCAAGTTCTTGTTAGCTGTTGGAATACAATTATCACCATAAAGATCAAATAAACATGTTCATGAGGCGTTCCAGCTCATCGCCGCTCTCCTGCTAAAGGGCAGATGTGCATTAGCATTACGACTTCTGATCGCGTTTAACACGAGCGTGGCGAGCGTCCTGCCGGTGTCATCTGGTGAGTCAAAAATGCTGAATCGCACCATCCCGCCCGCCGCTTGTCCTTTTTCCAGCATCCCACTCATATCTGAGCAAGCTGTCCGTGGACCAAGGCAGATTATCCGTCTCGCTGTGTTGCGTCAGTGCCCAGCGGGCCGGGGAGTTCACGCAGGGCATTCTGGGTCGCAGCAGGTTATCAGGGGCCATGAGCACAATGTCAGGCCTGACAGTGAGACGTACAGACGTGTACAGAGAACAAACAAAATGCCACAGAGAACATATTTATGGCTTTATGTCCTCGCAGGGTGAAACTCCATGATTCATTGCCCCCTTTAGCTTTTTAGAAAAGCTGGTTTTGTCTTTGAAATATGAAGCTGCACCACCGCTGCTGCACAAAGGGCCGTTCACCTGTTTATTTAAAGTCCAGTGAAGATCGACTCTGCAGAAACAGTTGTCGTTGTCGTGCTGTTTATTCATATTGATCATATCACACGTCCAACTTGTACCAAAAATGACGCTGCACTTCCTTAGGCCCTTAACAACACACATGCCAAGTGTGAAGGTGATAAGATGAGTGTTTCTCGAGATGTGCGAGTCACATACACACAAACTCACAGACAGTGCTGGTAGATAAAGATTTGTACGTCACTTAGTTTATTAATCAGCTTCTAATGTCGGGTTTATGAGCATAAAATCAAAAACTCCTGTGTGACAGCAGAAAGTATCTAGGTTAAAAAGATCCATGGTTCTGGCTCGATGTTCGTACAGATTGTCACACGGCATCTATTTACCGTCAGAATATTTGCAGTGTGATCGTTTAATACCCCACAGCTCCCTTCACCTCCGTCCCCACTGTAAACAAATTCCTCTCTCTGCTCGCCTCCCTCCATCCCCCCCCCCCCCCCCCCTTCCGTGGCACTCAGTCTCACTCACCTTCCAAAATAAGAAGAGTACAAGTGGTCGGAGACACTATCGGCGGCTAAATTAAATCAAGTGGCACCGGCTCGACTACAGTCTCTTCTCCCGGTACTAACCTCCCTCGCTTTCCCTCAGCAAACAAATTTTTCCCCAGATAAGATCTAAATGAGTTTTTCCAAGCAGAGGAAGAGCCTCCGTGCGGCTGATGGATACGGTGCCGGGGCCGCGGTGGGACCAACACCCAGCAGTAATCATCCGCCACGCACGGTCCATAGGTGTTATGCACAGAGGCCTACATTTGAATAGGGTTTGTGTGTAAATGAGATAAAATGTGTGAATGAGGGCTGGCACTGATACGTTTCCCCCGCACCCAGATTCATTCATTGACAAATACCCAACTGGGCCCCTGCACTGCGGAGCCTCAGTGGCGAGGCTTAGTGTCATGGTGGGCACCGTCGCATTGAGGCATCGCCGCAGGAAACCAGGGGACAACAGCATGTCAGAAGAGGGAGGCAGTATTCTTAGTGGGGGGGTTATGAGGTGGGTGGGATCCAGTGGCAAATTGGGATGTCCGTAGTGAGCAACAGTCTGGCTGCAGGAGAATCCCCACATGGATGGATCTTTGTAAACCAGGGACAGCAGCCACACATCCAAGAGAGACCAATAAAATGATGTGGTATGGGCAGCAGGAGGGTGGGTTGGGGGTGGGGGGAGCGGATTATAGACTCCCAGAGGGCTCTGCGATTCACGGGCCATAAAATGGAAGTCAGCAGGACACACTGCAAATCTGGCCAGCCAATATCCACCATCCCTTTCCTCCCTCTTTCAACCCCGAGGATGTGTCTCAGCCGTATGTCACAATGCAACCCCGGCAAGCGCGTCCCGTTGTCGGACAATCTTAACTCCCCTGGATGCCGCTTTTCTCCCGCGTTACATTTGCATGTCAGCCGCTGCGGCTTTGTTCGAAAATCTGCTTGGTTTAAAAAAAAAAGAAAAAAAAAAGAGAGGGGATAGATAAGGAAAGAGACAGAACACTGGAAATCAACCAAGGCATTTGCCATTCAGGGAATAAAGAGGGTCGCTTTTGTCAGGAGGTTCCCCACTTTCAGATATCCCATCGCATTTTAACCTTGGCAAGGCGAGGACTTTGAATATAAAAGGATTCGCCCAAGAGAGTGAAAGAGAGAAAGAGATGTGGAACACTGGCCCCGCGTCAACAATAGCCAGGGCTCTTTTGTCCACAGTGTTATTTGAAGTAAATCTCCCTCTGTAATTAGATTGGAGCTGTTTGTGGACATCTTAGGAGGGTGCGTCAGTGTTAAAACAGCAACGCACGAGGGCCCTTTTAATTTACAGTGCAAATACCTTTCGATTAGCGTGGAGGGCGGGGGGGGGGGGAGCGGGGAGCGGGGACTGAGGAGGAGGGACAATGGGGGAGTCTTTCAATCCTTTTCTTTTTGTTGTTGTTGTTTGAGAGTGGGAAGAGGTTTGAGCAGCTCTCCTGTGTTCCTTAATTGTGAAGCAAGGAGATTAGTACGAGTGCTTCCAACCTTTCACCCCAAACAAAGGCGCCATCAGATCCAGTTGCCTAGTGACACGGGGGTTTCACACCGGCAAATTTAGCCGCTGCCTCCACCGCCGCCGCAGCTCCTCGCGGAACGTCTCGAGCGAAGGAATGAAACCTCCGGGGCCCTGACGCAACAAAAAAAAAAGCATCTCTGTGCCTGTGTGTCTGAGGGCAGCCTTAATGGCAGCGAGCAGCCGCACTAATGAAAATGGCCGTCCATCCTCGCTCCGAGTCCGTCTCTCAGACTCGTATAAAAGTTAATGTACCCGTGACAATGACATTCAGAAGACCGTTTAGCTCTGGACAAATGCTGCATTTCTTGGTGGCAAGAGCAGCCGGGCACACAGAAATGTCCTTTTACACTGCGTGCAGCTCAATCAAAGGGCACTTAGTGGTGTCATATTGATTATGGGAGCTAACCCCCGTCAATCTCCGATGGGTCGTTTTGGCAGCCTTCCCATACGAGCCTCGACGGGGAGAGAGGGGTTCCCTCGTCTGGGGTCAACGCTGAGGCTTTCTATCGTAGGACGGTTGTTCATCAGAGACAGTTGACGTCCCCTCTGTCTCGATGCAGGAGAATTTTATCACGAGAAATCGAGCACAGATCCTGGAAAAGCCCAAATATTAAAATTACATTTAATAATAACAACTTGAATTCATATAGTGGCTTTCGAGAAGACCCAAGGACACTTTAAATGTGTCACTAGGGACGTAAACCTAATTTAAACCTGAATATTTAAACCCAATTAACTATCACTACATTTTGAACAAGCAACCTACTTCTACGTTGGAGGACTTGTGGCAGATTGATCGCATGTTTTTGCAATATCATGAGTATGGTAGACGACGTTCAAAAATCACACAGTTTGTGGTTTTCTTCCAAAAGATGTGTGACTTGTGTTACAAGCATCAAAACACGCAAAACCAGGTCCAGAGGATTTAATTTCTCTGAAACTCGTCTGCACGTAGACACATAAAAGCGACGATATGATGAGATAATGATATATTGTTTAGAAACGGCCGTGCAGAACGTGGCTGTTGGACGACTGCACGGTGGCGTGCTGCGAGCAGCGAGACGCAGAGCGAGTCATTGAGTCGGGGTTTGTCTTGGAGGTGGCCTGCCAGGACAATGCTGCCAAAAGGAACTCAAGTGGGACCCATTACACCCACCGAGGGCTGAGTCTTATCAGTTAATAGCAGGTTTCCCTCTGAGAGCAGATTGTTTTGATAGATGTCACCTGGTCAGGCCTTTGCAACCAGACACACACAAACACACACTAGTGTATGCTAGATAAGGACTGGGAGGATAAAAAAATAAAAGTGTTAATTTGGCTGCAGAGTTAAGAGTTTAGATATTTGTTAATGTTTTCTGACTTGTTTCACTTCTTCTTTCATTGTTTGCTGGTGGAAACAAAGGGAGCGTGTTTGCTCAGGTGTGGTGTCAGGAGTGAATCAGCAGTTGGACTGATTAGACGGCATTCTTCTCCCAAATTACATTTTATGTGCTCAGCTCGGAGAGAGACTGCTGTGACCTGGAATGCTTTCATCTCAGGTTGCTGTTGTTGGCTTTGGCATCGTGTGTCTCTTTCACCGTTTTTATCGTAATTTTTCATCTCGGGGGTCAAGTTGCAAAGACTAAACAAACATACATTTGTAATATCTGCTGGCAGCTTTTTCACAACATCCAGAGAAGAAGGTGAGTTGCACAGGTCGTCTGGGTCGCTGCCATGAAGCAAAGCTTTTTCGAATAGAAGACTCAGCTGTTGTTTCCAATTAATTTACGGTTGTAATAAAAACTAACCGCTGCTAAACATTCTTTGGCAAAGATTCCTGAACTGGTTTATTAAACCGTCTCCCTGAGTAAAAGGTACATGATGTGTTATCAACCAAATCTTCATATCAGTGAAAACAAACTTTTATTTTTACTGTCTGTTTGGTCTGTCGAGCTGATTCAACAAGATCCCTGACTCTTATCTGAGTGAAGAGTCTTTTGTTTAGGCTCCGACCTTCTGTGATTTAAGGTTAAAACCCTGCGAAGGACCAGGAAGTGGAAAGATGGAGACTTGGGTGTCGATCTCCAGTGCAGAGTGAACATCTGGGTTTCTCTATCGTTTGCTTCTTAGCTGAAGCAGTTAAATGTTTTCACCCCTTTCCATTTAACTGTAATTGATGATGAGTTGGTTTGATTGTGAACAGGATTACGCAAAAAAAAATTTAAAACAGGTTTTCACAAAGCTTGCTGCAAGGATTGGACGTGTGTCAAGAAAGAAGCCATTACATTTTAGTGCAGATCTGGATCGTGAGGTGGATTCAGGAACTTTTTATCTCTTTGTTTTTTTATTTCCCAGGGAATAAATCATGGCTCTTGATAGAGGAACTGATCAGTGGAGTTATATCTAAGAGTTTGTGCAGTTTGGTGCAGCTTGATGGGCCTTAGTGGTGGTTTGTGCTCGACTGACAAAAAACTGTGTATATTTAAGAGAAGAATGACAAAGTTTGTGTCCTTGTGAAAAAGCCTGTAAAACGCTTGATGCTTGAGCGTAATAACATTTCCCCCAGTGACACCGGAGAGTCGGGGATCGCTGTGCGACTTTCCTTTCGTCGCCGTACTCGCTCTCTCGTTTCCAATATGTAAATGTCCTTTTGAAAATTAATTTAGCATTTAATTATGAATTTATTCACACGCAAATATGCAAAGAGCAACACACTCGTGAGTCAACTGGCCAGCTGTTCCCTGCACGCTGACCTTGACTAACTTTTATCAGAGGATAATCAGGAGTCCTCTGCACTGCGGTGGAATTCACCGGTCAACAGGAGGCAAGGGAGGAAAATCAAGGCACAGTTTGAAACCAGAAAAATAACCAGATTAGAAATTAATGGTTTTAATTAAAGCGGAGACGGACATTACATTTCAGATGAGATAAAAAGAACAAACTTTGACATAGAAAACAGAAATAAAGCCCCACATGCATTTGTGTTGTTGCCTTCAAAGGTTTTGGATTTTTAATTCAAGAAGAGTCAAATGATCGACTTTATTTCATGTGCCAACGTGCGAAGAGGCTCCATCATTGCTGGAACATGTTGGCTGCAGTTTTAAATTAGTGGCGATTACTGACACCAAAGTTTAATTCGGGAGTTTGACAGGATGCAACAAGTATATTATTTATAGAAACTTATTGTGAAGCCGTAAAGCCTTAATTATCAGACTCCCCTCCCATCCCTCGGCCGAAAAGAGAAAGAAAAGGTTTTGCCACCGAGGAATGTTCGGGGGTGGCTCCACTGGTCCGACCGCAGTGTCCTCTTACAGTCCGGCTGACCACCAGGCCCTGGGAGGTGATTGATTGGTCGGCGCCGGGGCCATCAAGGACCCTTTCTGAAGCTTTAGAGGTTAGGGGTCACCTCTTCTGCAAATCTGCTTCCTTTTGTACAGTCGCAACACCAGGAGAGCAGTGTCACATCACCCCCTTCTCCTCTCTCACCCCCGGCCCTCCTCCCTGTTGTCCTCACCCTGGGAAAATGGGGGAGGCGTCAATTAAATCTTTTCTCTCTTTCGCTTCAGTTCTCTCTGTCTTCTGAAGTTGCTCCCCTTTAAACAAAAAAAAAAAGAAGCAAATTCTTTAGGTTTAAATGCAAAGAGGCGCTCAGGGCGAAGCCGCGGTGCTGTTAAAAAGGGTGTGTTAAGGTTTCCTCAGAATAAAACTAATGATAATGGAGCATGCAAGCTGTTGTAGAAACACTCCTTAATGGATTACTTAAGCAAGCAATTAGCAGTACACTAACAGCCAGATATCAGCATCTGAATGGCTTAAAATATGTGTCAGTTGTAATGATGCTATGTGGCCAATTACTCTTGTTAATAGATTGATGTGACGCTTGTTGGGCCGAAGCATCTGAAATAATCCAGAAAAGCTTCTCCTGCTCTTTTTCCGGTTGCTGATGACAAGTTCTCAAACGAGGCTCCGGAGAGGTTTTGTTGTGTTGTATAATCTTCCTCCCCCGCACACGAGCGAGAGGCCAAACCGAGATCTAAAAACATAACGGTTTGATTCAGGATCCTCGATTGGGGAGGGAGAGGGTTCGTGCTTCTCGGCCATCTTTAAACAGCAGACAGGGCAGAGAGGAGCCCTGCGATGTAATCCTTTTGATATGTAGTCAATCCAAAGGGTTTGCTGAGGGATAACATTGCAATTCAGAAAATGCGGCTGGTCCCCTGGCCCTCAGGGGCCAAGCCTTTGTGGTCACAGGACCAGGATTACACTTTAACCCCCACCACCATAAGCAACCAGCTCCCCCCCCTGGCTAAGGCCTGGGGTCAGGTGAAAGGCCAGGAATCTTAAACAGGGTAGAAACGGAGGGAAAGGAGGTAAAAAAAAAAAAAGAGAGAGTTCATCCTTTTAAACAAAAGCCCTGGATTTAATTTGGATTCCACCACTGACCAACTTTCACTTTGTGTTTTGTTCCTCACCGACAACAACCTGCATGTTATTCACATCTCCGATAGATCCAATGTAAGGACGCAGGTTTTGTTAGAACTCCTTAAAAACTTCCTTCAAAGCAAAGTGAGATCGATCAGGTGACGGATCAGAATACAGCTCGAAGCATGTGGTTTGAATCAGTCGCTGCTTGTCCTCATTGCGACTATATTGTACACAGATACAGCGCAAAATCAATACGAGAAGGAAGCGTACAGAAGAACAGGCGTAAACATGACGGGTCCTGAAGGAGGTTGTGTTTGTCCGTCCGTCAGCAGGGAAACCTACAGAACCATGTTTTCTTGAAACTTGGTGGACGAAGGAAGAACCTGTGAACTTTTGGTGCAGATTAGATGAAACGGGACGGATCTAGGAATTGATTTTTGGCATATTGGGGAATTTTTAAATCAATAACACAGAGATCTTGCTTTAAAAAGACCTGCATACTCAGAGGACTAATATCCATGTGTGTGTGCAATCTGGTGCAAGTTGGTGGAGGTATGCACTGTAAGTGTTATACGCAGCAACATTAGTGAAAATGACCATTATGTCCCGTGAGTCAATCAGCACTGGAAGAATGTGACGTTCGCGTCAGTGTCTCCAGTGTCGCTTCTCATTTAATCGAATTTAGACGTCGTCTCCACAGACAGAGTCTTTGTCACGGATCAGCACATCGTGGCGTGAACGTGGTGCAGCTCGGTCACGTGTATGAAATCAGAAATCCTGGTCCTGGCAGCCCGAGCGAGTGTTTGCAGACCAGATGTACTGAGGGAAGCGATGGGGGGGGTCAAGGTGGGTGAAGACATACTCTGCATTACCACCCCCCCCCCCCCAAAAGAAAGTGTAGATTTATGGCATCAAGTCTGGGTCAGGGAGCTGAAGTGCGCTCTCCCTCCCACGCCACACTATAATTCCATAGTGGGGGGGGGGGAGCTAAAGATAGAGACGCACGACGAGGAGAAACATGTCAACAACGTGACGCATCGTTTTTTCCGACTCTCCACCTTTGTACATTAAGCACACATCTCGCCATGTCTTTCATTAACGGTCTTAATGGTTCTTAATGACGCTCGAGGAACAAATAAAAAGCTCATCAAAGCATCTTTCTGCTCCAGGAGGTGAACGGATAGAAGTGTCGATGTGGTGGTTCTGTTACTGTCAGGCGGCGAATTGATCCGATTAATAAGCTTCATCTGTGTCCAGGTATTTCAGGAAATTACTGCGGCTTTTAAAAAAGAGAGAAACCGTCTGTGATGTGTTTTTAAAGATCTTTCTTGAATAGGCCCCAGACACCAGGTGGATAGTGAAGTAAAAAGATACAGAGAGATGGATTTCTTTGAGTTTTGTCTCTTTTCATGAGATCTGTTGAAAATGAAGAAGAATTTAGAATAACAGCACAGACTGAAAATCCTTTTTATCTGGTTTCCTCCTGCAGCTTCTTCCTGCTCGGTCTTATCACTTCAGAGAGGCCGTCGTTACGTTTACTCACCTTTTTACGGGTTCTTCCCCTGTAGCAGGATTTCCTAAGTGAACCCTGTCAGCAAGAGGTCACCCCTGCAGAGCTAATGTGGATTATTCAGTGAATCTGAAAAATGTTGCGGGAGTCGTTTGTGGAACGGCTTGAATTCAGCTCTTTCATTTGAACTTCAGGATATCAGGATTCTTTTTCCTAAATTTATCAGGCAGATTTAGTTGGAGCTACTTTTAAAAGTGGGGTTTTTTATTCTTACGATGAAAGACGAGATTTTAAAAACAGCCAGAATAAAGAGCAGGTACAACCTGACCTGCCAACTCTGATCTTTTACCTCGGAGCTCATTGTGCATGTGTGGAATAACATTTTTGGGTCACGTATGTTTCTCTAACCTCCCTTTCATCTCTCATATTCATATTTTCCTTCTATGGTTGAGTTTCATGTTGCATATTATGACATTTTTCTGGACTTTTCGTATTAACCCTTAATTAAACCCCCTCGTTTTGCAAAGACATCCCAGTTCAATGAGTTCAAACCGTTTTTGGCATTGGATTTAATACATTTTCCAGTATGGAGTCATTTCTGAGGTATTCACAGTCTTGTTTCAAGTTTTCGATTTCTGGAAAAATGAAAAGAAGAGAAAATGCATCGGGAACAAGTGGAAGAATCTCACCCTGCGAGTCTCACATTGAAGCACTTTCCTCGTAACGCACCTCGTGTGTGTATAAACCCGAATGTGTAAAAAGAGCGTGTTAGAGAAACAGCGTTTACCCTCATTGACCCCGGCGCTCCATAACAAACACCTGACCCTCTAAACTACTTTCTAATCTCCATTCTCCACCGTTAACTGTCTCAGCGCTCGGACACCGAGACTGTTAAATCTCACCATATACCATATAAGAGGCTTTTCGCTGGAGGCAAACTCCTGTGAACCGAGGGGTCATGTGAGGACTTCTCTGCTTCCACTGTTGCTCCGGCTCTCCAGTGGGAACCATGCGAGTGTGTGTGGAGAGACAGAGGAGCGCCCCCTGCTGGCCAGAGGCAGCACCGGGCCCCTGCAGACAGCTGTCTCACACATGCTCCCCCAGCACAAGCCAAAGCACTTCACTGCTTTATTCCCACTCATCTGTATCGCCTGTTCTTTATTCAGAGGTGACTTTATGGAGCCGTTTTGTTGCGATCGGCGCTATCATCGCCATTATATGATTATCTTCCACTAATCTCTCCATTGTAATAGTCCTGCAGGACCAATTTCTGGAGCAGGATCGTTTCTTATCTGCATTTTTAGGCAATCTGGGGCAGCAGGCTTCTCACTTCTCCCCAGAGATGCGGGCTTAAGATGATGGTCTTTTAGTAATGATTTCATTTCTACCTTCACTGAATCCCAATTTGATCATCGTGAGCGAGAGCGTTCGGCTCAACTCGGCGGGATTTGGCAGCGTTTTTTTGAAGTATGGATCTGTGGCAGTGTGTACGCCCACAACAAAGACAGAGGAATCTGAATATATAAGAACTGCAGATCGACGCACGCGCCAACACCTCATGTCCTGGAGTGCACGTTTTCCAATGTCTTCATTTTATAAAGATAATTTCTGGATTAGTTTGAATTCCTCCTGCACACTGGCTCTTTGTGAGTGTGCTATTTTGGAAACCACAGGTGGGCACATGCAGGTGATTGTTAACAGTCCTGGCAACGATCGCACTTGTTTTTCTCTCCTCGCTGTCTGAGGAGCTCTTTAAGCCTCGCAGAGTTTCTTCGGCTGCCTTTGATTCTCCCGTTCGAACGTGTTAAAAAACATGAACCTCCCCTGCTCTCGTCTGCCTGAGCGTGCACGCAGCAAAACGACTGCATCTACAAGCGGCCCGGCGATGCTGTGATAAGTGAGGCTTTCCTGGTGGAAAGGAATTAAATCAGAGCTTTGATTTACATTTTGCTGGGACTGACTTTTTCCCCTTTCTTATGTCGTACACTATGAAATATTTGTTTTAGTTTGGAGTGGATGAGCATGAGGCAAATATACACATGTCCAATTTGTGCGTCTCATAGTGATTGGAATTGTCAGTTCAACGAATTCTACAAGATCATTTCAGGAAACATGTACAGGACACAATCTACTACCAATATATTATGATTGATGATAATGCAATGCTCCTTAACATCTATAAAAAGCCATTGATCAATATATATCATGTAGGGAAAACCCCAAAGATCCCAAAAAAGCCACTTAAAAGACTCTTCATATTTATTGTGTTAACTGTCTCTGCACTTTACTGCAATTTGAAAATACAACCAATTGATACTTATTATATAATCAGTAAAAGAGGAATGTGTTGAAATTAAAAAAAGATGCAAAACACGGTAAAGTCGGTGCATCTGGAGAAAGTGGGTCATTGCAGGTAAACGCGCCGCCAGAAAAAGAGGATGCAGTGTTTTTGCATCCTGTCCACATTTTTCTAAATCACGCTCCGTGTTAAACAATTCACGATGAGGGCACTTTTGTTTATTTGTATAGTTTTTTCCTGTGGAGTTTAAATAAGACTATATGAACAAATAGCCCAAATATGGCACTTGGAAATTAATAATTAAGAGATTATCCAGCTAAATTCTGAGCGTCTCAAGGTGCTTCAGCAGTTTCATATCATGACTGAATGTGAAATATTCTGCAGCACATTACCTCGTCTGCCTCCCATGGCTCCAGTCATATTAGCAGTTGTATGTATTTATGCTGGATTCCCCCAGTCGACTGTAATCTTTATTTATATTCAGTTTTAATATTTATATTCCTGCTACTTGTTGCTGCCACTGCCACTGAGCAGCCCCCCCCCCCCCCTCCTTTTCTTCTGCCCTTATTACTGCATATCATAACACGCCAGCACCCAACTGGCTGTAGCAGCAGCAGCAGCAGCAGCGAATGACTCAAACGAATGAAACGAGTCCAGGGCTTCATTACGATTGTAATTGAAAGAGAGAAGAACCCTGTGTACCCACCTCCACCACCACCACCATCCCCCACCACCCCCCTAACCTCCAAATCAATTTCCTTTAAATTGAATTAATTGAGATTCAGACACACCACTGTATTAGTTCTTTAAAACACAACCCTCCTAGCAACACACACACACACACACACTCTCTCTCTCTCTCTTCTCCTGCCGTTTCCCCCCTTGATGGAGTTTGATCAACACCCAGCTGATCTATAAATAAAGGCTTTTTCCTCCAGCCCACAAAGTCACGTTGGCCGCTTGCAGTTTGGTTCCAAGGTCACAGCTGCCTGAACTCGTCTTTATTGCAGCCATCCACCACTTGTTTGGGAAATGGCTCTAAATGCACTTTAAACTAATGGGAATCTGTTGCTTGATGGGAATGGAAACATAAAATGAAGAAATGAATGCATATTTTAAATTTTTTTACTTTAGTCTCCGGTGAGACGCAGTAAACCTGCTTTAATACGTATAATCACCGATATAACTTACATACATATGCATCACGGTAAGTGAATGTTTTGGGCCAGATGTTTCACACAAATGGGCCCTAAAATGATATGAGCCATTAGGTTTTTGTTTTCAGACTTTTCTGTTTACAACGCAAACACGGTGGAGTTTGCAATTTTCTCGCTTGAAACCCATTAAACTATTAAATGGTTTAATAAATCGAATTCAGCCGAGTTTGACGAGCCAGGATTACTGAAAACAACGGATTTTCATTATTAGTTGAAACCATAAATGACCAAAACAAACTGAAACCTGTTTCTTTCAACAGGTTATTCACAACCTAAATCACCTGAATCACCGTATACGTAGGTTGATTGTGGACATTTTGTTATGGTTTCAGAAATAGAAAAGGTTGTAGATATTTGTTTAAATTGTATTCATTCTTCTCACTAAGTGCAGAACTGACCTAATGTGCTGCCAGAGTCGTGTAGAGAGAGTTTTGCCGACAGAGTTAAACTGAGTGTTAACTAGACACGTGCTGTGATGTTTATGTTGCCTGTAAGCAGAGCAGCTCTTTCACTGGGATTCGGTCCGGTAGGTATCGGGCTACCAGCCTTCGCTCCCATAATGCTCCAGTGATCCTTCACGACCCTGCTGCCAGTTCAACACTCTAATGGAAACTACCCCCCCCCCCTCACATACACATTCTCTAAACCCAGTCGTCTTCGTCCCTGGTCAGAGTCACTCACAACTTCACTTCTGTCCATTTCTACCTTCGTCCAACCCATCAAGTCCAAGCGAGATAATCAACGTGGTTCACTTCAGCTGTCGGAGGTTTTAACATTGCGGCCGGTCGGGGTTCATGTAGTTTTGATGCAGACAGATGTTGTGAGTTAGAATCTGCTTTTTCCTCTAAAACATCTGTAAAAACTGTGTTTAGTTAAATCTTGTCTGTACATCTTTGTCAGTGATTTGTTGAAGTTATAATACCAACAGAAAGTGTATTTTAAAAACACCAGTAACCTGTATACCATTAATAATCCTGATGGTTATAGAACTGTTTTATTCAAAGTCTCCTGCTCTTCCTTTTCTTCACCATCTCGCCTCTTACACAAGCTCATCATCTCTTCAGTGCTCCACGTTGCTCAGTGTGATCTGTTGCAGCTTATAATGCACTGCTGAGGGGTTTTCTATTTCCAGTTGTCCTTTGCTCATTTACCACCACATGTGTGGTATAATGGGAGTATTCAGTCGTTTCTCGAAGCTTCTTCAGGCTGTTTACTCTGATGAACTCAGGTGTCACGGGCGTATATTTTTCCCCATTGTGCTCTGCCAAGGAAATTACAGAGGTAAGATGGTAAACAAATCCATTTATATGGTGCTTTTTCTAGTTGTAACAACCACTTTTACATCACAGATTTATTCAACACTTTGGGCTTCTGTGTCTTACCCAATAACACTTCAGCTTGCGGAGACAGGAGGAGCAGGGAATTGAACCAACGAACGTCCGATTGGACGACTCGCTCTACCTCCTGAGCCTTTTTCTACTGGTATATAAAAACAGTATAAAAATAATATGGATCGTGGTGTAAATCGTTGAGCCTTGACAAACACAGTGTCGCTCTGCTTCTGTTCTGTGATTCCTGGCGGTGGCTGAGGCTTGTGTGCAGCGCCGCGGTGTCACGGCCTCGCCGCCTACTTGTGACATCTGTTTAGCAGAAACAACAAGGGCACGGCCTTCACCTGCCCGCTGTCTTACTCCTGCCTGCAATTCTTCTCCAGCGGAAACCTTGTGTGTGTTAAATGCAAACCCTTGCGCACAATGGAGGCTTGTAGTGCCGTGTGACTTCTCTCTCGGAACTCCACCCCTGTACTCATCCTCTGCTTTGCCCAACAAAAGCCCTGCGTTAACTACATTAAGCTGGGAGAGAAGCATGCCATCGCCCATTGTACCTAATACCTCAGCGATTAGCCACTTGGCTATGCTTTCCCCCCCCCCAGCATTCACGTATGATTTGCTCTACTTTTTTAAGGTTACACACGTCAGATAGCCTCCTTCAACCGACCCCGACACCCCCCTCACGCAGGGTTTCTTTTTGTCCCGCCCCTCCCTTCCCTTCTTTCTAAGCCGTCTGAGAAAACACAACAAACACCCCATCCTGTCCAGCGTGTCTGTGCTGGACGGAGGGTGCTGACTGTGTGTGTGTGCGTGTGTGTGTGTGTGTGAGGACAGTAGAGTGAGGTGCTAAAAGCCTTTTGTCCAGCAGGAAAGACGATGTCAGCAGCCACAGTGGAGGGGGGGAAAAAGTGAGGGGGAGCTGGGGTCATTTGGCTCCAGCCTTTTTTGTGTGTGTGTGTGTGTGTGTGTGTGTGTGTGTGTGTGTGTGTGTGTGTGTACGGGTCGAAGGACCTAAGAGCCTGTGACTAATGTGAGTTTGCAGCCCCGTCCCCCGTCCCCCTTTTCCTTTTACATTGTCTGCCCCCACTGTCCAGATGGCCAGTGAGAAGAATAAATCCTGGGAAGGCGAGGAGAGATTTGGGATTCCATTGCAGGACAGAGGGTAAAGGTGGGGGGGGTGATGGGAGGTTGTCGGGGGTTTGGGTGGAGGTGGGAGGGTCAGTGTCAGTGGGTCTGGACCACAAACTCTTTATTTTTCAGGAAGCAGAGAGACTCCTGTAGTAAAAGGTTTTAATAACTTTTACTGAAGATTAGTGATCAGGTAGAAGTGCAACGAAGACAAAGACGTAAATGGAGCCGCTGACAACAAAGGAAACCATCGATTTCCCAGTAAAAAAAATTAATAGATGCTTGAAATTAAGTTATTTGCCGTCTGATTAGGCAGATGAAGTTTGAACTGCACATACTAAATCCATCTGTATGTTAACCTCATGTTCCATTCAAATAAACCACAGAACTGTAAAACATAAAATAAGAGACGAGCAGAGGTTCTGACAACTTAATTAATATTATGTTTTAAAATGAATAGTCTAATTGTTTATTAGAATGTTTCCAATTAGATGAAGACATGTAATAAGTAAATTTACCCATGTCTTTCATATCACTAAATGAAAACTAATCAAAGTATGATACTTAAAGACCTGGATCCTGAATCAATTTACAAATAAACCTCATGTTGCCTCAATTAATCCAGAAAACTTGAAAGCATAAAATAGGAGAGGAGCAGAAGTAATGACATAAGATAAGATGGACAGGTAAAGTAAATTTCTCATTTATTTGAAAATTATTGGATTAAAAGGTTTTAAGATTTAAAGGAACAGGGTAAGAGTAAAATGTACATAAACTCAACAGGTGCTCTATTGCAAATTACATGTCCTGCTTCCCCTTTAAACATAAAAACAGTTTTTTTACTCTAATTGATGTAGGAAAAGCCCTTTATTGGTTATATTCTTACCTCCTTCCCTGCTAAACCCATTAATTTCTGTTTATATCTTTATTATTATCCTGCAAAAGTAGCTCTATTATCTCTAATTTCATGTTTGGAAGGCTGAGGAAAAGAAATCCGCTTCTTCCTCACTCTGGAATTACACATGTAAATCGATTCACTCCCTCGGCACAGGCCAATAAGTCTTTCTTCTTACAGTGTGTAATGGTCTGGGTGGTGGAGACGCACGCCTCAGTCATACAGATCAGGTCATTTTCCGAGGCTTGCTGCAGAAGAGTGGACGGAGAGCTCTGCGTTTTTGAGGTTGTGCAGGAAGTGACGGTGAGAGGAAGGAAGTGATGCAAAATCAACGTGCGAGTTCCCCAGTGAACGCACGGAACGCCGACTTGTAGTGATTAACTTGCACAGACTGGAGACGCAGGGTTGGAGGGAGGTGGCGTTTCTGGCACCTGTTGAATTGGTCTCGGACCCTCGTCCTGTTTTGTCTGTCTTCCTCCGTTTGCCTTCTCCCGTGAAGAAAAACCCATTTTAATCTCCAAGGCCGTTAATGAAGGTTTGCTGACGTCACTCGCTCTTTCTTTCCTTTGCATTTAGTCAATGTACACGCTTTACATTTGCATTTAGCTCCCTTGCAGCTTTTATAAAAACACTTTTATTGTTGCACCAAAGTGAATCTGTGAGTAAAATCTGAAAGGATTTTCCTTTTTTCACCTTCGAGATCATTAATCTTGGTGACGGGGGATTTACGTCAGCTGACAGATTAACTGATAAATCTAGAGTGAAAACGTCTCCGTTTCCCTGCTAAAGAGAGAAATAGGGCCGCGCTCAAATGTTGTGCTTCATCTGTAAACACACAATCGAGCATTTTATGTGCAAAAAAGAAAAAAGAAGTGGGTATACAAATGAGCGAGCTGTGCAAATTCCTCCGTGGGATCCGCGAACCTCCCACTGAATGCTGTCATTTATTTTCATTGGTTTCCTGCAGTAATGGACTTCGCTTGAACGACATCTTTGTATTTAACCTTGAGAACGAAGCGCTTGAGTGCATATGTGCGTTTATGCATTCACACGCACACACACACACACACACACACACACACACAGACACACACTTAACCATGATGATCATCTCACTTTCTGTTTTTTTCTTTTCTTTATAATGGCACATTTTGCTTTGCTTTTTGCACAGGGGTCACGATGTAAATCAAGCGTTTTAATTCAAACGCTGGATCAGTCGTGCTCTGTTTGCTAACGTTATTTAACGTGCAGGTATTTATAACAGTTTATAGTCTGTTAGGGGAAGTACAGACTTTTAATTTGAAGAAAAACACAAAAGAAGCTTTAGTTTTTCTGGTATTTGCTTCACATACTGAACCTTGACCTCAAAACCAAGACATCTCGACTCAGCTTCAAATATTTCTTCGGGTACTCTATTGGCAGGACAGCAGATTTTATATAAATAATACTATGAGCAGCAGGGGAGGGATTTTGTAATATTAGTCCGTTATTTGCCACAGGAAGTTAAAGTGAGGAAGAGCAAGGCGACCTTCACTCAGGCTTTCTGCAAAACTCGAGCTGACAAAAAACCTGAAGACGACGAAGAGTTATTTTCTCAGACTAATAAATTATTATTAGTAGATAAATCTGACAAACAGAATCATTTCAGTTGTCTTCAAGTAACTATTCTCCTATAAAAAAAAAAAAGGCTAGAATAAAGGCAGGTCCTACTTAGTGGCCCCTACTGGCTCTTTACCGCTCATACACCCCCCCCCCCCCCCCCAGACTGCCAGAGGAAGAGCGAGCCAGTTGTCATGGCCAGGTTGGCTGAGAGTTAGGGAGGCCAGCTGTAGCACAGGAGAGGCTCCCTCTCTTTTCCACTTCATTTATCTGCTCCCCTCCACCCTCCTTCCCTCAATCCATCCATCCATCCATCTATCCTATCCCTTCCTCCCTCCACCAGTGGCCCAGCACTCTCTCCACGCCGAGCTCCACTGTGCCCAGTCAGCTGTGGCCGAGCAAATGGCACCTTTTGTCTCCTCGCTCTTTTTTATTTTTTTTCTCCGAGAGTATAAGTGCAGTCATACGTTTGTTTTCGAGTCGTATACATTATCATATTAAAGCGCTCGGATTTTAAGGATTCACAAATCCACCTTATTCTCCTGATAAAGCACCACTTTTCTCACTTTTACTCTTTGGCTCGGCTTTTATTCTTCATATAAATCAGCCTGTTGCTGCAGTTGTAGGAGATGTATTGGCGACCGAGGGCCTGTGCGGAGTGTTTTAGTCATAAACTGATAACTGAAGTCGTGCAGGAAATAAAGAGAAATAAAGGGAAACCAAATCACTTCCAGATTTGACCCAGTGTAGAGCAGAGCCGGGTCCAGACAGAGCGCTCTCTCTGTTTCCCTTCCCCTCCCTCCCTCCTCTCCTTGGTATGAATCTGCCGTATCTCATTCCCCAGCGCTAATTCCAATTTAATTGCCAGTAGCCCGAAGCCTCCTCAATAGGAGTAACAAATGGTTTGATTCTGTAGACTTCATCAGACTGCATTTTAAATGCGACACAGTAACCCGGTGCGAATGCCAATGAAGCCTGGCGAGTAGCTCCTCTGTTTACTAATTATCCTTTTTCTTACTCCGAGCCACACTGCACAAGTTGTCTGATTAAATCGGATTTGTGGGGATTGGAGAGTGGGGTAGGTGGGTGCTCCGGTGGTGGTGGTGGGTGAGGAGGAGATGGCGGTGGGCGGATTGGACGGCGAGCATTGGTCTGTCCTTGTAAACGATCCGCAGGTCCACAACAAGGAAGGGGGGGGGGGGGGGGGTTCCAACTGTAAATCATGATAAAGGCCTTTGCCACTGTCTCTCACGTTGACATTAATTCCCAGCTTGCATCATTTATGATCTTTACAGTCAGCACGGGGGTGAAGAGAAGAATAAACACAGGCTGGTAAATAAATTCTACCGACGTTTCAGAATTTATATCCACTGCAGTCGTTCGGGGGTGGGGGGGGGGGGGGGGCTCTGGGATTTTTCCTTCAAGGCTCTTGAATGTGGGTGGGATGTGTATTTAAGAGCTGAAAAGCTTTAAGTGCTGCATGTTACAGGGATGAAAACCTTCCCTCCGTTTACATATACACGTCCTGTAGTTTAAACTGAAAGAAATTATTGCATTTTAAGTCGTATTTCCACAGGCGTTATATACTTTATTTTTCTTCCTGTTAACAAGACTCATTAAAAGATCAAAACCCACCCCCCCCAAAAAAAACTCGCTGACCTCCCTGTGTCTGTCTGTGCCACCGAGCCTGGAGCTTATTTGTTTCTACTGAAGGCTTAACGCTTTAGAAATGGGTCACAAATATATCTCCTTTGATTTTAAAGGTGCAGAAGCTTCATTAAAACCATAAACACATAAGTTATGAGCATATTTCGAAAAACTAGAGACTGTATTTACAGCAGCAGTGGATCGTATGTGGGGCCCTGTTAAAATAAAGTCTGTTAATTAATCGTTTTAATACTTTTTAGTCAATAACGGAGCTGTGTGGCAAAAAGAAATAACGTTAGAATGACAATTTTCTCTTTTGTGTTTTTGATTTGTTCGTAAAAAAAGAAAAAAGAAATTGATTTATTCATTCGGTTTATTTTTCAGGGACAGTGCATGTTAATGGTCCCGTGTCAGGTGTGACGGTAGCAGCCTTAAATCAAATAACACATTACATACATGATGCAGACAATAACAATTAACAAGCAAAATATAGATATACAAAAGAAAAGACAACCAACAGCAATATAAGCAAAGCAATCAACTCATTAAATCAAAGCGAACGACACACAAACACAAGGTTAGACATGAAAACAAGGTAAATCTAACAAGACTAACAAGTCTTTTCCATTAACGCCGACGAGCCTCGATCAAAAAACAGTAATTTGTGCACTTAAGTACATTTTGAAGTAAAAACACAGAAAAATCATTCAGCATCACTGTCCAACCCAACACCCACAGATCCACAGCTTTACACTCTGAGTAATCATGTGCTAATAGTGGTGAAGTGCTCCACTTGCTACAGTAGGGAGGAAATATGGCGACGCTGTGCAGATGAGGAAATTCTCTCTGCTATAAAGACCTCTCCCTGTCAACTAAATGGCCAGTTGAGCTGCCATATGGTGGCGCTGACATTATCTCTGGGTAATTAATATGGCATCTCGCCTGGCATCTGGTGGCATTAATCTAGCTGCGAGCAGTTCATCTCACAATGTCAGCGCGGCTGCGGGCCCCGACGTGAATTATCACTGGCCGACGGAACGGGGCGGCGGCGGCGACGAAACACAACACAACACAGGGTGGTGGTGGTGGTGGTGGGGTGGTGGTGGTGGGGTGGGGGGGGGGGGTGTTGACTGTGTGCTGTTTCTGTTTCCTATAATAGAGATGGCCTTTCCTCTGATTTCTTGTTTTGGCCTCACATGAATAATGTGAGGAGCTGTTGGTTCTTTGAGCTGATTCCTCGCTCACTGAAGCTTCCAGGTCACTGTTTTGATGGATCGTATCTTTGCACTAGTACAATGTTGTCAGGATATTTTTATGTCTTGAACAATGAATTACTTTTTTAATTGTACTTACACCAATATGTTTATATTCGTATATTTAATATTGTAAGAATTTGCTATGGGAGAATGAGCCTGTACCTCAAACTCATTTACAGCATTTTGTCTATTAATGAGCAATAAAAAAACAAATAAATATACAGTCTTTACCAGTTCCATGTACTTATACTAAATATGTATATATCTATTATTTATGCATGATTTTAATACCTAATACATTAATTACCAACCTTTATTGTCTCGGAAATAAATCCATGAACCTGTATGTCCCCTCTGCTTTCAGTCCAGGTTGTGACCACTGAGTGACTTTTGTTATTAACAGTGAAAAAGCAAAGATTAAATGAAGTTTGGTGGTAAATTTCAGCTTCAACACTGAAATCTTCATGAGAAATCCACCGCTCCAGCCTTGGAAACGTCAATTTGTAGAACAGACTTCAGTGGCCTGAGCTGAAATTAAAGTAATCCTAACATAATCCCTAATTTAAACTGAGATTGCCTGCTTGCCCAGATTGAACCATTAGCTCCAGTTTGCATGTGACAGGAGGTGAGTGATGTAATTTGGATGCAACGCATGTTACGTAAACTACTTTGAACAGTGCGTTTATTTCCTCATTTTCTGCATCTGTGCCGGTGGTTCCCTTCTCCACATGGAGCCTTTACTGCACAGTCGGCCTCAATGTACAATCAGTCCAGAGGCCGTGTGCTCAACGTGAGAGGTTTGATGCCCTGAACATGAATTAAAAATCATCTGCTGCAGGGTAATGATCTTACAGAGGAAGATAAGATACAATAAAACTTTATTGATCCACACGCGCTGGGGAAGTTCAGTTGTTAGAGCAGCAGGCAGGTCAGAACGAGGTAGACAAGGGAATGAAAAAATTGAATAAAAAGTTTGTACATTATAAACACCTTTTACTGCAGTGTGTACATTTTAAGTAACTAGCAAGTAGAAAAATCATTTTTACATAAATATAAGGACCTATCGTGATGATGACACAAATGTGCAAAAAGTTATTTTCCGTTAGAAATACTGCAAATGGTATGAGTAGAGTGACATGAGGAGAAAAACCAGTGCAGTATTTTATTTTTAAGAAGGGAGAAACTGTCTTGTTACTGGACTGTTAGCTCGCCATGTTGAAACAGGAAGCACCATTGGACCACAGTGGGGTCCCTGTTAGCCAGAGACCTGCCAAACGTAATGACCGAGTGTGAGGGACGCACCCCAGTACATCATCCAGGACCTTTTCCGATCCGTACGACAGTAACTCCCAGAAGGCGATTATTTGTTTCTCACTGACGAGATGCATTCCTCCGGTTCCGCTCCACGGAGGTGAA
Organism: Verasper variegatus; assembly: GCA_026259375.1. Taxonomy (NCBI): domain Eukaryota; kingdom Metazoa; phylum Chordata; class Actinopteri; order Pleuronectiformes; family Pleuronectidae; genus Verasper; species Verasper variegatus. The sequence goes on from CM048051.1 coordinate 4,060,423, forward strand.
AAGGTGCTCGGCGACCTTTTCGTTACGGCTGTGACCTAATGTGAGATGAAGCCTGATTGCAGCTGAGAGTGTAACAACAAACACTTCCAGTCTAGACGCTGCTAAAGAGCAGCCGGGAACATCGCCCCCTGCTCAGCGTCGCCTCACACCTCGCTCCGCCGACAGTGGCAGGATTGTTGTGACTGGTGTTTGTGGCGACTGTCAGTCCGGCGGCGGCGGCGGCGGCGGCAGCGTCTTGCAGAGGCAAGGATTGGACAGAGCAGGTGGTTGGATGGATGGTGCTGTGACTGATTGTTGAAGTTTGTCGAGCAAGGACGGTGCAAGGCGAGAAAATAAGAAATGTGGTCAGTGTGTTTTCACAAAGAATGACTCCATGATGTGAACGCGGACGTCCTTCTCCTGATTACCTCACGGTGCAACAGCCTGACAATGTTTCAGGCCTACAAATGTCACCATCCCAGTTTCAAGCACTGGTCCCAGAAGGGTCTTGGATACCCGGGACGTCGTTAAAAAGTTTGTGGGAAGTTTGTGCTTGCACTCATGTACCTTCAGTGCTGAAGACGTCTGACTTTATATTACTTATAAATACTTTATAATATTTCAGACTTTAAATGATACCCTACGAAAACAGTGCACGTTAAATGAAGCTACTTTGCTGCCACGGCTGATCGGTGCTCATCCACCACATAGGAAGCTGAAAAACCTTTTGCATTTGAGTTTCACGCCTCAAATGATCTGTGAAAAAACGAGCAAAGCAGGAAATGCAAGTGAGAAGAGTCGGACTCTCTCTGAGCGACAGGGTTTTTGTTCTTTTGTTTGTTCGACACCATCCGAATCAACATAGAATGAATTATTTATTCTGCCAAACTTTGCCAAAACATTGTAATTACAGAAATCACATACAATTAGACAAATAGATGTGAAATTATCCCCGAAAAACATAAAAAATAACGTGTTTTTATGACTTTCAAAAAAAAATGTCATCAGGCTTTTTCAGAACAGACTGAGACTTTTTTTAGGATACACACACACACACACACACACACACACACACACACACACACACACACACACACACACACACCTCCATTCAGTCACTATCGTGCCCTCTACACATAAACTATAGATTGCTATTGACATGAGCGAGCAGTAACAGAGGTTGAGGGCTGCAGTAATGGCCTGTGATTGAACACCTTGTGCTGAGGTCCCGCTGCTCTCTGCCTCATTAACTCTGGCAGGTCCTCTGTTCAGCGCGCTGCATTGCAGGCCACAGTCAGGACGCGTTTAACTGTCTCAGCTACAGTCCAACACACACACACACACACACACACACACACACACACACACACACACACACACACACACACACACACACAATGTTCAGCATGAATTTTAGGAGGGATCACTGCAGGGACTGTAATGCTCATGCAGAAACATTATCTTTTGAATATTTACAGTTAAGCATTTCAGGATCCTGTGGAGCCTCTGAGATGCTGCGTCCACAAAACATTTAGTAAAGACTGTGTTTGCTCGTAGACGGCGAGAGGAAGGAAATGTACGACAAGAAGACCTGCTAGAGAAGTCTGGACCCAAATCGCTTAGCGCCATTAAAAAAAATGGGTCTATAATATAATGGAGACTTTAAGTTTGAGGCCATTAAGTGAGATCTTTTAAGACTAAGATCTTTCTCAGAGTCAGATTAGAGCCGGTGGGCGGCTGCGTCGTTCCTCCGCTGCACCTCGGAATCAGAGAAAGTGCTTCCACCCCCGCGGCCGTCCTCCAGCCTCGGGGCCATTTCTCTGCTCTGAGCCCATCCGGACACTGTCACCTCCCATCGGGCGAGTATTCCTCTCCATTACCAGCCTGTGTCCGTCCCCCACTTAAATAACAGCAGCCCTGCCACTCCAGGCCCATTAAGATACTGCCGGCACTGCCGCGGCCACGCACACACACACACACACGGACCGCCGCAAACTGCCCAGGCCTTTATAAATAGATGGTGAGAGACGGAGAGAGAGCGAGAGGCTGGTCAGAGGAGGTAAATTATTCCAAAACAACCAAACAGGACTGAGACTAAGAACCCCCCACCACTCCAGCTCCTCCTTTTCAGGTGTCACTTTGGGCTGACTCAATTTTACACTGTAATGGACCTTCTGGGTCAACTACTTTCCTCCCACCTTTCCTTCCCTCTTTGTTTTTTTGTTTTTTTTACCTCCACCACCGCCGCTCTCTTCATCTATCAGCAGCCGACAACACTTTTACTCACTTTCCTGCAGCACACACATTATTCCCTGTACCGACTGCATAGTTTGCACCACTTAATTGTGTCCAACACTAATCAGGGTTTGCAGTACACTACCAAAGTGCGGTTTGCGGGCGAGTAGGGACGGAAAGTAGGCCGGGCGCACACGCTGTTGACGGCATACGTGTAACATCTCAGGTGTCGGGTTATTCAAAGCATGTTTCAAAGGCCAGGATTTGCATTTCACACCCATCACCATCAAATTCACAATATATCTTTTCTCTCAGGAGTCGTCAGTCATGCAGCATATTCAACTTGACTATTCATTACTTCTGTTGCTCTTGCATACAAACATACATGTTCCCATGCATCATCTCCCTCTCATGCCGGTCCCTGAAGCCGCCCACGCTCCACATCGAGTATAGTCAATATCAGCCCCTTGTTTAAGACGGAGGACGTCCACTTCCTTTAAAGGATGAATGGGACAGGAGTCGTGAGACGCTGTGGAGGCTGGTTTGTTCCTGCTGTTAATGAAGCTCTACATATGGGAGAGGAGCTGAAAGACCTTTCAAGCCTATTGTTCGTCTTATGTCCTCATTACATCAGGGTCTTTATGTGTTGTATAAGAAAATAACGTCTCTTCAGTCTTTCTCAGATGTCGTCATTTTTGAGTTTTTCGGTTTGTTCTCACTGGTTGTGGCAGTTTGTGTGCGTGGTTGTGTGTTACTCTCTCAGCCTGTCTCATGTGTTGCTTTGAAAACACACCTTGTAAAAGCAGTGGCTGTCGGGGCTTCTTTTAAAGTTGATTCATACTTTCTGACACGTATCGTACGGCAGTCAACTCGACTGTAACTGACTTCAAAGTGAAAATCTTTTTTTTTTTCATGTGGTGTGTCTGCCTTTTGTTCACCAGCTTTGTGTTTGTGTGCATGTGCATGTGTGTGTGTGTGTGTGTGTGTGTGTGGGTTTCATATTTCCACTAAGTCCACGCCTTCGTCCTGGCCTGAGGTCAGAGGTCAGAGGTCACTTCACCTTTTACATTCCAAAACCTTTCTTTTCTCCCCCACCTCTAATTCTCCATCCTTCAACCAAAGTCCTTCTCTCAATCTTCGACCGTCTCTTTCTCTTGTTTGGCCTCTAAATCAATTACACTTTTTCATTTTCCAAACAACAACAACAACAACGTCTTTAATGGGCTCGATTTGAAGCGGCCCGGAGGTAGGAGTCCTCTGCTAATGCTGAGATACACGATGAACTCAGAAAGAGGGAGTGAGGTGGAGAGGGAATAGGGTGAATAGGAGGCAGGCTTGTCAATCAAAGCCACTTAAGTACCTGGAGTCCTAGAGGGATTCCAGAAGCAATCGACCCCAGTCAATAGGCTCTTCATTGATAAAAGCAAAGAGCAGGGGAGGAGAGGAGGAAAATAAAATACAGGAACAACAACTAGCAAAAGCACGAGTTGCATGAAGGTTCCGGACCAACCTCTCAGATCCTGAACAATGTGCCACGTTACAATCCAAAGTATTTACTGACGCAACAGATGGAAACATTTTCACTTAAATGTCCTTTTTCTCGGGAAAACCAAAGAGATTTTACTTGTGCTGCTGGTGAGAGTCCAGTGGTGAGCAGGATATTTATGTGATAAAAGCGTGCTGTACTGAAACAAATACTTTTTAGATCATTAAAATAAAACGTAAGGGAAAAGTGAACATTCATAAACTTGCTTTCTGCTATTTTAGGCGCTCCTTCAAAACAAAGGCGAATGTTATGTATGTATATATAACCTATTTGTAAGGGTCCAAACATATGAAGTCTGTCCTGAAGGTGGAGCTGTGGGAAAGTCCAGGGTGTTAAATTCGTAAAGGTTTATCCTCAGGGTAGCATGAAGGGGAAATTCGACATGCAACAGTATACACATAGGCTGTATTCCCAAAATACTCCATAACACAACAATAAAAGCTAATGTTACAGTAATCTGCCTCAATGGTGCAGCTGCAGAAGCATTAAAGGTGTTGGGTTTCATCCTCTGGGGACCATGCATTTACCTTTCCTCACCTGTAGAGCTGACGGATTAGTCTCTGAGGCTTTTTCAGCTGCGAGTGTTCAACAAGGATGTACTGAAAATCACACACTCCCGCAGACGCACTGCCAGATTAAAACAAGCAGAGTTAAAAATCCAAAGGGGGACGATATGTCAATAATTATTTAACAGAATTTGATTTAGTTTTGCTCCCTTGGCTTCTACGTCCCCTTCGTCTGCAACATTCAGAATCTCCCGTCTTCACCTGCTCTCCAGAAACTCTCCTCCATCCCTCCTATCATCATCCTTCAGCGGCGCATCCTCCCTCCATCCACCCTCGCGCTCCGTAGCGGGCGCAGTGCGGCCGAGACAGTGATTGATCTGGCGTGGAGGCTGTCGTGGGCCCTCCGCCTCCTCCAGTGGTTATGAACATGAGGCGGGCTGCTCTTCATAGATTTTTGAATTAGTGTCAGCTTTGCCCCAAAGATGTGTTATTGACTGATGAAATAGAAACTGAGCTCCAAACACTCAGTCCTTCCCCAGAGTTTTCCCCAGCCTGGTAATTGAAAAAGTGTGAAGGGAGTGTGTTCAAGGGAGCGCGCAGCTGTGTCAGAGGGTGTGTGTGTGTGTGTGTGTGTGTGTGTGTGTGTGTGTGTGTGTGTGTGTGTGTGTGTGTGTGTGTGTGTGTGTGTGTGTGTGTGTGTGTGTGTGTGTGTGTGTGTGTGTGTGTGTGTGTGTGTGTGTGTGTGTGTGTTTGTGATTCTATGTGTTTTTGTGCTTGCAACTGTGTGCTCTTTATCTCTGCTGGAGGAAAATGTGCACTGCTTGCCGGAGCCAAGATTCGATTGACGTATTGCATAGGAGATCTTTATCTTTCCACTCCCCCGCCTTAAAACATGAGTATTGTGTGTAACTTTAATCCAATAAATACAGTATTTTTCTACTTAAGTCTATGAAGGCAGGGTTAGTAAACTATTACGTGTCAGAGATGAGACAGGCCCCAAACAAGTCATGAAACTACCAAAATAAAGCGTTTGGTATAAACTCTCAACCACTCACTCACCTGATGTGTCTTTTCCAACGCAGGGTCGGACATGGCCATCTTCTGCCTGCTCTGCGGGAAGCGTTTCCAGACCCAGCCAGCGTTGCAGCAGCACATGGAAGTCCACGCCGGCGTTCGCAGCTACATTTGCAGCGAATGCAACCGGACTTTCCCCAGCCATACTGCACTCAAACGTCACCTCCGCTCACACACAGGTCAGTGGAAGTTGATGATTGTTCTGTATTGTCCATCTTTTCCTTTTTCAGCCTCTTCCTCCTGGTCTGGATTGTGGTTGTAGCAAACTAAGTAGAGCAAAGTAGTTTTGATGTTCCTCTCCAACCTGTTGTTGGGGATCCCTTCACCTCCCCAGGGCAGATCTGATCAATCCCTCTTCTGTTTTCTGGATTTTTACCCTAAATACCCCTGCAGGAACGATTCATGACCTCATAGTCAACTCAACACACCTTTGTCTCTTTGCCATAAGGGGTAAGAAGTCCAATCTGGACTAGGATAAAGCAAATGACGGACATTTGCGTTCTTGCGTACAGCCCTTCTGGATAATTCCAGGAGAAATTCTGGAGTTCAGAGCACGTCTGGCAGCAGCAGACCTGTTGCATCAGCTAACGGCTCATCGCCATGATTTATACATTTTTGTCCGAACTCTGCTCAGGTCGTGGATTCACCCACTTGTCCAGACACCCAGTAACTGAGAGTCAATCCAACGACTTGTGTTTTACACACGAGAACTGTAAAACTTTAAGATTATACTTCAATATATACAATTATAAGTGGAGACGTGCAGGTACGAATATCAACCAGCACAACAAAATCTAGACCCAGCTGATAAAAAAAAAACTACCAGTTACCGTACTTGCCAGCTAATGATTAATTCCCCCCCACCACCACCACCCGCGCTCCAACCTGTTTTACATCAGTGTCTCAGGTGAACCAGTGCGATGTTGCTGCCGCAGCATTTCTGCTCAAGGAAATTACTCAACTCCGCCGGTCATGCTTAAATAAGCAGTTGCAGTGAATGTGCTCCGCCATTTGTGTCTGCCACTTTATTTAGAGTGCGAGCTGAATGTGGGATGTTTGTTAGCGACGCGGAGCAGAGCTGAAAGGACGAGCATCCACATCAAGGACTGATTGGGTTTCATTTCAGATGCTCTCAGGTGGTTTGTGGTTAAATTGAAGCTCAAACTAAACACTGAAACCTGTTTTTTGTGTGGTTAACTTTTTGAAATTCCGCCACATGATCAACATGTGGTTAAAGATGGTTGTTAATATTCGGTATCACCGACTTCAGAGAGCAAGGACACAGGACCTTGGTACAAGATACTTTATTAAAAAATATGTTTTTCTTTTCTTTTAGTAGTTGTTAAGCTGTAGGGGAATAAAACTACTACTCTAAAGTATCTTACATGTTAATCACAGATACAGCTTTAGTGATTTTCATTTAATATTATACATTTTATGGCCTCCACAGGAATATCACACCTCTAACTGATGTATTTATCGAACTAGTCACACAGACAATTAATTATCAACTTGTTTTTTTATTTATAGGGAGACAAACCTAGACAATTTTGAGAATTTGGGCCATGGCTTCTTTCAGAATAGTGTAAATATGTGGAAAAATACACATTTATGTGTTTATCTCACTGCACTTTGTTGATTTATGTCTGTAGATTTCTCCTAAATTCACCATAAGTTCACACAGTAATGCACAGAGATGATCGTCCACATCATGCCATCAGGTTAACAGGTTGTAAAGCTCTGTCTGTCTCCTGCTTAATGTTGTCACAGGCAACCATTTTCATTTCCTTTGCAAATATTAGCATATAGTAATTATAAAAGGGACGATGCTGTGCCAATGAGTCCACATTTGGTTAGATAATGTCTCAAGTTAATATTTAAACGTGAAAACGTGAAATACAAAAATAGTAATCAACTGGAAATGTTTTATTTGAATCTATTAGTGTAATTTTTAAAATCCTGTTCCCATTCATCTATTATCTTTTGGCCTAAATTGTGGATAATTTAACAAAAGTTTAGCTCAAATTTGAATTTCATTTGAATTTATTTTCACAAATATACATTTGAAACTGAGAAGAATTTAGTTTGTTTCTCTCAGATTACTGTGCAGTGTGATACACAGTCTTCAAAAACCTGGAATATTAAAACCTTGCACCATAACAAGTATGATCCTGGTCAAACAAAGCTGATACAGTACAACACAATGTAAAACCAAGTGGGTTTTCTTTGAGACAATCCTCGTGAATTATCTCTGTCCCTTTACATACTTGAGCAGATCTGGCTCAGCGGCATCAATCCAGGTCAACAGAATGAGTGAATTCTGCCTCAGTCAGACGCAGACTTATTTACAGCCGCTCTGTTCTTTTTGTTCTTTGTTGTTGTTGTTTTTTTTCCTTGCGTCCACCAGTAATTCTCTCAGCGCTCGCTCTCTGCCGAAGCGAGGCCTGGATACTAATGCATTGTTGCAGGGGAGCAGAGGTAGCCCTGATAGATGGGGGCTATTCAGAGCGGAGGAGGGGGGGGGGAACACTGCCTTGACAGAATATGAAAACATGGAAATGAATCCCATTTCACCAGCAGAGGGATGGAGGCTTTTTTTTCTTTCTTTCTCTCTCTCACCCAGCTGCCTGTCTGCGACCTTAAATAACAGTCTCACTGTCAGAGCCGATTTAGCTCACCGGCTCACGGATAAATATTTGAAACGAAAGGCAGCGAGATGAGAGCAGTCGTCCCTATTTACAAGTCAGGCGAATACACCATTAGTGTGTGATGGTGGCGGTACGGGCTGAGGGTTGATGCCGGGGATTGGGGGTGGGGGGGGGGGGACAGATCAGCTTGAGCCGCCTGTACAGTAGCGTTGCACACATCTGCTCCGTCTGCCAGACATTGGAGAGGACGCGAGCGGCGCCTCTGATCCACCTGCCCACCCGAGCAACGCAAATGTCACCCCGGCCCTTCTCCTGGTGGCTGCCGCAGATGAGACTCTGCAGCCTCGTGCCACTTTGAACCTCATCCCGCTGTGGGCGTGCGTTAAATCACAATGAGGCAGCCATGAAAGCAATCGTTTAAATATGATGTGCAGCCTTTTGTCGGGGGGGGGGGGGGGGATTATAAAGTCGTAGCGACTCACACAGCCAGAAATAGGTCCTAATTTACCCTCCACAAAACGAAGTGGCGTTCCTCTACATTTTACACTTTGATGTTAATAATCTCATTCGCACTTTGCTTGGTAAAAAATAGCGTGTGAAAGCCGAGCCGCACGGCGTATCCACCTCAGAGGAGCAGTTGTTGGAAGTTTACCTTCGTGCTGCCGTGTTTGTTCAGACGTTGACTCGTGTTTCAAGTTCAGTTGTTTTCAAAATGCATTTTTTTTAAAATGTGGTCCTGATGAAATGGTTGTAGGTTTGGATTCAGAAGAGCAGGACACAAAAAAATGACATTGTCTTTTCCAGTCTTTTCATTAAATCATGTTCAGTTGTATTTTAATGTGAATATTTACTCTGAATCAAATTGTAAATGAAGAGCAGCCTTTTTCCCCCTTCATCCTGGCCGGAGCTGTTTGAATGTGAGACACCAGAAGTTCAAACTATCATCTGTTCATTAAGTTCATTGTCGTGGTTTAAAATGATAAATTATGAACTTAAAGACAACTATGAACAATATAGACTGAAAACTGAATTATCTCTTCAGGGCCCTATATTAAGTCATGTGTGTTATCTGTTAATGCAGAAGTCAAAACTAATTTAACTCTCTATCAAGGAATTTGTGACTTATACATCTTGTGATACCTTTAATAATGTGTATGACATATATTTATATCAGTGTTGACATACACCATATTAAAGGTTTCTAAAGGTAAAGTTAAAGCCTGTAAGTCAGTAAATTCCCTGAATGTTTCAGTGCCATAGTCTGAGACACCGTACAAAATAAAACTCTATTTAATAAAGAACCAACAACACGTCATCATATCGTCCTATTCCACATAATTCATCTTATCATGCAAAACAATATATTGTTGCTGGTTCTGTTTCACTATGAATTTAACATTTAAAGTCACTTCCTAGAAAAATATTAATATAAAAGATATAACGCAGAACTCTAGAAAATGAATCCTAAAACATTTAAAACCGTTTAGTGTGGAGCTTTTATTTATATTCTTTTTATTAGAAAAACTTTTTTACATCAAGGTACAATCTGTCTGAAGTCAAAAAGACGGACCTGAGGTTTTTACAGTGAGCAGAGACAGAAGGTAAATCCTTCATGCAGCCATTTTGCTGTGTTGCTTCTGTGGTTTGGTTTGTATTATTCTTGTTGTTTAGTCGTAACATTAATTCTCCACCCATCATATTCTTCATATTTGTAGATAGATGTCTGATCCACTCACCTGTTGAACTGTTGGCAAAGTTCTGTTGTGTGTTATTGTGGATGAGGTTTAGTGAATTCAGTCTTTGAGTCCATTCAGTCGTCTTCAGCTCACAAAAGCAGACACACACACACTCACACAAATAAAATCACTGGTTCCCTCAGGTGTTTTTCCAGAGAAGCAGGAGTAGATATCAGCCAGATTTCCTTGTAAATACCGAGATCTCAATTCCGAGTGTTCGACCCTAATTTTAATGGACGTGGCATCTCGTCTGCCTCGGAAAAGCTCTCAGCCCGCAGCCCGGTTATTGGTCGAATCACTATTCTGTTGTATCAACTGACAGCACGGAGCAGCAAAAAGCACTTTTATGGGCATTCATTACGTGTGCTTCATTTTACCTGTCGGCCGCCTTATCTTTTGAAAGCAGCCTCGCTAGTGCGACGCTGACACTGGATCACCATTTAGGACGAGGGGGGGGGGGGGGGGGGGGGGGCAGATTTAATGGTGTTTATTTCGGCGTCTTAATCTCGCCTCATCTCGCCCAGGCTGTCTGTCTCTCTCTCGCTCTCTCGCGTTTCCCCTCATCCACCTGCGGTTTCATCACCCCCGTGGATGTTACGCACACTTGCGTCCATGTTGCCTCTTTGTTTTGCTTGTATGTCTTCAGTGCATGTGTGCACGGTACAGTAGGGGAGTCGAGACACAAACACACAATGTGGGGCTGGTAACAGTGGCAGTCATGGCAGCTGTGCTATTCCCCTTCCCCTAACACACACACACACTCAGTGTCTTTACAGACCAGGCCTTCATTAATATTCTGTTGTTGTGCACTGTCTGTGTGTAAGTGTCTGTGAGAGTGTGTGTGTGTACGTGTGTGATTTTTTTTTTTTTTTTTACTCCGAGCCAATTTGCTGTCTGCTGTGGCGCGGTGTTTTGTGTTCGCAGCTGTATTTGATAGTGCTACAGCCAGCCAGAGAGAGAGAGAAGAGGGGAGAGGGAGAGAGGGGTAGAAAGTGAATTGAGAGGGAGAGAGAGAGCGAGAACGAGCCAGCTCCGGTCGTGGCAGTGATGGAGATCAGTGATTTACAGCCTCTTACCGTATATAATGAACACGCCCCAGGTGCCCATGGGCACCCTCACTAGGCCTATGGGGGTGTCTAAGGAGGTGATGGAGGGGGGAGGGGGGGGGGGGGGGGGTGGGGGGAGTGGATATGTAAATGTAGAGATGGTTTTGAGGGGGGAGGGTGTGGGTGGGGGTCAGGAGGAGACGCAGGTGGTGATGCTTGGGGGCACCCATGGGTCCTCTCACCACACATTCTGCGGTTCCACCTCACTGTGCCGGGTCCTCATCTGTGGCCCCGCGGCCATGTGGTCACACCAGAGAAAGGAGGAGAGGAAAGAAAGGGAGGAAGGAAGGAGGGTAGAGGAGGGGAGGAAGGAAGGAGGGGAGGAAAGGAAGCAATAGTGGCAGATTTGGGATGGACACCATGACACCATTATTCTCCAGCTCCCCCCCGTGAGAATATCCTGACAGAATGAAGTCCTGTCTGGTCCTTTTTTTTTTTTTTTTTCTTGCGTCCGCACGCTGTGATTATTATAGAATTGTGTCTGATTTATTTAAAGCGCTGCAGCTACTTTGCACTCTGGCGTCCCCAGGTGGTCACCGCGGACAACAGGCGTGATGTGCATCCCAGGCACAGACTGTACAGGAGGCTGCTGGAGCTGGGCTGCAGCCACTTGGCATTTCAGACCAGTCTGTTCTTTGTCTGGCTTCACTCACACTGAACATCAGATGGTATCTGCACTGTTCAACTGTGTGAATTATACAGAACGAAAAAAGAAATTTACTGTTATCTCTCTTTCCTGCACATCATCAGTCGGAGCTTTAACCTGAAGCAACTGTGGCATCTAGTTTTTATTGGTTTTACAATTTTGTTTGGTGGGTTTGTTGTAAAGATGGAGAGATAGACGGATGGAAACGATGGATAGATCGATAGAGGGATGGATAGATATAATGGGAGGATACAATTGTTAGATACCATAGATATTATGGATAGACTGATGGATACGATACTATACAATAGATACGATCGAATAGAATACGATAGATGGGATATTATAGGATACTTTCTGATAGATCCTATTACCTATGAGCACTACAACTGTAAAGCGTGTTTTGTAGTAAATCCGATGCAGTGCAGAAACCCCCTGTTATAATCCTTTGTGTTGTTTTGTACGTGCACAAAGACACTGAGCTCTAAATCCCGGATTTTTTGATGATGTTTTCCCGGCAGCAGACGTTAGCGCCGCAGCAACAGGACATTAAGCATAAATAACCCCGCGCACAGCCTCCTCTGTGTATTAGCATCCCACTCGGCCGGTCTGATCGGAGGCCCTAATTAAAGACAGGTGAATCGGAGCTCAATTATTATTCCTGCGGCATCGTGCGAGCCCACGAGCTCCGTGATGGATTGTGATCTCTGCTGTGGTTGAAACGCTAGAAAGAGCACAATGTCTTACAGCGGGATCCACTGATAACTTCATGCAGACAAATAAAGACTGTCACTTTTATTGATTTTCTTCCTACCCTGCCCCCACCAACACCACTGCCACCACCACCGCCTATACACCCCCCACCCCTCCTCCATCCCCATCACAGCTTCTCTTTAATGGTAAGGCGTTGCAATATCTCCAGACGCCGAGTTTCCCTCCACGACACCCACAATGTGATCAGCATTTAAGGAGTAGGGCCATCTCTTGTTCCTGTCGTGTTAAGAAAAGCAAATGCATGCATGCGCACTGTAAAAAAGAAATATATTAAATACAATATGCAGGAATGGAAGTGAAATTGTCCCCTAACAGCGGGGCAGTGGCAGCAGCACATAACGAGAAATGCAATTTATTCGCTGGCACGCTGCTGCTTGGACAGCCAGATAATGAAAGGCATAGGTCATTGGTGGCGACTTAAACCCGCAGCAATGGAGTGAAATACATTAATAAATATCCACAACATTAGTTGGATGAAGGGTGTAACAGGGGCGGTGGGGGTGCAAATGATGCGAGGAGGAGCCCCTCGTCAAACGTCGGGGCTACAATTAGTCTGGTGGACGGCTGGTGAGAGCCTCCTGCAAATCATAATATCCCTGATCATTGACATCTGAATATCCATTAGCGCCGCCCCGCGGGGACCAGAGCTCTGCGGCCCCGAAGAGCCGAATGTGACGCCTGTTGTCATTTTCATTTTGCCACGAGCACACGCACTGTACATCCGCCAGCCAGGAATAAGTGGAACGTCTCAGAATGTAAATACGGCGCCGTGTGAATTACGAGTGTGAATACATTTACCCTGTGTGGGAGGATTAGAGAGAGGAGCTATAAATACGTACACAGTAAATAAATACAGTAACAGTGAAGGTATCAAAGGATTCATTTCAGTTATTCTCATTTAATCATCATTTGCATGTAACATCATCTTCAGTACTGACATTAACCATATTTCAATACTGAAGATGTAATGATTGTCATTCATTCTAATAATAAGTCTATCTCTCTATTGTTTTTTGTATGTCAGTGATTTTCGTAATGTCAATATCAAACCCTTATGACAATGACATGTAATTGAGATTTAATATTTTACAGTTTAAGTGTTACACTTAGTATAAATAACTCTAAATTAAAAGAAAAAAGGAATATATATCATTTGAATTAAGCAAATAAACATGTAAACAAATGCTAATCCCTTCTGTATTGTTTATTCTGTAAAATAAAAGTTTCCTGTAGGTGCACATCAGCAAACAATGTGCAGCTCGATCTGCGGTTCACTTACAGGCTTCAGAGTCCAGGGGTGGTCTCTCTTGGCAGGTTATAGACAAACACAGGAGTAAGGCTGCAGTATAAGTATTAATAAAAGCCACAGAATACAACTTTGAGTCATGGATCCTATTTCAAACACGTTTATTCATCGACCATCGCTGCTTTACCCACAATGCCCTCATGAATTCCCCCGACTTGATCCAGTGTGCCCCCACGTGTTTTTGAGCGGCTTCGTGGAGCAGCCATCTTGTTCGACATCTCGTCCACGAGACCTTTAGATAATGTGCATGTTTGTGACTCGTCAGATTGAAACCATATATATACTGTACATCGAAGGGTAATACATTCTGCGATGACAAACTTAGTTCGTTATCGCAGCGTCGCCGCATCCGTCAGGTTCTCCATTAGCGCTCCGTGGGACTGGTACTGCTCGGTCAATAATACATCTCATGGCCGCTGGACAGCCGTGACAGGCGACGATTATTTAAGGCTTCACACAAAACCAAACAACAGTGCAGGTGATTTGTGGAGGAAGAGGTTTGCATTCGTCTGCTTGTATTAAAGCCTTTAACTGGGTTCACTGAGGCATAGCAACTGTTGTTCTGGTGCTTTGAATGAACCGACCCAACTCAACAACTGTTGCCAACCAACCGTTAACATAAAATATTTCTGTTCAATCAAGCTTTTAACAATATTCGTAGTATTTACTTCTTTAAAATGTTCATTAAGCAAATCTTCATGTTTCTGACCTTTTGTGCTGTTTGTACTTTTTTTTTTGCCATTTCCTTCCTATAAACTTTGTCTTCTCCTCTTCCCACATGTCAGCGGGGGACCACCCATATGAATGCGAGTTCTGCGGGAGCTGCTTCCGAGACGAGAGCACGCTGAAGGGTCACAAGCGCATCCACACCGGAGAGAAGCCCTATGAATGTAATGGCTGCGGGAAGAAGTTCAGCCTCAAGCACCAGCTGGAAACCCACTACCGCGTGCACACAGGTACTGTGGTTACAAATGTTTTTAAAAAGATATTATTCTTCTTACACATTACAGTTGGTATTAGTTTTAAATGTATACATACTTTATCCCAAGTTCAAACTTGGTCTTCAAACTCTGATTGGCCGTATTGTCGCAGAGTTGTCCACACACGTAGCCCGTTAGGAATCTAGTTGGAATAAGCGATGTGTTGCAGAGCCTCTTGAATCGCATCTTTGAAGAGTTTACACGTAGAGATTGGCGACTTCTGATCGAATACCAATTTGGCTCAGATCTGGGGCTTTAGTTAAAGACTTCCAAAATGTATCGGCAAGTGGAAAATCGAGCTAAGAATCTCGTAGTGTCAATTACGCGTCATCCCTTGAGGGTCAAGGAGGAGGACCTTGGGCGAGAGGTGGAGTTGTATCACTGGGCCAAGATAAAGACACAAACAACCATTCACACCTACGGGCAATTTCCAGTCTCCAGTCAACCTAACCTGCACAGGGAAGCGGGAGTAACCAGACAACACCCACACAGGCAACAGTGCTGACCACATGCACCACCGTGCCACCAAAGCCTAAACCAAGTATCGGCAAAGCTCTATTCTAGAGCAACAGCAGCACAGTCGTTGCATCCTTCCCCCATCCCTCAACTTGATGAGTGCAACACTATATCACGTTGCCCCTCATAATAACGCAGTGTTTAAACATATTGATGTGGCATATGGAGGCCGTTAACGTCCGTTTTAGGGAATCCAAGTTGCGCGGCAGCGGCCGGAGCAGATGGATATCTCTGTTGCTGCGATACAGTAGACGAAATGTCTCAGAAGACTTTGTATTGATCCCGGTATATTTAGAGCCCCATAAAGATGTTGACACAGTGATAAGCTGGGTGCCCCGGAGAATGAGTGCACGCTCCGTACCCGACTGAGTGAGGATGCCGCGAGTGCTCACCAGGATGGCACACGGCCAAGGCTTTATGCTTCCTCGCCATCTCCTTTTTTCTAACACACACACAGACACCTTCTCCCATTCAGTAAGCCAGCTGTTAAGCCACACTATCAAGGCAGGCTGTCCAATAATTGGCTCCCCCCCTGTCCACCCTTTCACCTTTTATGTGGGGAGAGGGGCTTTGCGTTAAGCCGGAGAGCAACAGCAGATAACAAGAGCAAGTGACAAGCTCACAGTCAAAGGCCACCTCACACAAAAGGCAGCTGCTTGATGAATCATCGACATTGGCAACCTAACCTCCCCGTCCCCCTTCTCTCCACACATCCTAAATGCCAATGGCGGATCAATACCCGGGCCCCATTTGCAATTCATTATGAGCTGGTTATTCGAGGCGAGCCCGTTTACAGTTCGCTTATCAATATCATCGAGATCGCAAAGGTATCCACCCGCTCCGGCAGAAAAACCTGCACAACCACCTGCGATAGTGTATTTATGCTTATTGGCTAAATGGTGCCGTGACCCCGGCTTCCCGCGGAGGTCCAGGTTAACCAAGGCGCTGAGAGAGCGGGCAGGGGGGGGGCGAGCCGCGGGGGCACAGTTTTTCCGCCGGCACACACGTGCGACGCTTCAGCTGAAAGGTGACAGCGAGAGCCGGGCCAGATCACTTCCGACAGCTCATTTCAAATGCCATTGGAAAAGGTCAGCATTTACATGTCTAATTTGCGTCTGCCGGCTTGAGCGCTGGCGGATTATTCCCTCCCATCACTCAAATCATTAGCACATTTAGGTTGGCTGCTGTTGCAGAATTGAAATGTGCCTCTCGACTGTAGCAGCCCCCCCACAGCAAGAAAGCAGAGTTGTGCTCTGATTTATGACACCTCCAGGAGCTCTTTGTGGCAGGAGCTGTATTATGTGTAATATACCAGAGATTAGATGATTAGATGTGGTTTAGCACAGAAATACCAGATGTTTAAATATCACATTTTCTTTTAAAATTGCTACCTGGGAATTTTAGAGCATGTAGTATTCGTACAGTTCATGGGATCTGGTTCATTGTAGAGTTACAGTTTTACCATCAATGCTGTTCAGGACCGTTTCAAGGGACTTTGAGGGGCCCCAGGCAAAAAGGGACCTGGGGGGGGGCTACAGCTAATCAAACTAAACACATACAACCAAAACACATCATTATAAACTTAATACAATTCTTTATTTATCAAGATTACAGACAAAGTGCAGACTATGCATGCACGTAACTAGACTGGCTCTCGGGTTTGAGTCTCTGTGGCTGATTGTTGAATTTAAGGAGGTTCCCACTAAATTGTCTTTGTGGATTAACGTGATCGGTCGTTGTCGGGGACCCACGCAATTGTCTGCTTCTATATTCATTGTAATACCATTATAATCACGGCAGTAATCGCTGAGATCTGGGAACACGGGGACATTGCGTTAAGTCTAACAGGGCAAGAAACACAAACACTTAAGGAACTGCTCTTTTTGCAGGTTTGACTCCCATTTTTCTGTCCTCCTCAGTGGAACATTACGTTAATATTCAAATCTTGGATTCAGATTTTTTAATTTTTCATAAGGATAGTAAATAAATCCTCATTTTTCTGCACTGTCTCTGCAGCCATCTGATTAAATAGCATGACATCTCTCTCCCCGTTTCTTCCGCTGCACAGCGTGATGTGAAGGGAAAAAGCGTTGCACGGTTCCAACATCCTAATACAGTGGAGTCTTTTTAATAAAGGCACTAATGAGAATTGATAACAACTGAACACAAAGGACTCATTTCCCCTCAACGGCAGGAATAATTAGAAGCTCATTTTGTTATCTTCTGGAGGGATATTGGGACGGACCCGACTGGCACTGTGTTAACGCCGCCTGTCAGAGGTGAACAAACTTCACCGCTGTACATTTACGCCTTTTGTTCTTCTTTTCTCGTGGAGTTGTACCAATTATCTGCGGGCGCGTGAACAACTTTAAAGAGTTAGCGTGGTCTCTTACAGCCGCACGCTGCTGTTCGTCAGACAGCTGGGATTTCGCTCCCGCGTTTTTTGACTTGTCGCTTTATGCGTGTGCGGCCCAATTATCATAACAACACCAGCATTCCTTGTGAGCCAACAGGGTGAAATCTGCGGCTGCTAAATAAGCAGTGACAGCACATTCGTCTCTCCTGAAGCCCGGAGACAGAGACTGTTTTTCTCTCACAACAGGTTTTTTATTCACTGCAAACTGCCAAGAAACAATATTTTGCCAATAAGGGATCATTTATTTCAATTAGACGGCTTTTATTCTCGTCTTGTAGATTTTATTTGAAGTTTCTCTTTGCCAATTTAACACTGAGGATTTTATTGGGAGTGCTGGAGATAAGTGTATTGTCATATTGTGTTAAAATTGTGTTACAGTGCACTGATTTTTGTTTGGTCATAAAATTGTTATTGACCGACGCTGTGATGTCTCCGTCCTTAGGTGAGAAGCCATTTGAGTGCAAGCTGTGCCACCAGCGATCCAGGGACTACTCGGCCATGATCAAGCACCTGCGCACCCACAATGGCGCCTCGCCCTACCAATGCACCATCTGCCTGGAGTACTGCCCCAGCCTGTCAGCCATGCAGAAGCACATGAAAGGCCACAAGCCTGAAGACGTCCCCCCAGACTGGCGCATAGAGAAGACCTACCTTTACCTCTGCTATGTCTGAGTCCAGGAGAGTGAAGAGAGGAAGGGTACGTGACCGGATGGGTACAGGGCGGAGAGGAGGAGAGGAGAGGAGGAGAGGAATGTAATTGAGCGGAGAGGAGGCATTTGGAGCTGTGGCGGAGTGTTGACAGCTGAGGAACGTCAGCGGCGAGAGACTCGAAAGCAAGAGGGTTCGATTTCTCTTTTTACTTTTCATGCAAAAGGGCGGCGGCAGTGACCGGCCGGGGGGGTGGGACACAGGTGCTGAGAAGAGGAAGACTTGGACACGGAGAGAGATTCTCCACCATTGTTCGGATTCACCGGGTCATTCACTACATCGGCAACTGTGTTATTGTTTTGGGTCATTTCACACGGCACCGGAAAGCAGGCGAGCTGCAAGGAAGTGACTTCTTGGGACGCTGCTGCAGCCACAGTGGCGAGGAAGCCGATTCTCAAGGGCTACCTGAACCTGCCACCAGGTCATCACCACCGGGAACTGAATCTCTCACTCCATTTCTTTAGTTCAAAACAGATGAAAGGATTTTTGTTGTGTTTACCGTCACGATTCACATGAAAGAATATGTAAAGCATCAGATTAGGCCTCGCCTTCATCATCGCCGTTTCCTCCTTCTTTACCAACAAACCTACATTTCTAAAATCAAACGCCAAATTTATTCTGAATTCTGGACAGAAACATATTTTCCATTTTCATTTGAGTTTTAAAACAAACGTACACTCCGGTGGGAGTTTGAACTGCTTTCGGGTGAACGTGCCCCCTAATCTTTCCCAAATGGAAAACAGATCAGTTTTGTTTAAGCAGCGGGACACAGTTTTTACCCCAAAAAATCTCTGTCGCCCCGTTCTGCACGTTAAATCCTTGAGTTCCCGGCAGCGGTGGCAGCGAGACAGCCCTTGAGAATCGGCAAGAAGAGCTGCTCGGCTTCTGCAGCAGACGAAACAGCTGAACTGGACAGGTGGGAGCATTAAAATACTGCAAACCAAGCAGCCATTTGGTTGCTAGGGTGGTCGTGGTGGTGACGGGAGAAGCTGGTGCTGCCTTTGGTCGGATGCCTCCCTGGTTTCTTTCTCACTAGTCTTCCTGGTTGTGCATCAGACGAGGGCTGGAAGAGGAAGGGTCATCACTGGCGACCTCACCCCCCCTCACCCTCCCCCCCCCCCCAGAGAGCCGAAGGCTAACTTGCGTCACTTTTTTTTTTCCATCATATATATTTTTTTTTCTAGCTCCGCGTCATAGTTTATCAAAGCTTGAATGCACAGATAAAACAAATGACGACAACAGTCTCTGTTTGATGTCTGCGAGGTTGTATATCCTCTCATTAAAACCATAACTCGCTACGGCAGCATGCCACAATACACCCAACCTACTCGCCTACTCAGCAATAGAAGACTGGACTGCATTTATCCATGTGCATTGTAACCACATCACTATCATAATCTCACACTACACAACAACACTCTCTAACACAGCGGATCTGTCCATTCACCACCACTGTGATGGAAAACAACCTATCGGGATAAGGCTGCTTATTTTTCTCATTTTTTTTTTTTTTCGTGGGAGTCCTGTGACTTTGACTGCTCGTAGTGAATGTTGAAGAGGTGCTGGGATGCCTTAGCTGCACACCGGAACAGCTCGGTGGAGGCGGTGTTGCAGGATGAAGACTGTTATATGGCTGCACAAAAAACACATGAATGTGAAAAGACTGTGAGCCCGGGTTCGGACAAAGGCTGCGTCGAAATGTTACCGTCGCAGGTTAATGCTGCCTTTTAGGTCAATGTCGGACGTCTTTAATTCCAACGGCGGAAGATTTTCTCCATCCGCCATCGAAACGGCTCAAACATCGGCCAACTCGCTGGAATTAGGACGTGTAGTTGTCCACCAACGGGTGTTTGGTCTTCAAATTCAAACTTTACTATACAATGAGGCCAGGCTGTATTTACCAATCCAGTATCAAGCAGTTATATAACAGAACCCCGGCTAACCAGGGATTCGAACCTTCCCACCTTAAGATCATTCAATTCAAACTTAACTCTACAACGAGACAAGGATTTATTTTTCAAACTACCTGATCCGGCCTCAGAAACCTCAGAAAAGGCTGCGCTTTATTTTGTAGTTATGTTACAGATATGATGTTTAAATGGTTCATAATCTCAGATATGTTTGCACTGAAAAAATCACCATCAGGGCTTTAAGCAAATCGAATGAATGAAAGATGGAGGGTTAGTCAAGACCCTCAGGATAATATAAAAAAACGATATTGTTACAATAACCTTTAAAGTCTCAGATCGAAATTCAAATCTTCTCGCACTTGACGTTTGAATTTCAGACTTTCTGACGTCCCTGAAACGCAGCATTAGTCCTCTCATGGTAAGCACAGCCACAGGTATTAAGGTCGAACCGAAAGACTTTGATGAACGTCACTGCATGTCACAGCGTTACCGCGGTGACCACTGGTCCGAGGAAAAAAGAAATCACTGATTGGACGAGATACGGCCCAGCAGCTTAGGGGGCGACCAGTAAGACGACAGAATAAATCTGCTCTCTCTCTCTTTCTGTGGGGCTTTTTTTTCGTCCCTGCGCTTTGTCTCTCGTCTCCTGTCGTTTGTTGTCGTTATTGTTGACCTTGAGTTGGATCTCAACACATCGTACTTGAATTACCTCGTTTTTTTTGTGACCTCATGTTGCTTGTGTATTTTTTTTTTTTTTAATTTTTCCCTTTTGGTTTCATTTGTACTTTTATGTTTTTCTCGTTCATGAGCGTACGTCGGAAAGATGCGTTGCACAACATGATGAAGCAATGGAGACGATGAAAAAAGAAAAAATTGTCAAAAAGTGCCACGGTGAAGAGATTTGTTTTTCTAATGTTGTGTATTTCTTTGTGCATTAGTTGTTACCAAACTTGGTATTATTATTAACCCTGCTTGTTAAAGAGCCGGTAGGTTTGGTCATTTGTTATAAAAGCTACCTCTAAGTTGTTTTATTTTCCTTTTATTTTGGCAAAAGCACATATTTGTGTGTTTGTGTGTTTTGCGTTATTTCATCATTGCTACTTCATCTCATGCTTTTTTTGGGGGGGGGGGATTTATGATTGTGTTTTTGAGCAAAATGTATATAAAAGGGTAAGAAATAACAAAAGTAGAGATTGATAGGATGTGAAAAATCATTCAAATGGATGTTTATTCTTCTCTTATAGTCCCCCCCCCCCCCCCCCCCCCCCCAACTCCAACCAGAGAAGCGCAGAGAATAAAAACAAAAACAAAAGCAATTCTGAAGCCTTAAGTGACGAGTCGGAGGGACGCAGCAGACGAGAGGAGTTTTCTTTTCAAGAGGGTTTAAAGTGGAGAATTTAAACTTGAAAATATGTTAATAGAATTGTAGTTTTGTAATGTGAAGAGAGAAAAAAAAGAGAAAAGAGGGTTCACGTAAAAAATATGGCGGAACCTCCCGGGACAGGGGTGATATTTGCAGCGATGCAGCGTGCGTTGGACAATTGGAACTGCAAGCGGTAATCAAAACAAAAAAATAACAAAAGAAAAGAAAAAACCCCCCCGAGGGTTAAAAATAGAGATTCTCTCGAGTGTATTCCTGAACAAGAGCCAACAGAGGCAATTTGATATATAAAAATTGTGATATTTTTGTATCGTCAGTCCTTTTTCCATTTGTGGAGGGTCACAGCAGGGCACAAATATTTGTATTTCCTTTTTTTTACCTGTTTTATTTTTTTTCTTCTCTCTCTCTGGGTGTGAATCATTTTTGCCTTGCTCCTCTTTGATATTGTTGGACAAAAAAACCGTGTGTGTGAAACATATTGTAATAATAAGTGTTGCTTTCTGGATGTCAATTGCATTGTAGGTGAAGGACTCAAATCTATCTGCCACAACTTTTACGAGTGTGTGTGTGTGTGTATGTGACGGAGTTTGAAAAAACAACAAAACAACAACAAAAAAAAAAGATGATAAAATACGGCGTGGGGGGGAGGCGCTGCCAAAACCGACCAATTAGTACTTGTCATTCACAATTTTTCAATCAAACTTGACTGTCGACATATTTTTGTTTTTGTACTTGAAAAAAAAAGAAAAAAGAAGAAGGGATGGCATGTCCCGTTTGGTGTCTTGCCATTTTATTCTCAAACACTGTGAGCAGAGGGGGCTTTTTTCACCCTCCTTAAAAATATCCACCCACTATAATATACCCAGTCACGGCTCAGTCTGAAACCACCACAATGCAAAACCTGTGCAGTCACGTTGTTCCCATCATCGTCCTCTGAATGTTTTCTACTTTTCTCTCGTGCGGGTGAACGAGTGCGTAAACGACTGTGTTACTATGTGCGTGCCTGCGTGCGTGCCTGAGTGTGTGTGTGTCTGTGTGTGTGTGTGTATTAGTGGAAAAATGCACTAATCAGATCAGATACAAAATAAGAGGATATTCTATGCCACTTTTTTCTCTATGTTGGAAAAAAATATATATATACATTGGCATCGATATAGTTCTTCCCTCAGTGTTCCTCCGATGTTTCTGTACTATCTTTGTGCCTAAAAATGGAAATTGTTCAACAAAAGTATCCATCTATATCTGCTTAGTTTTCTGTATTTTCAGAAGAAAATAAAAATGGTGTCTCCAGCACCCTAGGGATGTCATGACGCTCGAAAATGACCCGATTTTGGGGGTTTTTGTTTTTGTTTTTTAAAATCCTGAATAGAGCAGGGCTTCTTTTTCAAGGACTGCAATAAACCCCTTAATGCTACTGAAATAGCAACTGGAATTTTTGCATTCACTTCTTCTTCCTCCTCCTCTGGGTCTGTGATTGGCGCACAAAAGCATTTGTTTAGCGAACACAAAGCAAAAAGCATGCAAAAGACAAAATGTGCTGGAACGCAGACGTGCAAATCTGCTCCACGCACATCGTCTGTTTTTTATTTTTATTTTACAGCAACAGGTTTGCTAATGAGAACTTTATATCGCTCTTGGAAAAATAAAAATAGCGGAGGCCTCCATTTGGGTAGGTTGGCACTGGGGTATCCCCCCCCCCCCCCTTTCCCCCTTCTGCGTTACTTCAGTTTTTTCGCCTTTTGAAAGTACTTTTTCTTTTTCTTTTCTACAAAATGCATTTAAGAAGGGGATGTGAAATTTCGTCAGAGAGGAATCATGGCATCCCTGGAGCTGGCCCTCTGTGTTTTGGTGTGGTGTTTCTAGAACAAAGTAGCCATTTCATGCAGTGTTGCAATGCATGTGCCATCAAGGTCTAGACTAAAAACTGTTTGAGTAACAAAGCACCAAGACATTGTATTTTTTTATATTAGCACTGAGGACCAATCGCCCTGTCGGACCAAGCATAACTAAGCTTTTTGTGTAACGAAGCTTTTTTCTCTCGTTGTCTTTCCCTGGCTTGTCTGTGCTACTTCTCTCCTCCATTGTTGTGACAGCACAAGTGCCAGTCGAGTTGCTCTGTATTAAGAAAATAGTGTTTTTATTATGATTTGAATTGTTATAGTTTTTGTCTACCTCAGCACCTAATCTTAGCCTAATCTTAGAAGGTGCCCAATTATTATTTTTTATTTTCTTTATTTTGTTCTCTCTATTGTTGTCGGTTGTATGATTATTTTTTGGGGGTTTTTTTTTTAAAATTTGCATTAGAGCTTTGCAAAGGTCCTTTGTCTTTTCCAGCGACAATGTGCTATTTTTTGTTTTGTTTTTTTCCCGTGGCCGTGCGTTTCCTGTTGAGCTGTGCCACCAATCTATAGCCACCGTCTGTTGATATAGAGGTTGTTCTTTTTTGTTTTCTTTCCATGTAGAATCGGACACATCTCTTTGTAACATTTCAGTGTTCTCTGATGGAGTGTGAAAAAAAATAAAAAGGAAAAATAAAAGATTGAATGCTGCAGGTTCTCTTCTCCATGTTGTCACTAAAGTCAATGTTGTGCCTTCGATAGTGAAAAATATAAAGAATATTTCGAGTTTTTTTTTTTACATCCTACTAACGGTAGATTGTTTTTTGTAGTGACATTTTTTTGTATTTTTATTTATGAGTCTCATAATAAAAATCTAATCACGATGTTCAGTTGTATACTTTCAATCTGCAGTTAGAAAAAAATAAAAAAAATTGACTTCATGTTGTTTTGTCGTAGCCATCTTTCTATCTCGGGATTCGTTCTGTAAGAAATGTAGGAGGATGTGCGTGTTCGTGATCTGCTTCCTAATATTACACATTACTTTTTATTCTAGTAGTTAAATAACAAACTTCACTGTGTAATTGTGAGATTAATTACAATAATTATCTCACAAAAAGAAGTTGAACGAACATAACGATTCTGTTAATTATTCTAGACAAAATTATATGAAATTAATTAATTATTGGATAAACTAAACACTTAGATCAGCAGAATTAATTAAGTTTGAACTAAATTAAGTTTATTTGTATATACAAATTTGAATCTTAATATAACTACCTTTAATTTTCTCAAAATGTTCACCAAGAAAATCAACTAGACACCAACCTTTTTTGCCTCAATACAAATAAAGTTTATTGGTTTTAAAACTTTTCAACATTGCCTTATATTTTCAGAAAATTTCAACCCAGAAAAATGAAATACTAACTTTTTGAGTTAATTCTAGTTATTATAATAATAATAATATATTTTACTCCACAAATAACTCAATTAAATGACAGCCTACTCTTTGGCTCTATAACCTATACAAATATAATCCTTTCTATTGTTAAGATGTGTACTATGTGTATTATTTAAATATAATGTACTTCTGCTGAATGTAATGTTTGTGGCTTCATGTCTTCAAGGACAAAAACGTCCCTAAAACATAAATAGATGTACAAACATAATAATTTCCCCACATGAACACATTTGAATTCTCCTTTTACAACTATTTTAAATCATCCAGCTGAATTCCACCGCTCACAGCCTGAGGTGTGTTTCCACCAATGATCCCAGCTGAGGTGCAGAGTCTGGCTCCTCACTTTTCGTACTCGTAGCGTCGTAATGACAGCGACTGCAGCACTTCAAGCCTGACTGCCTCTTGTCTGTGCTGCCTCTTGTGCCATAGAGGTCATAACTGCTGTCATTAGATATGCAGGGCGTGTGTTCCAGTGCAGCTCTGTTGTCACACACGTATGACTGTCATTAGAGCGCAAGCGAGTCGAGACACCAAATGTTCAGAGACAGATTAGGCCGAACAAGGTTTGGATGATTCTAATGCGGCAGGTTGTCGTTGGTGTTCGACTCACTCTCTGTGGTTTTTTTTTGCTTTAGCACTTGATTAAACATCTTTTTGAGACTTTATTCAGTCTCAAATCAAACCAGTAAACGTTTTCACATCTGATACTTGATGTCTCGCCTTGTTTCAGCATCTCAATGTAAGTAAAGAAACCCAAAAATAAACTGTTTGGTGGAGACGCAGGTGTTTGAGAGTGTTGGAATTACATCTATCACAAAATTTGCTTGTGAGAGAATCGATTTGGAAATAAAAATGGATGACATGACAGCTCCTCAAAAGTGAAGCCAAAGCATCTGGATTGCCCCCTGGTGGCTGGCCCCAGTATAGGTCATAAACCCTTCATGTCAGTGAATGAACAGGCGAAACTCGTTCTTAACACATTTTTCTGGTAAATTTGGTTTAAATTAGTTATTTGATGATATAAACATGTGGTGAAATGTGGTCCAGGAACCAAGAGACATATTCATATATTCAGATATTCATGTCATCGTTGCTATGACTGGTTGTTACAGAGCCTCTGAACCACTCTGTAAACTACATGTCCTGATGTTTTTGTTGGTTGTCCACCAGTGTGTAGGTGTT
Organism: Verasper variegatus; assembly: GCA_026259375.1. Classification (NCBI taxonomy): domain Eukaryota; kingdom Metazoa; phylum Chordata; class Actinopteri; order Pleuronectiformes; family Pleuronectidae; genus Verasper; species Verasper variegatus. The sequence continues at coordinate 4,086,369 of CM048051.1, forward strand.
TTGATTGAGTGTCTGTTTGTACAGATTGTGTCCTGGCTGCAAATCAATTTCCCTGAGATACAAACACTGCTGCACAGACTCTGGCTCCAAATGATGTCACAATTCCAAGATGGCTGCCCCTGTATCCCGGATATTTTGGCTTAAATTTTGAGAAGAAATGAAGATTCGTCGTCCATCTGTAAATACAGATCTATGCTTTTTTAAATGTGACGTGACTTTTCCTCTACAGAAAGCATCCAAAAAAATCTCCTCATGCTCCACAAATCTATCCAAACATTAATCGGCTGGTTTCACGAGTTTTTCTGAGAAAATTCACCATTTCCAGAGGAAATCATAAAAAGTCTCATTAGGAAAATAGCAATAACCTGCTTTGCTTGTTATTTTTCCATTTACTTAATTTGCAAATAACCGCTGGCGTGGCTGTTTAATGTGTTGAAGTCCAAAAATCCATCAGGCCAGGTAATAAATCTCCATAGTTCATAGTCTCTGCAGTAATTTAACCCTGAACGAAGCTCGTCTGTCTGAGCGTCCAGCAAATAAACATCACATCACAAGTGTCTCATCCGACGCCACTAGATCTGCTCATTTCCTCCCTCTGGCTCGCAGGGATCAGATCTCAACTCCAGCGTATTGGAAACTAATGAGGCGGCTCTCCACTCTCCCCGCTGTTCACTTCTGCAGCCACTCCCGAGTATTAAACCCCATAACCAGCTTTGTGGTTGTTCTTATTTTATTTATTTTCCTGTGGTTTTTTGTAGATTTTGGCAGAAAACAAAAACAGGAAATGAGACTGGCCGACTGTGAGTGGTTTTGTTGGACTCGTTGGGACTTTGATCTAATTTGGGGGCCTTCAGGAAGGAAGGGGCAGCGGTTGGTGAAAGGTTTGTCGGGATGGTAATGTGAACAGTGAGGGGGCCTTTGTGTTGCCACATGAGGTTTCAGGGCTGATCATTGTCCCACATCTCGAAAGTCTGGATTCTCTAGATTTGAATTTCAACCTTTGCTGATTTTAAGGAGTGTTGACTGTGTCTTAGGAGGTAGAGCGGGTAGAGCGGGTCGTCCGCTGACCAGACGATCGCAGGTTCGATCCCTGTGTACCCCATTCCGCACAATGCTGAACCCTAGATTTCTCCCAGCGACTGTGCCGACAGTGTATAAGTGATCGGCTACTTGAGTCATTTTAAACTGTATCTTTCCACCTGATCAATAATCCTCAAGGACCATTTCTGAGAGAATCTGGTTAAATCAACAGATTTCCTCTCTCGGACCCAACATCATGATGAAACCAGTCAGTCAACAGGATGTTCTGATCTGTGTGGTTTCTCGATTCCCTCTCGGTGCATTGGAGCGAATGTTCTCGTGAGCAGCAGATGTTGAGGAGGTCTGAGTCAGGAGGAAGAAGACGTCCCACTCTCTCACAGAAAGACACGAGTCTCCTCACAGGACGGTTCCTGGTTCATTTAGACAGAATGTCACCGCAGCACAAAGTTATAACGAAACTTAACTCAGTGTAGGTCACAGCAGCCTCACCATATGTTGCCTGATGGAGGGTTTTCAGCAGCAAGATTCATTCACAGCAAAGGTTAATTGGACGATGTGAAAAACGAGGGTCAGGACTTTTACATGAGATCTTTGATTGAACAGAAATGTAGCTGTTCTTATGATGACATGTATGTTTTTCACATTGTGCGATAAAGCACAATGTGAAAAAGAATATATTGAATATAAGTGAATTCCACTAAATATCACAGACATATTCCACCTTTTCTTTTGCTGGTAAAGTGATTTGACAGGATTTCAATGAGAAAACCAAATCGGCAGCATCTCTGAAAGTTGATGTTTAAAAACCTTCTCCACTGTAGATGAAGTAAAACTGATCCTGTTGTGCATGGCGCCCTCCTCTGGCTGCTCTGGTGAACTGCGTTATTCGAGGTGTGTAGCGTTTACAGTGCACTCTCCGAGCAGTTTATTAGGAACACTTGCTTATTCATGCAGTTATCCAGTCAGAGAAACGAGTTTCAGCAGTGGAATGAATGAAATAAGTTCAGTTTATGTTCACATCAAACATGAGATCTTGTTCTTGGATAACAGTGAAGCAGACAACTGCTTAAATCGAGTCCAGTTTATTCAGAAAGCTCATTAAAACAACCAGAGTTGAACAAAGTGATTTATAGTGAAATAAACATTGACGAGAAGCATAAAACAAAATATAACTACAGAGTAAAGGCTGAAAAGTTAATCAAATATGTTCTCCGGACTCTTTGCTCTGTTGCACATGAGATTGGAAGCATCGTTGTGCAACTGACAAAAATGTGATGCAGTCGGGTGAACATGAAACAAGCAATTATTCATCATACATCTATCATATATAATAATATATGAAATGATAATGTTAAAACCCAAATAAGACGCTGTACTTGAACTCTGTTATACAAACAGTTTAAAAAACGTATTTTCAACATTTCAGATGATTATATTTATATATTTATTTACAGAATAATAATTTACCATGGCATGAATTAAAATTAAATTAAATGAACAATCTTTGTGACTGTCTCTTGACTATATAAATTCACATTACACACAAAAAGACAGAATTCAATGTTTCCTTGAATAAACATGTAGTGCATTCATGATATAACTTCTCTACGTATGAATCCATGTATAGTAAATGCATTTTCAAATTATTTATATTGCACTAACAGTGTTGTCATAATTCAGAAGTAACCAAGTTTTACTCTCTACTGAAGCTTCAGAGCTGGATGTGTCCACGTTGTCTTTGTCCTTAACACAAGTTTGTCAAAGTTTGAACAATGTAGGTTTTTACAGACAAATATTATATCATTTAAATACATGGAAGTCGTGGTCGTATTAACAATGGACCAAGTAATGAACAAGTCATTGTAACTGTTTGTAATTCTGGGGAATAATATGAAACAGGTAAAATAACCTCTATATCTATGATTCAGATTTGTATCTTTCTTTTCTACCACTGTTATTTCTTCTCCATATGAAAAGGAAACTGTATAAAACAGATCCAGTTGATGGAAATATGAACAATATCATCAACATTACATTCACAAATCTAAGGGGCTCTATGTTTAATAACACGTGTCGCATATAGTGCCACAAATACAGGAACCATGTCGCTGTTCCATCACTTTACGAGTCGCTCTCTGAATCCACTGAGCGACACACGCAGGCCCCAGAGCCTCCAACACTCACCTGTTTTAATTCCACGCTCCACTTACTGAGCGTCACCGTGGGACTCAGGCAACCTGCCACACCGACCACAGTGTGCCCAGTGTGATGCTGTACGCCACCACGGCCACCAGGTAGACCCTGAAGAGCAGCACGTCCAGCACGTAGCCCACCTGCAGCCACTCCTTGGCCACTTCCCGGCACCTGTCCCTCTTCTCCAGGAAGTGGCGTATGGCGGTCACCTCGTGCAGGATGTTGTCCATGACGGGGGGTGTGGGGTCCCGGGAGGGAGGAAGGCCGAGTCCCAGCAGAGCGCCCTCCCTGTCGTGCTGGCTGAGCCTCTGGCCGATCTCACAGGTGTGGTGGTGGTGGTGGGTGCACCGGGCTGCAGGAAGGGACAAGGACGGGACTCATTTCATTATTTCAAGTTTGCAGTTTTTCATCGAGGTAGAAAGACGTACTTTAGAGGTTAAAGCAAAGGTCAAGGGTTGTTTTAGGTTACTGACTTCCCATGAAGAAATGATACTGATATTAGTGTTGCAAGAAAATCTAACTAACCAACCCTAAAAGGCAATGTTCATCATTTCCAACCATGAAGAGGAAATATCAAGATGGAAACCATCTGACAACCCTCACCAGGTTTCTTGTGTTGTGTGTATAGATTAAAGATTTTAGCCCCTAATTATCTTTCCTATTTTAGCACTTGTTTTTTATAATCCTATCACTTTATACTAAACTTAAAGATGTATCTATGTATTATATATATTATATATTTTAACCTGCCACCTGATTTAATTCAGCACTTTCTTAAATATAAATTCTGTAAATTACTTATCATTGTTATTTAAATTTAATAATTAAAGACCAGAAGTTATTAATGTTCATGTTAACATTTGTCAATTTTATTTTATTCCACTCTATTGAGTAACCTGGAGAGAGACCGTGGAGGCCCTGGCCCTAAGTACTGCTGCTCCCCTCCCCGGTGCTGGTCGTCCTTTTAACCAACCCCCACCCCCTTTAATTAACAAACTATGGTTTCAATAAGGAACATTTGAAGTGTTTCTAACCCATTTAGTCCCCCTGTGCCCCCAGTGGCCCTCATTTAAGGTGCTATGCCTTAACTCAAACCTAACCCCTAACCCAAACCCCTAATCCAACCCAAAAACAAACTAATTAGACAGGGATGTTTCCACCAGTCAGTGGTGGGAGGACAGGGAATAGAAACAAGTTTCCCTGCGGTAGAGAGGGCAACTCCCCCGCTGAGCTATCTAACCAATTACATCTACCCCACACATAAACCCAATCAGATTACCAGAGGCGCTGTCCGGGGCAGTAGGCCTGTGCACGGAAACACGCTGGTGATTCTGTCTAACCCTACCGCTAAATAAAAAGGAACTAATTCAATTAGAGGGAGACTTTTCCTGCTCGGACTATCTGTAGAGATAAGCCGTGATGTGAAAAATGGGGACTTGAACCAGACTGTCCACTGCTGAACTATCTGAACACTGAGATCTACCCCACACATGGACCACCTCCTTCATGAGGTTTTTAATGCATCTACTTCTAAACTACATCTCCTCTTTCATGGCAGAAGATAAAACCCCAACTGGGACTTGGACCTTACCCGTCCCATAGCTGTTGTCCTTGTAGTGCTCCAGGTCGGAGGCCTGCGACGACAGTCTGGAGCAGAGGCGGTGCTTCTTGCGGATGCAAAACAGGGCCGGGGCTCTTTCCAGCACCAGGTACTTCACCCAGTGCGGCACAGGGGGCTGCAGGTCCTGCTTGTGGACCAGACGCACGATCAGCACGGTTTCCGTCAGGCTGATGACCAGGAGGGCCATGCAGACCACGAAGTACACACCTACGTGGCAGGTGAGAGGAGAGAAGGTGTTTGATCAGGATCCAATCAAGGACATTTTGCATTTTGCATTTTGCAAATAAACTTTCACATGAAACTGGAGGTAATATAAAATTTCCCGTTTTTAAGTAGGCCCTCTCTCGCAGAAATCCTGTTCTCAATTTAAACTGCTGATGAACATCAACAGGTCCCAGTCACCTATCAGCGGGGTTCCAATGGCGGTGGCAGGCAGAGTGTCTGACACGATGATGAGGAAGACGGAGTAGCCCAGCAGCAGAGTGATCTTGAAGGAGACTCGCTCTCCGCTGTCTGGTGGCAGATAGAAACCAACAATGTCCATCACCATCAAGAAGATACTGGGCAGCAGCAGGTTCACAGTGTAGAAGAGTGGCCGCCGCCGGATCACCACCTGGGAAATGTAGTTTGATGTCAAGTCAGAAGTCAGGACACAGTTAGTGAGGTGAGTCTGACACTATTCAACATAATGTATCAATGGATTCAGCCAGAAAACAACAAATCATCCATCAGCCTCATAGTTCTGAGGATTTCTGGAGATACCAGATACAGAGTTCTCCAGAAATCATTTGTGACGATATAACACACAATCTCTTTTTATTTGTTTTGATAAAATTGTACCATAGACTGTAAATAAAGATGAACGACACACCTCCACTTCCTCTAGTTGTGCATAACGGGAGCTACCATACGCAATTATGATTCATTCTCAGCTCTGGATATCGGCTTTTCATGACTAAGTCCTATCCACTAACATGGAGGAGGAAGGGTCTCAGACCTGTACTGCATCCAGCCACCAGGGGTGATCAAGATCATTTGGCTTCACTTTTTGGGGAGCTGACATTTCCTCCATCTTCCTGAACAGTCTGTGTTCAATAAAAACGGCCATGATTCCTTGTACTCACGTGGAACTTCATCTCGGCGTAGTAGTCGTCATTGTCCACACTGAAGATCTTGTAGTTGGACAGAATGTGGAGCAGCTCCCACTCTCCCTGGTTCATGAAGACGCTCTTGTCCTCCCTGAGCTCCTCGGGGCTTCGCATCAGGGTGATGTTGATGTCGTCAACTACGGATTGAACACAATGTCGGGAGCAGCGTGAGACGGAGTTACCCTCTGACCAGCGCTTTGCTCATCCCGACGGGAGACGGACGGATGCACAGAACACAACAGTTGTTCTACTCAAGTCTTGACGAGAGGAGTTCAGTAGAGGGCCGGACGTCATTTCCCAACGAGGGGAGATTTATTTTGTAACCAAATTACATCAAAAGTGGCATAATGACTAAGTTCATAATAGATAAATGAATTATACCATAATTTGTACCAAAATCTGTTTATACATTATTGTGCAGATGGGAATAACAGGCCGAAAGGTTGAAAATCTACAGTTTAAAAAGTCCAAAATGATTTCTACTGCACTCCAGTAATGTCTAATGGGATTATTTTTTATTTTACTTTGGAAGAATTTGAAAAGACAGATGAATAATAATGGAAAATGGCCTGTATGACATCCTGCACAGGTTATAATATGACAGTGTCTTACTGGTGTGCAGCCAGCTCTGGAAGGTGAGGCTGCACTTCTGCACGTCGAAGGGGAAGTTGTAGATGTTGAGCGTGCAGGCTGTGACGACCTGGATGGGTTTGTAGTTGCGCACCAGTCCCTCGTGTGTCACGTAGACATAAGGAATGTCCGGAGACTTCCCCACGTCCACGCTGCAGGTCGGGGGATAGAGAGGACAGCAAGGTGTGTGAGGGACCAGAGGAAGACATGAGGACAAATGAAGGTAGAAAAACCAGAAGCAGCTCTTACAACTCGTTGATGAGGATGTCGGGAACCCACACGTTAGCAGTGGGTAAAGACACTTGTTTGACTTCATCAAAATCCTCTGGGTTCCAGACCAGGAATTCATCCGTCCACGACTAAAGTATTCAAGAGAGGAAATAAGTCGGTCAAATTCTATGTAAATCACATAAAAAGAGACATTTTTTTATTGCAATTTGTCAGACAATATGATTTATTTGAAATAAGCTTTAAAGATAAATAAAATATGAAGGAAAAAACTGTAATGACTCATCTACTACAACTAATGAATTAGTGACCTGAAGTTTGTCATTTTGAATTAATGAACTATTTAATTTCTAGTTACCTCAGAAATATATTATCAAACATTATTATTCACACTGATTTGACAACTTGTCGACAAGTTGTACTCGTTTTATACAAAATGTTTGGTCCAAGGAGAATTATGTTATGTGTCATATTGTTTTTATTTTACTCTTATTGCTTTGAAATGTGTTTATATTGTCACTTTAAATCTACCTTGTGTAAAGGCTTTTTGTGCCAAATAAAGCAGAAACTGAGCTGTTGTGTGTTCATCATAACTTTATGCAGTAATTAATTAATGGACCTTGGTTTTCATACTGCCTGATGGCGGAATGTAAAAAACTACTTCTAGGAATTACACGGTTTTATCTGCAAAGCTCCTCCTCGAAAAATAAAACATTTAAGAATGTGAAGAGATGTTTATCCCGACTTTAGGGTTCGTGTTATTTTGTCAAATTAACAGAAATCTTGAAGGTCAATAACGCCGCAGAATCTTAGAACATGAATGAGTTTTAATTCCTTAAATTAAAGTGGCTCTGTTTGAGTGTTTGTGGAGGAAACTAAGTGGGCGTTATAGATTTTTCTCTTACTTGTCTGTACCACACGTATGTCGTCAGAACCTGGTTCTTCTCATCCTGAGGAAAACAAAAACAAACGATGGATAGATTTCGAGGTCATCAGTTATATACTGTAGATGCCATGTTGTATTTATTGGTGATTTAAGGACTCACCACGTTCAGAATAGAGTAAACCATCAGGTCTATGGCGACGATAGTGGACGTCCTCCAGTCTTTCACTGGTCTCACTCCTTTCTTGTAGCCCCCGCTCAGAAACTCGGACAGCCGCACCAGGGTGGCAGTTGGCAAACCGTCCGGTGCTGCCGCCCTGTCTCTTAACTGAAAAGTAATAAATAATAAAATAATAAAGTTAATTCTAATGTCTGACAATTTAATGTAAATGTAAAATGAAACAGGAATATCTTTTCAAATAAAATAATCACTTTCATTCAAGCAAGATATATATATATATATATATATATATTATGCCATTTTATTAAAAGATAAAACTTTAAAGGCTGCATGTGTTTGTGTGTATGTTTGTCAATTTGTCAGAGTAAACAATACAGATTAATAAATGTCAAAAATCTATATTTTGAAGTTATGGCCTTATGATCTAAAAATAAAATCATTTAATTACTTATAAGCTACATTATCACAATAACATATACAATCGAAACCTAAGTAAATATATATTTTAATATATTATCTAATGTCTTATTGTCCCTGCAGACAGCAGTGATTATTAAAAAGGTAAATTAGTCTTTAAGACTAATACATTTTGATGTGATTCTACATTACCACATCAATCAGTGTAAAGTAAGTCATATTCAAAATCAGCACTTTCAGAACATCTTAGATTTCTTATTCTTATAATAAATACAATTTAAAATAAAACTGTGTCAGACAAAATAATAATCTCTATGACTCTCTGACAAATAGAGTTGGAAGCCCCTCGTCCGGCTTGTGTTCACAGGTACATATCTGAAAGCACACATGTAAAACAGAGGCAGCTGTACCTGTGCAGGCTCGTGCTGCTCCTTGAATCAGGAGGAGAACCAGCGTCGTCCAGGCTGATGAGAGCCTCATGCTGCCAGTTCACCGGTGTGTTTCTCCTCCCGCTGTGGGAATCTGCCTGCTGCTCTGAATGGAAGGCCTCGGGACGCCTGACACCGCCGGGCTCCATGTCCGTCCGCTATATCCATCAGTTCAGCCACATCCAGCAGCAAAACCTTGTTAGTGTCACTCAGCCCATTAGAGGGTTTTGCATGAGCTCTGACGCCACTCCTCCCCGTTCAATACAGACACAGCTGCCAGATAAATGGAGCTGATAGACTGAAGGAAGAAAGGCCAGTGGGACTCTATCGTGTATCATATCGGAGTAATTCTATTGATCAAGTCATACGCGGACATCAGGACGGTATGATGTGATGATTATCAGTTATCAGTCAGAGTGTCAACTCACTTACAGAGAAGTCTCTGCATTTAATATCCTTCATCACATGAACTGCACAGTGGCCGTGGTCTTCTTTACTCACCTTCACACTGAGATCCAACATATGGAAGTTCAATCTGCTAATGTTATCATTAAATTACGTATTTGTATTTGCCAGTTGGGTGTGCATCACTTTTAAATGTATGTTTATTTATCTTTATGCCAAATAAATATGTCCAAAATCGAAATATTATCTCTGCTGACAAATACACAAGATGGCCAAAAGTATGTAGACACAATAAACGTGAGTATGACAATGCTTAGAATCTGGATTATGGAACCTGGCTGCAGGTATTGGCTCGCACACGGGTCAATTGATGTTGTGCGATGATTTCTCCACTGCAGTCGTGTCACTTGAGGGTGGTGTTGGGTGAGACTGAGGTCAGGGTTATGTTCAGGTATCTCCTCAGTACAAAACCAGCATCTCTAAAGCTGCTGCTTTTCAGATAAACTGGAAAAGAAAGATTTTCCCTGTGGGCTGAGAAACTTCTCTCTCTTTCCAAGTTCATATGAAATGAGGATGAAATAGAAACTAAGGTTTGTACTTTTATATATCGGTATAGTTCCCACTCTTGTTGTATGTGTCTACATCTTCCATCAAAATAAGACAGCAGGATATGCACCAATCAGACAGGACCAGCCTCACTTCAGGCAATGACGCAGCACTTCTGGCTATGTCCAAAACAAATGTGGGCCTTTATTGGCAAACATACGGTGCTGTAGGCAACGTGTAATCTGGAAGTGGCCCATGTGGTAAATTGTGAATTTAGCCCAAATATCACAAAACAAATTTAGGCCACCTTTGGCACCATTGGTGTACATCCGGTATTGCTTTGGCTCACTTGTGGGCCAGATCTGGCAAACAGGACGTGGACCGCCATCACTCCAAGTGGGTTTCGATGGATAATAGTGTGGCAGCGTGGGCGACATGTTGGCAAAACGATTCTGCTCTGTGGTAACTGGTTGAGAAAAGATCCTTTAAAATGTAAGCTGTAATTTGGAATGATAAATTTATCCAAAGCAAACAAGCAAAGCGGCAAAATGCTTGATTCCTTTAATTCTTCATTGCTAAATTCATGCATTCGATTGGATTGTGGAGAACACAACGTAACCAGCTCTGAGTTGGCACATTTTCCGACGTCTTGGTGGAGAAGATGTAACAGAGACAGAAACAAGACACTGACTAAACTTTAATCCTCAGCACTGTTGCATAACATCATGTAACCAGATCCACTCGCAGAAGAGACTCGCAATTACTGGGAAAATCGCATTAATATGGATCTTTCCGCCGGTAAGTTTTGTGTGACGCACTTTTGATATTCTTATCACGAGTATTAGGAAACCCCACAGGGAGCAGAGCCACAGCAGCTGAGCTCTGAATGGGCTGTATTGATCTATTATGTGGCAGCAGGATGGAGATTAAAGTATGAATACAGTATTATAACATCACAACGGCACTGAGGCTTTTCTCCAGGGAGCTGCTTTATTATCACAGTATCGTCGCTCACATCTCCACTGTCTGGAAAACATGATAACACTCCCTGTGTAATAATGTCTCTGTGAAACTATGAGGCGGCTGTGTAGTGGAATATCTGCGGAGAAAATACAAACAGAATATTTAACGATGGTTGTAGTTTCAGACAGATTGAAATTAATTTTTGAACTTGTAGCAAACACTTTATTATAATCAACAACTTAAAACCTGTAGATCTGGGAACAATTTATTATTTCTTCATTAATTTGGAGAGCAACATACAACATACAACAAACTGTATATATTTCAATTCAGACAAACGTTTGTGCAACAGAAATCAAATATGACCACTTATTGACGTGTATTTTAAATACGGTGCAGTTTAGTTTCATTGCATTTTTAATACACATACAATAATCCACTCTTTCTCCTTTTGAAGCTCTGCATCTAGAATCTCTGTAAATATGCCAAACACCATAAATCCAGATGTCCAGTCCAGTATTTAAAGGATCAATAAGTCTCTGAGCGTGTGTTGGTTCAGGCAAAGCTCCAGGTGGCCCAGAGCAGCAGCAGAGTGGCAGTGTACACGGTCAGCACCAACAGGTAGAGACGGAACAGCAGGCGGTCGAGCTTGGAACAGAGGGCTAGCCAATCAGCCTGGGCCGAAGACTCGGCGTCCTCCTGAGACAAAGCCAAGCGGAGGGACACAAGTTCCTGGAGGAGCCACTCCGGCCCAGAGGGGGCATCCTGGATTTCAGTCAGGGACAACAAATCCCCGTCCAGCGAGGGATCCAGCTCGTAATCTACAAGAAGATCAACAAAACAATTAATGTGGATTAATATGTTTCTAGATAAATGTGAGAAATCAAAACCAATCAGGAGGAAAATTAGGGAATCAAGTATAGTACAAACCCCGACTGGTGAGATACTGCAAGGCCAACCGTTTAATAAACAAACCCAGTACTGTTACCTTCACCGTAGAGGTTATGTTTTCTGTGCTGTTTGTCTCTCTGTCAGCAGGATCATGAAAAAACTGTACAATGTTTGTTTTGTTATTCTTGGTGAGAGGTTGGGGTACTGGTGTGAAAGAAATAAAGTCCAGTTTGTAACATGAATGTGAAAAAGATGCTGAAAAGTCTTTAAATGGCGTTTCCTGCATCAGCTGCATTATATATACAGGGTCATGTTGTGACGAGGTTAGATGTGATCAAATATTGTTTGTCTGTCATCTCCATCACAGAGGCCGAGTATCTATTATGTGTAGCCTGTAGCTTCTTTCACCCTTGACCCCACTGAGCACCTTTGATTTGATGAAGCCATACTTTTAAACTCCCTGTCAGCAGGACGTTAATACAAATCCCAGTCTGAGCTTGTTTACCTGCAGACGTGTTGATGTGGTCGAGGGTTTTGATGGAGGTGAAGGCGCTCTCAGTGAAGCTGGGACCACCTGAGCCGTACTTGTCCAGCAGGCAGGCGGACACCGACATTTGTCTGACCTCCTTCTCGCTGTGGTGGAACAGCTTCACCACCAGTATGGATTTGATGAGGCTGAGCATCAGCATGGCCATGCACACCACGAAGAACACACCTGAGTAGAGAGGGGAGGGGAGAAACCCGATAAAGACCAATAAACAAAGTAAAGCATTATTGATAAGATGGTTTTCTGAGAGAACCATGATTAAAACCCACCTATGAGAGGAGTGGTGAGGGCAGACGAGGGCAGATCGTCCGTCAGGTTGACTCTGAACACGGTGTATCCCAGCAGAATGCTGATCTTAAAGGCGATGCGTACGCCACTGTCCAGAGGAAGATAGAAGCTCATCACATCCACCAACATGAGGAAGATGCTGGGGATGAGGAGACCCACCACATACAGCAGGGGGCGCCGGCGGATCAGAACCTGAGCGAGAGATAAGGTCAGAGACGCTTTGAGAGACTGATGGCAGAAGGTGTGAGGCTCTGGTTTTATTTAACCACTGATTCACTAGTTTCTGAAAAACAGTTCAGTCTCTCATCGTGCAGCTGTTTCTTACTTATCCATCTGAAGTCAACTCTGACGTCATTTCCAGCTTTTAAACTGTTTTGTCTATTTGTGATGACGTTTATTATTCAGACACAGATAAAATACAACGCATCATGCAAAAAAATACACACTAAAGCATAAAAAGAAATGATGTCAATGATGTATGTGTATATTCTCAGGCCTGTATTTGCAATATTACAATTGTCAGTGTGTGGTTTTCTTACCTCTAGTACTGAATCTAATTCTATCCACCATTACCACATACAAACTTCAAATATTAAATTTTATTTCTATTCATTTACAGAGTTTTGATCGCTCTAACCTTACTCTGCTTGTACTGTCCGTCAACAGTCCTTGTATAGGGCAGCTGTGGCTGAGGGGTAGAGTGGTCGTCCGCCAACCTGAAAGTTGGCAGTTTGATCCCCAGTCTAACCCCCATCTGCATGCCGAAGTGTCCTTGGGCAAGATGCTGAACCCTGAATTGCCCGAACAGCAAAGTGCTGCTAATAGATGCACTGTATGAATGTTTGTGTGAGTGGGTGAATGTAAAACTGTACTATAAAGTGCTTTGAGTGGTCATCAAGACTAGAAAAGTGCTATATAAATACAAAACAAAAATCTGATAATTTCTATGTCATGTATGTATAAATGTTTATACTTATTTATATTATTATTCTAATGTATTATTTTATTTATAAACATAAAGTAAATACTAAGGAATAGCATGTAAAGGGTGTTAATCGCATTATGTAGATGTTATATATAAATATATGCAGATGATGTACTCTTACTAAACTACCACCAACAAAATCCCAATGAGCCATTACACTCGTGCACCGTTACCGAGAAGCCTCCTTGGGTCCTGGAGCTGAATAAATAAACCTCCCTGAGCTCCACCTGCACTGGGCTCCCCCCCCCACCACCACCACCACCACGTACAAGAAGTCCATTGATCAGGCAGCCGCTGAGACAGTCTCATTATGGAGGCTCACCCTCCCCCCTGTCTATCAGCCCCTCTCTCTCTCTCTGTTTCTGTTTCTTTTCCTGCCAGAAACAGCCTCCGCCTCATCATTTGGCGTTAGCCCACCAGTCCGATCCATGGAGGTCACGGCCAGTTGCTCTGTGCTTTGCAGTTCGAGGGGTTGAGGGGGTGGAACCCACAGAGGGCTCACCCACCGATGAACAATCGCACTTTAGTTACTCGCTCACTAGGAGTGGCTTGTTGGAGAGCACCACAATTACACACGTTAGGATTTGATTAAAGTAACGTTTCTCCATCATTCCCTTACAAATGCAGGCATGCATAACTGAGACGTACATTGAACTGGATGTGTGCGTAGTCCGTCTGGTCCTGGTGGATTTGCCAGTAGCGTGAAGGGACGGACAGCAGTTCCCACTCTCCGTCATTCATGAACTGCCCCTGATCATGAGCGATGGTCTCTGCACTCCTCCACAGAGTCAGGTCTATCTCCTTCACTGCAGAGGGAGACATGTCCAAGGGGTTAAAAACTAAAAGATGGAGGGTAAACTACGTTGATCACTTTTGTTGCCAGGCAGGATTTGTGTGTCTGGTTTCCTGCCAGATACTGCAGTGTTCCTCATACCGGTCAGGGTTAGGTTCTTACTTTGCTGTAGCTCCTGATGACCCCTGCTGATTTAGCAGTGCCATTTACGTCTTGATCTTTAACCAAATTCATGACAACTGACTAAACTCTAATGAAAGAAGAAAACCTTTGCCAAAGACCAGCTCCTGTAAAGTTCGGGATGTTTCTTTTTCATTTTCACCCCTGTCCATTTATATGTTGGTTGTTTGGCTGGTGTTTGGTTGGTTGGTCGGTTGGATGCATTGTGAAAGATGGTGTCACAGATTTGTATTTAACTTGGTGAGAGGATGAGAGACGGTGCAAGAAAAGAGACCATTCGATTTAGTGTGGATCCGAACAAAAGGGCAGATCCAGGAATTTTTGTAACATTGCGTGATTGGGCCTTTTTGACATTTTCCAGCTCCCAGGGAATTATTCATGGATCTTGACCAACAAATTAGCAATATTTGGGGGAATGATATCCATGAGTGTGCAATTTGGTGAGGATCCAAATAGAAATTGGGATCTAGTCAATTTAATTGTGGTTTCATGGGGGCCCTGGAGGAGGTAAGCTCTCAAAATGAGAACCAGAACAAATCAAATACTTTAATCCAACAAACAAATAAAAATGGGATCCTAGTTTAACCATTGCAGGTGTGAAAACTCTGCTTTGCAAACATAGAGACATGTAACCTGAATGTGTTTTCCATCACTAATTCCACACAGACCTGAGTGAAGCCAGCTGCGGAAGGTGAGGCTGCAGTTCTGCTTGTCGAAGGGAAAGGCGTACATCTCAAGGCTGCAGGCCAGCACCACCTGCATGGGTCGGTAGTTCTTCACCGAGCCAGAGGAGTTGACGTAGACGTATGGGATTGGTGGGGACTTCCCAGCGTTCACACTGGGGACACAGAAGGAGAAAATTAAAATTTTCCATCAATTTAATTCAAATAATTAATTAATTAAAAAGGAAAAGACTTTTGCATGTGATTTATTTTGTTATTTATCAACTTGTAAAGACTTAAATCACAGCGAATAATATTTTAAAGTATGTGAGATCTGCTGATCCTCATTTATTTTATGTTTAAACACATAATATAATTCATTTTTACAGATAAACTTTGGTGTCGGACAAACTCTTTTGATGCTGACCACTTGAAAGTGTCTGACAGGAAAACTTGTTTCTAACTCAAAGTCATAAGGATTCAGTGTTTAGATGTTTTGCCATTAGGACTGGGTGAAACAGATGAGAGCTGAAAGTACAAGGTTCACGTCACTAGTTTCTTACAATTCACTAACGATCACGTCAGGGATCCAGATGGCATCAGACGACAGAGAGATCTCGTTGATGCCGTCAAACTCTTCTGGATCCCAGACCAGGAACTCATCAGTCCAGGTCTGCAAACAACACAAGACATGTGTACAGTAAAAATATTAATATATAGTATATTTAAATAGAACAACCAATTCACATACGATATTATACGTTTACAGTGTAAATTCAGAGACAAATATTCAGCAGAACTCAACAAGCTGTTTTTCATTATAATTGTAAAAACATATACGATAAAATGTGTTTTTTACAGAGAGGTTAAATGGTTGTTTTTCTCATGATTATGAAGAATGAAATGAGAGATGAGGGGCCACATACCTGTCTGTACCAAATACTTATTGTAATGCTCTGTGTCTTTCCATCCTGGGTAAAAAGAGAAAAATATACCTTTTGTTATAGATCAAGGCCACGAAATGAAGCAGTTTGACTTAGTTCCTCTTACAGTCAAAGTTGTGTGGTGCAACAAGACAGACGGTTCAACTTTCAATACAACACAAACATTAGTTTTACTCCTTGTGTTAATTCAAAGATATTTGGTTTTCCTGACAAGTGGAAGAGAAAGCGTAAAGTTCTAGAAGTACTGATGTCCTGAAGTACCACATCGAGGACAGACTGCAGTATGAGGTCTATGGACACGGTGGTAGCACTGGTCCAGTTGTGGACCGGCCGAACTCCGCAGTCGTATTTCTTCAGGAGGGTCCTGGTGAGCTGGTTGAGAGCCGAGCGCTTCGGCTTCTCTGGCACACATTCACACAGATGAGCTACAGATGAAGGAGGTTTTCATCAATTTCTCAATGCAAAACAATCCATAAATATTGTACACAAACTTCAATAAAAAGGTGGATCTATGGATTCATCTATCAAATTTCTGGGATTCCAGATCTAAATAGAATTGTATTTTGATATTAGACTGTGAAGACTGTGTAAGGTGAAAGTAACTTTATATAGTTTTATGATTCTACAACTTTTTAATGCAATAATATGAATCTATGAATCATTTTTCTTTAAGAATGCATTAATTACTGCACGTACATGCATTTGATTATGTTTAATTATGGTAAAGAAAAATAATAGATTAAATAAAAATAAATATTTTTACAAAAACACCACAATAACGTCATTTGAAGAAGCATTTCACAAAACAGAAACCCTGCAGGTGATAAATACTTCATACCATACAGGAAATCCATCAGTGAGGAAGCATCTTACCTGAGAGCAGCAGCATGAGCCAAACCAGAGACATGAGGCTTTAGAACTAAATTCCAGGTGTTTTCCAGGTGTCACATGCAGAAGTCTGATATGTTTACACAAAGAAAATCCACAGTTTGATCGAACAGGTTCAGCAGAAGCAGCAGCGAGCGTAGGGACATTACAACGGCCGGAGCAGCACAGAGACTTTGGTTTGCACTGATATTGATTTCCCACTTCTCCCGAGTAATGTGATACGTAAATTAATGAAACTCGCTGGACAGGGAACTCCCTAAAGGTTTGTTTAGTGCCTGTTTATTGCTTCATTGCAGAGGATTATCTAGTGTTGTAAAGGTGATTTTAAGACACCGAAGAGAGCGAGTTGGGATTAAATTCATTCTTCACAGTGGAGTTTACAAACAAATCCTGATGTAGACTAATGAAGATACTGGTGTGAAAGAAATAAAGTCCAGTTTGTAACATGAATGTTCCTGATCGAGATGCTGAAAAGTCTTTAAATGGCGTTTTCCTGCATCACGTACATTATATATACAGGTTCATGTTGTGACGAGGTTAGATGGGATTAAATATTGTTTGTCTATAATACAAAGCTCCATGTTTTACTAGTTTTAACTATAATCACTTATTTGCATTAGTTAATTTAAGGAATTCAACATTTTCAACAACAAAAAATACCATATATTATCAATATCATCTTTTATAATAACAACATCCTATAGCTTTTCATACAAATATCAGCGGAGTGAGACACGTGGAGGAAGCTGAATTGCACTTATTGGCATAAATTAATTTCAGGAATTCAACATTTTAATTTAAATGTAGAACATGTAAATTATGCATTTAAATGTATGTGTTCTCTTTATTCATAAGGGGGAAAAATCACTTACATCAATGACAGAAAATATCATATATTGTCAGAAGGCATCAGCTTCTTATAGACGTTAAAACAGGAGATGTAACAGAAAGTTAAAAGTCATTTGAAAAAATGAAAAAAGACAAAAAACATACAGAAACAGAGTTTTATCCGATAAAATACAAATATTTAAGCATTACCCAATTAATATATCATCAAAAGATAATGTCATCCTGTAAAATCCGTTTGTTTTTTACAGTTTATATGTATTAAATATTTGTATTGTATCTATTTAAAGTATTGAATGATGACGAAGTGTAAACTCGATGTTACTTCATTGTAAAGTTTAATTTGACTTCAATGTAATAAAATGTTCTGCCGTTCCGGTCGCGAGAGCGCGCCCGCCTTGATGTCAGCCTCGCGATGGTCCCGGTGCACGCGCGAGTGTCCCTTGACAGGTGGGCGCGCGCAGCTGGCGGCTCGCTCGCGCCGCTGACGGATGGAGCTGGTGTGACTCCGGATCTCTTCCGACACTTTGGGACGAAACCGGAGGAAAACCGGGTTTTTTTCATCCGCGATGAGAACCGAACAGAGTGAACAGGGAGAGAACTCCACCAACTCGGTGAGCGCAGAGCATGACGGGAAAGTAACAATAAGTAACCATGAGTGTTAACTAACGTGAACTCCAACACTAACCCCCAGACAGAATCCTGACCTGCCTTAGAAAACACCGCATTTACACTTTGACTTTAATTTAACTGTATCCACACAGGTTTAAAACACATGGGACATTGTTATATTGTTTATTTAGCACACGCTGTAAAATCCGGCTCACATATAATTCACCAAACGGCTTTTATTTTAATAAAATCCATATATATGTCCCCAATGTGGCTGATGAGCAAACAGGGATTTCTGTCTGAAACCAGTTTAGCTTCTTATCTTATTACACATTTATTCTCTAAATCACAAACACGTAAATTAGTAACTAACTTTAGAATCAAAAGATGTTTTCAGGTATATGACCAAAACTAATCAGAACCATATTTCATTATATATTTTACAGATGTTTATATAGTTGAATATGGTGCTAATACGTTTTAATCATATGTGACTATAGCAAATACATGATGTTTACAGATATAGTCACATAAGGCTAAACCTTATGACTACCACATTCCATGAGATATAGTTATAGAATATATAATGAAATATGGCTGTGATATTTCAAAACAAATTCTACAGGCTGTAAAACATCCCATTTCTGTCTCAGTGTTATTCGAGGCTGTAACATGTAGATAAATCAGTGTTGGGCTCTGTCTCCATCCGACCAGACTTCATCAATAGGCCTTTCTAATTCCAGCCCCCCCCCCCCACCCCCCCATACAGGACATGAAGCCAAGTCTCTTCTGGGGCTAAAGGGTTCGGGGGTTCGAATGCTCACTCACACTGTAGAAATTATGAGGTGTCAAAAGAAAATCATGTGTTTGCATGTGTTTTCTGTTTGGTATTGACATGGGAAGTGTGTGTCTTCTGTGTGTGTGTGTGTGTGTGTGTGTCATAGCAAGAGAGAGAGAGAGAGAGAGAGAGTGAAAGACACCCACTGCCTTTGTCACTCAGCTCTGGTGGCATGCTGAGTGGAATGATAAACACAAGTCTGTGCTATCCATGTCAGACGCTTTAAATAGAGGCTAAGCAAGAGGGTCTCAGATAGCCCCCGGGCTCCATATAAGTCTGGTCGGCTCTGTGTGTGTCTGTGTGTGTGTGTCTTTGTGTGTGTGTCAGAAAGAGACCCTGACATGTCCACCTGCTGCCGGGGGGGGTGGAGGGCTTTATATAGCACCTCTCGCTCAGCAGACTCTTGTTATTTCTTCCTTGTGTCTGTGAAGTGAAAACATATGACGGCCTGTGAGAGTTTGTATTTGATGACGACTGATCAGAAAGTATTAATACACTTCTGTTAGGTTAACAGTTCAAGGATGCACTTGTCAAGTCAGGGGGGGGGGGGGGGGGGGCAGTTGATTGACCTTTGTTCAAATCTTCAAAAACTGCATCAAAAGAATCGTTTTGGGGACGTACGCTGATTTGTATTCTTGCATTGAGTTAAATGAAAAGATTCAAGCCTCATGTCGGTGCAGTACATGTGAAGCAACCACTGGCAAAGTTGGCACAAAGTCTGGAAACGAGACGGCACAGATCCAAAAAAACCAACAGATTTCTCTTCAGTTTCTTCAGGGATCAGTCGCGTGAACCAGGGCGTGAAATCCGTCCTCATATGTGCTTGTGTACAGGAATGAGACCGGTACCAGTGGAACGCAAATAAATCTCCCAAAATGCCCAAAACTATTAATATTGTAATTTTCCACAGTTATTTTTTTAAAGCTGCATCGTCCTGACACGTGTTCGTCCTTCAGCTCCACATCCACACACCATGATGTGTCGACACATGTGTGCGTCAGAAGCCACGACTGAGGCCTACTTTTATCTTCAGCTCTCACATGAGTCACATTGTGTTCACATGAGTCACGGTGGACTGTGAGTTGGAGAGTTATGGACGGTTAAACCTGGGTTGCATATAGGGTCACATAGTCAGGGTTATTCATCAATTAGATATTATAACAGAAACCTATTGCTATTTGCAAGAAACCTGTTTTATTTGTGTTTGATTCAAACATTTGAAATGACAGGTGTTAGATTAGCTGATGGACCAAACTAAAAAGTCAAAGACCATGTTAAATAAGTTTCTCTCTAACATGGTTCCTTTCATCATCACACTGATGCACGGACATATGGATATTGTGGCTCTGTCTCTGGATAGTGGGAGGAAGTGGAGTTGTGTCATGCATTTCCAAAGCCAGTCTGTCAATAACCCAAACTGTGCATGTGCCATTAAACAAATGTCAGTTTCGGAGACGCGTGGCTGATCTCATGCTTGTTGTTGCCTTGTGTCTGATCTTATTCCTCAGCAGAGCGAGATGCTGATCAACCAGCTGAAGGAGATCACTGGCATCCAGGACCCACAGATTCTCTACAGAGCCTTGAAGGTAAGATCATCAAGGGTCAATAGATGTTTAACGACAACTCACGCTGCGGAGAAAAAGGAACGTCCGAACAAACTGTCGTGACAATCCACCGCTAGAGCCACACGGGACGCTGCTCTGTAATTAATCGAAAATTAAATGGTTGTTATAAGAGCAGAGCAGCTCCACAGTGTCGAACTTATGTAGTAATGCAATACTTCATTATTTTATTGCTAATTCCTCTGCAGACACTATAGCTCCTTTATCATGTCCTTGTCTCGTCCCTTAAAGGCCAGTCAGGGGGATGTTGGACATGCTGTGGGACTGTTAACAACGCAACCTGCAGAGGTTCAGGATCCTGGAGAACCAGAGGAGTCCGGGGCCCCTGAAGAGGCCTGGGAGGGCCCAAAAGGTACAGCAAGGGCCAAAATAGACTGGCACAAAATTCTGACTGAATTTAATGTAATTAATATACAATTACACCCTTTAGGATTAGTCAATGCTTGTTTCACACTGTTTTCAAATGCTAGAGTGTGTTATTATTATTGCTAAATGTTCTGTTTCGTAAAAGTTGAAAGAATTGTCTGACACTAGATTGTTGCACGTTGTTGTGTATTTTTCTTCAGGAATTCGTAAAGATGAGCTGCAGGCGGCCATAGAGCTCAGCCTGCAGGAGTCCCACAATGCCCAGGAGGAGGAGAGAGAACTTCACAGGTGCTTTTTCAGCTTTTGACTCTGGTTTGATTTAAGTTAGAAATCGCAGGAGACAGTGGATCAAACATCTAATTGATTGAGACTTAATTATACAACCTGTGCACAGGGCAGATAATGTGAATACGTCAGCCTGTGTCTAGCAGAGTTGTCAGATCTGTGTTTCTGAAACGGGAACCTTCATGATGTTCTGTCAGGGCTCTGGAGGCCAGTGCAGAGGAGAACGCAGCGAGAATGAAGAGGAAACGATGTGAGGCCCAGGGCGACATGAGCAGCCCCGCAGACTGGATCCGCCAGGACGACTGGCCCGTGGGCATTCGCAACGTGGGAAACACCTGCTGGTTCAGTGCCGTCATACAGGTAATAAAAGTATTATGATAAAATTCACAATGCACACATAGGGAATGTTCTGTGAGGTGCACCGAGCTCCTTCTGAGTGTCCACCTGCTCCCACAGAGCTAAATAGCTCCCTCATTCTGCTCTACGAACATTTATAGACTTGTTTCCCTTCCAAGTTTTCTAACTTTAGTCTGTCAGAGGTGTCAAACCTTGTTTTCAGGTAGCAACAGACTTTTGGTCTTTCACAACCGACTAGAGCTCAACAGATGTCGCTATGGATATTCTGGGATAAAACATTTCTGATACCGATCTATTAGTCAATATATATGAATATTTAAAAAAGAATAAATTTGCAGTGATTCCCAAGATGTCGTTATCAAACCCTTATGACAAAGATTATTATAATAGTATAAATTATAAATAACTAAACATAAAAAGAAAATACAACCAAATATATAGAACTTCAATTGACAAAGTAAACACAATTTTTAAATACAATGTAAACATGAATACTCATATCGGTGCATAACGCTGATACTGATATGTGTGTGTGAGGGCTCATATCGACTGATGTCTTCATGCTTTTAAAGTGACAGCACTGAATTCTAAATCATCAACTCATAACATGATAATAAAATTAAACGTCAGAAGTTAAACGAGCGTGTGGAAATCTTCACATCTACAGTATTTTTTTCTGAGCTGCTAATTCTATTAAAAGTCCATTCCCGACTGAAGGTAGTCAGACCTATCAGGTGGCTCGGCAGAAACCGGAGCCTCATCGAGCGGCTCAGGCCGTGTGGATGATTAAAGAGCGAGGGACACGATGATGGAAGCGAGCGGAGCACTTCCGAGTCAGAGAAGACGGCGGCTATTTGTCTCTGTTGAACTCAAACGTGCTTCTGCTTCGACTGAGACGTCAAACCCTCTCAGGACAGAGGTTATTGTCTGGAAATGAGAAAATGAGGGCGTTGTAGTTTGAATGCAAATTTAACTGACATCTTTTGTTTACAAGTCAAACAGAGCCCAGCTCTCGATAAAGCCGTCTCCCTTAACAAAGTAATTATACTATCAGATTTAGACTGAGTGACCACATGATTCAATTGTCAGTTCATTATCCTTTGTGGTATAAATTACAGTAAAACTGAGATAAGCAGTAATTGAATTTCCCACACAAATGGAAAAATATATCATAAGTGCTCAGAGGCTCCACTCACCGACCCACATGACAAATAAGACGAGCTGACAGGTATTAATGTGTTTAGCTTATCATGTTTTTAGTGGCAGGGCATGTGTGTGGAGCTATTATCCTTAAAACTAATATTATTATTATTTAGTTTTAAATCTGGAAACTGGAAGAATTAAACTGTGTTCCTGAAAAGATCTGGAGCAGCAGACGCCTGATTTTGAAGCTTGGAAATTCAGGAGATATTTCTTAATGGATCCTGCGACACAATTCTCTCCCACTGTTTATTCATGAGGTCGAAGGAAACTTTTAATGTGATTTTAAGAGCAATTGGAGTCAATTTTGAATATCTCATTCAGATAATTTACTAATTTACTGCCGTGACTTTGATAAAGTGATGAGCTCCACTGCTGAGTGCTGAACTCAGAGTCACAGTTTGTTTTTTAACCTCTATTTAATGATAAATTAGATATTTGATATATTAAATCCGTGGTTTGACTAAAAAACTGGATTATTAAGGAATAATGCTCCTTCATTTCCTTTTTGTTCTAGTCTCTGTTCCACCTGCCTGTGTTCCGGAGGCTGGTTCTCAACTACCATCTGTCTGAGCGACTCCTGGAGAAGTGCAAGAGCCACTCAGTGAGTAAATCAGAACCTCTTCACACGACTTCAGCCAGCGCAGGGTTTGAAGTTTGAATCTCTGACTCTGTGTGTCTAGGACAAGAGGAACATCGCGTTCATGCAGGAGCTGCGTTGCCTGTTCGCCCTCATGCTCGGCTCCACCCGCCGGTTCGTGGATCCCTCCGCTGCCGTGGAGTTACTGCGCGATGCCTTCAGGAGCAGTGAGGCCCAACAGGTACAACACACACATGCTGTATTTGTCATTTGTTACTTTCTCAGAGGCAGGAGGCAGGGTGCATGTCTGGCAGCACCTTGTTATCACCTCTCGGGTATGTCAGCACCTGAGTGTTAGATCATCGCCATAATTAATCACAATATAATTTAAATTTACATTTGTTTTGGAAGATATACACAGTCTTCACTTCCTTTCTTGAGCTACCACTGAGACTTAGGGTTAAAGACAGTGACTATGTTTACATGGACACCAATGATCTGACATTATAAAGGTCTGAATAAGCCTCACAGCATTTTCTGATTACCTAAAACCTCAGAATAAGCAATAATCGAATCAAGACGAGGAGTATTCCTGATCTTAGTTGCATTATGTAGACATGTATACGTCTTAATCTCATTTTACTGCATTTTGCAGCATTGACATAATCCGACTATACGTTTTATTCCATCCTTTCTAATGTCTTTATTCTAGGATGTAAGCGAGTTTTCCCACAAACTGCTTGACTGGCTGGAGGACGCATTTCAACTGGCTGCCAGTGGAAAGTAAGTTCTCTGCTGATGACACCCTCATGCATGCTTCATGACTACTCTTCATTGGATTCATAACCATAATGTCATGTTTTTCTTTTAGCAACGCCGAGGACAAACAGAAAAACCCCATGGTCCAGCTTTTCTACGGCACCTTCGTAACTGAAAGAAAACACGAAGGTGTGGTTTTGTAGTTTTGTCGTAATCAATCTGCGTTTTCTTGTCAGCCACTCACGGTTGTTGTGATTCTGTTGTAGGTAGGACGCTATGCAACACCGAGCAGTTCGGTCAGTATCCCCTTCAAGTCAACGGCTTCAACAACCTGGATGAATGTCTAGAAGGAGCTATGGTCGAGAGGGAGATCGAATCACTGCATTCAGAACACAGCGTTACACCTGGTCGTGAGGTGAACGTCTTCACCCGCCGACAGCAGCAGAAATTTTGACCTGCTTTGACTTTTCATTGTTTGTGAAAATCTGACTCTGTGCTAAGACGATTTTGTATTTTCTCTCGGTTGCAGAGATGGTTCAACAAGTTGCCGCCGGTCCTGACGTTTGAATTGTCCAGATTTGAGTTCAACACTCAGCTCGGTCGTCCTGAAAAGATACACAAGAAACTGGAGTTCCCACAAATCATTTACATGGACAGGTGAGCTTTGTGCAGATAATATAACATAGAGAGTAAATGTATTGTGTTGACTCGCTCCAACACAGTAAAAACGAATATAATTACACTAAGACTAAAGCTGCTTTAGGGTTAGGGTTACGTGTGGAGGATCCAGCGCGAGCGAGTGGGCACATCGGTGACATTTCTAACATGTGACGGACGTAAAAACTGAAAAAAAAAAGAGAAGCCACACACGTAGAAGAAGGACATTCTCCGGAGTTCACGTCTGCAAACAGCTTTAGAATGTGAAAAGTAATTCCTGTATTTGCTCCAAAATGTACTGGGTTCTTTCCAGGTTCATGCCCCACATGCCATTACATTTCATGACAATTCTGTCCTGTAGTTTTAGATTAATCCTGCTCAACAACGCCGATTAAAATATTACCTCATTAGCGGAGGTCAAAATGACCACAGTAGGAGAGTAGGTCTGCACCAGTTTTCACCAGGACATTTAGATGCTCAGTGTATTATCGATGTAGAATGGAGGATCATAACATATCCTTTAACAAATATTACATACTGATCAATTCTTGGTTCACAGATATCTTCACAGAAACATAGACCAGACCCATGAGAGGAGAGGGGAGGTGAAAAAACTCAAGGAGCAACTTGCAGTCCTTCAACAGAAGTTTGAGTGGTACGTTCGTCGTTAAAGCCGAGACCTGACATCAGTTTATCTAATAATCTAATTGTCTCTAATCGTCTTCATTCAGC
Organism: Verasper variegatus; assembly: GCA_026259375.1. NCBI lineage: Eukaryota > Metazoa > Chordata > Actinopteri > Pleuronectiformes > Pleuronectidae > Verasper > Verasper variegatus. The sequence goes on from CM048051.1 coordinate 4,112,085, forward strand.
AGCTACAAAAACTACGGCTCAGGACCGACCAAGTATCCTCTGGCTGACATGCTGCAGTTTGTGTTGGAGTTTGCTACGACCAAGCCCACAAGTGTGTCCCCGGCCGAAGACCTGAGACTAGCTGCGTCTTCACCGACTCCGCCAAGTCCCCCGCTCAGTGAACCCACATCCAGAGAGAACGGGTGTGAACCAGAAAACTGTACAAGGCACCGAACACACAAGTATTTGACAGGACTTCTCACAGTATTTACAAGTTGGAATATTTACAGCTCATATTTACAGTAATAGCAATATGGTCATTTTCTTTATTCGTTCCCTGGAATCTAGAGAAGACACAAAACATTTGTCAACATTTCCTTGCTGTTAAAAAGACGGAGCCTTGTCGGTAGCAGGTACCTTCCCTTTTCCGTTAGAAGAATGCTGTTGTGTTTTCTTATTTGCGGTTGAGTTTTGTGATTTGTTCTATTTAGTGATTTGTTGTTGTGTTGTGTTATGATTTGCACTTCAGGGCCACCGTACTAGAGACCAAAATGTTCCTTTGAAGGAATGTGTAAATCGACAGTATTATTATTATTATTTTATTCTAATATACACTTCAATTATACTAATATCAAAGCATAAAAGCAGCTCAAGGAGTTTTATAGGAAGAAAAGTGGTTAAAACAGGTAACAGGTAACATTGTATTGTACATAATTACTTCATATAAAGCTTAATAATTACACACCCATGTTTCTGTTGCCCTTCAGTGAACCAGAAGACACAGATTCTTCCGAGGGCCTGGTGTCCAGCGTGTCGAGTTGCCAGCGGACCCCCATATACAAGCCCTTCACCCAGTGCAGACACCCCGTGGACTGCCCCCCGCACCCTGCCCCACACAGCATCACCGACGAGGAGCTCCACTTTGTTAAGAGCTGCCTACAGCGCTGGAGGACCGAAGTCGAGAATGATATCAATGGTATTCTGATGCAAATACACACCAACACAATTATAACACTGCCTATTCACTTCGGATTCATGGGCTTTGTTCTAGATATGAAAGGCATCACCTGTATCTCCTTGTATCTCTGTTTTTGAAGAGGTTTTCTACAATTAGACTTTAGAGTTTGCTTTTAATTGACAGAAACAGGGTTGGTCAGATGGTTAATAAAAAGATATGTTGGATTCTGCCGCGTTTACATGTGACAACAGATGGAGCAGAATGCGATCAATCTCCGATAAAAGAGCAGCGAGTTGAAGATTTGCCAAAGGCGGCTCCTTCGCTGCGCTTTGTTCCTGGTTTTAAAAATACCTGGTGTATGAATATATAAATAACCGGTTCAGGCTGTTTCTCAGTGGCCTGTGACTCACGGCCGGCCAAGGCAATAGAGTTGAGTGGTAGTCCTGTGGCTTGAGTAGCAGTTGGAGAAATTCACTTTCTCAAACAATATGATACGCGACAATGAAATGAGTGATATAAGACAAGGTGCGGCGCCCCACGAGTAGTGTAAGATAAGATAAGGTACAAGACGATATGACTAATGTATGATAAGGTAAAGTAGCCCCACATTGGGAAATATTTGCCAAAATATGGCCGGAAATATGTAAAGGAATAAGATATGGTGCTAAAGAAATACATTTCCACTGAGCTGTACGTGTAATATACTAATTCTCAGTTTTTGTTTGTTGTGTGTGTGAACGTGCGTGCGTGTGGGTGTGCGTGTGCGTGTGTCAGAGCTACAGGCCAGCATTGACAGGCTCAGTCAGAAGCTGGAGGGCATGTACTCAGACAACAGTCTCTGTCAGGTGAGACTTACACTTCATCCACTGTCACACACACAGAAGCTGTGGAACGTGGATTTATCTCGATCTGTGTGGAGAAACAGAAAATCACGTGATAACAAGAACCAATCAGATCACTGTTGTACTGCAGAGCTTCAGTGAACCTTCAGTATTATCACTGTCCTGGTATCTAGGCCCCCTACAGACTCCACGCGGTGCTCGTCCATGAGGGCCAGGCGTCGGCGGGTCACTACTGGGCCTACATCTACGACCACGCCAACCAGCGCTGGATGAAGTACAACGACATCTGCATCACCGAGTCGTCGTGGGAGGAGCTGGAGCGCGACTCGTTCGGGGGCATGACCAACGCCAGCGCCTACTGCCTGATGTACATCGACGACAGGCTACCGCACCTTATTACAGGTACACCGCCATGTGCTTTTCAATCAGCAATACCGTACCGTGGGAACTAGTGTGTGACTCGGTCCCTGAGAGTCTGTAAATATAGGTCATATATTGTTTTTTGAGTAAGTTAACCCTTCCTCACATCTACCTAGAAGACACAGATGACGAGACAGGCCAGATGCTGCACGGCATGGACTCCCTGCCGCCCGTCCTCAGGCGCTACGTCCACGAAGACAACCGCTGGTTCCAGCAGGAGCTCAGCGAATGGGAGGAGCAGTTCTGCCAGACGGCCGCGCCGCAGGGAGAGACCACCGCTTCTGCCGAGATCCCAAATCCTGACGTCCAGCAAACAGCTGTTGAGCCAGCACCTCAGTCAGGACCCCCCACGGAGGAGGAGGAGGACCAGGGAGCCGCTGAGGAGCCAGAGCCAGAGCCAGAGCCAGAGCCAGAAGCAGAGCCAGAAGCAGAGCCAGAGCCAGAAGCAGAGCCAGAAGCAGAGAAGGATCCAGAGGCCGAACCCGGAGAGAAGCCTGAAGGTCAGCTGTTGTTGTTTTTTAACTATGTGGCAAAACATGCTGAAGTGACTGTAACTAGCCTGGTACAGGATATGGAAGCCATTTCAACATCCTGGAAGCAAAAGTAGCTTTCCAGTAGGAACATGTGTGTTTATTCACAGCCTCTCTCATCACCCTCTTTGACCCCAGAAGAATCAGAGTCAACACCATCACCACCACCACCGCCGCAGAGCCCTGGCCTCCAGCCCGACGACAGCAGCACTGCAGCCGTCACCGACACCGACGCCCCGGGGCCCGGTCCGAGCTCCACTTCAGCTGAGAAGGAGCCGCAGAGTCAGGTGGTCACCTCCGCGACACCCCTCCCGTCTGTTTGCCCCTCTGTTGGATGTGGGTCAGAAATTCCAGGCCACAAAAATAATTGTGTATATCTGGGTCAAGGGTTGTGTTTCACCCCTTAGCATAGCGATGGAAATCTGAACTTAATGTCAGGCCGAAGTGCAGCGCAACCTACAGATGGATTAAAGGTCACGAGTAATTACAGACATCAACTGATTTGTTGTTTTACACTCAGTCACTTGTTCAGATACATAAATAACATTGAATATATAAAAATAGATATAAGAAACAACAAACTCATCCTGGGAAATTGTTGAAGATGTCACAAGACACCTCCCTCAAAAACATTCCCTTCTGATCTGGATCCTGCTGACAGACACACAGACAAACTGTTTCACCACCTGCGACCAAATGTCAACAGAACTGATTCTAATCTTCCTGAATGTAGGATTTGTTGTAAGTTGTTCCATCAGAAGCCTGTAAAGTAATTTAATTAAGGTAGTGACCTGTAAAGCCCTTGACACATTGATTTATCGAACACGACATAATTCAATCGAACTCATAATAACATTAATATTTTTAAATCTTTCTCTGACAGACCCCTGACCCCGAAGCAGAGCTCAGAAACCCGACATCACCTGACCTCCACGTGGATAAGGACGACGCAGAGGTGACGGACCTCGGCTCCAAAGCTGAAGACGAGACGGAGGCCTCCGGAGACGCCCCTGAACAGGAAGCAGAGCAGCAGGAGGAGACGCAGCAGCAGGACGTCCCGCCGGCGAGGCAGCGGCAGACCGAGGACGAGGTGTCAGAGGTGGAGATCCCGAACGTGGGCAGGATCATGGTGAGGGCTGATGCTGATGGATACAATGAAGAGGTAAGGACAGGAAGTTGTTTTGTCTTTTTAAGGTAGTTAGTCATCAGTTTCTCTTTCATTTAATTTCTCTTCTCCGTTGTTTCCTCTTTTCCCAGATGATGCTGACTCCAGCTATGCAGGGCGTCATTATGGCCATAGCCAAGGCCCGATACATTTTCGACAAGGAAGGCCCAGAGGCCGGCCTCATCAAGGTTTGATCAGTTTCACAAAATCACCCCATGATCTTACTTTGAATTTACTTTTGAAGTAAACCACTCTGCAGTTTTAAATATGTATGTGCCTCGGAAATATACTCATTAGATATTTAATATTGCAAAAAGACTACGATTTAATCCCTTTTCTTGAATTCTCAGCTGCAGATTTCCTCATTAATAATCCTCAGCAAACACTGTATTAACAATTATCACCATTATTAGTAGCCTCTGAAAGATTTCCTTCAATAAATGATGAATTTCTATAAACCACAGTATTATTTTTGACCTTGTCTCTTGACTCATAAACTTGAATAATCTCACCACAATCTCCCATTTTATCGACCACACAGAAAGTACACATTAAACATATTAAATATCTATTTGCTCCCTTCACTTGTGTTGAAGCCCAAAGGGACAATTTGCTTGTTTGTGTGTATTTTGATGAGATTAAAGTTAAATATCCGTCTTCACTCAGTTAGCGTCGCTGCACAGTCCCTGTGTGAGGTCTATTGGTCACGATGAGACTGGATCAAATCAAATGTGTTTTCATGCTGTTTCATGTTTTCTAATTGAAATATTGAACATGTCCCACTGGTTCCCTCAGGCCTTCCATGAGGAGTACTGCCGCTTGTTTGAGCTCTCCCAGGAGGAGACGACGCCCCAGGAGGATCCTCGTCTGCAGCACGCTCTGGTCTACTTCTTCCAGAACAACGCGCCCAAACGCATCATCGAGAGGACGCTGCTGGAGCAGTTCACTGACCGGAACCTGAGCTTCGACGAGAGGTGCACACAAACATCGGCCAAAATGAGTCTCCCTTGTTTTGGATTAGGACGTTTTTAAAAGTATTAAAAAATGAGAGAACAGATAATATAGTGGCTACATCTTGGAGGGAATCACAAGCCCTAAAATCAAGGAGAAAAACCTCTGTTGGACGTTTAATAAAATACGTTGTGAGATTAAAAGTATCAGGGGATTAAGATAAAAGATAGAAGATGATAAGATATAAGAAATAGAATATTAAGAAGAGAAGAGTCCCACAAATGTTTCAGTTACAAAAAAAATTGTATTATCAAATATACAGTATATAATGTACAAATAATTGCACATGGTATTGCACAGATACAAATATTTAAATAGCCCTGACAATGTACAATATCTACACGTAGCAGAGGTGAGTGACTAAAGTGAAATGGTTTTTACTCACAGCAGCAGCTCCTCACTAAAAAAAAAAGCTTATTCCACCACCTAGTGTCCAGAGCAGAGACGTGCAGCTGTCGTCTGAAAGCGTCTGATCTCTTCATGTGTGCTTCATGTGCAGGGCCATCAGCATCATGAGGGAAGCCCGGGCCAAGCTGCGCCTCATCAAGCCAGATGACATGGACATGGATGAATACTTGGTACCGTCTATCACCTGAAAGAATCAAGTGTTATGATTTCTTAGTTCAGGAAGTATCCAAAGCTTTACTAGGAACTAATGGTTATGAAGCACAGTGTAACAGGCAGTTGAGGAAGTGTAAAAGTATTGAGAACAGTTTATTTTGGCCTTATTATGGGATTTAAGATTTCCATTCATATCCCTGTAGACATATAAAATGTATTTTTGTCTCTTTAAGGTTAAAAATAGAAAAAACATCAGCAAGAACAAACTGGCCTGTTCTCTAGTACAAAAAATAAAAGCTTGAATTCGAGGAGGCAGAAACAAAAAAAAAGGAGCTGCAGCAACGACAGGAAACAAACCCAACTGTGGCTTGTTGTGTGTTTGCTCTCTCACAGCAGTGGCACGACGACTACAGGCTGTTCAGGACAGTGTTTGTGTACCTGCTGACCGGCCTGGAGCACTACCAGCACGGGAAGTAGGTGTCAAATATTCACCGCCTGCTCCACCTGACCACTAACTGTCACATCACTTGTGCAAATTCAATATTCATTCTATTTATAAAAATGTTGACATATTCATTCTGTATAAGAATGAAGAGATAAAAACAACAGTTTAAAGGTTTGTTTATGAAGAAAGGAATATAACGTTAATAAAGTAGCAAACACAATTTTAAATAATATTGATGTACATAAATGAATTATATGTTTTAGGACTGAAAATTTACATTTACACTGTGTGGATGATTTACATGTATAAACAAAACTGGGACTGGTTGTATGATACTTGTGTTGACTTACGTAAATGTGTGTGTGCACGCGTGTGTGTGTGTGTGTGTGTGTGTGTGTGTGTGTGTGTATTGCAGGATGCGGGAGGCACTGATCTACCTGGCTCATGCGTACGAGACCAACTCCACTCTGCTGAAGAACGGAGAGAAACGTGGCGTGGACAAGTCGCTGATTGGGGTTTACAGGAGGAAATGCCTCACTGTGAGTCAAGCAGCTGCCACGTTCGCTGTGTGGAGCAACATTTCATCAATGTGAAGCATCAGAATCACGATGAAAAGGCAGGAGAAACTTTGCGACATTAATAAAAACACCTTCTCCATCCTCCTCCTCTTCCAGGTGTTGAACGAGAGCGCCTCACGATTGTTCTGCAGCGGCGAGGAGAGCAAGGTGGAGGAGGGCGTCGCCATCATGGACGAGGCCGTGATCCCCTGTCTTCACCTGATGAGCCGGGACCTGGTTCTATCGCAGGAAGATCGGGACGTCACGGAGAGCATCCGCAGCCACTGGTGCTGCCGCCTGGGCCAGGACATGGAGGGTGAGTTCAGCTGAATTAACACATGAGCACGTGGTTTCAAAATGTACAGACAATCATCTCTTTGTGGCTCCTCCCATTTCTTATATTGGTTATTATTTCATTTAAATACCTCAGGACCTTACGGTGGATTGTTTCTGCAATTTACTGTCGTAGGTTTCCCAACATACAGTAGTAGATTTGTAGGGATGTAGTCCTCCTTCAGTTGCCTTATATAGCACATATATCACATTAATATCTCTAATGCGATGGGTGGAACAGCTTTGTGGTCTGATGTCAAATGGTAGTGATGATGATGATGATGATGCTCAAAGTTTCCCAGGTTTGCATCAGTTAGTTATTTTCTGCTGTTTTCTTTTATTGCAGAAACAATAAATTGCTGTATTGAGAAATGTGGACATTCCCCACTGCTGTTTTAAAACAAACAAAACTTCAACTTAAACACTTAACTCAAACAAAACCCCGGAAACTACCCTCTAACTGCTTCTCATTTTAACTGTGTTCATCCTCTGTTTGCAGACTCATTGCAGGTGAAGTTGGGTGAGTTGCTTCCCCGGGTCCTGGACGGCGCAGCGGAGGCCGTCGTGCTCAAAGACCCTCCCAAAGTGCACGTCAACCAGGCACACGACCTGTGCAGCCGCCTGGCCGCTGTCATGGAGTCCATTCACAGCACGACGGTGGTCAGCGTGAAGTAAAGTGAAACCTCCGACAACCTCCTTCAAAACGTGCACCCTCAATGCAAGCAACACGGACGGTGGACTGTTCTGTGCTGAGCGACTGTGGGGTGGAGACATTTGTGTTTTTCACTTTATCTGCTGCTTTGGCGTCGCACACAAATATTGTTTTTGATATGTTAACACGTGCAAGCTGCAAGCACTCATTGGGGATTAGTAGATACGGGAGGGGGCAGGGCTGTCACCACGTGAATACACGCTCATTGCAACAGCATTAACTCGTCACAAAAAAGAAAATTTGTTCTACCCCAAAATCCTTTGAAGAATTTCTCGTAAAGCTTTAAATCTGTGAGAATGATCAATTTGCATCTGCAGCTTCCTTCTGGCCAACGTTCAAATGTGCTGAAGCTGCAGAGAGGATTCTAAAGATTTACTCTGTGTAACTATCACCGACAATTATTCGTGAAACCAACCTGCTGACGTGAAACAACATGACGTCAGCAGAGCGATGATACGTCAAAATCCGACTCTGACTCGCAGGTACTCGGAAAAGTTCGTAAATGGACCTGTTGTACTGACACTGGCATAATTGTTCAGACGTTTTTCGGGGATTAACTCCGCAAAATCGTTTTCCGGAGTTTACCTTTTAATATGAAGAAACTTAGCTGGAGACTGTTTGGGTCCGATACGTTCACAACAACAGGAAAACATCTGTAACATTCAGACGGAGTAACATCTGTGTATCGGGGGGGGTATCAGAAGTATCAGAAATGTGCGAAGCAACTGACTCAGACATTTGCCTTCTCACGTACAACCACTCTAGAAAATTTCAGGAAAATGCTCAGACTTCAGACTCTGAAAGCAGCTTCAGACCGTGACACAACTCTGCTGGGATTGTTGATTTGCTGATTGTGTTGCTAAGCAGCGTGAATGCACGATGAAGCCTCTTGATTTGTACTGCACAGTAACAGAGTTGTGTTTGTTAGCTCTTTTTTTTTTTAAATATATATTTTATATTACTTTGTATTTTTCCAAAACAGACTCTAGAAAGTTTTACGAGTAAAGGAAATTCAGAATTGTATTCACGGTATGCAGTGATGCATAAAACATATTAATGTACGACTTTATAAAAAGGGAGCTGGCTCAGAACACTCCATCTGTGAGCTGTAGTGTTAAGTGGCAGCTCTTCTTTGTATGACAGCACCTTGCATATACAACTGTGCCTTCTTTGAGATGTTTCTGTAACAGCTGCTGAGTCCACACTGCCTTTTCACTTGGTGTCTGTGATGATACTCAATAAATGTTTAAAATACCCCGTTTACTCCTTTGTTATTTACTCCATAATGAGGAACTGTGGCATGGGGTTAGGGCTAGACATTTTACACATTGATTAACAATTATGTGAAAATGCCCAAACCAAAAAGAATTCATTCCAACAACTCGCTTGTATTACGAGTGAAAAACCTAACCCTAACCCTGTTGGGCCTTGACGGAGGTTGGAGCTTCACTGAGGTCAGCTTCTCTCTGAAAGTAAATCTTCTTGAATATATGTATTTGTAAATAATTGTCAAAGATTTACACCTAATTGGTTAGAGACGCCTGAGAGACATCTAGTTTGTTTCCATTTTTTAAACAATTAGAAAAATACATCCAGAATGATCAATTTTAGCTCCCGACCGATTCTCCTGCCATTTTCCCCTCCACCTTCTAACAACTATTCGGTCTCATTTGCATTTGTTCGCACTGTTTGTTTTGCGGACCGTGCATTATCTTAAGTGCTGGGATTCTGGGTTCTTCTCATGGCTTTAGCTGAGAATAGCTAATCTTCCCCAATTCAGATAATCCCCTTTTTATCTGTGTGTAATGTTGCATAACAATAATGCACTATTACACTATGAAATGAAGCTTTTACAATTAATCAGGTTTAAATGCACATTAAAGATGCAGTTATTCTGAGATTAAGAAAATAATACTCGAGAGTCAGAGTCTGCACTGCGGTGGATTAACGTCTGATTGTCTCTAGTCTCTGATGTGGGATGTGTGAACCCAGATAATGGCCTCAGTTGATGATACTCTACACCTGCGCTGAGATGTCAGGACACGTTTCGTTCCATCTGAAGTTTGATGATCTTTGTAAAACATTTTTAAAGTAGCATTTACAGAAGGTCGTATGTTTCCTTGACTGCATCTTGCGAAACAAAGGTTGTACGGATTATTTGCACACGCCACATGTTTACAGTCCCTGCTCACTGTTCTGTTTGTACAAATTTAAGCGGTTCTGCCACCGTCGCCGTCAAAGCATTACGACAATAGCCCGAGGATGTTTTTTTGGACACAATGTTCAACAGAACTCCATTTTTATTCTCTTCACTCTGCATCAGTGAACAGACACTTGGCTGATTGTTCCCGATTGTCTCTCCTCCAGCTCTACCCTGATTAAACCAGTCTGTCATCAGTGAGGTGGCTTCACTTGGCCAGTGAATTGAGGTTCTTTAGAAACTTCCAGTGTGGGGACGGTTGATTCCGCTGCGCCTCAGCCTGGGATTTTAACATTGTGTGTATTGTGTTGTTTGACGTTAATAATGGTTTACAACAGCAAACTTTTCACGTTATATCGGGATACTGATCCATTTTTCTTTTTTCTGGTATGGCACAAATGCACTTCAACGCCTGAACGTTTGCATAGAACTTTAACATAAACACCTTACTGAGCCCCTGAAGTCCCAAAAGATGATATATGTGTATCTTGTGCACACAAGATAAATAAGTTGTGTGCACACAGAGTTAATATCTGCCTAGTAAAGACATGACTAGCCGATGCTTCGAAAACAACCCTAAGTTGTGTTTATAGCTTTTAAGAGTTTGTTAATGTCTTACATATTATGATTGAATAATAGTCCTTCAGTCGGCTGAGCCTGTTTTCCTTCAGCAAACGATTCCTGACAATCCTGTGTCTCTGTGCAACAAGAATTTCATTGTATGACGTACTCAGGTGAAATTTAAACTTTATTAGTTTCCTCTAGCTATGGTAGAAATATGGTGATTGTGTGCATCTGAGTGAATACAACACAAACATCCTCTTTAAATATATATCTTCTGCACGCATAATTATTATTGTATTACTGTATTATTATTGTTTATTGTTACAAAAATAAGCGTTTTACAATATAACAAAACATGTAACTATAGGACAGTCTCATTAACATGAATCTACCCTTGTTGTAACATGAAGAACATACAACAATAAACATTTCGTGATAGTGACCCATTTTTATTTTTCAGGTATGGCAGCAATGTGCTTCCGTACTTGAACGTTTGCGTACAACCGTATGGAGAATCGTGCTTTTACTTTGAAGGCGCACACACACCCATCAGGAAGTCCTCCTGTTACGGCTCCAGGTTCGATTCCCTCCCGTCTTCCGCCGGCCTCAGGTGCCGACGACCCGAACCCGAGAGACGGCCGATGCCCGGTGGAGTGGAGCCGGCGAAGAGGAGGAGACACATCACCCAGGTGAGCGCAGCAGGGCGGCGGGTGGTGGTCCTCTCAGACTCGGCGCTGTTTCCATCGGAGCTAAAGCTAATGCTAACGTCTGGAAACACGGAAGAGCGGAAGTAGTTGACGCGAAGAAACTGCGTCAGATCTCCGGGTGTAGCGCAGTCGTGTGGTTCGGGCAGCGCGACGAGACGAGCCCCGTGGAGTCCGCGTCCGTTTGAAAGCTCCCCTGCGAACCGGTGAGATGGAAAACACAAAATGTACACAAGTTCGAAACCTCCCGTGAGAAGAGTTAGCTTCCAACTGTTAGCTAGCTGCAGGAGCGCGTGTGCGTGCGTGCGTGCGTGTGTTTTTCTGTCACTTTTACGTACTTGTATATTTAGCACTAATGCATGGCCCTGGTGGACTAGCTCTGTTATTGGCCAATGCTAGGTAAACGTATCCTGCTAACTTCACCGCCGTTCTAAATATAATATAGGTTTGCTGTCCTGCAGATTCTGCAGATTCTGCAGATTCTGCAGCGGCCGCAGCCCCGAGGAGCCGCGGTGCAGAACCGTGGCTGGTCTGCACAAGTTTTGCACGAACCCGGGAAAACCAGTTTGTTCGTGTTTGCACAGTCAAAGAAAAGTGAGTTGTCCCGTCGCAGCCAAGACGCTTCAGCAGTTGATGTTATTCAACCCTACACAACGTTTTATTTAACACAAGGGTTGGAGGAGGAGGAGGAGGAGGAGGAGGAAGAGGAGAACAGGGCAGCTCAGCGGTTGCAATTAGAGCAATGACAATTAATATGTAAAGGGGAAAAACAAAGTCAAATAGTCAAATGCAATGTCACAAAACCTAAACACAGGAGGATGCAAGAGTAAAACCACCTGGACAAGTTTAAACAGTGTAGGGACATGTTTTGTTTTTACTGTCATCACAGTATTTACATGTATAATCATTGCAAATGCATCATTTAGTCCGAATTAAAAAAAAAAAAATATATATATATATATATATATATATATATCACAGTCAAACAAACATGGGGTGAAGTAGGAGCCACCTCGGCACATGTCCTTGTTTGGTCAAATGTGTTATTTGTTACAGCGTAGATCAAGTGTTGTGTCATGAAGGAGTTTGGTGGACATGCTGCTGATAAGAGTGAGAGCATTCTGACGAGTGTAAAGATGTAAAAGATGGAGCGTAATGTTGGGGAATGGACTGAAATGCATTGTTACGTTGGATCATCTGCAGGAACGCCATAGATGTGAAAAACAATGAAAACAACTAAACCCTGCAGATTAAGTGGCTTTGAATTTCTCTCTTTCTCTGTGTAGCTGCTCCGGGTGTTTTCTTGAATTCAGATACGAGCGTCACTGTGGACCGCGTGATAATCATTTCTATTTCATTAGGGCCTTTGCACTGTCGGTGCTCGGGCCCTAATAATAATAATTCACTTCAGACTTGGTACCAGATGCCAGTTTATATCTTTTAATGACCTGTTGGCAATATCGAAAATGAATCTCCTTTTTGATCAAACCTTTACAGTGTAATGTATACGCGTTAACTGCAACATAACACCTTACAATATTTACTTTCACAATAACATGAAAACATTTATTTTGTCCTTTTTGTCCACAACTATCATATCAACCATTTCCTTCTAGGTACCAGAGTATTGTGAGGAAACAGGAAGTAGAAGTACAGCGGATTCTTTCCGTCTGGTTTAACTTCATGAAATTCGGTGCACACGTGTATCATGACCGGACGGAAAAACAAGTCCCCACCACCAATTACTGTGACAGATGGTTTTCAGGCCTCTGGAGAAGGTTCACTCTGGGTTGTGGGAACATTTTTGGGTTTCTCTTAAAAGAGCCGAGTGGTGGATGTGGATAGAAACGTGGAGCGACAGTGATTGATGGGAAGGAGGACGCACGACACCGATTGGTCTGCGTGATGTGGAAAGGCTGAGCTGCCGAGATGTTGCCGTGTACGTAGTTTGTGTTATTGTTCCTTCGAGCAGCAGAACGGGGGATGGTAGAGAATTAGAATGAAATCAACCAGACTTTATTTGTAAAGCACTTTTCACACAAACAATGTAACACAAAGTGCTTTACAGAATAAAAGCAACACAAAAAAACAAAGTTTGAGTCTCCAGTTTGCTTTTAAACATAATAAACTACTTCTACATATAATGGATATTTATATATATATATTTATATGATACTTCTTTGAGTAAAGAGTCAAAGTTACTATAATCATTGTGTTATCTACTCAGTGATTATCTGCTTAGTGTCATTCGGTTGATGAGGAGCTTCTCATTAAATAGTTTGATGTTTTCTTTAGTGGATTATTTTGTGTGTATATTTGTATAACGGCTCTTCGGGGACAGGAGCTGGCAAACAATGTTAGGTTATAACTGCTGTGGCATGTGGCTCTGCTCCATGGAAACAAACAAATCAAATCAATTTTATAAATGTAACGACGATGAGACGATAAGTCAGTTTATATTTAGCAGATTGTTTTTTTACCGTAACAACAAAGTGTACAGAATTATTTTTCTTTTAATCTTTATGTTGTGTGTGATTTAAAAAACGACTTAAAATGTAAGAAACCATCTTTGAGAATAAAAATGATTTTACGTCCACTTGTAGTTCATGATCTATTCTCCACCTGCTAACACGGAGGTGGTGGGGTTTATAACCTATACTGTAGTGTCGTCCATCTTTATATTCAGTCTATGCTTCTAAAGTTCTCCCCCCGACGAGGAACCAGAAACCACACTGACTCTCTCTCTCTGCTCCTTCATCCCCACCAGGTGCCATGAGCGAGCTGAATGTGCCTATGGGCTCCCCGGCCCCAGGGGTCTCGGATCAGCCTCCTGATGGCGGAGGGATGGACTACAGGGACTGGGTGCGGCGCAGCTACCTGGAGCTGGTCAGCTCCAACCACCACTCGGTGCAGGCCCTGTCCTGGAGGAAGCTCTACCTGAGCCGGGCCAAGCTGAAGGCCTCCAGCAGGACGTCCGCTCTGCTCTCCGGCTTCGCTATGGTCAGTGGTGTTCACCAACACAGTTTCATAAAGGAAGCAATGTGCTGATCTGTGGCCGCTGCAGTTTCTTTTGTGTTTCAGATCCACAAGACTAAGCTTAATGGATACTGAGCATCACTGAGTGTTTGATTACATCTGTATAACCACTTTAAATGTATGTTTCACACACAGAACTGATCTTTGAGTGGAAGTCACATGCATCACGTCTGCTTTGAGATATTATAAGCCAGGGTTTGTACTGCAGTGCCTCATTAATATGTTGAACACGTGGTTTCATAGTTTTCAGTCAATTCATATCTTCGGCCATCTATGAAGTTAAATGCAAAACATCCTCTGGTTTCAGCAACTGAGACGTGGCGAGTTTCAGCTCGTGGTTTTCTATCTTTGTCAGTGACTCTAAAAAGGCTCAGCCATTAAAATCAGGATATGTGATCTCACTGTTTACCTGCAGGAAACCAATGCATGCTCAACCGTGATTGGTCAGAGTAGAAATGGAAACCAGAAGCTTCCGGCCTCAAAATCAGATTTGACTTTTTTTTTTTTTAATTTAACGATACCTCAAGTAGGAGCAGCCTGGAAATGCTCCATCTATGAGTCTACTTCCAGACGACAGATGTAACGTCTTCATTTGTGTAATCGTCATTTCAAGGTTACAATATGTTTTATAGGTGAATCCTGTTGATATGAACCGGGTCCCGTTGACCTCAGGGCACCAGGGGTTTGTTTATATGCATGATTATACGATGGACATGCATTAACCTGCTGATGCATATCTCTGGATGTTGTAGGTGGCCATGGTGGAGGTGCAGCTGGAGATGCGCTACAATTACCCTCGCGTGCTCCTCATCGCCTTCAGCGTGTGCACCACCGTGCTGGTGGCGGTGCACCTCTTCGCACTGCTGATCAGCACCTGCATCCTGCCCAACGTGGAGGCCGTCAGCAACATCCACAACCTCAACTCCGTCAGCGAGTCGCCCCACGAGCGCATGCACTACTACATCGAGCTGGCCTGGGGTTTCTCCACGGCCCTGGGCATCTTGCTGTTCCTAACGGAGGTGGTGCTCCTCTGCTGGATCAAGTTCCTGCCCATACAATCTTGCAGGGACGATCTCCCCGGCAACAGCACGATGGAGGCTACAACAAAGGCCTTGTGCAAGAAGGTGGAATACAGTGGCTGGGAGGCGGCGCTGGCCTCCACCATCATCATGGTACCGGTGGGGGTGATTTTTGTGGTGTTTACCATCCACTTCTATCGCTCTCTGGTGCGCCACAAGACAGAGCGGCACCACGAGGAGATAGAGGAACTGCACAAGATTAAGATACAGCTGGACGGCCATGAGCGATCCCTCCAGACTGTGTGATGACCTCACAGCAGCTTTAAGAACTTCCACTTGTATCTTATTTTTATCTAAACCCCTCTCACTGCTCTGACTCCTGTCTTGGTCGTTGATATTGCCTTGCTCAGACTCGGAGGCTTTAACGCTCCCCTCTTTGCGATTCAAATGGCTGTTACATGTCAGGCCGCTAACTTATTCTCAAGGTCAATTTCTGTCGTAGGTTTCGTGCAGTTAGCTCTGGTCCGTTTTGAGATGTGTCGTCTGTGTCGGTCAAATACTACCGTTAAAAAAGGTTTACAGCAAAAGGGCTATTAGGTTCTATGTGCCATGTTGTTTTTGTCGTGTTTGCGTGGAAGCGTCGTGTGATGAGCGGTTTCATTCAGGGTCTGGTTCTCCGTCGGCAAAATATCCGGATTCCCTCTGGAAGCCCTTATTGAATTGATTTTCTCCTCACTTCTTATTAGAGAACATTTAAGATGCAGCTAAACTAATTCACATTTACGTCACAAACAAGTTGCCACAACCACAGAACATGACTTGGTTATTGTTTGATTCTTTTTGCTGGTGTCTGTGCTCTGCCAAAGATTATGTAGACAATGAATGAATTGCCGTTTTACTTAAATCAACAGAGCGGCGTGAATCTCTTTAAATTCACATGACATCAATAATTTACACTGATTTTAAATGAATTAACAACTATGAGCCAGGATCAGCATTTGCCAAAGTTAAGTTTTTACAAGTTAAGCATATAAATATTCATTCATCCACTTTTTACTGTTACTCATAAATGTGGTTTTTCACAAAAGTTGAAAGGATTCGACAAGGGATTCAAAAAGATTCTGATTTCTTAGGATTTATAATCAAGGAGCAAAAAACCAAATCAGAATCTCTTTTGGAAGAATGATGGGTTGCAATCACATTTACATCTGCTAGATCCACAACGTTATTTGGATCCACAACAAATTGCAAACACTCGTAGATATCAGTCCTTTTTAAAATAAGCCCGAGTAAGTTCACACACTCGTAGATATCGGTCCCTAAATGTGGCAGATTTCTTTTCAAGATCCATGTATTATTTTCTGGGAAAGCTATGGAGAGGTTGTTACATGCCTGATCTCACAATGTCAAAGAAAGCAAACAAAAACAAACAAAAATCCTGCATCTTTGTCGGGATCTGTGCCACAACTGAAGGTGTTCTGTTCTGACACTTTCTGCAGGTTTCGTGGGAAATCTGTTTCTTGGTTTTGGCTCACAAACAAACGGCCAGGGTTAAAAAAAGTAACCTCAACCAAACGGCGGTAACCACGGCCTTCCACCGTTCACACTCAGTCTCACGCTTCACTGAGCTCGTTTTAACTGTAAAATGTCGAGTCGCGTGTCACACTGCAACCTGCTTGTCTGGAGTGTGTGTCTACACACGGTGCAGCATGGTTCAGAAATGACAAACTGTTAAGTCTTAAAGTGTCTTGTCAAATTGCAAAGACGTCGCCACTGTTTGTTTGTTTTTATGTCCCAAAAAGACTCATGCAAGCCTCGGACCTTTTTATCGCTTTCTTCCGTCAAAGAGCTTTTCGTACCGATCCCGGGTCAAACCCGTCAATTCAAACAAACTGATGCTGCTTCAATATGAATGTGCTACTGTCCAAATACAGCTCTGCCTTACGGAACGATGCCTTTTTATGAGCGTGTAAGGTTTCAACACAAGCAGGTCTTTTGTTTCTGTTGTCTGGAAATGTGCAAACGTCACAATGGAAATGAGTGAAGGGAATGTTGTGATCAGCTTGACCTTGTGACCTCTGTTTCGATCTTCCCTTAGGTTTGTGTTAACTGAGAGAACCAGGAGATGGTTTGTTGGACGAGGCCGGACTATGTTACTGTGTTTTTTTAGTTTTTTTGATTTATATTATTAAAAAGGAAAAACGTTATCACAACCTGTTTATCACATTCCAAAATACGATGACTGACCAAAGTGACGCTCGGTTGTTTGTTTCCCGCTTCTCAGAAGAGATGGAAAAAGAAAGTGGTGTTTGTGGATTCGTGCTTCTTAAATGGAAAGTGTGGGGCTCATTGAGATGATGAAAATCACAGCCTGCAACAGAACTTCAAGCATTAAAATGTGTATATATGCTAAATCCAAAGTCTCCTTGTCTTTTGTAACCACTCCGTCGTTCAGAAGTAGAAAGTGTTGCTGAATGTGAACCAAAATGATTGACCACCTTTGTTCAGGTCTCCCTCTCCTCCATCTCCCTCCTTCCTCCTTTCACGTCACGTTTCTCCTCTTCACTCAATCATAGCAATTCAAATCTATTGATATTTAAACCAGAGTTAACCAGAGTGCTGTACAATAAGATAATAGAGAAAGAAAACTAAATCCATGACTAGTGGAAGCCACCTAATAAGCTTAAGATGAGTTCACAAAGCAAATCCCTCAATAATAATAGCTGCACCTTTCTTAACAGACGAATCATTTCTGGACTCAAATATGACTCCAGTTAACTGATAATGCTGCTGCTGGATGAACATGAAGCAACGTTCAGCAGCTGAAGAGTCGTACGTCCTTCGGGAGATGGTGGAGTCTGAAGACGGAGCTGATATTGTTGCTCCTGGATGTGAAAATACACAGATTGTTCTTCCAATGTGTTAATTGTTGTGTTGTCAGGTGTAAACAGTCTGTGGCTTGTTTTCTGGATGTCCTGTTCCCACCAAAGCTCAAGTAAACACAGTCTGTAACTATTTGTATATTTTATAGCTTCGTGACAAGAGTGTGTTATTCTCTGAGCAAATTCAACTGTCCGATCATAAAAAACGAATCAAAAGTTCCAACCAAATAAAATTTAATGTCTAAAATTTCCTCAACATAACAGAAAACATGTGGGAGAAGCCGATTTTAGTTAAGGAGACAAAAACATTCCATCATGGCAGCACTTTTTCTCAGTAACATGAATCATCTTCATTTCTATCTGCAAAAATAACAAACCCCAAACCTGGAAAATGGAAATAATCTTTCTTTTTAGTTTTTAATAATGCATGACCTCTTTTCCTTTTCTTTACAAACTGAAACGATGCTCAGTCTGGATACACTTCTGTTTTAGGCCAACAGAGGGCAGCCAGTGCACATGATTCAATGCTTCATACACAACACTGCAGGTTTCCCAATTCAAGAAGTTACATCCTGGTGGAATAGAAGAACAGAAATCCTTTATCACAGGCCTGAAAAAGGACACAGACTTTAATCCATGTTTCAGCTACGTGGTGTTAACCCCCAGCTTCACATGCACAAGCTACGACATCTTCAAGACCTTCAAATGCACAATAAAAACACATGAAGTCATACACACGGCCTCAGCAAAGAATACAGGTTACACAGTTAAACAAGTTATGCTTCATAAAAATGGTCAAATAAAGATGAAACTCTCACTAATTCAATCAGATTGTGTTACTGATCTCTAACAACTGAAATAACTGGTTCACTTGTTGTTTTCACAATGTCCCACGAGACAAAATGTCTCACCTAAAACTTAAAAGGAACATTTTGGATGTAAACGTACTGGAAAGAGAATTAAAACCCATTCAAGGGAACCGGTTACTTGATTTGTAAGATTCAAAACATTTCATAATCCTCCTTTATTCATAACTTGTGAAACAAACAGTCCTTTTTCCATTACTCCGTTTATAATATTGATGCGATTCTTAAACTTTCAAGATGCAGATTTTAGGATTTAAAATGTTACAGCTCCAGTCGAGTGATATAACCAGATAATGCACAGGGTGAATCTCTCACAGGCAAAAAACGAAAAATCTAACTTCTTGGAAAAACAAGGTCGTGTGATTTTTACAAAGTTCACAGATGTTCCCGTTTGTCCCGTTTAGATTCCCAACATCCTTTCAAATAAAAAAGATGAACAGTATCATGACATAAGCTCCCAGAACACGAGTAGACGTCACATCAGGTTGATCTGCTGCTTGAGAACAAGTGGGGAATGTTACGCAGATGAAAAAGAGATGACATCCGCTGAAAAGGGGAAACTTTATAAAAAGGGATTCATGTAAATTAAATTGGAAACTCAAAAGAGGCCAGGGTTACTAATCACTTTTGGGGAAAGATCACAACTTGAATATATTAATTTTATCTCACATTATATTTTCTCTTTTCCCATAAGAGGGATGTTTTTGTTTTGAAATAATCATCCGTTTGTCCTCGGGTCAAAAGGAATGAACGACTTGGACTGACCACAAAGTTCAGAAGCCTGTAATCCTGAGATAATGACATCACAAACAAAATGTTTAATGTTGAAGATATTTGAAGATAATAACCTGGCTGTATACAAAATGCTTAAGTTTTGCTTGGTGACGCACTTTGACACAAAATGACTCAATACGCTTCAAACCAAGTGTTGGTTAGATCTTATAAACAGCGTCTGAAAGTTCCTGTTCGATGGCAGAATCGCTACGGAACAGACAATCCCACCATCTTTATGAAAAACGTGAAATGACAGGACCTCGCTACCGTGACTCCATCGCTCGAGAAAGTTCATATCGAGAACGTTTTAAGCTTCATTTCTGGACAGTGGGAGGAAGTACAGATGCTTCTTTTTTTTTTAGAATAGGAGGTAAAAAGGGGTCAAAATCCTAAAATAAACTATACAAAATATTTGTTGTCTTATGGAAATTCAGTTGTGATCTGGAGATAATTATTAGCAGCCGCCGCTGATTCAAACTCCCACAGACGACGGTGCTGCTGCTGCTGCCCCATCCTGAAATGTGATCTCATACAAAACTTACTTCAAAAACACAAACAAATTTTTCCAAACAGAATTTCTAAGTCGAAAAAAAAAAAAAAACCCAACTGAAATAGAAGACAATGCAAGATAATACTTCTCTGGTATATTGTTACTCCGAAGGTACAATAAACTAAAAATCTGCTGTGATCAGTGCTGAGTGTTTGATGACCATTGTGCAAAAAGAAAAAGGAAATAACTAAACATCAAACTAACTGAATGACTGACACGGCATGCATCTGTGTGAACCAATGAAGGCAACGGAAAATAATAATAAGAGAAATAAAGAAAGCAGAGAAGAGTAAAAGCATGCAGTCGAAGCGTCACACTGTAAAAGGCAACTGAACATCTTGGTTGGCTTCCCTGCCTGAAAGCTCCACAAACACATACTGCCGATCGAAGACGGTCGTCTCGTCGTCGTGTGTTCTCAAAACAGAACAAGACGGAAATCTGTTAATGAGCATTTGGTGTTTTTTGGCGTTTTTTTAATCTTCTGAGTTTTTCTCAGCCACGGCTGAACCGAAGTGAACTGGAGGCGGGTTTGTAGAATAATGCTACTGGTTGTCGAGGGCCGAGGATAATCGCACATCCTGGCAAGAGTTTGGTCTTTAAAAAGGAGACATTCTGCTCATGTTCAGGTTCCTAATCTTTACTACTTGAAATGGTTGCATGTCCATTGCTGCAGCTCCTCTCATCAGCGTCTGTCTTCTTCTTAGTCCTAACGAAGCCCAAACAGTAACCGTGACTTCCAAGAGTTTTTTCTTTTTACATTGCTTTTAAGCGGTACATCCATTAGAGGGCAGCGCAGAGTCGAGATGTTTCCGACAACAACAAACGTGGTGACGGTGGAGGAGGTTGTGATGACATGATGAAAAGCAGCTGTCTAATTTCCTGTGCTACTGCTGTTTCTTCTGTATCCGTAAACTTTCAGAAGACGAGCTAAGAATACAGACAAAAATAACGCAGAGTGCGGACAGAAGGCTTCGTCCCTGCCAGACTCGAAGGAAAGCATCATATGTCTCCTTTAATATAAAGACCCTGAAGTGAAACTACTGTCTGTTACTGCAAACGTACGCAATCGGCCCTTAGACACTAAAACCAACGGCGGATAACGCACTGCGAGGATCTGTCGATCCAAACGGTCGTGGAGCACGTGAGGCCGCGTCACACGCGTGGAGGAGATTTCGACAGGGTCGCTGGAGTGTCTCAGAAGATACATTTGAAACAGTTATCCTTCAAAACGTCCGTTCCTATTTTGAGGCTTCACAGTGAACCTCTCCTTCCTCTCTAACTAACTATCACTGCCATGCACAGTTTGTCCCATGAACCTACACAATCAAACGCTCATATACCCCCCCCCCAGCAAAACTTCACGACAACAAGCCACAGGGTACGATACACAAAAAAGGAAAAAAACAATTGAAATCATCAAGTTGACAGCTAACATAGCTTATAATCCGTCTAAGGCAAAAAATAAACAACAAAATACAAACGAGTAGTGGGTTGGTGAAATTAGGAGCTCTGTGGACCAATGTCCTGTAGTCCATGCCAGCCTCCCTGCATGGCCTGAATCCCAGGTTGGGATCTACAGGGATGACGGGGTGGGGGGGTGGGGGGTCAGCTTTACACTCTGAAGCTCTCTCCTTTGCCGTCAATGTGGCGCAGACGCAGGTAGACGTCGGTGCCGATGCCCTGCATAGACTGTATGGACAAGGAGCCGCCCAGGTACTCGGCGTAGGCCTGAGATGTGGGCAAGCCGAAGCCGAACCTGCACAGAAAGACACAGGCACTGAAGCGTCCACTCATATCTGTGCTGCACAGCTGAATGAAAATGGTCGGCTGTCCGCAGAACATTGAAAACAAGTGGGGGAGGAAGTGGTGAACATCCGCTTGAACAATTTGAGGAAGTTTGAAATTGTGTTTATTGCTGCGTTTTGTCTTCTTTTGTCAATAATCAGCAAATGAAGCTTTTCAAAAATCATCTCACATGAGGAAAAACGCCTGGTCATGTTACTTAGGAAAGTGCGATCAAATTATTGATGAGAGGAAGTGCTGCACTTAAATGCACTGTCTGAATCCCAGTTTGAAGGAGTGGATGACTGTACTGCAAAGACTATTGAGCGATCATCAAGAGTAGGAAAGTGTGATATAAATAGACCTTTTACCGTCTACTGAACAAAAACACCCACGTGTAAATCCAACTGGATTTTATCTAGACATGTGAAAGCAGAGGTGTACGGGCATTTTTGGACATTTCATAGATGATCCAACACAATCATGCAAAACAACTTCAATGTTTACGGACACAGTTTACTCGTGTATGAACGTTTATGTTTCAGGTCAGTGGAAGGAGCTGCAGGCGTCTAAGGCTAAGTGTACACATCAGGGCGGCTTCACGTATCCTGCATCCGTTTGGTGCTTTGGTTGTTTACGTCCTCACAAAGCACCAGGATGCAATATGCACATGAACAGTAGGGGCAATACTTTTTAGTTTTTTTTACAGTAATGCAAATCTGTCCACGTTCTGTGAAGTCCCCTCTAGTGAACTACTCCAGGAACAGGCATAGTACACATGTAGTACACGGAAAGTACGTGAACAATTACACTCACAACTTAAAAGTGACAGAAAAAAGCAATATATAGCAAGTGTACTTTCTTTTATACTGAACAAAGACGTGTACATTCAGTCTTACCCATGCATCGGGCTGGACTGGTTTCCACTGTTGGTAATGTTGTTGAAGAGGTTGCTCATGCGAGGGTCCTGCGCGCTCTCCTCGGCCGTGCTGAAGTGGTAGTCCATCACTTTGTCAATTATATTGTGAGGGATTCCGCCACCACGGTCTGAAATCCTGAAACAAACAATGTTTTAATCTGTTAAAAAGCTGTGAGCAGCACAATCCTCCACCACTGCCGCGTCCTTTTCTTTGACATAAACACTTTTACTGGTTTATTTAAGGATTTTAAATTGAAATATTTCTGCAGACGTTCATGAAACAGCCACTCACCTGATGACAAAATCAAGGTCATTATTGGCAATAGTGACGACCACATCAGGCACATTGTACGGGGTGTCCAAATGACTCTCCATGGTGGACCTGGGGGGGAACATAGACACTTGTTATGGACGGATTATGATTTATGGAGGACAGAAACAAAAAAAAGCTAAAGTCTTCTTGGTTTCCTGGACAAACACGTAGTCAGACAGATCCAGTCAACGTGAAAAACGAGTGGTAACGGTACCTCATGGCGTTCTTGAGGAGCTCGGGCAGGATGTAGTCCAGAGGCAGAGGGATGAAGGGGAAACGAGCGGCTACGTGTCCGTTGATCCTCACCCGGGGCGAGTTCCCATACTGGTGCTCACACAGACGTCTGGTGGACAAGAGGAACATGAAAAACCACTCAAGACTGTATTTATTAAATATGTTTTATTCTGTTTCACCTTAATTTGACACGTATTCATCTTGCTGTTTGCTTTGCTGTTGTAAATCAAATTTCTATCTTAAATTACCTTCCAGCATTTATGTACATAGATCATAAGTCGACATCTTTTTGTTGAAGGTTTATTTTGGTATTAAATGCTTGAATGGACAGGACAGTATTTAGGGAACATTAATGTGTAATTCACCAAACACTAATTCCGCAGTTATCTATAAAATAGTTGTTGAAAGCGAGAGAGAATCATATTTAACAGGTGTTGACCCAATCGATAACAGACCAGCTCATTTCCCAGCTATTCACTGATTATTAGTCCACACAGAGATTTAACATGTGAACTGTTCTTTTTGAACTCACTTCATGATAAGACTACAGAAAGTAAACAGGACTGATAGCTCATATCTCGTTCACACAAAGTCATCGAAAGGTGATAAACAAACACGGCCGTGTACACAAGCACCCACCTGGCAAAGTCCACCCACTTCTCGATGATCTTCTTGGGAGAGAGGCGTCTGCATATCATCCCGACAAAATCAGGCTGAAAACACAGAAAGATGACCCTGGATAGTCAGCGGTGAGTATTGAGAAAGAGATTGGTTTGTTCAGACACACCCCACCAACGTTTGAGTAATATGAAAAGCAAGCCGACTCTTGGGGTTTATCATACGTTATCCTCTAGGCAACCAAAACACTTCAAAAATCATTTGAAACATAGAAATGTTCAGACGTACATTTTCTTCGTGGAGGGCGAGATGGTGCGTGGCCAACATTCGGATTCCCAGACGAGAGCAGAGCGTTGTATCCAGGAAGCTGCGGATAATTGACTCATCCTGAAAAAATGAAGGGGGAGAAGAAATGTTCCCTGCGTCACAGACAAAGCTCACTTCAAATAAAGACTGATTACAATTAAACAAAGCTTTAGTGTAAGTCCCTTCAATGAATCATCAGTCACGCATCAACTCCAACATCCCTGCTGCAGTTAAAACTTTATCTGTCTTTAATCATGAGGTGCAGGGGGGACCGTTCTCACCTGGATGTGTCTGCGGCACTCCCTGAAGCCCTGAGCCAACATGGTGACCACGTCTTTGTGGTCGTCCAAGAGCTGCTGCACCAGTTTACAGAAACGAGCATCAACGTCCTGATCTTTGATCTGTCAAAACCAAAATCACCACATGTCAACGCCTTCACTTCCTTCAATTGTAACCGCTATCAAATCAAAGTCACTGGTTTCTCTACTCCTGCTTTATTTTGCTGTCAACACCATGTTTTATTCACTGTTCATTTTATTGACGTTTTTGACACATTGTTTTTTTGGTGCTCTGAAAGGCGCCTATAAATAAAATGTGTTATTATTCTGTTTACCTGATGCTTCGATAACTTCAGCTTAATGTAAAGTTTCACTGTGATAAATCCAGCAGTAGAACAACAGAGTTGCATTATAATCAACAAAAACTCAGTTAGCCTCCTATGATAGCTTGATAATGAATGGACAGAAACTGGCAATTAAAGAAAATGACAAAGAGAATTAGTTTTGTGAAAATGTGCATATGAAAGAACTTTTGACCTCTGGTGAACAAAAGGCGATTTCTCAACCTTTTACTCTTCAGAACTAATAATGGCCGACACCTGCTGGTATCTCTGACGGTGAAAATCTGACTATTAGTTTATCAAGTTGGTAGATCAACATCAGAAATTCCTCTAATCTGTTCAAAGTTTTCAAATAAAAAACAGACAACACCCATAGTGACTCAAAGCTATAAAGAATCACCAGTAGGGGGCATACTTAACATTCTGTATAGCCACTGTAACATACATTCTTCTGCCTCTGCAGAATCTATGTGTACATTGAAAATAGAAAAGCCAGTGGGTACGTTTTCAGAACAGAATGATCTGGTCTAAATACGCCCACACACTCCCGGCTGTCTTTATATAGAGCAGAACAGAATGGTCTGATAAATATTTTCAGTGTAATATATATATATATATATATATATATATATATATATATATATATATATATATATATATATATTATATATGTCTTTTTTGTCGTGTCGCCACGAGGACATAACGGCATGAGTGAGAAACCAAAGCTGAGGCTGTTCACTGTCACCGTCAAGAATTAACAACCACGTCGATGACCGACCCGCATTTCACCCTGCACATATTTTCTGTAACTGAATCCAGAGAGAACTAAGATTGCACAAGTGGTGAGCTTTAGATAGTTACAATTCTGTCTATGAACGATGTTGAAAACATTCATGATCTTAGTTTCAGACATTCCAAACTCTGGCAACCACGCAGCACTGATACAAAACATACGTATGAAACCTATTACACAACTTTTTTTACTGCCTGGTTCATGGGTGGGTAAGTATTTCTATTTTTATAGCAGTGAACAGCATGTTAGGGAAATTCTCCAAAGAGAATTTAACAAACCTCTTTCTGTTTAAGCAATCAGATGTGAGTATGTCTCTTATTGTTTTCATCTTTGTACATCAAATAACATTGAGTTTTGGAGGGTTGCACGTCACTTGTGGCTTTTCATTCAGAGGTGATGTGATGGAAACTACATTAATGTTTGGGTTTAGGTTGAGCTGCAGCGCTGAGTGAAGACCACATTCAGCAAAGCTTAACCAATTCTGAAGCTGCAACAGCCAAGACTATCAGAAATGAAAGCACGTGTCCACACTTCCTGTTTGTGGTCATGGATAATGATGATGTACCGTGAAGAACTTGAACTTTTAACCTTGGGTTTGTTTGTGTCTTTGTGTGTCTTTGTGTGGGCGGGACACTCACCTGTGGAAACTCACTGACCATGTGGTATGCTCTGATATACAGTTCATGCTGTAAAAGAAAAAAGGAGGTGGAGACTGTAGTTAGATTCTTTTGTCATCATCCACCCAAGCAGAACAAACATCTTTGTTAAGGACAACGCTTGCACAACTCCACAGAAAACAACCCCTGTTGCACAGCTACATACGAGTTGAAATCATATCGGGCTTTCATTCATGATGTGGATCAGCTGAAACTCTAAACCTGCTGTGACCATTGTGTTACTGGTCAATGAAAGAGCTGTGGCAGTGAATTAAGCCAGCCTAACCTACATTTCAACTGGTGGCATTCAACGGGAGCCGCGCTTTATGTAATCGGCACAGAGGAGCTGCGCGATGCCAGAAAGGAAGGGATCTAGGTGAAAGTTCAAGAGCGCAGAGGCGGTGAATTGGCTGTGAAGGGCCGTCTTGCAAATACACAGAGAGAGGGAGTGGGAGAGAGAGAGAAAGCACATTTCCCACGTGAAGACAAAGACAAACGAGGAACTCTCACTGAAAATAAAAACATGACACGCGTTGATCCAGGCTCTGGTGTCGTATTACTGCTTCTGTTTGCGAGCAACAAAAACTGACGACTGCTTTATGTTTCAGAGTCAGATTTATGAGCCTTATGACAACGCCTCCATACAAAAGGAATTTGGTTTGTGCAAAATGCTGTCATTGACTGTGGACAGTTTCAGAACAACAGTCATCAGAACAACCTTCAAAGTGTGAAAACAGGAAGTGTCTTCAGCAGAGAAACACCGCGGTCCTAAAGTAGCTCTAGTTCACACGTCGAGCCTGAAAGTCTAAGAAAAGAACATTTAAAATTTTCTTACTCTGTACTTGTTTGTGTCTCAATGCAAAAGTATTTTTGTCTTTTCAGTCCAACCTCAACAGCAGGTAGCAGACATGCTGCGCCCTCCTTGTCACAGCAGCTGTGTTTACACAGAGTAAATGCTAAATGGCTGCATTTCTTTCACACTGACGACAGTGAGCTCCAATGCAAGGTGCTGGCCTGGGCATCAGGGGTAATTTGGTGTCCAGTCCAAGAACACTTCAAAAACGTGGACAGGACATGTGGGACAAACGGATCTGCCAACTCCGTAATTAGTGCTCTACCCACAATGGAGGCCGCAGCCGCGCACACACTCACTATGAGAAAGTACTTTGCTAATTTCATCCAAAATTTAGTCGAGGCCTCTCCTGTGCTGTGGCCTCGTGTTCCCCTTCTTATTATAACATCCACTGACACACCCTCGCTTCTTTTAAAGATTCACTCTTACCACTTGAAGAATTGTGGGGTTGCAGCCAATGATGAAGGGCAAATTGCGGAAGCCCTTGATGCGATGAGCGATTCGTACGGGCAGCTCTTTGTGTAGGTACTTGGCACTGCTCTGAAATCACACAGACACAGGGATGACAGTGGAGAGCAAGTGAGTGAAGAGTCAAAGACATCACACAGCATCTTTTTACAGGTACGCTCGATGTGGTGGACGTATTTACCAAGATGTGATGTCCATCAGGAGACTTCCCAGAATACAACAGGGTGGCTAAGGTCAGTCGCACTGAGGCCTAAAGAAAACAAAGACACATACAATAAAGTTCACATTGCAGGTTCAAGGGACCGAGACTTTCTGCTATAAACAGTAATTAAGAAAAAGACAGTTGCATCTTCACCATTTCCTCAGCAGAACACATTCCCGAAATTAAGAGGCTGACTACAGTGATAGGTTTCCCATTATTAATGCTTAAATCTGCTTTCATTACACTGGAGTTTATGAACCTGCAAAAGGACACAAACTTTCTGACATTTTACTTTGAGAAATATTCATGTTTTATCCAACAAAAGTTGTCCTGGTTCTGAAATCTTAACAAATGATTATTTGCCAATTTATTATCATCATGTTTTAACTCTCTAATGTGGATATTGGTTTTGAAAGTCCAGAAATGGTTGTGCTCTTCTAGAAATACTACATCTATACTATTATATACAAATTATTATGAATTAAACCTCTGAGCCAAACATTTATTTTAAATCTACTTAGTGATAAATGATATAGTGTTATACACAGTCTAACGCGCTAATGCTCGCCAGCAGGTGGCGAATCACAGTGCAGTGACAGGGTTTCAGAGGTCACTGATTCAACAAGACTGTTACACCTACAGACGACGGCATACAAAGATGTGATAATCCCGTTCAGAGTTAAATTAACTATAATGTTATTTTTAAAGAGTTGAATATGACACCTCATATTCAGCTGCAGCTCATATCATCCAAAAATCACAGGTCTTGTTTCATGTGAACCCAGCTTACGTTCCTACTGCAGTCAGTTCTTGCTCGGACCTGCTGTGTCTGGATTTCTTATCTTGATAAGGAGGAACACATGTGTAAAATGTGTAAACGCCTGCAACATGACTTGAGATGGGACCAGCCAAACCCCAATCATCCAATGCAGCCCCACACTGGGATCAGATCTTAAGTTAATACCTGGTCTAAATGAGGCCAAAGTGATGCACAAGAGCGAAACAGCCATTAACTTTATAGGCTTTGTGGCCGTGTTTACCCTACAATGACCCCTGCTGCTACGGCCCTGTGGAAATATTTGCTCAAGTGCAGGGAGGCGTGAGTGCGCGTCCGTACCAAACGAGAAACCGTAGGGCACACAAGGAACAAGTGGTAGAACAGATTGTAGATAAAGAGAAGAGATCCACGATCACCAAAACCTCCAGAGATTCAGTCTCAACAGAAAGGACACTACTCCTTTGCAACTACAGTTCTCACTTGTGTTTTTAAAAGTGCTGAAGTAGGAGTTTATCCTATCTCAGTGTCCGATCTTGGCTGCGTTCACAGATCAACATCCACTGGTCTGATACCATTGACCTTCTGTGTGGCCACAGTGGAAAAGGCAGCTTCCCCTCAACACTCACACGAATAAATGTTGTTTTTGGTTTTAATGATTATTAAGCTAAATTGAACGTGATAAAACTAGCTAACCACAAGAACAACCCATGACACTGCGTTCAAGCACTGTGGGGGGGAAATCGATCAGAACAGCGGTGAGAGCGACCGAAACCGGTTCGGTGACTCCGGACAGTTTGGAACATGTTGTCCAGAAGTGCACTCGTTGCACTGTCAAAGACAATTAAGCTGTCAATTCAAGTGGAGCCCCCCCCCAAAAAAAAGTTGCGTCCACTGCCTTTGCTGTGTCCCTGAACGCAACACACACACACACACACACACACACACACACACACACACACACACACACACACACACACACACACACACACACACACACACACACACACACACACACACACACACACACACACACACACACACACACACACACACACACACACACACACACACACACACACAGGCGGCTAACGGCTAACTGTCAAGCTAGAGCTAGCTTACCGCGACCGGACACACGGTCCCGGAGAAGCCGTTGACCGGGCTCTGTCTTTGGAGGAATCGTAACTCTCACCTTCTCTGCGGAGACGTCGATGGCGGACTGGCTGTAAAACGACGTGACGGACTTGGACCTCTCCCTCGCCAGCTCCGAGAAGCCCTGCACCGAGGACGTGGAGCGGAATCGGGGGCTCTCCGCGCTGGACGGCGGCGGCGGCGGCAGCAGCGCTGTCTTGGTGGCCGGGGCCAGCAAGAGGCTGCCGAGCCTCGGCCTGAGCCTGCACGAAGCACCGCTCAGCATCTCCGCCGCCAAACCCGCCAGCCCGGGACGCATCTGGACGCGAGGTGTGCGTGTGTGTGTGTGTGCGTGTGAACAGGTTTGTGTGACCCTAACCCGCGCGCGCACCGAGGGGTTCAGATGCTGCTACGGAGCCATGATGGTTGCACGTCTGTGGTACAGTACGGGGAACAGAAAGGGCTTTGTACGCGTCGGGCCAATGGAGGAGCGAGCAGGGGTGACGACGCGACGGCTAATCAGCGAGAGAGGGGGGCGGAGACAAGCAGCATCCACCCCACCCCCCCCCCCCCCCCCCACCCCCCCCTTCCGATTAAAGAAGGAATCACCTTTAATCACGTTTCAATGTGATCAGAAGAGGAATGGGGGGGGGGGTTCCTCCTTTGATCGCTATCATTGTACAGTAGAGTTTAAAAGTGAATCTAATCAGTATTAAGTTACCTCTCGCCTTCTGATTTTATTCTGTATTAGACATCATTATGTTGCCAATGCCTGTGTGTACAGTACAAGGTTACACTCAGACATCTGCTTGGTTTAAAACAGAGCTGAAACGAGTGCTCGCCTATGAGTTGTCTCCTGCTTCCAGCTTCTCAGTTGTGATGATTTTCTCTCTCGATGGAAATAGAAAAGTGAATCATTTGAGGAGCTGAACTGGATAAAACAAGCAATTTGAAGACATCATCTTGGGATTCAGGAAACCATGACAGCTGCTCACTGTTTCCTCACTATTTGTAGATCAAATAATAGCGAAATCGACTTATTTTATTATAGTTTCTTTCGTAGACCTCGCAGGACGAGTGAGTCTCTTAATTTAAAAGCACTGGTAGTGGTATCTTTACCCAGAAGTCACCAGCAGATGGTTGTCACTTTCCTCGTCACAGGGACAATATTATGAAGCTTTTAGAGGAATTAATTGAAATGTAACTTATTTTCTAAATCCCAGGCTAAACAGTGCATCATGGAAGGTCATGTTCCCAGTTTGACTATGTCCAGTCACCTTGCCTGTTAAATCTGAAAAAGCCAGATTTAATTATAATACATGGTGCAGTTCAAATAAAATAATAATAGCGACACCTTTGGGCCATTCTTTTCAAAGTCTTTTTTTTATTTAAATGAATAAAGTCCATGTACAAAACTGGTGCAAATACTCAGTAAACTAGTGTGGGATAAAACTGTGTGTTCACATCCATACAGTTACACAGGAAGGAACAAGATGTTCTCTAGCCATTTTCTCAGAAATCACTTTCCAGCTGCATCTTCACTTTGTCCTTGCCGAGCAGCCGACACTGCTGTGTTTGCATTCCTGAACGTCTCAGCACATTACAAGGCGCCACATTACACAGACAAGGCTGGTCTTTACACAGCAGATCATACATGTGCAGTTTTAAAAATAAATATGTACATTTCAAGGTAAAAGAAGAAAATATAATTAAAAATGCAAAAAATTTTATGTATGACTGAAAACAGCTGCCGGACAGAAATCGATGAGAGGAAACCAAAACAATCGTTACGCAAACGGAGGGAAACGAGAAAATAACCAGATCCTGGAGAAACGTCCAGTATGGCCGTTAACTGACATTGTAACGTTCCATCACATGATCAGTTCTGTATTGGAAGTACTCACATATACCAACATTTGGTACATTCTCTACTGTTCTTTCCCCCGGTACAGTAACTCTAAATCACTTGTACGATCTCCCTTCAGGAGCTAAAGTCACACGACTGTGCTGTTCAGGAGCACTCGTCTCTTTTCCACACTATCACCATGTTCTTGTCACTGAGGGCCACCAAGTAGCGCAGCTCGGGGTCCATTGCTACACTGTTGATGGAGGGGCCCTCCACTTGGCACTGACCCTTCCCCACCGGCGTCGGCCACTCCAACACCTGCCAAGACAAAAGAAAAGAGTCTGTAAATCATAGATGTCCTTGCCATAGGCTTTACCCAACAATATTTCATGCAAGGAGAGTTATGAAGTAAGGGAACATTTCTATGCGATACCTCAGTGGGCTGTATGGGTTTCCCGCTCTGGACACTGTTGTTCTGGAGGTTGGTGATGTGGTACGTCCACAGTCGTCCACAGTCGTCACCGCACACTACGTAGACTTGTCCTGAAGAGAGGGGAACAAACACTACACATATTCAACTGTCACCATCACAGCGGGAACAACTCATTGACAGAACACGTTCCCTAACCCCTTATCTTAAACATCACAACTAAATGCATGACCACTTAAGAAAATTACAATTTATCTTAAAGCACTTAAACCTTTTATTTGAATGTTTTAGCACTTCTTTTTTTAATAACACTTGCATGTTT
Source organism: Verasper variegatus (assembly GCA_026259375.1). Classification (NCBI taxonomy): domain Eukaryota; kingdom Metazoa; phylum Chordata; class Actinopteri; order Pleuronectiformes; family Pleuronectidae; genus Verasper; species Verasper variegatus. The sequence goes on from CM048051.1 coordinate 4,144,460, forward strand.
CCATTTGAATCAAACTTCTCATGTTAATACATGTATATATTTTGGAATATAGATAGAAATGATTATCATTTTTAACATTGCCCTATTCAATTAATCATTAAACCAATAAAGATGAGGCAGGGCAGCTGCCCTTCTGGAGTGAGGTGACTATTTTATTCTTCTTTACTTTAAACCATTCTTGTATTTTCATATGGTGTCTTATAAGGTGTGTTTGTGCCTCTTAACTGATTTTAATGTTTGGTTTTACTATAATTATTCTTGTGTTTATGAATTATGTATTGTAAGGTGTAAATGATTTTAACTTTATGAAACCCCACGAAAGACTATTTTATGGTTTTAACCCTTTTCAGGCTCGTGTGAAACAAAGTCTTAATCCTCACGATACTTTTAATCAAAACTGCTCCTCACATTACAGCCTTTGTTTCTCAGGAAACACGGTAAACTGGTCGAGCCTCAAACTGAGACAAACAGGCTGGTAGCTGGACTGAGGCAGAACAAACTGTCTCGGTTATGTCCCCCTCCAAGCATATGGTTGACTGTCTCCTTGTACAGAACAAACTGTTAATGTTGAAGGTAATAAAAGTCTGGCGAGCACTGTGGAAATACCCTCCACTGTCTTGGGCGCCCCCTATCTACTCCAAGTAGTATGAACCCTCTAAACTCAAACTGTAAACCAGGATTCTATTTATGGAAAGAGTCACTGAGCTTTTGTGACTGGAAAAGATGATTTAAGAATGAAACCAACATGATGAATGCAGCTCGACTGTTGATGTGAACTTACCGGGGCAGGTGTTGAGAGCCAGGTAAGGAATCTCTGTGTTGGCCCACTGCAGCTCAGCCAGAACCACCGCACACACCGTCCTGCTCTTCTTGTCGGGCCGCTGAGCCTTTGTCCTGCTCCAGCTCCACAAGTAAATAGAACCGTGCAGGTGGTTCTTGGAGGCTAGAGGAGCCCAATGAGATAGAGGAGAAAAAAATTAAATTAGAGATTAAGCATGAGGGAGCACATGTCCGAGGCCCTGTAAAGATACAGAGCTTCTCTTACCCACTATCTCATTAGTAAGGAAACTCAGGCCATCAACAGTGTGGTAGTCATGGTCTTTGTCTTCCTTCTTATAAATGGGGAAAGTTATCTCCATCTCCTTGGACCTACTGAAAAAAAACAACACATCATATTCTACCTGCATGTCAGCCTGTATAATTTTATACCCAGTAAATCTCCAGATAACAAACCCAGTGTCGTGCAGACATGTGCTGTTGTTTCTACATTAATGTGAGGGCATTCATTTTAACCATCTTTACTATAACACCTACAAGCAAACAAACATTTGTGCATCTTCATGTGATAAGTGTCTTTACCTTTTGGCGGTGCTGTTGTTACCGAGTTGTGTGTTGAAGCAGTGCAGACCGTCCTCGCAGGCCGTGAGCAGGTGAGTGCTGGGCGACGTGGGAGGGAGGCAGATGTGCAGGGGGGTGGCGCTGGTTTCCAACAGCATCAGCTGACTGGATCAACAAACAGAGCAAAAAATATTCTCAACATCACAGCCTGAACCTCCAAGCTCATCTTAAGATGAATGATTGAAGAAGCAAATAAAAAACACATTGAAAACGTTAAACTTTTGTTGCTTGTTTTGAAAAGAAACATCTCTAGAAATGTGTCAAACAACAGTTTGATCAGAAAGCTAATCAGTGAAGTACAGACGCAGAAATACTCACACAACTTTGAAGTTGTACTGGCTGTCCACTCCACCGATGTCCCACATCACAATCTTGTTATCATAAGATCCCGCTGCAGGAGAAAAGGTGAGGGATGAACAAATGCTCGTAAAGTAGGACTGTCAAAGATCCTGAGTCAGGTACAAAACCACTGGGCCTGTCCAAAACTTTACAGGAAAATGATGTTTCCAGCTGTTTGTTATAGCCCTGAATTTTTTTGAACCTTTATTTAAAAAGTAAAAACTGAAAAGCTAAAAACATGTCCATCACTGCACAGATTGAATGCAGCAGGTCAAAGTTAAACCAGGAGACTGGTGTGGAAACTGTGGATTTGAATCTGTAAGAAGTGACTCACCGAAGAGGAAGTTTCCCTGCTGGTGGTTGAAGCGGAGGACGGACAGCGCCTTGCGGCTGGCTCTGAACTCCCCGTAGGCCACGTTGTTTCTGGGGTGGATCAGTTTGACCAGTCCTCTCTTTCCACCGGCCGCCAGGATGCTGCAGTGCTGCGCCGGGGCCCCGCCTCCCCTGGACATCAGCACCGTGGACCAGGCCAACGAGAAGAACTCCTGTTTGGAGAAAGAAAGAAGATTTAAGGACATAAACAGGATGTTTTTTATCCACACAATTTTTCTATAATTGGGCTACTTTTACTGCAGCACCAGTTTTATCATGTCCATCACAGATTTATGAGCAGACGTCTTTGACCACAGGAAAGAAACAGGAGATGATTTCTTGTAATTTGGGGAAAACTGTGTCATAACCACGAGGACGGAAAATTTGATTAATTTCTATGACGTCTTGAGTTTTTCCTCACACGCAAATTCGGCCAAAGTTATTCTAAGCAAAGTTACTGAAATCTTGGAGAATAAATGGAACAGACCTCTCCGGAAACTTTATACTTCTTCATCACCATCCCCGTTTCACAGTCGATCACACAGACAGAGTCTCCTCCACAGGTTGCAACCAATCGGCTTCCGGGAGAATCACCTGTCAATACAGGAGCGAGATAAAAGAAAAGTTAGACATATTTTTAAAGCCTGTAATTTCCTCACTTAAAGCCTCCTGTTCTCCTCCATATCTCTGCAGCTGCTTTGCCATAAGTGAGGGAACTGATCGTCATGTACCTGTGGAATCTGGCAGCGGCTGGAAAGCACAGGCCCACAGCTGAGTGGAGAAATCGTCGGAGTTGTCCTGTTTACTGTGACACTGGAGCACGTGGAGAGGCTTCAGACGCAACGGCTGCAGACGGGAAGAAACAGGGGCATAAAGAAAGAGAGTTTAATGACAAGACATTCGCACAATAACAACTTAATTTAAGTATTGGGATCGAACTGGATTGAACCCATTACAGACATTGTATGACCACATGCAGATGCCTCACAGTTGTTCCTCTTATCAGATGCATTTACTTTACCTCGCTGCAGCTCTTCACTGTCGGCATCACGTCTTTTTGCAGCTTTGTGGCAGTGGAATCTTTCCTGTTGATATTTTCCTCCTGTTCAATCTGAGCCGTGTCCTCTTTTTTAGAAGCTCTCCTGGGCGTCTCCTTCCTCGGCCGACCTCTGGTGGGGGTTAACGGAGGCGGCTCGGTCTTGCGGGGGCTTATCCGGACGCCGGTCGGTTAGCGTCTGAGATTTGAGGCGGAGGGTAGTTTTGCGAGGACTGACTTGGACCGGGGAGTCTGGGAGATCTGAACGCAGCTTTTTGAGAGGGGTCAGTCTTACGTTGACGTCCACTACTGGAGTTTGTTTCCTCTTGGTAGGAGTTGAGATTTCCTGAAAAAGGCAAATGCATGATATAAACCACACTGCAGGAACTGATTAATTACAGATTCAAAATGCCATATTTTCGAAACTATCACTTGAATATATAATTGCTGCCACCATTACAATCTGAAGACAGTGCCCAGTTGAAAGTCACAACGAGCATCCAGTAAAGCTTGGTCCAAACGTGAATTTATAGCAGTTCATCCCTCAAATCCTTACACAGATGTCTTTTGTATCCGTGAACTCGTGGCTCTCCGGCTCTTTCTTTGGTTCCACCAGAGAGAGCAGGTACTCTTTAGCTATAATCTCCACCTAAAACAAACAGAAGCACAGAGACGGTTACTAAAAATGACAGACGGCCAAACGAAAGAAAATATCTGCACAGGACATCTTGAACTAACCTTCCATTTGGTGAAGTCAGACACTGAGCTGGGTCCATATTTAACCTGCTGTCGGGCGGCATTGACAAAGTTCTTCTCCACGGTCGACAGCTTCTCTGCTGTGACGGGATCTGGGAGATTGAAGCTCTTCTCCCAAACTGCGATTGTCTAAAATAACCAGAGACAGTTTGTTCACAGACAGCAGGAAGAGCCTGAACATTTAGATTGATAACTGACACACCAGTCAAACTAATCAGTCAGTTTCATACCCGGGTCCTCAGGTTCTCACTGTAGACGAAGCGTAAGTGGTTGGCACTGGTACTGACATCTTTACCGTTGTACATCCTCAGTTTGGGTAACAAGACCATCAGCTTGTGATTATCACTCACCTGAGGAAGAGAAGCAACATGAACAGTCTACTTATGATTCCTTTTCCGCTAATTGAGCGAATCAGCTCATTAATAAGTGAGGATCTTTTTATGCCAACGTGTTGGAGTTCGGCACCACTTCATGAACATACAAATATAGGCAATGTATTCAGAGAGGTGCTCCAAATCAAATCCCCTTCATTTCAATTACCTGAGGTGTAAGTATGAAGTTTTACTGCACATCATTCCTAAAGGAAAATACTGATATTCTGCATAATTTCACCAATAGTGTGAATATTCTCATTTCTGCATTTTTAGCCGTGTCCTCACAGTGATATAAAGGTTGTCCTCCAGCTTCAGCTCCTCCAGATTGCTTAGAGACTCCAGAGTCGTAACATCCTCCATCTGGTTGTCGCTGAGGTCCAGGTAGCGAAGCGCAGGCAGCTTCAGGTTCTTGGGGAACTCCTGGAGTCTGTTCCCAGACAGGTCCCACCGCTCAAGGGACCTGAGACCGGACAGCAGCTTGACGGGCAAATCCTGATGCTTCAGTTGGAGCTTGGACAGACTGGAGGAGCAGAGAACTTCAAGTTAGTGTTTCCACAAAGCAGGGAATCAAATATAATCTGTGGCAACTTTTTAATCTGAGCATTATTATTTACTCTCCTGGTTAGAGGAGGTTTGTAGGTTATAGGCTGACACCTGCAGAGCAAACACTAAATACAGAGGGGGAAAAGCCTGCTTACTTCAGTGTCTTGATTTGGTCCAGTTTGTTGGTTTTTGGAGAACCTTTCTCCAGCAGTAGTTTCTCTGTTATTTTCTCCATTGTGTATCTGTAGGGAGGAACTCCTGAGTTAAGACACCAAAGAAACAACTGCAGAGCACAGAGGGTATTTGGAGAGTGATCAGATCCCTGAACACAACCTCAATGCTTTCACACCTGAACTTGGAGCTGACCACTTGACCACCAATTGGCTCTCTCAGCAGGAATACCAGGCGCTAACACCAGGTCTCAACAAGGTCTTTGTCTCGGTTTCAGTCAAGTTTGCATTTGTACGACCACCACAGGGAGAAGCGTCTGACCTCTCAGCTCGTTTGATTGCTTTTTTGCATATTCAAGTGCAGACTGACCCCCTGGGGCACAAGTTTCTATGACTAGACAACGGTCTCAACGTATAAAATGCAGCCACGGTTCATCCTCATCTCAACATGACTGTTTTATATAAAACCACAGCTCAATCAGCGTTCCTCTAAAATCTCCTACTTCTAAAAACATGTGTCGGTCACAGGAAATATTACATATTATAGAAATAACATAATCCTTCATTAGTCTCACAACAGTTTCCAATATTACAGCAGCAAATTCAAAAACAGGCATCAGTGAGTAATAATAAGTAACATGCACAAATTACAGCCATATTTGTTGCTTTGAAGCTCCAACAATGTTCAGATTACTTTCTTCAACTCTACTTTCAGGATTCACCATGTGATATTTGTAAAGTAAAGACAAGTCACTTAAACGCGCAGTGTTTTGCTGATAAACAACAAAGCTTGGCTAACCAGGCTTGAATCACTTTCACTTCCTGGTGTCTCGAGGCGCCTAACGTTCTCACAAAATACAGCAAAACACTTGTTCTTGACTTTGAGTGCAGATCGTCCTCACGAGTGAACACCAGTTTGATCATAGTCGTGATCTTACAGATTATATAGATATAATAATGTAGATTAAACGACTCACCGACTCCTCAGCAGCTTCAGCGCAGCTCGTCCACAAACTGAGCTTTCCCGGGAAAACTCTAAGCACATCCGGTGGGCGCGGTTTCAGCCATGCGCTGAGAACCAGTACGACGCATGCGCGACAAGCTCAGAGCCGTTGCTACGTTACGGGACCTCTCATATGCACCATAGATATTATATTATATTAACGATTGTTACCAAAATAGTTTGAATCGAAAATAAACTTCCTCACTTTTCATTTCCCAGTTGAAACGAGTTGGTTTAATAACGGTTATGAATATTCAAACAGGTTCCGCTAGGTGGCGATGCTCAGCGCTTCTAGCAGTTGAGCTAACTGTGTTATTAGCGGAAGTAGCAGCAGGATCATGGCTCCTGCTCCTGTCAGCAGCGACTCCCCCTGCGCGTGTAAAGGCGTCCGCCGCTGTCTCGTGTGTGAACAGATTAAGGGAAAGGGTCATTTGGAGCCGAGTGGTCCTGAGGTGAATGTTTCTGGAAACATGTTTTTCTCTTGACATCGTTTTTTTTATGAGCAGGAAAGAGACGCAGCTAATGCTAACACCCCTCACAGCTAGCTACGGGTGCCCTCACAGGACAGTCCAGACTCCCCGAAAACATTAGTCCTGCTGCAAAAGCTTCAGAAACAAATCGACTTTGTGTAAATATGTTAAACATGAGCTCGTTCACTTCCATTTATTCTCATTGTAACAACATACACGGAAGTAACCATCCACATGCTACTACATTATTGTCACGTGTGCCCACTAGAAAGCCATCAGAAAAAATGCTCACAGATTTTATATATATATATCTTGTTAACCCATTGTGATTAATTAAAAAGATCATCCACTTGTGTGGAACCTTTAAATATTATCCAATATTGCATGAAATGTTCCTTACGTGATGATCAAAAATGTATTTTCTGTCACTGGACAATGTGACAGATCAGCGGAATGGTCTCAACTCTACTTGTACATACTTTAAAGTAGCTACATCTAAAACAAAGCATCTTATTTCCGAGCTCTCAATAATGTTTTATGTAAAATTATTTGAGCATTAAACCTCATGTAACTAAAGTAGCTGTAAAATGTAAAAACTGTACTGCTATAATACTTATACATGTTACACCACTGTCTGCTAGGGAGGATCTTTTTTCGTTTATGCCGTTACAGTTGTGCTGCTTCATTGCTTGATTGACATTGTTCTTCCCGGACAGGAAGTGACTAAAGTCATGAACCTACCACTTTCCTGATAAAGGCCTTAATTCAATACTGTAACGTTGTGCTTTATCGTTACAAACTGACCTAACAGTTATTTGTAATTTATAGTTAACCTAACGTAATTGTTTTTATTATTTAATGTGAAGGTTGTGCATCATTTTCTCTACAATCCTGAGACAAGACTGGCTGTTTGCGATGATGCAGAGGCTTTGTCCTTCCCCTTTCCTGGTGTCTTCCTGTGGGAGAACTTCATATCAGAAGCGGAGGAGAAGGCGCTGATAAGCTCGATGGACCAGGATGTGTGGAATCAGTCCCAGTCCGGGCGAAGGAAACAGGTTATGTCAAATGAAAATCAACATTTGCTTGCTCAAACATTTTGGTAGTTTGCCACAATGTTTAACTTGTCCCGTCCCAGATACAGTTCCACTAACACATTTTAATCAACCAAGAGTACAATAAGGGTAAATGTAAGCGTCTACAAAACATGAAATTCCCATTAAATTACATTATTATTATCTGATGAAATAAACAAAAGTCTCCTCTTCTGTTGTTGCAGGACTTTGGTCCGAAAGTGAACTTCAAGAAAAAGAAAGTACGTGTGGCTGGCTTCAGTGGACTCCCTGCTTTAAGCCAGAAACTAGTGCTCAGGATGCAGCAGGAGCCAAGTCTCTCATGCTTCCAGCCAGTGGAGCAGTGCAATCTGGATTACCATCCTCAGCGGGGCTCTGCCATCGACCCACACCTAGACGACTCCTGGCTGTGGGGGGAACGCCTGGTCACCATCAACATGTTATCAAACACCACTCTCACCCTGTCGCTTGAACAGGGTCTGCCTGAGCTGGGACTCGGAGGGGATGTCCAGGTAGCCTTGCATCTCCCTCGCAGATCTTTGGTGGTGTTGTACGACGAGGCACGGCACAGGTGGAAACACGGCATTCACAGGGAGCATGTTCATGAGCGTAGAGTTTGCAGCACTTACAGAGAGCTGTCTGCAGAGTTCTTACCTGGAGGGCAGCAGGCAGAGCTGGGAGCGCAGCTGTTGAACATGGCTTTGAGTTTTCAAGGAACTCCAATATGAGCTGATCTGATGATGGCAAAGGAAAGCTGTACAACCAGAGATGGGAGTCTGGACTACATGGACATGTCTTGAAGTGTTCTGCATTTAAACAGAATGAAGATGTGTCCTTCACAGGGCTGAAGGCTTGAAGTTTGAACCTGTGACTCCTCTTCAAATGCAACAGTTAGAAGAGGCGACACAACACTGACATCACCAGTTCTGGTCCACTATGAAATTGACCAGTGCACAATCAATTTTTTAATATGAATATGAATGTGAAGATTGCAAAGAATACAGCTGCTGCTCTGGCTTAAAATCATGGAATAAGAAAAGGAAAACCACACATCATTAGTGCATAGAGTCTTGACTTGTGGACTTAAAATGCTGTTATTTATTCCCTTTTGTCCTGTGGCTAAGTTTGTCCCAGTTAATATATTGACGTGAATTCTGTTTGTCCAAAACCTGTCAAAAGCAATTGAAGGCACTCCAGGTTTTGTTTGACCTGTGAGTCAACAATGCTCCAGAGATTTGAGGCACTGGCAAATAAGTCAAATGCTAAAATGTATTGACGTCCACGAGTATGTTAAAATGCAGTTGATGCATAGAAAAGAGAAAGAAAAACAGAAATGTTTTCTGTCAGGTGCTGGTTCCACCATGACCTTCCAGAACAGTGTCAGTGGAAAACGCCGTCTATCAGGTTGAGATGTAGTGAGTGTGAAAGGCCAATGAATATGATTCATGTCATTTCATACTCATCAAACAATTAAGTGAGCCATTGTGTCCCATATGGGAGCTCCTGTGTAAATGTTATAATCTCATTAACATCATACACATGGCAACTTCCACTGCTGACTCCTATGGTGTCGATTCTCTTGCAACTACTAAATAATACAGGTTTTCAAATCATGAACATAGAAGCTTTAATGAGTTGTTTCATCAGAAAGATTCTCCATATCCTCTATAAGCAGCCAATGTGATTAAAAAATGAATTGATTAAATAGATTGAATTATTTTGATGTCCTTAAATTATATAAATATTAATGAAATAAATTGTTTTTTAAAATCTTCTTGCTCCTTCACAAATGTAGCTGTTAATACTTTTAATAACACAAATAAATTATTTTTCATGCATTTGATGTTGTATAATATTTATTGTCTTGTGTATTATTTCTATTAGTATATATTTTTATTTCAGATAGTATCATACAGATGATGCTATTTTCATGCATTTGCACATTATAGTGTTACTTTTTCTTATGCAAAAAAATCTAAAAATGGTTGCACTCCTGCATAGACCTGATCAACATTTATTTTAACAATTTATTTGTGCATTTAATGTTTATTTAATCACTATTTTATTTCCAATTTCGGTCCGCCACACTTGACTAGTTACATTGTAATGCTACTTACATGTGATATACACTATTATTAATCCATTATAATACAGTAACATCAATTAAAGGAGGCCACTCTCCATGAGAATACTTTTATTTGGATATCATAGTGATGATATTATTATTATGCATTCTCACGTTTTAGTATTGACACTTGTAAGTACTTAGTGCCACTTTTCAGTAAAAGATCTAAACTATTTGCACACCTGCACAGACCTGATCAACTTATTTTTCATGCATTCAATGTCATATTGACTGATTATTGTGTTGTGTATTTATCATAATGCAGCAATGACACTCAAAAGAGGCCGTTCTCCATGAGTATAACATACTTGATAGTATCATACTGCTGATACTATAGTATTGTCAGTGTTACCTAAGTCAAAGTTAAATATTTGCTCACACTCCTTATCAACATTTATCCTGCATCATATTTCACCCCAGTTAAACTCGCCCACTGTCCGTGCCTTTATTGTGAAGGTCTGTGCCGGACATCCGTGTTCCCCCGGGCTGCTGCTGCTCTGTCGGTGCTGAAGCTGCTTCTCTCCCCGGCTGCGAGTCGCTCCGTGCGGCTTATTAACGCCCGGAGTTCATCCTAAGCCGGGTCGGTTTGTCAGGGGGAGGGTGGAACTCGCCGTGCCCGGGACCGGTTGGCTAACTGCGGGCCACGAACATGCCGGACATGTCCTGAGCCGCTGGTTGAAGCGCGGAGCCTCCGTGAGAGACGCTGCTCAGATGTAGCATGTTAGCTAGCAGCTAGCAGCTAGTACAGTGTACACACAGCGTTTTGTTCCGGACCGGACGGACTCTGCATGACAAGCTGTGGCCGATGTTAAGCCCGGAGAAGGCGCAGGAACCGCGGCTGTTTTCTTGAAGGACGAGTCGAGGATACCTCCCGGTTGTCAACCTCCAGCCCCGGGGCTGACCCCCCCACCGGTCGCCGACCGATTTTAATGGCCGGAAATCCGAGGAGGGGCGCCGGACTCATCGGCTTGATGAAGGACGCCTTTCAGCCCCACCAGCAGCCGCTGCAGCCGCACCAACCTGCCGTGGTCGACAAGAAAATGGTGGAGAAGTGCTGGAAGCTCATGGATAAGGTATCGATCATGTAGTCACGAGTGGAAATACGCGTTTTAAACGTAAATCCTGGAGCTGAGCCTGCGAGCAGCCGCTGCCACGTCCCTCGTTTCCCCAGCATCATCAGTGTGGGCACATTTGTTTGGGTATAACCTGAAGTTTGATATGAGTTAAACTCACGTTAACCTCCTTCACCTGCTGTGGGTCTGACTTTATATACAAGAGCAAACACTGCTGTTAATGCTCACTGCATCAGATTGACTCTCACACATTCATACAGAAAGATGTGTGACATTTAAATTCACCTTTCCCCTTCAGCTTCCGAAGGTCTGACTTTATCTTTAATGATAAACACATCTTTTTAGAAAGATATTTGACATTTAAATTCACCTTCAACTACTGTGAATCTGACTTTATTTAAAAACGAGAAGCAATACTATTTAAGCCTCTTGCAGTAGATTTACTCTCACACATTTACACAGAAACATATTTGACATTGAAATTAACATTTCCCCTTCACCTACTGTGAATCCGACCTTACATCTAAATTAAACACTACTCCTAAAACCCATATCGACAGATTTACATCTGTACAGAAATATATTTTGATATTTAATTTGTCTTATTGACTTGTTGAGCTCCCTCTTTTTGGGGGAAACTGAATCCCAAACAACCTGGACGTACAGAGGATGCACTGGCGTCCCGGATTCATGATCTAATTAGGCTAATTTATAATGAATTAGGTCACAGTGGCACTAATCTCTTTATCTTTGTGCAATAGACTTAGTGGAAATCGCACTATATTTGGTATTAGATTAAGAGGTAGTGCTTGTGCTTGTGTGGGAGATTTTATACAGGATATACGTTGCCGGGTGTCACACTAACTGTAGATGAGAAGAAAGTGGAGGTGGAGAGAGAGAGGGACAAGGAGATTAATTCAGGAGCCCTGGATTAAAAAGCGACACCATCACAGAGACGTGTTATGATATAACCTCGCCCGCCTGTGCGGTGCAAAAACGTGGCTGTGCTGCCTCATTGACACCCACAGTATTAATGTGTCATCGATGTCACATGGCTCCGACTGATCCCTTTCGCTGTTTGACCTTCTTCAAACTTTTTATATATCTCTGCGTTACATGATTCCTCTTATGATCAAGAAGTGACTGAATCGGTTATTGGAGAATGTTTGTGGGTTCTGCCTGATGTGATACACGAGAGTGAAGAAGATTACCTTTCTTTTATTTATATTCACACAATATTCCTATTATTAACTTTTTTAATTCACCATTTATATGCCGTCTCTTTCCCCCTCCGCTGCTGACGTACGTTTTTAGTTTGTTATTGAGTGTCATGTTGTTAAGCAAAGCAAACATTAAAAGTACACAGTGTGTCGCTGTCACTATTTATTCATTAACAGCTGCTGTTTAAAATTAATTTTTTTTTTAAAAGCCTGCAAACCCTCATTGTTCCTGTTTTTACTGCCTGAGCAGAAAGTAAAAGGCCTCCAAAGTTCATGTTAAAATAAACAGCTAAACTTAGAATTCACAGTCTGCGTTCAGCTGAACTAAACACGGCAGGTGTGAAGGTTTAGTCAACGACATGTTTGGGGAACTTTGAGTCAAGGTTGATGGAATCGAAATGGTTTTAAATCACATATTCAAATTCGTGTCACAGTAAAATACGTACATGTACATTACCGCCCTGATGCTTCTGTCCCTCTTGTTCTGCATATGACAACTTGGCTCAGACCATTATTGTTTCTAAGAGTAAAAACATTCTATTCACAGAGTTAATTGCTGAGTTTGAGGAATGCGGCAGTGTTGCTGTAACAGCGTCGGATCACGAGCCGTCAGATCTGCTCTCACCTTCTAGAGAAAACACTGACGAATAGTCAAATTATTACCTAGAATGTCTACCGCAAGTAAATAGTTAACAGACCCTGTTCCTCTTCCTAGATCTTCACTAATGAATAAAGTGAGTCGGATGTTTTTATTATTATAAATCAATACCATGGAAATTCAGCCTTTTAAAGACGGTGATTGTCTGTCGATTTAGATCAAGACTTTTACAGAACTTATGTGCAGAGGAGAAAAGGAAATGGTGCTAAAAGTTCTTATTTGAAATATACTTGTTGTCTTTTAATAACTTTTAATGTTTTTCAAATTGTCACACTTTGTACATGCGAAAAAGGGAACTATCAAGTATATTATTAGACATGAAACCAGCTTTATTTCTTTAATTCAGCTGTTTAGTTTGTTCAAACTATCAGGATGTGAAGAGCGTATTTTGATTCCAATCACATGTGACTGATGGTAAAGATACTAAATGGATATTTGAGTTTATTTGAATTGCACCAACCAGCCTCTCAGGTGTCATTTTGATTCATTGATAAGCTGATTGGATCGTTGTTGACTGATTTGTGAGCTGAGTCTCATCTGACCATTGTTTCTCCTATCCAGGTGGTACGTCTGTGCCAGAACCCCAAGGTGGCGCTGAAGAACAGCCCCCCCTACATCCTGGACCTGCTCCCGGACACCTACCAGCACCTACGCACCATTCTGTCCCGATACGAGGGCAAGATAGAGATCCTTGGGGAAAACGAGTATTTCCGCGTGGTCATGGAGAACTTGACCAACAAGACGAAGCAGACGATGAGTCTCTTTAAGGAAGCAAAGGAAAGGATGTTCGAGGAGAACTCTCAGCCCAGGTAAGCTGCTCTCGAAACATGCACTGAAGTCTGGACTTTTTTGGAGAAGCTGAATGTGAGAGCACAAATCTGCGAGTCAGTTGCTGCAGAACTTTTACTCCCGGCCCTTTTTAGTGAAATGTCCGAGTGGGCATGTTGATAATGTTTCTAACACGCATTGGACCCAAACACAGACGTAGACGTCAACTTGGAAAGACGACAAGATTCAAGAGCTTTCGGAGATATGGGTCAATGTTGATGTTCTATAAACACAAACGCTGTTTTCCGCAGTGAAATTCACACATCACGTCCCTCCTCCTGCGTGCTCTACACACACGTCGCCCCTTTGTCTGAATGTTCTGGACATTTTCCTGTTAATGTGAAAAAGGTCCGACTGGGTCACGCGTCTGCTGCGCTCTTCTTTCGTGAAAGACAAACTCGGGACATTTTCTGGAGCTCATGTCTTGATGAAGACTCATGTCTTGATGAAGTATAATTTATCCTTGTAGGGGAAATACATGAGGATTTAGAAGAAGAAAGGAGCGGTGAAGTAGCTGACAGATTGAGCTAATCATGATTTGAGTTGGTACCATATCCATTAAATTGATTCTGAACATCATTATGGTTGAAAACCTCTTGACTTGGCAGAGCTGTAGCTGAATGCAGCTACCTCCATGTCAGTGGGAGTCCTCTGTCCGTTCTGTCTGCGTTACTGTTTCATTTCCTGGAGACTATGAGCAACAGCATTTAGACGCCTGTCAGAGTCACTCATTTACGTTGCCCTGGCCCAGTTTTTGAACAGCTCCTCTGTCGGGCAGTGACCCATTGAGATAATTATTGTACAAGTTTGGGCTTTAACCACTAGATCTAAAGAAAGAAACAGAAAGACACAGACTCTGTCACGGCTTTGTGATGACTGTGAAAAACACCACAAGGCTATTTGAAGTTTCTGAAAATGTTTTTTCCACTTTCCATCACTGTGATGAAACGCAACTCGTGACGTTTTCCAAACGTTGACCAGTGGTGCGATCTGAATGAAAATCTCTCTACTGTGTGATTAAAGCCGTGATTAAACTGTCGCAACTGTACCTGCTTCCTCTGTCTCTAAGAGAAGTCATGACTCGGCTGAAGTTCATCCTTCCTCTCAGACTTTTATCAAGTGTTTCCACAAAGATTCTGAACTGGTCCAAGCCATTTAAAAAAACTATAGCTAACTATAAACGACACGACATTCATATACTTATGCAAGAACATGTCGCACATAAAATTGTTGTTTTTAGTCAGTCTGGGTTTACAGATGTGTGCGATGTCAAAACAGCCCAGAATCTAAATATAATGTTTTAGAATAAAGAAAAGCAAACAAAAAACAATGACACATATGAATGTGTTCTGCTTTTTGCTTGAACAGAAAGGAATACAGCTTTTCTTTGGATCGACACATTTCTTTCAGGTGTATTTGAGCAAATCTGGAATCATAAGACATGTAAGATATTTAAAAAAAGTGAAAGCCGTCTTGGAACATTTCACCATTTGAACCCACATATTCAAATAAATGGACAAAGTGATTTGTCTGTGGTTGACTGATTCTGTCCTGTATTAATTTGTGCTCTCTCTCTTCGTCTCCTCTCACTCAGGCGAAACCTCACCAAGCTGTCGCTGATCTTCAGTCACATGCTCGCGGAGCTGAAAGCCATCTTCCCCAACGGCCTGTTTCAGGGCGACAACTTCCGGATCACCAAAGCTGACGCTGCTGAATTTTGGAGAAGGTCGTTCGGGGACAAGTGAGTTTCTGCTTGATTAAATATTTTTTTAAAAGTTGAAAAAATGAACTGGATGAACTGGTATTTGAACTGGTATTTTGAAAATGAACTATCACAGGTTTGTGCTTGTAATTTTTTTTGTGACTTTCTGTAAATCTAATTTTGCTAATCTTACTTAATACATAGAATCTTAGTTTTTTCTTGATGTATGGATTTCAAACCTTAGATTCCTATTAAAAGCCAGTTGCTTTCTGTTCCCCTTCCACCCGTAAAGGACCATCGTGCCCTGGAGGACATTTCGTCAGGCTCTGCACGAGTTTCACCCAATCAGCTCGGGCCTGGAGGCCATGGCCCTGAAGTCCACCATCGACCTCACCTGCAACGACTACATCTCCGTCTTTGAGTTTGACATCTTCACCAGGCTCTTCCAGGTAAACCTGATAACAGTGTTTTAAGTGAGTCCAGGTAAAATCTCATCGATAGATGCCACAGAGTGCTCTTTTAAAGTGGAGGGCTTTCCCCTGAAGTGGGTTTTAATGTGGTGGAGGAATGTTCACTTTAGCAAATCTCAAAACAAGTTGTATTTACCATGAATATGTTTGTAGCTATTACATAAAATGTCCAACAAACGGAGAGGGACTCACTGCCATCCCGAATGCCGAATGTCACATTGCTGCATTTCTAAGCATCTTCCCACCACTTGTTGATCAGAGGAACAAGGTTCTTTTTATTTCTCAATGGTGGTCGAATAAACCTGGAGAGTTGATTTTAAATAACACGTTTTGTGTGTGTGTGTGTGTGTGTGTGTGTGTTGTAGCCGTGGTCGTCTCTTTTAAGGAACTGGAACAGTCTGGCCGTCACACACCCTGGTTACATGGCCTTCCTGACATATGATGAAGTCAAGGCCCGACTGCACAGGTTCATCCACAAACCTGGCAGGTGAGACGCAGACATAGAACCACGAAATAAACTTCTGTGATTATTAGATTTTACGGGTTTTTGGATTGAGAAGAACTTCCTGTGTGCAGTTTGTTTACATCGTTGTCGTTCTTTCCTTCAGTTACATCTTCAGGCTGAGCTGCACCCGGCTGGGCCAGTGGGCGATCGGCTACGTGACAGCTGATGGGAACATCCTGCAGACCATCCCACATAACAAACCCCTTTTCCAAGCCCTCATTGATGGATACAGAGAAGGATTGTGAGTCCCACTACAACCCAGTGTCTGAGCACCAATGTGTATATAATGGGGGTATAGGATGTTATAGTTTATACTTGCCTCTAGGGACAGGTTGGAAAGACACAGAGGGCAACTCTGCTGGTCGTTTTGATAAATACTGAACTGTATGTGTGTGTGTGCTGTGTTTCTTTAGCTATCTGTTCCCTGATGGCCGTGCACAGAACCCAGACCTCACCGGGCTGTGTGAACCGTCTCCACAGGACCACATCAAAGTTACTCAGGTTTGACCTGGTTTGTTTTTCATCAGCAAACCCCTGCACACACACACACACCACTTTCATGTGCCTCATCTTACACATAAGCTCCACGTTTGGCAAATTAGTGCCACCATGTTACACTACAATAAGTCTTCCATACAAACAGCCTGTGTCTCCTCCTCTTCCTCCTCTGCCCCTGCAGGAGCAGTACGAGCTGTACTGTGAGATGGGCTCCACGTTCCAGCTTTGTAAGATCTGTGCAGAGAACGACAAGGACGTGAAGATCGAGCCCTGCAGGCACCTGATGTGCACGTCCTGTCTGACCGCCTGGCAGGTGAGACTGTCCACTGTACTCCGTAAAACCTGACAGGAGGGTTGAGACAGACAATTACGCACCTTTGTAGTTTCCTGTATGTTTTAGTCTCATATCTACAAAGATCTTATTTTGCTAAACTGTAAAAATGTGTCTCCCTGTGTCGTGTATCAGGAGTCGGAGGGTCAAGGTTGCCCGTTTTGTCGCTGTGAGATTAAAGGCACGGAGCCCATCGTTGTGGACCCCTTCCACCCGAAGGCCAGCGGGGCTTCATTCGCTGGTTTCCAGGTGTCCAGCAGAGCAGAGGCTGCTGGGAATGACGAGGAAGAAGACGATCGCCTGGAGGACCAGCACCTCGTCATGAGCAGGCTGGCCTGCACCAAGGTTAGAGGACAACACACAAACACACAATGTCAGGAAGCGCAATTCAAATCTCATTCTGGTTCCATGCAGCATCTGAAATGGTATGTGTGTCTGTGCTCAGGTTGAACGTCCACCATCGCCAGTGTCTCAGCTGCCTCCAGTGCCCCCCCGACTGGACCTCTTGCAGCAGAGACCCTCCACCTCCCACAGTGCACTGGCCCAGGGAGCCACATCCAAGGTGTGTGTGTGTTAGTGTGTGTGTGTGTGTGTGTGTGTGTGTGTGTGTGTGTGTGCTGCAGCTCAACCATTAAACCACCAACTCACCAAAACCTCCAACTTCTCCCAGAGTTCCAAGGATGTGTGTGTTCACTGTGTGTCTTCTCCGCAGATGGGGGCGACTCACAGAGACAAGCCTCTACCTCTGCCTCCATCCCTGAGAGAGTTGCCCCCTCCTCCCCCTCCGGAACGCCCCTCCATGGTCGGCCAGGACTCCAGACTTCAGAGGAGACCCCTGCCCTCGACCCCCGACCAGCCCGCCTGGGCTTCCAACTACATGGTCCCACGTCCCGCAACCAAGGCCCCGTCAGCCCTTTCAGCCCTGTCCTCCGCCGCTCAGGGCGGCGAACTCAGCGGAGAGGGAAGCAAACCTCAGTCGGCTACCAACGCCATCTACTGTCTGGCTGCCAGGTATGGAGCTCCGCTGATGTGAGGTGAAGTGGACAGGCAGTAACACAGTGAGACAGGAACTGAGGAAGATCAAATGGATTCCTGTTTTCTGTCTGTGATCAGGTCTCTGACGGCTTCGGCCGTGTTGAGTGGCGAGAAGTCGTCCTCTGACTGCGAGGAGAACGAGTACATGAGTCCCACCTCTCTTCCGGTCACTGGTGCACCCTGGGTCATCACAGGCTCCCTGGTGCCCCCCCCGCCGACACAGGCAAACCAACACAACGACACCAGGTAAACAGGAGAACACCCAGTTTACACAGATTCGTGCTGTCAATTTCCTGTTGTACCAAATATCTGGAGCTGTGCTTTTAATGTCCACCAGGGAGCGCTGTTGCTCCATAGTTGCTCCAGTTCTAAACCCTTGCACACATCCTTTACATTATTTTTCACTCTCACTCTCTGTGTCTGAGCAGTGAGGCGGCTGAGAGCGACTCTGATGACCCTCAAGTCTACGAGTCCATGTGTAACATCCAGGCCCAGGCTGGATCCTGTGAGACAGAACAGACGTCTGATCTGGGTAAAAACACAATGAAATGTCCTTTAACCAATATGACCCCTGTATGGAGCCTGTGATATGAAGGCTTGTCACTGCAGGTCGTCATCACTGTGCTGCGTGTTTTTCAGACCCCCCTCCACTTCCAGCAGCCGTCCCTCAGGACAAGAAGGAGGACACGAGCGTGGAGGACATTTACGAGTACGACTGCCCCCGACCGGTCGTCCCTCCGGCCCCGACCAGAAGAACCGTGTCAGATATGAGCGGCCCCTCAGCGGCCTTCAGCATCGACGGTGCTGTAGAAGCAAGTATGTATCTCTACCAGGTTCTTTTCTACAAGGTTTTGGGAAATCCTCTCAGCACGTTGACCCCTGACGTGACTGAAGAAGTTATCATGTGACTGAATGATCACAGTGTGTTTCATGATCGTTTCTGATCCACTGAAGAGTCTGATCACAGCTACAACCCAAATTATTACAAGCTGCTATTCATCATCTTGTAAAACTAAAATCTGTTTAACTTTAACACCCTTCCTCCTCTCACTGACTCCTCTTCTTCACCGTGTGTCTCCAGGTATGTTTGCCGCAGCCGTCGAACCCGAACGCCCCCCCAAACCTCTTCCCCGGCGAGCCAACTCTGACCGGCGGCCTCGGCCTATCAACCGTGAATACCCTGCTCCTTTGCCAGACCTCCCTGGTCCCTCCTCTGCCTCCCCTCCTCCTCCTGCTGCTCCTCCTGCTCCTGCTCCTCCTCCTGCGGCTCCTCTTCCCCCAGCTCCTCTTCCTCCAGCTCCTCTTCCTCAAGCTGCTGCTGCGGCTGCGGGCCCTGGAAGCCTGGCGCTGAACGGGGAGATCGAATGCCTGGTGTCGCAGGGCTACTCCATCCAGGACATCCAGAAAGCCCTGATGATCGCCCAGAACAACCTGGAAACGGCCAAGAACATCCTGCGCGAGTTTGTCACCATCCCCTCGGCGACGCACATCGCCACATAGTCGCCTCGGTGACGCTCGTCCTCTGTGGTCACGTGGTCTCTGTCTTCACTCTGTGCCATTATCATGGATAGCATTTAACAAGCACTTTTTTCTGCAGGGCCACAAGTACTTGCCAAAAGGCTTTTCTGTGAGGAGCGATGCTGCGTTCACGTCATAGCAGAAGATGAACGAGGGAACGGCCACATCTTCTGCATCTCTGTAATCGTTGAAATACCCATAAAAAGTCCCATTTAACAAACTTCAGCGGGTAAAGCTTCTCAGAGGAATTCTGGGGTGAAATGATAGGATTTCGATTAACGTGGACGTTTCCAGACATTGTTTTCTTTCTCTTGTTTACTCACATTTGCCATTTTGAGATTGACGTTTTTTTGGCCGGCGATGGCAATAGTACCTTTCACTTGGTTCGTGTTATGACCTGAATGCAGCATACGCAGAGAATCAAAGCCTTTGAACGTGTGCTCTCCGTAGCAGAGCTTCGAACCCCGCTGTACCTCGCTGAGGTCGCCTCGCGTTGTAGCGGCGTTTCCCCCCCCCCCTCCCGGTCCGAGTACCGTCTCTCATTAAGCTACACTGATGTCACCTCTGTGGATCGTCCCTCTGCTGACAGCCGCTCAGTTTGGTGCTTTACGGGCATCTTGGCAAAATCGTGGCGTACGAAGATGTAGCGACACGGGCTCTGGTCGTAGTGATTAACTCTGTGGTGCGTGCGTGTGCTCATGCTAACGAATGTGAATGTTCAGTTGCAGTATCGCAGGGCTTCGTGTCGTACGTGTCACCGTGGCTCGCTCTGTTATCTCGATGGTTTTTTCGGACACGTTGACTCCATATCTCCTCTCAGCTCTCGAGTCACTGACGGATCTGTATTGAAATAACAAGTTTAATGTTTAAGTACTCTCATGACGTGTTGTGCTGAGTGTGGTACTAACAATGGCTGAAGTTCATCGTCTCATTAACTCTCTGGAGGCTGATTTTATTTAGTCAAAGCTTATGTATGTATTCTCATATAGTTTCTTTCTAAGGAGTGAAAAGACCTTTTAAAGGCGAACTGTTCGATTTCCTCTCACATGCTAATGTTCCGTATTTAAACCAGAACAATGAGAATCTAATTGAAACGGTTCACACTGAGCTCCCCTAAATATGCCAGATGCCCCAATCTCAGACTGGTCCTAGATCTGCCTCTTGGTTTCGGATCAGCAGCAGAATTTAATGGATTCTTGCTCGACCCAGGTCCCATCGTTCCACCAAGTTTTGTGGAGTTTCACACGGTATTTTTTGTGCAAACCTGCTGACAAACAAACACCTGCAGATGTCGTGTTGTCATGTGGACTCAGGTACTCGGTGTTAAGTCAGTGTTTCACGATCTGATGCTGAAAGGACACAGAGGGATGATGTAATGACGACAGCGGCAATGGTTGTGGAAACATTCCAGATGTTAAATGTTCCTGCTCATCACCACCTGACTTACACTGGAATCACACATAACCCACACTTTTTGATATTTTTAAATCGGTTTCCGACGTCGTTTCCCCCGAAGCTCTCGTGGAGCTCCGATGTTTCAGTCTCTCGGCAGCTCATTAAACTCGTTATAGGACGAACCTTAATAGATGAGATTTCCAACCATGTAGTGAGATCTCACCGTCAGCTGCCTGTGAATAATTTACTGATCTGCTCAGTGACTGAAACGTCGGAGTCGGATCTGGCCTCATCTCAAAGTCGTTCTCATCTGCTCTCCAACAAAGAAACTTCAAATGAAGGCAGCCATTACACAGAGTCCTCCTGTAAAGTTGTGAATTTCCTCAGATCAGGTGTTAGATGTCTTTCCAGCTGACTAACGGTCACTCTCCAGGCGCCACACCTCCACCTTTTTTATGATGCGTCGCCTCATCAGCGCGGTTTTGATGTGATCTACACGAGGGATCGAGCATTAACCAACCGCAGGATCACAGGCACATTCAGAGTGAAGATGAAAGGAAGTCTGAGTCATCAGGGCAGGGAGTCTGATCCGAGTCCAGGGCGACACCAGTGCGGAATACAGATTTATAATAAGAGAACAAGATGGCTGCTCCATATTAATGTGCACATTAAGGAACACGGGCAGAAACAAGACGGACTCGTTTCCACTGATTCTGTTTAACTCCGAGTGCGGTTTCTCCCTTTTTCTTTTTCCGAAACAGCTTTAATGGTCACGATGTTTCTATAGTAACATGTACGGTAAATGTGCCTTCTGTCGAACACCAAACCAAAACTCCCTCTCCACATTTACTGCCTGAAGCAAAACCGATTAGTTCTCTTTAATTTGAGCTATTTTCCAGCAGTGTTTTTGTCCATTTAAGATTCTTCTTCATACGATGTCGTTCGATCCACAGACATCATACAAAACTAATAATTAATGCAGTTGTTAGGCAGAAATAGATACGCAGTTCAGTAAAAAGCGGATTATTTTACGATAGAAAGATAAACGTGTTAGTGCCCCCTGGTGGACAAACGACAGTTAGTAATTGCATTCACCAATAAAGAATAATGGTGAAAAATAAAAAATATATATTCCTATAGCACCAATGGTTAAGGTGCTTTACAAGAATAAAACTACACAGAAAACAAGAAAAAAAACTGAAATAAGCAAGATAACTTAGAAAATATCAAAAACTAACATTTGTTAAAACCAGTTAAAAGCCAATAAAAGTTATGATTTAAGTTTTATTGCAATTGTGAAATAATATGTACTAATTCTAATGTAAACTCTTTCATAATAACAAATCATCTCAAGTTTTTAAATGTAGTGAATGAAATGTGCGACTGCGATTTCAGTTCTGCTCTTTTCTTGTTACTTATTCACTGAAATCTGGTCAATTTCTCCGACTGCTATCGTACAGATTTTAGTTTGAAACTATTTCTTCTAAAAGTAAGTTGAATATGAGTCTCTAGAATCTATTCAGACGGTTCCGTGCTCTAGAAGAAGATACACTGACGAAGATGAAGAGTGAAAAGCAGTGAAATGTTAAAGTGAAGCTCGTCCCCGTCCCTGCAGACGAGGCTGAGGCTGGTTGATTCTCCCATCTCAAGTCTCCTGTCTTGATGTGACTCCGCGGAGACCTTCCAGCTTTAATTGCCCCTAAACTCAAAGCGTTTCAAAGCGTCGAGCTGCCGCTTCGTGTCCCCCCCCCCACACTCCCCGCCCGCCCCTCAGCTCCTTCTGATACCGAGAGGGCGTGTCGTCAGGCCTTCGGCTTCGCGTTCGCTTGATCCCAGCGTTTCAACACTTAACAGGGACCAACTCTTGACCATGAAAGTGTCTGCGTGTGAGGACACACTCGAGGCAGACACACACACACACACACACAAACACACACTTCCCCTCAGAGTCACCCTCAGCTGACGTGTCGCTTCACGCCCCCACCGTTAGTGACACGTGGTGTAATCACGTTAACAAGCCTTGTCAACAGGAACTCGCCTACTAAAGAATAAGTTGTCTTCATCGCTTTATTGCCTGTGTAAATATGATTTTATTTATTGTCTTTTTAATACCCTCAGCATTCATTGTGTTGCCATGTTTTCATGCCTAAGCCATTAAGATTTTTAATTAAACAGTATTTTCTTTAACATTTGATCTGTGGTTTGTCCTTAAATACGTCACAAGAAACAAAGATTTCTACATTTAAGATTTAAAGTACATCAACATACATTGTAGACACTGGGTTTCATCTCCTGCAGTTTAGTTTTATCAATAAATTATGGATGGATTTAGATTTTTAGGCTTGATGTTAAACAGTTTGATCATAAACCTACAAATACAACTAAATATAAAGAACTTTAATGAAGAAATAAACATTTCTTTATGTGAAATGTAAGTTTAATTCTGTAAAATAACAGTTTTCATATCGGCAAACATGAGCGACCCTGATCTGTGAGGGTCTGATAACCGATGATGCTGAGAACCTTCTACTGTCAAATGAAATGTGAGTTTTCTCTTCTCGTACAAACAGGAATCTGCACAATTGATCCGTCTTTATTTGTATAGCCCACATTCACGAATCACAATTTTGCCTCATTGGACCAAACAAGGTGCCACGTCCTCTGTTCTTAACCCTCGACTGGAGCGAGGAAAGCAAACTGTCAACAGGACACAACCCAGTCACAGAAGGGACTCGGGTCCGTTTGAGACACGCTGTGGACAAGTGGAACATTTCAGACGTTACTCTTCATCTCTGGAGACACGTTGTCTTCCCCCTCACGGTCGGCCCAATGAGGGGAGAACGGCTGATTTGTTTTGCAGTGAGAAGGTCGGAGCTCAGGAGCCTGAATTCGTTGCAGATGTGAGCCGAGTGTTCTCTGACCTTCCTCCTCCTCCTCCTCTTCCTCCTCCTCCTCCTCCAGACTCCAGCTGGAAACCCGAGCTACTGTTGGAGTCATTTCCAGCTCGTGCTGCTGACAGCGGTCTGGAGGCAGAGCTGCTTCCTGTCTCCTCCTCACTGTGGGACTGTTTCAGGGCCGACACACACACACACACACACACACACTGAACCCACTGCTGTTCTGGTTCCGGCTGAAGAAAAGGCAGCGGTTATATTCTTACTGCTCTTTCATGCCTCTGCAGAAAAATAAAATGGGGTCTCGGTAAAGTGCACGTCTCTGACAAGGCCCCTTGACTTCTGAAATAAAACTTTATTTACTGTACTGATTTATACATAAAGCACATTTCAGAACACAGTTACAAGGGGCTTTATAAGTTAAAAATGAGAAATTGAAGGCAAATTGTTGAAAAGCAACAATAGGAAACAATTTAAAAGCAAGATTACACTATGTTTTTTATAAATGATCAAAATAGACAGTAAGATCAGAACATACCAATAAAAATGTGTCTTTAAGAAAGATTTAAAAGATGATGAGGAGTTTGTCAGATGCTTCTCCTCGGGGAGATTGTTCCAAAGTGTGGGAGCCCCGACAGGAAAGGCCCCGGTCCCTTCTGCTCCTCATCCTGAACTCCAACGAAACCACATCTGCTAGATGTGGATTTTTATGTAGATCCGCACTCGTAGATGTCAGACTCCTAAATGTACCTGTTGTCTTCCATCAGGATCCATGAATTCTTCCCTGGAACATGAGTGAAAATGTCAAAAACGTCCTTTAAAACAATGTTAAAGAAAGTGAAAAACATTATTAGGCTCTTTCTTGGCCTGTGTCTCATCCTTCCAAGGAAGTTCTGTGCGATCCTGCTTATTAGACAAACTTACTCTGAGAATTACTGTAATTATTATCGGGTTAATTTAGTGTTCATAAAGAAATTACACTTTTAGCTGAGCAGCTCTTTTATTGTGTTAAGTTACGTGGATGTGCATGTCTCTGTTTCCCTGAATCAATTTGCTTTTGCGATGAATAAAGTTTTATAGAATTGAAAAACAAACAAACAACAACACGGGTGACAACATAAACAATAACATCCAGAAAACGAGTCTCTTTTCAAATTGAACATTTTTATTTGGCATTGTTTTCTTGCAAAAAAATATAAAAACACGCAAGCATCAAATGGTCACATAAACATTACTCACATCGAGGAAACAAAAACAAAGAACTGCAACGTTCACTTTTAAAAACTTGTACTTTCCCACTGGTGAAAAAAAAATCCAGAAACAACGAACAGAAAATGTCCCGTGTGGTCGGACAACATGTGAAAAGACGAAGAGGTGCAGACCAGAGAAACGTGGGACTCTGCTTCTTGCCTGAGGACGTTCTGAACCTGGATTATTTCTACAACAAAGAAAAACAAATATAAACAAAGATATCAAGAAAACATGTCACTACTCTGTTTCTGCTGCAAGTCCTCGTGGGCGACGTCAGCGCAACAAAAAGGTCAAACAATCTTTTCACAACAACCTACACGGCGAGGGATCAGTACGCCATGTTCACAACACGGGGCCTGGAGCAACGTGACGCTGAGCACGTTTGAGCTGCTTCACTACAAATAGGGAGGAGGAATCATTGTCCTGAGCCTGTTGGCGCCGGTTTGTGCCTTTCAACGTGAAATTGTGACAGAAAAACTAAATCTGCGTGTGGATGGAAATACAGTTTGTGCTTGAAAACGTTTTCAAGCCTTTAAAAACAGCTGTGGACGTTTGTAAATGAACCTTTTGGATTTAGCTGCAGATGTGTAGTATTCAATTAAATGACTTCTTGGCCTGTTCAGTTTTAAATCAGTTTCACTCATAGACTGTATGTATAAGGATACAATTCATACCCAATCTATGGTTTCCCTCGTTTCTGATCAGTCTGCAGAAACACAACTTTAACGGCTCAGAAACAAAAACTGGAATAAATCACAGTTCTGACGCGTATCTGTAGCGTGAAGCTCAAACATGCACGACATGAAAAAACACTCCTTCGGGCCCAAACAACACACAGAGCAAACCAAAGGAATAAATCAACAACAAAAAAAGATTTCAGTGTACGACGCCTTCTCAGAAACAGGCACAGCAGATCACTGACCTTCGACCTCTTCACCTTCAGGGACAGTCCGAGGCCTCCGCTCGCGGGTCTGAACTCGTATTTACAATCAGTGCGAGGGCTTGACAGTAGTTTGCAGGACGCCAGTGTGTCTGATCCACAGCTTTTAGGGGCGGGACGCTGAGGTGTAGCGCCGCCTAATGGTACAACTGCTGATTCTAGAGGAAAGGTTTAGTATTTGATGTATTTTTTACGGGTGGTATGTTTCGTCTACGAATATTGGCGTCAATCATTTGATATGTCCGATCAAACACGCTGACGAGCCTTCGCTCAGTGGGACTGCACCGACGGTAAAGAGCTGCCGCAGCGGAGCAGCTGGTCGCGTTTGGTCTCGTCTGCAAAAAACAAAACTAAAAACTAAATCAAAATCCCCTGGACACGTGAACATGGATCAACATGCACACGGGCCAGACGCTGCCATGAAACCAAAGAAAAAAGATCAGAGTGCCAAAATATCTTAAATAACAAAATATATATAATATGTACACTTCATAGAAATAGAAACAAAAACCAAAAGGATGCATCGAGAGACACGGACATCATCGCACTGGCTCTGAACAACGGCCGAGTGCAAACAACTGGAGGAGCTGAATGTACAGGAAACATTCAGTCAAAGGAAAATGCACATCAGAGTGTGTGTGTGTGTGTGTCTGTGTGTGTGTGTGTGTGTGTGTGTGTGTGTGTTCCTGTGTAAAACTACTGAATACTGCTGAGGGCAAAGCATGGTGGGGGGAGTTGTCCAGGTCTGTGTGGTGGTGTCTTCCTGCAGATCTCTCGTCCCATCCTATGCTCCAATGCTGCCGTCTTCAGGCAGCTGAATCGCCAGGGACGTTACTGAAGGAGACAAGGAGGAGGAGGAGGAGGAGGAGGAGGAGCACGTCAGCGCAACACAAACTTACACACAACACCATCAACAAACTCTCCCGTGCCCATGTCACTACCGTTAAATGCAGTTTTTGTTTTATAACCAGCGTCTCTGATATGTACAAATACACAAATAATGACCCTAATCAGAAGCTATTAGGACCTTTACGGTATTACTATGTACTTTGTGTTCCCTCTATAACTAATGAGAGTTTTGTGTATTTTGTGTACATGCAGTTCACCTGTCAACAACGACACGTTATGCCAGGACGTCAGGGTCGAACTGGGCGGGCAATACTCTGAGTCCTCATCTTCAACTACATGAATGTAATTATCGCTATGCTACAAAAAAAAGAGAACACTGGATACCTTACCATACCGTAAAGAACTGATGATGCTTACCAACGTTACTACACATGCACCAAAACATCTACAATAGCTCATGTGTTGTCAGGGTAACTAACTGTTTTCTGTAGCCTCGAAACTCGGGAACATTTCTAAAAAATACATAAAAGTGTCTGTATGATGCTCGTTGTTTGAAGCAGTGACTATTCCAGCCTCTAGGGGGCAGAGGCGAGTCTTTCAGGTCTTTTTTTTTTTTTTTTACAGTGTAAAATATTGGCGTCCTGTTCCTCCACTGGGACACTTACATTGTCATTAGGCAACCCTTTGCCCCCGTTGACGGCCTTGAGCAGGACAGTCGCCTCGGTCTTTGTGTTGGTCTTCATCTCCACGACAATGTCGTCTTTGGTGGTTTCCCCGTTGGTTCTGCAGAGAAACAAGAGAGCGTCACGGACCTGCTCGGTTCTGAGGAGCCGGGACTCGACCCGGGGGATCCCAAGGGACTCGGGGTGGGGGGGGGGTCTTGTGTGTCATTGTGTGACCCAAGTATTGTTTTTTAAATCTAGAAACGTTAGTGTCATTAAACAGCTGCTCCTTTCTACCTCGGCAGTGGGAGTGAGGCGTCTGCTGTGGATCAGGTCTAATGATCCTTGTCTCAGTTCTGCCTCTGCTTTCTTTAAGATTAATTCACACATGTTTTGTTTGGGAAGGTTTTTCACAGATCGTTTTCAGTGTGGAACCCAACAAAAAGCCAAACGTCTGGTGGGACCGTGTGTTTCTACAGCTGCTCCGAGTGCGACGCTGCTCTGTGTGCTACTGTACGAAGGTTGAGAGGAAAGAGACGAGTGCAGAGAAGTATCTCATAGTGAACGTCTGTGGCTGGTTGGCAGGAGAAAAGAAACTCAGTGGATCCAAAACTACAAACTGAAGCAGCAGAACACAAAGTGAAGCTCAGACACGTGAAGAGGAAACAGCACACGAACAGACGAAAGTGGGAACACGGGGTTTAAATAGAGGAGCAGACGACCCACAGGTGACACACATCAGGCTGCAGGTGATCGAGGAAACAGGAAGCAAGAGGAGGTGAAGGCACCAACACGGAGAGAGGGGAAACAGGAAGTGGACGTCAAAGTAAAAACAGACGACAGGTGAGAAAAACGAAAAGGAAAATAAATATATATGACCAGGTTCAGAAGGGTCAGTACTCACATCTCCTGCTTCCCCGAACGTCCACAGGGGAACTTTCCCTTCTTGTAGAGGAAGTAGAGGACGCTGCCGAGGATGGCGAGCAGCAGCAGACACACTATGATCCCCACTATGATCACTCCACTGCGGTCAACTACACAAAGACACACACACACACCACAACATGTTAGAATCCTTCCACATCTCACGGCAACAGAGTGGAAAGGAAACTTGACTCGACAGATTCACAGTCATTTACACAACAGTTCTGTTTCCTGCCTCGACTCCAACACTAGATTCTGTGTGACTTAAAGGAGCAGTTCCACACTTTTCCACATAAAGTCAGGTCATACATGTAAAACAGTGAGTGTAGTGTCCCCCGTGTTTCTGGACCAGCTTTGTTAAGTGCCGGAACACGACCTCACGTAACCTGAAGCCTGAACGTGCAACACAAAGACTGTGTGGTGTGAGGTTTGAAAGACCCACAGTGTTTTTCATCCACTAAGGTCTGATAAAAAACGAAAGTGTGGCTGCGTGAAGTCAGTGTTGGATCCTCTGTTGAAGGAACCAGACGATCTAAACTGCCGACGTACGCTTTATTAAAATAAAGAAAAAGTCTGTTCTTCACGTTCAAATCATTTAAACAACTTTGATTAAGCCGCTTATTTAACAAGGTCCATTTTATGCATAAGGTATAATTATCCAAGTGTGAAATGACAGAGGTTATATTTAAGAGGCAGAGGACGCAGGAGAATGTTAATTTATTCCTCTTAGCATCTGTGACCTTAAGCCTCAATAACTGACCTCGTAGAGATTATATGTAAATTACTGGACTTCAGCTTTGAAAAAGTTTATGTTTCTTTTTTCGAAGAGCGAACAACATTAACAAGAAACGTCACTTTTTCTTTTCTAGACATTTCTACAAACTACTTCAGTTTATTAAATATTTTAGCTGAAAAGGTGAAAAAGATCAGCACAAAAAATAAACCAAACAGAACAGAACAGAAAAGGATTCGACCAATCACAGACACGCCAAGAAAAAGTTAAAGTCTCAACTATAAGATAAGAATTGTATTAATATTAATATTAATGTTCCCTTAAGCAGGAGCAGGATATTAAAGCACAATATTTACAATGGATCCATTCTGTTCATAGCATCAGGATCCTGAGACTGAAGCAGCTAAATGGAATTCAGACATCAGTGATTGTATTATTTAGACCTGAGTTATTAACATGTCAAAAACACACTGTCCTCCTATAGACACACGGTTTTCCTTTAGCGGAATATGAACTTTATCCATAATGAAATTATACAAATAGGATTTCTGGAGTCAAGATGGTAGGATGTATATATACAGTATATATATATATATATATATATATATATATATTTATATTTGCAGAGCTTTAATGTAATAAAACGATGTCATGTCTGGAGTAAATGAATAATTTGAGTGAAACCGCACAGAGACGACTCTAACCCCCACTCAGGCTTTAATGCAGCTTTTGAGCTTCTACCATCTCTTAATGTTTTCATGATGTTGATGTAAGTCTGGGATCTGGGCCCCCGGTTTATCCCAGTTATATAAAATCATATACATGTTGGTTATATTTACCCTTTAACATCCCTTTGTAGCCTTTTTTCCAGTGATAAATAAAACTGTTTTCTGTATTTGACTTGCACTGAATGATCCAGATTTCACTGAACCCATGAAAACTGAGAAACTGAGGCAGTAACGGTTCAGCGTCATGAAACAGTGATGTAATTCATTATTTAAGAGCGTCTTGCACTTCTTGTTAAGGGTTTTGTAGAAACCTTTTTCTCTGAGGGACCATATAAGTGTTTTTTAGTCCAGTTAAAATGATCGTGTGACACATAGAAGAAATTCCTGTATAAATACAGCCCCTATTAACTGTAATAATTAAGGAAGCAAGTAAATATTTATTTCACGGCAGAAACATTTTTAATTCCATCTATATCACGTCTTTAACGTTTTCTTGTCTATAGTGTTTTGTTTATGGGAGATTTTTCCCTGCAGGCTTGTGAGGATTTTAATGATTGTGAAGTGACTGAGAAGATGAAGTCAGAAAGTTTCCTCTCTCCCCCATTTACATGCAATTTTTTTTTTCCTGGTTTGTAAAAAAATCCACAATTAAACACAACACTGTCTGGAAAAGTCAGTAAAAGTGAGACGCTGTGTGATTTTAGGGGTTTTGAAAATGTCTTTCACTTGCTCTAAGATATATAAATAATGTGTTTTTCTACAGCAGAGCATTAGGTCCAAGTGTTATGAAAATGTTTGTGCTCTTTGCTGGTGTAGAGATCTTTTTCTCTCTCTCTCGCTCTCTGTATCAAACAGAATGTTTAATACGCCCACGGGCCAGCGAGGAGATCTGCCAGCGAACCAGAGAAAGTCCTGTTACACAGTCCCCGCGTGAGAGTCATAAATAATGCATGTGCTCGTCCAACCCTTCATTGTCACAGACAGAAGTTAAAGTGTGAAGACTGAGACAGAAGAAATCGTGCAAGACGGAGAGAGAAGCGTTGTTGTGTGTTTTCTTTTTTTTTTTTACAGGAGACAGGAGACGTTAGGGCAGCAGTCTTACCGGGAGAGAAGGGAGCGGTTGTGGTGGCCCTGGGAACTGTGGACAAGTAGAACAACACTTAAAGTGGGCAGTTGTCTATGTCCACCACACACACACATGGACACACACGTGCATGCAATCACTGCCAGTTGCTTCAGTAATTACACATAATCCCATATTCCTCTGGAGGTGAGGGGCAGAAAGAGCTGACTGCACGTGTTTCTTGTCTCTTTCATACAGACTACATCATAGTTCTTTGCAGAATATCAAGTGGTGTAGTTCTTCCTGACACGCTTGTGTCATGTAAGAGTGAAGATTGGTAACAAACAGGCTAAAAGACGATCTGCTCTTGGCCCTGACGCATAACTGAGGTATTTTCTACGCTGTTTAATGCAAATGTTAAATCGATTTCCTCTAAAAAAAAGGCAAAAGGATGCAAGTAGGAATGAGACGGTTCCTGGTTTCACTTTATATCGCGGGGAAATTCCCAAATGTTTCAATCATCATCCTCCTTCACTGTTGATGTGGCACATTTCATATGAATGTTTTCAGCACATTTTATCAACCATCATCTACACCCAGCTGCACGAGCCCCTCACACAGTGACCGGGACAGAAAAGCTCTTACCGGCTCTGATGCTGAACGACTTGACCTCGGTGCCCATTTCGTTGGACGCGTTGCACTGAGCGCTGACGTCCGAGGTGACTTTGACCGACACCACGCTCTTCGCCATGTGGTCTTTCGCTTTGTTCGCCACCTCCACCTCGAGCCAGTTCTGCAGACACACACACACACACACATTCACACACTATTAACAACGTAACATATCAACATATATATAAAGCAGCACTGAGCCAATACACCCAGAAAAGGATGAATAAGTCTAATATTGTTATAAATGAAATAAATGTGGCTTCAGAGAAACTGTGACAGTAGAAAGAATTCATTGAAATAGTAAAATATGAGAATAGTAATAACTAACAATAGAGACAAGGCATTGTAAGTTGAATCCATCTTCACACCATAAAGACTGTAGTTGAGTTTACACTGCGAGTTGAGATCGGTTACCTGGCCACCGACGATGGTCCAGGAGATGCTGGGCAGTGGATGACCCAGCGCCTCACAGCTGATGTTGATCATCATGCCTTGGACCTCCTCCAGCTGCACCTCCTGTTCCACCCCCATCAGCTGAGGACCACCTACACACACACACACACACACACACACACACAAAGTTCAGTTCTACTCTCGCTCCATGTTGAGCTACTGACCAAGAAACCAAACACTTCCTGCACAGGTGTTTCACATTAAAAGTCTTGACATGGCACAGAACCCCCTCTTTCCTGTTAGGTTTTTAATTTGAGGCTTCAAAATAAAGTCCAGCAGTCACCTGGCTGACGTTTAAAGTAGAGCACAGGTGTTTCAAATCAAAATACTGAGGGGAAATCACATCGGTGGGAACAGAAATAACTGAAAGAAGTCCGGCTGACGTCACAGTTAAAGGGAAGCTGGTTGAAAAATGGCGACCGACCTTGAACGATGATGTTAACGGAGCCGCTGGTTTTCAGCGCCGGCAGCGAGGGAACGGTCACCTCACATTTGTACTCTCCTGTCGTGTCATAGGTGGCGTCCTGCAGGTGCAACGTGTTGCCCTTACCCACCTGTTTGCCATCCTACACACAACACACACACAGAGAGAGAGAGAGAGAGAGACATGTACAATCAGTGATTTGAAGCAATCAAGAAAACGAAGTTACAAACACACACTCGTGTTCCCCAGAGCACAGTATTGTGTGTAAACAGTAAACCTGTCTATCGGCTGCGATCGCGGCTGTAGACTCTTTGTCTTGTTGTTGTGAAACTTCTGCAGCGGATGATCTGAGACTGTCAGTGTTGGCATTGTAGCATCGTTCACTTTATATGTTGATATCAGAGTTTTGCTTACAGGATGTTTGATATGAAGAAATAATAACATTAATCTAAAGCAAAGCTTGAGTCTGACATGTACGAACCTTGTACCAGACAGTGGAGGTTTGCAGGGAGGACAGAGCGTTGCAGCTCGCGGTCAAATGTTCTCCCTTGATCATGAACTCAGATTCTTTAGGTACAACAACAGCTGGATCCAGATCTGAAGGCGACACACACAGAAAACAAGACACATGAATGAATTGAAAGGAAACAGGGATAGAATTCGATGAAATGATCAGATGGAGCTGGAGACGTTTTTCAACAAAGCTTAAACCTTTAAATCGGACTAAATAACCTTTTGTGTCCTTAGTTGTTAACGTCTCTAAGTCAGTTTTAAATATGTCATGTATGTGTTTTCCTCACAGTGCACGGTGAGCTGCACTTCCCCTCTGACTTCAGAGTGTCCGTCAGCGTTCGCAGGCCGACACTGGTAGATGGCGCTGTCTTTCCGTGTCACCGTAGACAGCACCAACACGTCACCGATTCCCGGCACGTCGTAATCCACCTCCTGCAACAAAAACTCAAGTTCACACACTGTGATCATGTGAGGGTGATGAAAAACCTGATCCCGGGTCAGATTCATGTTGTGGAAAAAGAGTCTGTGGCTGTAAAAGAGCTGATAAATCAAACCCGCCCACTTGTGTATCAACACAGCATGAGAATCCTGCTCTGGTTTCCAGTTTAAAATGATAGTTTTCCCAAATGATGCATGAATTCATTACTTTCAACTCTGCAGAGAAAAAGCTGACGACATCTGAAACTTGTTGTCAGAAGTTGGTGCCAGTTTTCTTCCTGTTCCTAGTTTTAGTCTTAATGGAAACATTTACTGACCAGTTCCACAGCTGAGGGATCAGGACACAACAATTTACACCAGAATCCATTTGGACAAGAGCCACAAGTGGTCAGACTCTGAGAAATCCTAAATATTTAACATCTAATATCTAAACCCACTTACGTTAAAAGCAGGAATGAAACACAGGATGTCTGCGATATGGTTCGTTTCACTTTGCCTTTAGACTTTGTACAACCATCGAGTGCATTTCAGACATCTGACACATAAACGTCCATTCTCTTCACTGTCATAGAATAATAGACCCTCTCGTCTCAGGTCCAATAATAACTCAAAACTCTTTCACACCCACCAGTGATTAAACCTGATCTCTACATACCTGTTGGTTTATGTAAGTGAAGAGTTTTTGCTCCAGGGTGTTTCCCAAGTCAAACTTTATATGTTTTTGCTACCCCCCCACCCCCCCAGGACACCTGCCCTGACTAAAGACCAAAAACATGTCTTCACAAAATATGTGGCTCCAGAAGCTCAGAGTGACGTGAGGCTAACTCATGAGCTTCTTTCTATACAGACATGTATATGAAGATGGACAACATGACAGCTCCCCAAAAGTGAAGCCAAATCATCTCCATCGCCCCCTGGTGGTTGGCTGCAGTAAAAGTCGTGATTTCCGCCTCCTACGTGTAAGTCGGACCAAACTAAAAAGTCGAGGTGCATTTCAATTTTTCTCCCCAAACATTGTTTCTGTCATTTTAAGTCCGTTCTTATCACACTGATGTTTGTTCAAGTCCTCATGTTTCTGATAGGTTTGGTTTTAATTAGTTACTTAATGCAGCACAAATAGAGAGTGAAGCGTCACGTTGACAACTGAGACTGACGCATCGTCCATCCTCTGATAAAATCTTTATCAGAGGATTTAAAGTCTTTAAAAATCTGTCTCTCCCTTCTCATCCCCGCAGCAGTTGTGTTTTCTGCTTGGTAACGAGCCTGACAGACGTGGAGCTTTGACCCGACATGTTCGAGCAGCGTCCTGCAGAGTAATTCACTCTCCAGATCTCAGCAGTAAATTCTGCGAGTGAGTAAAATATGCCCCAAAGGTATTAAACCAGGAACAAGGTTGTGAAGCAAAAGTTTTAGTAGAGTTATAACGGCAGTGCAGGCTGAGTTTTTTTGCATTGTCCGCACATACAATGGATGCGTGTGTGACATGGGAACGAGACCCGACTCATGAGCCCTGTCAGCGTGGCCTCCGGTCTCAGAGCCCGGGCCTGGATCTGCAGGGTCAGAGCTGACAGGGCCTCCACAGACCTCGTACACTCGTGTCTACATGGGGCCCTGTGAGCTCTGCATATCAAAAACATTCCCTGCGTGTCTCCTGCGTGTCACCCATTCTCTCTGGGGGGACTTTTAGGGTGAGAAAAAGACCCTCCATTCTTACTTGTTCTCTGCTGAAAATGAAGGACGGCGGGGGGTTGCCATCGCCCTGGCAATGCAGCTCCACAGCATCCCCCTCTTTGACCAGGCCCTGGGGAGACTCCTTCCACAGCTCCACCATGGTGGTAGGGTCTAAACACACACAGACACAAACACACACACACAATCAAATTAAGCCGGCTGCTGAAGTCACTTAACAAGGCCACTTCCACAGCGCTGACAGCCCAGACTGTGTTTGGCTCCGTTTTGCCACAGTGTCCCCACAAAAACTGCCTCAAACAACAATGGACCCGCAGAGCAGATGGAAGAGGAAGTAACATTAAAATGCTTTTAGACGGTCAGAATTAAAATTATCTGTCATTACTGGTTATAACCAAGTTCAAACCATTTAGACCTGGTGTGACAGATTCATGTGTTTACCTTTAAGACAGGGTCTCTGTTTAGAGCCGGATTAGACGTGTGCTCATTGTATATAATGTCAAAGTTTTCAAGACATGTGACTGATGAAATAAGCTGTGATTCGCTGAAATACGGAAATTTCAAGGCTCAGCTGGTCAGAGGAAGAAGAGGGAGAGCATCTTATATTGGTCTTTAAAAAAACAGGGGAAAGGGGATGATTTATGGGCAAAGACAAATGTTTAAGCTATCAAATGTTTTTATTTCATGTCTCTATCTACTTCAGAGGATGGGAAAAAAGGTTTTTTTTGTCCACGTTGGCATTTTGAGGCTTTTACGGACATTCTGGGACAATTATGGTCGGCAATAGATTCAATAGGTCCATGACCCGGGCTGACGTGACATCGATATATAAAACAGGCTGATCGTGAACTCACAGAAAACCGTGATGTTGATGCCGTTTGACTCCACTGTCCTGATGGCTCCCGGGACGGAGAAGCTGACCTCACAGGAGAAAAGGGCGTCTTTGTCCTCCTTCGCCACCTTGTACTCCAGCGTGCTCTGCACCGAGTAGAGGCCTTTGGTCTCCCAGGTCAGGATCAACACGTTTACATCTGGAGTGTGGACAAGACAATGAAGACACATGTGGACCACAGCCTGAAAATGGGCTCAAGGCAAAAGTCCACCCGGTGACACAGACACGGTGGTTCCCCATCTGCTGCTCACACTTACGTCCTGGATCTGGCGTCAGCGCTATGTTGTTCCTGTACCAGGTGATGTTGGGTTTGGGAAAGCCGTTCGTCACCTCACATGATGCAACCTGGATGGAGAGTCATTTCAGTCATTGAGCAAACTTCAGCAGGACACGAGGAACAATATATTTTGTGTTTAACATGGTAAGATATTGGTTAATCTCAGTATGTAAAACTAAGTGGCCCCACCTTAGACGGCACCTCTTTGGTGATAGATATTCCAGTGAGGACGCCCTCAATCACCGGAGCCTCTGGCGGAGCTACAAATTAAAGAATTCTAATGAGCTCTTTCTTTTTAAACAATCTGAAAAGTTTTTCTTGTCGTGGACTTTCTTACCAAACACTCTGAGGTAGGTCTTGGCCTCGGCGGCCCCGGCATCCAGCCCGTTGACCTGGCAGAAGAACTCCCTCTCATCAGAGAGCTGGACGTCCAGGATGGTGAGCACAGTTCCCTCAGGGTCTTGAGTCCCCTGGATGCGGCTGGTGTATTCCGTGTTGTTGTCAGCTACGCTAACGAGGCTATCGAAGTAGAAGATCCGCGTCCGTGAGTGGCCGGCGCCTCTCTGCAGGAGACAAACGTCCACTTACACGCAACTCAACATCTTCCATATACTGTGCAGCACTTTGGGGTAAATAAGATAAGAGTTTGACATTTATTGTAACTCTAAAATCAGGAGATTGGTGAAAATCATTGCTAAGAAATGAACAGAGGAGAGTCTGTAAGCGGTAGTTTTATGTTTCATGTACAAGAGTCTAGCTGTTTTAATTCTTGTGGCCAGCATTTAACTCTCTAGATCTTAATCTCTTCCTAATATCTGGAGCCTCAACTAGAACCTGAGCTCGGCCTGACGACTTGAATTGTCGACCGTGAGACTGCAGCCCCGCCGAGTTCAAGAGCAGTTGCATAACTTGACACGGTGTCAGTTTTTTTGCAGCGGGTCCAGACGTACTCACCACAAACCACTGGATCATGACGAAGCTGGGCTCAGAGTCGACGTTGGTGAATCTGTACTGGCAGGAGATCTGAGCCGAGTCACTCAGGTACACCTCAACACCCGCATGCATGGTCACCTCCACCCTGGCCCAAGCTGGAAAACACAAACACACACATGCACAGAAATATTATTCAAGGTCGATTCAAAGCCACAAAACAGCATTTAACTCAGTTTGGCCCCTCGATCCCTGTTAATTCTAAGATGCATTGTGTTTGGCAGATGTCGGTCTACCCAGTCCAATCTGCAGCCAGTCAGCCATGTTAGCAGAACGCAGAAGAAAAGGCTTCTTGTCCACATGGCATAATTTTCACCCATTCTGCCTGGCTGACTGTAACCACAAAACCACATCTTGGCCAGAAAATCCGTTCCCCCGGGGACGATGGGGGGGGAATGCAGCCATGGGAAGCATTGCCAGTTTGACAGTGGGCTGTTGATTCAGAGAGCCAAGATCTTTCTTATACATGTTGGGCTTGGCTGCTGTTACAAAGGGGGGGCGGCTCGTACAGCGACAAAAGAAAACAAGATGGCACGAAAAAGTCCGTTTTCTGGGTTTCATCTGGTTTGGAGTTGCAATGCGGGATGGGGAAGGTCGGTCCGCCTCATCTCCTCCTACACTGTCAGGTGGGATGTTCACTGGGTTTATTCTCTCATGTGTTATTAACTATGTCAGTGCTACCTTCTTTATAGCTGAGCTGCCACGCCTCTAGAACAGAGAACAGAAAGTACAGAGCAGCGATTGTTGCCGTCTCTGTGAGAATCCTGAGTTTTCTGCAAACCACTCAGTATTATTTGATTCAGGATTATCGCCACCCAAGTTTGTTGTGGCTCTACAGGAAGCTGCGATAACTGTCTTAAATGTCCTTATATGATTGCACGTGAATATACGTTGATTGGGGTTGAATAATAAAACGTTAAAAATTAATAATTAGGGGATGAAACAAGAATTTTGTCACAATAGAACGAACTTGGTTTCTTTCCAAACTTTCTGAAACGTACTTTGGCCACTAGGGGTCAATGTGTTTTTCCTTGGTCATACGTTGTTTGTACCGAAGTTATAGCAGAGACAAGTAAAACAGATATCGATTAAAAGTCAAACAAAAATAAAACGCCCCGTTACCTTGAGCAACATTGTGGATTTCTCTGGGTTTGAACATTGTTAAAACCTTTTGGATAATGTGAGTACACAGGTCAACAAAATAGGTCTTGTCATTTTTAGACCTTTTAACTAATGGATTAATGTATTTACGATGATAAATATGTCAAATCCTAAAGGGGCTAAAAACAAACAAACATGGGACCTTCCATTTTCTCTTCTTGACAATTTAATGGTTTCCTAAAAACTAAAAGAGAAACAATTAGCAGGGCCTCAGTGTCCTCGGCCGTGTTTTGAGCGTTGGTCGAAACAGACCAAGCATGAAAAGAGCTTTAAGAGTCCAGTTGCCACCCTGCTGCCCCCATTCAGCCGGCTGCTCCCCCATCACCCACCCCCCAATCATTTTCACAACTCATTTTTTTTTTTCTTTCTGCAGGTCCCTCCCTCCTCCTATGTTCAGCCAACCATTTCTTTTAAGACAAGTGGCGCGCCATTGTTCCCCCACCTGGGCAGACCAGACCCCCCCCCCCCCTACACACACACATACATACACACACATGCACACACACCCCACCCACCAGTCAACCAAAATATGCTCTTGCAGAGGTTAAAATCAGTTCATCATGTACTGTGACTGTTTACTGTGGCAAAGATGACGAGGGGACAACAGGCAGATTATGGCGGCCGCAGAACAAAACATGTTACAGAAGTCAGTGTAAAAAATGTTGTGTCTCTTTGGGGCCGTGCTGCTAACTTTTCAGCTAATCCGATTAGCACCGGGGGGCTGTTGGGGATTTGGCTCCCAAAGCCAACCTGGGACTGGTCTTATCTGTTCCTGTTGTGACTTTATGCTGCACGGACTAAAGCACAAACACACATGACCCATGATCTATGGACCCTGACAACCAGAACTGCTGTCTGAGGGTGTGTGCGGCTGTGTGCATACATTTGTGAATGTCTGCTGTCTGTGTCTGGATGATACAGAGCTAATTCATTCAGGAGCATTTGAATGTGCTGACAGGATCAGGGCTGCAGGACAAGGGCCCGAATCACTGCGTGGTCAGAGGATGAAACGAGCAGAGACACTGAAACAGCTCAACAATAACAATTCAAATGGAAAGTAAACTTCTCCACTGGAGGAATACTATGGTTCCTTGTTAAAGATGTTAAAGTAACATCTAAGTAACAAGTCTGCAATTAAATAAAACCAAACTGAAGATTACTGCCATGATATGATTTGAATTTGCTCCATTCTTTCACTTTTCTTTCCCCACATCTTTCTCTCCTTTGTGGCTCAGAAATAAATTAGATTTAGAGTTACCATCTTGCCAAAGACTGAATATCATTTCAACATATAAAAATTCTGGTGTCATTTCATCTTTTGATGCCAAAACCAAAATATTTGTCATACCTTCCGTCGATGAAGCCAAACTTCTACAAAACGATAAAAGTTGACGTCTGAACATAAACCTCAACTTTTCATCGAGCACCGTACTCATGTCAAATAATCTTTCTCCAATATGTTGGTTTATGACACGTGAACTAATGCATTTATACTTAAAAACAATCTAAACGAAGATGGAAAATCTACTTTTTGTTTTGTTTATATTTTGATCCTTTCTAAAAGTCTATGTTTGGCAGTTGGACTAAAGTTTGGTTGAGGGTTTAGAGTGATTCTCATGAAATGTATTTGATAATGCTTCTGATACCTTTACAGGGGGAGTCTGAGGACGTTAGAGCAGATACAGACAGAATTAACAGAACAAATCATTTCAACAAATACGTTTGTCTGTCCTTTCAGTCGAGGCATACTCACACAGTACAAATGAGACAAACAACAGACTTAACGAGGGGGCTTCCTCCAGGACAGCCTCTGCATACAGTAGCTCATTATGTGCCTAACACACAGACAATACCCTCAGACGCTAACTCAAGTGGTCACCATCGAGGGCTTCCCCATTCGATTAGGGCAGTCGGCTTAGGGCCTCTGGTGGATCTAGAGCTCTGCCACTGATAAGAGTGCAAATCACCTCTGACACGGCAAATCAGCCTCTTTTACTCAGCCCCTAATCCTCACATGCCCGACGAGCCATGAAATGAGGCTGAATGTTTCTGAGAAGTTAAAAAAATAAATCAGTGGAAGCTGATGTGTCGATAGGGGGATGTGGTAATTGTCATTTGTTGTAAGTGTCACCATAGAGAACCTGGTGTTTGAACATGACGGTGTGAGGACATAATAATATCCACACCCAGTTGTCTGGACTTTGCCTTTCACTTATGAAGAACTCAGGAGGAGATATATTCTGATCAACAGCGCCGTCAGACCTTATCACCAAAAGCTCTCGAATCTGATCGTCTTTCAGTTTTGCGACAATTGCGTCGTTAGTCGTCGTCATCAAAAAAGCTCACGTTTTTTTTATTTTCCAACTCTCATCTCACATCTCTGACATTTTCCAGAAAAAGTCCAACACAACTGACCCAGACATTTACGCTCTCACATGAGGCCGATCCATAAAATGTCATGTCTGAAAGCAGCTATAGAAAACCTGGTGTCTGGGGTTTAAATATTGCAACAAGAGGAACAAAGAATTCTTGCAAAAGCAGACACATTGAATTATGTATGTGCCATTCAATTTATTCCACATGCTACATTTTGGGGAGAAATTTGCGTTTTTTAAGCTGCTTACGGGGAAAATGTAGGAAGGGGTCAGCGTTTCAGAGTTTTTCATGACTCCTGGAGACTCCGTGAATAAAAGTCGTGCGTGGACACGACACCGAGTTTCCCTCTGAGGACGGAGGGTGTAAAAAGCTAGCATGTAAGTGTGGATGACAGGGAGGAGGATTTCTCAATACGCAACCCTGGTGTGTTCTTGAACACCTGGGGGACACTGTGTACTGCCCAACATCAAAGAGACACACACACACACACACACACACACACACACACACACACACACACACACACACACACACACACACACACACACACACACACACACACACACACACACACACACACACACACACAGCACAGCTTCTCATCCTACTGATGTTGCTGCTGTTTCAGAAGCAGCATCTGGCACAAATCTCACAGCAGCCTGATCCCTCGGTGACAGGGAGTGGCAGCGAAGAGCCCGGGCTTTATTCTTTCACATAGAGAGATAAGGGAGCGCTGCAAATCTCCTCAAAGGCTCCTCTTTGTGCATCAGTGATCTCCCTCCTTTTCATGCAGCGTACAACCGCTCCAGGTCAGGAGCACGCACACAGGCCCTCCATGATCAATGCTGAGGTGGACTCACTCAGCTCAAGACTCCTGCAACCGTAAGGAGGTGACATTGACCTTTGGGCAAGAACTTGCATTGTGTAAACTCACTGCAGGACAGTTGTCACGTTCTTGCACCTTTTTTTTGTATTTTTCTGGCTGGTAACAATTCCCTTTGCACCAAGGCGGCTGGAGAAGTGCAGCTGAAGTTGTGTTTGAGCAGAATAAGCAATATACTGCAAATCAGCTGCTCATTTGGATTGATCCTACTTGAGCAAACACTCGTTGGAGGAGGCATAAGGCTGCCGCTGTGCTCATGGATATAAAATCTGCCCCCAAACATAACATGCTTTAATAAATAATTAAAACAATTTCCTATAATCCTGCACTTTAATTAGACATGACATAATGTGTGCTTTTGTAAAGTTTCTATACTAAAGACAGTGAACAAAGGAAGCTACTAAGCTCAAGCCAAAATAAATGACCATTATAATATTAATTACCTCAGTAAAAGTCTCTGCTGTATTTACCTGTTGGATTTTGATATTTTTTGAGCACAGGCTGTTGTTGTGGCTAACACGGGCCACACCAGGGTTACGTAGACAAAACAAAAAAAACATTGCAACATATTGCACACAGGAAAAAGATGATCAAACTTTCAGTGCATTTCGCTTTGCTGTGCGTAAAAAAGATTTTATGTGCATGGACACTGTTTGAATTCATTGGTATTGGTTATAAATAAACACCAGCAGCAGTTTTCCTTCCATATTTATTTTTGCAAGTTGTCTAAAATTTACATATTTGCATTATAGTGTCCACAAGATGGAATCTGAGTTTCTGAGTTACTGCTTTCAAGAGATCTGATGAAACTCCCCTGGCGTCTCTCTCAACCTGCATGACTTACAAAAACATGTTGCCGTGTTGGAATGTTTCTCCACTTGTTTTGGGGGGTTTCCACCACATCTTTCGCCCTCTAACAGTTTGCCAACGCTGGCTTGTTTAAAGAATTGCTAATCGTTCCCGCTGGTTAGCAACTTCTTCAGCAGCTCCATTAATATTTCATCATCGCACCCGGTGGGTGAGTCTTCATTAAAGGAGCAACATTCATGTTTTATTTATGCTTGTTTCTGATGTTCAGCAGTGAACTGCGGCTTGTTCCTCTGCATCCACTGCTCATCAATGATCCCCCCCCCCCCCCAGAGCTGCTGGGCTCTGGCATGCAGGTTGCTCCACAGCCACAGGATGGCAAATTAAAGGTCAACAGGCTAAACACTGTATCTACATCAAGGGGTCGGTGGTTCCTTTAGGTCACAGCAGAACAAAAACATATTCGTAGAATAAGCCCACGGAAACAGTTTACTTGAAACTCAACCCCACGGCTAAAAACATGGAAATACATCGGAAACGGATTATCTAGTTATCCCACTTGCCAAAGAACAGACCGGATCCAAGAATTGTGGTCATATATCAGTCTATTACCAGAAGGCTGGAGAGACTTAAGTCCCTGAAAGTGCAAATGCAGCTTCATAATCCAGAGGAACCACAACACTGAGGAAACGCTGAGTATAATTATGTTTCCATTTCAAGCACAAATATCAATTCAAGGATGTTTCGCTTCCTTCCTCTAAATGGATCTGGTATCTATGGACTAAATACTAACCACAAGTATGGAACATACATCCCACTGATGAACCGAACATGCATCATGTTAAGTCATCCAGCTTTGCAGAGAGTAAGCAGAAATTGACATTTCTTGTCAGACAGCATCAGCGAGTCCTTCTTCGTCTCTTATTAAAAGTGTATGAAAGACGAGGCATTAAGTAAAGAGGGGCCAGGTACGAGGCCTGTTATTCTAGCACTAAAAATAGGAGACCTTTCTCGCAATCAAACCTCTGACGACAGCACACTGACTTTGCCGCTGTACTCCAACAAAGGCCTTCTTATCCCCGTCCCTGTGGTCATCATCAGAGCGCTGAATATCCTTGAACGCTACAAACCGAGAGCCAACTCAATCAGCTTTCCCCTCAGCCATCCAGCAGAAAGGACTGGCCTGAGGTAATCGCTTCCAGTTCCATTCCCAGAAACTCAACTCGGAATTTAAAAAAAGTAACTTTTATAAGCACAGCAGGCCTATAGAATATTATCTTAGGCACTTTTTTTTAGATACACAGGAAATGTGCAGAGAACGAGACTGGACATGAAGAAAAAGCTGTTGGACAAAATCTAACTGGTTATATGACACATCTCTTTATGACCCACAATAAGTACTATTTGTCTTACAACCACCAAAGCACCATGATTGGATATTTGCAGGACTCTTCATCAGTGAATGGTAAACAAAAAAAACACATTAAACAGAGGACATGTACACCAAGAGTTTACATTTTGAGTTTAAACAAACTACTACAAGAAACTCCCACAGTCCACAGATTTGTACGTTGGGTGAATTGCCAACTCTAAATTGTCCGCAGCTGTGAGTGTGAATGGTTGTTTGACCCAGTATGTTGGTCCTGCATTAGACTGGTTTCCTGTCCAGGTACCTGTAGCCCAATGTCCACTGG
Source organism: Verasper variegatus (assembly GCA_026259375.1). Taxonomy (NCBI): domain Eukaryota; kingdom Metazoa; phylum Chordata; class Actinopteri; order Pleuronectiformes; family Pleuronectidae; genus Verasper; species Verasper variegatus. The sequence continues at coordinate 4,188,662 of CM048051.1, forward strand.
GATTGGCTCCAACCCTACGACCCTCAGTGGATAAGTGATATAGATAATGGATGGGTCGATGGATGTGCATAAAAAGGTTCAGGATTCATGTGCGAACCGGTGTAATCAGGAAGAACACGGTCTACCATGTTTTGGCCATTATTCCATCATTTCTGCTATTTCTTCCACACCAGTTCAATCTTATCTGTCATTTCCACTTCCTGTCACACCTCTAGCTGCCCACCCACCATCCTCCCATCACCACTGTCGCCTTCCACTCAGGATGCTCCATGACATTTAACACAAGAGCTTTACTCACTGTGGGGATCCAGTTCTGTCTCCTGGAGAGGGGGTTGTCCTGTTACGTAAATAGAACAAGCTTTTCAAATGCCCATCTCGCTGAAAAATCACCGATCTTGTGTTTGACCTCAACGTGCAAAAGACAAATGCGCGTATTGTTTTATCTTGAGTAACAAAGTCCCTTTGTTTTTGCATTAGTGCAGAGAATGGGAAGCTTGGAGTTAATCTTAGATACGAGGTTTGGTTTCTCATGGGAACAGTTAAGGAGTCGAGCTCTAACTGAAGGTCAACAGATTACGCTGTGTGGGTGTTTCTGTGCATTATGTGTACGAAGGCGTGTTGGTAACTCCTCTCCTTTGACAGATATTAAGAACTAGCACCCAACAGTGGTAGAGCCCCGAGTTGTGGAGGGGACTTACACATGAATCACACTGAAGTCTGTAAGGTCTAATGTGCTGCCTCCCACTCAGACCCAGTTCATGACATCAACATTCACAAGCAGAAAGCTTTCAGTAGAGGTGTGAAGTAGAGTGTGGATACCGACCCGAGCCTGTGGGAACTCGATGGGTCAGGTCAGAACAAAATGTTGAAACGATTATTGGGTTTTGATCGTCTTTCTGATTTTTTTACCCTGCACGTGCCTGCAATTTGGAGAAATCAGGCTAGTGTTGAGTTGGGTTGTATCTCAGCTCCGAAATTGCAATCGCCATTCATTCATTCATTTTCGGGTCAAAACACTCTGCAGTAGACGGGGGTTTTCACAGCTTTTCAGTTTTCTGTGTTCGTGACGTCTGAAGACTCAAAACAAGTGCAAATGACGTGAATCGCCTTTTTAGTGTCTCTACCTGCAGGTACCCACTAACTTAAAAGAGGTTCTATACAGCAGCAGAAAGGAAGCAGCAGCAGCAGCGAGTGAGTAATTCCTCTGTTCTTCATAATCATTTATGTAAACAGGCTGAATCTATTCATTGGGAATGTTCTCTGATGTGTCCCCCCCCCCCCCCCCGCAATGAGTCGGCTGTGTTTTTACATAAAGATCTTACACGATTAGCTTTAATGGTGATTGCGAGACAACGCCTCCATCACACACACCCTCAGAGAAACAACTTCCAAACTACAAACTTCCATCACTCTGAATGTGTGTTTGTCTGTGTGTGTGTGTGTTCATACACCCACACATTTGAAATGTTCTGCATATTTTTGAAGTCTGTGTCTGTTTGTATCATCAGAGTTTATTAGCATTCAAGCGGCGCCCGTCGTACAACAAAGGCCTATTTGTGCATTCCCTCTCCTTTTATCCCATCTCCCAGACATGAGGCGTGCTGTGGGGCGAGCATGCCACACCTAATTCACTGGGATCAAAATGGCGAACCCCCAATCCCCCCCCCCCCCCCAATCCCCCGCTGTGAACCTTAATGCTCTCAAAGAGAATATCAGAGTGATCACAGGTGCACGTCTGTGTTAATGAAGAGGAGAGGCTACTGCCTGTGCCCAGGCCGGTCCGACTAACGAGACACACACACACACACACACACACACACACACACGCACACACACACACACGCACGCACACACGCGCACACACACACGACTCATAAGTGTGATAGGCCAGGTGTGCAAATGCGCTCAGTTCCAAATACCTCACAAATTGGGAAGCGGCGTGTTTTCAGAAGAATGTGACAGAAACCTGGATCAGGTACAGATGGATTTTCAGGTGAAAGTGAGAAGAGGAACATACAGTAATTGCAGATGCTTCCATGTGAGACAGGAGTACGAACAATTATTTGAATTCTATGCCTGCCGCTGTCTCCAGATACTTGTGACACATTTTTGGTGATTTGTGACCACGTCTACATTGTTGGTTTCAAGAATCCTCATCATCATTAAAGCACAAAATGAGGGAATATGCTTCAAACGAGTAGTGTCTCTCAAAATCAATATCCACAGACTCTGGGGAGTCTCCGTCCTGGAGGTTTGAATCTGTTCTAGAAGTGTTGCTTCAGATACTAGTGAGATATGAAACACAATCCTGGAAGTCAAGTTTAAGAAACAGATGCATTAGTTCGAAGGCTTATCAGCTACTCAAACAGAGTTCATGTTAGTAATCCACTGGGAATGTGAGCATTACCCTGCATTGGAGACCTCTGTGAATTTGCCACCCCCCTACTAATATTTTGGTGACCTCTAGAATATGGGTGTATATTAGACAAACACACTACAGAGGAATTAAAGAATGCGTTAAAATGTGAGTTCCTGAGATAATTTTGATCACTTCTTTACTTGAGACAGGACATTTGACCACACATGCAAGCAGCTGTTCTGAGGGAGGAGGCAGATGAAAACTGAGGATAAGAGGATCTGTGTATGAGCGTGTGGGCTGGTGGTTGTGTCCCTGTCCTGGAATCTTATCAGTGAAATCACCCAGCAACTCTGCAGCTGCCAGACCGCAGCCAAAGGAAACACAAAAAAAGAGGCAGAAGAAAAAGATTTTAGGCCCAGATTAAACCTCTGGATGTCAGTGTTTTGTCTGGTTAATCAGTAAATCATTTGTTTGGTGAGCTGTGAGATGCCGGGTGAAGGACAATTACTCGCAGGTTAAGGAGAGTGCAGCCCAGACAGTGGCAGGCAATGGCGGAGTGGGGGAGGGAGGCCTGCGGAGGAGGGCGGGGATGGGAAGCAAACAAAGCACATGTGGGATTTAGCTGCTACTGGATGACTGCAGGCATTCAGAAACACTGCACGGCTGTTTATACGACTGCAGGACTTGACTTTACAACCCTGGAAAGCTACTGTGGCAACAATCACGTTATCATCCGTCTCCATTTCTTTGAATGGCCGGGCTGCCTCCCACTCTGCAGGCACCAACTTACTCAAGGTATTCAAAATGAATGAGAACGATGCATTTCTTTCTTGCTAGAAGTAAAACGGTATTCAGATCCAGATTTTTATTTGGATCTGCACCCAACTGCACACACTCATGTATCAGGCATGTTTAGTCCCCTAAATTAATCGCTAAGATATCAAGGAAAATGTTGAAAACGCTCTATTTCAAATTGTTCAAATAATTAAAACTTTACTGGGTTCTTCCCTGACGCATATTGCATCCTGCCAGCAATTTTCATCCCAATTTTTCCACGACAGGGGTGAAAACATAACCTCCTCTGTGGAGGTAATCAGCACGATTTTACTCTCGATAAAATCAATGGCTCACTCCACGTTTAGAGGTGTTGCAGAAAATGGAATTAAATGCCACAGTGACGTCTTTAAATTGCTTGTTTTGTCTGAGCAACCGTCCAAAACCCATTAACGATTCCATTAACAGTGATGAAACCGACAAAAATAGCAAGTAGTCAAATCTGAGAAGCTGAAACCAGGTTAACTTTTCTCCCCACTAGATAAACGACTGGTCGGTTATTAAAATGTATTTACTGGTTCTGACGTCGGCCGTACTATTTGCTTCACTGTTCCTCCTGACAACCTGCGTCGCTGTGTGCATGTAAACACCACGTGTGAGAGTCGCAGGCTCAAAACACGTTCACCTTCAGCCTTATTGACACGTCGCACAGATCTAAAAAAACCCCCTGTATTTTCACAACAAACCTGCCCCTTACTTCATGTCAAAACACGGCTCCTCGCCTCCGGGGAACAACACAACACGTTCTCCACTTTCTCTTTAACGCGAGCCACATGCGGTCGGTCGGACACAACGTCCAACACAATGATATATCTGTGTTCTCGTGAGCAGCTACATTGTTTGATATGAGAGCAGCGAGCAGCCTCTACGCCTACTTTATCTTGATCTCTAGACTGGGAGACTCCAGTTCCCAGGGCTTTGCAGACAATATCCACTACTTGTTTCAGTCACTCGGCCGCAGCGTGCCAAGACCTTGAGCCGGGGCTGTGGTTATGACTGGACTCCAAGTCGTCCGGTGGCACAGTGTCCTGCTGTGCTGGGGAGGCAAGGGTGGGGGGGGGGGGGGCATGTCACATTGACACAAGCAGCTGTGAACAATAGGATTGTCGCCCCCCCCCCCCCCAGTCTCGTTCCCATATGCTGTGGTGGACAGGGGCAGCTGGAGAGGAGAACGCTCCAAAAACACCTGTGGGCAGCACATCCGTCAAGTGATTTGTGGGAAGAAGTGAATGAGCAGTGAGAACAGAGGAAGGAGGGAAAATAAGAGTTAGTGTGTGTGTGAGAGGAGAGCTGGGCTGTGTGTGTGTGTGTGTGTGTGTGTGTGTGTGTGTGGTGGGGGGGTTAACGTTGGAAGAGTGTTATCACGAGACCACACACAATGAAATGCTTGTTGATTTCCCTCTCACACACACCTATGCACCCATAAAAACATCTTGCACTTCCTCTAACTCTCTCCCAACTCGGGCCACGTTCAAAGTTAAATAATTAATTATACTTCACATTTAAAACTAGTAACTCAGTCAAGTGCAGAACTGTGCCAAGGCCCGGCAGTTCCCTTTAATTTTGTCATATTCGTTTGGACAAAGTTCTAAACTATTGAAAGTGTTGATTTCCTTCTGAATCCACATTATCTCAGCAACACATAGATGACAAAAATAGTTGCCGACGAAATTTAATAGTCGATGATTCGTTGGTTACGTCATAGTGCGTGTTTTTCGTGCCGTGCAGCTGAACTAAACGTTGTTTTACGGGAGGTGCTGATGGAAGTAGCTGTGGAGTGAGCCATCTCGCTCCCTTCCTATCTATGAAAGTCGCGCATGTGCAATAGCGACAAAACAGCACAATGGTGGCGTCCGTTGCAACACCATCGAGTACCAGAAAGTCAAAGTATGGGAGAATTTCACCCTTAACCTAGACCGAAAATCCAACCAACCAACCAACCAACCAACCAACCAACCAACCAACCACCAGCCAGGGGTGAAAACAAAACCTCCCTGTCAGAGGTAACCAACCACCATACGAGGAAATTAAATCTAATGCAATTAATGCATCCACTCCCCGCTTGGTAAAGATGTCTGTCACAGGTACAGACTACAAACTGCAAACGTAAGAACACACGGCGACCTCCCTGAAGCTGTTCTTAATCGGGCACAATATTAGTCAACATCTGTGGCAAAGTCAGCAGCTTGGTATGTGAGGAGAATCCAAATGAGACAAAAGTTAGATAACCCACTTTTTTTACGCTGAAACGCGCATTAATTAAGTTCCGCAGACACACCGGGAAAAATCCTGTGGTGGATACGCTCCTCTTTGATTAGACGGTTAATCTTTTAACAGTGTCCAATATCAGGGCTGAGGGTGTGGGGGAGGATTTGATATTTAAGCATCTCTTTATCCTCTGGCTTTTGAAATGTCAAGTTCAAAGATCCAGACCAGCCGCCTTGATCTTTGGGCTAAGACGACCCGGAGAATTAGCCAAAGGCCCCTGACCGTCATCACACAGCAGAGACGAGCAGAGACGAGCAGAGTCGGTACACATGGAGGATTATTAACTCTGATTATATTAGAGTCTGTAAACAGGCGTTTGATGTTTGTTTCTCATGTTCAGGTCAGACCTGCGTAATCCAGTCAAAGCTGTGTTTTCTCTGGAATGAAATGCTCATTGAATGCCTGAGCCTTCCCTAATGGAATTCAACTTATTCAATTAAGACACTTTCCCAAGCAGCGTCTCGGATGCAGCGCTCACGTCCCACAGTCCTTTCAGTTTGATTATCGGAGACAAATATGAAAGAGGGTTTAATCTCTATGATAAAACAGAAGTGATGGATGTGCTGCGCCACGATTATTCCTGTGTAAGTGAATGAAGCACTGCCAGTTCATGATGAGTCTGATGAACTGGATCCAAGGAAGGCAACGCACCAAAAATAACACCAGCAGGCCAAAGATAGAGCAGAGGAAAAATGAAGTTCACCTCAGAGCCCATCACAGTGCGAGGAAGTCATAGCACCACGAAACGTTTTAGCGTTTTACAGGCATTTTATTTATTTTAATTTTTACATAAATGGCTTATAATACACTTTTATGTGCTTATAAACAGACGTAGGTGTTTGTTAATGCATCTCTCACAAAAGAGAAAACAATAAAATACAGCTGGCCAACTTTTCACAAAATATAAAATACGGTCCATCAAATGTTCATTGTAGATTACGTCCATGGAACAAAGTTTATTTAGCTAACTTTAGAAAGTAGTTTTAAGTTATTTCAAGTTCCGAAGTGTGAGAGTTTTCTGAGGTGAGGCTGCATCTTTCACTATGAAAAGGTCGCTACAGTGGAAACCTCAACTGAGGCACTGCTGATTTTACACATGAGAATCCGTTGACTCACCATGAAGAGTCCATCTCGACCTGTGGAAACAGTCGTATAACGTCCTGTGACTCTGGAGGAGTTAAAAAAAAACCCTGGATAATTCAGTTCAGGGCCCGGAGGAGAACATTTTATCATAAGAAAGCCTCCAATACAAATCAGGGTTTGAAAGAATCAGGCAGACAGGAAGGCATTGTGGGAAGTGTAGGATCCAGAGTTTTACAAGCTTTGTCTCTTGCAATCACTGCAGTAATAATGTAACATTTGAAGAAACATTAAGGGATCCATGTTGATTCTGTTCAAATCCAACAGCCAAAGCCTTAAAGAGCCCGTAGCCACATCAGTTCTTTTCGAGATTGCGTCTCAGACAGCAATTTTCTGTCCAACCTCAGCCGAGCCCAAGAGAAATTTAGTCGGACCCAAAACCAACTCAAAGTTTCCCTTGACTCCAGGCACAAGCATAGAGCAGCTGATGTGACCAAACCTGACCCAAGTCTGAACCTGGTCCGACTCTTTGGGTCCTGACTGGTCTCGATGGGCTCGGGTCAGTCACTTTCTTCATTAAGATAAACTCTGGTTAATTTTCAGTAAATTCCACAAACACTGTGCTGAAGCCAAAAACAGTCACTACTGCACCAAATGCATATTAATCCACATGTGAAAAAACAGCCATCAGCAAATTCCCCATTCCCTCCGGTTTGAGTAACGTTTGCAAAAAATGCAATGCGTTAATTTTCTCACGACTCATTTGTAAGATTGATGGAGGAGGCGCCGTGTTGTAATTTGAGCCATCATTTAGTTATTTAGCTCATCTCTTTCTGTAGCTCCGGGTTAGAAATTAGCTCTGGAAACACTCAAAATCTGTCAAGATTCCCTTTCACCATAAATCAACTGGTCTCCATCTGCAGAGTGGGGGGAGGGGAGGCAGGAGATGTATGTTGCAGTCAAGTAACATCTTTGCCGCTGGGTACCGTGCACTGCATGGTGGTTAGGTTTAGTCATTAAGAATTACTGATCTAAATGACACTCCCAGCGGGTGGTGGGATTCTGTATTAACAACTGACGGTCAGGACTGGCTCAAGAAATGAAGTGTCTGCAGGCGTCCTGCAGGATTAACAGCCTGTAGCATTTCTTACTGTACACATCTCTGTTAATGGGGACACAACACACGGCCAATAATAAACACCAGTGTGTATTTTCAGGCCTGTCGATATCAGTGTTCCTGGTCTCGCTGGGCAGCAGATGCCAAGCTAGCTGGAGGTGGAGGAAGCCCATGGCGTCACGACTCCTCCAGCCCTGCAGGGGGGGTTTGCAGAGTCAGATATTTGTTTGCTGCACGTAAACCCTACGAGGGTATTTTTGGACACGGCTTCCAAAATAAAACTAGTTGCATTTACTCAGCTTAAATTAAAGTATTAATGAATGAAGCCAGCAGACGTACTGTACACGCCAAGACATATTCAGGAGCATGATCAAGCAGCTGATGACTGTGCACCTTTAAGAGCCATCATTTATTAAGAGGGACTCTGGATGGGGTCTGTTATACCAATACCACTGCATATTAAATCAGTGTGACATATGCTACAACTTATACATGCGGCTAATCCCTCCTCCCTAGGTGCAACACAACATACACACAGCAATAAGCACTGTTGCTTGATAACAGACACATAACTAGGCAGTAACACAAATAGTTAGCTTGCTGTCCATCGATGAATTGATCAACGTGATCATCTAACCAGTGTCGATTTCACAACAAGGCGAGAAAAGAAGCCCAGACGTTTGTTTTTCGCTGACGTCATCCAGCTCCTCCAGTCTTCATGGGGGGGGGCTGCGGTTTGACAGCTCGGTCTGCTTCCGATGTCGGAGGAACTACAGGGAGACTGGCTAAGAGGAGATTCATGTTCTTGTTTTTCACCTCGAGAGAGAGAGAGAGACGGGAAGGTTTTAGTCCGCTGTCACAGCTGAGAGGTGCATTCAGGACAAGAACACGGTTTGCTCCAAGTTGCAAGAGTTGGTGAGTCGGAAGTTAAACATCTGCAGAGAAGCCTCGTTATCTATTTGTAGTTTAATTCAACGGCACAAACGCCCGATTGCATGTCCTGCTCGGTGCTTTATGGGATGTCAAATGTGACTATTTGTGAAGACGGTGACACAATGTTCTTTCTCGAGTAGCAACAAAGGTTCTTGGAAATCAGGAGATTACTTTTTTCAAAACACCTTGTGATGGACCAAAGTGAGGGGAAGACCTCACATATTCTGAAATGGGTGAAACTGTCCAATGCACCAACAGACAAGTGAAAAACGTCTGCACTGACCGCAAAAAAATAAAACCCACATGTGTTGGAGATTTATTTTGATCCCACTGACACCAATCTTAGTTTGCTTGAAGCATAATACTGGCTGCCAGAGAGCTGGATAGATTCCCAGCTTTGAATTAACGCTTCACAAATCCGCTGTTTGTCCAACTTTATTGTATTTTTTGTTTTCAAATTATAAAATAACTTCTAGGTGGGGTTGATGCTGTATTTTGTGAAACATTTGGGCTGAATAAAATAAAACAAAAACGTCTTTAAATCATAATATTTCTCGTACAAAAAACAGTAACAGTCATTAAATCATCTCCAGCAATGACAGGCTGACTTTTAACCTCAACTCTGCTTCTCACATAAACCTACAAGGTGCTTTCCAACACAGTAACCACAAGCTTTATCTTTATTATCCCGAATCAATCCCAGATGGGGGTTCAGAGTCTTCAATCCAGTTTCTACAGTTTTTGGGCGAGTGTTAGTTTTGTTTGGATCCCCGACACTTCTTTATTCTTAAATGGCAGTTGTAGAAAAAGCCCTGCGGGGCAGATTCCAGACCCTAAACTTGAGCTGAAGAGGTAGATCACATTACAGCTTTCATCAGACACGTCTTCAAAAGACACCAGTTGAGTCTGGCAGCCTCTAAATTGCCCCAAAAGTCAACTCTGCACCGAGGCTCCTTAATAAATCCTGTCTGTGACTTGGACATCAGCCTTAAGGGTCTTGATTCTTATCTGTGAACAAAGCCTGTTATCACGTTCCACGTCATGGACATTTCACAAGGACATCTGCAAAAGGACGTCTGCAAAAGCCTCACCGTGCAAACAGTATTCCGTTCCACACGTGTGTTGCCATGATGAGGAGTAAAAGACGAGACTGGAAATATTCCAGCTAAATTCCAATGCCCCATCAACAGTTGCTGCTGGTTTTGCTTCACCAGGCACATTTTCTGCCTGTCTAAGTTCTCCTGAGGGACGTTTAACAAAGAGATCAGCCCTCGGGGGAATCTGGCATCCAAATGCTCTGGAACCACAAACTGAACAACAGAAAAAGACTAAAAATAATTAGGCCTGCACTAAGAATCAGCTGAAGGGCTGGAGTCCCACACAAAGCATGAAATGTGAGCTAAATCTGGCCCTCAACCATCGGACTGATCGTTGAGCCTCCAGCGCTGGGATAAGATTCACAGCCCTGACACGAGAAGAAAAAGAAAACGCAAGAAAAGCTGAAGTGATATGAAAACCAAACCGATTTCACTTCAGAGCCTATAGCTGGTTGCACAATTCACATTAATACACAGACTAATCAGAAAAAAAAGCAACAACACTGCCAGATGGATGTATGGCATATCCCCGGCATGGCACAGCCCATTAGCTGAGAGAGACAAACACCATGAAAGACGCTCTGGTTGGCCCCGAGGTCTTCATGCATATTCATGTGCACATGCACACACCGAACACAAGACGTGGCTTTTCACCATCAAAGTCGGTCCTGATTTAAACCGACTTCATTTTAATTTCACGACAGATGCGAACGCAAGTCGATGTGACAGGCAACTGACTGGCACGGTGCCAGACATTTACCATTTCAGCTGAATGGCAGGAAACAATGTCGTCTCATAATGTAATGGCAAGAACATTCCACAACATATACAGTATGTCCAAGGAAGGAGGTTGTGTTTTTCACCCCTGTCCGTTGGTTTGTTTGCTGCGTGGTTGCTTTGTTTGTCAGAAGGATCAGTGAACAGATTTCCATAAAACTTTATAGGAGGCTGGGACATGGGCCAAGAAAGAACCTTTTTGGACATTTTCACCAATTTCCCAGTGAATAATTCATGGATCTTGATGGAAATAATCAGACAAGTAGAAAAATCTGATGTGTGTTGCTCTAAAACAAAAATTATGAGGAAGCTTTATCTAGAACCCAGACACAAATTTGTGCTTCAGAGAGAGAAAGGCTTGTTATCAGAGCCCGATCAATAAAAAACTCAGGAATCATTACAAACAACAAAAAATACACACATCAGGAAATATGTCGGTATTCGAAATGTTGAAAATCAATACTATTGTATTCAAAGTTTAAAACAAGTAGACAACCTGAATAAGTCAAGAAATAAAAGAAAGTCCTGAACATAAAATCCTTTGGCCCCAAACTGTCATGGTTTGGTATTTTCTAGTGTTTAGTTTCCACCGTTTCCAAAGTGTTTTCAGTTTATTAGTACCGTTTCATGTCTATTCTTGTGCTTATGTTGGTATGTGTTTCTGTGTCTCTGGTTTTCCCACTCTGTGTTCTGTTTCCTGTTTTATTTTGTAGTCTCTGTTCCTCGTGTGTTTTCTTTCTTCACTTCCTGTCTGTGATTGTCTGCACCAGTCCTTATGTGTTACACCTGTGTCCAATTGCCCCTGTCTTCCCTGTGTGTGTATAAGCCTCTGTGCTTCCCTTTGTCCTTGTTGGATCGTTGTCTAAGTGTCCTGTTTATGTGGTTATGTCCTGTCCTCCAGTGTTTTTTGTATCCTGATCTCCTGTGTTTTTCTCCCGTGAGCTTTTGTTTCTTCAGTTTTACCTTTTGAGATTCCTGCGTTTGTTATTTTTCAGTTTTTACCTTTTTCATTAAAAATACTGTTTTTGTTTAACTCTGCACCCTGGGTCCATCTGCCTCACATACCCTGACACAAACTAAAAAGCTGGAGTACTGCCTTCAAGCATCCTTGGTTGAAAACATGAACTCTGAAACATAAATGAGTCATTTCTGGTCGCTGTCATAGTAAATCACTTTCACCATCAGGTGTTAACTTAGCCTCTGTGCTCTTTGCCCCACGAATGTCAAGAGAAACACAAATATCTCCTCTGATATTTACGATTTAGTTACATTCGCCACCCTCTCATTATCTCACTCCACAACCTGATCCAGGCGATGAGCTGAATATTACACTTAATGATGTTCGCAGCCTCTTCGGGCCCAGGTGACACTCACGCACTGGCTGGTCCGTCAGTCTGACACAACGCCAGAGAACAAAGGAAATCAGAGGAGTTAACATTCCTCAGCACAATGACGTGGTGCGAGGGGAAGCCTCCAGCAAATACTGGAGACAAGTCCGTGGCATCTGCTTTGTTTCACCAAGAAACCCACCTCGTATCCATTACCACGGAGCAGCCTTCCAGATACAAGTGAACCCTCCAACCAGTGACATAGGGCTGTGGTCACATTTCACACACACACCTCAACGCCTCAGGATTTAAAGGGGTATCTGTGCTTTTTCACCTTCCAGGAGTTAGTTCCTCTTGGAAAGTTAGAACTCAACAGCTTCTCTTATTAATGGGTAACTGTGCTCTGAGTGTACGGAACTACATGCTGGGTTATTCTGCCTCTGGGTCAGGGGACTGCACGGAGCTGCGAGATGTTACAACAAGATTACAACTAACTTCTAGATGTTTGGTTCACACACTTTCAATATAGATACATTTGCAAACAATTATCTAAACTTCTTTATAGTCCATCTGCAGTTGGATCTATCCTTATACTTGTCAAAATCAGAAGTGTTTGTACGGGAAATATAAAGGTTCAGCTCGAGTATAAATTTAAAATATATCACGTAACATGCTAATAGCATGATGTTTATACAAAGTAACGGGATGTTTCACGTTGGTCGACTAATTACATCGTATCCACTTCACCAACAACTCCCACACCAGGTATTTTGTTATTGTTTTGATTAACGGCCAGTCACATTTTTTACGTTTGAGGGTTTCCTCATTAGTATTAAGGTTAGAACTAAAACTAAAATACAGTATCTTACAATTTATCATCACTTCAATATTGATTTTCTTTAAGTTCCCAGTGTTTCAACATTAGATTACATAAGTTTTGGATATAACCAAACTGAACTGGTCTGAATGAACTGTTTTATAAATTTTTTTTGGCATCAGAATCTCATGTCGCTGCCGATTTGGACCCGTTTGGAAGTACAGTCATCCAGCCTCTAATGAACTGCTCTAGAAAAAAAAAATAGTCTTTCCATGTGGGTGGCATGTTGTGCGCTGCCAGTTTTTATGAGCCAAAGCTCCATCAACTGAAATAAGATTACCGAGCATCGACTCAGACTTTACACAAAGATTATTATTAACACTGGAAAAGATCAGAGTTCGGTGAATTTTAAACAAATGTACGGAGTTAATCTCTCTCGCTCAGTTAATCTGCATACAACCCTTTCCTGTGTACTCCTGCTGCTGCAGTCATCAGAACAACAACACCAGCAAAGTAAATATTCCCAGGCTCGACAAGAAGAAAGGCGGGGGGGCATGAGAGAGGTGTGCGAAGAGACAAGGCCTCAGAAAAGGCGGGAAGGAGGCAAACACCATTGTGGTGTTCGACTTGTGTGTAACGTGAGCCGCTGCTTGTTGCCCCCCCCTACCCCACACCAGAATGTGCCTCGTCCGCCGGATCGGGGCATCAGGTGTGTGCAGCTGCTGGCTAAGCTCTGTTTGCTGAACCAGAGAGGGAGAGAAGTGGGGAAAAGAGGAAGGAAAAGCTTCTGAATGAAGGCGATACTCAAGGGTTGTTGTTTTTTTTATGTCTCTCCCTCTGGCACTGATGGGACTCCTGCCAAGACTTGGATCGTGGCCCGAGAGAGCGCCATGTGCCCCACAGATGGGCCCTCCAAATATGAAGGGACGTCACTTACAGATGGCCAATTTTTTGCCCGAGCACTGTTTTGGGACAAATCTGCTCAAGACTGAAATACGACTAATGAATATCTTATTTTTAAAAACAAAGAAAACAGCACTGTCTTATTCTGTACACATTTACACACCCCTAAGTATATGTGCGATATCACATAACTGTAGTATATTTAGCCTATATAACAAGTGGCACTACAGAACGCATAACATATTTGAGTTGTTGTAATATCTGTTCAGTCTGTGTCTGTTTGTTTTCACTTCCTGTTTTATTTTGTTATCTGGGTCCTTGTGTCTCAGTTGCAAAAAGGAAGACGGGAGACAAAAAATAAAGTACAAAATAACACTTTACTTCCAAGGGTCATACACGGGTAGGCAGTCAGGAAGGCAAACAAATCCATTCAAGTAAAAGGCACGAAATCCAAAGTCAATAATCCACGCAGAGTCAAAAACCAGGTAAGCAAATAAACAGAACCTAACGCTGGAGCGCATGTACGCACGGAGGAGACCATGACAATCTGGCAGAGGGTGAGTGGACACACAGGGTATAAATAGGGAAAGCTTAATTACAAAACAAGGTACAGGTGTGTGGGGAAACCAACAGGAAGTAACACAAGACACAAGGACCCAGATAACAAAATAAAACAGGAAGTGAAAACAAACAGACACAGACTGAACGGATATTACAGTTGTCTTCCAAGAGAAAGTAAAATCAATATAAAAGAGAGAGACTATGAAAGAAAACGTTGATATCAGATTGTTTCTTTGTCTTCTTCACATTCTTTCTCCATCCTGTTGTGCATTTTAACCTTCTGAACTCTGCAGGACAAATGGTTCTCCAGTGACTACGTTGGTATTTCTGCTGTCATGTCATGTCATTTCTCGATGTACTTTATCTCTGAACTCTGAACAACCTAAGAAAAGGGTTACGTAACTTGATGAAGCATAATAAATGATAAGAGTACTGATATTGTGCGATAAATAAAAAAATGTACACGTTTTTTCATCACATTTTGCAGAATAAAAACAAAAAACATGTCAAAACAAAAGATTTCTTAATATAGATATTTTATGAGATATGGCCATTGTTCTCTGCTCCTCTCTGGCGCCACCAGACACCACACATTTTGCATTTCACCTGATGAAACATAATGACGTCATTCCAAGTATAAACTGTGATAAGGCAGAGGACAGCGATCGAGGCTTTGTGACACAAAGAGAAGGAATGCTCTCACTGTTATGGTTTTTATTTTAGATTAATTTAAACCAGATCATGCAAAAGAAGACAATCTGTTCTTGGAGGTTTAATCTTCTCCAACAAAAACAAAGACAGCACTGCTCACGAATGAGCCGGATCATATTGCTCAAGATATTATCTAATCTAATTCTTAACGTGATAACAAGAAAATTATCATATCGTGACATTGACAATATTGCGAGGTGGTGACATATTGACATCGGGACTGAAATACAGCAGCAGTCGAGGTTTGATAACATTAACACCCAGAGAAACTAGAACCACGTCATAGGACCAATGATCTCATTACCAAATTGCTCAGAGGACGACTCAGCTGAGGTGGCGATGACGGATTGATCACGTCGTCCTTGTGGTGATTTATCAGCGACATGCTTTTAGTCAGGAGGGTGTTATTGATTCAAACGGACTTCATGTACTTCTGCTCACGAGGTACAGCAGGTGTGAGGCTCAACGTTGTACTTGTACTTTACTTGTGGTATTGAATTTTGTGCTATTTAAAAGTTTTACTCCACAACCGTGTATAAAGTAACTAGATTCTTCAGGAGGCAGTTCATTGGGTACAACTCGCTAAAACTATGTCTAACACCAAGCTCTTTAAAAGTGAAGCCTAACAGTCTTAATCGCCCCCTGGTGGCTGGCTGCAGCATTGGTTATAAACCCCACCTCGTCCATGTTAGTGGATGGGACATGGATGGTTTCTGTCATTTTACATAGTTCTCATCACACTGCTATTCGATGAGTGAAATGTCATGATTGACAGCTGAGACTGCCTCGTGATTGGGCAAGAGCGTGCATCAGCAGGACCTTGTTACCGTGGCTCCATCCCTGAATTGCTACAGCCCAGAGATAAACACTGATTTCTCAATAAAATTGACCCTCTGGAGTTGACAATCCCTCCAGCGTGATCAAATCAGGTTTGTTTTTGGGTGCAATACGTCAAAGGGATAAAACGGCTGAAACTAAGGATCCCAAACATCGGCACAGTGAACATTTTTTCACCTGTTGTATGAAGGCAAAATTAAAAGCATTCAAAACCAGCCTAAACAGCCCAGGACTCCTCAGGGTTGGACACCATCTGAACCACCAGGACAGATGTTACAAGCTGCAAAAAAGTTCACACGTCTGTGGAGCAAAAATTGGGACTACTTCAACACACACCTCTCCATTCATCGCGCTGCACTCACAACAATGTACAGAAATAATCAATCCAGTGCAAGCGGTGCAGCCAAATCCAATATTTGGGACTGAAAGAGGCTTTTAAGAAGTGAAGCTCTCAGCACTCTCCCTCTGCAGTGGAGCCCCGCAGCACTTCTGGTACTTCTTTTTAAAGAAATAAATACAGAATAAATAAATAAATAAAAAAGTAGCGCAGTGTTGCAGGAGACATTGTTCACGTTCCTGACGCAGTGTGATAAGTGTTAAGTGCTCTGGTCCCTCATGGGCTCCTCACACCCTCAATGCACATGTTCCACCATCTTTTCCTGCATCTCCTCTCCTTAAATTCACTTTATCAGCAATCTCTGGAAACAGGTCCAATCTTCTCCAGGGTGGATTGTTCACTGTATGGATTTCTTTTTATTTGAGCTGTGGTGAATGATGTGCTTTGAATAACACACCAGTCAGAGATGTTTTGGGCAGTTCTTCAGCACCAGAGAGGTAAAGTCGATACTGAAGAAATTCCCTCCCTGAAGGCCGGGGATCAAACTACAGAGGCAGCTGTTGGATATAAAATCCCACTCACACATCAACCATTCCACCGGCTGCAAATACACTACACATGCTAAGACAAGGCCCTTGAAAACCCTTCAGTCGAGGCTTAGGGGTGGATGTCAGCTCTGCTCCTGCCAGCTAAACAGCTTTGATTTTCCAAAACATGTCTTGGATCCTCAGCTTTAAACAAACAAAATTATTTCTTGGACAGTTTCAGTCAACAGAGCCTGTTTATACCAAGAATATTATGCTTCATTTGGTTTTGTCTACAATAACCACTAGTGGCAACTGAAGCTTGATGGGTGATTGTACTTTGTTTAGGTAAATCAGCACTTGGTGAAGATTAGGAAAAGATGTTGGTCTTGGTTAAATACCAAACTAATCAAAACTAACTTAAAGAACAAGACTTGAAGTATTGACATAATAATATTTCCCTTAACTGTGTTGTAACAAATGTAACCGAGGGCCAACAACAATACCGATGTTAGGGATTAGAAAAACCCAGATACCAATATATCAGTCGTTATATTTCTGTAAATTATATAGTTTTAATATCAGCACATATCAGAATAAACACAGACACCCATGTGTCTGTGAAAGGCTCATATCAGCCAATCGATTATCAATCTCTAATCTGAAGTGACGCAGGGTGCGAACCCTGATGTCTACACTGTCTTGTTCACGTCCAGTCGACTCATCACTGTTAGCTGCGGTATCATAAATGTGAAAGGCAGTAGAATATCAAGAGAATATATTAAAGAGTCAATTCAATACTGTTTGATTGCTCACTGTGCGGAACATACATGTTGGTTGAATTACTTTACATATGCTTAAAGTTACAACAAGGAAACATTTAAAAAATACCGCAGGGATCTAACAGCGCACTCTCTTTAATGAAAACAATGAGCCAATACATTAGATTACATGGCTGTCATGCCCAGCTATCACTCAGGCAAAGCCCCTAATCCCACACGAACAACTGCAGCCAGCAGCTGCACACTTCCTGCCCCATCCAGACACACCCAGCGGCAGAGGAGCGCAGGCATGCAGGCATTCAGCCACAGAGACAGATGAAGGAGAGGTCAGGGACCACCACCATTATTTACATTCAGGACATTCCCCTCGCTGGGATACCTTTCAACTCAGTTTTGGACACTTAACTACTTCAGTACTACTTTATAATCGATCAAAGAACGAGCAAATAAGATCGAGAAAAGTTTCGTGGCATGAAGGTTCTGGATTCTCGACTCTTACCAAGAATTATAGCTTCTAAAAATCCACTTTCATATTGAAATAAAAATTGTTTTCCCTTCATGCAGTCTGACCTTGTGGTCAAAACAATATGAATATCTCAATTATAGGATTGGTAGTTTGAGTTATAATTTAATGGTTTTAATTTAATTTAAGAATATCAATAAATCTATTTAAATCATAATGAATAATACAATGAACTGGTTGTCCAAAGCATTTGAGAAAACTACACATTCATAGTGAGGAGTGTAAACAAAACCTACGACATATAATGTTTATTTTTCATATTTGAATGTACAATATGTAACTTCGGCAAGATATTTTAATGAAGAAATGTTCTATGTTTTATCTTTAGTTAAATATGTGAATAGGTCGTATTTTCAAACACCCGAGCCTGAGCTCACATCTTCAAAGTCTTTGTTTTATTTCACCCACTGAGCAGATATTCAGCTGATGATGATAAATGATGAAATAAATCAGAAAAGCGTCTCAGAGGCTGAACAGCCAACCCAAAGCAAGTTACCATAGTTTAGTCCGGTAGCCAGAAGCTTTGTAAATCTGGTTTCAAGTTGGTAAAATAACCAGATTCTTTAAGATCCACATTACAGCTAAATGCACTTAAGGATAAAAGTATTTCACTATGGCCTGAACTACGTGACCCGTCCTTCGTGTCTACTTTCTGTTCTGTAAACGTCGTCATAAAAGCTTTGCCGCTGCGCTGATTTACTGCCCGGACCACTTGCCCATTCCTGTCACACAACATGGCCATCACACTGATGAACACAGGTCTGTGGGATCAATAGAGTTCGGAGTACAATGCATCAACCGAGCTACTTGTTTGGGTTTCTTCTCATGCTCAGGATGGCTTTATTTCCATACGGCAGAAATACTCTCAGCCACAAATTGTATTGGAGTAAGTGCCCTTCATGGACCATTAGGGAGGAGGTCCGTTTTGACGATCTAATCCAAAAACAGACAGCTTTACTCTGTCTCCGAAGGAGGTAGAGGGGAGATGAGGATTAAATAGCGGTAACCCAATTAAGACTAGGCTGATGGAGTAAAAAACAGGGATTTAGGAGAAAAAGAGGGATAAGGCCAGGACAGAGTGAGTGTTGTCCTGTTGTGAGAGACGCTGTAGGAAGGTTTTCGTCTAATTATGTAGAGTAAAGCTTGCTCGAATTAAGTAATCCATCAGTGAACACAGTGTTGGATTCTATTTATGGTGGTCGCTGACGGGACACGGCTCCATGTCTGTGTTTACTGTCAATCTCACCTGTTGCCTGTCGCCGGCTCTGCTGCAGCAGCACATTGGCCGCAGTCCTTCCCTTCCTCTCTTGAATCTCTCTCTTCATTAACAACATCCATCCTTTCCTGACCCCCACCCCCTTGCTGCCTCAGCTGCCACTGCAGCACTAAAGCCTGGAAATATTCGGAGCAAATTAATGGGATGGCTGATCACACTGGTCGGACTGTACGGCTTTGCCACTTGTGTTTTTTTAGATTTCTAGGGACTCTTTATCTAATACCTCAGGTCCAGGCTGTCTTTGCACCTCCGCGGACGAACCCATTTCGAGATATTCCTCCAATAAGCACATGGATCAAGGAGGCTAAAATTCAGCGTATGAGTGCTACGTCAGCTGTCTTCTCTGTGGGGAAAAGCCAACAACAACAATCCTTCCTCCTGTGCTTGATCGTGTTTTGATTCGGAGTGTGCATGAAGAGAAGGGGGGCTGTACACAGATGGGTCCATTGTCAATGTTTTCGTGGGGAAGGGGTGCAGGGGGGGGGGGGGGGGTTGAAAAAATCAATGCAGCACACAGCTCTACAACCAAATAAGATTTTACCTGTTTGAAATGGTGAAAAGTGATAAAATAGTGTTGGGATTTGTGTCCTCCACATACAAAACAGTAATAATGGTGAACATGATGCTTTTGTTGGTGTAAGGAAAGAAAGAAATCCTCTCACGAGTTTAATTCTTCCTATAATCTGCTATCCTGAATTGGTTTAGTCAATAATCATCCCAATTACCTCAGGCTGAGTCTGGTTCTGCTGGTTTTCTCTCCACTGTCACTGATGTTTGCTCAGTTGGGTTTCTCTATACTTCTGTAACATCTTGACCTTACAATGTGTTTTGAGATCATTTAAGTGGGGATTCTGGGCTACAAAGACAACATAAAACTGAATTACTTGGGACAAAAGGGCAGGGTGCAGTGTGCAGAGGGTAAACGGCTGCCATGTCATTCTCCATCAAAGAAAAACAAGCATGTAGGCATAATTCTGTGACTTCAAATCATGAGCCCTGCAACACAAAGGTGAAGTAATTTGTGATGCTTCATGCTGCATCAACCAGACAGCTTTGATGCCCAGGAGCCTACAAGCAAATGAGATGGCTGACCAACACACGGAGCACCAGTCAAACTAGACTCACATAAAAAACAAATATAATCATTTGATAATAGGGAATCTGAGGAAAACTGAAAAAATCTTTAAAAAAAAAAAAAAGACCTACAAGATAAATATGACAATGGCTGAACGATTCTGTATGTGATGGACAAGCATCACTGTTCACCTTGCGTTTCCTTAACCTTTAGTTACCACTTCATTTACTAGATTAGCATTGAAAATAGTAGTCGTTTAATCAATAACTTAAATGGCACAAAATCAATCAGCTGCTGTTTAGGTACCTTGATTAATTGGTTCTTTGTTTTTCAAGCAAAAATGTCACAACATTATCTGGTTGCAGGTTCTCAGTTGTGACTCTTTATTGTGTTTCTGTGTTTTAAAGCATCAATACCCATCAAGTTTAAAATGGATGCCACACCCATACTGTGTATTTACACCAACAGGCTGACAGGTTGTGTGGTGACAGGTGTGGTTAACCGTCCAACCCTCCTGGAGTGATGAACACCTCAAAGCAATTAACCAGAAGGTTCAGAAGAAGAAGAAGGTGCATCCCAAAGGAAATACATCGGAATATCCACAAGACATTTTGGATAAAAATAAATACCTTAAAACAGAACAAGACATTTGAAGATGTGACCTTGGACTTGAATTACAACAGATATTTTTTGTTTTACTGCTGGATGAATAAAAGAAGATAATCAGCAGGTGAATGAAGAATAAATCACTTCAGAGGACATTACATAGATACAGTATAACCTAAGTTATACAATGGCAAACTTAACCTTAAAACACACAAAAAGATGATTAACATAACGGGGACTTTTAAGGTGAAGACCTGTTTAGAATTAGGTTTCAGCAGGTACTCGTTATAATTACGGTTATAATGACTGTATATAACCACTACTTGCTGATACCTAACACCATCTATACCTTATAATTTAGTGATTTACCTTAATTAGGTTTTTTTTTCTGGAACTTCTTGTCCCCATAGGGCTGACACAGGTACCAAAAACATGAACGCACACACCCACAGACACACTGGCCATGCACTGTTGTCCTGTGCGTCAAACCCAGCCTCCTCCATCCCCGGAGCTGGTTTAACTGATGCTGAGTTGGCTCCTGCGGTTTAATATTAAACTGCTGCGGTGTTCCAGATGTTTGCAGCACAATCGTATGAAAAAAAAAACATTTCTTCAATAACTTGTGCAGACTCTGTCCCGCACGTCTTTAAACCAGAGAAACACGCACTGAACGCGTGCTCCGTGCACGCTGCGGTAATTGATGCCCTCAACCGCCTCAATTGCGCAGTAACGAATTTCACCTTTTGAATAAACTGCGCGAGTTTCAGGTGAAAACAAGCAAATGTTGCAGATAAAGTCCCGCAAAGCAAAAAGCTGCGGAGCGCAAAATCCACCATGTGCTTATTCCAATGCACGTAAATGACGCACTTTTTTTTAATGGAGTGAAGAAACTTTGTTAACGTCAAAAAAAAAAAAAAGCCACGCGTGGGTACATCTCATTCAAACTCGTAGCGACGGGTTCACTTTAAAACTTTTCCGCACGAGAGAAATAAACGACATGTAGGTTAGTTTCGTGTTTTTTTGAAAAACTCACCGCTCGAGCTGAGGAGGCAGAGATGAAGAAGAAAGAGCCAGAGGAACGGTCCGTGCGCCATGACTTCACCGCTGCGCGTCCGTCGTATCCAGTCCGGAGTCAAACTGAGCCGAGGTACTGAAGACGAGAAGTTAGAGAGGAGGAGGAGGTGGAGGTGGTGGAGGTGGAGGTGGTGGAGGAGGAGGAGGAGGCGGACGACGTGCTGGATGAGGAGGTCTGGAAGAGACGAGGAGGAGGAGGGAGCTCAATTAAAGTCTCAGTCTGGCGGGCTCCTCCTATTGTTGCCTGTGTGTGTGTGTGTGTGTGTGTGTGTGTGTGTGTGTGTGTGTGTGTGTGTGTGTGTGTGTGTGTGTGTGTGTGTGTGTGTGTGTGTGTGTGTGTTGGAGCAGCAGCTTATCAGTGTGTTAACCTCCCCTAACTCACTCTGTACACAAGCACACGCACACACACACACACACACACACACACACACACACACACACACACACACACACACACACACACACACACACACACACACACACACACACACACTGGTACATTTCTTGCCTGCAGAAGGTCCTTAAGGTCGTGACTAAATAAGCACCTTATCATGCCTCCACACATTTTACCTCCTGAAATCACATGGATCCACCTCCCACTTTGATTTGCATTTCCATAGTGGTTGAAGGTAATGAGCACATTTAGATGTTGGAGTCTGAAATTAGATTTTTGATGGGTTGTAAGGTGGTGGAGGAGTGAGTGAGGGAGGGAGGGAGGACAACATGGGATAGAGACTGGACCCAACACCTGCTTCACTTTTCATCTGAACTTGTTGTTAATCATCAGGATTACAAAGTATTGAATATATTGAATAATAATGAATGTTCACTTGGTTTCTATTGTGTTGGCAGAAGCGACAGATGGAAATAAACCTTCAGAAGCATCACTTACAGCCTGTTTTACCGACCAGTCAGTCAATTTGAGAGGTTGTTTTGTTGGACTGTTGGGAACTCCGGGTGTTTTCGCACCTGAAAGTTAAGTTTCGTGTCTTTGTCACATTGATTACATTTAAACTGGTTTGGTCTGGTTTCACATTGTAACGTAGGCGAGCAGAATAAAAACCTTTATCTACCTACGTCCTGTCATCATCACCTACACGGGCTGTGTTCATTTAGTTAATTTCGTTGCCACTATACAATTATGGTTTTCGTAGCAGCATCGCCAACTTCAGGCACAGAACTCAACACTAATTCGATTGTAACAAAGAAAAAAACCTTGTCATTCAAACATTATATCGTCCGAGGTGAAGATTTAAAAAGACATCCTGCGAGTTTTCAGAAGTACAATGCAAAAGTTTGAGTCGTCCCTCATCACAGTGTAAAAACATGGAAATAACAGAAACACCGTCCTCATGTTGTCCTCATGTTTGTGGATTAAATGACACTTGAGTGCGATCGCAGACTCAACAACCTGGTGTTTGTTTGCTTATTTGTTTGACGCAGCGACAACTCGTCTCTACACTCACGCTCCCTGTGGATTTACTGATGCATCACAGTACCACTAACTCGCCTTATATATAGAAAGATCACCAACAATTCTACTGTGCTCAATTCCTACATCTGATAATTCTAGCTCAGCGTTCTTACACATATAGACATACAGTACAAACATTATTCAACAAAATAAACATACCTACTATGTGCAGTCATGTGCAGGGACTGGGGAGAGGTAGGTGTGTATATATGCATATACACACCATGTGTATTTGCATGTTTGTGAGTGTGAATATAAACATACGTGTGCTTAGGGTAATGGTGCTGCGTCATAAGATCAACACATCATCTAATACTGATGTTTTTTCTTTGTTGTGTTAAAGCCTCTTATAGGAACGAGCATTTGAAATAAACTAAATGCTACGATGCATTACATTAGATTATTGCTATGTAATTAACTAGGTATAGTATCTGTCCCAGTTAAATAAATACTAAACAACCTCTTCTTTTAAAGAACAAATGGTTCCTCCACCAATCGATCAGTAGTTACTTGGAACAGATTCAGTTATTACACAGGTAAGTTCGTAACATGTTAGTTTTCCATCAATCCGGAGTGAGTTGTGGCGACGCCACTTTGTGTACTCACATTTTTTATCAACTAAATGAAACGCTGATATATATTTGATTGCTGTTAATCAGGCTACAAGTGGATGCACTCAACGAAAATACGAAAATTGCAAAAATTCAAGATAGCACTAGGGCTGCAAGCAACACTGTACGGGCCTAAATGACCACAAAATCCAAAATGGCCTGCTTCCTGTTGCGTTAATCAAATTGGTGCCAGGGACTTGTTTTTTTTTTCATCCTGTCATGATACACTTGTGAACTGAATTTCGTAAGGATCAGTTAAACCAGACAGAATTGCTGCATTTTAGGGGGGGCGCCCATTTCAAATTACTCCAGAATACGTAAATCCACAACAGGCCGGACTCACCCGCGAAGTTTGGTGAGTTTTCGAGTATGTTCAAGCCGTCAAAAATGCGATAAATTTTCCTGAATAATCATACAAAAAAGCAATAGGGCCGTCTGTGCCTAACAAGGTATCTTTGGACTTTTGGTGATTTATTTCCTGCCTCGTGGTCTGTATGTAGTTGGTCAGGTGTCGGCCAACAGGAAGCTGCTGCAGCTGTATATCACGAGCTGGTCTATAATCTTCTGGCTGAGAGATATTTAGTCGTTTTTCTGCTCCAGGCTTAAAACTGAGTCTTTGAAGTCTTTTGAGAAATATGCAGCGCAAGACTCGCAGCTGGATTTCAGACTCCATTTGAATGATTTGTAGTTTATTTATCAGTCTTATCTTTTGTTGTTAACTGTGAAGTGAATACATTTTGTCAGTGTATATACTTTACTTAACTTCACCACAATATAAATTGCATTTTAACAAGGTCGTCAAGCAACGACCCACATTTGATGTCCCAGCTTTTCTTCCAGCTGTTTCTGACACCCACACATTTTCTCTTTTTACAGACAATGTATTTAAATCCATATTCTTCTCACTAAGAAGCAATCGAGACAATAATATTAGCATATCTGTCACGTTGGAATATATTAGGGACGTCGTCGGAGTGAGGGTGAAGCTCAGGTTAGACACAGTGGACGTCTTCCAGTAAAGTGAGCAGACCTCTGGTGTTTTCATCACCAAATGTGGAGGCACCTTGGCAACAGCTGCAGCAGAAAGGCCTCCTGGAGAGGGTCGCCCAGCTGTCCAGCGCCCGTCATACATGAGCCCACAGCCGGCGACACAGCACACGCATTAGACATGGAGACTGGGATCTTGTGGTTACACAACACTTGCGGCTCACTATAGGTTTACCACAGAGAGCTGTCAAACACACTGTACTGAAGTGCGGGGCACTCACGTTGTGGATCTGTGACACTCAAGTGGACTTGTGAGTAAGAAAAGGCAGGAACACGGCCACTTTCAGTTATTACTCATCCAAAAGCTAGAAATAATTCAAAAGTCAAGATTCCTTTACTGTTACATCCCGTTGTACTCGTATAAGATTCAAATTATTGGGTTTTGGCTCCTCGATGTTACAACAATAAATAATATAGTAAGTGCTAATGCTCACAGCTACATGTACCTCTGTGTGTGTGTGTGTGTGTTCTATTTATACTGCAAACATTCCTATAATACATGTGGTCAAATTGATGCTGGGTTTGAAGAGGCAGTGTTTGGAAAGTGCTTGGTGGTAAATGGCTTTTATCACAATGAGATAAAATGAAAGTGACACAAAGGAAAATGTTTGCTCTCTTTCCTCTCCGGTGCCGTTGGTTTTGGAGGAATGTAGAGATAAATTATCGCAAAAGTATTTTAACCGAGTGATCCTTCTTAAAATGAAGCAATCTCTCTTTGTGTTGCGTCAGTGAAGGTAAACATGGCCTCCATGTGGACCTGTGGTGTTCTCAAATGTTTTGTTCTTCATTTAGAGACTTTGAAAAATGGTGGTTGAAATAAAATGCTCACCAATCAGGTATAATTAGCGCTGCAAGCCTGGTCCAAAAGGTTTCGGTACTTTCGTAAAATACTGCCCCCTGAGCAAGGACTTTTTTGGGGTTATAAAATATTTCCCCGACAATGGAAACACAATGAGTTCCTGCAAAGGAAAAAGCCCAACAGTCCCCTCAAATTCAATCAAGCTGCACCAAATCTCATCGAAATCAGTTCGTGAAACATTCCAGATTTCCCCTGAGAAATCACTGAAAAACGCGATGCTAATAACAAAAAATCTTAAATAAAATTCTGGCTATGCCCCCTGATTCAGATCATCACCGAAATTGAATGGGTTCTTCCGTGTCCCATGCAGCATCCGTCCACCAACTCACAAAGCTAGTAAGAAAACCTTTGTTCTAACAATATTTTGTCACTTCATGTTGTCTAACAGACATTTAGTCTTTTCTCTCCATCCCTAGAGACTGTAGGAGGTCTGTGTCGCTCTGACAGATGGACCCCCATGTCTTCACCAGTTTCACCCCTATATCCTTCTCAGCTAAATCAGCATTAGTCAAATCACAATAAACCAAATATGAGCCTGATGCTGAAAAGAGGACGACGGCAGCTGCAGACGTAAACGTGTATCTCGCCGCTCGTATCGGAGAATATTTGGTTTGGATTCCAGCCAAGTTCTCTCCACTCCAGAGGAAACCATCCCTCACATGAGATCCATCTACGCCTCACTCATGAAGACGTGATTATAACCAGGCTCCTCTCGAAAAAGTTATTTTTCCCCAACTGTCGGCCAACACATTTTCTCTTTTGTTAATAGCTGTGGTTCACTAAGTGCTGGCTCTCTCCTCCCCCCCCCCGAGCGTGCCCTAGTTATCTCATTCCTGAGGAATCTCAGCTTAGACTCCGTTTGATGTGTAAAAACTCACACCACTCAGCACTTCTACTGAACATCTCAAGATAATTTCTATCTCACTCATTTCTCAGGTAACGGTCATGCACATCAATTTAATTAAACCTAGAAACACAGCTCTGAGATGTGCACAGAAATGTCCAGACTGGCCCCATTTGTTGTTTTTCAGTGTCTTGTGCGATATCAGTAAAATGTGGAACAATATTGGACTAATGACACTGTCCTGAGGACTACCATTTTCCACCATATACCTTCCTGATAAAGCTGTCCCAATTCTTACCTTAATAAACGTATCAAATATAAAGTCTCTGATCCAATTATCTGTCTATCTACTGTGTATTCTTCCTCTTCTTCGTTCCCTGTTTAACTTTATCACCATAATATAAATCCAAGACCATCAAGGTGTCTTCGATATTACAGCCATCTAAATCTATGTAAATGCAAATAAGGACTTCATATGGTTTTAAGGAATGGGCGTGGCAAAATAACTGAATAGCGCCCCCTAAAGAGCAGCCAGCAGTGTTTTTTATTTATACCATTATAATGTTATTTGACAAGGAAAGTAAATATACTTGGTAACTGAAGTATTTAGTACTACTCTAGGTTCTACTTGATAACCCTCTTGACATGTCATGAAACTCAAGTCGGGAGCTCTTTTGGCTTCATGTTGACTGATGGTTCTGTGATATTGCAGTAAAATTTCTATTATTCTTTTTTCTCTTTTCTCGTCATTGACAGGAACTCTGAACCACACAAATATCTCTGGCCTTAACAAATCAAGTCTGTTTTGTTTGAGAGAGGAAAGAAAATTGGAAGTTTGTGTGAAACAGTATTTGAAGTGGGAACAAATCCCAAACCCCCTCTGAAATATTTCTTCTCTTCATCTGTAACGGAGCGGATGATTCCATCCCTGCCAAATCTTTCTTCCAGTGTATTTTAAGTCAGCTCTGCCTCTTTCTTATATCTCTTCCCCTCACCTCTTTTTATTGCTCCCTCTTTCCAGTCATCTCTCAGGACGTGAAAGGAGGAATAATGGTGTCAAACTGAGGGTTTTAACTTGACTCGGACTTGATCAAAATATAAACATTTAATCAGAGCTGAAGGAAGACGAGCGTCAGTGCAGACGATTGTTTCCTGTCAACTAACTGAGGAAACTGTTCCACAAACAAGAGGTGTTCCTGATCCATTAACAAGTCAACAGTTTATCCTCATGTAAAGGAAATCAAACATCACCACCTCTCCCCTGAATCCTCCGGAGGATTCGCTGCTGTTGTCAGAGCAGAAAATCTCTTGCTGAACAGGAAGGCGTGAAAGGAAACCTACCGAGTTCCCTCTGGACGTCATGTCTGAAAACGGCTGAACTGACTTGCCTGCCTGTGCATCATGGAAAAGTCGTCTTCTATCAGTCAGTTCACGTTCATGTGTTTTAGCGGTTGAATGTATCGGTTGCATATTCTTTAGGTGTAGCCTGCACTTGCAAACTTTTTCACGATTACCAAATCCAGCTTTATGTAGCAGATGCAGGATTTTATTTTAAACTTTCTCAATGACTAAATCATTTAGGTTAGCTTTATTTTTATATTTCTGCTCGATAAGATAAGATTGGGATAATCATGCGTAGGATTGTTTGGCCTTGTAGTTAAAAAGGTGGTGGTAATATTACAATGTCATATATTTTTTTCATTTGGTGAGAATACACAGTGACACGTGTACTACTACAGTATAGCTTTCATTGCTTTTGTGGACTTCAAAGTACCGAGGAAATGCAAATGGTGTCGACCCACATAGTGGCAATCATCCACTGGCACAAAAAAGTCTTTGAAGTAGCCAAGAGATTGTACTCAAGTTCATCTTCATCATCATCTTCATCATAATCCTGAAGTGAGCCCACACACTGCTCACACAGATTGGGGGGCAGAGTGTCTCACCACGGGGGTGCCAGACGAAGTCAAGGCCCAGTGGTCAGAACAGACTCTGTCAGAGGAAGGGGTGGGAATGTGAGGCAGGACACGATTCACAAGAAAAAGCTAAATACCAAGGGGCTTCAAGGACATGCGTTGTGATTGGACAGATGGATTTTTAAAACCCTGTTTGTGCTGATCAAGGGAAAGAATGTGAATATAACTTAAAGAAATTGACAGTAATCACAATAAGCCTTCCAATGGGAACAGGAAACGACATCACTGAGGATCCTTCTGTGTATTAATTGTTTTTACTGCACACACACACACACAAATCTAGTATGAGCATTCGTTCTTTATGAGTTTCCTATGTGCAGCAACACAGTGCATCACACAGACAGACTTTAAAAGTTTGGGGAGAACAGGGATAAAAATCTTTAATTACACTGTTCCATTTATTACCACGTCAATAATGTTTACTGCTGCAGTGGTTGTAGCTCAGAGAAAAGAGTGCGATGTGGTGGCATCATCACTTTTGTAAATTGACCCTCGTATATGCAAGGCCACTGGTTACAGCTGCTGAGGAGGTTATGTTTTCACCCCCGTCCGTTTGTTTGTTTGCTGGTTGGCTGCTTTGATTAGCCAAACATGACAGAATCACTTTTTTTATATCCAATTATCCATATTAAGTGACTGGGAGTGACTCTATTCATGCAAAGTGAGAAATTAACAAGTGAAGTCATTATTTTCAGTAACAAGACACATTCATATCATTAAAAAAAAGTCTAAACACTAACCCGTATTTGGATGAATAAATATGAAATGTATGAAGGTAAGAACATTGTTCCTTATTCAACAAAAAACATCTTAATTTTGAATAGTCACAAGCTGAGCTTGTATAGATTTGATCCCGGAGAGAACCATGTCCCTTCACTTTGCACTGGTGACATTTTCTGGGCTGGAGGCTTAACTGGAACATCACAAGGAATCATTAGATATACTACCCAGAAATTCTGATTCGATTACAGCGCGTATAGCTTTGTGTGTGCTCGTCAGGGGGGGGAGTGTGTTTGTGCACGCTCCTGTGTGGGTTTTTCTAAGACAGGGGGCATAAATAGGTTATGGGACCTCTGGATAGTTTTGGGGGAGGGGGTAACTGATTGTACCTCCTGCGATTGCTCAGATCTCCTGACAGAGTTTGCCCCGAGGCGAACTGACACGTTTCCATTGACCCCTCGGAAAGATTGTTGCCATGGCCACAAGATGCCCTAATGAACAAATGAATCACTCCGGCACACCTCAGCTCAGACACATCAGTGTCTTGTTGAGGGCACAGAGGGAGGGAGCGACGAGGCGGGGCCCCGGGGTCCATACGGACACAAAAGAGGGTTTTTGGTTAAAGCACTCTGAGGGACCCAGGTGGCCAATTGGCCCCAAATGCAGTGAATCAAAATTGTGTCAGGGCGGCCCTTAATCACCAGCAGACAGAACACTTCACATTCATTCTCCTCTGATTACATTAACAAGACGTGCAGGACTGTGCCGTCTTTTGTCTCCTGTGTGTGCAGGGCTGCAGGTATGTTGGAAATTTTACATTTTTCCCCCCATGTTCCATCAGTCGTATAAATGATTCAGTCTCACAATAACAGTCACTGTCCACATTAAAGGAGAAGTTCAACAGTTCTGGGAAGGAAGTGTGTTTTCTCTCTCGGTCAGAGCGAGAAGAGAAAGTCGAGAACGCTCTCATTTTTCTAGAGGGAGTCAGGATGTGGTTAGCTCAGCTCAAGGAGCCGCGGTCCTGTGTGAAATGTTTTGTCAGCCTCAGAAACCTTTTCTCTCTACACTTGTTGGGTTTGGATGAAAACGGGACATGAAACCGACATTCACCTCCGTCGCGCTGTGAGCGGTCCACTGTGCAGACGTGAGAAACGAACCAGGACCGTGGCTACATGTATACGACCACGTTCTCATTTTAAAGTGGTGTTTTAAAACTAAAACGACCCCTTTCTACACGGGTGTTTTAGCGGAAGGTGAGGGACCAACAAGCTATTTTTTTAAATGGCGACAGAGGAAGGTTGGATACATCACTGATGCCAATGACGGAATAATTGGTGAAACAGGGGGCACACATTCACTTTGAGGTCACGTGAGATATTTTTAACAAGTGAGAGTTACGGTCAAATGTTGCGATCTCCTCCTCTGGGAAAGATTTGTGTCCGACAGCTCTACTTAGCATCCTGAGATTCACAAATCACACTGTGGAGAATTTAGATTAAATAAAAAGCTTATTGA
This sequence comes from Verasper variegatus, assembly GCA_026259375.1. Lineage (NCBI taxonomy): Eukaryota > Metazoa > Chordata > Actinopteri > Pleuronectiformes > Pleuronectidae > Verasper > Verasper variegatus. Next base: position 4,219,527 of record CM048051.1, read on the forward strand.
TAATGAGGGTAAATGCAATGGAGCGTTATCCTGTTAAAGATCTTAAAGTGTAACCTGGAGACACAGACCATAGAGGAATAAATAATACTTTGGTGCAAATGAAGGTGATGCAGATTGTTTTTGTGTTTTATGACTAAGTTGAAGGGCGTTGGGGGGAGATCATACCTCGACTAAGGCTCTGTCTCACCATGTTAAAGAAATAATCATTAAATGTGTTCGTCCTTGGGTCAGGCCTCACTCCTCTACAACCTTTCATGGAAATTGGTTCAGTAGTTTTTGCATAATCCTGCTAAATAACAGACAAACAGATGAATAATCTCCTCAGCGGAGGATGAATAAATCATTATGTTAAGTCACTTCCTTTTTTCTTTCTTCTAAGAACTAGACCTTCTCAAATGTATAAGTGTCATTCTAGTTGTATTTTAAAGAGTTGGTCATTATAATGGATGTTTTGTTTTCTAGTTTCAGTGGTTTTTCGATTGACTGAGACTCATCAGAAATTTCACTTAACGCAGGTTCAGTAAAACTCCTCGTCCGTACAGACAGTCATGGTTTAGAACATTTCCTCTCAGCAATACACAGCAGCTTTAAAGGTCTTTGATATTTACACATGTTCAGTAATCCTGGTGAAATTTAATTGAGAAAATAAAATAGCCTGTGAGCTGAAGAGCTGGAGCTTCAGGCGGCTCCGATAAAGCCGCTTTTAACTCCCTCCCTTCTTTCTGCCGTTTTCAGCTCCACACGAGAAATAAGAGCCGAACTGCTCTCGTCGCTCAGTTTCTCACAAAACCTGCACTTCAATTTTACATTTACAAAACGAAAGCAAACACACACACACACACACACACACACACACAAGATACAGTTTCTGAATTAAACGGCACGTTACACACGGTCAAGATTGGCCCCTTGAAATTGGCCCCCTGCAACTTTGACTGACAAGCCCGAGTGCAGTCGCTTACACCATTAACCTCAAACCACTCAATCACCCAATCGCATAAAGAAGTCAATTGTTTTCCCAAAGGTGTTAAACTGGGTCCACGAGTGCAACGTTACATGGCGCAGGTTCTCATCCTCTCCGATCGTTTTACCGTTTTCAGTGTTGGTGTGGGGTTGATTACACACAGTCAACCCATTCTTATTTTCTATATTCTAATTATTAGAATTCCTGCTGCTATAAAACACACTCTAAATGTTCAATATCCCGTTAATGGACATAGTATCAGGGTCAGTGCAGAGAAAACTAAAAGATTCTCGTTCCATTTTGGGTTTGAGAGCAGCTGATTACATTAGTCGACAGCAATGACAATTTAGTGAGAGCCCCCTTAAATTCTACGACCGGCTATAAACAAGAGGCTGAAATGACACAGTGGAAACCCCCTAACGAGGCCCCATGCCACAAGCTCTTTGGCAAAGGCTCCATAAATTTAGAGGTGTGGTAGAAGACTAGAGGAGTTAGGTTTGGTTTGATGTCGGGCCCCTTAGGTCTCCTACGCCTGGGGCCCCCGAAGTCCCTTGAAACGCTCCTGCAGCCAGAAAACATGTTTCTTAATTTCCCGTCGACAGCGCTGACAGTTTAGTTCCTGCCTGTGCATCACAGAGCGGAGAGACAGCAGCGGTCCTGCTGTTGCATTGTCCAGTTCTGGAGCTTTTATAGTTTAAAGCATCTTGCAGCTGCCAGCTTTACTTGTGGTATGTTTTATTACCTCGGCTTTGTTTGGTGTTTTATGGCGGGTGAGCAACGCCTCGGCTGCAGTGCGTGATTTTATCTACTGTTGTTTATGTTCTGCTGCGTTTTTTGCGTTGTTATTGTAGACAGTGGAGAGTTATGGGAATCTTAAAAAACGCTGGCACCGGACTTCAAGAAAAGATGTCTCTAAATGTGATTTAGAGTTTTTGTAAAATCGTCCAACGCTGACATTCTTGTTCTCGTCTGGCTCGGCCAAGCAGCTGGTCTGTCAGTCACATGACGTAAAAACTCTTCAGATCTGTGACTGTAAAAGAAGTAGTAAAACAACAGTGTAAAAATGTGACCTCAGAAAAAGTTAGAAGTACAATTATTATTATCATATTTTTAAAAACAGTTTTCTGAATGAGTTATAATCAGATTATCACTGAAGCATAATTTAGTCTTTTACCCGTAGCGGGCAGTAGAGGTCATAAAACCCACCTCCTCCATGTTAATGGGTGGGATACAAGCAAACCAACAAGTACATGTTAAATAAATGTTAGTTTGGTTTTTTAAGGTATTTGATGCCATTAAAACAGGATGAAACATCATGATTGACAGCTGAGACTGCTTCATGATTGGTCGAACACGACTTAACTACCACGGCTCCTCCCCCCATGGCTACTTCGCAGACTCTGGCTCCAAAAGATGGCAGCGTTCATATCCTGGTATTTTCAGCATAATTTCAAGACAGTGGAAGTGGAGACAAGTCGTCCATCTTTACATACAGATTTTACTTTACTTTACTCCATGAGCACATTATTAGGAACACCATGCTATGAGTGGTTCCTTCCTTTGCTCTAATAACAGCCTCAGTGCTTTGTTGTTGTCGTCCATCCTGAATCCTTCTTCACCGCAGCAGCTGTGGTTTCCTGAGTTACCGCAGCTTTTCTGTCAGCTCCGACCGGTCTGACCATTTCTCCTCTGACCTCACTCAGTCTGCAGAGCTGCTGCTGCTCACTGGATGTTTGTTCTCTCTTCTTGCACCACACTGACTCAACTCTAAATCTAATCCCAGCTGATCAGCACTTACCACTAACACCAGCCTGTCTCTGACACAAACGACACAAACTAAGATCTCATACGCTGCAGTGCTGCCTCGAGACTGGCTGATTGGATAATTGGAACAGACCCTAGCTGTGTATTCTTCCGAGGCTGCATTTGAAGACCTATTGCGTCACAGTAGCACAACTGGTCTGTCCCGTTTCTATAGGTCTATAAAAGAGCTCTATAAAAGAGATGATGATGCTTATAAATGTATCAGGCTTCAACTCAACTGGAGAAGATACACACGAGTATTAAGACTTTCTCATTGTGTCTAACTAAAGCTCTGTTGCTAGGCGACAGATTGTGTTTGTGGTCAATGCAGTTTCAACTGAATTTGGACACATGTTTTTAGTTAGAGTTTTATTTTCACACTCATTTCTGACACATGTAATCCGCTGTGTTACACTGTAATGACATAAAAAAACATTATTTGGATTTATTCAGTGTGTTTGTCCGCTTTGTTTCATTTGCTTGTTTACACCTCAGCTCAGTGTGGGAGCACAATGACGATTTAAAAGGGAAATGGTAACCAAGGGAAACTGGAAAATAGCAGTGACCACCATCCACCAACAATGGCTGCAATGAAAGTAACAATGACAGTGGAGGTTTTAAAGGCCTTTTATCATTCTTTTTTTTGTGCTGGTAAAAAGAAAAAGATGGAGACAAAGGCAATAAACGGGATGTTGGAGAGAAAAGCTTTTCAAAGAGACATCACAGGCTGTGATGTGATATTTCAAACCTGTCACAGTGGTGGCCTGTGTGGGAACAATGAGAGTTTTTCAGCCTCTTGTTCTCTCGGGCTCCACAGTTTGGTGAGTACCTGCTCACATTGGGTTCTGCAGCAACATCTCAGAAAGAAACGGATCCATTCATCCATTAAATCTTTTTTTAAATGTTTAATAAGCTGCTGTTATAGACTCCAGCTCCACTGTTAACCTGCAGGGTCAGTTCAGGAGTTTGTATTACGAATAAACGTTTCGCTTTCGACCAAATATCTTTGTATTTTGCTGACTTCATGCAAAGTCTATACAGAGACTGTGCAGAGGCTTGAGTCCTCCTGCAGCGGCTGTAGGTTCAGTTCCCCTTTGCAGCGTGTCTTCCTCCATTCTTCCTCCAGAAAATCCTGGATCTGTCCCTTTGTCAGGACCAAGTTCTTTCTTGGTTCATGTCCCATCTTTCCACCGAGTTTCGGGAAATCTGTTCTGTAGTTTTTTACATAATCCTGCTGACAAACAAACAAACCAACCAACCAACCAACAAACGGACAGAGGTGAAATGTATCAGGTTTTTCTGATACATTTCCCAAACACACTGAAGTACACTCGAGGACACACCTCCATTATCAAAGTAGTGCGAGCACATGTCTGTGTTTGTTCCTGCTCCATTAGAGTTCAGAGCCTCGGAGGATCTCACTCCATCTGCTCCGGAGGGTCACGCAGGGTCAACACATTACCAACATACTTCATACGACTTCAACACTAATGGTGCAAATGCAAAGAGAAGGTTTGTGGCTCTGATTTGGAAGCTGGAGGAAAGTTAGGCGTATACCTGTTTAAAAAAAGTGCATCACAGTGTGTAGTCCTGGTGCTGCTGCCCTGACTGTGCACTCATTTCCTCCCGTGACTCTCAGTGGACGTGTGTTGTGTGTGTTGCACGCTGACTGTGCACGGCAGGAGCCTGCAGGGTGTTTGTTCTGCAAGTTGCAGGGTGATTGTATTCAATCAGACGCGGGACAAAGTGTGATGTGATTAATTTTCTCTTGGCTCAGACTTAATTGGCCATCTGGTTTACAGGAGCCCACAGTGTGTGTGGGAGTGGACCTATTGACCCACTTCATTGTTCATCTTTTAGCCCCTCAGGGCTGAATGTTTCCAATATGTGGGTCAAGGACATTGACGGTGATGGTGTTATGGTGTAGGTATAATTATCATAAATATATTGGAGCTGTGGTGTGTTTTGAATTGTCTGAATACTGATTTATCGTTGTTTTAATTTGGTCCACATTATAATTACATGATGTCATGCTCCTAATATCACAGAACCCAGAATTTTAGGATAATGTAATTACAGGTTTTTGCTTTTTCCCTCAAGAAATTGTTCAACTTTAAGAAAGATTTACAGATTTGCTTTAATTTGCAAATCACATGTGGTGTATTTATGTCACTGCACCAACAACAGTCACACTGTGTCAGATCCACAGTTTTGGTGCCGAATGAGACTAAATCTAAAATCTGTTCTGACCGGCAGCTCTCGCCATAATTAGAGAATCTGCACAGTTCTCAGTGGAAGGATAAACTGTTGTTCGTCTCTCGTTGTATCAGTGACACACGTTAATATTTCATAAAAAGGGCCAATGAGTCTTATTTTTCATTTATCTCATTTCATTTCCTCCTGGAACATTAAGGACACTGATATTGTAAATATGAAACATAATTAGTAAAATATGTGAAATAAAGTTAGTGAAAGGCAGGATTTCAGTCCTGCACTTTGGTCCTTTAATTACATGCAATACCTCAAACTGTTCCATTGAGTCCAATCTAACTTGAATCTTATATCAAATTTAAGCTCTGGAGAACTCTCCCAGACTCGTCTGCTGAAAATCTCCTAAATCTCTTTGTCGAGTGAGACGAGGCCACGATGGAGCGTAGCATCACACATTGGACAGTTAGAGAAAATAGAGGGAGTTAAATACAGATCAGAGACATCAGATAAATAATACAAAACCTTTTTCATGAAAACTAAGAGGAGATGTCATCATGTAAACTATTGGCCTGAAAATACATATAGAAACAATAATTTAATGCAATCAATGATTCAACATATGCGTCTGTATGAATATGAATATATCAAACCAGATAATACAACAAAACAGTAGTTAACAAACTTGGCATTTTTAATTGAAGATTGTTATTCATTCATAAGTTGATTTATCTACATTGCAAACTAGTGACTTTTCATCGGCTGGATTTTAGGGTCTGACTCCAGCCTGAAATATTTCAAAGCAGCAAAATTGGCAACTTGTTTCCAAATTCTGTTTGGTGTTTCAAATAAAAAATGTTCAGGCGCATGGCAGGAACGTCTGCTCCCGACTCTCTGCTTTCTGTGGTTGCCATAGGAACCTGTGGTCCAAACCCCCAGAAAGACAGAGTGTGTGTAATCAGCTCCGCAGAGCAGTGGGGGGGGGGATGGAGTCCTGCTCGGGTTACTCCCAAAGAGCCGCGTTAAAATAAAGATGAATTCTCTTTTTTCTTTCACACTCTGCAGGCCATGAAAACCTCTCTGCCTCTCTCAGTCCTTCATCGCTCATGCTCTACTTTTACAAGTGGATGTAATCATGTTCCCCTCTTATTAAATATGCACATTTAATTTGGCTCTCAGTTCATATTTCAGGAGTGAAGGAGTCGCTGTCATTTGCTAATGAGGGGGAGAAAGATCTGAACCTCAGAGCCGCGAGAGCACGGAGCATATTTTTTATTATTTTGTCAAGTGCGTTTTGTGGACAACCCTTATTTTGTTGAATCATTTACTTAAGTGATATGCATGTATTTCACTCCCCCCCCCCCCTCCTGAGCATGCATCTGGAGCACAATTAGTAAATCTCACAGACTGGCTGCTGTTGGTCTGGATTGTGACATCTATGGAGAGCCAGGCAGGACATGGGCCAGGATTGATGGCTGACTAAGAGCGAGAAGTGTCAGGAGGGAGTAAGTGAACGGATGCAGGCAGCTATAAAGAAAGATTTAATCAATATAGGTAAAGTATCAGTCAGTATGTGGTGGTCAGTGCTGATGTTGTGGCCGTGGACCCAAACAAATCAATGCATGGACACTGAGAAGCTTATAAATACACATCTGATTCATTGTGAAACTGTAGCAGGTCAGAGGATGTAAGTGGTTCCTCTTATGTGGCCCAGGATATATTTAAATCCACCCAGACTAACTCTGAATGTGGCTGGAGGGATCGGATCTCAGAGTTTTCAGCTTTTCTTTCCTCTGGTTTGTTTGTTAGGTGGATTCTGCAAAATGGGGGCGATGCATTTTTTTCTGACATTTTTACCAATTTCCCTGCAATGGATCATTATGAAAAGAATCAGCCACATTTAGAGGCTTGATATCTATGAGTGTGCTTAAGTTGGTGCACCTTGATTTTGAATTTATTGGGCCTTGGTATAGGCTCTATTCTGTATTTATTTAAACAGTTCTATCACCATTTTGCATTAACTGTATTGTTATTTCTCAATTGCTTTTCAGAAGCTTTGCAAAAGATAACAATGGGTCAAACCATAATAGATATCCAGTTGTGAATGTTAATAAGCTGTTTAAAAAAGATTTTAATTATCATCTAATAAATCCCTTAATTACGGCTTATGAAGACTTAAGGTGCCTTATCGGAACCTGGGATCAGTTGATTTCTGCTTGTTATGTCAGAAAAGACCATTTCAACCTTAATTCTTTTAGATTTTATCTGACATATGAAGCTTTACATCACACTGAAAGAACTAAAAATATGAATATATATATATAATTCTTACTCATAAATAGTAAAAATCATACAAGCTGAATTATCAGCAACATGAATCAGACGACTTGTCGCCATCACTGCTCCTGGCTCTGCCTCTTTCTTCAGAATCACCTCTTCTCTCAGGAACCACTTCCTCTCTTCTAATCACTCCGTCCCAGATGGAAACTCATCAGCGCTGCTCTGCTTTTTCACGTCCGCTCTCTGCTCTGAGGGAGAGCTCAGTGTATTTCGTACCTACTCAACCAGAGACTCCCCCCTCCTCCCGTCCTCCCTCCCTCAGCCTCTTCCTCCTCCTGACTGGCTGCTGCTCCGGTTGTTCCCAGGCCTGGGAGAGAAGGTGAGCACAGATAAGAGGTCTTTATCTGTCTCCCAGAGGGGAGGCGGGTTAAGTTTTAAGGTGAAGGTCTGACATGGTGCCTCGTCTGCTCGCTCTGGCTGCTCCCTTCTCTCCTTCTCCACCTCCTGATGTGAGGCTCAGGCTCGCTCCCCAATCCCCATGTCCTTGGGCTCATTCTTGACGGCCCCCACTGCTCCGGCTTTAATGAGAAAGATGAAAGAGGTGCAGGCTGGGAGAATACCCGGCCCTCCTCTTCCCTCTTCTTCGTCCCGTTTGCCTCTCTCTCTCTCTCTCTCTCTCCCTCTCTCCCCCTCTGGCCCTGCAGCACTAACTCATCCAAGCCTTTTTGCAGGGGTGGGTGGGTGAGTGGGTGAGTGAGGAGGTGGGGGAGGCTCCACTGTAATAAATTGGAAGTGAGGCTGGTTTCCATTTTAAATTTTTCAGGTATTATTCCCTCTGATCTTATGTGCAAATTTCTTTCCATCCCTCTTTGTGTTCTGGCACTCGGCTGCAGATATGTTTAAATCATAATGTGACGCTTTATTGAAATCTTTTCAGTCGCCATTCTTCTTTTCTAAAACTGTGCTGGGGACAATTGTTCACAGATATTCTCATTTTTATTTTTGTTTTATCCACTAACACGTTTCCACTGATTAATCTGGAGAATACATATATGCTGACACACACTATTATTGTGTAGTCTGTTGTTTTTTGATTGTAATTTTTGTTGTTGTCTATTATGTGTTTTTGCTCTGTATGTGTGTACATGTGTATGTATGTGTATCTATACATGTGTAATCATGTTTGACTTAAAATCAGTTTTGCTGATTGGGAAAAGAAAGGAAAAACAAGCTATGATCATATCTCAGCTCCAGTGATGACCATGATACTGCATTGAAGATTCAAAGGTTCGAGTCCCGGGTCTTTCTGTGCAGAGTTTGCATGTTTCCCTGTGTCAGCGTGGTTTCACTCCAGCTTCCTCCCACAGTCAAATAACAAGCAGATTGGGGTTAACTGCAGGTGTGAGTGTTGAAGGTTGTTTATATCAGGGTGTACGTACCCCGCCTCTCACCCACTGTCAGCTCCCCCCCTACGACCCTCCAACAATAAGCTCTATAGATGAAGGATGGATGGAAACTTAAAAATCCTTTCTTTCCTTCTTTTATTCTCCCTGTTTCCACCACGTGTTCCTCCTCAGGTAAAGGTGAGAGTGTGATCTCCATAGAGAAATGAGGTGGGACTACTTTCAGTGGTGGATTAACACACAGTAGCACGAGAGTGTTTACCGGAGGAGTTTGTGAGGGACTGAATTGAAATGAGGAAACGTGTGTTTGTTTTGTATTAAACATTAATCACAGATGATATTTGGCTTTTAATGTCTGTTGGAGTCTATTTCCATCTTTCTGTAGTTTTAGGAAACTTAGATAAGAACAAACCGAGTTCAGTATCAACCTGTGATTCTGTCTTCCATCTGCTCCAGTCGACAGTCGTGTAATATATTCAAAAAGAGCCCAGATTGGCATTAAAGTGTTGTAACTGTAGATGTGACCCTCGAGTCTCCTCAGCTCCCACCGAGGCCTGAGAAGTCTCCAACAATGGGTCTGAACCACTCACTGATGAGTGACTTTCACTCAGAGAAATTGTTTAAGATGATGAAATGTGAAGAATCTAATTCAGCAGCTCCTCATCACTCAGGAGTCGCTGCCGCAGCAGATGGCCGACTGTAATCACCCTCATGAGATGGGATCCATCTGGTGAAACGTGTCCCAGACTCCCAGTAAAACACGACTTTACATAAAGAAAGAAGTCTGGTGGGTTTTTATCCAAAAATAAAGAAAGGATTTGAAGTTTTGTGTAAATACACGTTGAGACGTGACAGCTCATGAAATGCAATGCTTTCCCCTTGTGGTCATTTGGATGTAGTGCAACAGAAAACCTCAACGCTCCAGATACTTTTAGACTGTTAAGAATAGAAACTATAGATTTGCTGTTTGTTTCGATGAAGGTTTTATTCTTTAATTGTACAAACTTGTCGTTATGCTGTAAACACTCAACAACACATGAATGTTACAGTAGAAGAAAAGTTGCGATGCAACATGAACTTTCCTGCTGTAAGAGAGAAAACAAGATCACCAAAAAACCTACTCACACTTTAACCCAGTAACACCTGACAGTCGCTTTCTTTTCTTTGGTATTACGCCAATAATAATATCTATGGTCAAGATTCAAATATATAATCAGAAGAACTAGAAAAACAAAGAACATGGATAAAAGAAGCTGTGCCTGTACATGATCCACACGGACAATGTACAGTACATTGATAGAAAGGTTTTATAAGGTCTTAGACTTGTCCTGGTTGTTCATGTACTTCTGGTAAACCACTCCCAGCGTGGTGAAGACGTTTCCCATGAAGAGCACCATGTAAGCGCAGCCGCACATCACCACCTACACCGCAGGAGAAGAAACACACACATGAACGAACAGCTCAGTCAGCGATGTAATCATCTCCACACACCAGAAGTGGTTCCATTGTTTTCTGCTGCCATGTATTCTCCTCATGGTTACATGTATTTAAGATAAGCTGTCAACAATATTTACAAAAGAACATTTATTATGTCATGACTACTTCAAACAAGTATATGTACTTTAACTTTACACTATGTCCGGATAAAAATAAAGCTAAATATTAGAAAGTTAAAACTACGAAAACGCAGATATCTGAAAAGTACCTTTCGGCCATTTTAAGATGGTTGCTAACATTATCTCGTCAAATTCGAGGGAGGTTTACATTAGGTCTATTTCTACTGTAGAGCTGGATCAGTTGAACATATTACGACACATTAAATGAGTAAATGTTGAATATAAAGTCTAAAATGCACCAGAACAAACCTGCCACTCCTTACACTCCGGGAGCTGGAACATCTTGAAGAGTGTTATACTGTTGTAAAGCTGCCAGAACTGGAGGAGGAGGAGGAGGAGGAACAAGCATGTTACTTTTTTTTTAAAACCAGAATTGCATTACTTTTCAATTCTTCAGTGGAGACGATGACAAACTACTCACGTGACCAAAGAACAGGAAGGGGAGGAGGAAGGTCAAACCTCTCCACATCCACGACTGGAACCCCTCTGAACACCAGGAGAGGAGAGAGAGAGTCACTGAGCTGAGAGAAACCCAACCTGTCTCTACCTTCACACAACATTTCTCCTGATGTACTACAGTGCACAGAAGAGGAGCAGCTGAGACAAGACAAGAGGACAGGAAGTGAACCTGGCTCTTTGATCTGGGAACTGCAGATCTCCTGCAACTGTCAAATTAAAACTGATTATTTAACTACTACTTACAACTCTTTTTCATTTCTATCTAAATTGTACTTTTGTGTATTGTCTTATGTAGATTTTTCAGTCATGATGCCTATAAGATCGTATGCACTTTAAAATTTGAGGTTGAAATGTGCTTTACATATAAACTTGCCTTGTCTAATTTGTACAGTAATCAAAGGATCATCAATGTATCAATAGAAATATTGATATTTAAGAATGTATATATCCAATAAAAAAACTAAATCATATAAATACCATCATTTTTTTTAAATAAAGACAACTTTGACTCACATGATCCTTCTTCTGCTGTGGCTAAACTCTAACCTGTGAGTGCCCACTGGTGGACAAACGACGTAATAGCAATTACCAATTTTACTCCCCTCTTTCTGTTTTTAATTTCACTTTTTCTTTCAGTTAATCTCTTTGTATCTCGGTCAAGAAAAGTGCTGAATAAATAAAGCTCATTATTGTGATTATATTAGTGTGTCTTTAACATTTCTCTGAGGCGACCTTGTTGAAACAATGTACGTCTCTGACTGTACGTCTCTGACTGTACGTCTCTGACTGTACGTCTGCAGACATCCTGAGCCTGACCACTTCAACACTCGCAACCTTTTGTTCTCCACAGCATCACGTTAACTGTCATGTGCAGATCGCTTGTTCCCCTTCTCGCTACTTCAGAGACACTCAACTACAAACATGTATGCAAACAAACTGACTGATCAGCCCGGAGTGCACTCACCGACTGTGAGGTCCATGTTGTGTCTTTCCCCCAGAGCTCTGAGTCGGTACAAGCAGCCGCTCTGGTAATAGCACTGAAGAAACTGGACAAAACCTAATGTACAAACAGGACAGAGGAAAAAACATCTAGTTTTCTAATGTGTTCGGCACAGAAGAAAAATATTTTGTCGTTATATATAGTGATAAAATGTCACAAGTGAAACTTTGCTTTATTGTAAGAGATTACAAAACACTGACTGGGCTGATTAGTCCATAGAGAATATTTCATCATGCAAGTATGTGGTGTGAAATTGGGCCACGGCTTGAAACTCTTACTTTGGTAAAGAGAGTATGCTAGGAACTGATTTCTGAACATCTGGTAGAGGGCACCTTCAGGCCTGTGAACAAACACAACATCTGGTTAGAGCGCAAACAAGAGGGAAAGAGGTTTAATGTCAAGGTTTGATGCTTTTATTGTATTTTCCCAGGCCATCATGTTTATATATATATATATATATATATATATAAAAAGGTACAAAAACACATTTTCTCATATATTGCTATAATATTGTGTAAAGGTATGAAAGCGTAAAACACGACTCACCACGTCAGCATGACTCCAGACAGGAAGGTCGACACATAGTGATGGGAAACCCACCAGCCTTTAATCCTGAAACAACATGGACGACTGACAATGAAGGAGAGAGGACTGTGTGTCGCACGGACAGACACGAAACTCACACATCAACCGAGGTTGTACTATTACAGTCAGTGTAGATACAAACTAGAAAAACACACAAAGAGGAATCTAGTCTACATGATAGTCGTCCAGAGGAAACCTTCACATGAGCAGTTTATCAGTTATTGTTGAAATAAAAGTAAGTGGTTTGATTTGTTGACCTGGAGCCGTTGTTGATGAGGATGCTCTCCCGGATAGTGAGCGTGCAGTAGTACCACACCAGCAGGAAGTTGAACATGGCATCGAGGGCTCTGAAATGAAAACAGAAAAACACACACGTAATAAAGTCAATCGTTATTTACACATTCACACATTTAGTGGAACAAACCGGAGCAGCTAGAGACGCAATGTTTTTCCCATTTTGCGACATCTCACCTGTAGCTGAACAAAAAGCGACACGTGAAGGAGAACACGAAGAGGATGACGCTCAGGACCAGTTTGAACTTCTCGTATTCATCTTTGTAGGCGAATCTGTTTCGGCGAAGCACAGAGAGAAACAGCATTAATGTGATGTGGGGACGTAACCGTAGTTTGAATTAAGAACCTGAGTGTGACTTACTTCGACTGTTTGTTGAGGAGCGTTACATTGACGTTTCCTAAAACTAGAGAGAGGTAGAGCCTGCACAGGAAGAAACGTCTGTCAGTCACAGTGATAACAATCTGAACACTATTATAGCTTTGTGGTTTTAAAAATGTGAAAAGCTCCAGTTAAACTTAGAGTGATATTGACAAAATATCAAATATTAAGGAGTTTTATTATGAACTGTTCCACACACACTGAATTAAAGGACGGAAACGCACCCGTTCTTCCTCGGCAGGAAAGCTTCCATCTCACAGAAAGCGTTTGTTCTGTCTCTGATGGAGTCTTCGATTTCAGCGATGGGATCGACATCGTCAGGACTTAACTCGGGTGGCGGTCTTTTGTTTTTGCATCTTATCGTAGAAAAGAGAAATCACGGTGGCATGTTAACGACACAGCGCTGACTTGTTGTTACTCCTTTGTAATTTTACTCCCCATTTTCGATTTTAACTACTTAATCAATAAAAAGTCATTATCGTTATTATGGAGGTATTTGATAAGTGGATTCAATACTTGGATTCATGCATCACTAACAGACCGTCAATTATGTTTTTGACTGGCTGCTGTTTTGTGAATGAGCTCAGCAACACACTCGAACTCCCTGATCAATACTCACTCCTCTAACGACGCCGTGAGCTCTTTCAGCTTCTTCTTCTGACGCGAGATGGCCCCAGAACAGCTGACCTGCAGCTTGGTCACTTCCTCAAGCTTCTGTTTATAAAGACGATGGGTGTCCTGCAGGTGAGTGAAGAGAAACGTAAGATGACAGAGGAAGATATAGAGGTTTATTTAGAGGGTCACCATCTTCAACACCTCACTGGCTGAATGCGTGGTACCTGCCTGCTTCAAAACATCCACACTGACCTCTGTAGTGATGAAGACCTTTGAGCGCCTCGTGCTGACCCGCCTCAAGGCCTTAACCAACCACCTCCTCGACCCACTGCAGTTTGCCTACAGAGCCAACAGGTCTGTAGACGACACAGTCAACATGGGACTCCACTTCATCCTCCAGCACCTCGACTCCCCCGGCTCCTACGCCAGGATCCTGTTTGTGGACTTCAGCTCCGCATTCAACTCTATCGCCCCAGTTCTTCTCCGAGACAAGCTGACACAGCTGAGCGTGCCGGAGCCCACCTGCAGGTGGATCACTGACTTCCTGACAGACAGGAAGCAGCGCGTGAGGCTGGCCAAGCTTGTCTCTGAGCCCCGGACCATCAGCACTGGAGCCCCACAAGGTTGTGTCCTGTTCCACTCCAGGACCAGTAAGAGAGCAGGCAAGATCATTGCTGATCCTTCCCACCACCCATCCGGAAAAAGATTCCGGGCTATCAAGACCAAAACCTCACGCCACCTGAACAGTTTTTTCCCCATGGCAGTGGGGCTCACAAACAAGCCCCCTGCACCACACTGACTCTGCCCCCCCCCCCCCCCCCTCGCACATAATTCATATATTATTGACACTATCCCGAAACCAGTCACTGCACCTTAGCACCGCACGTGCCCACAACTTATTGTTCTACTGTATATATTGTTGTTTTATGTCCGATTGTTGTTTTTATGCCCAAATGCACCAACCACACCAAGGCAATTTCCTGTATGTGTAAATATAGTTGGCAATTAAAAAGAATTCTGATTCTGGTTCTGATTCTGAAAAGGTGTAAGAATATAAGATATAAATGTATGATCTGTTTCTGTGGAGGGCGGATCCCTCCCCCGCCCGGAACCCACCCGCTCCTGACAGTTTGTTAGCCCGGACCGAGCAGCTGTTCTCCGGGCAGAACCACCGACAGACGGTCGGTGAAACTCACCTGGATTTGCTGGTAGTCCTTCTCTAAATCCTCCCACTCCCTCAGACACTCGCTGACTCCTGTGGGACTGAACAACATGACTGCTGCCGCACCAGGAAACCTCCGGACACAAGTTCGAGCTCCGCCATGAAACAGCTGCTCCACACTGTCACACACACACACACACACACACACATACATACACACACCAACATACACACACACACACACACACACACACACACCAACGAGCAAGACGTACTTCCGGTCGGAGCCTTCAAAATAGTGACTCCACTTCGTCAAACTTCTGAGTTTCACCTAAAAGTATTTAAGTAAGAGTATAAAAAGTTAATTCACATGATTGATCACATGTATGCTAAATAGAGGAATAGCATATCAGACAAATATCACCACAGTTATTCTGCAAGAGCATATCTTATTATATTTATATATCTTATTATATTATATTTATATATCTAATTATATTATTTGTTATTATTAATGTCATGTATTTTCGTGAAATTAGTTTTTAACTGCAAGAGCTCCGGATTTATTGTTCTTGGCTAAATATTTGACTTAAATATATTTACTTTCCTTTACTTCCTTTACTTCCGGTACTCTGAAATAAGTAAATAGAAGACAAACCTTTACAGACAAATTATTCAAATACATGGATATTGCTTCACTTCTTTCATTTATTTAAATTTGATATGCTGCTGTTGCCCTGTTCTATTATAAATCATTTGCCATGTAAGCTACATATTTTGTTAAAGTTAAAGTTTGATGAAGTTAAATGATCTGAGGTTTTTCTTTCAGTCTCATCTTGACTCCAGGCCTCACACATGGTTCAAATTAGAGATAAATCTCTGTTGTCATCTATATATTGTAAATCAACTCTTACTGCCGTCCAATCCTCTGCCATTGCAAGTCGACAACTTTTAAGATGATATACATATGTGACTCCTCCCCTGAGTTTAGTCTGGAAAGCAAAATAACCTCTTGTATAAATCCAGCCTGTTTGACAGTTTAACCATAGACTATGACTCTGACCACACTAACTTAAAACATTGGAATCACACACAGAGGGGCGCCTTCTCTCCTGCAAGGCAGCACACAGGGCTCTCACTGCTCTCTAGTTGGCATGTGGCCTATATTTTTAGAGCTGGTGTTATGTGTAGACAGGGGAAAGTGTCATCTCCAATAATGTCAGGACCTCTGGCAGAACCATGTATACCATGTGAGAAACATGGCGGAACTCAACGGCGAATAGTGTTGCAGTGTGATAGCGAAACATGGAGATTAGAGACTTTGACTCAGTGACACTAGCATGCTAATGCTAACTCCAGCTAATGACAGGACGCAAGTTACTGACCGGAGAGGACAGCTGTGCTCCCCGAGGACGTGTCCAGGGTTGTCCTGTGGAAATTCTGTTGTCTCTTTCAACCCCGGGACAAACTGTGTTTCTCCAGGACCAACTTCCAACTCCAAGTCCCCAACATGTCTTCTTTTTTTTGTAATGAGGGAAAGAAACTCAACAGAAATAATATTATCTTTTATCCATCCGCCTTTAGAAGACACCTTAAAAGCGTCTGTCCTGTTTGAGCTGGATACAAATCAAGGAAACATCCTGTACACTCCAGCTGATTGTGTATTGATCGCACGTTAGAGAATCGACAGCTGCTAAAAGTGCCTAGTTATCTGTGTCTCTGTATTTTTCTGTGCTCAGCATCTTTATGTCTGCAACAGATGGATCTAAAACTCCTGAGGTCAAGAAATGAATCCATAGAGGGGAAGTGGGCCAGATTCAGGTATTGAAAAGCTGTCAACACACAGTTAGAAGGCTGCAGGCCTCCGACTGCTGAGTTCACTTCAGAGCTCAGTAAATCATCCTTCCAGACTGAGGAGGATACAAAGGCGGGAATCATTTAGTCAGATGGTGCATCGGGTCAATAGAGTGTAAAGATAATTATCATAACCACAGTTTCCATCCTCTGTGATGCGACATAACAAGCTGCCTACATGGAAAATAAAATCATCATCTATTTCCTTTTCTCCCTTTTATCTCTATCTTAATATTATTCAAGATGTAACCTGACTCAGAAAGACTGTCACATGTTTAAATCCAGGCAAATTTATTCAATAAAATACTGTCTCTTGTTTGGCCAAAGGTTCTCACACCTCTTTCTGAGACGTATGACTGAGACATCAAAACAGAAAGACCTCTCCCTCGTCTTCCGTGACGATCTGACGATTTTCTTGTCTTTTGCGAAAACAAACTGAAAACGTGGCCCTTGACCTCTAAATGTCACACACAGTCTTTCCTCTGTGTTGATTTCCTTCTCTGCACAGAAAGATTCCTTGGTTGCTCAATGCTGATATTTCGAGAGGCAGCTTGATTACCATCAAAAAGGAAATTGCTCAACTGGGTGAAACTCGCTGAAAACTGAACATGACAAAGTTTCCTTCTCGTTGAAACAGATGTATTTAGTACATTTTATTGACTTTTTTCCAGTTTGCTTAGAAAAGTTATTTATGAACAGTTTAAAAACAATAAGTAACAAAAATATATGTAACATCCACACAAGCATCCTGGGCCAGTAGGTGGCGATAAAGGCTCAGTGATCAGTGATCCACCAAATACCAGAGAAGAACGCCGTGGTCCAAGCCACATTGGGTGAAGCAGACACCTATGAATGCTGGTAATGTGTAGCAGTGATGTTAAATGTAGCTGCAAACTTGTAATAAGACCTAGCACTGCTAACCAAACGTACAAACCAGTGTAAAGCAGCATTTGTTGTTGTTTCCGGCTCATGCTCGTTACACAAAGCAACAGAGGGCATGCAGTTTGTGAGGCGTTTGCAAAATGTCTGCAGTAATGTGGAGAGGGCTTTAGTCTTTTCAACAGATCTACAGTTCTGTAGATCTACAGCATGACTCTTCAACTTGCTGGACCTGATTCTGATAATTGAAGCCGTCACTCTAAGTCACTTGATTCTCAAAGAAAAGTTACACAGAGTAAGAAGAGATGCTCAGGGTGAGAAGTGGGAATGAAGGAGGAACCTTTCTCCTTGCTCCAAAGTCAGTGAACCAGCAAACTGAATTTTAAGCTGCTATTTGAAGGTAAAGAAGTTGCATAGTGTTGCTTTAATATTACGGCTGCTATATGATACTTTGTCGGTCACTATCTTGGCAGATGCTGCTGGTGAAATTATCTGAATCTCTCTGAGTAGCATGTGTACACACAGTCCCATTCCCAAAACCCAGCTCTCTGTCTTTTCTTTCCTCACTCTCTTCCTCTCCTCTCCAGTCCGTCGTTCCCCCGTCCTCCTGCTGATTATTTCCTCCCCACCCCACGTCCTCCCTTTCCCAGTTCATACTCCTTTCTTTGGCCATCTCCTCCGTCTCTTGGGCTATCTGTTGGCTGTTCAGGTAGATGCTGGTGTGTGAGACCATGGTGCTGGTGTCTCTGGGAGGAAGGTGAGCATTCATGTCTCTGTCCACCTCCAAGAAACTATTCATGGGGGGTGGGAGGTGATCCGGCAGGTGATCCTGACGGCTGCTTCGAAACTGGTCTTGCTGATGTTGATACTTCCTCTTGCGTTTCTTTGCAATCTTCAAATCCAATGAGGCGTAATTCAGGTCAGTCTCAAAAGGCTGGTTTCAGACACAGAGACAAAGAGGGTTGGTTTAAAATACTACATCTGTATGTGCTGCGGTGCTGTGCACCAGTTTAAATGAAATAGTCTGTGTCATGGGATCTTGTGGTCTCTTGCTGTCCTGTCTATTATTAGAATACAGTTCACGTGTTTAGTTTCCCTGACCACAATGTGCTAATGGTGTTTGCTGCTTTCCGTTTTGAAAGCAAATCGTTCAAGTTATTTTTAGCATTAAAACAAACACAAACAGTTATTCTAAAACGGGAACATTTGCATTGTAAACGACTCACAAACTTTTTTTTTTATTTGTTGGCCTCAGAGTGCATATTATGTCCACATGTCGCCCTCTGTATTGGAAATGCAAAGCTTTAACAATCAGGTTAATGATGTAATATATCCTGAGAACAACACATGCACATCAGAGCTAAGCACAGAGCACAGAGGCATTAGCGAGGGTATTTCCATTCTGCCATAAGAGTATAGTCTCTACACAAGCTGTTAAATGTAAGATAAAACATATACCAACACAGTGTGTGACGACTTTACGTACAGTATTAATTTAAATTGTTTAAAACTACACCCATGGAAATTATAATAGAGTGATGCAATTACCTCCGTACGATTTCCTGTGTGTGTTCCTGTGTGGGTCATCTCGCTGAAAACCTCTACAGAACGTGAACAGGTAACATTTACAATCAGCACAGGAATGAAAAAAAAAGAATAATAACGTTGATTTTTGCAAAACTTGTTTGCTGAATTATTGACAACCAACAATACAGCTTAATGTTTATTAAAAAGTGTGTACATTTTGTTTTCCTAATGGGTAATCTACATGGTATTGAGGTCAGGCCTGTGCTCACCTCTTCTCACTGTGCTGATGTTTCCATAGATTGGATTTTCCTGTTGCATGTGGGGATTTTCCTGCTGGTCAGGAAAAAAACGACCTTCGTCCTGTGGCGGGCTTCAACAGGTTGCGGAGAAACAATTTCACAGATTATTTCTACAGGTAGAGGGTATTTGTAGATAAGACAAAACATTTTACTCATTACAAATTAAAATGTGTTGGACTGAGTAATATGCGGCTGACGTGTTGAAGCCTGATTAAACATTTTTTCAATAAATGTCATACCTTTCTCCTTCATAAATATGTGGGAAGCAGCAGTCATCTTTTTCTGTATAAAAAAAACATAAAGCCATTTATAGAACGTCCTGTTGTCCTTGTAAAAGCTGAGAGAAGTTTGATATCAACAGTGACTACTTTTTAAAATGCAAAAAATATGCCAAATAAGAATATATATATAGATATATATCTATATATGTATATATCTATCTATCTATCTATCTATCTATCTATATATATATATATATATATATTCTTATATTACATATAATCATACCTCTGCAGTAAGAGCCTCTTAGTCTGATGAAGAGAATGAGATTGAGAGTCATCGAGATCATCAAGGCCACAAATAAAAGCACCAGACCTATAATTTCCAGGACACAGTCTAAAAGAAAAAAACAAACAGACTATAATCTTTCAACATCTTTACACACAACAAAAAACTCCAAAGGAAACTTTTATCAGCCAATAACTGGAGTTTCCCTGCGTAAACAGAAAGGATGAAACATTTTGAACATGTGTCACGACGCTTGATGAACTTTCACTTTTATTCACTTTAATTGTTTTAACTCCACTTAACAATTCTAAGAGATGGAAAATATGAAGAGGAACTGCTTCACCATTAACATTTTTCCAGCCATTATAAAATTATTAATATATAATACAATTATTTCTACCTATAACTGTTTCCAAAATAATTTAACATCTAGAAATCAGCATCATTCAGAGACTCATTATTTCTTTACTGTGAGAAATATAAGAATTTTTTGGTTAATTGGTCTCAACTGACATCTTAACAATGTTGACACATCGCACAGGAAATTCATTCTTCATATTATAAGTTAGTAAAAGAGACATTTAAACGCATTCAAAGTGCTTTGGAAACCAAAATTGTTGAACGTACGTACTGTGACACAAACGAAATAAGGCTACGTGCATATGCTGAACTACAATAGATAAAGAATAGACCATTAAATTCGAAAAAAAAGTTCTTGAACTTTTATATTTTCTTTTGCCACAATTGTGATATGTGGCTTAGAAAAAAAAAATTCGTAGAAAAAAACACGTTTTTGTGGGGAAAAAAACACCTTTTCGTATGAAGGGATAAAGTCAGTAATTACACAGATATGTTCATGATCAGAATGTTTAAAGTTTCAAAAGTTGCTCCAATCTCACCTTTCATATTCCAGCCGTCTTGAACAAAGCAGGTTGTCTGACACGTTTGCTTTCAGGCTACAGGGCATGGCTGTGTTATAAGTCAGTGAGGTGTGCTGCACTGCAGTCTATTTTTACCTTCCCATGGTTACTTCTCAGTACTTTGAAAACTGGCTGCTCTTCAGTTACAAACAGGAAGCCATGTAACCTCATTCTCAAGCACCCAGTCTGTTAGGAGGCAGAAAAACAATTCATACTGTCTAACATACGAACATCTGTCAGGAACTTTTAATATGAACGTGAACATTTGCACATTTCAAAATGTCTGCACTGAAAAGAATATAGACTCAATTTTTCTTTATGCACAAACTTCAGAGCTATGCACATCAAGACTTTATAACTTGCATATACCCAGTGCATTGTGTTTTTTTTGCCACTGTGGTTGGAAAATCGGCAGAAGAAAAGTTGCAGTAGTTAAAAGTTTCTTTGTGCAGCTCAATTGCACTGTTGTGTGTAAACGTGATTTACAGTGGGAGGACAAAGCCGAAATTAAGTTAAAAAAAAAATCTAAATATGGTAAATTACTTTAAATTGTCTTCACCCGGGAATTAAACAAAAAGCACCAAATTCTCCAAAATATCAAAAGCTGCATCGTTTCCAGTAGTTGGCTCTGGAACTGTCCTGTGATGGCGTCTAGTGGGTGTTATGGTATCCCAAGTGGTTTGGGGTTTAAGACCCACTGTGGGAACTTGCAGACCACCCTGTGGTACCTGTGGACAACACTGAGGTAAAGGTCAATGTTTGACACACACTGGCCTCCAATTAGGAAATAATCCTTCATCAGTTGAATGTTACAGCTTTAAACTGCAGAATCAGCAGATCTTCATTAAGTCAGGGAGACTAAATCAGCCGTGTAACTTGTGTACAGTTATATGTTTCAGTGTAAATGTTTATATGCAGATAAAATACATGTGTTATGCTGCATAAGACAGATTAGCACAGCATGCTAATGTCGTGTTCTTTTATCCCGAGGTATGAGAAGAGCCAGTCTCGGTTTGGTTCAACAAGTATTTATTTAGAAGCAATGAAAAGGAACAGCATAGCTATGTGCACATAGCTATGGGCACTCAATACACAGCCTCGGCCATCTAGTAGCACGGGGTAGTCAAGAGTTGCGGGTGCATTACTTATAATAGTAGGTCAAATTTCATTGGTCAATAACGAGGGGGGGTCGCCGTAGTATTAGACTTTGGCGTTCCCTTGCTGGTGCACAGGTGTAGTCCCAGCCTCTTGGTGCTGGAATCGAATGATGAGGAGCTGCTCCCAGTTTCGCCTCTCCTTTGTAGCATCAGGGCAAATCTTCACATTTCTGATAGTGTTTTTAAAAACAAGCCTTGACGGTGTTGATATAGATTGGAGTGAGGAATATTGTGTTCCTGCTTTATCGGCTGTATGTTCTGTGTGCGTAAGCATGCACATTATCTGCCCTTCAGAACCTGAGGCAGCTGCTTGAATTCTTTCTAGGGCGTAGGTCACAGTTTCTTATGAACACAGTGCATTCATGTATGTGTGATGTCGAATAAAGCTAAGGGAATACTGTAATATATAAAAGGTTAGGTATAAGAGTTATAAGTACAGTGTATTGTATGCCACGAATGTCAGAAGAGAAACACACAAGCAGCTGAGGCGTAAAAAATCAAATCCAGAATCAAATGAAACCAACTTTTATTTTCACATCTTAGAATCTACTGTACACACATAGCTTTAATACAATTTAATACAACACAAATACAACATTTTATTTTTTCAAAAACCAAGGATTCAAATATTATTTATACATGAAAGCATAGAACCAACCCCACCCACCCATGATACATTATCCACATTTGCCTGCAGTTGAAACTCGTCACATCTGACAACTTGAATGTTACTCAGTCCTTTTTAATATGCCAGACTTTTGAATTATCATCCACTTATTATGTCACAAAAACAACAACCTGGATCTTCCCCTTCGACGGGAGTCACCCCAAAATTGGACGAGTTCTTAATTCTTACTCTTAATAACACATCTTGTCATTGTACCCTGAGGACAAATAACCCAATATCCAATTTATGAACAGCTTATATGTTAATAAACATTTCCAAATTCCGCTACCGAGTTGCACCTTGAAGTGGATACGGTCTGTCTATACATCTCATGGGGTCTTGCAGCTGAGTACTTCACTGGAGGGGGGGGGGGTTTGAACGGAGGCGGCAGGGACATCCTACAGAGAGAGAGAGAGAGAGAGAGAGAGAGCACAGATTGATTATTTGCATTTCTTAGAAAGGTAGCTGTACACAGGAAGCAGTGTTACCCCCCCACACACCACCACCGCCACTGCTGAATACATGCAAGCAGGAGATTTACCTTTGTTTTATAACTCGTCTCCTGTACAGAAATCCAGCCACGGCGATCAGAACCAGCACTGGAACGAGTATCAACACGGCCAGATGAGTCCGCGCTGCGTCTAAGAGGCGGATGTAGAGAGAGAGAGAGGAACGCTGTCGATTTGTTCTGTAGCAAAAGCTCAGAGGCATGTGAGAGAACTGGAATCCATAAAGCTGCAGAGGGCGAAGGCAAATACACTGTGGCTAATATTCATCTTTGGTTTTAAAGGAGTCTTGTGATGTTTATGGTTTGTATTTGCTGCTTTTTTAAACGTTTGCCGTTCTCTCATGGCTCTAAAGCTGCTGCTGGCCTCACCTTGATGACCACAAATAAAGCTAATAACGCCGCAGGCCCCAGAGCAAATTCTGCGATCAATCTGAGAGCATCAGTTAAAAGCCAGTTAAAGGCAAGAAAGGCAGATACAGGCTAAAGACAACAGTAATACATAGTGTAACCCATTGGTGATGACATAGAAAGTTTGTCTTCCTTCAATTGTACCATCATGTTGTTTGGGCTAGCGTTCACAGATGTTATCCTGGAAAAGTTGTGTTTCTGGAGGGAAAGGGGAAAGTATTTCTCCATTATTTGTGAAATACAGCATGAGAAAGTTATTACCTTTATTTCCTGTTCCATTATTTCCAGTGTTCAGTGTCTGGGTTGTACCGGGGCGTTCATACTCTTCTGTAATTTTTCCAGAGGTGCTGGACTCACCCTGTGGCCTGATTGAGAAAAGCTCCTCGTAGGTGTAGTTCCCGTCGCTGGCCGCTTCCTGTGTGGACGTGAACACTGCACTGCCAGGACTTAATGTAGCAGAGGGGTCAGTTTGTGTGACAGGGGATGTTGTGACACTGAAATGTGTGGGACTTGTAAAAGAGGTGACGTCCTCCCCGGCTGTGGTCGCATCTGGATTATCGTCCCTCACATTAGCCGTGGTCCAAGTGACATCAGTGACATTGGCGTCGGTGGTTAAAGGCCCAGTGGTCGGGGATGTGGTGAAGCTGTTGTCTGCAGGTACCGAAAAACTGTCCTCCGTTACGTAGGACTGCAGCGACACAGTTGTGGGATCTGAAGGAAGTAAAAGGCAAGTGCACATGAAACACCTGGAAAACTTGGCAATGAAAAGTAAATACCTTTCATTGCCAAGAGTTAAATGAGAAATTTGATGTCAGTCATATAGATGCAGTTTTTGCAGGATTGGAAACAAACAGCTAGCTGGGCTCTGGACTCCAGTAACCACAGAATTCACGTCGTCCATTATGTACAGTCTTTTATAGTGTGATTATTCACTCGGACTAAAAAGGGAGGATTCTGTGAGAGCAATGAGCTGGAACCAGTTCTTCATCTGAAGCAGTCGTCTTTTAAAACCTTCTTTTAATATGTGTTTCTCAGAAATGTTTGGAGCTTTGTAAAGCTGAATATAGAGTAGTTACTGCAAGCGATGCACCAGTAGCACATCATTAAAACATGGGTTAAGTTGGCATTCATAAGCACTCTATGTGCATAATCAATAGATACAAATAGGGGAGAAGCGCTCATTCATTCAAGATCCTGGATTATAAAGTCATGGACACGGATTCCTGAGATACAAATTTGCATGAATTGAAAATCCAGCGGTGCAGCTGTATATACTCTCATGAGTAATGTCCATAATTAATCTGTTGTGTATCGTTTTTCTACCATATTTATCCCCATGCTTACACCAGAACTTCATTATGCTCAGCTGCCGTTGCATAGCATATTTCTAAATTGTGAAAACGCTGTTTGTGTCTCTAGCAGCTTATCTCAGTATCTCTCAAACCTCAAGGCTGTACTTCTCCAAACTGTCCAACAGATTGTGCTCTCACCCCACGCCATGACTCTGATGCTGATAAGAGGCTCTGTCTTGTGGTTTGAAAGTAGACAGACAGAACAGGACGTGACTGCTGACATCTGTGTGTGGCTTGCGTTTCTTTTTCCTTTTGTTTCAACTTGAAATTCTCACGAGAAACAGGATGAGAAAGCAGACGACCGGGGGATTATTTTTCCTACAGCCCACTCACACATTGCACCGCACCAACCTGTGTCACCGTCGGGGGGGGCAAACAATATGCAGTTTGGTTTTCTGTAATTTAAAATTATGAACACTGTTTTATCTTAGCATAATTCAGTATTTCCCCCTAACCCCACGGGGCAATTGATTTCCAGCAAGTAATTGAGTTTTTTCAATATATTCACAATTTCTGCTGCTTTCTCATAACATGGCTGGCAGATTGGAAGAATCTCTCTCTCTTTCCTCTCAGCTAATTAAAAATTAGAATCGAGTGAGCTACAGTATAATAACAAAAGTCAAGTGTGAGCTCTCTGGTCCAGAGCAGTTTATTAAGTAAGTCAGTCTCTTGGGCCCTCTGCGAGATTGTAAATCCAGCCCTGAGGAAATGCGGGAAATTGAGTGCAACACAATGAGAGAAATGGAGAAGCTCACCTGTCTTTGCATGTGTGGTTGCTGTTTGTACTGCGATGGTAAAGTCCTTATGCACAGTTTCATTTCCTGTGGAGACAGTCAGCGTGTAAACTCCTGCGTGAGCATCAGTCACCCACAAGAGCTCCAGAGTTTCGTTCTGTGACACCAGCTCCTCGTTCTGTGGAAAAACAAGATTATGGAGCCCATAAATCAAAGTGAGAATTTTTGGGGAAATGTAGGTTTTTGATGTCAGAGGTAATCAAATCATCTTGATGTTCACTGGATGTGTAATTGAATAAATAAACAAAATAATTGAAGTGAAATCTACTGGAATGGGGTAAATGGCCTGATTCACTTTATGTGATGGCGTCTGTTACCTTGGTCCATCTGTACTGTGCATCAGGGGAAGCTCGGCAGTGAATTGTCACATTCTGTCCATTACCCACTTCCAAACTGCTGTTCGTGTCGCACGTTATCTCAACAACATCTGACGGAGAAGATGGAGGATTCAAATGAATCATGGTCAACACAAGAAAGCATATGGGAACCATTTGCTGTAACACAATGGGTGGTATCTGCTAAAGACGACTCTGACGACGATGCCTTCACACACGATGCACAAATACAAACACCTTCATTGTCCTCTGCTTCTATTTATGATCATAACATCCCTTCAGTTCAATTATAGCTGCAAAAAAGTGAAGAGTGTATTGTCCTGTGCCAGTTTATGTGAGTCGTGAGAAAAATAAGCAGAAATGAGTTTTTTTGCAATTATAAAATGTGAAATCCGGACAATCTAGAGATGTTACAAAAGCAATATCAGCATCCGGAAAAAAATGCCTTTTAATACTGCCAGAAATGTCCAGTTGGGCATTCTGCATATTCACATTTTTGACTGAAGCGTCAGACAGCGTTCGGGACAACGGCCGTCAAAACACCAGATGTGGGAATATCTCCTGGAAGAATGGTGCTGCATCCCTCCAGCGGGGTTCAGACACACGGGGAATCAATGGAGAATTGAGGATGTTCTGGTGGCGCGTGATGGCCCAACACCTTGCTCAGGTTTTTCTCCCTTTAATTTGTCACCCATCTCTACGTTTGCTCAGAAGTAAATAACTGCGGAGATTGGCAGAGCAGCGACGCTCTGATGCAATCTGGAGTAACATGAAAAGTATGCACCTGACAATAAGATGGAAGGTAGCTGTGCAAGCCTTATCCAAATATTGAATCCTACGAGGACCGCAGAGTTTGTTTGAGGTGTGCAGGTGCGACTTTGCATGTACTTGCCTTTCGTCTTCTTACCTTTAATCTTTAGCTCCGTCTCCCACCTGATGGAGCCATATGGAAAAGTTCCAATATCACAAATATAGATGCCGCTGTCCCATATATTCACGTCAGGAAGCTGTAGATAGGACACCATCAACTTGCTTGCATTCTCAAAATGGGATGTAAATGTGACATTAGGCCAAAATAAATGAACTCCATGGCCTTGGCTAAACAGAGCCAGCTTGGTGCTTTCATTGTTTTTCTTCCTCCATTCAATATTGACAATGTTGAGTCCAGGCAGGTTTTCCACGGAACACTGTAAGGTGATGTTCTGGCCCACCACAGCTTCTCTTATTTCATAGCGTGGCCTCTCAACATCCAGCCGGAACCCTGTTAAGCATATCAGTTTATAATGTTGGAAGCAAAACAGAGTGAGGAGACGAAGTCGCTTACTTTGAAGTTGATAACACAGACTGCGATCCGCTGGGATGCAGGCAGATAAAATCATAGAATTATACTGAGGCAGCTTATCACAACAGAAGGCAATACGCATTTTCAAACCCACGGTGAACATCCCATCTTGTCTGCTATATTATATGAGCGACAGCACATGTGGTCCATGATTACCTTGTATAATCGAGGCACAGAGGAGGAGCGAGAAGGCCGCTCCGAGTGCAGCTCCAGCCACGTTTAAGCTCCCCAAACTCATTACGATCAATCAGGCTCAATCCATTGAGGGATTCGGCAAAAGGCAGAACAGTAGAGTGTGAAGCAGTGTGAAGCAGAGACTGAGAAAGTGAACAGGGTGACCTCTCGCTACAGGAAGCCACTCAGACACAGTTTCTGTGCTGCAGCTTTGCGGTGAAAAACCTCAGCTGCAGATATTTACAGTCGAGGTGCACTGCTTATGATCATGTGTTCTTTTAGTCGGTGCTAAATAACAAGATCCAAGGGTTAGATTTCAGGTTATTTTGCTGATTACGTCGAAATCCTCTTTAAGAAAGATGCACATCAATGTTCTTCCTAAATCAACTTCTCTTTCATGAATTGATTCATTCCAGTCCTGCACAGGTTCAACAATCATAAACTCACTTGAGGTTAAATTATCTTTGTATTAATGTATGAACTGCATTTGGAATTAAACAACAGCGCCCTCTGCAGCCAGACCTGGTGATTACTTCTGTTGGGTCCTGTATCCAGGCGATTAATAGTAGTTTTCATTTAGAGAAGAAACTGTGGATATTGACATTTCAAGTTTCCTTGCTGGATATTGGAAATAAACACTGGTTTTTAGTGACTTGGCTTTTGAACCGATCTACAGTTCAGCTTTACTCTTCAACTTGCTGGGTCTGATTCTGACGATTGAAACCAGTCGTTTCTGGGAAGTGGGAATGAAAGTGACACCGTTCAATTCTATTCCAAGTCGGTGAACCATCAAACCCATTTCGCAGTTGCAATTTTAAGGTTAAAAAAAAAAGAAAGCAGCATAGTGTTGCGTTAACTCAGAAGTCATTGTGTTCTCATTGTGTTTATTACACTCTTTTAGCTTCACCCGTTGATCAATGCTCAACAGACAATAGATCCTTGAAATCTCCATCTGCCCTTATTCTGTTAATCAGAGGAAAGACACGTGCCTTGTTAAACGTCCTTATATGTAATAAAGATAATACGACTTATGAATTTGATAGCCCGATGTTCTCAGAGCTCCCGCCTTGTGTTGTTTTGTCCTCTGTTCTTCTTAGTGGTGCTTTTCAGATTCTAATTTCATCGGCCGATCAGAAAGAAAACCAATTTTAACTTTTATTAGCATCGCAAAACAACAATCTCGTTTCCCAAACAGCTCGTCCAGCTTTCCTTCTTTCCATCTCTCCTTCACCTGTTATGAGCTCTCCCCCTTCATTTATTATGAATCGTCACTGTAGAGGCGGCGTTCTGCTTTTAAATGATTGATCATTTTACAGTTCTATCCTGTGTATGACCTTTTATAAGTTAAATTAGGGCTTGGAAGAGTGTCTGCTATCCACTGGGAGATCTCTATCACTATTCTGTCAGTGTTTCATCCAATTGTGAGGGGGCCTTGCTCCATTCCTCCATTTGATAAGGGCAGCATCACTTCCCCAGGGAGTCATGCTCAAGGATTTCTGACAGACTGTAGCATCACCATGACGACTTCAGTCAGGGATCCAACAAGCCATTTGGCCCGAAGAGCTTCGTTTTAGCTTCCAATCACAGACAATGATCCAGACATGAGGCTGGGAACGGGAATTATTCTCTTTCAAGATCAAATAATAATGATGAGCACGAATTACTGGCTCTTGTCGCTGCTTTTTCCTCTCTTGAAAGAAAGTGGTGTGACCCGCTGGTGCACCCTGCTCCTCCTGCACGCACATGATCCACGCTGAGGTGACGCTGCTCTGAAGGTCTTGAGGGTTCACAGATCCCTGTGTGACCTGCAGCATATCGCACCACAGCACTAATTGTGAACCCTGTGTGTAGACGTTAGTTATCCCGGTGTGCGTGTGATGTGTCCACTGACCTGAAGGGGGTTGTGCAACCAGTGTTAACACACATTCACACATTATGCACTGCTCTTTTAGCCACAGTCACCGCTCAGATTTCCTTTTAGCGCTGCGAACATTTTTAGAGGCAATGTAAGGTTAAAATCTAAGCATGTTGAAGTTCTCATTTAGGGTGTCTTCCTTTTCAAATGCACGTGCACCCATCTGAGCACCCACGGGTGTTTTAGTCTTAACATAAGGGGGGATTCAGGTGCATATTTTGCATGTGGAGGCTGCAGAGTGTGGTAGAGTGGTTGACCTGGTCTGAGGTCAGTAGCTCTGTATGTCACTGTTACAAAGGTTCATTATAAACATAGTAATATGCACCTACACTCTACTTAACTACATTATAACTTTTATTTTTAAAACATTCAGATGGCCCATTTCCTTTGCAGACAAGAATAAAGTGTAGAATTTTATGCGTAGTGTAATTTAAATAAAAGTCAGATACCCATTTGTGCAGAGCTAAGTTCGGGAACACAACCATTAGCCCCAGGTTTAATGCCGCTCCAGAGAAGGACGGGATGAGATGATGTTTGTTTTTTTTGTTTTACTCTCCTCCGTCTACGAGGATGAATCAAGAGAAATGTCCTCTATTTATGTTTCATTATTCTGCCTGGATGACGGTAAAAGCTTGAGCTGTCCTTCAAGAGGGGACATTTTATTTCAAGACAAAGTTGTAAAATTCGTATGAAATGTTTGACCACTGCAAGTGTACTTTTGGCGTCTTGTAAACCCGTGAAGGTCGGGCACTTTGTGTGCACGACAGGAAAATAAAACACAAAAAGGAAAGTTTATCAGTGGGGTCTAGGGGGATATAGTTAGTTATGGGTAATCATATGAGATCATTCATAGATAGATAGACTCCATTAGATCTTAAATTCACTGAGGATAAACTGAAGAAAGAGAAGAAATTGGTGAAACCTCAGAAGGAGAAACAGAGACTGACGATATACACAGAAATATAATGCACCTGCAAGATCTACAAGTGACAGAAAAACAAAACAATCGAATATATACAACCAAAAAACTACAAATAGCATCTACATATAACACAATAACAAAAAAAAAGATAGAAAACTCATTAGTTTGTGTTCAATTCCTTCCACACTTCACAATCTCTCCCTCACCCACAGAAAACATTCAAAATGAATCTAAACTTAGAAGATCTGTTCTTCAAAAGGCATCAAAAGGCCAGTTGAGAGCTGATAATCCCCAATTATCCCCCGGATGCATGAAACATCTCGTTTGAAACGAAGAATGGAAGGTGAATAAAAATGAATGTGAAGCCAATGGAGAATTGTGAAGGCAGAAATGTTTTAGTTTTTTTTTTATTCCCTCGCTGTTCTGCACAACAAAAGAAATGGAACCTGGCCACTTTCCTCCAGTAGTGAAGAGGAGATTATTTCTGGTAAATCTGTAAAATAATCATAAAGTTGCTTCAAGTCAGATTTTCCTCTTGGTGGAAATTCTTTTGTTTATCTTAATTGTCTTAGCCTTTGTTTTACTTCCTTATCTTTTTTACTGTTTCATGGAATTACACTGATCTCCGACAGCACAAATTCGTTCGGTCGTGCCTCTGTTTATTAGCTTGTGGGCTCGAATTAGAGTCGGTTGGAATTTGAATTTGTAAATCGATTTACGAACATAGCCCGTATCAATCGCTGACAATTTATCTGCAATAGAACCAGTACCACAATACTATTGAATATGATAGTGGTAAAAAAAAAAACCCTATATGATTGTCTCCGGGCTTCTTTCTGGAATAAGTCTCCTGGGAAAGTGATTTAAAGCAGCGAGGAAGAATTAACCCAACAGATGAGATCCTCCGGCTCCTACTGTACATTCCCATTATGGTATGCACAGCTCCATGCCGTGTTCGACCCCGTACTCCAGCGTACTTTTTCACGTCTTCTCCATCAGCACTCAGTTGCTGTCTCGCTCTGAAACGACATCCATTGATTAGCGTTGAATGTTCCCTCCACTCCCCGGAGACGCTTGTACCCACATGTGGAATTTCTTAGTAGCAGTGATTTATTTTCATTGAACCTGGTTCCTGATTTATGACCATTTTAAGTGGTTCCTTTCTCAAGAGAAGCTGAACTGCTTTTACTTAAGGCAGCTAATCTTGTCAGGTGGGAAATATCCACAACGTTGAGTGAAATGGGTTTAAAATAGGAAACACATGAATATGTGCAATGTGGAACAAGTCACTTATTATTGTGCAGAATCCACAGAGACGACTCAGTAGAGCTGTCGAGACTCTTGGCCTCTTGTAAATTTACTGTATGCTACATTTGGAATGCTCTCATCAAGCTGGCAGCCATTTTTAGTTTCTCTGTCAAGCCAATTGTGCACTAACTACCTGCCCAGAAGAATATTACCTGAATATTGACAAATAAAATGAGAGTGAAAATTGAACCTAAATGTATAAAATGGTCAGAATAAGGTTTGCTAATGTCACCCTGTGCCTGCTGGGTGTGTAAAAGTGAAGCTGGCCAATAAATGGCTGTCACAGCTTTGAATTTTGTAAGATTGTTGTTGGAGTAGTGCTACATTATTATACTTACAATATACTTGCATTTTAAGGAAGTATTTCCTTAAGTAGTATTTTCTTAAAAATGTAAGTTTGGAGGGCTGCATGATATTAGGAAAATGTGTGATATATGATAACGTTGCATGCACTACCCAGATGCCACCCCTAACCCAAACTCTGACCCGGACAGTCTCCTGCTGCGTTCTCAATATGCAAAGTCTGGATAATGTCTGAGCTCAATTACTTTGATACCGCCTGGAGGTCATCTCGTAAAATGACTTGTATACATGTTTTTTTTTTTGCATCACACGTGTCCGTTAAAAAGTTACAGAGAGTCTGTCAAGCTTGTAACACTTTGTGATGCTAAGGCATGAATCTACACACAGTGTCACACACACAGTGTCACACACAGTGAGGTGTTTTGTCTGTTATCTATAATAATACTTGAGGGAATTTAAACTTTTGTCAACTTGCCTAGAATGTACACTGTGGGTCACGATTAGCAAAGACCGGGCACTGATGCCCAACATTTGACTGGAGCGATGACGAGTAATACGATCTAATCTAGTTTGTGTGTGCAGTACATCTCTGTGCTTCTGTGTACGTAGTTAAGTGTTTTTTTGGGGCAAGGGACGATTAAACAACTCATCCTAATCTTAATCATAGAGGCAGTTATTTTCTACGACCACGTTAGCTCCCGCCGTGTGCTACTTATATTTGATCATCTCTTATTGTTCCCCAGTTGGTATTCAGAGTGCAGTGGCAGTAAAAACTGAGGAGAGGCAAGAAGCCTTTCACCCAGTCCATCACAACATAACACAAAACCAAAGTAATAACACTGTGGAGAAAAGTGTCCTTTGTGCAAGTAAATGGTGTCATCTTGTACTGTCAGTAGAAAAGTATCTTACCAGCGGCTTAAAGTTAACGTGTTGGGGTTTGAAGATTATTGTACACGGAGCCATATCCAAGAAAACAATAACAACATATGAAGAACAAATGAATTAAAGGCAAACAATACTTTATATAAAACACATTATTCCAAAATATACGATTTTTCAAAACTAGCAACACGAAAAAACAGGGTTCAAGCCCCCCCCCCCCTTGACCGAGGAGTAAAAAACCTGACGCATCACAACAACCATCCATGTTCACAGACAAAGATCCATATTTTACTGTTCGGATTATTATAATTCCTAAAGCTGTCACTAAATTATAGTTTCAATACATTACAGGAATTTTTGAATTATTGATTGTACAGAGGGTGAAGTTATCACACATATATGGTGGTAATTGTACTTCTGGTAAGACTAGAAAAGAAATACCTACACTATCCCAATAATCCTTACACCTTGATATTAAAAAATAATACTTATTTATAATAGTTTAATTTGAATTTAGTTTTTCTCAATATTGGTGCCGATTGGATTTAGTTTTTTCAGTTTACATGAAACGATAACAACTCTGTCACATGACTAGAGTATAACCTGTGAAACCTTTTCCACTCACTTCATTTTTATTTATTCTTCTGTTATTACGCTGCCTTTTATAACCAATATACT
This sequence comes from Verasper variegatus, assembly GCA_026259375.1. Lineage (NCBI taxonomy): Eukaryota > Metazoa > Chordata > Actinopteri > Pleuronectiformes > Pleuronectidae > Verasper > Verasper variegatus. The sequence goes on from CM048051.1 coordinate 4,253,026, forward strand.
CAATGATGTGTTCGGTGTCAGACAAGCACAGACGTGTGGTGTTTCACTCGCTTGCAGTAATGAAGGCCAGTTACTATGAACCCAAAGACAAATCATATGCTCCTTGATATGTGGACAAACTGCCGACTCAGCGCTCTGTGGTCGGCTCTGTTGCGGGGAAGCGAGCAGAGGGTTACCAACGAGGAGTGAAGCAAGGTGCCGGCGTGCCACAGAGTCACATTGAGACGTGACTCATTATCCTTCGGGGCTAATTTCTCATTCACTTGTCTGAACATCCCTCGCTGTTAGTCACCGTGTTTATCTCCACTTCAGCTCCCCCTGACTGACTGATCTTGCAGTGCCACTCCACACAACCATTTTTTAATATGAGCAGTTTTGAGAGCACAGCTAAGCCTCCTCTCGCATTCACTGATTCCGTGAAGATCAACAGTAAATATCACAACACGAATTCAAAACTATTGAAAAGGGATCAGCAGAATGTTAGTTTGTACTCCTTTGTTTCAGTCACAGTAAGAATTCGGATGATTGGACTCTAATGCCGGCAAAAGATGTTCATCACGTCTTATTTCATTAATTTATATTCCCTGAAATTATGGATGAAAAATATTCAAAATCAATTAAAAAACAAGTCAAGATTCTGGCATCAAGATATTCTTAATCACCAATTAACTGCTCGAATGTCAGACACATCAAGTCCTCAAAAAGACGACGATCACATAAATGATATTCAGTCTGATTCTTTTTTTCATGTGATTCATCTTCAACATGTTTCTGGCTCAGTAGGTTTTGTATAGTTGTGCATTTTGGGGTCTGTAAAAGTTGCACAGTTTTCTACTGCTGTATATATTTTTGTTGATGCTTTACAATCCTCTCATACAGTCATTTATTCAATTTGAATGATTGACTTAAGGGCAGAACTAGATTTAACTGAATCTCGAGACTAGTTAAACATGATAATGTTCGCTAATTAGCATTAAACACAAGATGCATCTGAGACTGATGGGAATCATTTGTTTAGCAGGTATTTGCTCGGAATAAAAAACATTAGCAAATATTACAAATTTGACCTGATAATGGTGCTTGATGATATTCAGTCAACAGATAATTCCTCCTGAGATTGTCTCGAAACTATGAATGTCAAGTTATGAGTGAAACTTTGAATTGCTCCCAGGGCAAGATGGAAACTCAGGGATCATTACGATTCATCCTCTGGGCTCCATGAATATCTATATTTCTAATGGAAATTTCATCCAGTTGTTCCGCTTGTTGTTTTCACCACCAAAGATGGTTGCAAAAGTCAGCGGAGGTCAGATGGATTCATCCGGGAACATCTGCAGCCACTGCAGATTATTGATATTTCAGTTACAGTTCCTGACTTTGGCTGAAAAGATGCTACATTCTGAATAACGTGCACCTTATGATCATTCTCTCAAAACCCATTTTAGGCCCTTTCACAGTATCTGTAAATTAGAATTTCCTCCACAATAACCTCCCTGTGGAATAGGTCATGATCTTTGGTGTTGGAGAGGCCTGAAGAGTATTGGTTTTCTCCCTGCACCTCTTTGTCGGAGCGTTCTCAAAGAGGGACCGTTTTTCGCTCATGATTAAATTGCCACAAATACACAAAAGCCCTTCAATCAGCAGGTATACATGAAAGGTGTTTGTGCACGACTGCTATGTTCCACCTCCATCCCCAAACCCTGGTAGTGCACTGCCAAGAACCCTGCCTTCATCAGAGCCAAGGTTATGTAATGACCCTTTGTGCTTTCCTCACCGGAGAGAGGATGTTATTCCCACTGTAGGTTCCTGCATCGATGCCACATCACTGATGAGCTTCAGGCACAAGTGCTCAAATTTGCCTGCGCATCACACAATTACAGATTCCTGTGCTTGGACCAGAGAAGAAAGTGAGCAAAGGCAGAGTGTGTTTTCAGACAGAATCATTTTCCTCAACACTGGCAGCAGCTCCTTTCCATGGTTTGTGTTCTCCCGGGCTGCGAACAACTCTCCCTGCCGTGGAAGGGTCATCGGCCTAAATGTCTCCTCTGGGAAAGGAGAATATAGGAAATCAATCAAACAAAGAAAAGCACATTTTGGAACAAAAGCCGGCAGTAATGTAAAGCAGGCAGAGTTTAAATGCGCATGTGAGGACTTTTGAGGTCGAGAGGGAGAGTAGAAAAAGAAAGACGTTCTCGTTTAATTGTTTCAATTTAAGCTTCAGCAAGTTTGCAATTACCGAAGCTGGCACAGAGCTTCCTACACAATGTCTGGAACAAAGCAAAGTCTTTACCAATATAAGTAAACACAGCAGCATGCGCCTTACATGCTGATGATTACATAACCTTCTGGATACAGACCTACACAAATGAGATGTCAGAGATGATTACACATTAGACATCTCGGTATTACAAAGCAGGATCTGTGTCTGGCTCCTCTGCCCACATCCAGCCTGATTATGCAACTGCCACAGTTCTTGTTCAGGCAAACAGCCAGTTGGTTGGCTAGAAGAGCACATCAGCAGCAGCTCCAGTATAAACACGCTGAGGAAATAGTACGGCCGTGGTACGTGCGTCTTCACCCCCAGCTGTTTGGCTGGCTGCTCCATTTGAACTGTGGGCTCGATGCCAATGCAGCGTACAGAAGGAGAGCGTGCTTTAAAAAGACTACACAACAAAACCCTTACAATCGGCTACATCCTCAGACCTGATCATTCAAGACTGAGCTGCTGTCACTTCCTAATCATCTGCCCTCCCGTCTCACATAAGAAAGTGATGATCTGAACCAGGGGCTGGGGAACCTCTGGCTGAGATGACAAACAAAGTCAATGACTGCAATTCTGGGTTTTTTTCTGCGAGTAAAGAAGAAGAAAAACATGAACTAGTAGGCGGACATGTTCTTGAGGGGTGGCCCCTTGCAGCTGTATGTCTATCAGGTCACTGCTTGGATGACTGTGACAGCCGGTATGTGTCATCGCTGACAAGCATCGTAGTGACTGAATGTTTTTGGGGGTTTCCAACAGAAGTCCCTTTTTAGTTCTATTTATGTATTTTGAAGTTAAAAGACAAACCAGCATTCTTAGTTTTAGGGAGATAGGGAACTTTATCATCTTATTGCATATACATGAATTGAGATCAGACACATATACTATGTACACAGGAGATTTCTGCAAACAGTTTTTATTAAACACGGGCAAAATATCCATTTTCTGATACAGCTGAAAGAAACGTTTGTTACCATACATCCACTGAATAAATATCACCCTTTTTTACTTTAGATATGAGGTGAACATTTTTTGAATGTGCTCTTCCCCGGCCCATACTCCAGTTCAGAGAACCAGTTCTGTTGTTTTTATGTAGTCATGCCAATAGATGGCAAAGAAAACACTAGAATAGCCCACAGAGTGCATACAATAGCCAAGTTGCACACACTGATAAATATCAGTCCTCTCAAACATTGTCAAGATCCATGAATTCTTCCCGGAGAAATCAGTGAAAACGTGGGGAAAAAACGGGTCTGAATGTCAGAATCTGGCAGAAAGTGGATTCTTCCTCGGCCCAAAACAAACTCTTCCGCCAACTTAGTTTTTTAAAATGCATAATCCTGCTAAAAGACAGGAAAACAGCAATGAAAACATAACCTCCTCAGTGGAAGGGAACATGCAGCTAAAGTTAAACAGAGACAACGTTGTGCAGGCAGGTTTTGCAGTGCGCAAGCTAATAGCTCAGAAGCTGAGGCCTCATTCAGAAGTAGAATTTGTGAAGCAGTGCCTCGTCTCTGCGGAGCCGCTCACAACACGCCGTTGGCATGTGGCTCCACAGAGGAGCTTCCATTGTTGCACATCACCAACTCGCCTGAGATGCCGTAATGTGCTGTTGTGTTACGGTTCCGCGGTCCCTGGAAGCATCATGTGACAAGTCCTGGTGTGACAGAAGCTGGCTGTTGTACCGCGGCCCCAAATGCACTCGGTGCTGCTGTTCCACAAGGGCACGATCGAGCCGTCCTCCTCAATTAACTCCTGGGATAACTCTGTGCTACAGAACAAGTCTTAATGAACTGTGCAGCTGGGGATGATTGTCGATCTGCTTCTCTCAGCAGTTCTAGAGAAATTACCACACCCATAACCTGTGATACAGCATCAAATTGAGGGTGATAATGGGAAACATCTCCGAGCTACGGTCAACATGAACCAGTTTCTTGTTCCTGCAGTAACAGCTTCTGGTCTATTATAAGCTGTAAGGTGTGAAGACACAGCACCAGTTACTCTCTGGCCCCCGAAGGCACAAGCTCTGAATGTTTGCACTTTGTGTGGTTATGTCCACGTTTCTGTCGCGTCTCGCCAAATCAGTTCAGTGACCATCCTGTGATGAAGAGTCCACGTTGCAGGAAAAACAAGAGAGCGGCTGAGGCTGTTTCTTGGCTCAAAGTGTGGAGATAATAATTCCTTCAATCGATTGCACAGCTCTTAATATTTAATTTTTTTTTTTTTTTGCAAACAGAATCATCTGCAGTGGGGAGACCGCTCAGTTTTCCATCCCAACATCAGCCCTATTCATGTCTTTTTAAATCCACCAGGAGCCCGGAGTCCATTAAGTGGATGTTAGTGGATGTCCGGTGTCACATGAGAGACCCCCCCAGAGACCCCTCACTCAGATCCGAGGCTGAGCTACGGCTCCGGCCTTTTTCTGTCACCTGGACATGAAAACAGAATCTCTCTCTTGCACACATCAACAGTCCTTCTCGTTATCTCTTTCTTGTTTATCAGACGTTTTTTCTTTCTCATCTATTTTCAAACCGATTCTCCCCCTGAAATTGCCTCCCTTCTTCGACTAACGGAAATATTGTCACACCAAGCAACTTCTAAGAGTTATTCTGTAAGTGTTTGTCTGCAGAAAGAAGAATCGTGCTGATTATTATTATAGTGGATTATACAACTATCTGACTGGTGGTGGTGGTGGTGGTGGTGGGGGGGATATTTTACCAAAGTGGAGTGAGTGAAATACAAGTGAGCCAGATTCTCTGAAACCAAGAGCCTTGATATGGTCGAGCACACACATCCCTTCTTCAAAGACCCTCCCCCCCCCCTCCTCTTCACTTGATCCGCCCAATCTCCTCGTCCCCCATTTCCATTTCTTGTGAATGCAGCGCGGCAGGCGGAGTTGAACTTGATCCACTAGTCTTTCATTCTAATTAGATTCCACAGTTAAACTGGTGAATCCTTTTGAATGCACTTTACAGTCTTTAGGGTGAAGGCGAGAATTTAATCCGGGGTTCAGACTTTCCCGACGCAGACACGGTGACATTTTCAAGACTTGTCTGTTTTAATTAGTGTTAATTAGGTTTTTATGTGTTTTCTGTTTACCTCTATCTCTTATTATCTTCAACAAACCCTCCTTTCTGTCTTCATGTCCTCATCATAAATGGCTAATTAACGATTTAGAGATAACAAATAAATCCACAATCTCTTCACAAATGCTACAGGATCATCATTTATCATATTATCTCAAGTAGCTACTTACTGTGTTTGGCTACTTTACATTGAAATATTTACACCATCCATTATATAAAAATAATGCTGCCATCTTCCAACTTAATTCATAGTTTATGATCTGATCTTTATGAACTCGTAAAGCTATTGTTATAATAATGCATGAATTATAAAGTTCTCTTTATGTGTCTTGACATTTTTTCATTCCTTAAAATTTGCACCTTAGATTTAGCAATTACATATATATATATATAAATATAAAAGTAATATTTTATTAAGAGAAATTCAGTTTCATCTGTATCCTCCAGTTTTGTGCAGAACACTAAAGCACAAGAAAAATAGATGTTAGAGCCGTTCGCATGTCAACGTTTCAAACGTATCAGTGTCATGGTTACAAAATCCATTAATTCAAATTTCATTGTCACAAAAAGAGAATCACTGGCGTCACCCAGAGGTATTAGCCTTCACCCACAATCATGGCCAGTATCACTGATGTCGTACTGACCATGCATTCTTTTCCGAATTTAGGTCAGCGATAATGTGCAGGAGGCAACTGACGATGGTTTGAAATTACTGCATCTTACACAAAAGAGTTTCTACACTGTGAGAAAGAAAGGGATTTATTTTTGTCCTTAAAAAAGTGTTGTAAGAGAAAAGCTGGGTTTTGATTTGACAAAAGGAAATCGCACTGTCTCTTCCAAATTGACTGTGACACCGTAAAACCAGATGCATGCGTGTGTTCCGGTTTGTTTCTTTGTCTTCATTGTGAGTTTGTGTAAACGTGATTATAACATACAGTGGGACGTGCATGAATTTCCCCTGTGGCTTCTGATTCACGCCATAAGAGGCTCTTTAAACTGTACACATATTATGTAGGAGACGTTCAAGAGTGGAAGGGAGGTCGGGTCTGTGTGTGTCAGGATTAAACATGCATACGTCGGAGCCAGCATGAGTAGAAGGTGTCACGAGTGTGAACTAAACCCTCAAGTGTTTCTTGCTCTTTCATCACCACGTTTACATGTCTAATCCACTGTGTTATTGTCTGTTTGTGTGCCCCTCTCTGAATATTTTAATGTAATGTACACATGAACTGTAGCGGTGCACTACGCGAAGGAAAGGCTTTATGGAGAGTTAATCACCATAATCCATCAGCTTCCAGATCCATATTATATTTACCTCAGGCGAATCACTCAGATTGAGACAGGTTTTCTGAAGCGCCTACAACCAGCTCCAGTACACCAAAAACAGCGTGAAATTGGTTATTGATTACCAGGGTCACAAAAGCAGTGGCAGAAGTGTTCATGACATGAAAAATGAATCCATATCAACAAGTAGTGAATCAACAAAATCCATAGCACTAGGTCACTTAGCCGTTTATTGTTGTAAAACCTTTAATAATAATACCCATGTTGGGAACATACAGTATATAGTGTAGTTTTACACAAACAACAATGGAACCACCACCAACAACAAATCCAAAATAATTTGTACCTGCACTGACAAACCTATTAATTAGTATCAAGCTTAATTAATTATATAATTGGGCACTTTTGTGAAAGCTTTTCACTCCATATTGAAAATAGTTTAATTAGAACTAAAGGCAAAGGATGGAAAAGACCGAAAACACTGCAGGATCAAGGTGAAGCCACAAGAACAGGAGGACAAAGGCACCTGCATATTACATCAAATCCTTTAGATGAATAACAAGGATATTTCTTAACAATTAAAAACATTAGAATTGAACTTGTGAAAAGAGTGAAGCGGTAGTTGTGTGCCTTTGTCCGACCACCTCAAAAAACCTGCTAATGTTCTCACAGGAAGATTCAATTTTGGCGAATTCCTGATGTTTTATTTAATAATAATATAAAAATGTACAATTTCCTATTCACATTCACTGTAATTAGCTTTAATAGTGTATTTTTGATATTTCAAATACATTAAGCGAGCTTCTAACACATTCTCAGTTGTACACACACATTAACACACATTGCTGTAGCTAAACACTTAAGTTAAGATATATCCTCCATTTACAGGAGGAAACAAACAAGAAACTCAAAGCTTATATTAAAAAAGAAAACATGTGATCACCTTCCACTTAGTAGAGTGGATACCTGCTGCCAGGGCCCAGCAGTCCCCTAAATTCAATCAAGAAGCACCACCCTCATTTATATGAGCCCCCAAAATAATACAAATTATTAATTATTCCCTATCTTGCAATGTTGAACTAAATTCCCAGATCCACCCTTTTGTCCATGCCAAAATGTAATGGGTTCTCTTTTGGCCAATGTCCCATCTTTAAAAGAAGTATCGTGGAATAATATAATCCATATAATATATTTACAAAAGAAAACGTTGTTATATCTCTTAAAGTCCAACAATTCTCTGCCTTTGCAAGCATCAAAATGAAGCATTTGGTTGTGACGGTTGTTTAGAGAATTCTAAAGAAGTGAGATAAAAAGGAGAAGTATAATAAACTGGGGCAAATGCATAATGATGTATCATTAATGAGTCCGATTTTGTAATCCGTCCTCTATTTGCAGAGGACACTTTCTGCCGGTTGGGGAATTGAAAGCCTCGGTGAAATGCTGATGGATACATACCAAATGATGTACGGCTTCTGAGATTAATCACTGAGTAACCTTGCTTCAAAGCTTAATCTGGAATTAAAGTATGACACCTGCCGGCAGTGCGTGACTGCTGTGCGCGAGCTTCTGAGGCAATATGAGGTTCTAAGACATTTCTCTAGGAGACACAACTCTTTAGAAGCCGGTGTTTGAGAACGTTATGGAACTAACACGAGCATCACTATATCCATATTAATGCACAAACTGTGAGGATTCATCCCCCCCCCCCCCACACTTGTTGTGTTTTAAATTAGGTTTCAATGCATTTAAGGAAAGTAATTTGAAGCTCTCCATGTGTGACGTTTATAAAACTAGAATGTCAAGGCCGAACAATCCTTGTAATGTAAAAAGAAAAAGAAAGAAGTGGTCCGATAAACCAAATGATCCATTCATCATAAAATATTCCAACAGTTGGAAACCCCCTTATAACAATATGACAATCTGCTGGATTCAGATTTTAATTTCAAACTGGATAAAACTTTTCTCATAAACATCAGCCCAATATGTCGGATTTTTGTTTTATTTCCTTAAAAGATAAAAATGTTAAAGAAGGTTAAAAACAACAACAACAACAAACGAAATAGGATCCACCCCTTAATCCGCATTCACACTAATATTTTGTGTTTTTTCTTCCCGGGACGAGGCCCAATCCCCGTACTTGGTGGAGGGATGGTGGAAATTGGGTTGTGTACTACATCATCTTTGCTAACAACCAAACACACAAGGCCCAGCAGTCAAACTGCACACCAACGCATATCAGCTCCCTACATGTTTCCATCAAGATCCCCTGAATTACTCCCTGAGAAATAAAAAAACCTGGAGCCACTCCTTTGTCTTGATCCGCACCAAATGTAATGTTCTTTTTCTTGGCCAAGGATCCATCCTTCCACCAGGTTTCATGGAAATATGTTCTGTAGTAATTCTGCTGAGAACACAACCTCCTTGGTGGAGAAAATAGCAGTAATTCCAGTCTTGGTGTGAAAAATGAAAGTAACATTGAACGTGTAGGTAAACACAAAACAATAGTTCGCCCACTTTCCTTTGGGATGATTGGACCTCATGGTGCCGAGGGGGCGTGTTTAGACTACACTTGATTGATGACTCGCAGCACCTGGATGTGTGTTTACCTGCAGTTTGGTGACTGCCCAGTGTCGGCCTCAGGACAATCTCTAATCAGCCACAGTAAACATTTAATTCCAACGCCCTCTGTGGAGTCTCTTCTCCATGTTCCTGTAGTTATGTCCTTAGTGCAATAAATCAATCTGTTCTTGCGGAAACTTTTCCCCCGTTGTGGATTTTGGTGCATTATTACGGGATGAAATCACAAGGGGGAGAAATTTCCACGGATCAAAGCTGCTTTTACAGCTGAATGAAATCAATTTGCAAACATAAACTGGTTACCAGGCTGAAAGCACCTGGAAAATTGGTGTTTGTCCTTAAGGGCGAGAAGTGACGCTTCCGCGAATTAAAAAGGCAAAAACACAATGTGAGTCTCCACAGGGAATATTAGACGACACTTCCAAGTCCTATTAATCTTTTTTTTTATGTATGCAGGCGGAGGAATAAATTTTGCAATGTAAAATAGTCAGGCAGACAAAAGATGCACACTTAAAGGAATAATGCTGTCCTTCTGTGCCTCACCTTTAATTTCCAAGTGGAATATATTTCCATAAACAACTTGTTGATGTTGTCACATTTTAGTGAAAAAGCCTTTCCAATTACACACAGTAGAAGGAGAAGTTGTACAGATAATACAAATGTGCAAAAGTTAATTTGAGGAAACATTGTATGTTTTAAACATATATGGGTGTCTACACTTTTTTAAAACCCCCCCCCTGATTTTACACACGGCCCCACGTCTGATGTTACTTTAAAATATGTATTGTTATGTATTGTTGTCGTATTGGAAAAGAAATCGAACCATGTTGATGATCTATGCCTTTGGAGTTGTCAAAGGTTGTATGGTTGTTTTTCATTTCCTCTGTTTATATGCGTGCAGATCCAATTGTAGTCGTGGCTACAATTTAGACAAAAGTCACACCATCTATTTATCTACCCATTGTCCCTGATACCTGCCCGTCCTCTTCAGGGTCACAGGGCGCTCAAGCCTATTCCAGCATGCATTTGGTGGGATGCTGGTGATCTCGAACAGGTTGCCAGTTTTCTTTCTTCACTTCCTGTCTTTGTCCCGTTTCCCGGCCTTGTGATTGTCTGCACCAGTCCTCATGTGTTCCACCTGTGTTCAGTTGGCCCTGCCTTCCCTGTGTATATAAGTCTCTGTGCTTCCCCTTCTGCTGGTCAGTTCATTGTCCTCGTCTCTTGAGCTTGTCGTCCTCTGCATCGTCGCCGTCTCTTGTAAGTTCCTAGAGATTTCCCCTGTGTGCTCTTCGTCTTTTCAGTTTGGACTTTTTGAGTTCCCTCTGTTAGACATTTTTCCATTGAAAGGACACTTTTTGTTTAAACCTCTGCCTCTGCATCTTGGGTCCACCTGCTCAGCAAAACCCTGACAGCACGTTTACCACAAACAACTTACTTTACTAGGATCATGTGTCGGGCTGTGGTTGTCACATGAAGCAACGTGTACAGGTGCCCTGAGAGCTCCATGCGCTGCAATCTCAGAGGACACATGTAAATAGACTTCACACAAATAGAGAAAACATGTCTTCATCAATTTGACAACACATGCTGCCCTATAATCATTTTCTGAATGTTTAGATAGCTGTTAAGATTAATGTTAGAAAGCTGGAGCACAACAGGAAGGTTAAATTATAGTGTCAGCTCTCAGGCCCACCGTCCCTCACAACAGGTGCATATTGGTGCATTTAATATGAAATAGTTTGTCTTTATGTAAGGTTTATTTAATCATTATACAATGATTGCATCACCAGGTTTTCATTCGGGTGTTTTTATGTAACATAACAAAGGTTTTTATAAATATCTCCATGGGAAATTGTGTGATAAATGTGAGGCCTTTCTTGAGGATTGAACTTGTTGCCCCGAGGGAGATTAGACTTTGTCAAATATCACATGGACCACATGGTCATATTGGCTCGAGGTGGTAAAGCTCTGTTGATAAAGTATGACCTAGGGAGGTTCTGGGTGCTTATGGGATTTAAATTACTTCAAAAAAGAAGAAGAAGAAGAAGAAGAACTGTGTAAATAGGCCCCAGGAAGACCCCCCTCTATGCACGCACACACACACACACACAGTCATAAAATAAGCTTCCCATCAGTCTCCAGTCACACACACACACTTCATACATACATACTTCACATACCATCCGACATTCATTGACACTCATTCTATAGATCCTTAACTTTGACCCTAACCATCAGAATAAAATGCTCAAACTAAATTACCTTAACTTAACTAACCTTAATCTAAGGTCATCTTAGTCCAAGTCTAAAAAGCCATTACAAGTACATTTTCACAAAAAAAGCAATGTATAACTCAAGTAGGTCCTCACAGAGATAGAGGAACAAGTGCATGTTATGCATCCTTTATATTTGATCTTCTGATTAAATTTGAATTCAGATTTGAAAAATGTACATTCTGTCCTAAGTGCCCTTTGTAAGAGACGTGAGCCCAATATTGATTTCTAAGGAAAAGTTAACTTTCACAGGTCAAGTCTCGCCGTTCAAAAGTTTCTGCTCTTTCCTGCTCATGTCTGAACGTTTGTCAGGCAGCGAATGACAATGATTAAATTCTGCAGAACTATCTATGATCTGTAATCACTGCCTATGGTTTGTGTGATTAGATATTATTTCAAACCAATGACTTTACTGAAAGAATTTTCTCAGAGGTTTAAGGTTGTAAAAAGTAATTTACTCACCTGTGGCACAGTGGAGATGATTTTTCTTGTTACATATTAAATATACAGACTGTCTCTCTCATACTATTATTATACATGCACTGAACTTTGGACATTCTCCGGAGAATTCATTGAGTTCATTCATTGAATATTTCAACGCCGTATGCATGTGCCTTGGAAAAGTCAACACCAACCAGTGTTCAGAGAGACACGACTGATAAAAGGGAAATAAAACCATTGAGATGTGTAATCCACCAATTAGTCTGCAGCAGTTACATCGAGGGTGGTTCACACTTCTAAAAACCAAACGCACAACTCCTGGTAAACTAAGAGGACCTGAGATTTCACAATGTTGTAAACACAGAAAAACAGGCCAGACACAAAACTGAAGGTAAAACAAAATGCTGCTGGACTCGAACATGATCCGCATGTGACTCCATAACACAGCTGCTGTTCATAATAGCTTCTCACATACGGGCTGACTCTCTCTCGCAAATAATGGCGGTGGAGTTACGGCCAATCAACTATTTTCCATCCAAACTGATTATGTGACAGCCGTTTTGTCCAAATTGTGTCATCTGCTGATTTAGAGGTGCACAATGAGGTTCAACAGTGACCTAGTTCACGAGGGACGATCACGGTAATTGAAGCTCTACAGATGTAATGAAAGCATTAATTCTGCTGCTTTCTGTGTTGGAGTCTTCGTTGTCCCGACGTATGACTCAGTTTTGTTTGCCGATTGTGAGGCTGATGTGGTGTTCGTGACTTTTCTGTTACTTGTCAGTTTACCTAATATTTTTGTATATAGTGACAGCACACACGGCTACAAAGTGACACAGAACAGCTTCATTTTATATATATATATATATATATATATATATATATATATATATATATATACATACACAATAAGATTACGATTCAAAATCTGTTCACAGCTGTGAAGTTTAAAGGTCAGAACTTCACTGGTCAAACTTAAATTTGTTTGATCAAATAAGACTTAAAGTCTTTTCTCTTTGTTTCAACAACTGAAAATTCTAAACATACTTCAATGGCATTCATGGGAATAAGCAAAAAGTAACATGCCCCCATTGAAACAACAAACAGGTTTGGAGTAACAAAGCGTAAAGTTGTTTCGTTACAATCTTCAATAAGACTGAAGCCGGGGCTGCTAATATATCTCAGCTGGACACGTACTGTGGGTGCTCAACAATTCTTAACATGTGGACTTAGCCTGGAAGGTAAGGGGGGCGGGGCACAGGACAGGTCCATCAATCTTGGAATATGAAACATACAGTAGACTTGAGTTATGTTACCAACGGCCCCGTTCGAAACCAAGGAGCTGTAATCACAAATGAAGAAAATAGGTATTTCAGTGTTGCACGGTCACCTCGGGGCAAATCAATCTTTACCTGGTGAAATGAGCAGCAGCTGGTTTCACAACAGACAGACAGATCAGTTCCTTGTGGGCCCCTGCAGTTCTGCAGACAGAACCAGCTGGGGAGAGGTGAAAGGAGAGCAGCCGGGCTGGTGGGAGCTGATAGAAAACCTGCAGTTACTCTGATGACCGCTCATTACAGCCGCGGTGAGAAGATGAGCATTGATCAAAAGCAACAGCAGAAGACATTTCCACATAGATCCACTCCTGTCGGCCAAGAACAGAAATCTGAGGCTGCAGTTGACATAGGCTCATCGAAATGGGACATGTGAAGACTGGAAATAATGTAGCCTGCTCTGATAAATCCTTAATTCTACTGAGGTACACAGATGGTGAGAATGTGGCATCAACAGAATAAATTCATGGACCCAACAGTCCAGGCTGGGAGTTGTGGTATAATGGTGCTGGGAACGTTTTCTTGCCAGACTTTGGATCCTTTTATACAAATCAATCATGGTTTGAATACCACAGCTTGTCTGAGCATGTTTCGTTGACCATGTGCAGCCCTTTATTACCACAATCTACCATCTTCTAATGGCTGTTTCCTGCATGATAATGCATCATGTCACCAGGCAAACGTCTTCTTAAACTGGTTTCATGACCGAATGATTTGAATACAGTCATGTCAACATTTACCAGAATCAATGTTGTGAAGAACTGAGGCTGTTTAAATATTAGATTTCTAAGAAAATGCTCAGTGAGTTTATGCCATAGGTTTGATTTGAGGTAATTGCCTGTGTTCCCTGACCAATTGAACAATTCATTACATTCATTGGTTACGTTGTCTTAACTTATATTTAGCAGCACATCGCTGTAATTATCTGCCTGTTTGGTTTGTAGTGAGAGAGAAGAAGAATGGGGAAAGAGACGGAAAGAGGAAGGGATGGTGATGGACTATAACTTTATAGCCTGCATTTATACAACACTTTGTAGTGCGTTTGAAGCAGCTTAATTATATGGTCTGTCAGTCAGAGTCAAGTGTAATTAATAGAAATGAAAACAGAAAAAAAAGCTTTTGTCAAACTATTCAAAACAAGGAGAAAATAATAATAGTTTTGTCTGGATTCTGCACAAAACACAAATTACAAACTTCAACGGCAACAACAGAGTTGGTTGGTTGGTTCCGGCTCGGGGGAAGTTCGGGCTAAATTCTGCACTTCTTTAAGATTAAGGGACTCATGTCACCAGGGTCACAATAATAATCTCCCAGTTAAGGGTTGTGGAAAGGTCACATTTGGTGAGTTGAAGGCACAGACAGAATGTGATTAGGTTCAGGAATGAGGTTAGGGTCAAGTTGAATGGTCGGAGGGGGGGGGGGGGGGGGGATCAGCAAAGTCAGGACAGACGATAGGTTTAGTATGCATGGAAAAGCCTTAGCTCCTGTAGCTGGAGGCAGAGGACGACACAGAGGACAGCAGAATAACAGCAGTCACAGCACAAGTCCATATTGGACAATCCTGTACCTTTTACAATTTATGTCCGGTGGCAATGTTCAGGACGTAAGTAGGGTGGACTATATAGTGCGACAGAAGGTGAGGGGTGAGGCAGTTTGGGTGGCGGATTGGAATTGGGTGAGGCTGTATAACGGGGAACTTCTGGAGGACCTGAAACTACTTTTCAAACAGCTCTTCACATGAAAAAGTGAGACATCAGTCTTGTTCCACGTTATAGGGAAGCAAGCTATTGTTGCATGATAAGAAAAGTAAATTGAGAAATTATTCCAGAACCCTGGGCAAGTTGTTTTTCAGTCTGAATGGTGTAAGAACCATCGATTACAACGCCGTAGTGTCACATCCGATAGGCGGGACCACCGTACGTCTGATGAAACAAGTGCGTACAGAACAATACATCATCCACACAGCAAACAAATGTCCGTGCTTGATAATGTAGTCCAATCGGAGCCTGTGTTGCCTTTTGGTAAATGGACCAACTCATGTTTCCTGATATTTAGGAGACAAGTGTAGACAAAGTGAGTATTTTCCATTTTCTGTCTCAAGGAAGATCAGCTTTTTATTTTGCTCACTTTTTATTCCTCCATGGTAAGGGGTTTCGAATGAAACATCTGTTTGTTTGAAGAGGAGGGCACTGGCATCAATTATAAAGTTTTTCCCAGTGCCCCACGGTGGTCACTGGTCTTGATGCTTTTAATGTCTATTTGACATGCCCTCCACCAGCTCCACACTCAATCCACTCCTTATGGGGCCCCCTGTTGTCACTCGCTGCGAGTCATTTTTCTTTCATATGCGATCACGTCCATCTTTGACATAAATGAATATATTTCCATTTTATTATCCCGACTTTGCTTATTGCTCCGGCACTTTTGAATATCAGATGGGAGTGCTGCTGTTTCTGTGTGAGGTCCTGGACAGAACAAAGATTCCCCATCACTGAAGAACATGATCAGTGTGGTGTCCGCACTCAACTGCTGTGGTGTCAAGTTAGAAATATGCAGTCGTCTCAGGAAAATCACTGCTTAAAAGTGGGAAAAAAACAACCTTTCATTGAAATGATTATTTAATATGTTAAATGACACTATAGACACGAAGAAGATCAAGGCAGCTGAAGTATACTTCAACATTTTTTTTTGAACTGCATTGATCAAACACCCTTACCTGTCTGCAGCCGGGAGCATGCTAATGGCAAGTCTGACGTCTGATGTCTGCTGATTCATGTTTCGTGTTGTAATTGCAGGAGCGGTGCAGAATACATAAGGAGCATTCATTTTTGATTACACACAAACATGCACACTAACAACATAATCTCACACAGAAGAAATAACAAAAGTTAACTTCACAGAACGGACGTCTTGAGTCCATGCAGCTCAAATTATCCCTCTATTTCTTTTTCTTTCTACAGGTTTCGGCTTGTTTCTTTCCCTGTTGCAAATATATAACAAGCAGATGTTACACTTCATGCCCGAGTATTCTCCCGTCTAACGCCTCGGAGAATTGGAAATTAAAGTCTTGTCCTTTTTATTTTATCGGTGTCTGTATTATCAGTTTGGTTAAAAGGCACAGAAGAGGCTCAAGGACATTGGAGGCTAGTCAGTCTGTGTCATGCTCCAGTTGATACACATCGCATCAATCAATCTTTGACAACTGGAGACCCACAAACTGGCTTATTTATTATTTATCTATTTATCAGCGAGTTCTAATCCACTGGCTTTATCTGGTTAATGCTGTATTTCCATCAGCCCTCAATCATCCACTTGTGCTCTATATTCATGTCGTGACTCGTTGACGGTCAACCTCTGTTGAGTCCACTTCTGCTGGTTCGTAGCCATTTCACAATATCTGCTGTTGGTTGCTGAGCACAGAAACGGGGAGACTGTGTTTGTATGGAAGCCAAACATGTCCTCGCTAAATGGGCTTGTTGGACAATGTGGAACAGAGTGAAAGAAGCCATTTCCCCCGATGATGAGTTGATTATTAAGTGTTGCTCTGTAATATTTCTTGGCTGTGGAATAAAAACAATCGGCTCCTCAGTAAACTGAGACTTGTTCTCCACTCACCATATGGAAATGTGTGGCTGTGGGATGGGTTTTCCATCTTGCTAATCACACCGACTCAGTTTTTCTAGCTCCTGCAGAGAAGAGACAGGTCAAGGAATTGTGCAAGTTAAGAATAAATTAGACGTGTCCAGTCTCTTGATTGGCTTCCCATGGGGCTTTGAGTTTGGTTGCCTCGTCCTGAAGAGGAGAGGGGACAAACAAGCTTAACTTGTTGGCCAGAGTAACAAAACCCGTCTGACTGGTTAAGTAATTCAGAAAACAGGTCAGGCCAGCTGTGTGATTAGACCCTCGTGTGAGGCCATCCAGGGGCAGTAATGCACTGTCTGGGCAGTAAACAGCTGTGAACTGCAGCCAGTTACTCAAGCAGCCACATAGCAATTGGCCTAGATTAGGAAAAAAATACTCTACGGTCCAAAATACGAATGCAGAACATCCAGGTTCCCTTCCCTCTGCTGCTCAGTCTTCTCTACTGAAGGTGCTTACAGAAAGTGCACATGTTCAAAAGAGTCACCGCCGTTGCCCCTTAATTGGTGCACAAGAAACCTGTGTCCTCATATAACATATGATGTCTGGAAGCAGTTTTTTCCCCTTATATGGACATGTTTACTCCACAGTCTGTGGTTTGTTGTCTGAGGCGCTCCTGAATACACTAATCTCCTTACGCTAGCTTCACTTTGTAAAAGCATATTGTATCGTATTAGTCACTGAGGGTGGATCCAAAGTTTGCAACAGAAGCAGGAACAGGAAGATTTGTGGACGGAGACAAAAGAGGAAGCGACTCCTATTGTGTCTTGTTTCCTCTGCCATTGTGGTTATGTCGTTTAGCCTTATGTCTGGATGGTGGGTTATGTGGTTGGGACAAAGGGACAGATGCATCGCTTTCTTTAACATTGCGAGATTAGGCCTTTTTTATTAATCCCAAAAAATCTGACATATTTAGGGGACTCATATTTATGGGTTGGTGCAATGTTGTGCAGATCCAAATGGAAATCTGGATCTTGTGGCTTTAAATGTGGTCATAAGTCCTGCCTCCTTCATGTTAGTGAATGGGACATGGTCCAAACAAAGTACATATTAAGTCATCTTAGGAAGTTCTTACCACACTGATGTCTGTGTTCATTTGATGCTGCAGAAATGGGCTGAAACGTCATGATTGACATCTGAGACTTACTCAAAGGTGCAAGATGGCAGTTCATGTAAAGGGAGGAAGTTAAGAAGCCAGGTCCCAATTTCTATACAGTCTATGAATCGTGTAGGATTCCGGCGATTTGATCCAACTCAAGGATTGTCAGACGCTCCCTCTCTCTGTTCAAGGAGTATCACTCACATCTCCTCTTTATCAGTGCAGCTGTAATGACCAGATCTCAGATTAGTGTTTGGAAACATCCTTAATCATTTCAGTCAGGCAACTGAGACGCCTTCTGGACGGCCTCTGCAGAGCGGATTTGGATCAGGAGAGCTGGGACGGCCTGTGAATGTTCAGCATGTGCACACAGACTCGCGTGTATTCAGGAAACAGCCTATTAACCCGGACTGCGTTTATGTGTTCAGCCGGGTGAATTGCTGTTTTGCTGCTCTGAGACTGAGTGCCATCGGAGAGCAGCCTCACTAGAATGTGAACATTGTGGGAACTGGAGTCGAGTTCGAAATTGAAATGCGTCAAGAGTTGTTCCTTGGTTCATCTGGGACACAGACAGAGTGAAGAGAAATCCATTATCCATTTCACAGTTGCTTTCAAATGCCGGGTATGTAGACGTCGAGATCGTCCCGTAGGTTCACGTACGCCCACTGGCCCTCGACATGCCTGCTCAGTGAACAGGAAAATAATGATTGAATGGTTTTTGTTTACCGATTATGTAAGGAAATAAAAGCATTTAGCCTGTAAATAGGATTTTAAAAAATGCCAAGATATGAAACGGCTATCGTGAAACGGCTTTCAAAATAAGGGTCGTAAATAAACATGAATACGTGTGCAGTATATTAATTTATATTTATTATGTAATTTATTATGTTATTTATTATGAACTGTACCAGTTCATACATAAACTATAATTCACAAGTTTAATCATTAAATATTGATTAATTACAATTAATATAATCATTTAATGAGATCCAATGAGCATCAAACAATATATTAGACATTTTAAGCGTCTCATCATCAAATGATAGCCTACATTAGCATTTTATTAACTCCGACTCAATCAGTAGCATTAAGATTATTTTCTAAACCCCTCACACTTCACTCACAGGATCATTTGGGCAGATAATCGCCACAGACTGACCTCGGGATCGAGCCTGTGATTTTCTGAAGGAGCAGATCAGGTCTAAAATCAACCGATTATCCTCTAGTGTGCAGCAGCAGCAGCACAAGGGACAAAACACTGATAACATGATGTTAGTGACTTTTTACTGACATTTTGACATATGTGTATATATATATATATATATATATATATATATATAATGAATTTACAAATTAAAAAAATAAATCATTGACTTCATTGTGATCTGCATAAACTGCTGCAAAGAGCTCAGTCGTGTGCATCTGATTCGAGGAGCCTTGCAGAAATACTAAACACTCCTCAGAGTCACTGCTGTAAAAACTTTATCTTGGTTTTTCAGTGGGAAAAAGGACAAAGAAGACAAAAGAGCGTCAAAGCCTCTTTCACCAGTTGTGTGCTCGCTGCTTGATGTTCAAGATCAACTTCAGCAAATGTTCACACACTCTCCTTTAGTTCACTGTAAAAGAATTATGTCAGTTTCCTGTTGAGTGTTTGACATCTTGTGACTTAAAGTGATAACGTCTATGCAGCAGTGCGTGATTGATTGACAGCTTCCAGTGTCAGTGTGAAGAGATAGAGAACCACAGTGTCTGGAGATGACACTGAGCAACAGTTTTACTGATAGGATGTTTTTGTGTGCAGATAGAGAGTGTGGTCTTTCAGTTTGAGAGTAGAACTTGTTGATTTCACGTTCAGACGTTAATGTTTTCTCCGGCTTATGCTTGGATTTTAACTTGTATGTGTGTTAGCCTTTCCTCTGTGAGAGTCCCCTACGGGCAGTTACTTTATTACACCACACTTTCGACCCTGTGCTGAAGCTCGACCACAGGAAATATGTCCAAACAAGTAGAGAGCAAGCTCACAGTTTGAGCACAAGCAGAGCAGATGTAAGCACACACAGGGGCTGTTTGAGTGCATGCATGTGGTTTTGAGTGAAGGCATTACAAAATCTGAATGTAAAATCCTGCTCTCAAACTGAAAGACCATGTTATAACCCCACAGAGTTTATATTTACAGCTTCACATTAGTTTTAATTTTTTAGCCCAACTCAAAGTGTTTTTTAGCTTTTTACCGACTAAATTAATTCAGTTTTGAATAAATTAATGATCAGTAATGACACCAGACTGTGCTTGATGACAATCAATGCACCAAACAATCCCTGTGACCTTAGAATGATTCACTTGGGTCACAGAAATGTCAGCAATCAAACCATAAGTGATGCTACTTTACCTGATTGTGCAGCACATTATGGAAATGTGTCGTGTGGGAACTATGAGATCATATTTGTGGTTTTGATTCAGCCCATAATTTCTTGTTTTGATATGAAACGTGGACAACACACAAAGACACTGCTTTGTTTTTTTTATATGCAACACCCTTTCCAACACTTTCTAAACCACTTGTCCTTTTCACTGTTCGGGGCCACATGAGGCCAGGCACCTTTCAGAAGTGGACGAAGGGGAGTGTGTTAAAACCTCTCGACCACCGTGCGCACGGTTTTCCAGTCTGTCACCGACAAACACGTATGCACTCATAATCACACCTGCGATTCAGAGTCCCCATTTCACCTGACCTGTGTGTCACTGGACTGTGATGGAAATGTTTCACCAGGTGGAAACCCTCCAAACACACACACACACACACACACACACACACACACACACACACACACACAGTCTAACTACTCTGCTCTCCAACCATGCGTAGGTTGCTACATCATAAGCACATGAGAGGAGTGACAGTGTTAATTGATGGATTCAGGGAACTATATTCTTACTTAAAGTTGATGGATGTAACGTATTATTATTATTTTCCGTAGTAGTAGTAGCAGTTGTAGATGCAGTGGTGGAAGTATTACCCTACAATGCTAAAATACAAATATTGCTCGACTCAGTGTCTTCCATCCATCTAAAATATCCCAGATAAGAACGACGCCATCTTGTGTCTGTGCGGTGGTAACCTTTTCATTGGTACATGTCCTATCTAATAACATGGAGGAGGCGGGGTTTATGAACCATACTGCAGCCAGCCACCAGGTGGTGCTACTATGTGAAGGGCCTGGAGATAGTGTGTTTATGGTTTGGAGAAAATCACAAATTTGATTCCAATGAGGACAACATGTGACTTTAATAGCAGATGGAAAATGTGAATGTGTGATCGGTGTAGTGCTCAGCTGAAAAGAGCAGAACAGGCTGAAAAATGAAATGAAAAATTAGAATACCTAATTTCTCCTCCGCCCAACACGCGGACAGACGTTCAGCTGCTTTGGCATCTGTTGATTTTAATTTCTGATGAGCATCTGCAGCATCTGTAGTCATGACACCCACAGAGCAAACACCGGAGGTCTCAGCAACTTTCTGCTGCAGTCTCCACGTTTGGTCCTCGACAAAGTGCAGACACTGGACTGCTGCTGCTGCAGGTCGTACAGTAATTGGTTGTGTGTGAAGCGATTTGCCCGTGATTGCTTCTCCTTGAACAGGAGAGCAGCTTTTTCGGCAGCAAGGACAAAAGCTGTAGTTCCGATGGAAACATGTGAACTGAGCTTTGCACCAACAAAAGACCTTTTTATTTCCGGCCGTTAAAACTTAATAACACCAAGACCCAAGACCCATTTTTCAAATTAAGAGCGTCCACTTATTTTAATTAAGGATCTAATTTAGGTAAAAGGTCAGAATTTGAACTTTTCATGGGTACAGCAACAAGCTGTGACTCACTCACTCATTCTGAAGCTTAAACCCGTTCAAACCTGCACCTGTGACGTCAAATTCTAGCAATAAAAAAAATTATATTCAAACTAATTACTGGAATTTGCATAAATATGTACAGATTCATTTGATGTAAGTACTTTCTCAGCCCTTATCGAGTTTTAATATTTCACTCAACAACATTATATCGCTTTAATGAAGAGCTGCACTGAGCTGAAAAATAAGAAATACATTCAGGCTTAAAGATATGAATTATTGATTGATTTATTAAACTCTTAATCATGATTAAGGCCATGCCATCCATGCATAATCCGTTTTTACACATACAGTATGAGTTTATTCATGTATATATTATTACAGAATGAATAAATTACCCTCTGAGTCCTGAGCAGGGACGAATCTGACATGTTCTCTCTGTCTTGAATGTGAAGGAGTCCCTGAGTCAAAAGGGAAAAACGAGATTAGAGCTCACGTTTTCCGAAACTCTCCTTCTCTCCGTCTTACTGTCCACAAAACTAGAGTCTGATACAAATCAGTAAAGTTCACAAATCAAACTTTATATAAAAAAACACACCTCTACATTATTGACCACGTAATATCTGTAATAGATTAAGTGAACCCATGAAAATTCATACAAGAGCAACCTCTAACATCTGCTTTAATGTGACTCGTGGATTATTTTAATTAATTCATGAATTGGATGCAATTTAAAATCCCCCATTACATCTTAAATGGTAATCAGAATTATGAAGGGGTCGAACACAGCCGCTCAGTGAAGCCTTGAACAGAAAATGAGCAGATTGTATCGAGGTTCGAGTCATTTGAATGAAAAGGGCACAGGTTTGTTGTGCAAGGCCATAAAGGTTAAAGTAGAATATACACTCCCACAAAACCCAACTTTTTATTAGATCTTTATCACACAATTTTCCAGAGATTACCTTTTAATCATTTCTATCTAAATCTTTTTTTATGTGGACATTGTATTTCACGATCGACCTTTCCCTCTAACGTCCCATTACAGCATTGATGTGTGCATTGAGTCTGATTATGGGGATAAGTCCCGACCACCATCTGGAGATCATCCTCCACAGTTATTCATCATGAGCAAGCAGTAATTTATCTTAACCACATCCCCCGCTCTTAATCAAAGTCCTTGCCTCTAGTGCCGCTTCACATCCATCCACTTGTCCACGTCCTGCTGTCTGTGGGAATATAATCTGCATTTATACATCTCCCGGATGTTGTCTTCTGTCCTGCGTGTATTTCATCACACACACACACGCTGTTGATTGATGAAAGGAAATTGTAGAATGTTTATTTATGACTATAAGTTGATTTAAAGCACACAGGGATCTAGAGCTGAATAAAAACACTTACTATTGATATACATTTTTTTAACATTTTTAAGTGCTGAGACCTTGATTAAAAAATAAATGTAATTTAAAGTTGCATGGATAAACAAGAGCAGGAGAAAATAAAATTCAAATAAATGATTTATCTCTCCACCAGGACCTGGTGACATCAGCGCGCACCACTTGGAAAAAGCTCTCTGGCTCCAGTTCAACGCATTTCTGAGCCTTCAGAGGAAAATTTCAGACGAAACGCACTTAAAATGTCCAGCGTCCTTGTCCACGATGAGGGATGTGTTGATGAAGGTGAATTTAGGGCTTTAACAAAATATGTTAACCGCTAACTGAGGTGTTGAATATGAAACACAGATGAGAAAGTGAGGAACAAAGTCGGAAAAGTAATTTTCATCATAGACTGTGAATAAAGATTGATGACGAGACAGCTCCCCAAAAAAGTTAAGCCAAAGCGTCTTGATCTGCCCCCTAGTGGTTGACTACAGTATAGATTATGAATCCTGCCTTCCCCATGTTATAGGTTGGGACATGGGCCAAAGTACACGTCAAATACATATGTTTCTGTCAGTGTAGGTCGTTCTTATCACACTGATTTATGCTCAAGTTCCAATGTTTTACAATAAGTTTGGTTTTATTTGGTTATTTTATGCTCTAAAAATGGGGGGGAAACATCATGATCGACAGCCGAGACGGACTTGTGATGTATTAGCGTGACCTGAATAGCTCGTGTCTGTCCCCTTGTCCCCAGACTCTGCCTCCAAATGTTCAACATGGCAGAGTTCGTATCCTGGATATTCATTTTTGTAGGAGAAAGTGAAAAGTGAGTCCATATCTATCTCCGCCCACTCAAACTTTGTTCTTTACAAAATATCTCTGTTCTGCAAGAACACAAAAACGCTTCAACAAGCAAAGGCAAGTAGGTGGCGACAAATTCTACATCTCAGATCTGTCATGCTCGGTGAGTTTATTCTCCTGTCAACCCGTTGGTACTTGTTTTAGTTTCCCTAAACGATCCATTTTGCGTACATACAGATATACATAAACCTGGGTTTTTGAAAATCTGCACGGTGTTTGGATAAATCTCCCTCTTAGTGACTTCAAATGTGCGTGTGGAGAGGATAAAGTTTGTTTTCCAAAGCGTCCTGACTTTTACATCCCGTCTCTGATCATGTGCGCTGATTTTGTAAACTGACACAAATGAGCAAATAGCAGAAAGTGTGATTCCTCAGTTTTAATGTCCATAACATCATGTTTCAGGAGAACTGTACACACTTAATTTGTTTTACATAGTTCATGTTGATGAGACTCTGCGTCACAGCCGAGCCTTTTAAAATGTTAAACTCCATTACATTCCACAGATTTCCCTTTGGTTCATGGTCCTCGGGTCGTCCCCTGGGCATCACGGCCTGCCCCCGTTTGTGAATTCTTGTCAATGAACATTGGTCATAAATAACATCAGACAAGCATGCACATTTTTTGCACAGCCTGTGGAACAGAAGACAATTATCAAGACACATGTAGTCAACCGGCTAAAAGCCTGAGATGCAAGTTCAGTCGTCTATTTCCAGCTTTTTGCTCATGTTCTATAAAAACATTTTTTTTTTTTATCTGGTGCCTCTTTACACCCCCCCAAAAAATACATTACATTTTTCTTTCTTCTTTTTTTACACAATAGCTGCTGAAGACATTAAGATACACACTCAGTTGCCACATTAAATGAAAGAAAAATGCTGTTTGTGAATCGTTTGTATGCGTGACGTGTGACAGCATCAAGTCAGCAGGAACAGGAAAAATCTGGTGTAATATTTCCACCGTATTAATTCATTGCTCAAAGATTTGAGGCTGCCGGGGGGGAACCGAGATCCCACCTGCGTCCGATGAGCTGCGGCCAAATAAGTGGCGACAACGACAAAAAAAGAGGATTTGTGCTTTGCAAACATTTTAGATCCTGATTCGTTAATGATTTCATCGTCGGTCTTAAATGTGCAGATTGGTTTCTTGTTTGTAAACAGTGTAGGCAGTGCATACGTTACTATGTAGTGTGTGCGTGTGTGCGTGTGTGGCTTGTTATCGTATTTCCTATGACAGTGCACTTTACTGTAAGTGCATTCAGTTATGTTCCCAAGGCTCAGGCTCATTATTATTGTCCTCTTAGAAAAGGTACCTTGCATGTAATTCGGTCAGTGCTGCCACATCCCTTCTTTCGGTCTGTAGCTCTGTGCTACTCTGTTATTACACGAGTCAGGATATGTGTACTTTGAATTGTGCTCAAAGTCGATGGGTGTTGCAGAGGATATTTATTTTACTTTGCTTTCCTTTTTATTCTGCCTTTTACTTTGACAGTTCAGAGACACAAGCAGTAGAGTAACCGTAATTTCACATCTCTTGTGGTAGGTCTACCTTGGATGGTTAAAATATTACGGCTGATCTCTAAAAGCTCTATTGAGGAAAATGTATTGGATTTTTTTACTTCAGGAACAAAGCTGTTGAGCTCAATGTTGAGGGGAAGAGAGACAAGTGTAACATCCTAATCAAACCGGTGATGTTACGTGCTACGTGCACTTCAAACCACTAAATCACCTCCATGCTATACCTGCTCAAGAGTTTGAGAGAAACACTGATTAAATAAACTGGGCTGTGTTGTATTTCAAATCAAACGTTACAAAGTTTACAGCCTTGATTAACGTATTATGTTCTGTTATATTAACTTTTTATAATTTTGAATGTCTCAGTGATCTAATCTGCATTCTCACGAGACAAAGCACCAGTGGGCACGGGGCAAGGGAAGCTGTGATGTAATCTGCCTTTTGGACTGTGCTTGTGAATATTTCTGTTTTGATGACTCAAAACTCAGTTTGCGTTTTGGACGACAGGCTCAAAGGCAGAGGGAAAAATGGGTTATGCAAAAATATCCCCCATTGGTGTGGACAGGCCGTCACTGGTTTGAGAATATCTGGCGATCTGTGGCCTGTAATTGCAAACTGCATCCATCAAAATAAGTTAATTGTGTTTGTTGAAGCTACAGAATAAAAACCTTTTTTAAATGTAAATTTTAAAAAAAGGAGCTGCTGTAGTGTTACTACACAGATCAGGGAGAATATTTATTTAGAAATTAAACTGTATTTCCTTATTCGGTGCAGCATTTCAAATAACGAGCAGCACATCCTCCAAAGAGAAACGGTAACGACCGTCACTCATTACTTCCTTATGTGTTTATTTTATGATAATCAGACACAGCAGCAGCAGCACAGTGGATTATGTAGACCCGACTGCGGCGTCTCACCTGGTGTAAACACATTCCAGCTCAGCAATCAATCCACAGGGATGAATGTTTTGATTGTTTGCAAAATACACAGCTCACTGCATTACCAGGTCTCCTCAGTAATATGAACGTCTCAAACTATGCTTTGATTGATACTTGATAGTTTTTCTTTCATTTCAGTAGAAAAAAGGATTGTATTATCTGAGTATTTCAACACCATCAACTTTTCAATTTTGTAAAAAGGAGTAATTGTAAGATTAGTGTGGCCAAATGATGCTATTGGACTGTGAGACTGTTTCAAAATCAGAAATTGTTCAGTGTGTAGCCAGGAGGTACATAATGGGAAATAGCACATGAATTAAGTGCAGGTAAAATACTCTTTTGATCTGACAAGCAAGGTTTCATATTCGGCTGCACGGAGGAATAGGTCGAGAGTTAAGGTTGCAGACGGTGAGCGACGGGAACATAAATGAACGTAGTTACACAATCTCGCTGTAGGGTCGTCCAGAAGGAAAAACACAAAAAGAAGGAGAAGGTAATATTTGTTCTTCTGCTTCATCAATTGAGTCTCTTGCCTGAGGTTTGCATGTGAACTTGTGTCTGGCGCTGCAGAGACAGGTTTCTATAAACGACTGTCCTGAATACATGAAGAGGGAAAAAAAGCAATATGAATGCAAACCAGCTCTGCTGAATAAGATTCATTTTTTAATATATGTTAAAAAATATGGCACTTGCCGTAGTATTTGACACTGTTTGTATGAATATATAAGGCAGTACTCCTGAATGGAAAACAATAAAGGACCCCCCACCCCCCACGCCCGCAGATAGCTTGTCAAAGTGTACGGCCCCCCCGACCCCCTTAAGCTGTTCCCATTTCTTTGGTTTTGAATTGAAGTCTTTGCCTCCCGTCATGTGCATCTAAAACATTCTCCAGACATCTGAGCTTAAGTTCTTTCTCCTTAACATAACATCACTTTATTTCTCCTTCCCAGCAGTGAGCTGGGCGTCGCTCCGGCTTCCACCACCGGTCAAAGGACCTTCCCACACCTCAAACAAAACAAAACCTTCCTAATTTACTTCATCAATATTCATAATACCACTCATTGCTTAACATTCTTGATCTGTGGCTTTGCACATTTCTCAGCCTGTGCAAGAAATTGGCCACTAAAGTCAATTTAAAGAAGAGGGGGGGGGGGGGAAAAGCCCCAAAACCATTAAATTTACTTTGAGGACCATGTTTGTGATTCTTGGATATTTAATTTCTACTGTTATACACTCAACACTGAGAAGTAAAGTAAGTAAAGTACTTTTTAATGACGCGATGTACATGCCAATTTAGCAAGAGGTTTGTTTTAGATGCACGTTGCAGCTGTAGTAGAGAGTGGTTTAAGCGTTGTCCTTTAATAAACTGTTAATTGTGTGGGGTTATTGAGCTTCAGATATATTTAAAAACTTAAGCACATTTGTTTTAATACATTTCCAACAACAAGATACCACAGTTAAAAACCACACTGACACAAATTTACAAAATACCCCCCCCCCCCCCTCCCGCACACAGTCCTGCTCACCGCTGGAATACGACTTCAACGTTACGAGTTGATAAATATTTCAGAAGTAAGCGAGGGGAGAGCGTGTGGGAGTTCCCCTCGTGTTTTTCTTTTTTAAGTCACACCTCCCTCTGACGCACCGTGATACAGATGTGCACTTTGTTTTTATTTATTTTTTCATATTTTATTTTACAAAATATCCCTTTGAAATGTCTTCGGTCTCCTTTTTTATATAGCAGCCGACAAACTGCAAATGCTTCAGACGAGTGTATAACACGACAACATGTTTGGTAGGCACCCTGAGATGGGAATAAAGATATGAGCTGCGCTGTCTCGACAATCTACATCTTTCAAAAAAAAAAAAAAACAGTTCAAATCAGAGGCCATAAATAATCAGTCTCCCATCAACGTGAGTGTGATGAAGTGACGGTACGACGGCAAACACCGGAGAAGTGTCGCTCCACAGTGAAAGCATCATAATGGGTCCCTGGTGGATTATTATTCTCTCTTGATGAAAAAAGCCATTAATTATTAGCTATGAAATGAAAAGCTGACATTTTGCATAAGTACTTCAGAGTGAAGAATAAGAATTTGCCGCTGCATGAGACGACTGCTGCTGCATATGATGTAGGAAGAGAGGGAGCAACCTGTTTTCAGTCTATATTGCATGCTGCACATTCAGGAAGTGGATTTATTTGGGGGTTCTCAAAGCTAATCATAAGATTCTCGTTAAACTATGGATGTACCAAGGTGAACTGATCAGATATTTTTTTTTTTTGATGCAATTGATATCTTGGATCGTGACAATGACTTTGTTCAGAATTGCATAGCAAACTGTTGCATAGAGAATAGATCTACGCTTTGCATCAGCAATTTGGTGAAACTGAACAATGTTATATTGTAAAGGGTGCAGGAACACAGTACTTTAAAGGCTTTATGAGCTCGGTTTTCATCTATTTGTCCTTTATTTACTGTTAGCGGGATAACAAGAAACTACAAGACCAATTTACATGAAATCTTGTGGAGGCTTTGGGCATTTTATTTTGTTTAAATAAAATTTAGTTGTGGATCTGAATTGGGGTGGATCCAGGACTGATATCTATGACTCTGCAATTTGGTGCAGATCCAAATACAAATTCAGATCTAGTGAATTTTCGAGTAAATGTGGTTTCATTCCCACAGAAAAGCTTTTAGTTAGGTCTTTTTTTTCACCTCGTGCAATTTACCTCTTACCTTTGCACTGTGTTGTCACTGGTTTTGAGCTGAGGAAAGTTTAATAATAAACAGTCACTTCTAAAGCAGAAACCTCAAACACATTATTAATGGTATTGACTATAATAACTTGCTAATCACTTTTAATCTAAATGGTAAAGTTAATGAATATTTGGGATTTGAAGAGTTATGTCCCAAGATATGTTTATAAACTTTGTGATTTCAAATATCAAGGGCAGCTTCCAGTGATAAGTATGTTTTAAATATAAGTACTATTTTATAATAAAGCAAAGCAGTAAAGGTGATATGCAGACTGACACAGCAGCGATAGTCGATGTATCAGGTGTTGTCCACCTGATACATCACACACACTATTTTTATTTTGAGACTTTCAGAAACTGAAAACAACCCGTATTGATTGGCAGCTCGGACACGGTGACACGATGCTAGTTCCATCTTGCTTGTTTTGTCGTAAGCGACTTCTTTTCCTGAATTGATTGATCATGTTTATTACTAAGATTTTGTTACTTGTTCTTTCCAGTGCAAGAG
Organism: Verasper variegatus; assembly: GCA_026259375.1. NCBI lineage: Eukaryota > Metazoa > Chordata > Actinopteri > Pleuronectiformes > Pleuronectidae > Verasper > Verasper variegatus. The sequence continues at coordinate 4,282,817 of CM048051.1, forward strand.
GATCCGACCGGGCAGCACAGAGAATACACTGTGCGTGAGACACAGACCGACAGCATCTCCCCTTTTACTAATCTGGCTTTTAAGGTGAGCCAAGTTGCACCATTTGAGGCTTGTGAAGTTACTAAAGAGAGAGGTGTCTGTTTACCAGTGGTCACCCAGTCAGTGGGGAATATGTCTGAGAGTCTACAGCAGCAGACATTAAAGGACATTACATTTTAATGTAATATTAATGTAGCATTCAGATTGTTTTTAGAGTAAGAACGAGGTGAAACTGCAACGCACGGCTCCGTTCTCACAGGATGCAACATCTATTAAATGTTTTCTCTGCTCCATCAATCGCAGAGAAAAACGTGCAGATTCTTCTACTGATGATATAAACTTCAGTTCTTTCTCCAAACTGCAAAATAACACGTCCACAGATAAACACGTGTTCATGTGCCAATAGAAAACCAAGCCTTGTTTTCCAGTTTCACCTGTTCCTTGACTCTTTAGCTGCACAACCGTCTGGATTTCACATAAATACAGGATTTACTAATTTACTATTTTACAGGCTCCAGGATCTAGTTTTCATTCCTTGTTAACGTGATCTCTTACTGACTCGTTGTTGTTGTGCGGCGCCGGCGGCGGCGGCGACTGCTTGCTCTTCATGCTCCTGCCTTCCGTGGCGGCTCGGGAAGTCTCTGTCACAAAGAGCCGGGTCACCCACACAGAGGTGACAATGCGTTTGTACTCATTCCTGAAATTCCTGTTGAGCAAGCCATAGATGATGGCGTTCAGACAGCTGTTGAAGTAGGCCATGAAGTAGCTGACCACAAAGAGCCACTCGGGGATGCGGGGGACGACGTGGGATGGATCTATGGCCACTGCCAGGCCTATTAGGTTAAGTGGGGCCCAGCAGATGGCAAAGAGCACAAAGACCACGAACATGGTGATGAAATTCCGCAAGTCACTTGGTCGGAGGCGAGGGCCCTCCTCGGTCTTCACTTTACGTCGCACCTGGAGATAATGGAGACATACAAGATGGGAATTAGGCTGTAAATGATGCCAGAAGGCTGCTTTCACACACACAAACAGACACACAGGAAGAGACAAGACACACACACACACACACACACACACACACACACACACACACACACACACACACACACACACACACACAGGCTGCAGAACCACTCCAGGGAGCTGGTCCATCTACGTGCTTGTCAAACATGATCACTCAGCTGGAATCACAGATGACGATTGTGCCAAATCTTTGTGTTCGAGCAAAATATTTCATATCGAAAAGAATATAAAATGGCAGGATGACTATTTTTGTCTCATAGTGTTTCTGGCATTAAAAAGAAAAGTGCTCTGTCCATTTTGGAATGGGCTGTTTTGTTTGGCCTGTGGAAATGCTGGTTGCAGCTTTGGACTCTCTGATCCACAGAACCCTGAAGCTGCACCGAGAGCTGTTTACCTGTTTATTCAAAGTTCGGTGAAGATCTAGTCAGTAGGAAAAGCCCAGAACTCGTCGTTACCGTTGTTTAGAACTTATTGTTGTTTTTATAAATATTAAACATATGACACGTCCAAATCGCAGCTAATTGAACTCTGCACTTCTTTGGCCCCATTATAATTCACATGCCGTGTATGAAGCCAATAAAGTGAGTGGTTCTGAAGATCCGTGGTCCACATACAGATAGACAGAGATTTCTGGAATTAACACAAAGATGCACTGAAAAGTCACAACTTCAATTACTTTATTTGATATATTTGAAGTCCATTGTAGATGAACTAGAACTAGTGGAACTCTGTAAGGTTGAAAGGATCTTGTTATTTTCTGGCCTGAGGGGTTTCTGCTTGATTCACAGCTGAAGGCATGTTTCCTGCTTGGTGTGTGTATTATTATTCATAAAGTCCCACCATTTAAAACCATCTGTGCCTAAAGACGTAACCAATCATGTAGAGAGGCAGGAAGACTGACCTGAATCACAAGTACCCATATGCGGAGATAGCAGAATGTAACCACCGCTATGGGAACCAGGAAGTGCACCACCACCACCGCCACCGTGTAGGAAGTGCTGACATTCTGGGCGAAGGTGCAGGAGTAGACCCGCGGGTCGTAGCGCAGTGATCCCACGAAGAAGTTAGGGATGATGGCCACCACCGTGAGCAGCCAAATTAAGGCAACAAACAGCAGGGTGTTGCGGTAGCTGTACAGGCGGCTGTAGGAGAAGGAGTGACAGATGTAGCAGTATCTGTTCACCGCAATCCCAGTGATGTTGAAGATGGAGCCGATGACACTCAGCCCCATAAGGAAACCACTGACCTGAACGGAGAGAGAGAGAGAGAGAGAGAGAGAGAGTATTGCAGTGTTGTTGTCAGACTGCTGTGTGAGTGGAGTCAGGGGAGTTGCAGTGGTACTGATGGGAGTCTCACCATGCATTGTGTGTTTCCCAGTGCCCATCCGTCATGGAAGAGGGCGTAGAGGACCAGGGGGTACGGGTAGAAGGCTACCACCAGGTCAGCAAATGCCAAACTCACCACGAACACATTACCTGCAGAGGAAGACATGAACAGTTTCAAGGTTTTACTTCTTTATCATATACACGGGGCTGGGCAATAAAACTATATCAACAAATAATGCATTAGAATATAATTTTTTTGTCAAAAGTAAGAGACTAAAAGTCAAATTTATATTGATCTCATGCAAACTGAAGAGGTGTAACACACACTGTAATCCTATATGGACTATAATCATATGATCATATCTTTGGATTCAACTTTATTATACACACAGTTGTATCCATGTATCTGTTGATGATGCTTTTACTGCACGTGTCTCTGGGCTGTGTTTGATAAGAGTTTAAAATGATAAAGACACAACTTTGAGTTGTTTGACCGACAAATAATCTCAACACATTTCCACCCTTTTCCCTGCTTTAAATCATGTGTTACTACCAGTTGAAGCTCTGCTGTGGCCCCTGAACCAAACCACTATAAAAAACGTAATAAATCACGAATTACAAGCTGCAGGTTCTTGTGCAATGAAATATGATGATCTACCTCTGAACAGTAAATTTCTTTTTGTCATTCATAAAAAAATAATGTGATATTGATAGTAAAATCTTTATCTTAATATATATTTACTTTCCACATCACCAAGCCTTAATTAGACCTTAATGAAACAGCTCTTTTAACACTGGATTCACCCTTGAATGTGACGGTAAAGGTTTCACCTCTCACCTTCTCCTCAGCATAATGAATTAGTCTGCGTGTGCTCAGCCAGTCAAGATAAGCACATTCGATCCCGGTGGCACGTTGCCACAGACGGCCTGAGAAGCATTTATATTCACATCTATAACGCAATTAAAACGGCATTGGATTACCTCAATGAAATTATTCTTTCTCTGACAATGACCCTAACGTGAGGTAAGTTATCATAAAATGCAGTTTACGTTGCGTTGCTGTGTTCTGGGCATTTCCCCAATCGGGTAAACACGACACTGTTGCATGGTACGCTGTAACAGGCTATCTCAGCATTACCAGCTTGGTGTGATTGTTGGCTGAGTGGGCTGAGATTACATACCAGAGGTTTTCGAGCCTCTGCCTCACAGCCGATTGCCTCGCCCCAGACAAAGTTTTATCGGGCATGCCAGTCGCTGTGTTTTGACAGAGTGGAAGGACAAGCGTGTGGACACAGCCCTTGAGCGTCTGTGGCACTGGGGCACGCAGGTCCTTTTTCATCTAGCTGATGTGCAGCCGAATCAAAAGCGCGCTCCGCGGTTCCCGAACTGCAGCCATAAATAATCTTTTGATACACAAGACCCTGACTAAGCAGGTGCTGCACAAAGAGGTGCACAAATGTGCCATGTTTCTGTCTTGTTCGTCAGAACCAGCACAGAGGTCTGTTGTGAAGGTGCATCCAGAGATGATAGGTCTGGATGGTCGTGCACCATCTAGGTCTCATATCTGTGGCTCACCTTGTGTTTCGCCTACAGACGCCTGCGAAGGTCACTTGCAGGGGAGCGTTTAAACTCACGATGCACAAACAGAAACTTCTGATCAATCCTGTGTTCGTCAGCACAGAGCTGAAGTATTGCAGGGACCCCAGACCTTGGTGTTGAGGTCTGGAGAGGAGGGAGTCCTCAGTCTTGCGTGTCCTCCTCCTCTCCTCTCATCTTGTATCATCCGTCTGCTCGAGCTGTGTCACAAGTGCATCGCGAGAACTACACTGGAGATTTATTTATAGCTTCACCAAAGCATGAACCGTTTCTACACATTTATTTTTTTGGAGCTGCGGCGGGTGCACATGTGGCTTTGGTGTGTGGCTGTTAGCCTAGAACTGTCACTGTGCCCCGCGATGCGCAAAGGGAAGACAGCAAAACACATCCTGTATACAAGGACATTTGTCCCCTCTTTTTTTGTTTTTTTGTGGAGAAATCACTTTGGACTCGTCCATCAGTGTCAGAGTGTCACTGAGTGCTGATAAAGATGAATTGAGGGGATTTGGCTGGTCATCACCAAGTCACTTCAACTGATAAATGAAAAAAACTTCCATTGCATGATTCAGATATGATTCCAGATATCTGATGTTAACAATACAGCATCGTATTCGTCCGTCTGTCTCACACCTTCTGGACCTGACCCTCGCTCACTGGAGTTTGGACTAATGTATTTAACTGGTATTCAAAGGCCTATAAAAGACCCATCCAACCGGAAGCTGTGTCCTCTTCGGCCTCTATGCAACAATGGTATAGTATCGTATCCAAACTATTGCATGTTAATTTCAATGCCAAACGCTCCTGTGAATTATCCTCAACCACTTCTGGGAAAATAACCCAGACTGTATTTAGAGTCCAATTTACTTGAGGCTGTCGTTTTTTCTACACTGGTATGAACTCACTGTTTCACTTAACATACATCTTTTATTATTTTATATTCCCCTGCTCCGTTGGCTCCAAATTCCTTTATTCCAAACAGCCTCCAGGTTATAGAATACGCTTTTAATTAAACATGTAGCCTACAAGTTAGGTTAGGTCAGTGTGATAATCACTTAGAGCACAGTTATAGCTCATTATGCCCGTGTCTGCCTTTCAGTCTTACGCTGGCGTAAAAAAAGATTAGCTGCTAAATCACAGCATTAGGTATAAATCAGTCACAAGCAACAAATATATGTGTTGATAAGAGAAATGCACGAGTGTGGACGATTGCTTATGCATGGGCTTACGGCAAATTCACAACGGCATCTTCAATTATAGGCTGATAAGAGTCCATGATTATAATACGGTTCAGTTTTTCCAGGGTATTTGAATATAAATTGAATGTATGCAGCGGGGATAAAGAACGTAAATACTGAAAAGGGGAGTGGGTGACATTATGTACCGTTTAAAAAAATAAAAAAAAACAATCTTTATAAGAGTCTTTTCATTATAGAGCTGCTCAAACGTTATGGAGGACAAATGATCTTTTCAGTTGGGATGTATTGATGTTCATTACTGGGCTGTTTTGTGCATGTGTGGGCAATGCGTGTCCCACTTCCAACACATAAATCACGCAAACAAACAAAGAGACACACAAGCGCACACGGAGGTATATCAGCAACGGAGGCAAAAGAAGCACAGGCTGTTGGTGCTGTAATCTTTGCTCGAGGGGTCTTTGCTGAGGAGATTTGAGAAGCAATCTTTAGCTTCTATATGCACAACAAAATTTTATTTTACTGGTTCTTTCAACATCCACCCGGAAGAAATGTCCATGTTCATTATTTCTATCTCTTTTTATATCTTATGTGTCTTATATCTAATGACAGAGCTATGTAGCACCTGTAGGAAATGTCGGCAAGTACGTAACGCTGCCTTTTATACACGAAAGGAGATTAAACCCTTTCAAGCAATGTAATTGTCACTGCCCACGCACCACGTTGGCATTGGTTGTTAAGCAATTTGCAGCAAAAGCTGCAAGTTTGTCTCTGAGCCATCAAATGTTCCCCGTGCGAACTGTTAAAGTCTCTCCTTTGACGCCATTGTTAAAATCTTCCTCCTTGTGCGTTATGGTCATTTCACTCAGCTACTGGATACACAGTCCCACACGATTTGCGGAGGCACTGCAAATGAGCGCAGTACTGACAGAAGGCTCCCTCCAGTTCTGTATTCGTATCTAATGTTGAGCATAAACGAGCCTGTAGGGGGCGTGCATGAGGATCTCCCTTTACCACAGACTTTGAGCGGAGCTTTTACATTCACAAAAAACACAACACATTAGAGGAACTGAAAGAGTCTTATGTCTCATTTAAAACTTTCTCTCATTTCATCTGAACAGCTACATCACTCGCAGTAAAGACTTACTGCCCACGTCTCGGATCATTAACCATCATTTACTAACATTAACATTAACTATTCAAGTTTTTATATGGGCTGTTCAAAATGTACGCTCCTGGTAGTCGAGGCTTACTTGGAATAAATGTGTGCGATGGGCAGCCCGCCACAAGGGGGAGATCTTGTTAATTGTGATTCTAATGGCAGTAAAACTTCCGCATAATTAGCCATCTTGCCAGTTATTGTAATGTCACAGTTATTGTAATGTCACAGTTATTGTAATGTCACAGTTATTGTAATGTCACAGTTATTGTAATGTCACAGTTATTGTAATGTCACAGTTATTCAGGAAGAGCCGGACAAAAAACACCTTGATAAATGTTTTCTGGAAAATGCTGCTGCAATTCATCCAGAACTTCTTGACCCGACTTCATGATGTGAAACCTTGAGCTCCATTTTCCTGCAGAATCAGAAATGACTGTGAAGAAAGGTTTTCTGATAATTGTTTTTTTCCCAGCTTAAAACATTGAACTCGATCTCCTTCAACACCGAGCGCAGCATATCTGGAACCGAGCTGCATGCACGTCCCTGTTAAATTATTCACACAATTATCACACAGCTGCCAGAGCCATGTTTTCTCTACAAGGGCGAAACCCCACAATGTTCTAATGCTGCCTGAACAATAACAAATGACCCAGTAGTTACACTGCACTTACATGACGTCGTAGCAAAAGTACCTGCAGATTCCCTAACGTGGTCTACTACATACTTCACCGTGCCTACTATGTGAACATGTAAAGCAATGCTTTATAAAAATGTAGTGGAGTAGAAAGTACAGATATTTGCGAGCATATGTCGTGAAGTACAAGTGGAAAGTACCTGATCTACCAAAGTAAAGTACATATACATGAAAAAAGCAGTAATCAAGTAAATGTACTTTGTTACATCCCTCCACTGGAAATAACTGGCTTTGTGAAACTCTCCCGTGCACTGTGCACCAAACCAGGTTTCAATTAATAAATCGGACAAATTTAAACTTGGTTTCATTGTTAACGTCGAATCAACGAATCATCAAATGGAAGTGCAGGGATGTTTATTCATGACTGTGAGAGTGTTGTTTATTTCGTTTGAGAGGTAATGAGCAGGAAAGTAGTTTTTGCGCACATCGAATATTATTAGAAGTGGCGTCATATAACTGGCGAGGCAGAGATAAAGGAACTGAGGTGTTCTGGGGTTTTGTTTGCGCTGACACACATCGGTGTTGCTGAGAGCAGCTAAACAGATGGCGCTGTAATTATCAACAAATGTAAAAAAGGGTAATCCTCTCTGTGATAAATAGCAGCAGATACTACTCTGACTATATGGCTGATTATCCACTCCTTGTGCATAATCAGCCATTGCTTCACATGCACTGCTTTGGCAGGGACCCAGGGAATCTCGGAGTGCGTGCGTGTGTTTGTGTGTGTTTGTGTGTGAGGAAGAGAGGGAGAGTAGTAGCCGGCTGCTTGGTTCTCATTGCCAGTCAGCCCGAGAGGCAGCAGCACGCAGTTGACAGGGCAGCAAACAAGTGTTTCACATGTGGGAAACGAACAGACACTCGCTGCGGACACACCTGTGAGAACCTCTGAACCATCTGTTCACAAAGCCATGGACTCGTCTGATGATCACATCCCATCGTTATTCACAGAATGGACTCTGAGCTTGAGTGTGTTCATCTTGTTTAGGCTACAACCAACTTCATTTACCCAGAAGCCTCTATGGGAACCGGGGGATAATTTGAATGACCAACTGTCCAGAAAGGGTTGAGTTTATTAGAGGATTTCCATATAAGAGCATGTGCACAAAGTTTCATTCGGTGTCGCATCGTTAACAGCAATTACTTGCACTGCTGCTTGTTTATTCCTCTATTTTAATGTCTTTAAATTGCAAAACTGTAAGTTTGGAAAACTGTTCACAAGGTTGTGCACTTAGTGTTAATTGCATATGGTAATGTCGACAGATATTTATTAACGTGATCAACCGAATAAGTTCAAAAAGTAATGTTTCGTGCAATTTCCCTCGTCGTCAGTAAGAAATGCAGAAGGGAAATAGATTGCAATGATTTTCCTCCCGTTTGCTTATTTTAAACGTCTCTCCTGTGGGAGGACATGCTAGGCAGATTTGCCTTGCTTGCATTTTATTTCTTTTCAGTGAAAGAAACGGAGGCCAAATACCCCCCCCCCCCCCCTCTTTTGGGAATAATGACAGGAATGGGGATTGACTCCAGAAGGGAGGGATGTGGAGGACAAAGTGGTCGGGGATGATAGAAGCTGTACTTTCATGTGGAAAGATGATGGCAAATCTCATTTAACAGGGGTAAATAAATAATACCATTTCCCCGCAAGACATGATCAGGACAATTAACCGCAGTGTTGTTTTATAATGAAGCTGTCAGCTCTGGTCATTCCTTCACTCTGTTAAATGGAAGAACATCTCGCAAAGACAAAACAAGAAGACAAGATCTCACTCGGTCTGCGGCGATGAAGAAGGCTGGCAACAAAATTAGGAAAAATTAAAAAAGGGAGATTGAAGGTCAGCAGATGGGTGAGTGTGGCGTCAGCTACAATGCAGGCGTTATAAAGGGCTGTTGTAGGGAAGAAGGAGCTGAACCACTAAGCTTTCCATTTACTGGTTGATCTACGTCCTCACCCATGGTCACAAGCTCTGGTTAGTGACAGGATGAGTAAGGCAGCCAAAATGGATGTTCTCCACTGGGTGGCTGAGCCTCAGAGATGGAGTTGGGAGTCAGGACATCAAGGGAGCGCTCGGAGTCGAATGGGGACAGTCGAGGTGGTTTGGAGGGATATATCCCATTTGGCCTGGGAACGAGGTGGAGAGGGATGTCAGGGAGACCCTACTTCACATACCAAGCCCGGAGAAGCGGAAGAAGATGGATGGATGGATGGATGAATAAAAGAAACATGTCATCACCACTATACATCAAGGCCCTTTCCTCAGCACGCAGAGAAACATGTCGGAGCTTCTCTCTGCTGACCTGCTCGCTGCATGGTCATATATCAATTTGATCCAGAGGAAAACCTTCCTGCATCCTCCACCGGTATCTGCTCTATCTCTTTTTGTCTATTCTCTCAGCTGCTGTTCACATTTCTCAGCCTGCGACTGTGAGTTTTGAATGCTCCGACCCAATAACCCTCCTTCCTTGCTCCCTAATGATCCTGCTTTCACTGCAGCGGCTTACTTTTTTTCTTCTCTCGCCTTGTTTTCAGAGATTGGATGTTTGGATTTTTCCCTGCGAAGAAAAGAGACAGAGCGCACACGGAGACAGCAAGGTGGCTGGTCAGGCCGTGCAGCAGGTCTGAAATGGATTGGAAGCTTGTCGGGCTGTACCACTACGGGAGGAAAATTACCTTTTTATGGGCAATTTATCAACCTCCTCCCCATCCATATTGAAAACGAGTTCACAGAAGAGAAGTAATGGCAAAGTTTGACTCCACTCTTATACAGAGCAGACAATTACAATGTGTTACGAACAAAAAATATTCTGAATACAATATTCCTTCTAAGCTGTTTACATGGCTAATGAAAATGAATATTCTACTTACATTCACTGCTGCATACTAACTTACAATGCCTCCAAGAAGTCGTTATTACTTTTAAAATCGAATAACAAAAGTTGTGCACATATACAAAACCTGTTGATATCCAACATGTATAAGCCTATATACTGTATATATGTGTGTATGCTTGTTCAAAGAATAACCAGAAAACCCTTATCAAATTCCTAATACTGTCATATCTAGAATTAGTCAAAATTCCTACTCAAAGATGGCTTCTGCCATTTTAGATACTTCTTAAAACAATGATGTATATTCAAATGTTCATTTTCTTATGTGACTTTGGTCTTAATTAGTTATTTAATGCTATAACAACGTGATTGACAGCTGAGGCGATTAGTCGAGCACGTGTAAGGACAAGACTCGATCATCCCCTGATTCAAAATGCAAAAGATTCATTTGTATAAACCTAAAAGTTTTCACTTCAGACAATTGCTGTGTAGTGATTTAAAAACATCCTCAGCTTTCCTGAATTGACAATGATTTCAAGGAATAGCTTAAAATGTCTGAAAAAGGACAACAGTCAATTAAAAAAACAATTATTCAAATACATAAAACCGGTACAAACTGAGGCTGAGTGTTTTATAAACAGATTTAATCTGACCAAGGGTTTGTGAAAAGAGTTCGGAGCTTAGAAACTAAAAGCAGATCTTCCCGAGCTGAGCGCAGACACATGGGACCTGAGGAGTCATTAGGGCAAGTTAGATATTCTCCAGACCAACATAGACGTGTTATATGACAGCAGCTCTCCAACGAAAGCCTTGTGGATGAGCAGTTACAGATGTCTATCACATCTATAGGACAGAGCACAACACTCAAACTCTCCATACAGGATGCAACGACGTGTACTGTAAGCATCACCGCTGATTCACCTGAGGGCAGAGCGATAAACAGCAAGAGGCATGCCTACAAATCACACCCTCATAACTAAGAACAGAAGGAAAGACAGCAAATATCCTACATCGCACAGAAGTGTTAGTTTTACTTCCATCTATATGGTATTTGAATGTGAGTTTATCTTTCCAAACATCGAGATATTTATATTCTGGAACCCTCTTAATAATGGATTCCTGTTCAATGGGAACATAAAGGTTTTTGCAACCAGCACCTCAAGCTGTACGTCTGCTTCTGCTTTGAAACCAGCTTTGCAAAGAAGCTCTTCCTTTCGCTGCCTCCCTCGGGTCTCTCCCCTTTGCCTCCATCAACTCTCTTTACTTTAGAGGCATCAGCACAGATTGTTAACTAAGTGTAAATAATGTGCAGCTCCCAATATGACGCTTCATTCATAAATTGCATTCATCTTAAGTAAACACTGCCGGTAATCCCTAATGGCAGTAATGTTACAGCGTAGTGAGGAATTCTAAGATATTAAATAAAAACATGATGAATACACATTAGTAGATTATTTATCAAAAACTAAAAACTAGAATTACCACTCTGTAGTTGTATTGACCTTTGACCACAGAAATCGAATCAGTTAATCTTTCAGTCCAAGTGAACGTTTGTACCAAATTTCAAAGGCTTCAGACAACCTGAACACTCTGGCTTCCGCTGGCACTTATTCACATGTGTATTTTTATCCTATTCTTTATTTAGTTTGGACAGTTTTTCCATTTGATTTCCTGTCACATCACTTTACTTTTATGCCTACAGGGGTTTGAAGTTAACACAACACACTGAACACAAACACAATCCTCACGCTTTGCTCTGTGCACTAATTAAATGAGAAGCAATTAAAGGAACAGCTGAGCATTGTAACCTCAACATGCAAACCAACCGGAACTGCTGAGTGAATCACCTCCGTGCTGATCGTGCTCAGTCAGGAAGAGAAAATAAAAGAGCGAAGGTGCAAAATGATAAAGTGCCGTTTCTCAACTGAAACACAAATGACGACATGAATGATGAAGATATTTTCTCATAAAGGAGGTTTCTCACATTTCTTTTAATCACAGCAACAACCACAGCATCAATGTAATGTTGATCAATTCAGTTCTATAATATAAACTTTGTAAAAAGAGGCAGTTGTTTCAATCCACTTCTCGTACTGACTCGTGTGTTGTGATTATAAAAATGTTCAATATTTGCCCACAGTTTATTTGCACATTGTTTATTATGCAAATAGCCGATGTGCTGGGCCGCTGCTCACGGACCATTTGCATATTAAACTTCAGTCGTGTTAATTTGTTGTGACAAAGGGTCACTTCACTGCCCTTCAAGCTGTCATGCTCAAAGGGCAAAACTGAAACTAACTTCACCATCATCAGTGTGTGCGGCTTGTGTTCATAACCGTTTCTCCAGCTGTACACTTTATGCCAGTGAAATGTGTGTGTGAACTTGTACAGCTCGGATACATTGCTGGCACATGTGCAAATTCACCCACAGTAAAATGCTTCTGTTCAAACGATAGATAATATTCAGCATGTTAGCTGCTGGAATTAGCATTTAGCTTGTCACGCAACAAAAATAAGCCTGTTGAAAACATTAATGGCTACTTGTTCTGTAACACAAGTTTTCCTACCGACTGATTATATAGGTTCAGCTCTAATAACAATACATTGATATGTGTGTGAAGGGAACAGGAAGATTTTATTTTGCGTATGCAGACATTTACTTTAGACCACAAGCTCCTGGAATAACTTTCCATATAAATCAGAACTAATTAGATCTTCTTAGATCTTTTTTTTTTTTATACCATGCATCATCTCTCTGACAAATGGGAATGAGAACTTATTTTTAAATGATAAATATTGAGCTTGATTATTATGGCACAATTAGTTATTGCTCTAGCCGTGGGCAATATTATTAGAGTTATATGAGCAATATAAAAGTTAACATTCTGACCAAAAAGTCTGAATGAACGAGACATAAACTAAACGTCTACCATGAACCTGAACAGGTGTCAGTTTAGCTTCAGGTCTCTGTGAATGAAATGTATAGAAGTAAAATGATAAACTAACAGATACGAAATGAGCATTAGAAAAAGAACAGAAAGGGAAGTACATGGTGTGAGCGTTACACTGAGTGAAGCCTGGAGTAGACAGATGGTTCTGGATGACTGGAGAAATGTGACTCTATTACCATATACACGAGGGCACGCAGAGTTGGCGAGACTTCAGAGAGAAGGACTGGGAGTAAAATCTCCCAGTTTTGAGGTCTGCAGGACCTTCATCAAATCAAAACGTCTCCTTTTGTCGCGGCAGACGTGGTAAAGTGTTCCCCTGTCTGACAGCTACTTTGTCTTAAAGCACAATGACGGGAGACAATGCTTGTCTTTCAAAGACAGTGTCTGGCCATTGCATAATTAACACTGCCTGGATATTGCAGGTTTGTGCTCAGGCATGTACTCAGGGGCCCCTTCTTGGTTCAGCCAGTTCAGGCCTCACGCTGCAAGAGGGAGTCGTTCAACAAACGGAAACTCAAAAGTCTGGGGGACTGTTCAGCTAAATGCTTTTCTGTGTCATGGCCAATTCTTTCTTCTTCTTCTTCTTTTTAAGCAACCATCAGCTTATCCAAGCTCAGGTTATGGAGGTAGAAGGTCTTTCCAGCTCTTCCTGGGGGATACTGGAGCCTGTTGTCAGGCCAGATGGGTAATGTAGTCCCTCTAGGGAGTTCTGGGTCTACTCCAGGGTTCCCTCCAATGGAAGGAGGCCTGGGAGGCATCCTGATTACATGCCTGAACCACCTTTTGTCACTTTTCAATGTGAAGGAGCGGCGGTTCTGCTCGGAGCTCCCTCTGGACCTCTGAACTACTCACCCATCTTTAACCTTGAGCCTCGCCACCCGACGGAGAAAACTCATTTCGACCGCTTCTATTTACCATCTTGTTCTTTCAGTTGGAACCCAGAGCTTTTCGCAAATATGAAATGTATAACTTGGAGTGTCTCACCCACTCTGTCCTTTGGCGAAACTGTGTCTTTATACTTTGGAAAATACTTTTACTGTAACATAAATGAAAAGCTATAATCGATAAGGTCGTGTTGGTCAAACAGTTTGAGACAATGCAGTGTAGGACTGACAGGCTAATGGCTGGATATAAAAACCCTGCATGTAGCACTACGGTTTTAAAAATAGATCCAACTTCACTGACAATATTACGTGATATAATATGTATAAAATACATGTAAGCCTCTATCTTTAATGTAATTTGTGCTTGAAGTTGGAAGCTTTAATAACTTTGTGATTATTATTGAGATTTTGGACTTATTTTGTCACGAATGACATAAAATAAAACTCCCATGATGCAATAGTATCTTCGGTGCTGCTCCGTGTGCTACATAGTGCATGTGATGTCTTTTGTTCGGCTGTGTGGATGTGATATCAGCCAGAGTCCATGTGAAACGCTCTCAAGTTATTTCTCATGATTTGCCAAAGACAACACGATTTGGGAGAAATTTCCTCAATAGGAGAAAATCGGCTTACAAAAGAGCACTGGAGCCAACACACACACACACACACACACACACACACACACACACACACACACACACACACACACACACAAAGAAGCACCAGATTAAATCTTTAATAGAACTTAAAGGCAAAATCAGAGGGAGATGAACACTGGGGGCTCAGTGGTATTAAGTAAAAGCAGCGGTTTAGAATAATAGAAAGTATTAAAAAAAATTAATAATATGACTTTCTGTAACACGGAAGCCACGTAAAAAAAAAAGGTAATAAAAAAAACAATAAGATATATGAAAAGGGACGAAGCCTTCAGTCCATACTCTGCGTTAATTACCTCAATATTTCTGCACATCTTCAAGTTTACTGACCTGTGATGGCCACTGCTTGCCAGTGTGTTATCTTGACTCGTGAATGTGAACATCGTTAAAGAGAAAGAGAGGGCGGGAGACAAAGGGAGTCCTCAGGATCTCAAGATAATGAGAACACATCTGTGAAATTGAGCAGTTAAGAGGCTACAGTCGAGTTGAAGCGTGGTATCGATCAGGGCAACAACCGAAGAAACATCCAAAGTGTCAAGGACTCTGTGTCGCAAAGTTCAAGTTCATCCGAGACACGAGTCGGGTGCATTGACGTGCACAGCCCAGACAGGAAGCTCCAGTTTATCTCCAGCTCTCCCCCCACACCCAGTGACGGAGGACGGACGTGACAAAATCCAAGAGACAGCTCTTTGGGGATCAACGGGCAGATGAGCAGCCGGTGATACAATGACTCCATTGTGTTCAGTGTTAATGAAAAGAGTGAAACATATCCACATCTGCGTATGACTCGGTTGTGTCCTTTGACTCGCACATGAAACAAGTCCCTGGAGCAGCCGTCTTCCACCCGCGTGACGTTGTGAAAATTAAAAACATCCTGTCTCAAAGGTTAAAAATACTCTGTGCATTTGTTATGTCTGGACTAGACTGCTGTTATTATCAGGATGGGTTATTAACTCAGTAACAATCCTCCAGTTGATTCTCACTGCAGATCAGATTTCTTCCAAATGATCTTCTCTGCATTGGCTCCCTGTAAAATCCTAGAACTCAAAATGTTTCCCCTTATGTACAAATCCCTTAATGAAGGAGCGACATTGTATCCTTAAGAGCTCGTAGTGCCTTATTGTCCCATTGCACTCTAAACGCATGCCTGTGGTGCATAGAGCCTCTGTAGGGCCTCAGGCTACCAGGCTCCTCTCCTGTGGATCCAGCTTTGGATCCGTGAAGCAGATCGTTTTTCTACATTTAAAGTTAGCTTTAAAACTTTCCCTGTTGAAGCTTATAGTCACAGCTGGCTCTGGTGGGCCCTGCACCCCCCCTTAGTTGTGCTGCTGTGGGCCTAGACTGCTGGGAGAACTCCCATGGTACACAGAGTACGTCTTTTACTTTACTTTGACATCTTTTGAGTATTTTAAAGTACTTGGTCAGGGTGGGGGTGAACATCTGGACATCTGTGCTTTAAAGAAACTACTCTGTACTGTGAATGTGAAGACCACAAAGTCATACAGCTGTCCAATCCAACTGGCCAATCCGATGTTATTTTGCAAATAGAAGAGTTATTAGAAATCATAACGGCACAGCAGTGCTACAAGCTAAATGCATGTGTTAGCATGCTAACATGCTGTTGTTTAGCAAGTCCAGTATAATGTTTATTATGTTACATCAGAGTAGGTTTGCTTGTAGGCGAACCAGCAGATGCTCGCACCAAAGAACTTGGGGTGAATTTAATTTAAAATTAAAAATTAAAAAAATTAAAAATATATTCAGTCCGAACAGATTCAGTGCCATCCCAATGCTAACGATGCAGCTGAAAATGACTTTGGTAAGATTTATTTTCCTGGAAGTTCTTCGCTTTAACAGAGAGACGGCTCATGGCTGTAATGGTGTCAGCTCCTTCTTCTTCCACTTGGCACTAGTTTATTCCTTCAGTTTATCTTTGAGGGAAAGTTTGTTGTCACACTGGTACTTTTCTCTTCATGCTGGTGTCAGCAACAACATCTAATGATAAATAACAAGTCATAGTGATTTATTGTAGCTTGAGTTGGCAATAGTTGGCAACTACAGAGCAAATCCTGCCATTCACCCCCGCCTGCCTTTCCCAGCAGTTCAATCCTCATCAGCCTGGCTATACCATGGAACCAAAGCTCACCAACTCAGCTTGCTACCGCCCGATCAGTGGCCTCCTCCTCCTTCTGCCGCTCTGTGCTGCTTTGCCTTAGCAGAGGATTCTGATCTAAGACAGATAGTTTTACAAGGACAACAATAATCTTAAATGCTCTTCAGTGAGAGGGGGACAGACGTCCTCAGTGGAGTCCACTCAAGTTTATGAGGGACTTGTATGGAAAGATCGACTTAACCACTCCACTGCACTGAACACCTCAACATGTATTAGTGTGGTCATGAATAAATCAGCTGTATAAAGATTAAATTGCAAAGGAACAGTCAACTACATTTAAACAAGAAAATGAACCAAGTAAATTCTTATTATATCTGTTTAAAGCACCACGGAGGTTGTTCTCTCCCCCTTTTCGCTTGTTTGTAAACTAGATCACACAAATAAAAATTAAATGTTCCCATTGAAAGTGTAAAATACAGAATAAAAGAGGGCAATGTTCACAATGACTTCAGGGACGTGTTCATTAACTCTCTAACTTTAACCGAAGTAGATTGTTGCCCAAACTGAAGCACAAGTGGGACTGCGGATGTCTCTGGGCTGACAGCTTTGTGCGCTCGCCGTCCGCCCCAATCACCTCCCGGCGACTCCACTGCTGGTAATGAATGTAGCGCTTCATTCATTCAAGAAATTGCCCCTGAACATAATCCAGCCAGTCATTCCATCCTCTACATAAAAAGTGTTTGCTGCTGCAGTTTTAATCTATAGAAAAGTAATTTCTGGGAAAATGTGGGTTGAATATTCTCCCCTACTTCCAGCAGCGTATTATATATCCATGTAAAAATATTAATTATGGCAAAAACAGGGACTTTAAATTGGTAATAAGATCAGCAAACGAAACAAACAATAGTTTTTAAATCACTGAACAGAATAACATAATATTTGAATATGAGAAAATAGTTGACAAAACAACTTCTGCCCTCTGTTCTTAATGCTGTGTGTGGAGCCCTGGTTTCTGTGGCACCATAACTAACTGCGGGGTCCAGCGATGCCTCAGGCCTCCTATTACTGTTGACTTATAAACGTAACAAACCTATAAACATGTCGGCAGTTTGATGAATACAAGGAAACAAGCTGGAAAAGATTAAAGTTTCTTCGCCCTCCAATGAATCACAGTGTTAATATAACCGCTCTGATTTCTTTGCTCGCTCGGCCTTCGAGGTACGATTTGTCCACAAGTGTAATTGAAAGTTTAATCAGTGATAAATTAATCTACTTATCATATCCACCCATTTCTCTTCCTTGTAGCTTCATTAAGCATCAACTTTTTTAATAGGCCCCGTGAATGGTCGGGCCTGACCTCAGGTGTGAGTTCACACGGCACTGAGGTCCAAACGCTCAGGTGTTTGTCCTTTGTCCTGTTTTCAGGTTTCCAAGGGTCAAATTTGTTTTTCTATCAGGTCTAATTAAACATCCTGTCTCCCCGACATGCAACGGTGACACATGTAGTGCCAATTGCCTGACAGCAGCCGACTTCTTGGGCTGAGGTTGAAATGATCAATGTGATTCTACAAAAACACCTTACGAATAATTAGATTTGGAAAGAACCAACTTCACCCCCCCCCCCCCTTTTTTGTCCGAACTAATCTCTATAAATTGATTTTGCATGTGAATGTGCAGAATCTGTAGGTGAAGGGCATGTTTTTGTGGCTATAAGCCTTTTGGTTGTGTTTATTCTACTATGACCAATCACGTTTGAGCAGGCTTTGGTAAAACAGTCCATGTGGGGAGGTGGGAACACATTGATAGAAATGAACCAGCTATCTGCTTTTTTAATTAATCTACATTCATAGAGACACCTGCTAATATAACACCTTCAAAAAGTATCACTGTGTTTTGTGTGTAGTAGAAACGTTCGCCTTGAGTGATATAAGAAACGAATCAGACTGTAAACGGTCGATGGTTCACGGAACCTGACTCTCGGCCGGGAGATCTGCTGTCTGCACCGGAAACCCAAAGATATTGGCCGTGGTCCCAGAGGTTGGACGATAAACCAAAACAGCAAGTGTGAAAGGTGCCTCGGACCACGATCCGGTCAAATGGAAAAAGAAACAGCCTGTCTGGCATCATCTGAATATTTCTAATACAGGAGAAATACTGTTGACATTATTCTTAAAATAACAAAACCATCTACTAGTGTGCATTACAGAAATAATATAACATCACTGTTATGTTATATATCAACAGATGTGTGATAGCAACGAGTTCTGCCATTTGTTTCCCTCTGGAGAGTTTCATAGGACTAGAACATGTCTGTTAAGTAAGAGAGGCAAGTTATTGGTCAGATTCTCGAAGGCTACATGGGGAAACAGAGATATTGCTGCCGACTGTTTATCTTTTGCCGAGACGGTTAATCCAGCTCAATCTGTCTCTCAAACCAGATGGAACGTTGCACACAGCGTCTTGTGCAGTGAATGAACTTACAGTAAGAGGAAAGTGCCAGTGGGCCGTCACAAGGAGACGAACCACTTGATGGCGTCGTCGTCTGCCAAGATGAACTCCATGAACAATTCACTTTGCCTCAGGCGAGCCGAGCCCTCCGTTACCCTCACTTCTCCAAAACAATCCCCATATTTAGAATGCCTCGCACTAGGCCTGGTCTGTTTTCCCCCTCCATTCCTTCACATTAACAATCCCATTCAGTCTGACGGGGCCTGTGCTGCCAAGTCAACCGGGCTGTGAGGTTTAACAGGAGATTCACCTCAATCTCCCTCTAAACTCTGTGGGTATATTATAGTTTAACATCCAGATGCGAAGTCTAAATCTAAAACAGAGGGTCGTGCAAAGTAGATATTCTTTCATTTGAAAGCAAAGATGTCAAATATTAGCTGTATATCAAACTCTCCAGCCTGCACTGTGGTGAGGACGTTACTACATTCTGAGTAATGTGTTACACTGTGTCTGCGATTCAGTTTTTTTTTTCACAAATTTACACGCTGGAGCCACATTATCCTGCGATTCTGTGGCTTACTGGCTCCTCCACCGAGTGCAGCAGGCCGACATTAAGCCTGTTTAGTCCTGGGAGATTGACCTTTGAAGTGCACACTGAACTGTGAAGCAAGGCAGATGATTAAATCAGAAAGCTTGTCTTAGCTCGTCATCACAACAGTGAACATTGGGAAAATAAAAAGTCGAGATTAAAGCAGCGCAGCACAAATGAAGAAATGGCTATTGACATTATTGATTATGAAACCACCAAAACCCTTTTTTTCCCCAGGCGCCATTCTCCGTTATGCAACATGTTTGCCTGCGCTTTTCACGTCATAACTTGCAGAGATAGACCCAGTTGACCGACAGCAGTCTTTGAAGGGCTTCGGTTTCTCTGGGCATTCTGTGTTTGATCGGAAATACTTGGCATTTTCGATGCACAGCGTTTTGAGTCTGTCGGCACTGCCAAGTTATTCCAGGGCTGGAAGCACGGGGCTCTGACTGGGAGTCTGGGACAAACGATGGGTTTTAGTGGAGCTATAGTTTCATATGTGTCTGATAGGCTTTTCCAGATTGACTAAATTACAGTCAAACTAGTTTTAGACACTAAAATCAGTTTTGCCGTTTACCTGCAAAAATAACCAAAGTATAAAGAAGAAGTTTTAAAGGTTCCCACTGGTGAAAGTGAGGGAAAATGTATTTATGTAAAAAATAAGGTGATTTTCCATTTTGACTTGGAGAGCTTCGAGTTTGAAATACTTGACTATGTATCAGTCAAAATCAATAAGATCTGGTTAAGTATTAAATTCTGTGTATTTTAAATCAGTCAGATACCTTTTTCACACAGAGGTTTTCAATCAACTCCTGAAAGGACAGATTACGTCTCTTTAATAAAGAGAAAACTAGCTGAATGGAAACCAAACACTTTTCTGTGAAGTACAAATACTGACACACAACACTTGAATGATTTGAGCAGAGCTCGGCTACGACGCATCAAAGTGTAGCTTTCAATATCATACTGATATTAAGCAAGAAGTTATATATATATTTTTTAGATAAAAAATATATTTGTGCGTTTTGTTGTGATTTATTTGGCTTTGTGAGACGATTTCGGTCGTGCTGTGAGAGTCGTCACTTTGCCATCAAAGTTAATCTGCCATCTGAACACAAGATAGATTAAATGTGAAATAACTTCTCAGACGCTTTTCATATTCCGGATTATACTTTTCACATTTGCCCTCTAAATCCCAACACACATTTGCAGCCTTTTTGCCTTTGTCCAGGAAGTAGCTTTCCTTCTGCTTCACTGTCTCTCTGCATCTGCCCGAAAACAAACGTGCTGTTTGTCTGTTATGTTTGCATGACTTAACTCCTGCACATCCATGCAACACCTCCCTCCCTCCCTCCCCTCCCCTCCTCTTCCTCATCCCATTCTCATTTTTTCTCATCCTGGATTGGCCTTGATTTCCCACATCTTCTACATTTCACCTCCCTCCTCCGTTTCATTCTCTTTCTCTTGCAGTAAATCCCTCGCTTCCTCCACCTCTTCACCCACTGCAGCCTGAGGGTTTTCAGAAACTGTTACATAATGCACTTCAAATTATCACATTACATGTATTATGAATACGGGGAGGCGGGGGGGTATGTGAGGCAATACGGGATTTGATGAGGAATAAAGGGACGAAATTGCTGATCACTTGCTTTGCAGATTAAATCCGTTCAATCTATCGTGTTGATGGTTATTGAGATTAAAGAGAACTGTTCTATCAGTTTCTGTGTGTGTGTGCACTGATATGTGCAAACTTGTGCTACTGAATCATCCCCCCCGTCTCAGCACTAAAGTCCTGATAACAACTGGGTGATTCTGATGACACATGACAGTAGTTCTTACATTGTCTCGGCTGTGCCTCTTCCCTTTAAAAGGCAGCATCACTCTCCTTCCTCTCATTGTGTGGGATTTCTGTCCTTTTCCTCTATTATCTAAATGTTGGGCTGTCTTCCTCTATTTTATAGCCTGCGTCCAGGACATTTTTCTCTTTTGAACTCCTTCCAAACCATTCCTTCTGCATCTTTCTCTATATACCCTTGCTACTCTCCGCCTGTGCCGGTCGGAGCTCCTCCTGTTTTCTTTCTCCAGCTGTCTTCATTTGAAGGAATTACAGGAGTCATGCTTCACCCAGATGATACAAGACAGCGTCTGGGCATAGTTCAGGCAGAAGCAGACTCTCTGAGCACTTAAACCTGCTGAAAACATCCCCAGTAGTCATGTCTGACCTTCACTTCTGCCTAAATACTCACTGAGCAAAAAAAGAAAAACAGTAAGACCAGATGATGAAAGAATTATATGGCAAACCCTCAGCACATACAGAAAATCCCCCAAAGCCCCACAGACGCTCTCCTTGCATGCATTATAGATCAGTGGCAACTCCGCTCCCTATGGATTCTACACAAAACTACATGATGAAACCAGAGTGGCCAGCATTTGCCACAATGGGATGTATAACAAGATGTCAAATTCAATTTTCAGTGCGCAATTCCAAACGATTCAATATCAAAATACATTGATGAAGTCGAATCGAAGTAGCAACAGAGCCCCTGTGTCTAATCTCTTCCCCTTTTTTCTTTTTGAGCTACAGCTTAACACTTTCCATTTCCATTCCTCTTGCACAGTGATCTCCCCACTTCTCCCCACTGCTGCCTTTTCTCCATCTCCTCTGTTACGCACATAAAGAAGGTTCCAGTGCGGTGCGTGGTACGAGCCGGCCGTGCATCGGAAAGCTGAGAAAACTCCTCAGAATTAAAAATAAAAGGTCTGATCTGACAACCTGTCCCGTTTTGATTTTAATGAATTAAAATCAAACACCCCAGTGGCCCCCATGGCCAAAGACCTTGGTCAAGAGCATCAATTATGGGTTGAGTCCAGGAAGAGTCAAGGATCTGAGGATGCCTACTGGGTCATGGTGAAAATTAGGAGCATAACTATGTTTCAAAAGTAATGAGCAGAATATTAAAATCCAGTCTAACCCTAAGTGCTGAAAAGAAATTCCAGATCAGGATCAGGGGCTTTCTTCCAAACTATGATTGTAAATGGTCAATGCATCCTGCATGCGTCCTGAGATCTGCTCAAACCCCATTCGGAGGTGATCTTGAATGTTCGTGGCCACATTCTTTCACTGTGACAAAATGGCCCTGGGTCAGAAATGAAAGACCACCTGCTCACCTGACGTCTCTGACCCACTACGATTTAAACATATATATATATATATATATATATATACGCTTCTCAGTGTCCATGCATTGATTTGTTTGTAGACAAACTACCAACCCTGACCACCACATAATGACTGATACCTTTTTATAAATTAGTAAAATCTTTGTTAATAGCTGCACACATTCATTCATTCAGTCCATCCTGACTCTGCTCGCTCTCTTTCTCTCTATCTCTACCACGCAACACAAATGACGTACGTGATAATTTACACATAGAGGACGGAAGTGAGATCCGATCACAAGAGCTCACACTGACCACCTGTCATGTGATCACCAGGTCGGAACACAGACTAACATCCATCCATACACTTGAGATGTTAGTGATGCTGGAATAACAGGAGTTAAACTGAGTAATCCAGTGTTTTTAAACCACTGAAACCAGGGATACATGTTATTTATATCCAAAAGAGAAACAAAATTAACTTCCTACTATTTGCATGCACCCTGCACCGCCTTTTTTCCAGTATATTCAATGTTGTTTTTGTTGCTTTTCAGATTTGTCTCTAATAGTTTGTAGCAAAACCTCAGCAAGATGGAAGTCCCATGATGCTCTTGGAAAGCCGAATGCCTAAAATGTAAAGTTGCGAAAGATAAACCAAGTGTGACTAAACTAAAAAGCCGATAATGCCCAACAGCAATTCAATTTCTCTCTCCGTCTCACCTTTCTCACTTTTCATCAGTCACGCATGCAAACTTATTTGCAGATTTTTGCTCCCACTAACACTATTTACCTACAGAAACTCAAAATCCATTTGTAACCGTGGTGCTGATGTTGGATGGAGAATAAATCTGCCTCCTCAGTCGTCAACAGCAGCTGTCACAAGCCATATCCTCATCCTTAAGGGCCTGTGATTAAAGGATTAATCGCAGTATCAAACCCGATCGGACACAGACGTGGAGAGGCTCCTGATCAATGGGGCAGATTGAGCTACTGCATTGCTTCCCCACTTTTTGTGCTTTTAGAAATAAACTCATCATCATAGAGTCTGTGAGATCAGGTGATACTATTTGAGCAGCTTATATCTCTGACTATGACAATTTATATTTTGATTTTAAAAAAAAAGGTCACACGGTTGTTGATCACGCTTCGAGCAGTGAAAAGTGACCAATTGAAACCTATAGACTTTGTTTCAGCTTCAGTTTAACTCAGAGTTTCGATGGAATTCTTTTGAAATAGAAGGAGGCACCTCTTCCTTTTTATGATTCATCCAGACTCTCCTGTGCTCTGCTTTCATTATTGTGATAATTCAGTCAGGTGTACATTTGATTACTCCGACAGCTGTAAGTTTTATTATTCTGTCAGGTGCTACATTGCTGTGAGGCTGTTTAACAGTCATTTCCAGTCCATTACTGGGAGAGTGGCTGGACTCAAATGGAGAAACCCCAGAACTGAGGCCCAAGGTTTCATACAAAAATTCAAAGATGGGCTTAACAAAGGGATTTCTAGATTTTAGTTCTTACTCTAACACAGTTGAATAGTAAAGAGTCCAGGTCCGAATCAGTTCTCTTAGTTCAGAGGCAGGTGAGGAATCCAGAGTCAGAGTGTGGCTGAGCGTGGCTGGCAAACAGAGAGGTTGATGATCAGGACATCAGGTCGAACAGGTCCTCAACTACTGCAGAAGCTTGTTTCTTGGGTGAAGGAGGAGCAACAGACTTTTGCTACACTTGTTAAACTCTGAGGATGCGAGTATATTGAACTTAAATACGATGACGTTTGACGTTGTGTAATTTCCTGAATCCGATTGTGATGTGTTTTAAATCTGTTTCATTCAGTGTTTGATGCCGTGACTCAAGCCTCCGTACGCGGGGTGGCCCACGCAACCTGCTGAGCAAGTTTAAACTTGACCTAGTTGACTTCAACCTACTACCATTTTAAGGTTAGATAACAAATGCGAGGCTGAGGCTTGATTTGAGTGTTTCAGCTCTTTGTCGTCAGTGTCTGGAGAACTTTCATTGTACAAAGTATTCTGATTCAGGTCCTTGGCCTTGTGAACCTTCTATTTTCAAGTTTAAGTCCAAACAGTGGAACAAGAACTGGATTATCAACCAGGTCAAGTGGGAAACACTCCATATATAATGGAAACATAACTCAACTTGGTCACAAGAATGACTAACAGTAAATGGCCGTGATTCGAACCATGAATCAGTTGCTGAAGACTGATGCACCCACACTTGCATCAGATTTTAGGCAAAGTTTACTGAAAACTCACGTATCACATCTAGTCTCTATTGTTGACATCTTCAGATCTCGGGTACTGTGTTGTTTCGGGGTGTCTGGAGAAAAACTGCCATGTACAGTGAGGGTCAACAGGGGGCCCCATCGACATGTTTCCCCCCCCAGGGCCCTGAAGGAGCCAATGCACCGAGAACAGGCGAATACAGTTTGCTCAATATGCAGCTGCTGCGTTCAATCGCTGACAACTCAGCTCAGCTGGGCTTAGGTGACAAGAGCACATTTCAACACAACTGTACTGTTGTACTGTTCTGTCACCAGAACCTCGACTCAAAGCTTCGCCAACAGACGCTTTCTAGTTGGAAAAGAGTTTGTCTTTTTTGGGGGATTTCAGCGGGATTGACTCTGAAATACAGTAACTTGTAGAACGTGGTGAGATATTTCTATATGTAAAAAATAGGAATAAATAGAGGCAGTGTTGTCGTAGATCACTGTCACAAACACATTGGCATTAAAAAAAAGTTACCTTCCAAAAGGCAGCAGCATGAGGAAACACGACATCCGAGGAAATAACCGAATGGCTTCTCAAGAGAAAACTGTTCTCAGCTTTTATTGGAATGGACGTGAGCCCGCTTGTCTCATCTGGTCTCATTTGGTCTCACCTGGTCACACCGGAGCAAACTGGTCACTTTCTAAATGGTTTCACTTTCTCTCCTCAAAGAAAAATCGAAACTTGATTCACTTAACTACGACTGTAGAACAAAATTGTCGACCACTCAGACACAGAGATTGGAACAGATTACTCTGCTGTTGCTCGGTTTGTGTGAGATGCATGCTGGGATGCTTCTTTACATGAACGGTAAGTTCGAAACAGTTTTTGTGCTGATGTGACAAATCGCGAAAAACAGGCCTTGGTTTGATTGTTTCAGGACCTTGGAGAGAGTCAGTGTTTCAGCACCACGAGCAGAGGCGACAGCGGTCGGACGTGAAACGTCTTTTCTTATTCATTATATTTGTAGAGAGGCTTTAGAGAAAAGTACCTGGAGAGGGAATGGGAGCGGGAGGGGAAGGGGGGGGGCAGATATCATGTAAATAAAGTCTCTTTGAAGAGAGTCTCCGTAATGTGTGATCCTGTCTAACTCTCTTTGAAGGTTTGCAACACCTAAGCTCCTTCAAAGGCAAATCTCAGGGGACGGAAACCTCTGCCCCACACCCCTGTACCGGGTGATTGTGACACAGTCATACACACATTTTGTTTTGCACACGAAAACACAATATCACAATTAGATATGTCTATACATGGCACTGTACTTTGCTGCATGTGCTTTATGTGGTTTTGCATGGCAGCCACGCACCAAAGCTTTTGTTTTAAAAATTTCAATGGACTAATGGCTCATGTGCGTCAGACCACTCGTCGCTGTACAATAGCACATAATGAGGCAGCGAGATTGTTCAATTTAACATTGAGATCTTTGAATATACACTATAAGGGGGGAGGGCAGGAAGATAAAGTGCAATCCTAATTCAGCTCAGTTACGTGACCAGCACGCTGTCATATTTACAACGGTGTAGAGTTTGCATGTATCTCCACTGTGGGTAGGTGAGAATAAGCAGAGTTAGTCATCACCCATAAACCCAGCATCTGATGAAATATTGGAGCGGCAGCAGGTTACTGCCATAGCAGGGACTTATGCAAAGCTACGACAGCAGTAGTGGGTAAATACGCCATCACCCTCTGCTCCTACTGTCGCTGTTCTTACACTGCTGTCAAGTCAGGTGTTTTCTGTTTTGTTTTTTTTCCCTTTCCAAACTGTTGAGTGGGTTGTTTCAATCTACAACAGCCGTCCTCTGAGTTCACGACTGTGGGTTCAGCGTGGTTTCTGAACCGCTGAGTGGGCAGTTTGAGTTGGGAGAGATCAGCTTCAAGGCAGAAATGCACAATGCGAGTGGCCGTATATGTTTAAGGGGCACTCTTCCCTGATGATGTCCACTAAAGGAAACTGATAGATAGATAGATAGGGAAGGGATAACACGTAACTTCTAAGAATACCTCAAAGATTTTTAATTAACTGTGGTCTTATCTGGTCTATTAGTTCTCTGGGGGGCAAACTGTAGATGTGATTAAATGAAAGATAACTCAGGTGTCTCTGTGCAGACATGTATACTATTCTGGAATGCAAAAATGTACTGTTGAGCCCTTTGGTTGTTCTAACGGTTCTAATTCAGCAAAAAAGTAAATCAACATTATCACCCTTTCTCCAATAGCCACGCCACGACCGCATCCTCTTCAAAGCACAAAAGCCACTTGAATCAGGCTCTGTGAACACACAAGCGTGTTTTAACCAAAGGGTAAACGTGATCACGGTACAGAGTATGATCTTATCCAACATAATGACTTCAGTAGAAGAGTATTAATGCGTGTGGTGCAAGACAAAACCTGCCACAGTTGTTGGATTCCCACAGAGGTCATGTAGCTGTGCGCTCTCGCTCTAGTGTACGTGTTCCAAAGGCTTCACTTGTCTCTATGCAGGACTGAAAATGAAAAGCAGCGCGAGATAAATGTGTTAAATGTGCTCTCTGGTTAAAACAGCCGACTATGTTTCTTCTCTGTTGTTTCCACTGGAGATGAGAAAAACCTGGTCGCTGTGCACACAGATACTGATAAAAAGGAACTTTGTAGATTGTGGTGCAAACCAATGAAATCACACTTGACATATTGCTCCCGACTTCAAAAATTCATTCCTTCTTTCTTAACCTTGTGAATTCCATTTTTACCAGCTTCAAAAAATAGATAACCTTGGTTCAAGGCGGTTCAGAGCTGTGACAAAACTGAACCTTACCTAAACCTTAAAAATAAAAAAGTCAACCCACTCGACGTAGGGTGCAGAATGTGGGAGTGTTTCTCTGAAGACAGGGCTGCAGCAGCGTTCACGGTGCTCATCCATGACTGAATTACGTCTAAATAACAGGG
Organism: Verasper variegatus; assembly: GCA_026259375.1. NCBI lineage: Eukaryota > Metazoa > Chordata > Actinopteri > Pleuronectiformes > Pleuronectidae > Verasper > Verasper variegatus. Next base: position 4,310,681 of record CM048051.1, read on the forward strand.
AGAAAAAACGTTTTCCTGCAAGAGAACAAATAGACGCGATGGTTCATAATGTCCTCAGATGAAAGATTGTAGTTGTTTTGGTTTGTCCTCGGGGAATTTTACACTTCTGCTAATAAGGAAGAGAGATTTCTGGATGCATCCTGATTTTACAGAAAATGCTAATAAATGCATGTTTCCTGTCCTAATTATTGTCTGAAAAAGACCAAAATAGCCAGTCAGCAGAGTTCAATGCATAACACATCCATCCTGAGAAGTTTACAATCTCAAGCATTTTCTTAAAAATCAGGGGGAGAATTATTTCATTAATTTGTCAGTATATATAAAATCGACGAGGGGTAAGATGAAGCACTAAACCAATAACGTTTCCTTGAAAGGCTTTAATGTTTAATCAGGAGAGAGTTGAATTACAACCCCAGGAGTAGTTTCCTTTTTCCTTTTTACCTGAAGCGACGGTTCTGTGAAAGAGCACCATGTTTTTTTGATTCGACTTCATGCTTCACTGTAGCTGCAGGAAGCCTCCTGGGTAATTTCACACATGCGCATCTAAATGGGTTCATCAACGGCATTGTTAAAAGGGACTCACCTGCACTAATGAACCAGCAGTTGTGAGTCAGTGTGAACTTTCACCAGACACAAGAGACGCCCTGGTATTCTAACAGACATGGTGTCTATCAACCTCTTCCTATGGATCTGATGAAACTGTGAAGACCAACAGCAACGAGCCTCCACCACACTAAAGATACCAGGTATCAGCAGGTCCACCAGCAGCCATGTGTCCTCTCAAGATGCCCCTCACATGCCCACAGTGCAAGAAGAAGCTTGTCTATGTGGAGGACAGGAGCAAGTTGACACAATAATCCAACATTTAGCCGAAACCATATTAATTAACTTGAAAGATGCTCAAAATGCACAAAGTTGGGTCAAAGTGTGCGCAAAGGTCCAAATATGAAACGTGAAGAAGCAGCTTATAGGAAGAATATGGAAGCAAAACAAACGTGACAAACATTATGATGAAAATTCTAAGTAAAGAACATGTGGAAGTTAAACAGAACAAAATTCACCTTTCCCCAAATTACGAGTTGTTATAGGTCATGATCTCTAATCAGCAGGTTAACTTATATAAGTTCAAGCTACATCATTGCAAAGGTACAAAAGCTCCTACCCGCGTTCCTCAGCTTGCGGTTCCTGAACACCGAGATGATCACCAGCAGATTCCCCAGCACGTCCACCACCGTGGTGAAGATCAGCACACAGGCCAGGATGGCTATGACCCAGGCGGGGCGGGCGCTCCCCTCCGTGGCCAGTGTGCGCTCCAGCGGCCCCAGCCGTGGCTCTGTCCGGTTCCTTATGAGCGTGAATGTGTCCGGCATCACTGGCCCGCAGCCTCACGCTGCTCGCCCGAGTCCCAACTGTGCGTTTACGTCCCGCAGGTACAGCCGGCACCGGTGTGTCCTGGACGGAACATGGAGCGCACCTGGGTGCCCCCCCCACCCCCCGCCCCCCGCCCCCCCCGAGCTCCACCAGGCAAATCCGCAACTTAAAGCCAATTCGAGTTACTTGATATTTGCGTGGAGATCACGCGTGACCTACATAAAGTTACACGGAGTCTTGGCTTTATTTACCTCCGCGCAAAAGTCAACCATCCATGTGACACGCAAGGATCAGACACGCGGTGGTGCCACTCCTCCTCCTCCTCCTCCTCCTCCCCGGTGAGGAAGATGTAGTTATTTGTCCTTTAGAGCATGTTCCATAGAAGAAGGTGCAGACCAGTTATACATCAAGTCTCCATCCTCTCGACGCGTCCCTGTCTTGCTGGTTGGCATCTCCAACTCCCATCAGTCCGCATGCACCCACGTTGGAGAGGGATGGGAAACAAGCAGACGGCTATTCCCTTGTTTTTTTAAATGTCAAATCATCGCTCCGCCGCGGGAGTCTCTCCGATTTCATTTGCTCTTCTCCGAACCAGAAGCGCAGGAGCAAATTGTCTTCATGAACCAGTCGAGACGTCCTTCCTTTGCGCGGACCCGTACGACGCAGCCGCGGCGCCGCTGTGCGTGGCGAGGCGGCTCTGTGGCAAATCTCACGGAGGAGCGCAGCGGGATGTGGAGGAGCCCACGGAGCGAGAGAATCAGCCTCTCACCAACAACACACGCACACCTCCGACTTGTGCTCCCCCCCCCGACCCCACCCCCACCCTCCCCTCCCCTCCCCTCCCCTCCCCTCCTCTCCTCTCCTCTCCTCTCCTCTCCTCTCCTCTCCTCTCTCTGTTTCCGACTTTCTCATCCCCCACCACCAGCTCCACCGCCGAGGTCTGCGTGCAAACAACGACTTCCCCCGATGTCCCACTGCCTGCTCCCTGCGTGACACCCCCCACAATCTGTGTTTGATGTCAGCTCGATGCTCCGAGGGGCATTAATTGTACACACGGCGGCGGGTCCAATCAGCGGCTCCGGGACTGGTTCTATGTGGAGCACTTCTCACATGCAGGGGGACATTTTGAGAACAACATTGAAACACAACAATAACACTGGTCTTTGTGAGATATGAGATCAATTCTGTTACATTTTCAAATTTTAGGGGTTCATTAAAACCTTCAAAAAAAGTGATTCATGCTTCTATTTCACCTTGACTGGGTTATTGTAATGCTGCTGGGTTTCAGTGGTTCCCAATCTAGGGCTCTGGACCTGCTGGGTGGTCATGAGACAACAGTGGGTTGAGCCATGTGAAATAAATGGCACTATGGTAGAGTAAGTTAGCCGCAGCCTATAAGCTAATGTTCATCTGTTTTCACAAATGATTGAGTAGAATGGAAGTGATCACCTGAGGAAATCACACTGTTTTTAAATCATCCCTCAAAACTTACCTTACCTACCGAATGGCTTTTACTTGATTGTTTTTAGTTATTGCTTTTGTTACTTTTATCCACTTTTTGTTTGCCATTAGTTTTAAATAATGTATAAATAAACGTATTATTATTATTATAAGACTTGTGTTCATGCATTCATCTTTAAAAACACACACATGATGATTATTACCATAAAAAAACAACTGGAGAAATATCCCGGGAATATTTCATTTGCAAACACAATGCACTATTCATTAAGCTGCGTGCCTCCACCTTGGTGCCATTTCTGGGCTCTGGACCATGATTCACTTTGTGCACAGCCGTGCACTCAGAGCAAGTGGAGGTGGTAGTCTAATCCCATTCATCTTGATGTGGGTAACTGGTGGCAATGATGCTTTCGAACTCTCCCTCAGATCCAGTGGATTCATCTGTCATCGATACCGTCAGTGCGGGTGGTGACACATTGAGGCCAGCGCCAATTCACTTGTTTAGCTCCTCGCTGCATGGTCGCATGGCTGCAGCGGATGCCCCGGAGCCGAGCAGCAGTGGGAACAGATTAGAGCAGCCCGGTGTCAGCCTCAGAGCAGGGTGATATGTTCCACAGGCCCTGATGTGATGACCAAGGAGACAGACAGTTGTGGCTGTAAGGTCACACACAGCCACACACTGACGCACACAGTGAACACACACACACACACAGTTTGAAACAATCTCAGTAGCAGGGACAGACACTGAGCGAATGCTTAAAAACCTCACACTTTAAGAAAAACACTGCATTGATGGTACAAAAAAAACTAAACCTAAATCTGCTAATTGAAAATGACAAAGCTTATGCTGTGCTGACAATAGTGAACATGCTTCACAGGCTCTGTGTGTGTGTGGCTGCTCCGGAAGAACCTTCAACAATCTTTAAGCACTCGAGCACATTCTTGTGGAAATAAAAAGCCGATGCTTCCCGTGTCGACACCGTCCTCCACAGGAACCCAGTGATGTGGCTGCTCCACGTGCCTCTGCTGTTTCAGCCGTACCTCCTAAAGGGGAAAGATATTCTTTTTTAATCATAATTGATGGTGCAGTCTTTGTTGGCCAACCCTCTTAGAGCCGTCGTTCCGCAGAGAGTTTAGTTGAAATCACCAGATGGTACCAACAAACAAAAAAATGTCTGGAGAATAAACTGCAAAAGAAGATAAAGGAATAAAAAGCTCTGCAATACTGTGGGGATATAGTTCTTTCCCTTTTTTGGAGAGTGCCTTTGGAAAAAAATAACCTTATTTGTATTGCAGTCATGGACACAAAGGCATCTAATCTTTTAGTGTCACACCTTATTGAGATGAGAAACAGGTTTGGAGGAGAAAGACGATGCAGTCTTGAATGGGACTCAGGACGGATACAGCTTTTGAAAATACTGCAGTTCACTATACCAAAATGGAAATTCTGGTACTATTCAAATCTGTGTGAGGAAACAACGATAATCCGGTGATTGTTGGCGTTAATTTACTGTGCTCTGTTTGGAGCATGTGTTTTCTGTAACAGGGTGAAAATGTTTCAAGATTTTTAGTGAGCGTGATCCTCTTCATTGGTCTATCAGTTTATAGCATTCACCACCGCAGCTCCATACACTATCCGATAGATTGTCATGGTCCTCAGAGGATGAATCTTGACATGAATGAGTCCCTCATGTTTCCTCTATTGCCGTTTTTGACATTTAAAAATGATCACAACAACTTTTCTTTTCCATTATAGCACAACGATGAGAAACTCTTCTCTATCAAGGGAAATTTGAATTTTCACAACATCACTTCTCGGGCGAAGCTATGCAGAAAAAAACAACTGCAGCTGTAGTCCAGAGTCGCTGATCGTTCCCTACCTCTGCGTTAGCGCCACCAGCTGGTCAGGGTTTTCACTCATCCTGTAAAATGTCTCTCCATGACAGATTGCAAGATCACAAGACAAAGACATTTGTGGTCCTCAGAGGATGAATCTATCCCTCCTCATGCCAATGATCCACATGGCGTTTGGGATGAAAGTGTTGCTGTGCCAGAGTCAATCCTCACAGAGCTGCCAGGATTACTGCAGACGTTTACTACTGTTGTGTTACACTTCGGTAAATAAACCACATTTACCACTGCTCAGTTATATTCAACTAATAACAACCCATTTTAAGATGATCCTCCTCCGTCATTGCACCTCCTCATTAGAGGACCACTCCAATGGACCGAGAAGGAGCTGCAGAATGTCGGGACCAAATTGTGCTTAGTCCAACTACCAGTTTAATCAATCAGCTGTTCTAAACTATATCTCTGAATGATTTGACATTTATTTCTACAAATCCCTGACTAAGCTTTTTAAAGAAAAATGTAAAAGAGAAAAAATGTGATCACTAAACCGCAGAAAAGATAGTTTGTGAAGATAAAAAGTTCATAAGCCCTCTGCATATGTTCCTGGATTTGTGACCTACTGTAGCTTTTTAGTGGTGAGAGATTGTTTTTTAAGAATCATAAGAAATCACACTGTATGACAATTGGTTTATCTATCAACCCATTTTCTGAAAGTCTGAAAAGCTTGTGAATGATGCATTTAATTTGGTGGGAATAGGACGAACCCACAGAGAAGTTGGACGATAGATGATCCTTTTGGACAGCGAGTCAAAGATGTTTAGGACAAAGGTGCTAGCTGTAGATCTCAGTGGTACATCTGCAGTAAAATGATTTTATTTCAAAGTGTTCAAGTGGCATATTTCAGGTGTAATAGCAAGAATTTCATTTGGAGGTTTGCAGTCTCCACCTTCGTGCTGTGTGTTGGTGTCACACTCCACTATAAAGGTTACAACCACAGGATATCACAAGTTACACAATTTAACAAGGACCTTGTAAAAGTCTCACAGTTGTCGCACCTTCAGCAAATTAAGATGCTTATTGTGCTGGCGAGCACAATAATAAAAAAAACCTTGATGATTAAAGCACAATATGCAGCAGACCTCCTTTCTTTCACCAATCTCAGCAGCCTTGAGGGTGACGGCTCACCGGCTCCTCAGAGCTGAGGCAGATAACGAGCTGAGCTCCGAGGCCCACAATGAGGTCAGATTTCTCCTCCACATTTTGATCCATCGTTCTGTCTCTCAGCTCCGTTAAAGGCGGCATTTTATTACTGAGATCAGAACAAAGTGGGGAGCGTTGTAATAAAAGTCCAGCAGCAGTAACACTGACGGCCCCTGTCAAATCAGCCCATCAGGGCTCAGACCAAGACTTTTTGAAGGTAAGATAAACACATACTAGATAACGGGACTCGGCTCTTTTTATCTCTCATACGTTTACATGATATTAACCCTTTGAAGACATGAATACGGCATTTTCTGTTTACCTTAACCCGAATAAGGTCATGCTCAGAATAAGCTGAATTCAGAGTAAGACATGCAGGAGAATTCTGACCTTAGTCAAATGAAAACATGTTGGAGTTCTCACAGCATTTTCAGTCATTGACATGTACGTCAGTTACCAACTGCTTGGCGACACATGCCCTGAGTGTTACCAAGATGCACAAGCTATCAATCTGTCAATCCTTTCCGTGTCCGGGACAGGTGAGGTTTCCCGTGTTGAGTCAAATTAAGCCGCAGCAACATGACGAGGGCTGTTCGACCCCATCCAGGTCTTCTCCAGGTTCAAACTCAAAGGTGGAAAACGGACGGTCTTCCTCTTCAAAGTTCATCCTTTAACAACACTGTCGCTTGTTTACCAGAGATTTCATTTCTTTCAGTCTCACACGACTACTATGATTTCTGCAGCTACAGACTCGTCATTCTCACAAGAAATATGTGTGGATAATGAAATAATTCTCTTTGATTCATTTCAGATGGCTCTGAAACACATTAACGGGAATATAAATGCAATATTCTATTCGCAACTCCTGTGAACACCATAATCAAAAATAATGTCTTCTTCTTTATAGGGTCAATCGGAATATCGTTAAATGTGTAAATGTGCTCACTGCATTTTATGCAGCTTGCAAAAAGTGTCTGTGGGGAAAAAAAATACAACAACGTCACGTTAATGTGACATAATCCAACGACATTTATGCACTTTTATTGTATAAGAAAAATAAACTCCAATAAAGCCCAGAGTGTGGGCGGCTGGCCCTTCTCACACGTTGCAGTTTTGCAGGCATATGTCAGAGGATTGGTTTAGTAATAATCTGTGGACACTGCAGGGGGTGGGTGATGGGTGGAGGGTTGGTATACACAGCTTCCTCCGCTCAGGGCAGCTTTCTGATGTGAATTCATAACGTCATATATGGACGTGACCCCTTCTCGCTCAATTTGCCCCCCCCCCCCCCCCCCCCCGCTATAGCTTCGTTTTAGCAGTGGAGGCGTTTACTTCTGATTATGCCCCTAAAAGTATCCCTGAATAATTCATGTGATCAAATTACTCGAAACACTGACTGCATCGGTATCCATTATGATCATGTTTACATGCACGTATACATGGCTGTGTGTGTGTGTGTGTGTGTGTGTGTGTGTGTGTGTGTGTGTGGGGGTGTGGGTGTGTGTGTGTGTGTGTGTTATCCAAGGCAGATGTTAGACCCATAGATTAGGTCTGGCTTGGTGTGTAATCCTGGTGTTACTGAGAACAGCGTGGATTCATAATCACCCACAGCCACCCCTCAATATGAAGGAACCGAGGGAATGGTAATCTCTCTCTCTTTCTCTCTCTCTCTCTTTCTCTCTCTCCTCTCTCTCTCTTTCTCTCTCTCTTTCTCACTCTCCTCTCTCTCTCTCTCTTTCTCACTCCCTCTCTCACTTTTCCTACTTCTCTTCTCATCTTTCATGCCTCCATTCCCCGCCTCCTTTTATGTAACATCCCTTCGTCCTTCTGTCCATCCCATTCCCATCAGCACCACGTCCACAAAGCCAGATCTGGAGGAAAAAAGACATTGTGAAAAATGGAGCAGAAAGAAAGAAGACGGAGGGCTGGTTGAAAAAAAAACAACAGGGGTGAGGCAGTAGAAAGAGGTTTTAAGTGGCTTAGCTTACTCTATGGTGTTAATGCCAGATGGTCCAATGAAAAGCCAGCAGAGCTAAAGGGACTGGCAGGTCCTCATCAGGCTCCTCTGATGCGTGATGAATAAACACAACAGTCACTTTGTCCCCCCCCCCTCTCTCTTTCTGTCTCCTTTCCCTCGCACACCCTCATTTTGCCTTTGCTTTGACCCTGTGTCTGTCGCCGGGACAGCCAGCATGCTCAGAATTCTTTAACAAGCCTGATGGCCGGAGAAATGTCTGTGCCAATTTATTAGAAGTTATTGGGACACGTTACATAATCCTTGTCAGAATAATTTAATAAGCTATGAATCTGGATGAATAAATTGCTTTCCCCCTCCTCTGTCCAGACAGCAGGCTGTTGTTTCTACCTGTGGTGAGCTCTTAGCATTTTCTTCTCGGTGATAGGGAGTGCACCAAATGTATGGCTGCAGGCAGAAGTAATGTTATGTAAGGTTTCGTCAGTGAGGATGCATGTCCTGTGGGTAATGACTCCTCTTTTCCTCCCTCTGAGGACCTAAACCGAAGGGAGGATCACCACACACACAGACAGACACACACACACATTAAAACCACATAAATGAATGGGTAGACTGCGAGGAAGCTGACATGCCACCTGCTCCTTTTCCAGACCTCTGGCTGCCATCACTGGAGACCTCTTTCACACATTATGCTAATTGATAGAACTCTTATTCTCCGTGTTGCCTTGTTGTGACAGGGAGACGCAACAGACCCAACATTAAATCAGGAGTCGTGATCACACCGCGTGGCAAAAACAAGCTGATTATTTTTAGGCCGTAAAGTTTAGCAATAGAAGTTGGCAAATGTCTCCTCCCTGCAGTGACAAGTTTTGTCAATTTCTTAAGTGCATTTTCTTTTTCTTCCCTTGACTGCGGAAAACTAGGAGATTTGAGATGTGCCCCTGTACCTGTTCTGAGTGGTTTACGGTTCACGGTTCCTGCAGGGAGAGAGAACAGAACTGGAACAAGCCGGCCCGACATTTGACTATGAGCTATTTCCATCTTTTGCACTGACACAAACTGGCATGCACTAAAACATACATGAAGTGTTTCGCTCAAAAATGATATCCGCTGTTCGAAAGATGTAACACTAACTCTGACAAAGTGTCCAGGAAATTCAGCTACTGCTGCGACTGGTGGGGTATCCGAAACCCCCACACTTTGCAAATAGTCATTTTAAATCGGACTGACACATTCTTGACATTTCTAAATAAGCTGAAGGTAATTTTTCTTGACTAAGACACTCGAGGGTACATGCTACCACTGAAACCCGACTTATCTCGGTCCGTGCCTGCACCACACTCACATATTATAAGTTAAAGAGTGGGCGAGTGCTTGTTCTTGTGTCAACTCTGCTCTCTACAGCGGCGGAGACGTCTCGCACTCGGGAATAAACAGAAAACACAAATGCAAAAGCCACACAACAGAAACGCACCCACAACAGAAGCGAGCGACAATGGATGTTGACAATGGAACAGACTGTCATGGATGCATGAGTCAAGTGAGTCGTCGTTGGTGAAAACCTCGACACAAAAGTCGTCACTTAAATATAGATGCTTGTCGATTTGAGGTGTGACAGAACACCTGCACCTCAACACCTCAAATACACAAGCATTACATTTTAAGTGGCGACTGGCCTGACCAGATTTTCCCTTCAGGCTGTGAACAAAAAGTTTTTATCACGCTGAGAACAGTTAGCGATGGCAACATTGACGCCGCACTGCAGAACATAACGCAGATGTAACCACAGGCTGCAAAGATGAGACTGGTGAATATCATTTTTCGATTTTCTGCAGAGGGGTTGTAAAGTTTAGGGGACAAAACCTCAATGACAACATATTAATTTCATGACCTCCATCATTCCTGAAAATGTCAACAGCTCACAACTCGTCCCCGCAAATTCCGATGTCGTGAACACAACAAGAAGTGGGTCTTTTTGACTTCTCCGCCGCCGTATAGCTCTGCATGTGGCATTTTGGCATCATACGGTACAAACACACAAACACACGTACACGTCCGTGCCCCTTAATTGGTCGAAATGTGCTGTATGTGTCAGACAAAATGAAAAACAATAAGGGGATTGTCTGGTTGCCATGGGAATGCTTTCTGTTGAGATGTGGAGGGTTTGATGATAACAAGGACAAAAATTGTGTCAACTCCACGGGGGGGGGGGCAAAGGAAATAATCAAGAACCGCAAAGGTTCCTCGCTGCGTCTTCTCGTTAGTTCCAGTCGGAGTAAGTGTATAGAGCAAACGCGGAGCACGCTGACCGACCGTCATCTGCCTTCAACCTTTTGTCACCAATCAAGAATTAATGACCAGCCACCTTTTGAGGATGCATGAAGCAATTAAGAAACGTCACCGCCCCCGCTGACGTTTGGTAATTAAAGCTTCATTAATTTGGGATTCTCTGTCTTACTTAAACACAAACCCAGGCTGTGGAAGGTTTTCTTTTTTTTTTTACTCTGTATAGCACATTCTGCATTATACGATCCCACAGGGTCAAGACAGAGACAAACTCAGACACACACACACACACACACACAAGTAAAAAGGAGGAAAACACAATAATCTGAAAACATCCATTCAGGGCAGAAATTAAATCTGTTCCTGGGGTGAACAAAAAAAATACATTAAGAGAAGATTACACTGAAAATCTACTCAACTGTTGACAGCGTATAGAGCTGAAGAAATCTAAGCCACGATCACAACACCTCTGTCAAATAATCTGACGAAGAGGTGATTTATAAAGAACATCACCTCTTCCACTGAGAATGAAGTTTATGCACTTAACATTCCACAAGACGTTTTTTCATTTTTCTTCTTCTCTCTACGCCTTCGTGTCTTCCCGGGACATCGATGACTGTAAGCTCGGCTCAACGAATCTGCCAGATTCCAGTCGGGAGGGAAAGAAAAACATATAAGAGGCGTGAGGAGACTGACTTGATAGGATTAAATGTTTTATGGGGGATTATTTATCGCATGTAGTCTCCACTGAGATTAAAGCTCACCTGCAACAACACACCAGGTACATATTCACCATTATAACAATGCTCTCCAAAGGACAAACACATTATTCTGTTGGATCACTCTCTCTCTCACACACACACACACAGACACACACATCAATTAAGCAATTAATTAATTTCTTATTTAAATTGACACATGCTGGGAGAGAGCCAGTCGCCCACAGTCCTTGCCATAGCCTCACAGATGCTATTAGGATTATCACAAGCTGATACCAGGGGGTCCTTATTTAATCATTGAATTATTATATACTTATTCATTTAATAACTACACCATGTTTGGTTGCATGTGTATGTGTGTGTGTGTGATCCAGCAGAACAATGTGCGAAATGCACAGGAACACAAAGTACACAACACTGTTTTCATCTACAACACAAACACACTGGCTCCGTTCATATTTCACTGTTAATAAATGCCAAGCACCAGTGGTTCTATAAATAATAAATGTAATAGCATTGATTATCAGCCAATGTCTAACTCTCATACTTCACAGGTGGAGGTGTTCTGAGAACGCACACATTCCCCTTCTTTTCCTCCAGCTTAGAAAAGAGCCGGGGGGATTGCTGGTGGATTAGCGTTTGCTTACAGCAGGATAATAATGTGGGATAATAAAAGTGTATATGGTAATATTCTCTTTTAATTATTTTTAGGTGGCAGATCAATGGTGCAGTATTATAAATGTCAGCTTTAATCAGAACTGGGGGTTGATGCCACTGGAATATATAAAGGAATATTAAATCTTTTTTGTTTTTAACAGTACTAGTGTGCTCATTTGAATCCATCCCAGCTTGCCGAGGGTTCAGATCCGGTGGACGCTCTGTTCGTTCGCGTGGCTCTCCTGGCTCTGAGCGACACCAGGTTCAGTAATCTCTCCAGCTCGTCCCCAGAACCTGCCAGACCGCCGGAGTCGAGCCCGGCACGATTCTCCTCCTGCGATTCGCTCCACTCCCCTGTCTGTAAATCCCACGCCCTCAGGGGGGGCAGAAGTTGAGCCGGGTGCAGATTGAGGCCCGGGGGGCTTGATGGGTATCCTGCGTAGGCCCGTCTGGTCGGGGGTAGAGTGTCATACAGACTCTCTGATTCCACCCTCTGCTCTGGGTCGTGGCTGCACTCTCGGTACTCCTCATAAACAGGCGAGGAGCCGCCTTCGCAGCTGTCGTCTCTGTGGTCCTGGTGCCCCCCCATGTCTCTGCTCCTGTTGCCCGTGTTCTGTCCATCCCCGTCCTGCCTCCTCTTTTCATCTCTGTCCAGGATGCGTTTCCTCTCCCACTCACCCGACTGGTTCCTCTCCCACTGGAAGGTCCTCCTCCCGCTCTCCTGTCCCTGCTCTCGGCCCCTATCCTCGCTGAAGCCCACGACTCTGGAGTCCAGCTGGAGGGAGCGCGTGCTGCCCCCCCGTCTGATGCTCTGCTGGGTATCACTGAGGTCGTAGTTGGATCCCACCTCTGGTGGACGCAGACGTGATGGCGACAGCCAGCTGGATTTCTGGCTGGAGGTCTCCCAGAGATACGCTGAAAAAGACAATAAAGCCGGTTACAGAGGATAAATCTGTTTAGCCAGTTTGACGTAGTTTCAGTGACAAATAGTGTGTTTTTAATGGAAAAAGTTAGAGAGGAATCAGAGTTTACATCTCGTGTAAGGAGCCCGAGGCTTTATCCCCTGGACAAATGAGTGCTGCCAAATCCGTGGATGTATGTACAGTACACCTCGCTCGAACGTCGTAGTCATGTTACAGCCTCTCTGGACAGCACAGTGTGTGTGACAATGAGATTATCTACTTAATAGGATCAGCCGGCAAAAGGTGCCACATCAATAAATCACCTCACTCCTGAGACAAGAGTATCATCGCCAGCTTGTCAGCAGGAGGTGAGCGAGGTGACACTGGTGAATATGCATCAGTTACGGGAGGGACTGATGTGAAGATCTTCACGATTGCTCACATCACTCAACATTCAATTTCCCTGCTAAAGCAACAACCACTGAAACTATGTAGGTGTAAAATACACACATGAGGTGCCACCTAATAAACAAGCTTTATAGTTGGTTGGCTTTCTAAGGCTACATCCATTCTACTTATTATTATTGGAAAACAGTCTCTGTATTAGTTCTAATCCACGTCTACAATAACAAGCCTGAGCTCTGGCCATGCAGAATTTTACTGCACAACAGCTGTTACCGAAAAGCTTGTAATTGATTTTCCAGTTTGCTGTTTTTACACTTGTAGCGAGGCTGATGTCGGTTGTTGTTTTCCGGAAGAGGTCACGTGATTGAACCCTGACGAATCAGCAAAGGCTACGTCGTGACTGAAATCATTTCCAAGTATCTCAGGCTTATCAGGGAAACTTCAGGTTTAGTCCTCGGAAGCTTGCTCACTTCGTATAAGGGTAAATCACCATGGTAACTTGTGCTGGACGGCTAACCTGCTCCAGAGCAGATTGAGATGGAGGCAAGAGATCGACCCGTATAAAAGCTCCGCCCACTGACCAATCAATTCCTTTGAAACATGACTTCACCTGCTCTTCGAGGATCCCGTGGAGCTGGTCTGGATTGTTAGAGTCTCCGAGGAGGCCAAGGGTCTTCAGAGACCCACAAGATCCTTTCGCCTACTTCGATAAGTATCTTGATAAAAGATTTAAATCCTCATCAGAGGGAATGATAAACCTTTGTCAGCTGCTGGAGCCGAACACAACCAACCTGACACGTAGGAGCACGGTAACTCGGACTGTCTGCATCGCACTACGTTCCTTTAATCGTGGGAGTAACTGATATCAATGAAGTCGGTGTGTTAGCGGCGGGATAACCAGACATAGTTTTATACTTTTATCCTTCTATTTAAGTTGGTTTATCCTATGAAAGTAAATATTTATTTGGAATCGGGGATAGATAGTTGACAGATTTACCTTGTGACAGCCTCCATCCCTCCCTCCCCTCTCTCTCTCGGAGACTGCGGTGTGCACTGTCCTTAAAGGGAAGGATAAGGGAAGTTTAAAACAATGTCTGATTGGTTAAGTCGATCCTCGCCGCTAACACTCCCAGTACATCTCAATCCCTCTCTTTTTAGGTCCATATGTGTTTATTGACTAGTAATGCCAAACGTTTCCACCACAGTGTGTCCTCAGAGTCAGACATGGTGTGTCCAACTAAAGCTCATTACAGAGGCTTCATCATGTGATCAAGTGAAACGTTTCATCTCTCATCCAAGAGGCTTCTTCAGTTCAGTTCCACAGGCCTTTGGGAGGAAAGAACAGATTCACATCTCGTGGCCCCAAGTTATTTATCTCAATCCCACGCGTTATTATGTCGTGGCCACGTCATATATTTATTTCCAGAGATGATTTACCAGCTGTTCTTCCTGCATTCAGCAACTGTGTTTCCTTTAGTCTGGATGGGGCTTGTTCTCCTACTATTTTTGTAATATAACAATTTGATCCTCGTTTGTGAGTCTCTGCTGCCAGTTCACTTGTCCATGTCGGTGATTGGTCATATGCAGTAACGCACGTTTCATGTGCACACGCTCATATCGAGAGTCGGACAGCCTGGGTTAACTTACCGACTAGATAACCAGCTAGGTTAACCTGTTAGGTGAAGTTCACCCGGATATCGGAAAGCTATCCTGGGTATGTGGAACTCCCTTTGTTGTGCAGGCCCCAGGTGTTTCTTTAGCAGAGTTAGTGTGGACATACTGCAGCCTTACTGTTACTATGCCCCCCCCCCCCCCAGTCCACTACTTCAGCATGCCACTTGCGTAATTCATAGGATAATGAGCTGCATGAATATATATATCATATTGATGAAGAGAGAGTAGCCAGAGGAGTCACCTTCTGTGTGGGATGGAGAGCACCCTTCATTAGCTCCTGGTATATAATGCATGACACACGTGTTGACAGGGGTATCTAATAGACTGGCAGCAGACCACACAATATGTGGGAGTTCTCCCTGTTCTCATGCCAGGCTGCTGCTGAAATATTTTCAAATGAATGGTTGAGGCTGGAATGGGGGTGGGGGGGAGGAGGGAGGAGGAGCACAGGGAGGTATAATATATAATATACATTTTTTTCTTACAATCCAAAGTGTATTATTTGATTAACTCTACACAAATCTCCTCTTTGCTCTGCAGGTGGCGACTCGCTGTCAGTGAAGTGGAAAAACATAACAAATATCTCATGGGACAGGAAGCCTTTGATGATGAAATGCTCTCCTCGTGGATACTAGTGAGTGCAGAGGAGCCGCGGTGAATCACGACATGGAAGAGAACACACTCGATGATACGGTGGGCGGGGGGGGGGGGGCTGGCAGAGAGCCATTTAGCAGAGTCGCCGCTACATGTAAACGGACAGATACACACAAACTAAACTCCCGATAGGATGCACTGCACGTACGCATGCACACAAGCGCATAATGTTCTCGCATGCAAGCAGCAATAATGACGACTGAAAGTGAATATGATTAACCTTATGAATTGGTATTTTGTATTCCTCTCTTTTCATGAATCTGCAGTAGTGTTTGGTTTGTGCGTCCGCTCTCATTGTCCTCATACATAATGTTTGTGTTACACCAACATAAATACTCTAAATACCAATTGGTTATTTGAAACCAGACGACTGAATGAAAATCTCATTCATCATCTAATTCTCCCCCGTCTGAAATACAGCTCCTCGTGCTCCAGTGGGCTGTCAGTGGCAGGGGCATAAACTCAGCCTTGCTCTGATTCAGTAATGAAATGCTCGGTAGACCTAGTAAATTACACTGCAATTGACAACAAACAGACTCGGTAACTATGAGCCAATTAACATTGGTTTTAAGGCCGTGGCGCAAACTGACAACATAAACACATAGGGTTGGATTTTCCTGGGATAGAATTAGATGGTTGAATGTGTTTAAGCAGGAGCCCTGTGCGTTCGTTAAGCCTGTAAATGATGCCCCCATTTACTGTGAGAAAGAAAGAGCGCGTTTGAAGCTGCCTTCTCTTATGCTATTCTGTGAGGATGTCAAGCTCGGTTCAAAGTGGCCTTCAAATCCACCGAGACCCTCTGAAAGACCGGGGTGAAAGCTTTGCCGAGCTTGAAGTGAGGACCACTACACCAAAGTTGGCCGAGCTATTAAAGTGTCAGCGTTATTCAAATGAGCCTTATTAACTATTTATCTGCAGTAGTTGTGTTGCTCGAGTTGCATTCTTACCTGCGGTGAGAGAATTGCTTTCATACATTTTTTTAAATTAACTTCACCTGATGTTTCTATTGGATTATAAAGCAGTATTTCATTTTGAGGTTTGAATTTGATTGTGTTTTTTTATCGTTTATATCCTTTCACATCCTTCGTCAAACCTATTTCAGTTCAGCTTTGAATGGTTGCTAGTAATTAAACACAGCAATTGATTCAAATGAGATCTTTATTAGCTGAAGAAGCCGAGAGACTAGAGTTTTGAATGGAGGCCTAATTCTTAATTAACAGTTTTAATAATTAAACACAACCTGTCTGGAAACGAGATGAGCAGCACAGGATGAAGTGCTGACTTTATATCAGACACGTTAACTGTTTATAAAATGAAGCTTGAAACATCTGGATGGCTCTCTTGGTTGCTGGCAGCAGTTTAGGGAATCAACCCCACCTCCTCCTCCATGTTAGCAGATGGGACATATTACATACATACATGGGAGAGATATTTGATGCTATAAAAACAAGGTGAACAATTGTGAGTGTAGCTGGTTTACTTTTGTTCAAAAGATTCTCAAGCTACTGGCTCCAAAAACTGAAGAAATGTTTTAATAATATCGATTTAATATATTTATGAACACTACATGAGAGATTCTGAGTATTAACACTGACTCTTTCAAGAGTTGCACATGTACAGAGACGACTGGACTTACTTCTTGAAGTCCAGTTGCCTACATACATGTACAACTCCTGAAAATACCATGACCTGGATGACAGAGACTCTTCACAGGTAGAAAAACATGTCACAGTCTTTAAAACTACACAAACACACAGGACCACTCAGGATAATAGAGAGGTGTTTTATAAGAAAGCTGAATACAGACATGCGCTCGTGGAGAAAACATTAACCAGACAATCTGTCTCATTGTGGCCTTTGATTACATTTCATTAAACGACAGAGGAGCCTGACTGATATCGGTTCTTTTTAAATCAGTGCTGATATTGATATTTCATATCTGCCTAATTGTGTTTTGCAGCCAACATATTTTCTGGATAAGGATCTAATGATATTTTAGTTATTGTTGAGTTGTAGCCAGGACTTTGCATGACTGCTCTGGAATTAATGTTAATCAGCCACAGCTCATACATTCAATCATTTTCACGGATGAAAAGTGACAGCGATGAGACGCCTCGTACGAAAATGTTTTGTTCTGCTGGGTTCAAAATGGACCCACATCCATCACAAACCCGCCCCAACTGAAAGTCAGGAAACATAACGAGAAAACGAGGCTACATTTACATTCAAAGTAAAAAAAAAAAGAAGAAGAAATTGTAATCTGTGCTGTATGGGGAAAGATTAAAGTATTCAGAGGAAATAATGTAAAGAACACAAAGGGTTGGGTTTTCTGGAGATTCACAGCTTGAGAAATAAGCCAAAGGGATGGCGAGTTAATAAGATGTTTTTCAGTTGCTTTGCATCTCACTCACCAGGGCTGTTCCGCTGCTGTTCTTTGTCCATGTTTGACACTACAAAGGGAGAGAGAGAGTGAAAGTCAGAGAGAGACTGAGACAAACAACACAGAAACCAAAGGGGGGGAAATGAAACACAGAGAGATCCAGTGTCAGAAGCTGACAAAAGGAAATATCGGGAATCTAAGCAGGATGTTTTATTCTAAGTAAGAAAAGATGGATGCTGTACATTATGTGTTAGTGCTGCACCCTGAGAACAAACACTGTGGCTCCAGCAGAGACACACACACACACACACACAGAGGAGATAACAGAAGACATTCCTTCATACCTTCACTTTCAATATCATCCACGGCATCATTGACAAGACGTATGACTGTCACTATGGAGGCTGGACAGACACAGGAGAGAAAAGAGGAGAAACAGAGTCACAGCATTTATGAATAGGGTAAGGTTTCATGTGCTGCGTGTAGCCGAGAGGAGAACATGTGTGTGATCATGTGTGTGTTAACAGAGTTGCCAACACGTTTGTTTGCATGTGCGTGTGTGTGTGTGTGTGTGTGTGTCCCATAAGGGTTAGGGAGAGTGCACTCTTCTCTTTGCAGTTGCACTAATTAGACAGGAAACAAAGAGTCAACATGTGTTCCCCCTGTCTCAGAGTAACACTTACACACACACACACACACACACACACGGTCGTTAGGGAAAGATCAATGGTATTGAGTGATCTGGGGGAAAAAGACACCCTATAGATTCCAAGAAAAAGAAAGCGAGTTGTTCTTCCTCTGAACATCTGGGCATTAACCTGTAATGGGGGAGATGCCTGCAAGTCCACCATTCACACATTAGGGAATTTTAACAATGACTGTGGTTCCCAGAGTTGTTTGCTCGTGAGTCCTAAATACAGAGAAATGTGTAAAGTTAATTCAATTCATAGCATTAAATCACTAATTGAAATCAAACGTAGCGGAAAACAGTTGAACATACATCTGTGTGGAAACATGTTTTTAATGTGTAGGCTGTCCCATCTGATAACCTGGAGGAGGCGGGGTTTATGACCTATACTACAGCCACCCACCAGGGGCCGTCACTTTGGGGAAGCATTCGTGTCATCCATCTTAATATATGTAGTCCGTAGTCTATGTATAAAATCCATTTGGAGCATTTTTATTCACCTGCCCAGAAGAGAGCATTTTAACCTAAACTGGAAATGTGGAGACATTTGTATCCCCTGAAAATCTCAATAAATACAACTGTGCCAAAAAAAGAAAAATCCATTAAAGTCTGTTTACAATTATTAATTTTTAAAAGTTTTCTGGCTGAACGTGGACATAAACTCAAATTCCTTTTAACTGATCTGCAGTCGAGTATTACTTGTTCAACTTGCGACTATTAGTCAGTCCCACACTTCGCACCGGAGACTGTACGCACCCACCAAAGTTACACCGAACAGACGTTAAAGGTGAGAAGTGGGAAAGTTATCGTTACTCTAAGTCTTACCGTTGTCATCAAATGACTCCGAGGTGTAGGAACTGAGGGAGTGTTCATCAGAGGTGGAGTCTGAGAGACAGGCCATGTCGTCCACCAGCTCCGACACGTCTAACAAACACAGATTCATATTCATATCAGCATCTTGCACTCAAATTCAAAATCAGGAAGCCGATACAAATGTGCTTAAGTCAAATCTTAATACAATGCTCCCATATATCTTTATGTTAAAGACATTAGTCAGTGCTCCTGCTCCTCCGGGCTGTGCAGAGATCCTCTCCCCAGCACGACTTTAAATTAATGAGGCTTCATCAGTGTGACTTTGACTAATCAAGAGAGTTTGTACTGTGGCCTTTCGATTGAAGTTGATGCTTCATTTAGATCAACTGAAGCCTCGTCTGAACTTTGAGTAGAAGACTTTTTGGTCCACGTCTTTGCTCTGAACGGCAGATTTCACTGGTTTCTTACAAAAGGGATCTACTCAGACTGGACAGGAGAAATGATTACATTGTCAGAGAATTCTGACATTTTTCACTTATGAAGAAAACCTTACCAATCTTTAAAAGTGTCCATCATACTTCCACACTCTCAATCGTCCATTTATTCTCTTTCTGGCTGGCTGTACTGGGTAATGAGACACTTTGAAAAATGGGCACCCGCATATTGCCAGGTGACGGACAGAATGTGGCACAGTGGAACAGTGGTTATAGAGCAGTGGCCACACAGTATGAGGGTTCCTGCTTTAAGTCTTTGCCTCCTGTTCACTTCCAATCTGTGCGAGCTAGGAGGTAAATAAGGGCACGGCCGTACACAAGGGAAAGTGCGAGCTAGGAGGCCAGAAAAACTTTCTGTAACGAAGCAAATCCGCAGCGTGGAGTTCGAACTTGGCGACCTGTGACATTCGCCTGCATATGCATATGTGTGACTTTGCCCTGAGCTTGATACAGTGTTTGTCTCTATATGTTGGCCCGGTGATATGCTGGCAACCTTTTTCAATGTCAGCTGGATGGGCTCCAGCTCCTCCTGCAACCCTCCAGAGGACGAGCAGTATGGGTAATGAATGGATGATATCCAATCGGTGGTGCAGTGTTTAGCACCGTTACCTCACAATAAGAAAGGTTCTGGAGTTTGCATGTTCTTGTGCGTGTGTGGGTTCTCTCTGAGTTCTCCAGTATCCAGGTTGTCTTAACTTGAAAATGACCCAGAGGTGTGAACATGAGCTGACTGACCTCTACATGTCAGCCCTGATGTCAGCTGGAATCGACTCCAGCCTCACCTTGACCCTTAAAGGATAAATGGTATAGCTATGGGATGGATGGACACACACGCAACCCTCCACACCCAGAGGCTACTTAAGTTGCAGAACACTGCAGTATCTCCCAAAATGAAATTCAGTCTTTTCCCAGGGGCTTGCCTAACTGCTTTAGAGAACTGCCTTTTTAAACAAATCCCAGTGCAGCCACTGCAGCTGCAGGTCCGCTCATTCCCAACCAGCTGCAGCAGCTGGAGGAGTCGAGGAGGGCGAGGATCGAATGTAGCTCAATGCAGCAGATGAGGAACCCAACAGACAAAAGTACAGCCGGTCACGTAACAGATCTTTAAAAGTTGCTCTGGTCTGGCCGTCCTGCTGACACTGCAGCAATCAAAGCTTGTTTTTTTTACCCTCTCCAGTTACAACTTGACATTTTCTCCGCACAAACAAGATTACATTTCATTTGGGGGAAAGCTGCCCAGCCTCGGGGCCTCCAGTCAACCTTAACCTGTGCATCTTAAGAGGCAAACATTGCAAATAAATAGATGCTTAACGAGTCGCTGTGATCCCTGACACTATTTTCCTTTTGTTCAGCTGCTATTTCAAGGTTTGTATTCTTTCAAATTACTCAAGAGTTGCCTCTGAGTGATTGTTTGTCAAGCCGGTGCCAGAGAGGCAGAGCGGCTACTCTTGGGTCACAATGACTCCAGATAGCAGCGTTTTGCCGCAAAGACAGTTGACGAGGCAGTTTGTTAACGCGAGAGACAGGAAAGCCGCTCTGCCTGGGGCTTTAATCTAGCAGCAATAAAATGGCCGGTTTCACATTATTGTTCAAATTGGGGATGAGACACTCAGGTATAGGCTCAATAAACACTTCTATCAGGAATATAAAACTGCTTGGATATAAGAACTGGCAGCTTTCCAGATGTGATTAAAAGAAACTCTTCAGTTGCTTTATGTTTGTGGCTGGAACAAATGCGGAAGGAGGAGAAAGAGAAAAGCAGTTTGCAGTTCACTGCCCCGTCAGACGAAACTCAATAAACTTTAAGTACCGACCTTAATGTGAAAAGCTGACTGATTACTGACTTTGGTATTAAATGCTCTGGATTCTGAGTCTTCATCAAATATTTACACTTATTTCAATCCTAACTTTGCTTAGAGAATATTTATTAGTTGTCATTTTGGTATCAGTACCACAATACAGTGCATAACTCCTCCAAGTCCCAAATCTGTTCATGTGGACACAGTTCTAAAACTATAAACTGTTGCTTTTCAACTAACTCCACATGATCTCAGCTACACATTTGTGTTGGTTAAAGGTTTCTAACCCAATTTGTTACCATACAGCAGCTGAACCCCCCCCCAAGATCTGTCCAAATACGCTTGGACAGATCTTATTGAATTTGACTCATGCATAGTCAAAATGGAAATGAGTTTATTTCCTACATGAATTCATTTTCCCTCTCTTATACCTCTGGGAACTTTTTAAACTTTTTCTTTTGATATTTTTGCAGCTCAACAGGATTTATTATTATTAGTATTATATAGTATATGCGCATACTAAATACTTTTAAATTTATCTGGAAGGGCTCATCAGACAAACATCACATACAGACGTAAATGAAAGTAGAATGTCGGTCAAACGTCATCCACGTTTTTTCCACATCTGCACAATCATTGAATTTCTTTCTTAGCCCACATCCCAGCCTTCCACAAAGTTTTGTGGAAATCCATTCTGTAGCTGCTGAAATCAAACAAGCAAACAAACAGACAAACACGGAAGAGAAAGAATAACCTCCTTGGCAAAGGAAAACAATCAAAAACGACACCTTTGTTTTCTGCTGTTTCCAAAAAGCCTGTGCAGCTTGATCTTGAGCTGCTTTGTTTTCCGCCTCTTTCAACAGCACCTGTGTGTTTACCACGAGTAAAAAGATTTTCTTGTTTTGCAAAACAAAACAAAAAATCCATTGCCAGTGTTGCAAGGTTTGTTTTAAGATTGCATCTTTCTTCTAATATCCTCAGTCTGTCTTTATAGCGCTTTGTCTGTCACATCTTTGAAGACATCGATTTTAAAAGTGATGCTTTATATATACTGGACATTCAGAGCATTCAGGGAGCAGTCAGGGTTTGAAACCATCTCATAACCAAAACCACAGTCTGTCCATGAGAGCCACGGTGTCTGGACATCACACTCCAGCTCTCTCAGCCCGGGCTAGGTGGTCATGGTCCGCTGTGTGCAGAAACAAGTGAAGCGCTCCTGAGGGAATGTGAGCAGTAAGGCAGCGCCATCAATCAAACAAAAATAAGAGAAGCAGAAAAACTGCTCTTATTCAGCATGCAGGCGACATAACAGAGTTTAAAAAATGTAAAGATATATATTTTATCTTTCCTTATTCTCTTCTTTATATTTTCTTTCCTCACACATTTACTTGTTATTCTGCCAGAGTCTCCCCCGCCATGTGCCAGCGTTGGCAGCCATGCCTGAGGTGACGGACCCGACCCCTGCTCTAATCCTACCACTAACACTCTGCCAAGACATATTCTCATCCTGGCACCAAACCTTTTAAAATCCCCTACACTTTTCCTGTTGTTGTGAGAGTCATCTACAAACTACCAACAAAGAACACTCTCACTTCTGTTAAGTTATGTTAATAGAGGATATAATAAAGTCACAGCTGCTTTGGCTCCTTTCACTTTGCTCATTATTTTTCTAAATGTTTCCACTCAAGACAGCTTACAACCTTTTTAATTGGAGATTGATCCTGTAACCTCCAACAGCTCCAAAAACATCTAGCACTTTGCAGATGTTGCAGAATGATTCCTGGAGCCTGATGAACACAATCAGGCAAAGTCAGGGAGCTGATATCAATGAGTGTGTGTGTGATTTGTCGCAGCTTGATTGAATCTAAGTGGACTAAGTGCTCAACTGACAAAAAGCCGTTTTAGGACATGAACTCCAGGAAATGTCTGGAAAACTGGGATTGAACATTTTCTGAGCTTGTCGGTCGCATATGAACAAACGCAGCAGGAGGTTATCTGGGTCCGAAACGTTCGCAACAGGAAAATATCTGCAACATTGGGATGAGGGGTGTTGTCAGGGTGGAATCATGCAGAGGGCAGGACGTGACATGTAACACATCAACCCTGGCGTCAGCCCTTATCGCCAGGAGCTCTTGAGTCTTGTTCCAAGTTGGCATCCTCCTCTGCGTCACTGGAAATGTCATTAAAACGCTCACTCACTCGACACTCACGTTCCTGCTGTATTCTCACCTAGACTCACTCGGACACTAAGGGTCCACGGGAAAGGTTCTGTGTCCAGATCAGCCCGTCTGGAAAATTTCAGGAAAATGTGTGGACTTCAGTGCATGTCTGAAAGCAGCTCAAGTCATTTAATCTTCATTTAAAAGTTTATCTGCAAACCATCTTGAAGATTGATACACTTATTTTACAACTTAGTATTTATGAGAGCACAATCGCCAAAAATCTGAGCGGCCTGATTTGTATTTAATTATTCAGATAATTGGTGCGGCAGGTAGTGACAGAAATATGTCTCCTTGTTAGTTAGTCGCTCACGTTTGACTGGTGCCCATCCATTGCAATATTAATTATTAATCTTGTTGTTGGCTGCTGTGGTGCAAATAAACAACTTAACTGTTTCCAATTGAATAATTAAACTGGCAGTTAACACTGTAATCATACATTAACATAATAAACAGGACATTAGCATGAGCATAATGTCGTGATAATTAATGGATTGAAATGTAACGGTAAACCTTAGGGGTGCATACTTTTCATTTTTTTGTGCACACACTCAGCAGGACAGCAAAAATCCTATTTCCCATTCCCACAGGACGGAATCAATAATTAACAGGGAGGAAGTTCCCACCACCTGCAGAATTCTTCAAACAACAAGTCGGACAGAGAATCGGAACATGTGACGTCGACCTCGTCACTGAGATGTGATTATTCCAGAACGACCTGTGAACTATGCGGCTGTCGACAGCGTCGGCAGGGAAACATCCAGACTGACATCGAATTATCAGGCAACTGGTTTAATATCCTCTCAGTTTGTTTGAAGCTACACGCGACGCAAACAGATTCTGTTTGAGCGGAAGTCTTCCAGCTGCCGTCGTTTTGTTGTAACCTTTACTTTTTTCATTGTCTTTGAACAAAAACGCAGGATGAGAACAAAGGACATGACTTCTGGCTGATTACCCTGAGCATTCACCCAGAAGTGCACCAGACATGTAAGAGAGCTGAGGTGATGCAGGAGGACGTCATTGGCAGTTTCAGCAGCGGTACAGAAAAACAGGCTATATTACAATGTATTTCCTCCCAGGAAGTAAATAGTAAAATGAAATGATAGACTTGACTTCTTAAGCACCCTTGCTTACTCTGGGCCATTTTCTTTGATGTGCATGATCAAAAGGCAGAGATCAGTGTGAAATAAGCTCTCTTCGTCGAGACGATGGTTTGGGTGGAACACAATGAGTTCACGGCCTGTGTAATCTGTGTCTGTTTGATCAGAGGTTAGAAACTGTGTGTGTGTGTGTGTGTGTGTGTGTGTGTGTGTGTGTGTGTGTGTGGTTGCAGTCTTACCCTGTGGACTGTTATCTCTCTGTGTTCTCTCCAACTCAAAAGCCCTCTGCCCCCATTCCTCCTCTCTCTCATCTCTCCCCCTCACCGGCCCTTCGCCCCTCGCTTCCTCGCCCTCCCAGGACACTTTGTGGGCCGGACTGAGCTCGGAGTGGCACGCCGACGCCAAGGGGAGATTGGGCGCCACGCTGCACACGGCGATGCCCCTCCTGTTGGCCACGCCTCGGATGCTGGACATGTCGGAGAGGAAGCTGCTCAGCTGCAGGGATGAAGGAAAACAGGCAAAATATGCAAAACGAAACCCTTTAAGGATGTGAGGTGATATTCTATATGTTTTCTAAGTGTCAGCAAATTCAGTGAGAAGAGCAACAAGTCAGCTACTGATGGATCGATTCCCTCTGTGCCATAGTTTTCTAAAAACAATTAAAAACATCAATGGGTCAGATGTTTATTCTTATCAATGTCCTGGAGTTTGTTCTGCTCCCATTCATTCGATCTGATGCACCAAACCTGCGGCTGTGACCCAAAAAAACGTACATTCAAAATTGCCGATTCAGCTTTGTTTGCATAAAACTACAGAGCTCAGCTTTTTCAGAATGAATGTTTATATTTGTGACCAAAGATTTTCTGTCTCCACTGGAGAACGAACGAGAGAGAGTCATAAAAAATTACAGAATATGTTTTTTTCAAATGTGTCAGGTTTTGATCAAGATGATTTGGCTTCACTTCTGCGGAGCTTTCGTGTCGAACATCTTAATACACAATCTATGCTTTTACCCCCCTTGTCTTATGGTATTCATGACCTTTGATGGGTTTGCCAACATTTTCTGAATAATGTTTTCATTCGATGGCGAGTTAATATATTGTAATTTAAGTCTCATCTCGTCTTTTCCCATCAGAGGGGATTCAATCCATTCAATCCCCTCTGTCATTATTCCTTTGTGACCTGTGTCACGTCACCCGCCTGCCAGCTCGCTGAATTCTTTGCAGGCTTCTATGCCGACAGTAACGTTATAATTAGTGTCTGTGTTGCCCGAACACCAAGCACACAAAGGTTCAGGAGTTCTAATTGCGAAGGCAGCTTTAGATTGTGTGAAAGATCATGTAGCTTGTGTGTTTCTCAGCCCATTTCTCTCAGTGTCCTGTGGTGGGACAATCGTTATGGGGGGGGGGTCTACTGTATTTATTTGTGGACGCAACAAATGCAAGTAAAAGTGTTTGCACGGACAGGGCTGAACTACAGAAATGCAACATCATCAAATTAAGGAGCTGGAACATAGGCTGACAAAACATTAATATTGATATAATATAAAATGGAACTTTTATTATTGTATTATCACAATGAAACATAAATGTTGCCCTGACCGGCAGCACAATTCAATTATACACTACACACACGTCTGCTTGTTTCTGTCTGAGCTCGTGAGACAATATGACATAATATTAGATTTTTAATAACACACGACTCTATCAAGTTATTTTAGTGTGATTTTAACAGAGCTGACGCTGCCTCAGACAGGAAAATAAACATACCCATGTACAAACCTGACTGCCCTCACTGGTCCTGTCACCATCTCCGCCCCTCATGCTCTGGCTGCTGAGACTCCCCGGCAGTGGAGAGTGGGTGGTGGGACGCACCATGACCTGAGGAGGGCCTCCAGTGCTGCCGCCCACCTCGCCGTAGGTGCTCGTGGTCCCCGGTGACCCCGACAAGCGCACGGCTTTGAACTCGATCCCTTCAGCCCCCATGCCAGTCTTGTGCAGCATGTAGCTAGTTTCTGTGGAGATGGCTGAGACGCCCATCACAGATTGAGTCCCTGGGTCCACGTCCGAGTCTTTACGGAATTTGATTTTTTTCCTGAAAGCGATGAACAGTATGAGGAGGAGGATGATGACGAAGGCTAAGACCCCGATGCCGATTATCTCTCCTGGTCCGACGTAGGACAGCGGCTCCGCCTGGACAACAAGAAGAGAAACACAGGGATGCATTTCAGGGGATTCACTTTCACTTGAGATATCGAGTTCGCAAGAGTGATGCATGGAAACCCCCAAAACATTTGTGTTGCTGAGGTATCTAATTGTCCTAGACGCGTTAGAAAGAGGAGTGAAGGATCATTTACGACAAAGCAGACAAACCATCCCTCAACGGAGCAGGAGGTCTGCGGCTCCACTTCTCCTCCACCTATGATTCTGTCTGTTCATCACCTCCCAGGAGACGTCACGTTCACACGTGGCCCCACAGAGGTTAAACAGGGTCTCCCCACCAGGGACACCGAACCGAAGAGGCCTCTTGTATGAGAGGGGGAAACCCACGACGGAATTCAACTTTCCATAGAAAACCACAACCCGAGCAACTGTGAACCTCCACAGACGTCTAACAATGTGCAGCCTTAATTGAGCTTGCAGTCTCAGTACAAGGTGAGTAGCACTCTCCCGAAAGTCAGGAGCATGACAACTTCAAATAGAAACCATGATTTACCCATTACCACACTTTCATTCATCTACGGCGGAGACGGAGATACCAGACTGGTGAATAAACCTTCCGGGAGGCCGCTGCACACTCAACATTCTCCGCAGCTTCACTGAGCATGCCAAGTCTAATTAGGAGCAAGCTGAAAGCACAAAAAGCAATCCAAAGAGCTGGGACTCTCTCTCTCTCTCTCTCTCTCCCCCCCCGTTTGATTGTACTTGAGTATATTCTGTTGGAATTATTCTCACATAAATTCATTCAGCCTGTCAGGTGTTATACTTTACCTGCGTGTCGTCCTCCACGTCATCGGGCGTCTGGTCGGCGCAAAACTGTCCCTCGGAGCAGTTGCAGTAGAACGACCCGAACGTGTTCACGCACTCGCCTCCGTTCCCGCACTTGTCCTGGTCGCACTCGTCAACGTCCTCGTCACATCTGCAGGGGGGCACGGTCAGAAAAATTACTACACATGGGAGGGGGGGGGAGCTTATTCGTGTCCGTGAGAGAGAATAAAAGATGAAAAGACACAAAGAAAGAGGATAAATACTTTGGTCTTGCTCTTTGCTAAATGAACAGATTATCTGCACAGATGCCCTGATTTCGCCTTTTATGTGGCCCTTGAGTTCAAGAAATGTGTCTGGAAGCAAATACACACAAAACACAAGCACACACAAAACACAAGCACACACTCAGATACTCAGATGCTCAGATAAAGACGTCAATTCAGACAGAACGTCACAAACACACACACGTGCTCGTCCCTGGCTTATCATTTAAAACTTGGCGTCCTGCTGTGCGGGATCTCTTTTCAATACATTTTTTCTTGATGGTGTTTTTACAAAACACTACAACAGACGCTCTGTGAGAAGAAAAAGCATTTCTGATTGCACGCCCATCTGATGTTTTGCTTTTATGAATGAAAACTGTATAAACTCCAAAACAGGCCTGGACATGAAGGCCAGTGATGTTCTCTCATTAATATTCTCAATTAACAAACTGCTTGGATTCAAATAGTTGTGTCACATTTGAACTACGAGCCTATGATTCAGTTTTTAAAGAGAAGGGTTCACATCTTTATTTCAGTTTGATACAATCATTTGTAAATCAGCCGGATAAACAATTTCACAGCCGGTTACGCTCAGCAGCTGGTTCGCTTGTTGCAGACTATATCTACTTTAACACTTCAGTCTGTTTATCATTATCATGAACTGATAATGATCTAAACAATCTGCTGTCTGGAAAAAGTATCATTAGTTTTATCTTTATAGTTAATCAGCTAAATTAGA
The DNA here is from genome assembly GCA_026259375.1 of Verasper variegatus. Taxonomy (NCBI): domain Eukaryota; kingdom Metazoa; phylum Chordata; class Actinopteri; order Pleuronectiformes; family Pleuronectidae; genus Verasper; species Verasper variegatus. The sequence goes on from CM048051.1 coordinate 4,339,318, forward strand.
TTTAACTTCATTAAAAGCATTATTTTTTTTATATATATATTTAAAAACCCTGAAACAAGTAGAAGCGTTTTCTCCTTTGAGGGGAACCTGCTCTCTAGTGGTGACTCGGCTGAACAACCACAGGAGCCCCAAGTTTGTTTCAAAGGCAATTACAGAGCTGTAATTAAAACAGCAGCAAGAGAATGATTATAGGCTTTTCTATAGAAATGATACAGAATTGAATTAGAAACACTAATTCATCACACACAATAACAACTAAAGTAACTCAGTGGGGGTGCCAATGTGGAATAATGTTTGTGTGTGTGTGTGTGTGTGTGTGTGTGTGTGTGTGTGTGTGTGTGTGTGTGTATGTAACACATGTTCTTTCATGCTCGAGTGTGTGTGTGAGAAGGGAGATGCAGATGTTAATCGCCGCAGCAACCGTTAGCTCTGTATTTTCACACGGTAATTAAGGCTCTAAAAGTGTGTGAGTGTGTGATTGCAGCTATTTTATCTTACACAAGTCCCCCGAGTCCTCTAGGACAAGCACAGAGGAATGCACCGCCGACAGGCCTGCAGTCTCCACCGTTCTGGCAGGGGTTTGGCATGCAGGATGTCAACTCAATTTCACAGCGCCCCCCAGTGTAGCCGGCGCTGCAACTGCACATGAAGCCTGTTGGAGAGAGACACTCAGGATGTGTTGAATGTGATAATAAGGTGCGTGATCATGCATGTTAATACATGAATTCAATATCTCATCTTGGAAATGTCTCTCAATCTTATCTGTGAAGTGTCGTAGAGTGAAAAAAATACATGCAGGTTGATGGTCACAATCTAATTAAAAAATAAGAATCCAGACACTAACACTCAAGCTATGAAAAACTGTTAAATTCAATTGTATTCCTATGTAAACAGTCTATTACCACCCACACACATTCCCAGTGTGCACAGACCTCCAGAGGGCAGGCTGCTGCAGATGGCTCCGTTGAGGCAGGGTTGACTGACGCATGGATCTGGGTAAAGCACGCAGCCCAGCTTGACCTCGCTCAGCCCAGCGATCTCGGCGTAGCGGCTCCTCTTATTCTGCAGCGGCAGCTCGTTACCGTTCAGCATTAGAGAGCCCAGGCAGCCCTGGAAGCCATCCTGGGCTCTCGGCGTGCCCCTCGCTCCAAGTGCTGGCCCTCCTCCCTGGACTCTCCCTGGCCCCGGACTCGGCCCCTCACCTTGCCCAGCCGGTGGCCTCACTTGGGCCCCGAAGAAGAAGGACGAGTCCGGGGCAAGGGGCCAAAGCCGAACAGGTGCTCGGGCTGCTCGGCGGCGCTCCACATAGCTGTCATCCAGCGACAGGAGGGTGTAGTTCCTCGTCAGCTCCAAGGCAACAGCGTGCCAGAGGCCGTCGTTTATTGGTCTGCCAGAAATACCCATAATGCCAAGGGTGTTGTCACAGTCCAGCTGGAACCAGAGTCGACCCTCTTCAATCTGGGGAGAGAAAAGGGACAATAATTGTGTGTTTAGAAATGACACAACCACCTTTCAGCGCAGCTTTAGCTCAGCAGACCAGGCGTTTGGAAACAACACAGTGAGTTGACCTTGAGCATGGTGCAGGGGTTAACCCGGGTGAACATAATGACTCCTCTCCTCTGAAGCGTCCTGATCCTCAGGCTGAGCCTCATCTCTCCGCTCTGGCCGCTCTCTGTCACTCTGTACTTGATGTAACTGTTTCCAGAGAAGCTCAGGGAGGTTTGTCCTGCGTGTCCACAAAACAAAGAGATACGGGATTCGAACTAGGGAGTAAAAACAAAGACACTATCTGGATGTGCAGAGGCCCAAACTTCAGACATGAGGATGGAATCTAACCTGCACACTCGTCCAGTCTGTCAGGCTGACACTGGCAGACAGATGGCGCTGTAGGACCAGTGCGGACACACTGCATGTCTGCCGGACAGGACTGACCTTCACAGAGCTCCACAGGGGTGGGACATGATCCTTCTGCTCAGACACAGAGATATGACAAATAACACCTTCAACACGTCAGGATATCATCTGTCTTCAAATGATGAAATATTTACATATCCATATCCTAACATTTATAATCTTTAATGTGTAGTAGCATCATTGTGCCACAACATCTGTCTCTTGATTACATCTGCAAGAAAAAACATCTGTGTACACGTAGTAAAATACATCTTCATTTCGACATTTCAGTATTTTATTTTTATATCAATAGTGATGATGTATTTGTTGATGTATAACTGTGACAGATGTAAAGGACACTGACAATGTGAGCTGAGATCAGTTAGCAGTGCTCACCAGGGCAGGTGCAGGTGTCTGTGCGGCTGAACGTCGGCGACACCAGGCTGATCCTCTCTGTGCTGTAGGTCACCGGCGAGTCGCTGTCCATCACCAGGATCTGCTCACACACCCTGTCCCCACACTCCAGCTCTCCGGAGCAGGCGCTGCTCACCACCACCGCCCCGGCTAGGACGCCTCGAATCTGGCCCCGCACCACTGCGTCCTCCAGCTTTGCCGACAACTCCTGCTGGGAGTAGAACCCACCCATTCGTCCGAACCCTGGTGTCTCTGGCCGCTCCATGGCCAGGAGCAAGTCCACGTCAGGCGTCCCCATCGCCGGCTGCACACCGAGTATATGGAGGGGATCCTGTTGTCCTGGCGACCACTTCCAGCCAGATAGTCCACGTAACTTGAGCTTGATCTGGTTCAGGTAACGACCGAGCAGGTCCTCCGGGGACATGGAACTGAAGCGTAAGGTCAGGGCGCTACGCAGCAGCACATCCGTCACCTGCTCAACCTGGACTGACACATCGGCGATCACCGCGAAGCGCCCATCACTCACTGTGGCGTTCATCTGGTATCTACAAGGAAACAGGTTGTATTTTGAACTAGGATATTATCTTTATATTGTATGTGTGTGTGTGTGTGTTTGTGAGTGTGTGTGTGTGTGTGTGTGTGTGTGTGTGTGTGTGTGTGTGTGTGTGTGTGTGTGTACCTGCCAGGTTCCAGGCCCGGCAGAGCCACGATGCTGCCTTCCTGCCTGCTGATTGTAAACATGCTCTTGGGCTGAGGCTTCTGGGTAAACGACAGAGCGTCACTGGGGTCGCGGTCGGTTGCATATATCCGACCTATCGGGCCGCCCGGGAATGTATCCGTCACCATGACAATGAAGATTTCCAGCGGGGAGGCCGCGGGTTTGTATTGGCTGTTTCCAATGACCCTGAGGAACACCCAGGAGGAGGAGGTAAGACTCGGCCTCCCAGAGTCACTTGCCTAAGAGACAAACGAAAACTGAGTTATTCAGTCACTCGGAAACATTTAAGAACTGATTTAAAAGTTTGAGCTTTAAGTTGCTCCGTTGCTTACGGGGGAAAAAAGTGGTTGCAGAGCCTCGAGGAAGGTTGTATGATAAAAGTTTGTCTCACCCTGTGTCCTGACATCAGTTTAACCAAACATTAAAACACGTAGAGACAAAGATTGTGAAGCTATTTAGTGAGAACATAAAAGAAAATGACTAACAGCATCAATATTAAAGTACAGACCCTCAAACTCCACCTTATTAATGGTGTTAAAAGCTTCTCCATAAGAGAAATGTGTTTATATACTAAGTGAGGCTGTAGTTTCATGGTATAATGACTTCCACTCCAGCTCCTCACATTAACATCTGTTCCAAAACCAACAAGTTGAAGAGTGATGTTAAACTGTAGATCAGATAAAGAGACTCAGAGTCATTAAAAACAAGCGTTTATCTCCAATATTCAGCAGGAAACTTTCAAAGTTTGAAGAATTCCAATAATTCCATTGACAACTCTTCTGGTTCAGGAAGCTGGGGATCATGGGTAATATCCACCGTTCAGTTTTCCAGTCACCAGACTCAGAGTCCGGCAGAATGAATCGCCACGTGTGGCTGCAGGGGGCGCTGTTGCTCAGTAACAGCTACATTGTGTTGCTTAAACACAGTGAGAGGCACCGAACAGTCAACTGTTAAATAAAACATCATGTCCCTCACCTGGATTACAAGAACAAACTCTCTGGGGGCTTCGGGGCCAATCACACGGTTGGTCCTCAGAGTTCCCGTCTGGTCCAGGGAAAGAAAGTTTCCCTCGTTTCCTGACACGATGCGGAACTCAAAGGGGGGGCCGTTTCTGGGTGAGTCCTTATCGCTGACGGACAGCTTCAGCAGGGTGGTGCCAGGGTCTTGATTGAGCTGCAAGTACAACGAGAGAAGTTGAGATGACACAAGTACAAAAAACGCACAAATCCAAGCATAGACACACAGACTGTTAACCTGTAAGACGGCCGTGGAGTTGGCAGGGTTGAAGACGGGAGGGTTGTCGTTAACGTCGGAGATGTCGATGTTGATAATGACCGTGGAGGACATGGCAGGGGAGCCGCTGTCGAACGCCTGCACTGACAATGAGTACCTGGATACCTGTAGATGAGCAGAAAGGAAGGAGTGTGCCCCAGCAGCTGTAATGCACGTATCAGGCAAAGTGCCAAACACTTGAGATACTTTTCTCTCTGTGCTCACGAGCCATAAAATCACAACTGATTATGTATGAGATTCTCGAAGCGGCATCCTTACTAGTTCTCTGTCGAGCCGCTTGTTGACTTTGAGCAGTCCGGCTACGGGGTCAATCCAGAAGTGGTTGCTACGGTCTCCTTTCAGGATGGAGTAAGTGATTCGCCCATTGACCTGACTGTCCAAATCTTCTGCGAGTACCTGCACAGCATTCAAAACAAAGTCTAATGTAAAGTTTAACAATATGAAAAGTAAAAGACAAAAGAATACGAGGGAGCGAACGTTACCCTTGTGATTGTCTGTCCAACAGACGTGTCCTCGCTGACCAGCACGTTGTAGATGTCTTGAGTGAAGGCCGGAGCGTTGTCGTTGACGTCCATGAGTTCAACGATGACCATGGTAGCGGTGCTGAGAGGAGGGTTCCCGCTGTCCCAGGCCTCCACAGTGAGGTAGAAGTCCTTACACACCTCAAAGTCCAGATCATCGGCCACAGAGATGGAGCCTAACGCACACACAAAGTTCAGTTTATACACAAGAAGGGTCTTCAAATCATAACAATAAAAGACCTAGTTTGATGATATCGTGAAGCAACGTCGGATTATGAGTCTTCAGGTAAAAAATCATGTTCACAGATGAAATAATGTATTGAAGTTTTGTTTACGCTACACAGCAAACAGCTGAATAATCGTAATCTAGGTAACAAGCTAGCGCGTCGTACGTTGTTTGTTATTGAAGTGATATTATATCTTTAAAGTTACAAACCACCTACGAGGACCTGTGCTCACCCAGGTTTCTGTCTATGTTGAACTTTCCCAACTCGTTGCCCGACCGGATTTTGTACGTGATATCAGCATTAGGTCCGATGTCGACGCTGGTCGCCAACACTCGCAGCACGGTGGTTCCCACGGCTACGTCTTCGGGGACAGTGACGGCGTAGTCCCGCCTTTGGAAGACTGGAGCGTTGTCGTTCACGTCCAGCACCAGGATGGTCAAATCAACCTGAGGGGAAGACAAGAGACGGTAAAGGGACGCTTTTTTAGTGTAGGAGGCTCAAACGGTGATCTCACAGATATGAATGGGAGCGGAGATACTAAAGGTCTCACTAAGAGAAGAGCGGACGGACAGAAATCAATCTGCGTCCACCAAAGCTTGAGCGAGACTTCATTGGCCACAAGATAAATGTGAATGATTTGTGGCATTAGTGAGTCAGATAAATGTTGTTTTCTGCTGGAATCCAAGTCAATATTTCACCTTTTTAGGCGCCGTCAAGTTGTCTCTGCTTTTCTAAAAGATTAGTTTGAGGTTGTTTGTGTCCTGGTTTTGTGTCATTTGTGTCTTTGGTGCAACACATTTGATTTCTGTTCATTGAGGTTGTCGTAAATTAGATGCACAGTCTATAATTCATGCTAATCATGGCAGGGGTTTATGGCTCCGTCAGATCATATTTCACCATGAAATACAAGTGCAGAAACACCACCAGTAGGCGTGACGTCTATGATCCACTTTTCAATCGAAACACAGGCATAGTGACATTTTATGACATTTATACTCCGTCTACACTAATAACGTGGATCCGTGCCGTGTTTACAAAGCGACTGAATCATTTGCCTGTGAGTTGGCTGCGCTGCTCGGCCAAATTCTACAAAAATCCATCTTTATTACGGGTTTTCTATCATATTTGAAAAACAGTTGGTGAGCAAGAGCGGATGCTAAAAACAAGGTTAGGAAGTTATTTTCTGTTTTATTACTTGTTCTAACATCTTAATGGGTGTGAGCGAGACAACACTATCCCCCCCCCCCCGATCTTTCCTCATTCCACCCACTGCACAACTACAGAGCTCGAAGATGAATTTTTCATCTTAATTAAAATCTACCAGGTTCCTTATCTGATCTCTTCAGTAAACAACATGTGTTTATTGACGTGTGCAGACGGAAACTCGGCGTGTACAGATCACCGATGACTCCACCGCTGACTGATCTGCACTTTAACATGTACTGTATGGATTCTGAGAGGATTGATACTGCGGTGACCTAAATGGAAACGCATGTCCTAAGCAGCAGGTCACTGGGGGTTGACCCCTCCGTCAGCTGGACCATGTCACCCCCCCTCTTCTCTCCCTACGTTTCCGTTCACTTTTTAATTAACACGAAAGGCCCAAAAATACATTTAAAAAAAATTGATTTAATTGATCATTATTGTTAATTAATGTGTTAATCACTCTTTACAGGGACAATGCACATTAATAAACATTTATGTAAATGAGCCCGTTCAGAAATCTGTATTATTACTATTATTATTATTATTATATTCTTTATATTATCCTTTATATTATTTCAGAATTATTTTTCTACTTATATTTTATGGGATCATAAGAACTCTCCCTTGGTTTAATTGACAAACTGAACAGCATCAAAAAATACTGAGACCAGATCTGTGTCTCTCCCCGACATACCTGTGAGGACAGTGCCCCCTGTTGGCCGGCCTGGTCAGTGGCCTGGACGCGGACGCGATAAGAGTCTCTGCTCTCCCGGTCCAGAGATTTCTCCAGAATCACCATCCCAGACACGGCATCGATGGAGAAGAAACCGTTGACCGAGTCCAGCAGAGAATACACCACCGTGCGGTTCAGACCTGGAGACGACACCAGACAAACGTTCAGGAGACAGATCTTCTCCTTCCTGTTCATGTGAATCCTTATTTCCATCAGAGAGAGAGAGAGAGACGATGGATACGCGCACTAATTGCATGTGACACATTTGCAATAGAGTATCTCGCCTATGTCCTAGTCAGCACTTTGGCTGCTCTCTGACTCGGTGGATTGCTTTCCCTGCACGTAGGAAACCTCCTGTGCTCGTTATCGGCCACACACCCCACATACAACCGTGCTTTGCATTGCAGCAGCTCACCTTCATCGGGGTCGCTGGCTTGCAGGCGGGTGAGCAGGGCCTTGGGGGCTGCGTTCTCGAACACGCTGGCCAGGTAATGAGGGGAGGAGAACGAGGGGGCATTGTCATTCACGTCCAACAGTTTGAGGGAAATGTCAGAGCGGCAGAACAGGCCACCCCCGTCAGTTGCCTGAGCGATGAGCTTGTAGGTGGGTGTCATCTCTCGGTCCATGACGGTGGCCGTACGCAGCTCACCTTATAGGACACAAACAGGGAGACGTGCGTGGGAGGGGACAGGGTGTTTAATTTGCGGTGTGTAGTGTTTTAATTAACGACAAACCCCGGAGAGGAAGAATAATTGAATGTACCGGTGTTTGCGTCCATGTAGAAATCTTCGACCCCGATGCCAAACAGGGAATATTGAATCTCTGCACTGGAGCCTGAGTCAGCATCTGTGGCGCCCACTGTCAGAATGCCCTTGTTAGTAGGAATGTCCTCAGGAAACGAGGCGCTGTACACCGCCTGTCACAAGATACACACAAACACACAAAAACAAACAAACACAGTGGACGTCAATTCCTGACAAAAATAAAATACATCCGTCCAGCACATCAAAAACACATTAAAGTGTCGGCCGCTGCAGCCATTATCCCGGCTGACAGAACGAGCACAGCGCGGTGCAGTGGCCTTTTGTGACCCTGCTCCTCTCCTCCCCGCACGAGTTCACCAAACACACACAGCTACTAACTGCACTGTGTCCAAGTTCAGTGCAGCGCATCCCAGCCGGCTGCTTCTGCTCTGTCGCATCCTGTTAATATATAGTTAATATAGTTAATGTACGAGATGAAATGAAGAAAATTGCATTTTGACCATTTGTTGGGGGGAAATAAACAATCAAGTTTAAGACACTGGACATCAGGAAAATGGGAACAACAAAAAGAACATTGAATTAAATAAATTTTGCCATTTTATAGACTAAACACTTCATATATATTAGACTGATAGCAACATCGAGCATTTTCAACATTGTCTTTGACATTTCAGAGAATAATGGATCTTGATTTAAAAAATCTGCAGTATTTAGTGCTCACACCTTTAAAAAGATTCTGTGTTCTACGTTGTTAACAGTTTAAACTGCAGCTTTTCCGGTTGATATCTTTTATGTTGTTATTTAACACCGTGTTAAGTTTATTTCACTTGAGCAGATTCACATTGTTAAGAGAGTTTCTTTTATCATCCTACAATAAGAACTAGACAGTCATGTGAAGTGCCTCGTTTTACATCTTAACCTTATTTGTTTTCCTCTGCGATAAAAATCCAATTTACTATTAGAAATATTATTATCACTAATACTACAGCTACTACTGCGATTTTAGTTCTGTCTCCACAATGATAAATACTCTCTAACATGCCGTCTTACTACAAGATCAACAGGTAGAACTACTACCACATTAATAATGATGTAAAAAAGCTGCTAACAGCACAGTTACTGTACAGAGTCTGACACTTAGGGTCTTTAGATGCAGTCGATGCAGTTTAAAGTCAGAGAAACCACTTTGTGAAACCCGGCGCCGACTTATCTGAGAACAGAAGGAATAGAAGAGGAGAACAGGGAGACGGACAGAATTGATTTCAAAGAGAATTAGTAAGAGTTTAAAGTGAGAACGAAAGTTTCTCAACTAATTATGTGCAATTGAAGAAGTGCAGAATTCTCCTAAATGAAAAGGGATATTCCTCGAAGACCGCGCGGTCCAATTATCTTCCCCTTTCACTGGGATCTTCCTCCCATGCACCAGCTCGTGCCTCAGTATTAAAACTCATTTTAGGATGACTCCGAAAGTTGCAAGGTGGGAAACAGTTAAATGAGCTGAAGTTGATTGGTTTTTAATGACTTATACTTTGGTCTGCAGTCTTATTTTCCATTTAAAGAGCACCGCTCAGCAGCTCTTGAATCTGAAACTTGTATTATTTTTATTTTATCATAAACTACAGGAAATCAGTTGATATGAGCCTTTCACAAACATATTTGCATTTATCAAAACCTTTTCTTTACAGAATAATAATTCATAACAAAAAAAAAGCTTCAATTACATTTATTTGTAGTAAGAATTCTATAATGAAATCTTAGGAATCATTGCCATTTTTCTAAAATATATAATTTGATATCTGAAAACGTTTACTCCCTCATATAAGCATCGGCAAAAGCCACCAACTTGTGTTCATGATTTTGTGTGTCCTCGTGTCCTCCACTGTGCGTCTTTAAAGTGATTTAAGAATAAAGTTGAGTGCAGTTTAAAAACCTTGATTTTTGCACGTTCCGAATCCGTCCTGTACACTAACTGTGTCACTGACTGTATTTTTAGGTTGTGATTTTACACAAAACACTAATTGGATTGTGGTTCGCCTGGAAACAAACAGGGATTAAAGACAAGTATTAAAACAAATAAAATTAAAAAGTTCATCTCGCCACAGTCGGCTCGATGTTTTGCTTGCTTCTCATTTCACTCGTCTCCGTATCTTTTCATCTCTGACCTGGTTGCAGATGGGACTGTTGTCGTTGGCGTCCATTACAGTAACCTCCACCGCAGTGCGAGCGACATAAAGGCCGTCGCTGGCCGTGATGTTGAGCAGATACCAGTCCTGCAGCTCACGGTCCAGTAAGCCGCTCACATAAACCTTCCACTCCCCCTGCACCGGGGCCAGGCCGAACACGCCCCGCGGGTTCCCCCCTGCGGATCATAAGGAACAAGGATTAAACTGCTGACACTACCGGGCAAAGAAAGAGGTGAAGATGTGATGTGGACAAAAAACGAGAAGTCGTATTATTCCATAAACACCAGCACCCCCCCTCTACTCCACCCACACACCCACACACAAACATACGCATTTGGTGCAATCAATAAACATCTATCATCAAAGTGTAGAATCCGGCTGCTGGTGTAGCAGCCACTGGCCTTTCAAAGTTTAGAAATCTGACCTTTTATTACAACACTTCCATTAGGCCAATCAGTATTTCTGTAAATGCCAGAGTGGCCGAGCCAAAGTGTATCATCCTCAGTCATTATCAGACGCTGCGACGGGAATGGAAAACATCCAGCTCAGCATCAAGGTGAGAGTTTTTTTAATTTATTTTTTACGACTGCCATAAAAAAAGAAGCGACCACACAAAGTCATGCGCGACTGTGAAAAACGACCACTTACATTGGAATCTCCGGCTCATAGACAAGTCGTAAAAAAAATCGCCTTGCAGGATAAGGCAGCGTTTAGTTATCAGTTTTATGTTGGTCTTATTTGTGTTTTTATTTCCCGTTTGCTAATATCTACAACGAACTGAGACACGGCAAACTGTGCACAACACCATCTAATAATAAAGTGCGACGGTTAGTGGCGTTAAATGAACGTTAATATGATGACGACCTTTAAGACCTAGGAGGTAATATTCTAAGATGTTTACAACTTTTTAAGGCCTGAAATTCAGATTATCTTTTTTAGGGCCCATGTGGAGAACCCTGCTTTTACATACACAAAAAATAGAGGGTAGAAAAACTGACATAGAATCATATGTCTACTTTGAAGTAGAAGTTTCCAGGCTGTTTGTTTTCAACTGAAAACTAAAGGAATAAAATAAAAAAACTGTCTTTTCTTTTTGCCCTTGCTTGAAATGTTGAAGATAATACAAACAAAAGTTAAGTCAAATTAAAAGATAATTTAAAAAAACTAAAGGTTTGACATTTGAGTTAGAATTTCTTAAAGATTTGACCTTTAATAATCACATCTGTGCGACTCAACATTATCTCAGGGAACCAGGAGGAACTTATCGCAGCAGAAGTTGTTGAACTACATCATCAGTGTTTCGCTGCGTTTCCTCACCCGTGATGTAAAAGTTGACTTGGCGGTTCTGATCCGTGCCGTCTCGATCTTTGGTCTTCAGAGAGGCCACCACCTCGCCGAGGGGGTCGCTCTCTTTCACCGCTCCCCGGTAGAGCTCCCTCTCGAACCGCGGCGGGTTGTCGTTGACGTCCGACACGGTGATGGTCACCACCGTGGTGGAGGAGAGAGACTTCGACTCGCCCAAGTCAGAGGCCACCACCTCAAAGCTGTAGCTGGAGCAGGCCTCGTGGTCCATCTGAGTCACCAGTGGTGATCCAGCCCGTTTTACTGTCGATGGCGAAGACGGAGCTCGTGGTGATGGGGCTGCTGGCGGAGCGCGCGTCCTTCGTCAAGTCCACGTTGTAGGTGAGGAGAGGCCCGAGTCTGTAGGTTACCTGAAAGTTATCAAAGAATACACAGCTTTTCAAATACACGTCTGAATCTACTATTCTCAGAAGAGTGATGCAGTATTTGTTCTTCACACACTTGTCCGTTGGAGCCCCAGTCGGGATCGAGGGCGCGCACTTGAACCACTCTGGTCCCAACAGGCATTCCCTCCATCACTGTGGCTACATAAGTGTTTGTCTCAAACACCGGCTTGTTGTCATTCACATCCAGGATCTGCACGATCACAAAAATAACATGTTTTTCAGCTTTTTCCATAGTGAAGCTCCCATTTGACCGAGAGCATCTATTGTGAATATTGAAATGGGTTTACAAAGGAAGTGTAATATGTAGATAAATGAGAATTAATTTAAAAAATGTAAGCCTTTTGTCTTTATTGAAACAAAGGTGCACGTGTGAAATGAAAAGAGAGAAAGTGGGCGATGATGCAGCAAAGAGCCGGGTTTGACTCACACTACTTTACACATTTTCAAAAAGTCTGCAACATAAGTCACAAGGTTGCGTGTTTGACTGCATTACCAACCTTGACCTCCAGGTCCACGGTGGTGACGGACTCGATCAGGTCCCTCCGTGCTGTTGCTGACACCTTGAAGCGGAAGATGCTGACCTCTTCGTAGTCCAGCGGCTTGACCAGACGGATCAGACCCGTCTCCCTCTCCACGAGGAACGTCCCTCCCTGGTTGCTGTCGAGCGTCTCCCCCTTGACGACGGTGAAGAAGCCCGTCTGTCCGGGGCCCATGTACACGGACCCCAGGGCCGTCCCTACCGCTGTGTCCTCGGGGATGGTGAAGGAGTACTGTGGCTGGCTGAAGGAGGGCACGAACGCGTCCGGAGGGACGACTTGGATGAAGGCCGACACCAGGGAGTGTTTGGGTGGTGAGCCGCAGTCTGTGGCTTTGACGAAGAAGGACAGAACCGTCCCCTGGAGGTGGTCCACGGTGCTTTTAGTCATCATCCAACCGCTGTCGGGCTCCACCTGGATACCAGCACAACCACACTGTTATTATACTCTAACCCTAAAATCTATCTATCCGTCCATCTAACTATTGATCTATGCTATTTCTTTGCGATTTATGTTACACAGCCTTGTGTAACATAAGACTGACTGAGGCATCAATCTTCATGAAACATCATTTTCATTTGATGAGCAGAGTCGTATAATCTACGGCTGACAGATGGTTGTTAATCCACAGAAATGGGGGGGGGGGTGTCAGCTGAGAATTTATGGCTTAATTGAAAAAGGGGGGTGGAATCAGTATCGCTCTAATTGGAAACAAGGTTTACTCTCGTTAAACACATTTGTGGAAGTTTGGATCTGGTTAAACTTTATTTTTTCATTTACGTTTGAAACTCCATTAAAGCAGCCAAGTGACAAACAGTGACGAGTGAAATACACGGACCTCCAGCACGTCGACCAGCGACAGACGAGCTTCACTATAAAGGGAGTAGGTGACCCTTCCGTTCGGCCCAGCGTCCAGGTCTGTAGCTTGGATCTGTGTGACCAGAGACCCTTTTCCAACATTTGCTTTAATGCTCATGCGGTACTCCACAGCTCTGAAGCGGGGGGCGTTGTCGTTTTCATCAGCGAGGACAACTCGCACTGTGCAAAATGATGCGCGGCCTGAAAAAATTAATGTAGAGATTTATCACATATATATATTTGTATAATTTAAATATAGAAATGAATGATTATACTGTTGCGTTCACTGTAGTATATACTGTATAACTTAAATATTCATATATCTGTGTCCACTACCATACCTCCACCGTCCAGGGCCATAACGGTCAGCACCATGTCCTTGTTCAGAGGATTCTCTCTGTCTAGCTTCTGGAGAGTGGAGATGACTCCGTCTGCATCGATGTTGAACTGAGTTTTCCCGAGGTCGTTGATAAATGAATACGTGATCTGGCCGAACAGCCCAGAGTCCTCGTCTGAGGCACGAACCTGGAGGTCGACACAGAAATTCAGGAAAGTTAGATGTTGCCTCGCAGCAATAGGGTCACGGGTTTGAATCCCAGTTTGGTCTTTCTGTGTGAAGTTTACATGGGTTTGCTTCAGGTTCTCTGTTGCCCTGGGGTTTGGTTCATTGGAGACTGTGAAATGTCTGTAGCTGTGAGTGTGAATGGTTGTTTGCATGTTGGCCCGGCAATATTCTGGTGACCTGACCAGAGCGGACGCCACCTCCTGGGATTGGCTCCATCAAAACAATACGTTTTATAGATAATGGATGAATGTTGGTTTGTTCAAAACACATAGCAGACTTTGTTTATTATGCCCAAAACTCTGGAACAATCTCCATGAAGTTCTTAGGGACTTTTCAAAAGAAACATGAAGACCCATCTTTTTACCATAATGGCTGTTGTTTCTTTTTAACATCCCACTGCATCATTGATGGAGGAAGACTATTAAGTGAGGAAGAAAACTCACCTGAATGACCTTTGACCCTGGAGGGGCATTTTCTTGGACCTCAGCCAGGTAGAACCTCTGACTGAACACTGGGCTGAACAGGTTCGCTCCGAGGACTCGGACAATCACCTGTGGATCACTGTCACTGTTACAATCGTCATGACAAACATCATCATCATCTTCATCCCCATCACTATCATCCTCATCACACAATCATCATTGTCATCATCTTCATCCCCATCATTACCCTCATCGCGCGCATCATCATCCTCACCCCATCATCATCATCATCACCAAAAAACTACAAAAATTGGGATGACGTGTTATTACTGTGTTACCACTGCTACTCCATGTTGTTCCTGCTACACCATGTTATCACTGCTACACCATGTTGTTACTGCTACACCATGTTACCACTGCTACACCATGTTGTTACTGCTACACCATGTTATCACTGCTACACCATGTTATTACTGCTACACCATGTTACCACTGCTACACCATGTTACCACTGCTACACCATGTTATTACTGCTACACCATGTTATCACTGCTACACCATGTTATCACTGCTACACCATGTTATTACTGCTACACCATGTTACCACTGCTACACCATGTTACCACTGCTACACCATGTTACCACTGCTACACCATGTTATCACTGCTACACCATGTTGTTACTGCTACACCATGTTATCACTGCTACACCATGTTATCACTGCTACACCATGTTGTTACTGCTACACCATGTTATCACTGCTACACCATGTTATCACTGCTACACCATGTTATTACTGCTACACCATGTTACCACTGCTACACCATGTTACCACTGCTACACCATGTTACCACTGCTACACCATGTTATCACTGCTACACCATGTTGTTACTGCTACACCATGTTATCACTGCTACACCATGTTATTACTGTTACACCATGTCATGGGGTTCATCAGACATATGGTGAAACTGAGCCAAAAAATTCCCGCTTGTAATTTACATTAAGAGACAGATGTGACCATTTTTCTCCAGTTGGCAGCTCATCCTCAGAGCAAATTAGAAATGACACGAACACACATTAACCTCTAGCTGCGGAGCCGCTCAGCAGCCGCCAGTGGAGAGCTGCAGTCGTACTGCATAGCCGCAAAGTGCTTGTAATAAATTTGAAGCAGGGTTTGCTAAAGCAGGTCACGCAGCTTGCTGAGTATTCAAAAAAAAAAAGGAAAAAGACAGCAAATCAGTCGACAGAAGTAAATTGTGAATGCAGTGAATCCGCCTCACCTGAGCAGTGTTGGTGAAGACTCCATCTGACACGGACACATTGAGTTGATACGAGAGTTTCATGCCTTGTCTCCTCTTATTAGACAGACGGAGCACTCCTGTATCTGGCTCCATCATAAAAGTCATCCTCTCGTTCCCGGAGACGACGCTGTACCTGCAGGAGAATTTAGACAAATGAGCGCGGTGATGATTATTTTGCTCACAAGCTGCTGGAAATCAAGGTATTATTGAGAAGTGCCGAGTTAGAACTTTAATTTGGGTTGTTACTCGAAAAGGTTTAAATGCTCTAATGTTCAGAAAACACATCACCTTCCTCACACTGTCCTGCTGCTCCTCTTGGCTTCGTTAGGGAACGTGCCAAACTAACCATTAGGCATGCATTATGCAAATGTGGAGCATTATCACATGTGCCATCCCAGAGATGCAGAATTATTGATCGGACGACTAACAAGGTCTTTCTGTGAGTTTCTGTGTTTTCTGTGGAGGAGAGGAGCTCCCTGTACCACAGACTTTCTGTTTTTTAACTTCAATATTGCATCCACAAAAAAAAACATATACAACACACCAGAGGAAAGAAACTGAAAAACATTACACGTCTTCTCTAAGAAAAAAAGACAAAGAAGGTTTTCTGAACAAAATTAATCTTTAACTTGACCTTTGTTTAAAAGGAAACCACGGACAAAGGTCAACATCTACATTCATGGTACAAAATGTTACTGCAAAGCCAAGAAAACAAGCAACTTTCCAGAGTTTACCTCAGCCTTTGAGCATCACAGATGTCGGCGTCTGAAGCCTGAACACAAGTCACAAAGTGTCCGCGGGGGGCGAGCTCGCTGACAAAGGCCTCGTACAGCATTTGGCTGAAGTTAGGTGGATTGTCGTTGGTGTCGGTGACGGTCACAGTTACGCTGACGTCGCTGCTGAGGGCCGGGTCCCCGCTGTCCGTCGCCTTGACGATGAAGTTGTAGCGCTGGACGAGCTCGTAGTCGAGCAGGCGTGCCGTGAATATCAGCCCGCTGCTGCTGTCGATGTGGAAGTAGTCGCTGCTGTTGTAGATGTCAGATAAGATCTGGTAACTCACTGCAGCGTTCTTCTCCGAGTCCTGGTCCTGAGCAAACACCTACAGTGAGAGAACCATTTAACTTTTCAGCGCCTTATGCATTATTCAAGATAAGGTCTGATTTGTTTGCCCTGGATCTTACTGAGACTTTATCACGACACAGTCACATCGCAACCAGATCAAAATAATAGTTACACATCAAACAACAAAAGGAATGAAGAAGTGTTATAGTCACTTAAAGGGAAAAAAAGATTTTTAAGATTTCGAGAATGAAGTTGAAATATTACGAGAAAAAGGTTATAATTTTAGGCTACATATCATTTTAGAGGTCTGTGTTAAAATGCCAAATGTGGAGCATCTTGTTACTCCTACTAAACATTTCCTGATGAACGTTTTTCTTTTTGCTTTATTCTCTTTATTATGATGATGTTTCTCATTAAATTACGACTTTATTCTCGTAATGTTATGACTTTCTTCTCAACTACGACATATTCACATACTATTATTATTTTATTCTCACAATATTCTTGAAATCAACAGATTATTTTCTTCATACGGTCCTAAATACACCATCCTAATACTACGTTGTGAAAATATACTACCTAATATTACGTTGTAAGTAGGATGATACACTTTTTCATTGTTATTACATAGTTTGACCAATGAAGTGAACTTCATCACAGTTTCAAGCCCAGGTGTATTGTAAGCTACAGCACATAATAACATGATTCATTATTCTTAAATTGATTTCTTGAATACGAGAACAATCAAATAAGGCCAAAAACCTGTCTGACTACAGATATTATTATAACAAAAAGACAATGAACTAAAAAAAGCAGTGTCTTAGAATTGTCTTGCACAAAATGTGTCTCAGGGCCACAACAGCCCTGGTCTATTATCTGCTAAAGGTCGAGAGCTTCCACTGGGAAATTTCTAGGGAAATATGGCACTATCTGCTCATACATAAATGATTTGGAATCTAATATTCATCCACAGTGCTGCCGAAGGGAGGTGTAAGTGTAAACAATCATTCAGCGAGAGTACACACACTGTACAGACACATTACACACACACACACACACACACACACACACACACACACACACACACACACCTGTAACACGGTGGTTCCGATCATGGAGTTCTCAGGAAGCACAGTGGAGTAGGAGTTGTTCAGGAACAGCGGCGGGTTATCGTTCACGTCCAGCACGACGATGTCCACGTCCACCTCAGACTTGGCCCCAGTCAGAGTGTCTGTAGCCTTCACCGTTATGCGGAAATACTGCGTGGTCTCGTAGTCTAACGGGTAAACCACGCCGATGATTCCCGTGTCGAAGCCGATGTCGAACTGGAGCGACGGGTCTCCGTCCGTGATGCTGAAGATGACGCTCTGGCCTTCAGTGCTGGTGGCGTTGATGCACAGGACCGAGGTGGAGACGGCCACATCCTCTCGGACGGTGACGCCATAGAAGGGCTTGTCAAACACTGGCATGGCTTTATTTACCACGGTAACGGGCAGCTCCACCTCACTGGACAGAGGAGGGAGGCCGCCGTCAGTGGCCACAAGGACCAGCTTGTACTCTGCGTTGGATAAATCCACCTCAAAGGCTCTTTTCAAGCTCAGCTCTCCTGTCACTGGATTCACCTGCACACAATATGGAAGCAGTAGTTTGTACCATGAAGGGACAACCCATGAATTTCCAAACTTCTTTCAGGACAGATGTAGCTCTCACCTGAAAGTTCCCGTGCTGCTCCTTCAGGCTGTAAGTCACTTCTCTGTTCAGGCCGAGGTCTTGGTCAATGGCCGACGCCCTGAAAATAGCCAAACCTGGCTCTGCTTCCACCTGCACAGCAGCGTAGTACGGGAGGTTCACAAACTCTGGAGCGTTGTCGTTCACATCCTCCACCTACAGAGGACAAAACAACATGCAAACAGAAACTAAGATTACCTTCCTGCGGTTTGTATGCCTCAATCAACAAATGCATTTCCATCCACATACATTTTCTTCCAGATTCACATAATGCCACCGTGACATTGACCGTTGACCAACCAAATCGAATCAGTTAAACCACGAGTCCAAATGAACGTTTGTACCAAATTTGACAGGATTTCGTTGAGATGGTCCTGATAAATTGTGTTCACAAGGAAAATAATCTATTTTGTAGGGTCACAGCGACCTTGATCTTTGACCTAAGAGCACAAAAGTCTAATAAGCTCTTTTTTGAGTCCAACTAAACGTTTGTACCAAATTTGAAGAATTCTCCTCTAGGTGTTCTTGAAATATCAGTGTTCACAAGAATAATATGTACATAGGGACAAACAACATGAAAACATAATGTCACTGAGTGTCGCCAGAGAAGAGACATAATAAAAACAAAGCATCGGGCAAAAACTTCCATATCACCGAACTGGAATCTGGAGAAATTCCGATCCCAACATGAATTTAAAAAAAACATAGAATATAAAACTGTATCAAAGACTGAATGAGTTTGTTCAAGTAAGATAAACATAGTTCGTAGAGGACACGGCACAGGGAGCAACAAGAAAACACAATCTGCAAAGCTTCCATGCAAGTGGGTAATAAGACCCTCATGCACACACACACACACACACACACACACACACCACACACACACACACACACACACACACACACACACACACACACACACACACACACACACTTTCATACACAAGTTTCCACTCCCACCTGCACTCGTACAGTCACCCTGGCCACTCTCAGTATCTCGTCCTCTCTGTTGACCTCCACCACCAGCTCGTAACTCTCCTTCTCCTCCCGGTCAAAGCGCACGCCGGTGGTGAGCACCACTCCGCAGGTCGGCCGGATGATGAAGCGTCCGCCGGGGTTCAGCAGAGTGTACTTGAGTGGCTCGTTGAGGCGGTGGCCGACCGTGTTGACAACAGTCACCACGGTGACATTGGCTACGTTCTCTGCGATGGAGGCGGAGTAGAGCGGCTGGGTGAAGAGGAGGCCAGCTGTCGATCGCTTCTCTGACGACCACAGTCAGAGACGCCATGCCGGAGTAACGTCCGTCCCATACCTAGAAACGGACAAATAGAATAAGGCTGAGGCTGCCTAATGATAACCAATTTGTTATCTATCTATAGAAAACGGGCAAACACAGGGAGAACATGCAAACTCCTTCCTGCTGCGAGGGGTCAGAGCTAACCCTCGCCTCGCACTCAGATGGGGAAATCGTCTCTATACATATACAGAACAGCTGAATCAGGACAGACTTATGCACAGAATGTGATACTGGAGGTTTAAAAAAATGCTGCGTGCGTTGCTGTTTTCTTGTCTCCACCCTGAAGCATGTAGAGCTGCAGACCACCCCTCGTACTGAAGTGTCCTACATCAAGACACTGAATAACCAGAGGACCTGTTCTACAGCTGACCCCCTGCTCTCACCTCCCTGGGGAAATAATTACTATCCAGGCCAAGTGCATACTGATTATCAAAGCCAGCGACAGGGCCGCACACAGAAACTCTAATCACGTGAGCACCCTGTCCACTGGATCAATCACTTTACCTTCACATTAAAGCGGTAACGATCCTTATTGAGGTTGGGATTGATGACGGTCACGACTCCAGTGTTGCGCTGCACCGAGAAGTGCTCCACGTTGTTGTCCACCAGAGAGTAAACCAGCACGGGGGCTGACCGACTTGTCCGAGGTCGTGTCAGGGTCAAAGGCCTCGACCCTGAGCACCTCCACTCCCATGTAGGTCGGCAGGAGGAGGACTGTCTCGTACGTGTCCTGGGAAAACCTCGGAGGCGAGTCGTTGATGTTGATCACCTGAGAAGCGGCAGAAAGAGAGATTTTGTTCGTTTTGTAATACAGGAGGAATTAAAGATGTGTATGAGGCAGTGATGTACCTTTATAACCACGTCTGCTGGGCTGTCAGCCGTCTGAGGAGGCAGACCACCGTCTCTGACATGAACCCGGAAGACGAACTCAGAGAAGGTCTCATAATCCAGGCTGGCGATTGTTCTAAAATGTAAGAACATATCATTTACTCAGAAATCACGAGCTATATCACGTTATAAGCCGGTGAATCAGAGAGCATCAACTTCACTGACCGAATGGATCCCGTCCCAGAATCCACGCTGAAAAACGTGCGAGCGGTGTCCTCTATGATCTGGAACACCAGCAGGGCGTTGTGGTTTCGGTCCCTGTCGGTCGCCCGGATGACCAAAGGGTTGCCATCCTCTCCCAGGACCACACTGTTGACTGGAGCAGCCTCACTGATTTCACCCACATACCTGATGTGACAGAGGGAAACTTTACGTGTAAAGTCAGTTCTCAATGTGACATGTCAGCACCAAACCTCTACTTTCTATACACTCTGTAAATTAGCTTCCACTGATACCTGATTTGTTGGAAGACGGGCGGGTTGTCGTTGACGTCGCCCACCTGGACGACGACAGAGGTGCTGGCCTCCACTCCAGCCATGCTCAGAGCCTGCACCGCCAGGACGTAGGAGGTTGTTTGCTGGCAAAACAAAGATGAGGAAAAGTTGTGTTTATAATTGTTGCAAGTGAAAGTTATTATTCGAGGAGGTTATGTTTTCCCTCCTGTCTATTTGTGAGTTTGTCAGCAAGATAACACAAAAACAACTGCACAGATTTCCAAGGGTGTCAGGGAAGAATCCATTAAAGATTGGTGCCGATCAGGATCAGGGGGCGGATGCAGAAAGGTTTCATTCTCTTTGTCATCGCAAAATAAGCAGTTTTTCCACATTTTCACTAATATACCAGAGAATAATTTATGGTTCTAGATGAAAAAAAGATGGCATTTTAAGGGGACTGATTTCTGTGAGTGTGTGAAATGTGGTGCAGCTTGTTTGAATATAAGGGGAAGTATGTGTTCTCCTGAGTGCCACTCTGGTTTGTATATGATTTAAGTCAAAAGTGAAAAACAACCTGTGCAGGAAACCAAAATTCAAATGAGGCTTTCTTCAAATATTAGTGCACCACTGCTTTTCTATTTCAAGGACTTCATACAGCAATTGTGCAAAACGGTGATAACATTCAAAGAACGGGCTGCAGAGTTTGTTTTCCCGTCTGTTCACTTCAAAAATCAACGCGTCATTGGCCCAAACTTTTTCACGAGTATCTGCAACGAGTTTTTGCAGGTGGATGTTGAACTGAAGATCATTCACATACCTCGAAGTCAAGTGGTTTGCGTGTGCTGATGACACCGGTGTGATGGTTAATGAAGAAGCAGCTCTCCTCGTTCCCCCTGTTGATGTCATAGATGAGAGCTGAGCGGCTGAGGGCGCTGACGGTCGTCACGTACGTCCCGACGGTGCTGTTCTCCATTATCTGTAAATACAAAGTCTAATTTTAGGCTGAGTTAAAGTCCACTGGTGATCCTGTATTAACCTATTAAATATCAGAGATCAGTCCCCTGATACACCCGACTTCTCAGCTCTGTCTTTACCTCAGCCTGATACTCCTTCTGAGAAAATGTAGGTTTGGAAAAGTCGGAGAGAATCATGGAGATGCGGACGGAAGCTGTGGCCATTAGCGGAGGAAAGCCACTGTCCGTGACCCGAACAGTGAGCGTGTAAAAGCCCACAAAGGTGAGATCCAGGTCCTTGGTGATGAAGATGAGCCCTGTTTTATTATCGATGCCAAACACGCCAGCGGAGTTACCTGGAAGAAGAGTAAAGGTTGAAGACTTTCATTACTGGTTAATATATAAAATTAGAATTTTAATCCCCATTTGGGAAACAAACGAAAAGAGAAGAAAAGAGAGAAATAAAACTTTCAGATAGCATCACACCTGCATCTATGGTGTACGTAAGCTGCCCGTTAATCCCATTGTCTTTGTCTAAGGCCGTCACTTGCAGCACAGACGTTCCAACGGGAGACGACTCGTAGGCCAGAGCGTCGTATACGGTGCTGGTGAAGTACGGTATGTTATCGTTGGAGTCCTCCACTGCCACCAGGATACGGGCCAGGTCTCGGTTAAATGGAAATTCCTGATCCTTGACCTACAGCAGCATCAGGGAAAATGAGAGAGGAATACGGATGGTGTTGCAGGAGGCTATAAATGAAGGCAACCAGCTAAAATTAAGTTTGGCAGGTGGAGTTGCCAAGAGGTGCATTACTTGGATGACACCACAGGGACACAAACACATTAACAAACACACATGAGTGGTCGTGCGTCCTCTCACCATGATAGTGAGGATGTGCTGCGTTCTGGCCTCGTAGTCCAGCCTGTCCGCCGTGTACACCACTCCGGTGCCGGGGTTGACCCTGAACAACCTCATGCTGGCGGGGTCCACGCTGCCGTAGATGGTGAAGCTCAAACGGGCGCGCTCGTCCACGTCTGTCGCTCTAACCCGCAGCAGCTCCGTGTCAACCGGCACGTCTTCCGAGACGCTGACATCGTACGCCGCCTGCGAGAAGACCGGAGGGTTGTCGTTGCTGTCTTGTATCCGGATGAACACCTGAGTGACGAGGAGAGAAGGGGAGGGGGGTTAGAAATAGTCGGTGGAGTTGGTGCAGAGAAGAAACGTGCACAGTATATTTTCCTCGCGGATAAGAGGGCTGGTGTAGAGGCAGCTGATAATACTTTATATAGTTGTGGGGTAGTATTGTCATCCCTGGTAGAGATACCTACCGAGGCAAGGCAATATTTATGTTGCTTCTCAGAGCCGTGTGGTGTGTTGTCAAAGAGGGATGTGGGCAATTTTTGAATTTACACAAACACTTGACCTTTCCTTGCCTGGGCTAATCCCATTAATCCAGTGATATCGAGGATTCCCCTCACAAGGCAGACCAAGTGGGGCAGCCCAGGCAGCGGGAGCACCGGAAATGTCAAAGGCAAGAGTATATTTCATAGTCAGCAAGAGATAATTTGGGGAAAAGGGAGTGCAAGTGTCGGAGGGAGGAAAGATGAGAGTAAACAGCTCCTCTCGGAAGAGGTGACAATAATTTAATTTGATGTGGGTCTGGAGTGTGTAAATGGCAGTGCCAGAGCGTAACAAATCAAGAGTGTGAGTACCTGCGCCGTGGCAAAGTTGGTGCCATCCGTCACCTGAATAGTCATGTTGTAGACAGCCTGCGCCTCTGCATCCAGGGGCTTGGCCACAACGAGAGTACCCACACCGACTTGAAGGTCATACTGCATGTCAAAGCTCCCTGGAATCACACACACAGATCACACAGGGGTTCAGCGGTTTAGTATTCACTCTGTGTGCTAAACTCAGGTGCTCTAAGTTATTACTGTGTAATTGTTTTGGCCAGGTGCCTGTGTCTGGAGCTGGAGGGTCTGTGAAATAACGTAAAATGAAGCAAAAAATGCAGTGCAATGCAGCGGTGAGCTCACTTGGCAGCCTGAGAGCTGCTAACAGCCACACAAACATCTGTCTTATCACTGCAAAACACAACCCATCTCAGAGATCAAAAAACCTGCAGCCGGGTCTGTTCCACGGGCGGTGAGTGTACAGTTTAGAAGCTTAATGTTTGATTAGAGCGAGGGCGAGGGTTGACGAGCGTTAGGTATTCAGCACCATCCTCCGTCTCACTTCAGCTTCTCCCTCTCTCGAGATATCTGGGAGCTGGAGCTGTCCTCAGCATATGAATACTGATTGGGCATTTTTCACAGGAGCACTGATGTGTGTTGAGTTGGAGCAAACCACGGGGATTTGTGCTTTTTGTTGTTGTTGTTGTTGTTGTGTTTTTTTTTGTGTAAGTTGGTCAGTATTACAATACGGGGGAGCTGTCTTGCAGCATTAAGAAAAACAGAAATTTCTGTGTGTAGCATGGAAATAAAACATTTGTCCTGTTTCCTCTCTCTCTGATGATATTTCACAGGTTGTTATTGTGTTATTGGAACAGTAGCATCTGTTTAACATTGGACCAGGTACTGGATGTTTATGTGTCTGCAGAAGAAACTGAGTAGTTAAGTTCATAAATTAACACAATAATGATGCACATAAACCTTTTCATTAGAAAATGATTTATATTAAATATCACACTCTTTCATATTTGTCTTAATTAAAGATAACAGCCTTGATTGCTGTCAGCACTTAAGTGACAGGCATGACTAATAACTTAAAGGTGCCCTGTGGAATTTACGATCTCTAGTGGTGTTTTACAGCGATAACTTTTTATGTAGTTTCGTTTATATCACATATTCTATCAGCTATATTCTATAACTACACAAAATACATATTACCAACACAACAATTCCAAAAATATGTATATATCTTTTCTACTACTGCAGTACTTTGGACACAGACATAGTATTCTTTACTTTTTCCTGTCAAATGTGGTACAACAGATTTTTTACCTTATGTGAACTTGAGTGACAACCTGATGATTTTGTCCCTCATTTGTGTCTTTGAATGAATGTTTCAGGCGTTTCTCAGTAAAATGTTTGCACTCTTTTAGCTCCGTTTTGGGTCTCCACCAACTCCTGAGGGAAATATCTATCCCTTTAAACGCTAAATGCTTTAATATGTTCACCAGCTGGTCACTAACTTTAAACTTTAAACATGAACCTGCGCTGCATGGAAAAAGATAACAAATTAGCGCTGTTTGTGTGAAGTTGTGTGAGAATCCTTTTTTAACCCAGATCAATATGTCTGCCTTTGGCGAAACAAGGCCCTGGTGCTACACGCTGCATTTCAAGCATTTTCTGACTTCCTCCAGACCTGAGGCATTGGAGAAAGAGCTGTGGCGAAACTTAAGCTTTGACCAAACCTGTGTCGAGTGAGCAGTTCCTTCCACAGGCGTTCTGTGGAATGTAGAACATTTCTCTGGCTAGACGTCCACCTAGGAGAGAGGGTGAGAGGGATAAAGTTAGAAACAGAGATTATTAATATTTAAGAATTGGAGCATATTCTCCTGATCAAAGTCTGCATCATTTACAGTTTATATACGGCCGCTCTGCAATGTTGAGTCATGAGTGTTATTAAGTAATGTAAGCAGACCGTTCATCAGAATAATTCAGCACAGGAGATGAAATGTGACTCAGTCGTGAATGATAATTTGAGTCCAGCGCCAGAAGTTTGAGAGAAGATCCTCATCACTCCGCTAAGCACAAGAAAATTTAATATTAAAAAGCTTTTCCTGTACAATTACCCCACGGGCATCACACATTAGCATTTTCTGTATCTTTTAAAGAACCTCTAAGTGAGGGATCTGGGTCTCTGCAAATGTTTTGTTTTTTTAGTCAGAAAAACTACTGAATAGCAGAAGCATTAATTATCTATTGTATTCACGGATTATTCTCTCACAGGCTTGATTCAGGAGGTAACGGCATGGAGCTGGTCAGCAGCGGCAGCGGCAGCGGCAGAAGTCGTTCTTTCATTGTCATTAGTTTGCTTCTGAATAAACAACCCCTCAAGAGCAACATAGCTTTATTTTTTAACAGACTTTGCCCTTTACCTGTTTACAATTAATCTCCACTGCATAATGTGCCGGTGGCATTTTTATTTTAACAAGCTAATTTAGATTGTGAGGTTAATGAGAGGTAAAAGAAATCAGCAGAAGACGTGCATGTTACAGGAAAGTTGTTGAGGACTGGGAGAAAGCCTGCGCTCTGAATCAGGCTGTATTTAACCTGTGCAACATTTTAGTTTTAAAGGAAACTTGTTTCGCTTTTTCTGTTTTTCTTTCCTTTAGTGTGTTATATAGATTTAATTTTGATGTAAATGTCCTGCAAAGTTATAAAGCCCCAATTCCTGAGAACATGAATATGAGCACAATATGTCTCCTTTAAATATATGACGTCCAGAGTGTTGGTTCTGTCTCATGCAGGTCCAACAAAAACAGCCAATCATCATCTCTGCAACACTATGATGCTGAAACTATGCAGATGGTTGAATTAATTCAAACCAAAACACTTTATTCATGTCTCGAGAGGCAATTCAGGATTTAAGTGGTTTTGTCTGAATCTGACTCACAAGTCTGATGCTACCAGGCATAAAAACAGAGTTCCTCTTTTTAACATGTCAGTTTAAAAAGGTTGATACCAGCATTAAGTGTAATTGAAATATTATTTTGATTATATTTTACATTAAAGTACAATAATACACATCATTTCTATGAATAAATGCATTTGAAATAACCTGAAATCACAGGATCCTTCTCTGGCCTGTTGGTGCTGCACGTTAATTTGTCTTACCCACGATATTGAACCAGACAGGCGTGCTCGACTGGCTGACAGCAACGACGCCCACCGGCTGAGCCACGGCAGCCGACTCCGAAATCGAGAAGTTGTAGTACCTCTGGGTGAACACCAGGGGCCGGGGCGAGGGGACGGGTTTTCGAATCCACTCCACGTGGAGTTTGACAGTCGACCATAACGGAGAATCGCCGCTGTCCTCCGCTTTTATCTGTGGGAGGGAAACAAATAATACAACATTGTAGGAAGTAAATTCAGAGTAACTGATTTATCTGGGGTGAGTATGTGTATTTATTCCAAGCAGGCAAACAAGACTATTAGAATTCAAGCCTCCCTGTCAAAACAATAGTGATAAAATCTATACTCATCTCCTCCGCACTGACACCATCCCCCTACATTTACACACAGCTGCGCCTCATCCATGAATTATATTTAACATTAACCTCAACAGTTGATCTCAGCTCTTACACGGGGCGGCCGTCCCTGTCTGACTTCAAATTGCTTACTCGTCACTTTCACACATCGAATCGAGAACGTCATAAATCAAAGACAAATCTTTGGAGGGAATCGTGAAGTGTCGTGTTCACTGACGACCAAGAAGCTGCAAGTCGAACTCTTTATTATCTCCGCCGCAGGAGGTAATGTTTTCTTATCTGTTAAGTAAGCAAGTCTCTAACATCCGCTGGTGGCTGCTAACACCTGCTAACATCTACTGGTAGTTGGAAAGTTAACTTGTGCAGAGGACCATCGAACGTAACAGAGATATTCACCATCTTGTCCTATATTCGAAAATAGGGGACTTAGGGATTGGATGAAGTCCAGGGCAGGCGACACGTAAGTGCCAATTTCAGGCCAGAGTATCAGACGTGCACTGTGTTACCTGATGTGTATAAATGTCAGCTGTGCCATCCACCTCTGCATTTTTTAGTTCACTGAACATGGAATTACTGCAACTGAGTACAAGCTCAAACATCTGGACTCGTGCCAAGGTGTTTGGTCCACTTTGCACTTGCGTGACGGCGAGCACAATTTACTGATGGCTTCCCTAAAGGCTTCGAATTATGTTGTAACAAGAAACAGGATTTGGAAAAGCAGGACTTGTGGTGAGCGGGGACCGTCCCTGAAAGAGGCCTCAGTCTTAGAGCGTCTCTAGTGAGGTTAACTGAAATGTCTCATTCAGCCAAATCTTAGCTTAATGACTCCACAGAGGCCCCTTGATTTCTGCACTTTCGTTTGAAAACAGATCTCAAACTGTTGAAGATACATATAAACTGTTGATTCCTGACTGAATCCACATAACCTCAGCTACACAATGTTGGTTGTTGCAGGTTTGGGGCCTTTTTCAGAAGTTTTTGTGTAAACCGGCTTAATAGGACAGGACCATTCAGGACCATTCGTGACCATATTTCAAACATGAGACTCACAGTGAGGATATCGTAGCTTCCGGCCGTCACCACCTTCTTCGACGACACCATCGCTGTCCTGGGGTCGATACCGAACTTCTCGTCATCGTTTCCGTCCACGATGTTGTAGGTGATGTTGCCATTTGGTCCCAAGTCGCGGTCGTAAGCAAAGACGCGGTACACCGGCTCACCGCGCTTGTTGCGGTCTCGCTCTGGCAAGCTGATGCGGTAGGTGACCTCCGGGAAGGTGGGTGGGTTGTCGTTCTGGTCCTCGATGTGAACGATGACCCACACGGTGGACTGGCGGGTGGTCACGGGTCCGTCTATAACTGTAACCTGAGCAAACGTGGAAACATTTTAGTCCCTTGAGCTAGTTTTGGGTGTTCATTTGTGAGGGCGTGTATATTTATTAACATCTCCCACTGTATGAATGTCACTGTGGAGCGCAGCAGGCCGCGTGGGGCCGAGCTCACGAGAAATCTCTTTGTATTATTGATCCCCTGGAGGCAGAGGCAGAGGTCTGATCACTGATCAATTGGATTAGATCAGGGCGAACACCGCTGCTGCCAGCTCGGCCGCTCTCTAGACTAGTAATTACAGACGGGCGCTGTGGTATGCAGTGCATGCACGGGCATTCCAGCTTGACATCTCAGGTCGAGACAGGAGACAACAAACACCCCTGCCCCCAATTTTAAACTCTTCTTAGCTGTGAATGTTCAAGTATATACGAAGTGATAGATGTGAGCGACTTTCTTTAACGTCTGCTGCCTTCATTTTCTCGTGTGTTGTCATAAGTTGGGCTCTTATTAAGTCCTGGAGCCGAACAAAGCAGACTTATAGACCCTGGACAAGTCCGCCGGCAATACAGCAAGACAACACCGCGCAGCAGTGCTGTGGGTCAACCGCGGGTTATTTCATTCCATTTTCTTGAGGGGCAAAGTGCTCGTAGATTCCATTGACTTTAATAAGTTGAAGGAAAAGTCCGGGAAAGTAGAAGTTTGCCTGTGTCTCTAAAGTCGGGAGCCTGTGATTATCAGGTTCATCTGCATGCAGAGCAACAGGAGCAAGTGAAATGGTAATCACCGAGCTATCTGTATGCCCAGTGTCTGCGCTTATCAAATGCCGGGCAGACCAACTCCTCTCCTCCCCTGTTCTCATCCTGACTTGAGAAGATAACCAGTGATGAATGATTACATTTAGAAAATCCTAAAACCTGGGGCCCAAAACTGCAGCCATTCATCACAGTTTATGGAGCCTTGAGGGCCTGCCAGGGTTGTCCTCCACCGTGTCTCTGTTAATAGTGAGCTGTGGCAGGTGGCAGGGCCAGATAAATAATAATACTATAAAGCAATGAGCGCTGTCAAGGTTTTTACTGTACCTCTAAAAAGTGCTCCGCCTGTTGTTCTCTGTCCAGTTTCCTCGCAGTCGTCGTGATGAGCCCTAAAAGTCACAAAAGAAACTTTCGATCACACAGACAGACACATGGTGGATGAGGATCTGCTGCTACATTTAGTGTCTGGATTCCCAACGTTCATAAAATATATTTAAGTTTACAAACAGTGTAAAGTTTTATGAGGCCAAAATAACATCCAATCAGAGTGAAGAATGAGCGGCCGTGCGCATGTCAATCCCCACATGCACTGCAGATGATATATTGCTCTTTGTAACTACAGCCTGCAGCTCTGGCAGAGGCGATGGCATTTGGCACATGTTCACATGGCTGTGGGTCACTCAGTTGGCCAGCGTGCCACCAGGACAGAGGGAAAGGAGCAGGGCTATTGATAACACTTTGATCGAGCCAGATTATTCCGCTGAGCAGACTGCCGGCTGCATGAGAAATCACAGCCTCCGCGACGACGGCTCCATTTTCCCAAAGAGCAAAGACGCCACCTCTCGCTCCCCTGACGCAGATTGTGTTGATCGATAATTTCAAGGTTTCCTCAGTAAAAACTTTAAACGAATAAAAAAAAAAAAACTCTCCAGACATTATCAGAGGGAAAAGGGAAACGCAGACATTGATCCAGCTGGCAGATTCAGCCCTTTACGTGTTAGTTTTGCAACACACAGATATTTGTTTTCCGAGAGAAATGAATGTCCTTGAATAGTATTCATGAGACGAAACACAGAGAAACGTCTCAGCTGGGATCCAAGTATTTCATCCTAGGTCATAAATACAAAGCTGCAGTGATGCAAGGACTGAAATATTATTATTTTGTTTGTCTTATTGAAAAAAATCACAGACACATGCTCAAATTCAAACATATATGAACTCTGATGTGTTTTCTGTGTGCATGTCTAAGCAGAATAACACTGAATGTGCATGAACGTGTTTGTCAAAGCCTAATGAAGCATTGCAGCAAAGCAGGATTAGTTTGGATGCTCCAAATATCTGTGCGGTCCACACTCAACAGAGAGACGTGCACTCTCTCACGCTCGCCCATATCGCAGTGTCACCTTGAGCTTGCTATGCGGGCTAACTTCAATTAAGCAAATTAGGAGCAAATCCAGAGCGACGGCCACAAGCTGCAGGAGAGAGAGAGCGAGAAAGAGAGAGGGCGGAGAGGGTGGAGAGGGTGGAGGTGGGGCTTGTTCAGCAGAGCGCAGCGTGAGTAACAGCTCTGATAAAAATCAATGATCTACAGCTCGCAGCACATCTGCAGCCGGACAATCCTCCATTGTAATTGGACATCAGGAAAAAAAAAAACGTTTAAATATCCCCACCCACAACTTCCCATGCATATGAAATTCCATGTAATGGTCCAGTGGCCTGTTTCCAATCTTTAGACTCCCTCTTTAAGAGATAGTGTCAGTAATTTAAACTGGGCCTCGTTCTTCACACGGCGAATAGCTCTCATACATTTTCTATCTGGAGTGAGATTAAAAACACCAGGTTAAGGTTTTCTAATCATTTTCAGATTTCTGCTCATTGCCGCTCGAGCACATTGACTCAAACATCCGCAGCCGATTTCTGTTTATGTTCTGGTACAGCAGAATCAATGCGATCAAACAGAGGGTGCTAAAAGGTCACGCAGCCACCGTGACGCCACGACAGACGCACAAGAAGCGCTCCACATAACACAACACCCCGTGTCAACACTCATCTTTTTCACTCCGCCCGATGGAGGTCGGCGGCGCTCACACACCCGCAGACTGAACAGGCGGCGCCGTGAAGCTGTCACATTCAAACACGTCGCACTCATTCAAAGGTTCTGCCTCGATGCAGGCTGGGTTACCTCGAACGCATCAAACTGACACTTCTACAGTGAACTTCAAAAATGTGTATCACTACAGATGTGGATTTGGAAAAAAAACGTTCTGAACCTTGACGCCGCTTTTTCGGTTCAGGTCATAATGTCGCAGGCAGCTGCTTCATGAAAGCAAATCAATCGGCCGGGGCTTTGTTTATTCATCTGTCCAATGAACTCGCTCTGGTGCATGGAAAGTTTCTGACTGGGGAAGCAGCGAAGAGTGATTCATATTGAATTCATCTCTCACTCGCGCATGTCTCATTACCTAACTAATAGACCTGCACTGCTGATTCCATTACTCTGAGATTTACTGCAATGATTGTATTCAGATTTAGTGCAGAACAGAAAACCCATGAAATAAAGAAATCTTCAACACTTTTCTTGTTATTTACTGGTCTTCAATGAGAAGGTGGAAGCCGCTTTGAAGAGCTGCCTCTAAGGAGGACGATTGCATGAAATATTCAAAACCAATTGCTCAGTATTATAGTGACAGTTCATTTATCACGGCATCAACGAGATAGTCATCAACATGAGTTCCCCCTGTACGGAGTTATGATTTACACATAAAATACTGGGTCTGGGTCTCTGAGACAGGCAGCGGGGCTCAGATGGCTAAAAACTCTCCCCTGCGGCACACACACACACACACACACACACACACACACACACACACACACACACACACACACACACACACACACACACACACACACACTCACATTCACACAGATGTGCATGCTGCTCTTCACACAGAGATGTATGAACACATGTGGTTACACAATCTCCTGTGAGTTTCCTGCTGTGTGAGGCAGCACCATCTTCGTCATCAGCGACTCACGGCAGCAACTCGGTCCTCTGCAACCAATTAATCATTTGATTAAACAGCCACAAACTCTCGTTCTCAATCTGTCTGCCACACACACACACACACACACACACACACACATTAATCACACACTCAGCTGTTAGATGTGTATTCTAATCAGCTGTAGAACAAATCAACTCCATAAAAATTTTGCGACTCCATTAATGAGTTTAACATCTGACAGATGCAGCGACACAATAAGTCATTATTACAGCTAAGATGAACAAGGCCCCGCATCATGTTTTATTCTCATAGACTCTAATGGAAGTGGTCAGGTGGTGGAAAAATACATCCCATCATGAAACATGAACAAGAATAGTGGCTGAAATAAAACAGATGTTCCCTCTGTTGTTGTTTTTTACATTTTTGTTGATTTCTCAGGTCACAATTCATGGATCTTGATACTAAATAATCAGGCCTATCGAGGGGAGTGTGTGAAATGTGCTCCAAATAAAAATCAGGATGGAGCAGAGGTTACATAAGGGACTGTCGGGCCTTGGCGTAGGGAAGCTGCTATTCTACTTTACGATTCTTTTCAGGTAAAGCAAAGTCTCTCTGGTTGCCCTTTGCAATGTCTTTCCAGAGCTACCTCATCCACAGTCTCAATAATGCAGCAACCGAAACTAAAAACCAAGGTTTGCTCAGAATCTTTTGGATATACAGTGTTCCAAGTAAACCGAGTTTGACATTTAAAGAGACTTTGGTATTAAACATCTCCGACAAACGTTTTTGCAACATCCTTCCATGTGTGAGACAGTGCACATGTCACTGAGGACCAGTTCGTCTTTATTAGAATAAATATTAGTCTTCTTCCCCCGGCCTGAGTTGAGTCTGCTTCTCTGCATCATGTCAGTGTTACACATCTGTGAGTCTACAAGCATATATTCATTGAGGAGTAGAGGACGAGAAATGTAACAAGCCACTTTGATTCACAGACAGAGTGAACATGCAACAGCACAACATGAGGGAATCACTTCCTGCAGAACTGAATATTACATGCGGGCCACAGGTTTGTTTTATCATCACTCTGACATGTCTTTGCATCAGGATGCGGGTCCCTGTAAGAGCTGAAATGTACATACTGGGGCCTTTTGTTGTTGTACTGACACACTCTTAACTTTATCTGGGGCAAAGACTTCTCGATGATTTTCTGTTTTTTCTTTTTTTCCCGATTTGAATAGAACATTTCACCTCTTCAATAATTCTTCAATGGAAGCACAGGCCCCCCCCCCGGACACGTTTCACTTGGCAGCACAAAGCGAAACACATCTCACTTTAATAATGTTTGTATTCTGTGCAGATAGACTCATGATCCGACTCATTTTTTAAAAGGGGACGTTTTGTCAATTAATGGGAATTACTTGAAAAATTAGATCATTAAACAACACTCTTTATTTTACCCCTGGCGCTGACAGGGATCCTGTCTTTTACACGGGGTCTAAGGGTTTGTGAGGTTTGAAATGACACTTGGGTTTAACTTTGTGAGATGACATTCAGCTCACAGGCAGCGGCTGTAAAACATCGAAGAATGTGTATTAAATGAAATGTGCAAATGTCTAAAAATAGATTTTTGATAGTTCATAAAATTTACCGATGTACAGTGTCGGGGTCTGAAATCATTTTTGAGAATGTGTAAACAAAGTATCACCACGCAGAGATTATCTGATTACACAAAACAAGCAATATGTTTGTGAACATAATCTCTGAGTTCTGATGAAAAACAGAAAACTCCAACAGGAGAAGATTAAATAGAAAATCTAATAAGTTTACACATTAAAGTCTGTTTGCAGATCTTAAATCAAGTTCTAAAAATACCTGTGATGAATGTTGGTGAATTGCATTGGTTGGGTCTAAAGACGACAAGTTTGAAAACAGAATAAAAAAGGGTTGTGAACTTTATAGACCTCTGTGACCGTCTCCTCATCTCAGGGACTTTTCACACCTGAAAGTCAAAACCAAGCTTCACATTGTTTATATTTGATCTGGTTAGTTTTTGTCTCACATTGTAAAATAGGAACTTAGAAACGTGTTTGTGATACGTGCGTCACGTCGTCATCACCAATGTGGGCTGCGTCTACAGATACTGGTTGTATTCACAAATGTTTTGGAATAAAATGCATTAAAAAGTAGTCTTTCCTTTGTTAAGTTTGTTCGTGCTTGTCATTCGGACATTATATCCTCGGAGGTAAGTCAGTAATCCTGCAATTCTTCTTCTACCGCTTAATGCTGGTCTCAACTTCCTGTGATTGGTCCGAAAGTCCAAACTTTCCAACAAAGTTTTTTCGCACTGCAAACGGATTGAATCATTGTGTTTCGGACTAAACTGAAAAGTCACTCCGCACCGTTGCTCCGCACCAAAAGCTACAAACGCAACACAAGCAACTCTCCGACTCAATTGGATTGGAGTTGAATTGTGGGTTAACGTGGGTGAAAGGTTTCCACAAGGACAGAAGATTCAACATCTCTGCTTCTGCTGCATCAGTGTTGAGTCCGACAGTGAGTCAGTACAATGCTGAATGAGTGCACTAAGTCTGATCGCACACTTCAAATAGACCGAGACAGAACTACCTACTGACTAGTATGTAAATGAGAAAGATAGTGTTGCCGTCCATTTCGGTTTAATTCACAGAAACAGACAGGTGTTTTGTTTTTTTATGCAGGTACACATTAAATCAGAAACTTTCCGGCTCTAACTTCTCACGCAGTATTTCCCCACATGCAGGCTCACAAAAGGTAATATACGACTAGAGGCTCCATCTTGATCCCACATGTGGTGCAGGGGGGATTTTTTAAGTTGGCAGGATCGTCTAAATAAAAACCTTGTTCCAAATCCCAGCTAATACTCCTGGAACCTCAGCATGTTTTTTCTTTTTCATTTCATATTACTACAGGTCACAAAATGGATAAAAACACCCTATTTGGCCTTTCTTATAGCTAATGGGATAGAAAATTGCTCTGACTAATGTAAACTCCTTCACGATTAGAAGATATTCACCCACATGGGGGCTTATTAAAAAAAAGTACATAACTGCACTAATTTCCCAGAAAGAGCTTACACCCCTGAAGAAGAAATATTTGATTGCAATGAAGTTTGTCTGCAGGGCTCGTCAGCGTCCTACATGTTCGTCGGTGTGGGCACAGAAGTCTCTTTAATTTGTTGTGTGTGGGGATCAAAGCCTTTTATTAAGTAAAAGAATGAAGTGGGAGGGAAATGATGAAAGAGAATTTAGAGATTTCAGAGACAAACACATGAATACGATCGGCTTGTGTAGTTATATGTTGTTTAAAAGGATAAGATACTAAGTAATACTCGTCTGTTTTGTGAGTCCTACCTGTTTTGGGGTTGATAGAGAAGAAATTCTGCGGGTTGCCGGCAGTGATGCGATAACTCAGGCGACTCGGTGTGGCGGTGAGGTCGGGATCCTGCGCCTGGATGCGGATGACGGACACGTCCTTTGGAGAGTTCTCCATCACGACTGGGTGGTAGATGGGATCCGAGGTGAGGGGAGCGTTGTCATTGACGTCTTCTACCTGAGAAAGGAGGATGGGGAGGGGGGAGAAAAGAGGAGACACAAAGAGGAGAAAGGGAGAGAAGGAAGGGTTGGGTGAGGTACAGGATTTGGCAGTGCTGCGTGCATCCATCTTATCTGTCCTCCGTCTCCGAGATGGATCTGAATTGGCAACAGTTGCGTTGATAAATCAGCATGTATGGCGTTGTTGTGTTTCTCTGCTGATTCTAATATCCCAAACAACTGAGGAAATGCAGCACAGTCCGGGTTCTGGTTGATTTGCCATCAGTCAGAAAATGGAAATGTATTAACCAGAAAAATGTCATAGATGTCACACTTTAAATGCACTGCAAATTAATTTCCCTTCTTTCAGCACAGATGTAGAATATTTATGGCAAACAGGGCGTTGATGGAGTGTTCGCTAGGAGGCACGCCGAGCCAAGGCGCTTCAGCCGGTGAATGAGGAGCACCTGGGCCTGATTAATCTCCCTATTTCTGTCTGTGATGAAGAGGCTGCGAGTAAAGCACCCGATCACACCACCGCACCTGAATGTCCCGGAGCCAGGAAAGGCTGTTTGTGTTTTTATACGCCGCTGAACTCTTCCCCAAAGGGGGAGCGGAGCTGTAGCAGTGATGTGTGTGTGTTTGAGTGTTTAAACAGTGGATTACTGAGTGCTGAGTAAAACCAGGGCCAAAGCAGAGACTGTAACTCTCTTATTGCAAACCACACTGCGAGCAGCATGAAAGAAACATGACAATAGTCTGAGATAAAAGTGTGACTACTGCTACGAACTACATCTACTAACCAACCAATAGGAACGCAGCGTTATCAGTGGAGCCCAACACAGATAAACATAATAGGTGGTGGTAAAACATGTGATTCTTGCTCGGCTTCATTGTTTACAACTACAGATGGGTGACACGAGGTAATGACATTGTATTCTTGTATAATTATATCCATCGTAGGCAGCGATTCATCAATGTTTCTATCATCATACTGTTCACATATATCAAACTTGACGTCGTACCCACGTTTATTGGATCCCTGTCACAGCGGGACTTGCAACACACTTCAGTCTGTAGGCGTCATTAGAGAGTGATGATGGCCGCCCGGAGAAGTTTATCAATGACAGATAGAGACTGTAGCACTAATCTGTCAGCAGCACCATTTAAAGGAGACAGATTCTGCTCATATTTAGGTTCATACTGTTGCCCATTGCTGCAGCTCCTCTTTTCAGCCTCTGTCTGAAACGCTTGGTTCGAGCTCCTGTCTCTTTAAGCCCCACCTCCTGATAAAGGAAATGTTGTGATTGGTCAACCGCTTCCCGCGCATCTGGAAATCTCTCTCACTGTGTCTGCTCTCGCTTTACCTTTGTTAGTGTGTGAAGCAAAATGGGGCATTGTGATGTCATGTGACACCTTATATATAACAGCCTAGTGGAAAAATGTACACACATTACATAACTTAGCTATAACATATTTCACTTTATTCCTATTATCTCTTATTAACTTTTGACTTTTTAACTTTGCAGACCTTTTACATATAAGAAAAAGCATAATATGTCTCCTTTAATGAATTCAGAATTTTTGGAGTAATAAGATGCAAGAAGTCGCATGTTTGAAATCTGCATCGTATATAGAGCATAAATAAATGTACAGTAAAATCCAAACTTTGGTCGGATGTGGTGGAAATAAAGCATCTTTTCAAGTGTTTAATAATCATCCCCCTGTAGCCTTAAATAAAAGCTCTGCCCTTTGCAGCGTGTGAAGCCCAAGAAGCTGCAGTTCAAATCTTTTAGTGTGGTTTAAT
Source organism: Verasper variegatus (assembly GCA_026259375.1). NCBI lineage: Eukaryota > Metazoa > Chordata > Actinopteri > Pleuronectiformes > Pleuronectidae > Verasper > Verasper variegatus. The sequence continues at coordinate 4,376,742 of CM048051.1, forward strand.
CTGCAAAGGTCAATTAGTAATTCAAAGTAGATTCCAACTATTTTATATCAAACTACCACTTCTACATTTTGGGCTGTTTGCTGACTAATCTGGGACAAATTCAGAATCCAACCACTGGTGGTTAACAGAGTTATAAATATAACATCTATTATAACACTGTTGTAAATATCATAATATATTAAACGTCTACTTCTGTGACTTATCAAGGCTCCGCTGATGAATCTTAATCGGAGACATCTCCACACTGACCCCTGTCTTACACGGCAAACGGCACCTTTGCATTTCAAGTTCACGCATATCTCTCCATCAGATCTCCGTCAAATCAAAAGAGGTTTTCTCCATACAGGGCCTCTTCTGCATGCACAGTATAATGTGAATATTGGTAGCAGAGTGTGTGTACCTGGATGAAGACTTCTATGGAAGCTGACAGGGGTGTGACCCCCTTGTCCGTGGCGTAGACCGTCAGCCAATAGGAGTCTTTGATTTCACAGTCCAGGATACCGGCGGTGTAAATCACGCCTGTTGAAGCAGAGAGAAAGATTAATGTCGTCGTTATTTCAGAATCTGATCTTTTACCCGTGTGTGTGTGTGTGGGAGGGGGTGTGTGAAAGGGTTTCATCTCCAGAATACAAGCTTAAGACATCTCATCGTGGAAAGTCTTAGAAGTTTCCGGAGGCAAGGACAGAAGTCGCGGGTAAACTTTGTGTCCCGGCTTCAGTGACATTCACAGGCATTAGCTGCGGCGCTGTCGTCACCTTCAATGTTTCAGCTCCTCTACAGCTAATCACAGCTGACCAAACTGCTCCCACTGCTATTTGCTTAGTGCTAAACGTACCCTGAACTGCCCTACACCAACACATACACACACACACACACACACACACACACACACACACACACACACACACACACTGAGTGGCGTGCGTTTAGTGGCCTTAAGGAAGATAAGTAGCCGACAGCTTTGGTGACCTCTTGAGGGACAAAGACAATGTTCACAGTGGCTGACACATGGGCGCCTCTTGTCTTTAAGATCATTCATGCAGGACTGTGTAAACACTAGGAAAACAACACACACACACAGACACACACACACACACAGACACACTCATATGTCAGTTCACATTCTGAATATTAGCCTCACAGTTGGCGTGTCATGTCCATACATTGTCAAGAGCACCGAAGCACAACGGAGCAAGGTCACAAGCGTCGCTTTTTATTAACAAAAATCAAATTTAGGATGAAAAGACCCCATTAATATACAATAAACAGCTGCATCATCTCTAGCAACAGAAAATAACTGGGATAAATGGAGTGAGCTGATCGGAGGCGAGCAGTCAATGCATTTCAATCCAGCGAGTGCAAACTCTCATCGAGTCTTCCTGTTAAACTGCTGCAGTTCTTGGAGCCAGCTATTCCCACCAATGTAGGAATCTACGACTTCAACGGAGGAGAGGAAACTCATTACGTGCGAGGATATATGTGCACCGACGCTTTCCGGAGCGCGCGCATCTGTGCTCGAGTACACAAACAATTAACTCGAACCAAATGCTACACAGAGCTGAACGTGAGCGACTGATTATTTACTTTGGCTCTTATATGTTCATTTAAACCTTAAAACTTCAATCCCACTTTTTAAAATCAAAGACTGATTGATGCTGAGTGAGATCACTGTGCAGCTTTTGCAAAGACTTGTGATAGAATTACCATTAGAATACGTATTAGAGCCGGCGGTGAATCACTTGAGTAATATTTGATGTAGCTGAAGGGGGGTCTTATGTTTGCAGATGGACCTATTGTCACTCCTTATCCATACTAATGAACATTACCCATGTCAGGATTTCCTCTATAATAGTAAAAGCTCGGAGAAAAAGGAATAATGAAACTATAAGTAATGCCAAGGAAATAATGGAAACTAATGCTAGACAGCAATTAATTTGGAGATCAATCATGATATGCATTTGAGTGCACGTGTACGGACCTGCTCCATAATGTGCGAGGCGCTTGCTCGGCAGCTTTTGACGTCCTTCAACATTTAAAACACTGTAATTTCAACTTGACAAAAGAGAGCATCAAACAAGACACATACAAAGACAACACATTTTATAAAACACTGGGTTTCTCCATGCAGTGTAATAACAAGACCATACTGGCGAATTCCTTAGTTTGACCAAAACAAATGGACTCCAGGGAGGCAGAGAGGGTGAAGACAGCTCAGCCTCGTCTTTAGGCCCCTGGGGGAAATAGACGTTATTCCGTGCCTAACCTCGGCCATCCCTTCATTAAAAAGATCATAAAATATATTGTTCAGTGGAAATCCTCCAATCTGAGACTTTACGGTGAAATCATCTTTTCTGAATAGATTTTTTATTAAAGACAAAGATTGATCTTTTCATGCATGTATAAATCCCTTTGCGTTGTTGGGAGAAATTAACTTGATTCGCTGTCACGCAGCAGACGTCTGCTCCTCCATAACTTCCACTTAGCCAGAAGCCCCACATGCTCAAGCGATAGTCCTGCACGCATACAAATCAGTGGCGAGAGGTGTGACCGTCTGGCCATTTCCCACACTTAACGGCCGTCTTGTTGCGACTTCCTCAGCTGTATGGCGAAGGTGTTGCCTTATCACCAGACAGCGTGTGTATATGTCAGATTATGAGTAAGTAGCTTCCCGAGGGCGTGCAGGGAGCATAGCAAGAAAAACATCCCTGCTCTGTCGTCCTTGACCATGTCCTTTTCAAAGCACATCTCATCTCCGTCAGATAAGTCGACACAGAGAGACGAGGAAACCGGAGCTGGCTGTTTCAAAAGCTCTTTGAACTTTAAGACCGACAGGCACCATTCAGTGAATTCAATATAAATCTGACTCGACAGCATCCATTCTCACCACAAATAACACACTTCAAAGACACGGGGAAAAATGGAGTGGTCACGGCATATTTTCTAATCTAGAAGTTTGCAGTACGCTTAGGTTTACGTTCATCTGTCGTGTCTATTTAACTTCTCCATTCTTGAGAAAAACAGGCTTTAGGGTCCCGCTGCCTCATTAAAGCCACCAAATAATCAATCACGTGATTGATGGGAAAACACTCTCTGCATCTTTGTAGCCTGCTAATTTCTTCGAGCAAATCTGGAATAGATTACTTTTAAATGTGTGTTGCTGTGTAACTTAAAGAATGCTCCATCCCGAGTGTGACAAATCCTGGAGCTTGCAAACCCACTAATCGAGGAGCAGGGGCTTCTGACAGCTCCTCAATGACAAAAATACCAATCTGTGTTCAAAGTGCGGGAGTTCTGAGGGTTTGAGCCGGCAGGGATCATCGTTCTTTTCTGATAGATAGCCCCTGTGCTCTCCACCCACAAGGGACTGTTGCGACTTAAACATCTTAATATCAAATGTGGGAAAAGGGGGGAATTCACAAATGGCAGATATGACACGATGCATGATAGAGCCAATTTACAAACTACAGGGGAGGCAGAGGCATAAGTTCTCTCTCGTGCAGCTCTCTCGTTCTCTCTGTCCCTTTCCTCCATCTGTTCCACTCTCTCTTCACATATTCTTTTTCTTGGCACTAAAAGCCACGGATTGACAAGCAGCGAGAACAAAGCGACTCAACAGGGGGGCCCAATGCGTGGTGGGAGGACAGCGGTGCGTCCCCGTCCACGCCTGACAACACTTACTTCTACGCTACACGAAGAAATGAAACTCTTGAAGAGGGGAATACTTGACATGGGCTTTGAGTATTTCTCAAAATACCAAAAGGGCACTGGTCAGAGACTTCTCATTTGCTTGTTATACTAGTAAAAAAAAGAAATAACAAAAGCTGGAACTTTACAATAAAAAAAAATCTAAAGATGTCTGCGAGGAAGAAAGCAGTGTTTCCTTCTGACACTTTTTTATCTACCCCAGACTCCTCTGCATCCTCTTCCTTCCACTCTTCGCTTCACTTCCACTCCCCTCCCCTCCCTTCACTTTCTGCTCTAACAAGCACTCTGATTTCCCCTGGAAAATCTGCACTCTATAAACTTTCTCACTGGCTGTGGTGCTCCCTACCGAGGTTATAATACTAAAGCGAATAAAAGCGGCAAAGAACTATCACAGAATACTATGGAATACTATCTATGCAGTACACACTTTTCTAGTCAATGAGTGAGTATTTACACAGAACATAGTGAGCACTGATAGGGGGGTTATGTTTTCACCCCTGTCTGCTGTTTGTTGGTTGGTTGGTTTGTTTCTAAGCAGAATTACGCAGGAACTACTGGACCGATCAGCACGAAACGTGATGGAAGGACACAGTATGGCTCAGGGAAGAGCCCATTACATTTTGCTGTGGATCCAGATCAGGGGGGGGGGGGGGGGGTTTAATTTTCACCAATTCCCCAGGAAATAACTCAGGGATCAAATCTGCCCCATATAAAGAATTGATATCTATGAGTGTGTGCAATTTGGTGCAGCTTGATTGAACTTAAGGAGAATGTTGTCTAGTTTATTTCATGCACACAGTTATATCTACAAAGAGACAGAGATACAGAGAGAGCGAGGGAAAGAGACCTTCTCTCCGTCCGTCCATCTGTTCCACTCTCGCTTTCTATACTGTCAATACTAATTAGCCTAGTTAAAGGTCAATACAGGCCTCCAGTGCAAGTCATGTACAGTAGGGACCAGTGTGACGAGAGGTGAGAGAGAGGAGCACTGTCATTTCCTCCCTAATATAAAGTTTGAAACAACTCTTTGCCCTGCTATTTATTTTTCTTATCCACTGATCACTTCATTGCTAAAATTGACAATTGATTTTGCTCCGGTATAGATTAATGATCTATGCAGAAAATCTTAGGTCTGAATACAATTTTTCCACTTTTCTCAAGGTGCACAACTATACTAATGCTTACAAGTCTCTCGCCTAAATAATTACAAGCAATGTTAACTGTTAAATTATAGTGTTTGGTGGAAAAGCTGCTCCTTCTTGTAAGCAGCGGTTAGTGATAAAGAAAAAACTTTTAAAGTACATATGAAAATCCAGTTGTCTTTAAAACAATATTTCTTTGTTACTGATTAATAAAAAGGAGTGAAGATGCATTAGGGGAGTAATGAGGAGGATGCATAAATAAAATACTAACAAAATATTTTGAACACAACTGATTTAAAAGCCCTTATTGCATAGTTGGGATCGATCTGGTTAAATTTCAGTATAGACTGTTAACAGGCAAAATAGTTGCACTAGAGCAGTAAAATATAGACTTTAAAATACATTTTATGCCTTTAAAAAATTCACATAGTTCTCAGCTTTCCTTATATGCAATACAGTACTACAGTGGAACTCCCTAAGGAGAACCCTGCAGTATCATGCAGGGAGGCAGAGAGACTAGAGTGAGTGACAGAGTGATGGAGTGAGCTTTAGGTTTGACTGCTTCAGCGCCGTGAAGAGCGACACACAGACAGAGATTAGCCTTAAAGGCTTCGGCACCATGGGTGGAGACAGAGACTCGCTGAGCCTTGATGGGAAAGTCGGAGCTCTCAGTTACACCTTCCTCTGTTCCCATGGAAATTTAAAATATGCACACTTTGCTGTCTTGCTATTTGCAAAGCTGTCAATTGGAGAGGTCTCAGATTCAAGCCAATATCCCTGTGCTCACAAGAATCCCATTTCTCTGTTGGAAATGAAAATATAGAATATGCCAAGATCTTATCCAGCTAGTCATATTACTATATGGCATGCTATACATATATACATATATATATATATATATATATATATATATATATATATATATATATATATATATATATATATATATATATATATATATATATATATTGGCCCTTTCGTTCTGAACATGAGCCAGAATGGACATGAATATGTACTGTCCTATTTTCATACTGGCTATTTGATAAATTTTATCCCCGGGTGAGTGAGTAGCGGCTTTTTGTTTGGCTCAACCTGGTTTTAGCCTTGGCTCGACACTGTAGAACAGTTGGACACAACTACGAGTCTTTTTGGGTCAGGCTTCCTTAAATAAGTCACAGTGATTTCACTACGCTTGGAAGGGACGGCGCCGCTGTAGGAGAGCCTTGATCAATGTTATCCTCACAGCGCTACATCGGCTGTACTGGGCGGGCATGCTGCCCTCATTACAGTAATGATCTCCCTGTACACAGATCCCACGTGAGGCCACATCAACACTGACTTTGACTGTACCTCACACTCGCTTCAACTCTCTCCATCTTATGCACACTTGCACATTCACTCAAAAGAAACCATTCAACTGGTGATGCTCTCTAACTTGCAAATCATTGTGGCACAGTGGCACAAATAAAATATAAACAGAGATCTGAGTAAAAAACACACACGAGTGAATGTCCTCTCTGACTGCCAAGAAATTTGATTTCATGCAATGGGCAATGATTAGTAAAACATTCATGTTGAAATTCCAATCATGGCACTACACACTTTACATAAATAGGCTTCCAAATGGATCTTGTGTCACACCTGTGTCTTCGTCAATGGTGAAAGTGCCGAGTCCGCTGCCTCCTCTGACAGAGTACCTCAATACGCCATCGCGTCCCCTGTCGTCGTCCTTAGCGCTGACTGTCAGGACACTGGTGCCTGCACGAGAGTTCTCCTTTATCGAGCCTCGCACAGCAAAGTCCAGGAAGTAGGGTGCGTACAGATTCTCATTGACATCCACCACCTGGAGAGATGTAGAGGTTCACTTCAAGTTTATTCAGGATTTCCTTACAAGTTATTATTTTTGCAATTAACTATAAATTTATACTTGCTAATGTATCCTAAATGGTTGCTTCAGGAAATGTCAATTGAACTTGAAAGCTAATGTTCTAATATGACCAATGTGTGTGTGTGTGTGTGTGTGTGTGTGTGCTACCCACCTCCACCTCCACAAATGTCTGACTTCTGAGGCTTGGTATGCCCCTGTCCTCAGCGAGAACTGTCAAATTGAAAAACTGTTGTTTCTCAAAGTCCAGCTCCTTGGAAATCCTCAGGATCCCACTAACGAGATTGATCTGTACAAAGTGTCACAGGCACCTGGATCACACACTGGCATTTAAAAGGGGATCAGCATACGCAATAGTAAAGTCCATACAAATTGGGACCTACCTCAAAAGTGCCATTGAAGTCATTAATCAAGGAGTATCGGACCTGTCCACCGGGGCCCATGTCTGGATCCTGAGCCTGCACCCAGGTAATCACTGCCCCTGGTGGGAGGTCCTCTAGTACTCGAGCAGTGTAGCTGCTGGGGATGAAAGCTGGTGCGCAATCATTGACGTCCTCCAGTATTACACTAAGAGTTGTCACTGACGACCGTCGAGTGCCTCTCTCAGCCTTGTCTCTCACTTCAATCTTGCAAAATGAACATTGGAACTGCTTCTCTGTCCAAGTAGCTCGCCACAAATACACTTCCGGTTTCACTGTCAATTCCGAACTGAGGGACCGAGGTCAGCATCACGTAGGAGAGCTGTCCATTTTGACCAGTGTCTCTGTCAAACGCAGTGACAGTAATAACTTGCTCGCCGACGGCAGTGTTTTCAGGCACAAGAGCCGAGAAGCTGTCTTGATAAAACTGGGGGTCGTTGTCATTTGCATCCTCGATGATCACGGTGAGCAGTCTCCAACTGGACATCTGAGGGATGCCCTGGTCGTAGATGGTGATGTTCAGGAAGTAACGATCCATTCGCTCACGATCAAGTGGCTGCAACACAGTTATCAACCCGGTGTCCATGCTGATATTGAAGCAGCTTTCTTTGTTACCATCAGATATGGAAAAGAGGACACGGCCATTGAATCCTGTGTCAACATCTCGTGCTCGCACCTGAAATACGCTGGCGCCAGAGGCGAGGTCTTCTCTCACTAGAATACTCGTGGGCAAGGCCTCAAACTGTGGAGCCTGTTTGTTCATAAAGGAAAGGTCTGTATTTATGACATCAGGTCTTGGTCTCGCCATGGCAGACGCTTTTGACAGCATTTTTTCTGCCAACAGCTGAGCTACCCTGGTCTCTCTGCAGTTGAACCCCCTGGCTGGCATCCTGCCCCTCACCACAGATACATTTACAAATGTAGGATCGGAGAACAATTCTCCATCTGTTGCAACCAATTTAAGGTTGAATATCCCATTTTTTAAATGATCTACTTCTAATGACCTTTTCAGCGACAGAGCTCCCGAGTCCGGATTTAAATCAAAATACTCTAACTCGTTCCCAGACAGTATTTTATACTTCACCATTCCTAGCTCGTCCATGTCTACAGCTGACAAGGTGACAATAGTCTCACTGACAGGGAAATCACGGCTTATCATCCCCCTGCAAGAAACCATCTCAAAAAGGGGCTGGTTGTCATTGATATTTATCAGACGAATGGTAACATTTACTTCACTCTCCCTTCTGTAGGGTGAGCCCCAGTCAGATGCCCGCACTGCAAAAATATAGATATCATCTGATGACTCAAAGTCCAGGTCTCTTGTGATCCTGACCTGACCTGAGTCTTGGTCGATAACAAATGGAAGTGACTGTTGGCCACTGATTGTATGGGTTACAAACCCATTCTCTCCTTTATCATAATCCACCTGCAGACACTACAAGAACTACGGTGCCTACAGGTAAACTCTCGTTGATTGCAACATCATAAAACGGCCTATTGAACACTGGGGAGTTGTCATTTGCATCCTCTATGGTGATTTTGACCCTTGCTCGCCTCTGACTGATAGTATCAACTACATCCATCTCCATGTAGTCCTGTGATATTCTCAGTCAAATGCCTTGTGGTCATAATAACTCCAGTCAAAGGGTTCATATCAAAGTAAGTTGGATCTGAGAGGCCGCTGAAGCTGTAATTGACACTCAGAGAAGCTGGGGAGATTTTCACCATCTCCACAATAGTGCCTGGGGGAGCTACTTCACTCAGCTTGACTACATAAACATCTTTCTCGAAATTCGCTAGAACTGGGTCTGGCTTTGTTACCAACAACTGTACAACTTGGGTATTAGAAAACTTTGGCGGTATACCCCTGTCTTTAGCCTGGAATGTTATGTTGCAGCCATACGGGAATGTGTCCCAGTCAATGATTTCTGATGTTCTCACCCTATACTCATTCCCACCAGGCGATCTATCAACTACAAACTGTTCAAGGGGGTCACCCTCAATGATGGAAACCCACTCAATTGCTCCAGATACCCCCTCGTCTTTATCTTCCACAGTCACGACGGCATAGACAGGGTCCTTGTCCGTCCATGATGGAACAACAGCAACTGCACTGAGAACAGGATTAAATTCATTAACCCTCTGTACAACTAGGATCAGCCGAGCAGTGCTGCTGATACCATTGTTCCCATAGAGTTTCATCCCTCTGTCCACAACCTGCACCTCCAGCTCAAATCGTTCTTCTTTGTCCACCCGGGGCTGACCTGTCAGGGTGATGACCCCACTGGTCGGATGAACAGCAAAGAGTTCAACTTTGTTCCTGAAGAAGTAGTAGAACTCCCCGTTGGAGCCCACATCGGCGTCTGTGGCCGTTACACGTCCGATGCTGGTGCCCAGAGGGGCAGTCTCAGGGACAACAAATGAATAAGAGGTTGGGGAGAAGAGAGGTCGGAGATCATTGGTATCCAAGACCTTGATATAAATAGTGGCTAAGGCTTCTAGGCCTCCTTGAGCAGATGCCTTAACTGTCAGTGTGTAATTGTCTTGTACTTCCCGATTCAATGTTGCACCACTGCCTCCGTTAGTGCGAACACGGAGGAAACAAAAATCTCCCATTATAAACTCCTCAGCCTGGAAGATTCCCTCGTTGTCTCCAGACGCAACAGAATATTTAATGTCTAAAGACCGAGGCGGAGCAAGAATAATGCCCATTTTGACCTCACTTCTGGTATAGGTTCGGGTGGCAGAGTTCTCGAAGATGGAGGCGTTATAGGCCGGCTGGGTGAAGAGCAGCAGGCCTTGTCCTGCCCGGGGTTCGGACAGGAACTGGGCACGGGTTGAGGGGAAACAGAGGAGGAAGAGGAGGAGGAAGAATAAAATAAAATGGAAAAGAAGAGAGAAGCCGGGTAGAGGAAGCATTTCTCCCCACCGATTAGCCTTCATCACTATTCCATCACCCAGTCACCCTATATTTGGAAAGAAAACCAAAGAAAGGCAGATCCGGCTTCAGTTGGTGAGTTGTTAGTGACACGTTCTGTGCATGCTGAAAATTTGATAGAGAAGCGTGAGACAAAAGTTGCTGAGACGTTTCAGGGGCACGTCTGATCACTACGGGGATATGATAGCATATTAAATGTTGAGCGCAGGCTGGTTGCACTCAGGCACTGAACACTGCACCCGAAAGGCTCTGTAGCACAGACTGACATGTCTTTAAACAAAGCACATCTAAGGCACTGTGCACTTACACAGCAGCAGTGAAACATATCGTGTCACCACACAGAATAACAGCGATCGGGAACAATCACTGCCACTGTAACAAAGACTCGGCTAAAAAATACACAGGACTTTGTTATTCTTTAGCCAGTGACCGGGGTTGGGACATTTTCACAAGAGGAATATGTAACTGGGACAAAAGATAGCACGCTCTGAGGGATTGGTTGCACAAATCACTTTTGGAAACAGCCTGGAAAAGTTGCAATCAAGTAAATTCAAATGCAAATATATATATATATATATATATATATATATATATATTGCTATGGGATATGTTTTATGCTTCACCTTATACTGAAGCCATGTCTTGATCTCGACAAAATAGAATAGAATAAGTGATGATGAACATTCAAGTCTATTTATGCAGCAAATATGAACATGCATATGGATTATAATCAACACCGAATAGGCTTTTCAGAAAGACAGGAGATATTTAGGCTGCTTTCATTGCCTCCTGTGTTGATGCAGAACCAGTGGAGCTCCGTGCAAAATCCACGAGTTTCAGTCTGCAGCTGCATCAACTCTCCTGTACTCACACTTCTCTCACACATCGCACTGTGTCTCCTACCTTCAGACGAAACAGCTGTAGTGGAAGTAAATCCTTCCCCATCACGTCTCCCACAGACAATTCTGCACACACACAAAAAAAAAACTGGTGCAGAAATCGTTGCTGATGCACGAAATGGGAATTAAACAAATGCATGTGCACAAATCCCGCACGGCAGTTGTCTACCAGGCTGCAGCCATCCTCTGTAAAATAAAATAAATATATAAAAAGAAACTACACAGCAGCTATTGCCCCAGTTCGCGTGCACCTGACCACAGTAACCCGGTTTGTAGAGGGGGGGGTAATCCGGCTTCATCTGCAGGAGTTTCACACCAAACTGTCTTCAAAACAGTCAGCTGTCCTGGAGAGGTTCGAGTCCGGGATGAAAAGGTGGTTCAAACGCACGTGTCGCTTCACGCAAGTTTTTTTCTTTTAGGAGGCGCTCCGCATCAGCTGTGGCCGGTGCGGGACCGTGCGCGGGCTCGGGATGGAGGAGGAGGAGGCGGCGGCGGAGGAGGAGGAGGAGGAGGAGGAGGAGGCGGCTGCGGGTCGGGCGAGCTCCGATGTTTGCCGAGCGCAGCCGACCACAACCCGGAAGTGAGACCGGGGCGATGCACAGCTAGTCTGCGCTTCGGACGGCGGCTGGCACACGCTCACACGAGCCCGTCACTAGTTAGTTCAACGCCCGGTGACCAGTTTAACTAGTTCCACGGGGGGGTCGCCATGTCTGTGTTGTGTTATAATAAGGGATGTGGACAGAGGTTTGACCCAGAGAACAACCCGGACGGTGAGTAGCGTCTCAGTTAGCTCCAGGATGCTAGCATGCTAACCCCGGTTCATCTGGAAGTTTCTGTAGCCGGCGGCCGGGCTCGTTGGGCCCGCGTAGCTAACCTGGTGTTTGGGCTGTAAACTCCATTCATCCACAGAGATACAGACAGTAACCCAGTTAGGTGATAACACGTGGAGCCTGCTGTTTACCACGATGCTAGTAGCATGTTAAGCTACTTTGATGAACAGCGGGGGGTCAAACTGAGCTGTTAGCACCGTTACAAGTTACAGGTAACGGCGTGTTACGTGTATTTACTCTCATTACACGTATATTACACACTGCACCGATCCTCAGTGTTATTCCACAATCACAACGGGGCTGTTACACATGTCTAACACAGCTTAACTCACCTTGTTGAGCAACAGTCCCCTTGTTCCTCCAATGCACAGGATGCAAAGCTGTTAAAATGTTCCTTCAACTTTCACTTTAATTCATACAAGTAGCAGATTTGTCAGCAGCTTTTAGATCTGTTTAAAATAAATCACAATCCACCCTCACACGAGGTGTCCTGCCAGTTTAAATTTCCCAGGACACAGACATGAGTCATGAGTCAGAACTGAAGTGGTCCTGGCATCTGGATACAGATGTGAGGATCACTACTGCCTCCCAATACACCACAACATGCTCACAGTCCATGTTCAGGGTTCTTCTTATTCATTTACAAGGGACAACGCACATTTAATAACATGTTTGTCTGGGTCCAACATGTAAGTGTGACAGATTTGCTCACACAGGCAAGTGGCACCTAAAAAAAATACATACAAATAAAGACGCATGTCAAGAAAATGTAAATATAAAGACAATCCAGCAAAAGGACACAAACTGAAAATGAATAATAAAACATATTTTTTTCCACTACTCTAGATGATGACATGTTTAAGTGTCCAATAACCACTGTTTTATAGAATTGGAGAAGGATTTTATAGTTGTTAAAAGGACATTTTAAAAGCCCTGTGTGGGTTTAGTGGGCTGGTTATTACAACCCTCATGTTTATGGCACGTCTGCCCTTCAGCAAACAAAGAATATTGAACGTTTCAGACCCAGGAGCACAAAATCCTGAGGAAACACAATGTAAATATGTATGAGCTAATCCTTTTCTTTACTACCACAATGGCCTGAGGAAAGCCAGAGTATATCTTGAAGCCTCATTCCCTGCAGTTGCAGAGATGATACTCATAATCACCTGCTACATTTAGGAATCCTTCCTGTCTGTTTCTTTATTTTATGACTTAAATAGTGAATTATTTAGTTTAGTTATTCCTCTTCAAGACAATGGCAAAGCACTTCATGTAATGTATCAGACAATTTTAACACTATTCATCATCAAAAGCTTGTTTGACATACGTTCCTGTTTATAGCACAATTTTTATGGCAAACACTATCTATCACCATATTTTAATATATGAAAATGTTCTTATTATTTCCCCACACATTTTTCTGTTGATGTATAATTTAAAGATTATTGTTCTGTAGAAATAAATAAATAATTCAGAGGTGTATGACCCCAACAAAACCACATGGGAAAAAACTTCCATCCGGTTGTGTTGGGAGGATCCTTAACACTGAGTTTTGTATCACTTCTTCATCTTGAGTTTTCTTACTTAAGATGAATTGTGTTTATTCGACGCTTGTTGATACAAAGCCACTGATCTAAACACAATCTGAATTTGAAGGCAGTGACATTGTCTTCAGCTCCCTTGACAAAACCCCAGCGAGTCACTTCTTTTCATTTGTTAGAAACGTCCTCTCTGTCTTCAGGTAATACGACATTGTGCGGTGCCAGATAGTCCGTGCAGGAGTCAAGTCTAATTTCCATTTAAATAGGATGCCTCTTTTCATAACACTGGAGTATATTATCATTACCTTTCTATCTAAGATGTGTATCTCTCACATTAGCATGGAATGGCCACAGCTCCGGCTGCACTGTAAGGAGGAAAATGCTTCATTTATAGTGTCGCCCGACTGAATTTCTTTATTCATTCCACTCTGATTTGCTTTGTCAGGGCCATTCCCTAAAATTGACATTCAAAAATATAGTGCTGTCCTTTTCATTTAAAGCAAAACTAAACTAAGGGATCGTCATCATTTCTTATTGTTCTAAAATATCTTAAATCTGCTCTTTACAGGGACAAATGCAAATAGCTTGTTTTATGTATTAGGCAGTAAAATTATGGTTTATTTTTACATGAAGAATGAACATTATCTATAAAATCGTATTTCCTTTTTATCCTTTATATTATACTCTATCTATTGATTTGCCAGGCCTGTAGTAGACCTCCACTGATGTGGATTTTTAGCAATCCACCTTCTGTACTTACTTTACATTGATTAATATCAGCATTTTAATCCTACCCTTAGAGTCTTTCTTTCCTGCCTGAGTACATTATGATAAATATTGTTAGTGGCATGTGTGACCCCCCCATAAAGCCATCAAATGCTGCTGCAGTAACCAGCATCTATAGTTAGTTAATTTTCCTTTGTTCAGTGCGTCTCTGTGAGGTTCACGTCACTTTGACCTGTGGAGGCAGCGTCAGACTCCACTGACCTCTGACAGATGCACCACATCACTGACATGCTCTTTACCTATGGTCCCATTAAAACAGCTGAAAGTGACTCGATTGTTTGCAGTTGTTGACTCTCTAGATGTCGTGCAACATTCAAAACCTTTGACAACTTTACTCAGCGTTTTCTATAAAAAAGGGGGCATTTTTCCACACTGAGCAGTTTAGGCTGAAATCCTTCTTGTGAAAGCTGAAAGTTTTAATTATTATGAACGTAGATTTCATTATAAAGTAGGCCAGTAAAGCCAAAAGCCTGTAAACATGTTAATGTTATTCAATGCTGCATTTGTTACACTATTTGCAATATTGTCACATACTTCTTAATTAATCAGCGTTGTTTTCTTTTCACAGATGGCTGCACCTATCACCCGGGAGTCCCTGTGTTCCATGATGCATTGAAGGTAAAATGGCTGAAAATGCACAGTCAGCCCGTGTCCTGTTTCCTGGTTAAAGTTAATGCCTCTGTAACTTCCTCCAGGGATGGTCGTGCTGCAAGAGAAGAACCACGGACTTCTCTGACTTCCTCAGCATTGTTGTGAGTCCATGTCCATGTTCTAATCCATACTCCGATGTCTCATTGTCTATTGTTTTCATGAAGCATTGACTGCCGCCTTACAGCCGCGGTCCGTATTTGGCTGAGCCTTCGTTGTCCAACACAATCACCCTCTCTCCTCGCAGGGCTGCACCAAAGGTCCCCATAACAAAGAGAAGCCTCCTGAGCCGGTGAAACCAGATGTGACGTCATCGGGAGAAAGGAAAGAAACAGACGACCAAAAAACAAAGTTTAACGAGTACATCATTTCCGCACCAATACCTCAGGAGGCGATTCGCAGACCGAGGTTCGCTTCAAACGTTGTATTTTTTATTTTTTGAATCGATACTATAGGAATACCCTCCGCTCCTATTAACAGGTGCAGTTTCCCCACATTAAAGCAGACATGATGTAGCCTTCACTAAAAGCGTATTTGATCATGTCAAAACTTCTTATTGGCATTTTGAGAAAAAATAGATAAACACGATTAGACGAGCAAGTTTTTCTCCGCTCAATACAGGGCTTTTCGTTTAATACTGAAATAATGATATAGTATGTGGCTCCAAAGACTACATCCTGCCCTGAATTATTCTGGTTCAGTATCAAATGCATAAAAGGATAGGTACAGTATCAGAGGCATGAAATCAGCCTGAAATCATCAAACATATACAGAGGCGTTCTCTCGTCTTTTACCCAGGGTGCTTCCCACCAGAGTTCAAAAGAAAGTGGACTGGTGAAGTGATAACTACTGAAAAGTGAAACTCCTTTCATGTGGTGTATCGGTCTTTGGCTGGCTTCATACCACAGAGCTAATTTTGAAATGATATTTGCCAAATAAAAAAATTCCAAATTGTTCTTAGTTACAAACACATCTTCTATCTCTCCTGTTGCAGTGGTGACGAGCCGTTGGTGAGATTGCAGCATAAAGTCTCCACTTCTCTGAAGCAGGCGCTGGAGAAACTGAAGCTGACTGAAAACGCAGCAGAGGAGAAAGGTGAGAACGGAACTTCATCCGCTCTCGTCGCTTCTTTGCTCGTCCGTGTTTCTGTTTTTCCTCTTCATCGCAGGTTTTCACTTCTTGTTATAGTAGCCGGGAAGGTCGTGTTGACAGCGGAAGTTAATGGACGGCCACTGGGAATTTGACAGCTGACAGGGACGGGACGATGTGTCATATTTGTGAATGCAACATTTTTTTGATGCTCTTTGAAAGTCAGTTCTTGTGTCTCTGTCTTTATAGAGGAAGACAGCGACGAGATCAAGATCGGAACGTGTTGTAAAAATGGAGGCTGTACCAAAGTAGGTGAAAGTGTCTCTGCATCACGTGAAAAACCTTGTGGAATAAATTCTTGTGGTGTTGAAATGTGTAAAAATCCTGTACTTTTGAGGGCTTCAACCACAACAGCTTAATGTTTACACTACTAAACCAAATTACTAGTATTAAGGTTTCGGGCGTTATGTGCATTTCCCGTACAGTTCTTTCAATTCTGGCTTAAACCTACTCAAATTAGAGACTTTGCACTTGGTAGTATCCGATTTTTGGGGTTTCAAATTATTATCTCTAGGTCAGTGCCTGTTCTAAACCTTCCTGTTAGTAATGGACTGTTTGCTCGTCCTGTGGTGATGCTGGTTGCAGCTTTTCATTCTGAAATTGTTAGAATAGACTTACTACTGGTCCACTCAACCCTGAAGCCACCGCCGCCGCACAAAGAGTTGTTTATTCAAAGTTCAGTGGTGCTTGACTCAGGAGGTAGAACCCTGAACTGGAGAATTAGTTGTCATTTCTGCTGTGATGGACAACATCATTTACGCTGATGAGTCCCAGCCTGCCTGCTGCTACCGAGAGCTGGGCCCCTGTTTAAAAGTTTATTAGTATTGAATGTACAAATCGCACCCCAGTCGTTCAGGGAAATTTAAAGGACTGTGTTAAGTCCCATCATTACCTTCTGCTCACTGTAACAGACCAAACAAAGAGAGATAACAGGTCGTCCCACATCTGACCTCTCAGAGCCGAACTCTGAGGCCGTCACTTTCTTCCCTGCCTCGGTAACACTGGACATCAATCACCCACTCAACTGCCACTTTCCCACAATGCCCCTCAGGACGCAGATACAGGTCGATAAGATGCAACAGGCTTCGGCAAATGGCTAATACCTGCAGCCATGGCGACACTTACTAAGACATCATGGTCCCGCTGTTCGCCAGCTTTTGTCTCTGTGCCTTTTTACTATCGGTGGAAGTTTAATGTTGTTATTGAGATGCCCTTGTTGTTGTTGCTGCTCGGTGATGTGTACCGGGTGTTGCTCTGTTGTTTGTGGGGTTGAATGTGATTGTAAAAACGTTTCAGGACAATCAACTAAGTAACCAATTGAATATGCTGAAAAAATAACTATTCAAATACTTCAAACCTTGACTGTATTTGAAGAAATCTTAAAAATATTTAAAGTTGCACTTAAATAAAAATAACGTTGCTCAAACCAAAATTTAACTCCCCAAAAAGATCATCCACCACTTAACCTCCTCCTTGGTGCTGAGACGGATTTAAACCAAACTTTTTTTGCTCCAGCTAATCTGACCTGTCGGAGCAGAACCCCCCCGAGATTAGAACATAAATTGTGAGGGGAGAAATTTACATTGACAGGGTTTTATAAGAAGCTTTAAGTGAGACTTGAACAACTTCCATAATTGTGCTTTAACTGATTTGATTGAAAGCCAAGGGCTGCTCACTTTTAGTAGAAACATCATTTGAGGTTATGGTAGAGTTTGAATTTAATGTTTTGTCTGTCATAACAGATAATAATATTCAATAATATTAAAAAATATGCTCCTGGCTTTAAAAGGCTATATATTTTTAAGGAATCCTTCTGCATGCTACGATTCATCTGCAAAAAAATGACAGTTCTGGAGAAATATAATCTCAGACTTCAGTTCAAATAACGAATCATTGAAGAGAAACCTACTTTACTGTTTGTTCTCAATTCATCCCCAAATGTTTTTTGATGATAAAAAACAATCTCCTTCAGTCTGTTGAACCGAATCTGTTTGTGGTTCTCTTTAGAGTTTTGAAGGACCTGCGAGTGATTCTGACACATGTTTCTTCCACTCTGGATTTCCTATCTTCCATGAAGGGTGAGTATTCGTTATCTGTTCTTATATAATGGAGTTAATTAGTATTCAACCCCTGAACCTTCCATCTCTGTGTTTCACTGTATCAACATGAAATCATAGATATTCTCTGGAAACTTTAAAAATAAAAAAGAAGCGTGAAGGGCAACAGGAGGATTTTCCTGTTTCTCTTCCTGCTCCACTTGTTTACCGTTTCTCTCGAGTGACGAGTTATCGACTGTTTCTCTTCCTATGTCTCCAGGATGAAATACTGGAGCTGCTGCAAGAGGAAAACCTCTGACTTCAACACCTTCCTCTCTCAGGAGGGCTGCACCAAGGGAACACATCTATGGAGGAAGAAAGATGAGGTAGGCCTGATGATGTGTGCGAGTCTGCATGAGAGAGCCGCGGCTGTGCCTCCATCTAGTGGAGTCTGGTAAACACTTGTGCGGTGGAGGAACTGCTTTGTGGTGGAGACTTTGACTTTATGTATTGTGTCTGTGTGTAATCTCCCTGCAGGGTAAGAAAGTAGTGCCGTGTCGGTTTGACTGGCACCAGACTGGGACGCAGGTCATCGTCTCCATCTACGCTAAGAACGCCGTCCCAGAGCTGAGCTACGTGGATGCAAACAGCATCACGGTGAGGGATTTCAGGGATTTCAGATCTGAAACTAATTTCCCTGGATATCTCAACTGCTTTTTATTTGTTTCCATTTTGTTCATTTCAATCTGAGGTTTATTTCTGTTCTCTGCTTCAGCTCGACGTACATGTTATATTTGAAGGGGAAAAGGAATTTGCGCAGAAATTCAGCTTGTGGGGGGTAAGTACAGCCTCATCTTCAACCTCATGTAAAAGTCTTGTTATCTTTTATGTGCTGTTTAAATGTATACTGGCTCTGTAAATAATTAAAGCAACACTATGCAACTTTTTACATAAAAAATAGCAGCTTCAAAATGAGTTTGATGGTTCACTGACTTTGAATATAGAGGATGGTGCCGCTTTCCTTCCTCCTCCTCATCTCACTGGGTGGCTGTGGCCCAGGAGATACAGCGGGTTGTCCACTAATCAGAGGGTCGGTGGTTTAATTCGGGGTCAATCAAGTCCTTATGTCAAAGTTTCCCTTGGGCAAGACACTGAACTGCAAATTGCTCCCAACAGCTGTGCCGGCAGCATTTGAACGAGATGCATGACTGAAATACAACGTTTGTAAGTAAAGTAGATGTAGTCCGGTTACCCCTCCCCCCGGACACCTTCTCTGGCTCTATGTAACTTTGACGAGTCGGTTCGATCTCCTGTGAGAAGTGTGGAACTGACTGACCGCTTCAATTGTCAGAATCAGGTCCAGCAAGTTGCAGAGTAATGTTGAACTGTAGGTCAGTAAAAAAGACTGAGAAGTCATTAGTTCATCTCCAATATTCAGCAGGAAACTTTTCTAAATCCTAAAGAGTTCAGTGGATTTGTTACAGCAGCAGCTCTTCTGGTTCAGGAAGCCGGGGATCATGGGTACTATCCACTGTTTGGGTGTGTTTCAGTTCAGTTACTGGAACTACGCAGTCAGTACATTGAGATATTAAACTGCTCGGACTCCAATCCAAACAGAATTAACAACCACGTGTGGCTGCAGAGGGCGCTGTTGCACAGTAAAAGTTACATGTCGTTGCTTTAAGTTACTGCAATACACTAGTTATTATTGTTCGTTATTAAACAGCAAGTATAAAAGTCATGTTATTTTATTTGCTACAGAACAGGGACCTTTGGAGTGAGGATAAAAAAAAAAGGCAGCACTTATAGTAGAAAAAATGAATTAGAAGCTGAATATTCGACTAATTAAAAGTCCTGTTTCCCAGACCAGTTTATCTGTGATCCCTTTGTACTGGGGGAACTGTGCTGCTGTTGTCTCTCACACAATTTTCTGCTTTGCTCCCTTGTTTGGATTCGTTATCTCCCATGGGCTACAAGTGCACACCCTTATCTTGGTAAAAACCATCAATTGGGTTTGGTATGTTTTTTTTTACCCCCCCCCCCCCCCCCCCACCCTCTAGGATGGAAAGATAAGGAAACATTCTGAGAAACCTCTAATTAGATTTGTATGATAGCAGCTTTTTTTTATGTCGCTTTGGGGCTTTTTCATGGACTTTTTATGTTTCTCCCTGAAACCACCAGTTTCTCTCTTTTTATTTTTCTTTCCTCGCAGGTGATAGATGTGAGTAGAACTACAGTGAACATGATGGCGGCCAAGATCGAGATAGCCATGAGGAAGTCCGAGGCCATGTCATGGGCTCGTCTGGACCTCCCTCCCCCCGTCCCGCCACCCAAGGTGGAAGAGAAGACGGAAGAGGACAGTGAAGACGAAGACGAAGACGAATGATGAGGAGTTACAACTCACACAGTCCATTCTTTACCTCTTTATAGAGTCGCCTCTTTCGCTGACGTGGGATTTCAGCCTCTCCTCAACATTTACAGCTCATAACGCTCAGTCGCCACCTTCCTTGATTTTGCCAGTTTTTCAAATCTTTTTGTCTTTATTCTTTTGGGTCATTATGTTTATTCTAAAGATCTACAAGTCCTTTTTTCACTTTAGGACTGCATGGTGGGGGGGGGGGGGGGGGGGGGGGGGGCGCTCTGGCTTTCAATAGACCTACAATCAGACAATGACTCACTTGATTACTGCACTGATCAACACAAGGAGTCCGGTGTGACCACGTTTTCATTTCATACCCATAAAGCCCTGTTTTGTGTCTCGTCACATGGGCCGATGACATCACGTTATCCCAAAGGATCCGGCTTGTGACTGTCTTCTCTTCCAACAACAAGACGATTCCATCTGTACATGTGTTTCACTCCTTTTCTTTGGTTTCAGAACTTGTGTAAAATGGTGCGTTGTCCGGTCCACCAGAATCACATCAGACTAAATGCTGTATACTTAGATATTTATCTGTATGTGTGTGATGATGAACCTGCTCCACGTCGTCCCGAGTAGGAAAGTCTCCATCTCTACAATGTGCGCTCTTGTGTAATATGGAGTTTATTCTGAATAAATGAACATAGAAATAAGATGATCCACCTTTTTCACCTGTAGATTTTTTTTAACATGATTATATCAAGTGTACATTTGCTTTCAAATGGCCGATGCTTGATTTTTCCTAATTTTCTGGTCAAACCAACGTGGCACCGTTTTAATCCTGAGAATGTACTGTAATATCGGAGAATGCCGACTGAATACAAAGTATTTAGGAGCAAAGTACTGTGTTATTTAAAAGAAGTAATGCTCTGCTATAGACAGCATGTGTCAAGGCTCGGAATGTATGAAATAAATTTGGCTGAGTGAGACCACGAAGCGAGGGTAGAGTTATTGAGGAACCCATTTGTCTAACCAAAAATAAACTTCAGAGTGGAACTTTTAAACTTGGGGTGATGTGTGTGTGTGTGTGTGTGTGTGTGTGTGTGTGTGTGTGTGTGTGTGTGTGTGTGTGTGTGTGTGTGTGTGTGTGTGTGTGTGTGTGTGTGTGTGTGTGTGTGTGTGTGATGGCCTGAATCTGAGTATTTCTTGTACTGTATAAACTGAGAACTACAAGCTTTGTTCGAGTGGTTTTAACGACCGACTCTTTCAAACTGTTGGGACCTGGTGAAATGAAACACTTCTTTTTGCATTAACGTAGACGTGACGGTTTTGAACCAAAACTTCTGGGACTGTAACGACTTTTACAAATGTCAGGGCTTCTTTTTTTTTTTTTTTAACTAATACATGATTTTACTGTTAGAATAGTGAAGAACATCCTGACGCTGTGGGTTTGTCTCACACTTTGACATCTTAATAGACAATATCAACTGTTTGCTTTTTCCAAAAGAATAACTCAACAAGAAAGAGGAATCTGTTTAAGTGTTATTCAAAATGTGGTTAAATCAACAGCCACATAAATATAATATACGTTTCTTTCCACAGAACTATAGGCTGAGCTTACAATAGATGGACTAAACCAAAACTGTATATTTTTACAATGGTAAAAACTGAACTGGTACAGAAACGATGTTGTACATCATCTGTCTGAAAAGCAAAGATTTCTATGTGTTGAGCTGAGATCAGGTGTTTAGACTTCGACTGTGGAAACTGGACAATTAGATCAGTTAATCATCTATGTCCTAATAAGAAAGAAAATGAATTAAAAAACATTGTTATTGTCCCTTTTGTTGTGAAATGTGTGAAGATTAAATAAAATATATAGATTTTTGCAAAAGTGTAAATATTGAGTTTGATTCAAAATTCGAGTGAATTTATAGATATGTAATAGTTCTGTATTTGCTAATTTCAGTTTGGGATTTCTTAAGATTTTGTATATATTTCATGGTTTGTGTATTTTCTCTTTTCCTTTTTCTTCTCCACACTTTGTAAAACAGGAGGAAGGAGCTTTAACGAAGAGAGAGACCCAATGATACAGAAATATAAAATATATGTAGATTACATGTACGTATGTATAATAGTTCGCCTGAGGCTTCTGTAAACTTATTTAATTAATTTGAGTTAAAGTACCACATTAACTTTTGTACTTGGTTATAAAGATACTTATTAAGTATTAAAGTATTTGCCGAGTGTATCGTATTACTGTAAACCAAGTACATCATTATGGCTGAGACCAATTCCTCTGTTATTGCGTACTTAATAAAGAAAACAAGGCGATCAGGTATCCCATAAAAAATTTAGTACAAGTACACTAATGAAGCTAAAGTACTTTGTTACATCCCACAGCTGAGTACAAATTACACTGACGCCACACAGTAGAAAACACTGAATTTGAAGGTTGTACGACTACAAATAAGAATAATAAACTTTATTTAAAGCACCTTTTTAAACCAGAGTTACGATGTCAAAACACTTTGTGAAAATACTGTATGAGAGACAAAGATCTTTGGTATTAAAACTCATATGTGTGTGTGTGTGTCACTGTACAGGGGCCTGGCTGTGGCTGTCACATGGTTGTGTGGTAGTTAGAGTGGCCGTCTTCACTGTCATCACCCCGGATAAGTGGCTGTCGTTCTGGGAGGGCAAATAAGTTTTCCCACTTCCCCCCGTGCAGCCAGGGTGAACCTCCGAATCGGCGTTTGACAGTGAAGACGGCAGCAGCTACGCCCACCGCTACAATCCCCCCCGAGAGTCCTGCGAGCAGCAGCCAGGGCCACACGTCCTGCAACGCCTGCAGGAACGGACGCATGGATTCTGCCAGCCTCAGATCTGGAGAGACAGAAACATGAGAGGACGCAGAGAAGGAGAGAAAATGTTAGTGTTCCCTCACAAGTTATGAATAAAAGAAAGATGGTATCAAACCAAATTATCCTTTCACAGATAAAGACCTGCAGTTTAGGCCCTTTTACCACAGCTGAGGGGTTATGTTTACACCCTGCTTTGTTTATTTAAGTAAAAGTAAGATTACACAGATTACGAATTTGCTCTGAGTCTCGCTTGTTCGTTTGTGCACAGGTGTTTTTCAACATTTTCACCGTTAAGGGTGAAATAATTCATGGATCTTGATAAAAAAAAATTCGACACATTTAGGAAAGTGATATCTACAAGTCTGTGAAATTTGGTGCAGCTTGATTAGGCCTTGGCAGAGGTACAAGCTCCACTAAATACTGGTTTGCTAAGTATATTCAGTGGGTCGATGAGAAATAGATTAACACTGATAATGGAAACAAGGGACAGCCTTTCCTTAGATGCAAATACAAAGACAGAAAAACCTCAGATGTTCACTTACTGGCATCTAGCAGGTGGGAGTATTCGTACCCGAGGTCCTTGCTGGAAATGAAGTACTCTCTGTTTCTGTGGAGGGGCAGGAAGGGCACCATGTGGTACTCACTGTTGTGCCCGATGGGAGCATTAGAGTCTGGGTACTGGGAAGGAGACGGCCTGTGCCTCCTGAGCCACTGCTCATAAATGCTTGAATGGAAAAAGAAAAACCAATACAGCAGTTACTGTAAATGCACATGGATGGAGTGTGTGTACCTCTCTGCGTGTGCCGTCTCTCACCTGTCAACAAAAGCGTGGTGGAGCAGGAATATGGGGTCGTTGGCTGAGCCCTGCACTGACGACATGGATCCGTTCATGAACACGTGGACGGCAGCGTGCATGCCCATATGAAGGCTGTTTCCAAACCCGGTCTGAGGATCCCCGAACCCTGCAGGAGGAGACGTGTCTCATGAGCACTGACAAAGATGGCAGTTTGTGGTGTTCAGAAAATCAAAAGCAAAATGAGATCTTGTCCTCGCCCCCAGGTTTCCACTGACAACAGGATATTTTATGCTTTGGAAACACCAGCGTGGATATGAACAGCATTTTGGAATCTAATATTTTAAACAGATTAGGATTGTTTCTGTAGAAATTATGTGTACGATGTATAATAGTGATTCCATAAAGCTTTTTTTCTACTATCAATAAAAAGTTGTTATATATATTTTAAAATACATTTTATTTAGTTCGCTGATGTATTATTTATCTTTCCTACAATAACAGAGTTTGCACATAATTTACCATCTTGAGTACAAATTGAATTCCAGCTCTGGGATTAAAAACAACACAGATATCAGCCATAGGCCAGAGGTTGTTGAAGTGCGGAGGCGGGCGTCCCACAGGGTCAGGGAGTCTCAGTGAATGGAAGCGAAACACGAATTATCTAGTGAACGAGACATGTCCTACATGAAGTTGTTTTTGGTAGAATTTGATTGTTTTCCAGATTTTCTAGCGGACAACTCTGAGGTTAGGTCCAATGGCAATATTAAAGTATCTTCTCTGGATTGTTGTTGTTTATGGATCATAGGTGAGATAAATATATTGACCTTAGTTTTCTTGCCGAAACAAAAACAGAAAACTAGTGGATAAGGGAGTCGCCTAGATTTGTGAAAATACTGGATAGTACTCTGGTTCTCTTAATTAATATAACAATGGTAAATTACCATTTGTGACTTATTCTTCAAATCATTGATGAATGCATCATAAATCACTGATATTACACAGGATATGAACATAAACCAAACAACAGGAGCATGTTGGTGTGTTGCTGAGGTTTCTCATGATGAAGAAGATGTTCAGACCTATTGATTCTGAGCCTTAAGGAAAACGGTGAGTATCCCTTCATCTGCATCTACACACGGCAAATGTCAAGTGAGTTCCTAACAACATACAGAGGAGCACACACACACACACACACACACACACACACACACACACACACATAAGCAGCACAGACCATGAGGTGGAGGAGCAGCAGAGCACAGACTCTTCAGACTCATATCTGACCTTCCAGCGTGTTCCTGAAGCTCATGTTGGCGCCGCGGTCCATGGCCCCGGTGTCATAGTCGCTCAGGCCGAGAGTGAACTCCACCTCCGCCGAAGTCGGCAACCGTTCCACCAGATTGCGGTTCTGGTTCCCATGGTTACGACGCAAAGGGCCCTCATCCTTGGCATCGCACAACACGCCCCTGTCGTTGTAGACCTGGGGTTGGGAGCATAAGACCTGCAGGTGGAGACACATGTAGAACACAGCATGAAGGTGACAGGGAGAAAGTGAACAGTCAGACAGATTGTTGGTACAAATTATTACTTACAAATAACAAGAAATTAGAAACGAGTATTTACTAAATAATATAAAATCATTATATCATATTGATCGACAGGTATTTCATACAGATAGATAGATATATATATATTTATATTAAGTACACTGAGTTGTATAATATCCATTTAGTAAAAATGTATAGTTTAATACATAAACTGTATTTATATGTGTTATATTTTAACTGAATGGCAATTTATTCATGAAAAAACCTAATTAAAGGGGATAAAACTGTCACAGTATTTTATAATGGTGATGATGAACAAATATCTTAACTTGAGAAACGTCTGAAGCATCTATACTACTAATATATCATATTTATTCTCATTTTATTTCAACTGGAATGAATAAATTCATCATGAATAAATATGACTGGAGACAGAACAGTTAGATGTTGGGTTACATGTGTGTGTGTTTACCCTCCATGAAGAGAAGACGGAGCCTGGGCTGAGGAGACTCGGGTCCTGGGGGCTCCTGTCCCCCATCAGCTCGTCCGTGCACACCTCGCATCCCCGGGCGTCCCTCCAGTCCCAGTACGGGATGGAGAAGCTCGTGTCCCCGGTCAGCTTCCTGATCTCACGCTCCCAGTGCAGCAGGTACACCCGGTGCCAGGGCAGGAAGGCAGGCGCCCAGTGCGCAAAGTCCACATCTGTCCACACGTTGCCCGGGCCTCCGAGCAGCGCGTCCCTGGACACGTAGTAATGCATCCACACGAACACGTCGTACACAGACACGTCAGCGAACAGCGGGTTGGAGCCGTTCTCCATCTCCATGTAGGTGCCGGTGGCCACAACATAGTCCCTGCTGACAGTCTGCTTGGCCAGGTTCAGGTAGGACACAAGTCTGACCCTCTCCGCCCTGGACAAGTGGAAAATGTTTCTCCGGAGAGACTCTCTCCTTTCATTGCACCTCGCCCCAAAGTAGCCAAACTTACAGTCCGCGCAGCTGAAGCCCATGAAGTTCCCTGCGCACTGGCACGTCCGGTTGTAGAACACCAGGGGCCACTTCTCTCTGTCGTCCAGCCCGGAGAAGGGGTACTGCGGCCCGTCAGGCTGCTCCGACACCTCCACGTCCTCGCAGGAGCCCCGGCCCGAGCTGGCTCCGCAAGGGGAGCCGTCCCCGTCCCACAGCGGGCAGCACTCCTTGGTGCGTAAAGCTGCCCGGGTGGCGCACGGCCGAGGGAACTGCGGACAGCCCGGCGCAAAACACAACATGAGGGCAAGGACGATCAGAGGCGACATCACACTTTGGACACGGTGGATACAGGCAGTCGCAGGGAAATTACAGCCAAAGTGGTGGAGCCCATGTGATCCATTCTCAGGGTTAAATACTTGAGGGATTTCTGCGGCCCCCCCCCCCCCCCCCCTCTCTCTGTGGAGCCGGTCACATGCTGCATGACCTCAGGGTGAAGCTCACTTGATGTGGGTGGAAATCAGCCCGAAAGCCAACTGCAGCCAAAAGAAGAAAGAAGTTTCATCCAATGACATTTGTGCACATTCAGTGGATTTTTTAAGTCTTATGGGCCTTAATGAAAATGTAATATTTGCCTGATGATCCCATTAAAATGAATGGACAACATATCACCTCATTATAGGCTCTTATTTTGTTAATTGAGCGGAAAACAGGCATTTAACTCAACACACAAACACAGACACACACACACAGACACACACACACACACACAAACAAAGCAAACGATTATCCCTGGCATTATGGGATGAAAACCATCATGATAATTCTGTGTCCACAGAGAGACAGGGACATCAGGATGAGGAGCGAGATAATCAGCCATGTTGTCATATTTTTATATCAACAACTCAAATGAACAATATGTGAAGTATACAGTATTATATACTTACCCCCTAATATAACAGGAGATAAAGGTTGTTAAATGAGTAAACTTCAAAATACTGGCACCAGGTATGATGCGATTGAAAATGAGATTTCAGATTTGTTTAATTAAAAGAGTTCATTATATGAAAGTCAAAGTTTTATAATTTGCTGTTGTCCAGTGAATTTTGGGCTCAAAGGTATTTTCGTGCCGTCACCAGGTGTAAACGAGTGAACCTCAAACAGGAGACTCTGCCTGTGGCTAAGAAATGTTCTGGGCTATTTGCATTTGTTTGTCAGAAGAGAACTTTGAAGTGTTTGACACCTTCTGGGCACCAGTGTCTCACATGATAAAAAACATGAGGCCTTCAATCCACAGTTTAGTGATCACAGGACATAAAGCTGAGGGCAGCGGAGGGAGTCTCCACCAGAGGGGGCCATGTCCCCACGTCTGATGTCATCCTCTCTCCATAAAGGACAGTTCACCTCAGCTGTAGCTTGTTTTTCCTTCAGGCAAATAACAAAATCACAAATTCTAAGAAAATCCTCCATCAGGAAACATCGTCAGTCACACATCTGACCACTGTTTTATTAGTCTTTCAAAACATAACCGGCAACAAAGATGTTTTTGTTGTTGCATCACAGGTCTTAGTGAAAAGCATTCCTTATCATTCTTAATAAACCAAATGTGACTTTGTTGGGAGCTTTCTAAGAAACCTCTCACATATCCGATCACATCTGGAGCGTCAACAGATCTCGGATGGAACCATTAAATGTAAATGAATCAGAGTGATGTGGACGATCACCTCCTCTATAGATGGATTTGTTGTACCTGTGTTGTAATGTTCTGTAAGTTAAAGCAGGATATTACACTTAATCAGCTGAACTACACTTATCTTAACTTGTTCATTGCCATATTTATTGCAATAGTAATTTATTTGTTAATTAATTTAACAGGGACAGAGAAAAGAGAATATTCATGTTCATAGAAACATCACGAAGGTCACTCTTATATTGACATGTGCAATTTAAAACATGCATAACAACAACTCATGATACGAAACGTAAGATATTAATAAAATGAGGGATATTAAAGTTAATAAAAACATGGAGTGTGCATAGACTTGTAAACAAATGTCATGAACAATATTTAAAATCTAACATATTTCCAAATCACGAGTTTGTCCTTTGATACTTACGACAAAGATCTTCTGCTTTTCATCTTAATCGCTTGATCTCTATGACGATACAATCCTTTTTTGTTTTTACACACACAACAACATACAGTCCTTTGATTATGTTCTGGGTCGTTGTGACCTACAGCAAAGAGGGGGAGCGATTCAGTGGAGGTGCATGAAAGTACAATTTATTTTAAAACCTCGTTCCATCTTGTGGTCTCTGTTATTTTCCATTTGACCCGAACCATGTGTCTTTGAGCAAACAGACGGCAGCGGCAGATTTAATGAAAAGCCATGATGCATCCAGCTGATATGGAGTTTATGTTTTTAGATTATAAACAGTAGAAAGGGTCAAATCAACCTGGAGCACAGGAGGGTCTGCCTCGAAAAAATAACGTGTCTCCACAGTTTTACCATTTGGATTTGAAAGTGACGGTGGTGGGACTCTTTCTCTTTCCTGGACATGTTGAAACTGGATGTTTAAATGGTACTTTCCCTTCTGACTGCAAGTTTACAACGACTGAAGTCTTAATCTGATGCTTCATCTTAATCCACATGAAGAAAAATCCAGTGCTTCAATGCACTCAAAGATAAAGAGAATTTCCTTGTTACAAACATTGATTATGAAGAACGTTTCCATCAGCTGATCCACACAAGGCGTTTTGTAGAGGCCGTCACATGGTAACGTTAGTATTTTAATGTGTAATCTTAAAGGTGTAATCTTAATCGTGAAATATCACGTTTTTGTATCTTGTGTCTGGCCCTGGTTCTCTTCTGTACTTTTAAATCTGCTTGATAACAGATATTTGGTTTTATGCATTATTCTCCGGGGGAATTTGAGAAAATGTTTTAAAAAATGTTTAAAAATAAAATAAATAAACAACGCAAAAACGTTTCAAATGATCCACATGCACATTCAAAGTGCAAAGAATTAAAAGAATATATTTTAGCTTATTGCAAATATCACATGCAAATACAGTTTGTCAACCTGTAGATACCGTAAATGCTGCCTTAGTTTCTTGTAAATAAATGTCAATAAATGTTATTGTACGTCATTAAAAGCGTGAGTCCAAAAAGAATTGGGGTCACAACAAAACGGTAAAAAAATTATTCATGAAAAAAACAGTTGTTGACATTTAATTATATAAATTCTCACCCTTTATTCTTCATTTGCTTCCTCACATATTTGTGTTATTCTCCTCATATTCTACAATGTGTCTTTGTGGATTCGCCTCACGGAGCTTTTCACAGATGCAGTCGCTGTGGATGCTGCACGCTTTCCACTGTTTAGGAGGAGGAGGAGGAGGATGAGGAGGAGGACGAGGGGGAGGAGGAGAGAGAGGAGGGAGGGGGGGCAGCCGTGTGCGTCAGTAAGTAACATGTTCCAATAACGGACTATATCATCTGCTGCTATTTGCAGTTTGCTGTAGCCAGGCACCAGGCTGAGCTGCAGAGCGAGAGAACGCTGCAGCCGGAGCGTTTCTTCTCCTCAGTGATGGAGACGCTCTCAGAAGGAATGACACCTGAGAGGCAACTGGCAGAAAACAGGTAGGATCAAGTTCGTTGAATTAGGTGAAGCGCACAATGATGACTTTGTAAGTGAGCTTTGTAAATGGATCGTTAATGCATTCATCGATTTCACCCAAGTGGCACGATGCTGTTGCAACATCATTTCATCACCATGGCAGCAACTTGAAATCATTTTCTTGTAGGAGGAGGATTTGTCAATATCAGTGTCTTCTTTTCCTAAAATTCTAAATATTTTATCATTTCACTTGAAATATCAACTTGGCTGGAATGGACTTCTTAGTGTCAGGGGCGGATCCACGGGCGAAGCCAGGGGGGGCACTGGCCCCAACTGAAATCTGATCAGCCCCTGAAAATACCCTGTTCCGTCAGAAATCGTTAAAAAAAACACTTACTAACAATAAATATGAAAATTGATGACGATTTTCTGATTTACAACAATGTGCTTGAACAAGGAGGAATTTTCTAAATATAGTCAATGATGTGTTTCTCTTCTCAAAACCGTAGAGCGAACAGTAAACACTGAATGACTTAAATGTGCAACTAGCTCAATCAGGAATTGTGCATGGATGTTAGACATGTAATTGCCCCCCACCCTGTCTAAATTGTGGCCCCTTTATGGCCTCTGATTTAGAAAAATCCTAGATCTGCCACTGCTTAGTGCATTGTGCATTGATCATGATTGATTGTGATTGATACAGTGAGTTTACCTGTAAAGGTTATCAGACTTGCTATAGTCTGCACAAGCAATTCAGACACTTCATGTCCCGATCCTTTGCGGCAGGAATCAAACCTTTACCCCTGGAACTACAAGCACCACGCCAAAGACAGCCCATTCATCAGAGCCTCAGCTGTGAGAGGATGGCAGCAGGTGTGAGGAGCAACACGAGGATGGGGAGCGGACCAGGGTTTCATGTCCGGTTGTTGGCGGTGATCCTGCTGCTGGGGTCTGATCTGAGCTGGCTCGGCCTGAAGGAGCGGGTTGGGGTCAACGGCCAGAACACTGAGAGACGGGTGCTGGCACACATCCCCGGCGACATCATTATAGGAGCTCTGTTCTCAGTGCACCACCAACCACCTGCAGATAAGGTACATGCTGGGTTTATGTTTGATCGCTTTCTCCTCATGTATGCGTGATAAATATATGCGTTACATTTCGCTCAGGTCCACGAGCGGAAGTGTGGTGCGGTGAGGGAGCAGTATGGGATCCAGAGAGTCGAGGCCATGATGAACACGCTGGATCGAATTAATGCAGACCCCACCATCCTCCCCAATATCACCTTGGGCTGCGAGATCAGGTCAGACACCAATCACACAATGTGTGCATTTTAATTAATAATTTCCAACCATGCACTGAGGACCCTTGGTTTTGTTTGTCTCTAAAAGATATAAAAAGCTGTGATAACTGGCACATCAAGATTTTTTTTAAGTAGTCAAATAATATGAAGAAATGTTGCTTTAATTGGGTGCTAAATTCTCTGAGACTGAGGGTGTTTGTGATTCGTACGAGAACGAGACACAATAAGACAGACGGAGTGTTTATAGAGCTATTAATGAGCCGAGGGTCTGGGATTAAATGGGGGAGGTGGCAGTCGGCAGCAGGGGAGGACAGATTGGAGGCAAACTTCCACTGAAGATCGCTGACTGCAGACCGAACAGAGGCTGCAGGAATCAGGACACAAGACACGACAAGAAAATAGCATGTTGTGCAAACCAGAGAGGCAGTAAATCTGAATTTCAGACGCAGGCAAAGGACGGGAGGAGATATCGCCTTAAAAAGCACAACTCTATAACCTACAGGGTGTGTGTTGGAGGAGTCGATGGCTGAGGGCTGATTGATCCACACTTTGAGAAACGAGGGACCAAATGTTGTCTACAAAAGTCATTCTAAAGTTCAGCTGAAGCTAATATGGAGGCGGACATTGCTGGATTTGTGCTCTGTCGACAAACCTAATTACCAGGAAGTCTCTTGACACAAAAAGGGTTTTTTGAACTAAAATACTTTGAAACATTCAAGCTTGATTTGACTCACTCACCCTGATGAAACTAGAAAGATACTCATCAAGAACCCATGAATTGTTCTGTGAGAAATAAAGAATCCTTTCTCCAGATCTGCACCAACATTTAATTACTTGCTTCTTGACCCGTGTCCCATCCTTCGACCAAGTTTTGTAGAAATCCATTGAGTAGTTTTGATCCTTTCCTGCTGAAAATCAAGCAAATAAAGCAAATCTTTATGTGTGGATCCAGAGTAGTTTTTGCATAAACTTGATTCCGAACAAACCAACCAACAAACAAACAGGGGCAAAAACATAACCACCTTGGCTGAGGTAATTACAGACTTATATGTACTAAAATGTAAGTGGATTTTTCTGAAGCATGAGGCACAGGCTGTGTGAGCATCCAACTGGCGTCTCCAGGCGATCATCACCTCTTATTCCCGCCTTGCTTGCCAAGACAACAACGTGAACTTAATCTGCCCACACCAGGGACTCGTGCTGGCACTCTGCTGTGGCTCTGGAGCAGAGCATCGAGTTTATTCGGGACACTCTGGTGTCCAACGAGGAGGAGGAGAGCCAGAGCAAGTGTGTGGCAGAGGCAGGGAGCTCGCTGCCCCAGGGGAAGAAGCCCATCGTGGGTCTGATCGGACCAGGGTCCAGCTCCGTGGCCATCCAGGTGCAAAACCTGCTCCAGCTCTTCAACATCCCACAGATCGCCTACTCTGCCACCAGCATGGATCTGAGTGACAAGGTAGGACGGGTGCTCGAACATCTATCCATCCATCCATCCATCCATCCATCCATCCATCCATCCATCCATCCATCCATCCATCCATCCATCCACATGAACATGTCAATTTGTCCCCACAGAGCCTGTTTAAATATTTCATGAGGGTGGTGCCTTCAGACATGCAACAAGCCAGAGCCATGGTCGACATCGTCAAGAGATACAACTGGAGCTATGTGTCCGCAATACACACAGAGGGTACGACTGTGTGTGTGTGTGTGTGTGTGTGTGTGTGTGTGTGTGTGTGTGTGTGTGTTTTGCTGCTTTACATTTGTCATCATTTAAAATTGGTTATATTTGTCATATTTCCATATGGAGATATAAGTCTGATCTTCAATTCTTACCTCAAAGAAACAGATATCCCCTGCAGGTAAAAAGGATTTTCAGAAGAGAGGAAATAAATATGAACCAATATTTATAATGAAGTCAGAAACGGCTGCATCATCAGTCAGAGGGAGATGAATTGAGGTCAAATTTGAGTGTAAAAGAAATTGGGGCTCTGTTATGACTTAAGAAAGCAAGTCACATATGGAAACTCACATGAAGTAGTGAAAACGATGCCTCAAACAGCGTCGTGCTGAGGCTGAGAGTAAACTTGCAAAGCCACAGAAACTAGGTGACCTCATTTCCAGCAAAAACAGAGGAGTCTCCCCCCTGACAGTTCCCATAACAGAGACTAAATCATCAGATTCTCCAGTGTTGGGCTGCATTACATCTGTGTATTCGATTGTCCTGTGTCCGTGTGTACAGTTTGTGTTTTTAATTTTAAATTCTAAAGCACAAGGTAACAATACACTGGGGGTTTGTGTATGTGAGCAACAATCCATTTCTGCCCATAGGTAACTATGGTGAGAGCGGTATGGAGGCCTTTAAAGACATGGCAGCTAAGGAAGGAATCTGCATCGCCCACTCGGACAAGATTTACAGCAACGCAGGGGAACGGAGCTTCGACAAGCTGCTGCAGAAACTACGAGCCCACCTGCCCAAAGCCAGGGTGGTGGCCTGCTTCTGCGAGGGCATGACGGTCCGGGGGATACTCATGGCCATGAGGCGACAGGGCCTGGTGGGAGAGTTTCTGCTGGTTGGAAGGTGAGAAGCGAATCTTCGTTTCCTAAGTGCATTTCTTACCCTCTTTTTGCTTTGATTATAAGAATTGTCTAAATGATTTGTGCATCAGGGGTTTCAGTGTCATGCATTGATTTTCGATCCAGACTTTCTTCAGATGCTTGACATCATCAGACAAGGTGTGTTTGTTGTCATGGCAGCCATCTTTTTCCTCTCATCATCATCCTTGTTATCATCTTCATCGCATCCCTCGACTTCACGGTGATCCAGGTAACTCAAGGTATTTTTTCAAGCACTCCTTTTGTATTTATATCACGGTAACATTATTACCATTTTCTGTTGAGAAAGGCTGCTGTGTTTATTTACTGCTCCAAATACTGTTCACTCATGCAGATGTTTTATTAGAGCAGCTGAGTCTCGTCTGCAAGAACATTTTCACCAAGAAAACTAATTTTCATGTATATTAACGCCCCAAAATCAGATGGATTACAGAGATAAATACAGTAAATTAATAATAAATCAATATTAATAGTGTTATTGGAAGTTACACTTACATTAAACTCAAGAAAACAAGGTCTAGCTGGACGTCATATAAAGTCATAGCTCACTTAAATAAACAGACAGTTAATAGATAAAGCAGGGAGGGTCTATAAGAATGTGATTATATGCAACATCCCACTCCATCCTTCAGAATATTACATTGTGGAAATACCTACATTTTGCCTGCTATGTATTGGCTCATTCCTATGTTACTTTAACCAGAGAGCATGTTAACGACTGGGCATAATGTGCAGGAGAGAACGTATGCAATTAAAAACATGAGGGAAGGAAAATAAGAGGGGGTTGATTTATCAGGAGGACTCAGCCTCTCTGAGAATAAGGTTTTATTTTAAGGTTTAGCTCTCTGGCTCGCTCTCCTCCCTGCATGCTGTTCTATAAATGCCTTTCCTCATTAGGAGCCACATATGTAGGCTGTCGCTCAAATCTGACAGCAGGAAACAGGAAATAACCTTGAACTACATATTACCAAAAAAAAGCTCTAAAAAAACCAAGCTCTGTAATCCATATTCATGTGTAATAATATATATGTTATGAATCATTGTTCATTTGTAAAGCTGTGTAGATAAAGACGAAGGGTTATAAGGTTTGAGTTGTGCCGTCATACAGTGCACGTCTCATTTTGATGCACGTGCACTGACACGATCACTGAGTTCTGACCTCAGTGTGTTGGCTGCTTCGTCTTTCCTGTTAATCCAGTTTGTTACCTGCACAAACCGTGTCAGCCTGGAGGATGTGTGATATGTATATGTGTGTGTTCATGTGGTGTATTCTGAGCTTCCACTTATAGAAAGAGAGAGTCGAGGTATCTGAGGGAGCAGATGATGTGTTTTTTACATAGAAATCAACTGAGAAAATAAAGAATCTTTGGAGAATTATGCCTCAGAGCGAAGATGCTGCATGAGGCTTAGACTATAATATGTTGGTCACACATGAGCGTTCCCCTCTTTCTGTTATTACCCTGTCACATAAGCGGTATGTGGCTCCGGGGATGGTGCATGGTCGAGCACTTAGATCCAGTCTTTACAGCTATTGGTTGGATTGCTATTATCATGATGTGTAGAAATTCATGGTCCTCAGAAGATCAACCATCCTGACCTGAATCCAAATCGGCTCTTAAACCTTTTTGCTGTGTTTTAAAGCTAATTGGAAAACCTCAGTGAACATTGTACCGACTATATACCTGCTAGACATCGGTATAAACATTAAATTCATGTGTGAATCTGGATCAGGGGCAGATTGTTCACTTTCTTTAATAATTCATGGAGCATCGTTACGAGTGTGGATCCAAACAAATATCTAGAACTGGTGAAATTAAATGTAATAATATTGGGACTGTTCCCTGAGTGACCTTCTAAATTCAAGTTATTTCCACTTCATCCTTTTCCCTCACTACCTACATTGACCAGCTCCACTCCTCCGCAGGGTTTACACTGTGGTGTGTATCCGAGCCCTTCTCCAACCAACTACATTTTTTGGGCTTCAAATAAAGCAGCACGATCCCCCAGCGGCTTCCCACCTGAGCGCTTTCATTTGTGCTCACCTGACTTTGCCGGAAACACAGCAACCGAGGTATCGCAGGTCGTGGGAACGCGTTTCCTCTCTTCCGTTCAGACAACTGTTTCATATTTTCTCCTTTGATATTTTGGTTCATTTTAAAAGACGGACGCTGGTCCAGGCGCTGCAGGGCTGTAAAGTGTCCACTCAGATGGAAATGCAACTATTATTGTGGCATACGAGTTGAAACGAGAGCCCTTGTGTGTCTTCAGGCTCGTAGGTGGTGGAGCTGCATCTCCAGCACGCTGCCCTCCCAGGTCGCTGTGTGGGTTTCCGAGCTCTCGTTCTGGAGTGATTCAAACTATCCCGAGTCAAAGCCCTCCATGCTTTTCATATCCAGCCCTGCCTTTTTTATGCCAGCGTTCAGTTTCTGCACTCGCTCCTCTAAGGATGTGTTATGAAATGATCTCCTACCTCAACCCAGCATCACGAAACACCCACGCTGCTGTTGTGTAACTCTGGCTCGCTTAGCGAAGTTTTCAAAAAAACGACTTCTTATGCTTTTTTTTCTCCCCTTTGTCGGTCAGAAATAGAAGAGTGCGATTGTGTGTGTCAGTGAGGTGAGCGTGTTTACATGTGTGCTCATGTGTGGAGGTGTAATCACACTTCTGTTTGGGTTGATTGTAGACCAGTGTCCGGAGGGAGAGATAATAATAGACGGAACAGAACCCTTTTCAGACGGTTCACTGATCACAGCTTATTGGATCCGAGCCCACGGTGTTTTTGAATAAGCAGCAGATCAGATGTCTGCAGACGCTGTTGGTGTTTGTCTGGTTTGTTAGGAATCCGACTGTAACTCTCGTCAGAAGGTGTTGTAGCAAACTGCTTTTCTGAAAACGTAATAATCAATCATGCATTTAACATTTCTAATTCAGTCCTATTTTCAAAGTAAAGGGAATCCATATGTTCTTCTTTACAGCAGCGTCTCAATGGACCTCACAGATAATGAGCCTACAGAGATCCAATAATCCCCAGTCAGACACAAGCTGAAGTTATGTGACTGTGGAAGTAATACATATTTAAACAATCATACAACTCAACACAGTTTTAAAAGACACAGCAGGTCTCTCTGTCCCGACGAGCCAAGTTCTCTCAGCATCATCGACCTCTGATCCCTGGAGGTTTATCACAAACGATCTCTGCACATGAACGTAATTAAACATTTTCACTTCACAATATCAATTTGGATATGTGGGCAAATACTTCTTATTTTTATCAACCTGAGAGTCCGAGTCATAATCTTTATTCTACTGTGACTCTTCATTAAGTTCATTTCATAAGGCACCACCTGCCACCTCCAGTACCTTATACTGCATATTGTTATAACAGATTATCATGAGCACCAACCACGACATTTTATAAAACCATTAGAGTGGTGCTCAGTGGACACATACACACACCTCCGATTGATTTAATACTCTAATCTTTATCAAGATCCAGGAATTATTCCCTGGAAATAATCTGTAAAGAATAATGTGCTTTTGGAAACTTAATTGTTAAGAGAAATATAAATCCTGACTCTAATAACCTGCTGCATCTTTTTCTGGCCCTGCCTCTCTCCTCCTCCTGGGCAGTGACGGCTGGGCCGACCGGTACGACGTCACAGACGGATACCAGAGGGAGGCAGCCGGCGGAATCACCATCAAGCTAAAGTCTGCGTACGTGACCTGGTTCGATGATTATTACCTGAACCTGAAGCCGGACGCCAACCAGAGGAACCCCTGGTTCCCTGAGTTCTGGCAGCACCGCTTCCAGTGCAGGCTGAGGGGCCATCCGCTGGAGAACACCGCGTTCAACCGCACCTGCACCTGTTAGTACAACACAGAGATCACACGTCCTCATGCACGTTTCACACGTCATCCAGTCTGTTTGAAAGGGTTTCACTATAAATCTAGATTACACAGATTGTGGTGATTGGTTTCTTCTTATGAGCAGGTCTCTGTTCTCCACAGGGAGAGAGTCTCTGCGTCATCAGTATGCCCAAGACACCAAGATGGGCTTTGTCATTAACGCCATCTATTCCATGGCGTACGGCCTACATGCCATGCAGCAATCTCTCTGTCCAGGATACAAGGTATGATGGTAAATATCAGGCACGTTTCTGGTTTCACATTGAGCTTGAAAGTATTGACTTTGTGACTTTTCTCCAGGGTCTATGTGAGTCCATGAGGCCCATCGATGGCCGCAAGCTGCTGGATTTCCTGATGAAAACCAACTTTACTGGTGTTTCCGGGGAGATCATCCTCTTCGACCAGAACGGAGACTCTCCAGGCAGGTGAGGATTGTACTGGGGGAGGAGGAAAGGAAAGGAAATTAACAAAGAAACATTGAAGGTGTGCATGTGCTGTCTCATGCAAACCGGGTTCATGTGTCTCAGGTATGAAATCATGAACTTCAAGCACATCGGCGAGGATGAGTATTCTTACATCCACGTGGGGAGCTGGGATCAAGGCGGCTTAAAGATGAATGATGAGGAAATCTGGAGCAACAACAGCGAGTTCATCCAGTCAGTCTGCTCGGAGCCCTGCCAGAAGGCACAGATCAAGGTGTGTGTGTGTGCAGAGGTTTTCATTGCTGGGATAAATGTGATGCAAAATCAACAACGTACTTGAAATCATTTAAGTGACAGTGGTAACAGAACATATACTTATATTTGCATGCAAACAATAGAGCATAAATTAGACATTATCTCAATCAATGGTTCCCAAACTCGGAGTTGGTACCTTCAGGGGGCTGCAAGACAACAATGTGATGATTTACAGAAATTGTAATAAACAATTAGAAATAGGGTATTTTATCATAATTGTTACTTAATATACAAAAATCGTAATCAAATTTAAAATAAAGTCATGCAAATAAAAATATATCTCATCAGCTTTCCACCCTCAAAAGGATAGATGTATAGATAATGGATGGATGATGGATAGATGCAGTTTCTGTGATAATCTCCAACACGTGGTTTCTTACACCAGTGAATATATCAAACAGGACCCACACAGATCCCACTTGGTTGAAGCCTCAACATGGGTCCAATCAGATCTTTGAGTTCTCCACGGGGGGGGACTGAGTGAACCTCTTTGTTCAGACTTTCATCATCTCCCATCTGGGCTCCTCTAACTCCCTTCAGCCTCTCAACATCTCAGAGAATAACGTGGCCTGTCTCCTCCTCATCATCCCGCAAGTCTCAAACATTAAACCGACCCCACACTCGTCACAACGTCTCCCTGCGAAGTGACAACTTGAAGGGAATTCAAAACTCCAGGCTCGGAAGGTTTGGAGAAGATCTGCGAGTCCATAAGTTCAGGACAGACACCACAACCCTGTAATAACCAATAACACCATCACTCTGTTTCCTCTTTTCTTAATCACAGGCAAAGTTCTACAGGAGTTGAGGCAATATGCTTTACAATAGCGAAGGAAAAACAATGACAAGAATGGATAAAGAGAAAGATGAATCAAAAACACAGAAGATAATATACAATTAAACAAGATCAAATTATAACGATGCTGAATTTAAAGCAAGATTAAAAAGGTAATCCTTTACATTAGATATATAATTATTGATTTAAAATATGAATCGCTAAAGTGAGTATTATCTGTATCTGTGGAACACTATACTGTATTTACAGTTACTCTGAAATGGAATACTTCAAAGTTGTACTTAAACACAATGGTTACTTTCTTAAAAAGATGATTCTATTTTTAAGCTTTATTTTTTTACAGTTGTTTAAAAAGCACCTCTGTCTGTGGCATTAGACATAAATACATGGGGGAATTGATAGACAGGTAAATAAATAAAATAATAAACATAACCTCTCCTATTCTCCCTGAATTTATTAATTTATAATGTTTTGCATTTCGTTGATAAAAGACATCTGCAGTAAGAAGAAGAATAAAACCTGATTCACGTTGCCCTGGAGATCAGATGTACTGATGTGCATGATCATCATTAACACACAGTTCCATGTGAAAATAACTTAGTTCATACTGTACAGCTCCAGTGAAGCTCTGCTGAGGCAAAGGTACTTTCTTCTCACTAATGAGGTCCAGTGAGATTCTACAGTATAAACCCTCTTCCTCCTCTGATCCCCTGACGAAGAAATCCTCATCTCTTTGCTTACAGGGCGAACACAGTGTAAGATTAGCTACAGATGAGGGCCATTGGAGCTTTGAGACCTTTCTGCCCCTTGATGTTACTAAGTGTGTGTCTGTGTGTGTGTGTGTGTGTGTGTGTGTGTGTGTGTGTGTGTGTGTGTGTGTGTGTGTGTGTGTGTGTGTCCAGGTGATCCGTAAAGGAGAGGTGAGCTGCTGCTGGACCTGCACTCCCTGCAAGGACAACGAGTTTGTGTTTGACGAGTACACTTGTCGTGCCTGTGTCCTGGGCTCCTGGCCGACAGACGACCTCACCGGTAAACACTTCCTTTATGTCTCCGGTAACAAGGTCTCCTGCCACAATTCAGGATTTGGCCAAAGCTTCGATTTCTTAACTCCAGAATCTACGAAAACTATTTGAAACCTCTCTCCTCCCCTTTCAGAAACAAACATATGTTGTGTATATACTGTAAATATATTCCCACTATTAAGTATCTCATGCTTAAACACC
The DNA here is from genome assembly GCA_026259375.1 of Verasper variegatus. Taxonomy (NCBI): domain Eukaryota; kingdom Metazoa; phylum Chordata; class Actinopteri; order Pleuronectiformes; family Pleuronectidae; genus Verasper; species Verasper variegatus. Next base: position 4,417,444 of record CM048051.1, read on the forward strand.
TTTTTTGGTTTGTATTTTCCATATGAGAGAAGTTTTCCATTTTGCAGATCTCTTTAATGTTTCGCTATAAATTTGCCTCACCTCTGATGAAACTTTCAGAGCCGAACAAAAGTTTGCTGAACCTTTTCTGTGTCTTGTTTTTCTCTCCGTGTCCCTGAAGGTTGCGAGCGGATCCAGGTGCAGTACGTGCGGTGGGGGGATCCAGAGCCCATCGCTGCGGTGGTCTTCTCCTGTCTGGGCCTCATGGCTACACTCTTTGTTACCTCAGTATTTATCAAGTAATTATAACCAACAGCTCCACTCACAGTGAACACACAACTTAAAAATCCACGAATTCTTCTTAAAGTTTCCTGCTGAATGTTGGAGATAAGCTCTGGTTTTTAATCACTTCTAAGTCTTTTTAACTGAGCTACTCATTCTGGTTTCAAATAGTTATATTATATGTTTTTCCATGTCTTTTCCAAATGGATTTCTACAACAAGAAATTTGTGGCACTTTTAAGGCAAAACTTGAGCTTTTTGTACTGCTCCAATTACTCTTCTGAGTAGATTGACTTTTCCTCATTCTGTAGATTTTGGGACACTCCCGTGGTCAAGTCGTCCAGTCGAGAGCTCTGCTACATCATCCTGGCTGGAATATGTCTGGGCTACCTGTGTACCTTCAGCCTCATCGCCAAGCCCCACATCATCTACTGCTACCTGCAGCGGCTCGGCATCGGCCTGTCCCCGGCCATGAGCTACTCCGCCCTGGTCACCAAGGTGCTGCCCTTCTCTGTTTCCTTCTGAGACAGAGAAACAAACTAAATTCTGAATTGAGTTTTCTTTAAGTTTTAGTTTAGTTTAGTTAAAAAAAAAACACTTATTGCTTTTATGCTAAATCCTCAATTTAAGTTACAAATTATAGTTTTCAAGAGAAAATTGGACATATACTAGTATAACAGGAAAAGAAAAACAGATTGAAGAACACATTTTCATTGCAAATCAAATCTATGGCCAATGACCTTGTGGAGAACTCTTCTGTATTTAATAGAAAACTGAACACGGGATGATTTAAATTTTTAAAAGGTCACAGAGTTTAAACTACTCCACAAAGTGAAAAGTCATCTAGAGCTGCTTTCATTAAAGGTTTGATTAAACATGTTCTATTTTCTGACGCACTCCCACGTGAAACAGGATGTTGGGATCAAGATGCTCTTGAAAAAAGAGGGTTCAGAGGTCGGCAGAACAGGAGTGTAAAATGTTCTGTGACTGTAGCTGCTGAAGATGATTCATGTATTTCATCACACATAGTTACAGAGGAGGTGAAGGTAGAAAAATATAGTTTACTACAGCATATGTCAGTGCCTTTGTCTGAGGAGCGAGGGCGCTGCTCAAATCAGCCTCTGAGTGATAATATGAAAAATATATACATTTAAAAAAGTATTATTAGCATTATTATTGTTGTTATATCATGTTTTTCAGGCTCTATTATGAGATTTTAAACATGAATATACCCAAAAAGCTGAGTCCCTCCTGTTCCTTTACAACTAACAAAGCATTTGTTTTGGTCCATTATGCGATTGCTCTAGTCCGACATCTAGTGGTCGTCAATGTCCATAACCTTAAACCATGAGGAGAAGGGCATCTGAGGAGAAGAGCAGGAGCAGAGGAGCTCCTGTCAGAGATTGGGTGATGTCCAACTGTAAAGGGAAGGCATGATAAACTGTGTGGGGGCTGAGGTTGATGTTTAAGATCTGAGGACGGACAAAAAAGGGGGGATTGCTGTTATGAATCAGAGCGAGCTGTATTATAAGTGACGCCTACCAGCATAACCATTTGATCTATTTATACCCAGACCAACCGTATAGCACGGATCCTGGCAGGCAGCAAGAAGAAGATCTGCACCAAGAAACCTCGCTTCATGTCCGCCTGCGCACAGTTGGTCATCGCCTTCCTACTCATCCTTCTTCAGCTGGGGATTATTGTGGCTCTTCTTGTCATAGAGCCACCACAGGTCTGTGTGTGTCTGTGTGTGTGTGTGTGTGTTGGGTAAATGTTCACTTACATGTATGTTATCCACGTAGAATGACCCGTGTCCCCCGTCAGGTGATCTACGACTACCCCAGTATCCGAGAGGTGCACCTGATCTGCAATCTGACCACTCTGGGGGTGGTGGCGCCGCTGGGCTACAATGGGCTGCTCATCCTCAGCTGCACCTTCTATGCCTTCAAGGTAACGCCAGCATTGCATCGGTTAATGAAACACAACCTGTCCCATTATATAAATTTCACAAAAACTACTGGATAGATTTCCACAAACATTGGTGGATGGATGTGAGATGTGGTATTTTCCACGTTTTCCTTGATTTCTCAGAGAAGAATTCATGGATCATGATGGAAAAAATAAATCAGGCATATTTAAGGGGCTGGTATTTATCAGTTTGTGCAATTTGGTGCAGATCTAGTGAATTTAAGTGCGTTTTCATTAGGGGACTGTTTGACCTTGAGGCTCTTTCTAGTCTTTTCTTTCTGCTTCATTTGACGCTGCTTTAAAAACTGAATTCCTCCTTTTCTCCCACAGACTCGTAATGTGCCGGCTAATTTTAACGAGGCCAAGTATATTGCCTTCACCATGTACACCACCTGCATCATCTGGCTGGCCTTTGTCCCCATTTACTTTGGCTCCAACTACAAGATCATCACCATGTGCTTCAGCGTCAGCCTCAGCGCCACCGTGGCTCTCTGCTGCATGTTTGTCCCAAAGGTAAGAACAGGAAACACCTTCTCACAGAGTCAGAACCATCTCTTTGGTGTCTTCATGTGTAATCTGATGGTCGTGTGTTGGTTATTTTCATGGTTAGGTTTACATCATGCTCGCCAAGCCGGAGAAAAACGTCCGCAGTGCTTTCACGACGTCCACGGTGGTGCGCATGCACGTAGGCGACGCCAAAAAAGCTGCCAAGACCAGCAAGTCCTCCAGCAGCATGGCCAACTTGTTTCGCCGTCGTGGATCTGCTCAGGAGGACGTGAGGTATGTGGGGGGGCACAAGTGGGAACAAACTACAAGTCAATTAAATGACCTCCTCATGGGAACAATTCCATTAGGTTTTGTGGTTAATGTGCTTAAACACAAATTAAAGAACTTTTGCAGGATAAGGTTCATTCTTTCTCTACGGGGTGAGGGTTCAACAGTCCCTTCATTAAAACAATTGATCCTCCACGACTGTTACAGGAGAAAAATCAAGCATGTTAATATGAAAATAAATGATAACAATATAACAGCAACAATAAATAACAGTGATGATAGTATCTGGTGTTATTCGGAGCGATGAGGACCAACAGAGACAATTATATACACATATACACAGATGGGTAAAGTGCTGACGATAGTGTTATAGTGTTTTAAAAAACAAACAAACCCACACAAAACACATGTGAGCTTTGAAGTGCTAGAAAAAGAAATGCTATAGTATAAAACCACATCAAGATTAAAAGACATACTCCCTGGTTGTATAGGGTTAGGGCTAGGCTTAGGGTTAATTACTCCAAATTCATGTAATCAGGATGAATACTAGTGTTTATGGTAGCGACAGACTCTATTAAGTATATTTTCGGGTACAGGGGGACAAAGAGCTAAGAGAGGACAGCTGCAGACAGAAAGAGACATGGCAGTCTAAACAGAGTCTGTACACCCACATCCGCTAATGGTTTCTGTCCATGGGCCCATGTATAGAATTGAAAGCTCTGCTGGTTCCACGGCAACAGGCTGAATGTGAAGCCAAGAAAAAACTGCTCCCTGAGCTGAGAAACGGTTTCCTCATTTGGGTTATGTCCTCCCACAGGAGAGCCGCTGCCTTCAAGGATTTCTCTTTCCAGGGAAGATGAAGGCAAAATGGAGGAAGATGTAAAATTACACAGAAAGCAAATTATAGAATGAGGGGGATGGAAGAAACACTTAGAATAAGAAGTAGAACATGGACCTTAGGGTAGATGGTTGAGGTTCTTTTCTCAGCGTTAACACATCTGCAACTACGCACACATTTATCTCTTCAAGGAGTTTACAGGTTAACAATTTCATTTCAATTAACTAATTATCCTCCTCTTCTTCGTTTCCTAGTGCCAATGGGAAATCAGTGACCTGGACAAAGAGTGAGCGCAGCTACCGACCGAACCTGTGGAAGAGGATGTCGTTCCACGTCAAGAAGAAAGACCCAGTCGAGGCAAACCAGACGGCCATCATCAAGCCTTTCTCTAAAGGAGGAGATATACCCGTGGATGCCACCGTCAAAGAGCAGTACGAGGAGCCACAGGTGTCTCCGCCCTTCGCCTGCTCGCCCTCTCGGTCCCCTCTGCTCAACGTCAGCCAGCACGCAGCCAAGGCGAGGGGTCTCCAGGGGGGAGAGGAGCCACAAGCTTTACCCACGTACGTACCGGAGCATGCTGCCGGGGTCAGAAGAAGAGGTGGGGACGGCGGCCAAGGTTTGCTGGACGGTGGGGATATCAGCATCATACCTGTGGGCATGGGCGACATCGGCACGGGGTTGCTTGGCGGTCAAACTCAGGGCGTCACCATCATGGACCAAATCAGCTGCGTGGTCAACCGATTCACTGCCAACATCAGTGAGCTCAACACCATGATGCTGCCGGGGGGAGCTGTCGTCCCCCCTGATTCCACCACTGCAGATCCAGATGCCGCCCCTGGCCCTCCTCAGTACCTGGCGTCCAGGACCAAGCAGGGCCCCTCCACCGTCACCACCTACGCAGAGGTAGCGGCTGTTTCCACCTTCTGCGAGAACCGACCAGCGGCTAAGATTTACGAGCACCTGGCCGGGACTTGTGTGAGCAGCAGACGAGCGAAGGACATGGAGGAGCTGGTGGCCCTGACGCCCCCCTCCCCGTTCAGAGACTCATCTCTGAGCTCCGACGGCAGCTCGGACCCGTCGCTGTCCCCGGCCTCCGAGGCAGAATACGACCAACTGCTGCTCAGACACTTCAGCCAGAGCTCGTCCTCCCTCTAAACCTGCTCGTCCTGCACCTCTAGTCCATCGTTTACCCTCCAACTGGAGTATTTCAACCTCCAGGAGACAACAGCAGACTGGACCCAACTCTTGTCTTTCTACATTTGAATATTCTGAATGTTTAAAGTGTTATTTTTTAAGAAAAGTACCTGAGCAGTGTCAGTGTTTCGTCCTAGATCTTCAAGTGATGAACCGGAACAAAACAATTGGGCATTTTACAGACTTTCGACTCATGTTTCTAACTCTGTTTTAAACTTTTCAAATTCCAAAGAAAATACGTTGATCAAGTGGAGGAAGTTTACCAAATCTTTAAGTTCAGTGTTACTTTGGATTCTTTGATTTATTCTAGGAAAGTGCAGGTTTTAGAATGTTAAGGGTAGTTGTATTTTATTTGTATATTTTCCATTAATATTCTCATGAACGCAGATTGTTTCTTTTCTTTGTATCATTGCTGTATGTGTTCTGCATATTTAATGTTTTTACTACTGATAATTTGATCGAAGCATTTTGAGTTTTGCGACAGTTTGGATATCGACATTGACGGAAACCTGCTCGAATAACTTTTCCTGGAAGGTCAAACAAGATGCATTTCCCCTGCAACATTAATTTGTTGTCAATCCTGGAAGACGAACTCAGCGTCATCTGTATCAAGCTGCTTACGGAGATGCTGCGTTTTGCAAATCAAGGAGCAATTTTAAAGAAACCCATGTAAGACGTTTGTCTCAATGGACGCCACATCGTCTGATCCGTGAACTGCTTGGACGTCTTCTTTAATTCTTTTCTCTACATATGACTTAGTTGAATGTACGATAACGTGTCCTCGTGTGAAATGGACCAAAATGATCTTCCACCTCAGGATGTGTCGGCCGCCGGCTCCACATGTTTCTAGTTTGCATGATGTCAGGATTTGAGTTATATTTGTAATCAATTACTTTAAAAAATATATATTATTCAGTTAAGATGAATAGATATAGTTGAAAAAGGGTGAAGCTACTCTTTGTGGTATTGATGTGTCTCAGGAGGAGAGGTAAGGGGATGTGTGCCAGATGTTTCTAATCTTTCCATTCTGGAATTTTATTTGATCTTTGATCTCCAAAAGCTTTTGAGGCGCACAGTGAAAAAAGAAAAAAACTTTACCAAATTTAAAAAACTGAAAAACTAAATGAATTAAGTTTTTTTTGGTGTGTTAATATAACTCTAATTTTCAACAATTTTAATGTATTTCAGTGTTTTTATATTTGATCCAACAATTTTCTTATTTCAGTGTATGGAGGTTGTTATTTTTGATATAATATTTAACGACATTTCTTATGCCTGACCATTATTAATTCTTTTTTTAACTATATATTGCATCTACAGTTCGGCCTCTCTGACCATGTGCATTATTGATAGTATTGATTCAATGGTTTGCAGGTTTTCATCTTCTATATCTTCCATGTACTGCTTGTCACATGGGAGCAGGATTATTTATGTTTATCAGGTTTTCTTTCCTTGTTTTTTTATATGTTTTCACAGGAAAGAATGTTTTCATGTTTTTTGAAATGTGCTGTGTTTTTTTTTTTACTGGTTTCCAATGTAGACATCATTATAAACATTTGCATGCAATCTTGTGCCAGTCAAACTTTTGCAGGTGCATACGATGCTTGATGCCAATAGTTCACGAATATAATCTCCAGAGGACGTTTGTCTCCGTCTTATCTTTTCAATCTCGCCTGGGTTCACCATTCAGAGTTGAGCTGGAAGACGTGGACGGGTTGCAGCGTTATTTTTACACGTCCTAAGTTGATGTTACTTATAAACCTTTTCTCTAAATAAGAAGATAATTGTGTCAAATCACTGTGCGATAATTAATAAACCGAGAAATAGGGTTTCTAGGGCACTCGCTATTAAATACCGTGATATAATTTCCTTTGCCGTAAATTGTCGACCAAAATGAAATTAATAGTCGCGAGATATGTGGGTAAAGTTTATTCATAGTTAGAGCGTAATAGCTTTGACGAGCCCAGGGAGAGAGTGAGGCCGCAACGGACCAACTCATTGTTTATCCTTGAAATCTAATGGTGGTGTGTTGCGTTACCTATAGTCCATCCTCACTGATATAAATATCATGTATGTCTCTGTGGGCAAGCTCCTGAAGATCCAGATGAAGAGACCGTCTAAAGCTCAGCCCTCCAGCTGGATCTGTGGGATATCTTCAAGCAATCAGGTGAACTTGCCTTATTTCTGTAAATTCCACACCTCATGTGTCTCTGATTTAACTCAGAAAAGTCACCCTGGTGCCTCGGTAAGCGTTGCTCTGGGAACAGGCCTCAGTTCATGTCATGACTTTCGTGCTGGTGAAGGGAACAACAGAAGAATCGTCTGTTTCTGCTCTCTGACACTAATAAGTTTGCATACATACAATAATCACGTTATACTAAAGCATCACTTCAATTAAAGTGGTGAAGACTTCCATTCATATTCTGTGGGACATAATTTGATTAGTGTAAAAAAAAAGTCTTTTTTATGCAGGAACCAACCTCAAACTGACAATATGACAACTTTTACAATAATAATAAAATAATCAACCTCGTAGAGCACAGGCCAAGATGTGTTTCCTGGTTAAATACACTAGAGAGATCCAGCAGTCAGATGTCGTGTACAGGTCTGAACCACAGTATAGATTTTACATGCATCGGACTTGCTGACATTACTACTTTTAACTGCATTATGGCTGCACTTTACAGCTGCATGTAACCAGAGGTCACTTTTAATCCACTTGTGCTTGACTACTTTTATTTGTGTATTTCATTTATACTCTTACTGAGTAAAACGTGTGAGTACTTCCTCCATCACTGCTTGGAAACAGACATTTGAGGAGGAAAAGGAAATGTTGAACTGTGTGCAGCTCTTTTCATGTTCAATAACTTATCTGTGTCTTTTATTACCAAAGCAAGGACGCGACGGTTTGACCACACAAAGGGTTAACGTATGACAACAGTTACATCATGTGGTTTACAGTGAATTGCATTAGAGGCTCACCAGACCCTCTCCACATGGAACCGTGCGCGCTGCTGCGCACTGCTCCTGGGTGGTGAGGTCACAAGTTCCCGAGAGGCACGGCCCATACAGCGGATCACACTTCCCCACCGGGAGGGCGGAGAGAGGCTGAGACACTGGTGAGGCAGCAGGACGACAGGGGAGAAGAAGTCCGGACTCACACCGAGGGGAAGCGAACATCTGGCGCGTCTGAGAGCCGACAGGGGGAAATGACCAATCACCCTTCACAGGCTGACGGCATGCAGTGCCTCCGGAAGGAGCACCTGTACAAGGTGCTGGTGATCGGGGACCTCGGGGTGGGGAAGACCTCCATCATCAGGCGCTACGTGCACCAGACCTACTCCAACAACTACCGGGCCACCATCGGAGTGGACTTCGCCCTGAAGGTGCTGAACTGGGACTCGGAGACTGTGCGGCTCCAGCTGTGGGACATCGCAGGTGGGACAGCGGGGATCATAATGTCTGTCATGGGCTGTGTGTGTGGAGGGGATCGTGTCAGGGTGTCGCTATAACTGAGAGACAAGTGGATACCGACATCACGTGCAGGATCCAAATGAAGCATTTTGGGTGTTTTTACGCGTAAAATCTGCAAGAACCAAGAAACTTTTCCAAAACATTACTGAAAATAAGGGGGAAAAGTTGTTTAGTGAGACTGTGAATGTCCCTGAACAGATGTTAATGAGAGGAGATAAAGTTTAACTTCAAAGTGACACTGTGACATGACTCTTAAAGTTGTGAAACATGAGGATGGACTGTCACTGTGGAGAGCTCCGATGACACACACACACACACACACACACACACACACACACACACACACACACACACACACACACACACACACACACACACACACACTAACTGTTGCTTAGGGATGAGCACACTATCATTCACTCATCCTAGGTATGGGGCGGCATCATGTGATTGGTTCCATGTGAGGGAGATTTTAAGCCCAGTCACAGGAGCGTCATTGTGGCCTAAATGAAAAGCAAAACATCATTACTCAGAGTCTCTCTCTCTCTCTCTCTCTCTCTCTCTCTCTCTCTCTCTCTCTCTCTCACACACACACACACACACACACACACAAATTCCAGCATGTGCTTTAAGCAGTTAATTTGAATCCACTAAATTAAATTATGTATTTCCATTAGATTCAGTCAACTCTACCTATTTAAAATTCATGGCTTTGAGGAGTGAGGTTAAACTAAGTCAGGACGGTGTGTTTGCTCTTATTTATAGAAGGTTATCTGCATTTAAAAGTCATGTAAACTGCACCATCTTTACCGAATGACGATGCATCAAGTGACCTGCGAGACGCGTGTGTCTGTCTGGAGCTGCTGTCACACTGCTGACTGCTCCTTGTGACTCAGGAAAATCATTCACACATTCTCTTGCACAAAAAGAGGAACTTCTTGACCCTTTTTTCCATTTCCTGTCCCTCGTGGGGGCCACGAGAAATGACTCCAAGGACTTCTAGCAAAGACGAAAGTCGATTCATATTTATTGGCCAATACTTAATTTTCTGCTGAGAGGGCGCGTCATGTTAAACAAGCAGGATGCACACACCTTCAGGCTCAGGCTCGGACTCACAAGTAGACGACACCACAGGGGCGGTCGTGTTGACAGCTTTTCTAACCTGCTCCTCAAGCACCTCATTTCAATCCCTGCACAATACACCTGACATGTCAGATGTTTGACTTTGTGTGTACGTCAAAGTTTATCATCATTTTTAAAGTCGGCCTGTCATAAGCAGGAACAAGCTCCTGCATTGAGGATCTTGTTTGGTGAAACGTGACAGTAAGACGGCAGGAATGTGCTGGTTCATGAAATACAGGCGCCGCTAACTGCAGGCTCAGTTATTTCACCGAACAATGAGAGTTCCTCATCAGTGCTGCTGTGCTGATGAATGTGAATGTGTGTGTGTTTGTGTTTGTCACAGGTCAGGAGCGTTTTGGAAACATGACGCGAGTGTACTACCGTGAAGCCATAGGAGCCTTCATAGTGTTCGACGTGACGCGGCCCACCACCTTCGAGGCGGTCATCAAGTGGAAGGAGGACCTAGACTCCAAGCTGATGCTTGAAAATGGACAGAGCATCGCCACTGTGCTGCTGGCCAACAAGTCTGACCAGGGCAGAGAGCTGACCAACAGCGCCATCAAAATGGACCAGTTCTGCAAGGACCACGGCTTTGTCGGGTGGTTCGAGACCTCAGCTAAGGTGAGATGACGGAACGATCATGATGATCTGTGAAGTACATCTGAAGCTCGAGTCAAGAAATACTTTGTATAAAGAGTAGACTGTGGATAAAATAGGTCATAGTGCCTGAACCCTGTATTCTCTCGAATGACCACCAGAGGACGACTCTACCGGTCAATTTCTATAGAAGCCTATGAGAAACTGACTATAATTTCCCTAAGGAGTTTATGGTCTTGATCTGTAGTTTCCCTTCAACACAGCATGAAGTTCATTCACAAACCAGCGGGTGATGTCTCGGGGCTGTTTCCAGCTGCTGGATGTGTTTTCTCTTTCGACTCTCATTCAAGAATGTGAATGAGTGTAATTTCCCATTTCTGTAATCGTCCACGTGACGATGACGCGGCCTGAGTGTTGTCCGTTAGCAGTGAGCGTCTGACACACTCAGTGGAGTCGTCTCCCATTAAGTTCACTTCAGTCAGAGAAAAACATCCCGACTGGAATTTCATGCCCTCGTGGAAAATGAGTTACACATCAGGGTTAGAAGAGGCCACTGAGATTAACAGTTACAAACATTAGTGGAGTTCTGTTAAAGAATTGGACCGAATCACATCGGTTTATTTATTTTGTTCATGCTCAATCCAACATGTCGTGGAAGCTCTATCACACTTTGACAAAATAAAACATTAAAATCAAAGATGTCATGTATTCTTATGGTAATAGCAATAAATTAAATATACTGTCGAGGGACCTTCACAAGAATTCAAACTTATTTTACTCTAATTATGTCATTAGTGCATTATTAGCACATAGCTATTCATTCTACAAACGTCTTCATTCACACATCCCCTGTTGACACTGACGTGTTGGATGCAGCCAAAGGTCTCTGTCATCCTTGTGCCATCGAGACTCAGCATTCTGAAAGGTCAAAGGTTACAAGGTGCAGGTTCAGCCAGAGGTGTCAGAGGTGGGGTCGGCAAACACAGACACACGTCCTTCTTCGGTCGCAGTAAGAAAAGAAAAATGTTTTACGGTATTTACAGGAAGAGGTTTTAAACCCATTTGCTTCCACACATGTTCACATGAAGGCGACAGTGTGTGAGTGACCCACATTTTCAAAAGGGAGGAAGTATCTCGCCATTGTTGAAGAAAAGGGAAAATAAAGTCCTGGATTCGCCCGTTTATCTTGGGATCCTTCCTTGAAAATGTCATGAAACTCGGGACAGTAGTTTTTGTGTAATCCTGCCAACAAGCGGACAAACAAAACGCAGATGAAAACCTAACCTCCGCAATCGTGAGCAAGAACAAATTACAGAGCAGTTCCTCTCTCTCTCTCTCTTTTTCAGGATAATCTCAACATCAGTGAAGCTGCAAACTTCCTGGTCAAGCACATCATGGCCACAGGAGAACGAAATCATGAAATCGATGGTATCGGACACCGTCTCACCGCAGTACGACGACGACAGACAGACGAGCTGCTCCGGCTGCTTCAAACAATGAGAGGGGGGGGGGACAGCAGAGTCACAGGAGGACAAAGAGGGACAGACACACACCACACGGCCCTCCGTGGACGTCTGAGTACCCGCGGTGCAGTTCGGCTCCTCTGGCCCGAATCAGAGTTGAACATTGTTGTTTGCTGCATTTTTCACTTTCTGCAGTAAAACCAGAGCTGAAGCGACGTGGACTCGGGAGCTGGACAAGTTTGAAGAGCAACTGGACAACTCATCGTTAAAGTTTCTGACTTCAGTTAGACAGAACACCCACGTGGACGCTCTTTGGTATTATATATACATATGTATGAGATTATTTAAAGTATTATGACGTCAGCCTCGCTGTTTGGGAACTGTTCCTTTAAGATGGTTGAGATATTATTCTCACTTCCTCTAATTGAACAGCTCTTCACTCTGACTAAACTAAATAAACCAGTAAATACTGGAGCCCGGCCGATTTACAATCAGCCAATATGAACCTGTCCCAGATGTTCACGTCTGCTGATGTGATAACTTTTATTTTACATAATAAACGTGTAATAAACAAGCATTTAACATTTATGTCTACATTATATCCTAATTCAAGTTCTGTATGTTTGGTTGTATTTGTGTTTTCTTTTAATTTACAGTTATTTCCGATAACGTGTGTGTTTAAACTATAAAATATCAAACCTTTGGGGTTTAAAAACAACATCTTTGGAATCATTGACAAGTTTAATTTTTTGTTATATGTGTGTTTTCACTCCTAAACATCTGTCTGTCGATCTGAAAGACAAGTTTTCTCACTTTACTTCAGTTTTTCACCTTCTGTGTGAGTGTTGTTGTTGATGTTCTCTCTGTTTAACCTCCACGCAAACTGTGTGGGAGACCTGCCGCCCTCCTGGGAAGTAACGAGAGCCAAAGAAAGTAATGTTGACCCTTTGCATTGTGTGAACTGAACATGCATTGTTTTTTTAATGGTTTTAAGTTATTTGCTGAATGCGTGGGTGTGATGCTGGTTAGTATAATGGAGAATCAAGGCCACTTAAAGAAGGAAAAATATCTGAGATCTTAAGGATGAAGTCGAGATTTTTGGCTACGTGTCATTTAAGAGGGGGAACATCAGGTGTTCAGTCCGTCACCTGCGGTAAAATGAGGAACGTTGAGCATCTTGTTAAGTTAAACCTTTAGTACAAATAAATGAATACTTATCGTTATTGTTGGTGACGTCGGTTTATCAGCAAACAATGAGATTGCTGCTCATTCCCTGAGGATTCATAATGACTTTTTATTCCCTCATTAACTAACGAATTTATTCTTATAATATAAATTTCAACAATCTCAGATTTTGTTTTTCTTCAATAAGTCTCTAATAGTCCATCTTAGGTTAAAGTTTTATATTGATGTTGGTTAAGATCCTTCCTCCAGCTGCCTGTCACGTGAGCCCTGTTTAATCAGGCAGTTTAACAATACATTTGTATTTATAGCAACAAAAAGGTGGGAGCTGCAAAGAAAGGGAGAGTTTAACACTTGAAGAAACACCCCGGAGTCTTTAATGATCAGTGGGAGGTTCAGGTTTGGAGGCTTGTCAGGAACCTGTGTGTGTTGTTGTTGATTTTTGTGTCTTTTCTTGTTTCTGACTCTGTGCTGCATGTGTGTGTGTGTGTGTGTGTGTGTGTTATTTTTCTTTTCACCAGAGAAGAAATTGTTTCTGGTTCTAAACTGGACATGAGTTCACTTGCCAAAGCCTAACCTCGGTATCCATGGTAACTGGATGAAGTCATTTTTTTCATGGGTATCCTCCGACATCTGCGCGAAAGCTATTGCTGTATGCATGCACACACACACACACACACACACACACACACAGACACACACACATACAGACACACACACATACGGTATATACAAAATAATTTCTCCTTTTCTCACCCACTCGATCCTCCATTATTTCTTCTCCTCCTGTCCTCTTGGAATCCAGCTGCTTCCAGTGTCTTTCATTTAAATTCCCTCTTCTTCTCCATAATCTCATTAAACCTGCACCCAGAGATGAGCTATTATTAATGGACCACTATTAATCTTCCCACAAGAAGCCTCTGGTCGTGTATGAAGGAGTTTTTGACCCTTCGTGTCTTTCCTTGGCCTCGTGTGATCCCTCGATCAGGAGCAAAACTTGATCAAATCAAGCGCGTCATGTGGTTTGTCGCCTTTCACACAACCAACAGTGAGTGTCTAATGATTTATGATGTGCTGTTTCCCTATGTTACTGTGTGTTAGGTTCTCGTCCTGCATCCACATGGATTATAACAATGTTTCCGTCTCAGGATTTGAATTCCCCAATTTGGCTCGTCATGAGGACTTTGGCGTGGTGTCACAGTCTAGATGCATGAGTTGATCTGGACCCGGGGAAAACCACCACGTGCCCACAAACCCGGACGTGTCCTCATCTGATTACATCGCTTGTGGATTGTTCTTGTTCATTCTTGATCGCAAAGTGGTAAAGAATGAAGTAAAGCAACTCATTTCACACCAAAGTACGAGTCTGCCTTTTCACCTTTGACCTGAAAACCAACCAGGCAGCGAACCGACGTCCACGTTTTATTGGTTTAGACTGAGAAATGTGTCTCCGGGCTGATCCAGGACTCTCAGGTTCTCATTAGTGAACCACATGACTGAGTAGATTATTTTCTGCCTGAGGGAGAAGATTTGCTCGTCTGCTCTTGGCTCACGTTAAGACTCATTAAACCATCCCAAAAACGCAGTGGAAGCAAGTTGGGGAGAATGTTGTCATCTGAAATTCATCAGGCGATGAAGTGGATCATGGGATAAATCAATTTGTTGTTGGGGTGCGTGTCAAAAAAACACACAATTAAACACAAAACAATAAAAACTGTAAGTTTTATTTAATTGTGGGACAAAGCTCCTCCTGTGACAACACCTGGCACAGATCTGAGCTTTCATTACTGAGAATTATCAGCTCAACATATTGTGCTCTTTGTAGTTGCAGGAGCTCTGGCTGCCAGAGAACCACCTCCAGAAAACACCCACATATTCTCAGCAGCGACACAGAAACACAACGGAGAAGGAGCAGGGAGAGAGGAGAAGGAGCCAAGGGAGACGTGAGACCCAAGAGCCACGAAATGCTCCAGACTACAGCTCCGTGGAGTCGCAAACAGAAAGAGAGGATCATGAGGAACGGCTGGATTGACGCAGATTAAAAGTGACAGCTCCACATAAGATCAGAGAACACTGAAGCAAAGCAAATCACATGGAGAGAAACAGATTCTCACATTATTCAGCTGCTGCTATTTATATGACAGAGGGGACTGTTGCTGCTCATGTGGCGCCATCTGTTGTCAAATAAGGTCAACTGCAGGAATTCTATTCATCAGAATCAGAATCAGAATCAGAAGTACTTTATTGCCAAGTAGGTTTACACCTACCTGGAATTTTTCTTGGTGAAAAGGTGCATACAATGAACATAAAAACATGAAAACACAATAAGTACTCGTATTCATGTGCGTAATCATTTTAATAGCTTGTGATTAAAGTGACTGAACGTTTATGGCTCGTGTGAGTGGACAGATTAGTTCAATTTACTAATTTATAAGATGCCTCAAACCTCAAAGATGGTTTCGTGGACATGCTGAACACACACACACACACACAAGTAAAACACTAATAATATCATATATATTGTTTATATTGTTATTATATATTGTTATTATTAATGTTATTATGATAATTGTTATTATTATTATTATTATTATTAGTAGTAGTAGTAGTATTACTTGCCATCAAATAACACGAAGTAACTTTGTTATTCTACACAGATTTTTCAACAACAATAAATACATACATTTAGCAATAGGATGTGTATTATTTTTGTATTTTTACATAGAGTTCAATGTAATTTAACGTTCAAGACCATTAAGCAATTGAGTCATCCAGTAAAAACATCTATTATTTCCCATTTTATAAATATATGGATTACATTCAATACATTACAATAACACAATTTCTTTGAATTCCAACTCACCTGCAGATCTATTCTCTTTTGTATAATAAGGCCATGAGCAGCCGGTGAGAGCGACCAACATTTCTGTGATTTACAGGTTGTAGTGTGGGTTCGCCGTCACCTCGGGAGTTTTACACCATGTTTGTGCACATTAACAGAAAATTGAGACGTGAAATTAGTCTCAGCTAATTAAACCAGCCTCCTGGGAGAGAGAGATAGAGAGAGAGAGAGAGAGAGAGAGAGAGAGAGAGAGAGAGAGAGAGAGAGAGCAGGAGTGAAAAGAAAGAGAAATGAAATGAAAGTGAGCAGAGGTGAGACGAGGAGGGAGAGAGGCTGCAGAAACATGACAAGACAAAGTGAAAGTATCAAATCATTAATAACACGTGTCCAGGTTGAAGGATGAGTTCTCTGCAGACCTGCTGAGCTCAGCTATTCATCACTCCCACTGAACTCTGACACATTTTACGTCTCATTAACCTCACTTGTGTTTTTTAATAACACTGCATTACTCATATTCATCAGCGGAGGGAGGTGATAACAAACATGTTTTAGTGTTTGGAGCCACATTACATTTTAATGTTGATTAGTTTATTAGAATTCTTTTGCACAGTCATGTTCCTTCATGAGTAGAAGCAGCATATCCTGTGGTACACATCCATACAGCTCAGTCTATTAACACTAGAGGGCAGTAAGCACCAGTGTTATCAGGCATGACTTTGACTTGTGTGAGAGAACTATGTTGTTATCCACCATCAAAAAAATACGATATGCTTACCCTGCGTCTTCTCATAAATCAATGTGTGTACTTGATTTCTGCACCTACAGTATCAACTTCATACTTTACTCTCGTCATTGTAAGAGCAGCTGCATTGGGATGATTGAAGCCTGGTATCAAGTGTCAAAGATTTACTACGAGCCGGGAGAGAAGAACAGAAAGAGCTGCAGAAAATTGGGTAATTATTGCGACGCACCACACAAACAATTGTGTTGTTGGTCGTCGGCAACAGGAGACAATAAAAAACATTAATCTGCTCGTACTGCATCCGTCAGTGGGAGGATTTTGATCAAATTCTGCTCATATTCAGGTTCATAATTTTAATTTGTACTTGAAATGTTTAAATGCTCTAATGTGCAGAAAACACATCACTTTCCTCATATTGTCCATTGCTGCAGCTCCTCTTTTCAGCCTCTGTCTGAAACATTTGATTTGAGCCTCTTTAGCTTAAGACCTCAACATGTCAGACTTTTACAGGAGGCAGCAACGTGCGCATTATGCAAATGTTGGGCAGGTGCTTTTGAACTTTAACGTTTACATACACCTATAACACACTAGAGGAAAGAAACTGTGCATTACATGTCTCCTTTAAAGCCATTTAAAATGTGTTTTCGTTGATCAAAGCTCTAAAGACTAGAAGGAGCTGTGTCACTGTGGTCGGCTGAGGAGGGACGACCACAGTGACAAGCCGAAAACACACGAGACTCACACACGAGACCAGAGGGTGAATATGACGAGTCCTTTTGTTCAGATGTCTGGTTGTGTGGTCGAGATAATGAGGGCGGAGCCAACACTGTGCCGTGCAGGCTGCTGTATCAAACTGTACCAAAAAACAATAAAAGTACACACACACACACACTCACACACTTGTCGTCCTGAGGTAATCAAGCATTGAATCATAAACACGCATTGTTCCCACTTGATTTATATTTATAAAGCTGAGAATGTTTCAGAGCTAAAAATCGTCATTATTCTCAACAGAAAACAGACTGAATTGTATTCAGTGAGTCGCTACAGGCGGTCATCAGTGCTTCATAACTATTTTCCTATTTCTATCCAAGGGGGAGGTATAAAGAGCAGGACTTATTGATTTCAAGTTCAGATTTTGCAATGCTCTCACTCAGAAGCCTACGCTCACACTCAAATAGCCCCTGCTTGTGCTCAGAGTTACTGACTACACCTAGCACAACAAAATATCCGTGACCAAGTGCACAGTTTGAGCACAAGCAGGGTCTACTCGAGGGCCAGCACAGGGTTTTGAGTGAGAGCGTCGCAAATTCTGGACGAATGAGTCCTTCTCTCACACTTAAAGACAACACCCCTCAATAAAGAGTCGGGGCAAAAAGTCACTTGAATGGTTTTGGACCCCAGGAATGAATTCCTAACCTCTTGATATAGGTTTGAAACAAAATGGTAGCGTTAGCTGTGTGCAGGCCTTGTCGTTATATGTATGCACTTATCTCACGTCTTATCATATTATAATCACGTATGTGATTATTTTATCCTGCAGCCACTTGTCAGTCCACAGTCCATGGTAATGTCCTCAGATACGGATTTGGTTTAAGCTAATAGCTCCAGCTCCATGAACCTATGAGTTAAATGTGGACGTTCAATGTCTGTGCTGGATATTTGTGCCGTCTCCTGTGACTGTGTCCCTGCTGGAGCTACACCAGTCCTCCTCAGACCCCGGGGGCTGGAGGGGCAACCCAGACTGTGAGAGGAGAGCGTCTATGTGGGGGAAGAGGGAGGTCAGGGGGCATTCTGGAGACATGTACTTGACCAACACCTGGAGCTGCTCCGGCTGCAGGTGGGCTTCGCTGCAGACCCTGTGACACAACGCAGACACGCTGTGACGTGTTGTCACCTTCATCTGGCTCAGCTGGCTCTTCTCCACCATCAGTTTCTCCCTCTCCGTCTTCTGTGACACACACAAACACACACACACACACATTCTTATTAACATGTCTGCAAATGAGAATCTGCAAATGAATTAGAGATTAAAAAAAAGATGTGTACCAGCTTGTTGATCTCACACTGCAGATTGTATATGCAGTCTAGCTTCCTCTTGCGGCAGCGTTGGGCCGCCAGGCGGTTCTTGCTGCGGCGTCTCATGTCGTGGATAAACTCAAGCTGCTCCTGCGTGAAGACCTGTTGCTTCAGCAGCTGCTGGAAGTCGTTTCTGCTCAGATCCACAATGCAGTCCACAGAGAAAGGCAACTGCACCTGAGGAAGCAGGGAATACAGAAGTATCAGTGGCATTATCAATATTGTCCTGTCCCTAAAAATAAACATCATAAAATAAAATAACTATTCTTGATATTGTGTGAACAGCGTGATGTCCATTTTGTGTATTAATCTTCTATTTTATCTATGTTGTCTAATGAGAATTTTTAACCTAATCGTTCCTAGTCTGCTGACATGTTTGTGTATACTCAGGAACTAGAGATGTGTTTTCAATGTGTCTGATTCATGTACTTTTACATGAGTTTATATGAGATATATTTTTGCCAAAGTACCATATGTAAAACAATGTATATTCTTTTACTGTGACACATCGTTTGCATCTTCAATGCTGTTACCTGTTTCCTGTCATTTGGAGAATATCACTTTTCAAGCCCCTGGAGCCATCTTTGGATTCTTATTCTTTTTAATCAATTATAAATGTGTAAATGAAAAAAAATAAGCAGATCATTGTTTCTTCAATCTAAATCAATACAAAATTTACCTAGTTTATTTCTGCTAATTGAAAATTGTCAAACATCCAAGCAGAGCTGGATAATTGTTTTTAAAGCAACGCAAAAGTCAAACGAGTTCAGATAGTTATATTTTTACCGAGCAGTTAATGAATCAACTCAGAAAGCGAGTTAACTTTTAAAAGCAGAGGTCGGGTGCTGGGTTATTGCCGCCGCTGCTAACGTGTGACAGGAAGCGTGCACTCACCAGTTTATAGGAGCAGTATAAATCATGCCGTGTTTTTATCTTGTGTAAATAAAACCACTGTTTGCACCGAAACGACCTCAACTCAGAGTCTGCAGACCCGCCGCACTGTGGAGGCACTTTTCGGACAAACGGGGAATAAGAGTCTGGACGGTGGCGTGAGAAAATTCACCCAGAGTGGATGTTTGTGTCGCCTGTTAACTCATCGGGCTGAGGCGTCAAATTCAGCTGAGTTGGACTCATGCTCAGGGTCACAAGACACACACACACACACACACACACACATCATTATCATTGGTGAATCATTAACTTGGCACCATAGCGATTTTACTTTCTGTGACGTGAATGCAAACAATCTGATATAATGTACCTGAAAACTCTTATCTTGAACCAACAGAGTAGTGTAATCTACAAGTAGGGAGAATTCGCTGATGCTTAAAGCCGCAGGTTCATTCATTAAGTGGGAGCTTTTTTACAGTAGAGCCTCAGCAGACCGGCTTCGTAGCCGCTCACCTGTCTGGCCCTCTCTCTCGCGTAGGCCTCGCTGTCTCCCTCCGTTTCCGTCTCCGAGTCTCCATCCTCCCCCGAGTTCAGGGAGGACACCCCAGAGCACTCCGACAGCCCCGCTCCCTGCCATAAACATTTGCTCTGGTCCAGATCTTGGAGGAAGGGGCAGACCGAGCTGCTGGAGCTGAGCCAATTCTCAGATGTGGCCTGCAGCTGTCCGCTCCCTGTGTTGGAAGATCTTCCTGCGTCAGGGTCCGACGAGCCCTCATCAGACCCCACGGGGCTCCCCTCTCTGGCATTGTTCGCTGGCAGGGTCACTCTGTCCAGGATTCCCCTTTCCCCCTCAGCTTCTGCCTGTTCTTCTGCCCTTTGAAGGATGGATACTGGCTCTTCTCCACCAGACTCCCTTGTTTTGTTGTCGTCTTTAAGGTCCATGACGAACCTCTCCTGCCCCTGTGACCTTGTAATCACGGGGGTCTCAGCTGAGGCCCTCAGCGGGCAATGGTGCAATATTAACCCTGGTGACCTCTCAGCCAGCCTTGTGCTTTCCCCCAAGGAGACTGCTTCGACACTAGATCTATCCCGAGAGCTGACCCCAGCGGCCTGCTCCATCACTTCCTCCATCTTCATAATATCATCCGATGTCCCCTCTCTTTTATTTGTGTGTTTCTCAGCCTCCCCACTGCCCACATCTATTGTCTTTTCATGTATTTCAGTTGTCCGTCGCTGATCAGCTCCGTTGTCCCTGAGTCTGGCAGGATGTGTTTGTTCAGTTTCATTCTTGCTGTTCGCGCCGCTGGAACAAGGTGAGCAGGACAGGCCGCACTCATCCCTGATGGCTGGTGTTACACTTTTCTCTGCAGCACAAGCATCCTTCCCACAAGCCAGCTGGAACTTGCGATACTTTGGACATCGCATGAAGTCGTCATTTGCCCCCTCAGCCGCAGCAGCGAGGGTGGCCACACTTTTCTGACTTCCCAGTTTGCTGCCCTCTGATTTCTCGCAGGGCCGAGCCACTTCCTGCTGAGAGGGTGAGTAATCAACTGGTTTAACTTCTTTCTCTTCCAACAACACAGTGTCAGAGTCTGTGCAGCTGTCTGTCTTTGATAACTGCCTCTTCTTCTTGCAACAGGTCTTTCTAGGACACGGGGCAGAGCCCTTGGTGCTGGAGAAGAACTTAGGGAGGAGGAATTCAAAGCAGGCCTCGTCCAGGTCTCTGAAACCGAGGACGGTGGATGAGTTGCGTATTTCTAAGACATTGTCTTTGCCAAAGAGGAGTTTGGACGTGTAGGCAAACTTCAGCAAGGGCTCAAAACCAGCAGCTGTCACCTGTCAGAGAACACACATTACGTTACAGTCTGTCCTCAGTTTACTTGATTCACAGTCTTGGATAGAAGCAGGTCATTTTATAATATTTCCGGCAGATACCAATGCACAGAATACAGTCCAGATGTGAAAATAGAGCTATTAATCTACAAAATGAAGCCCAGCATTGTAGGACTGCTGCTGGTTCAGTTATAAATACTACACACGTGACCAGGAAATCGAGATTTCTTGTTCCCTTTATTTAAAGAAGCTCATGAATGAATCATCAGCCTAATCTCATGATTTAGTTTCGTGGAAAACAAATGAAAGAAAGAGATTTAGAGATCAAAAATGTCTTTCTTATAATAGCAAAATAGAAAAGTCCAATATGCTGACTTAGGTGGCTCTAGAAATCCAAAACCTGTGGCTACGTCTCAGGCATTGTTTACTTTTTTGTATTTATCCATCTATCTTCTTTTGTGGAGACATGAGCTGGTGAGTCTCACCTCCTGTGGCAGAGTGAGTACGGCTCCATGCTGCGTGAGGGAGGAGATCCTGTGCGTGAAGTACTCGCTGCAGGAGGCCAGCACCGAGCGGTGGGCCCTGAAGCTCTGACCCTCCACCACCACGGTCACATCACACATCACGTCCCGCCGACGCTGGTCATCCAGGCAGCGCAGCACATGGGAGGAATGCACCGTAGACTCAAAGGTAAACACAGACGCCCGGGGAGCAGACATGGCCATTAGGGACGTCTGTATGTACACACACACACACACACATTCATGTCAACACTCATTCTCTATCAGGACACATACTTAATAAGATATAAATGAAAATAGCAACAAAAACGTGCCTACCTTACACAGCTGACTTTATTCATATATATCCAAGCAGAGTGGTAGAGAAAGTTCCAGCTGTTGAGCACACATGCTCACTTCTCAAAGAAATGTCGTCCAACCAGACTACGCTTCCCAGAAAGCCTCATCTCAACTCACTTACAAAGTAAAAACTGAGCTTGACTCAGTCATATGTCACTGTGTGCGAGTATGTGAGAGGGAGGGAGCATGTGTGTGTGTGTGTGTGTGTGTGTGTGTGTGTGTGTGTGTGTGTGTGTTGCAACAGCTCTGGGTGGAACAGAGCAAATGCTGACTCACGCAGACTTGCTGATAAAGGATGAGCAAGCAGGTTTTCCCGTCCATTCCAATCCCACCCTTGAATCCAGGGGGGTGAAGTAACAAGGCCCTTCCCAGGAAAAAGAAAAAACTTTAAATAGATTTACCACAAACACAATTCCAGAGATTAAGGTTATACCCAGTGTTTGGACAGGATCATGTACTGGGAAAGTCTTTTAGATTCAGATTAGCAGGGATTTACCCAAGTTGTGTGAAAAATGAATGAAACAGAGAAGGAGACTAAAGGTTCCTGTCATTTCATTTTGTTTTCTTTGCTGGAAGTCGTAAATCTTCATGTGAGCTCAAGCCGTCAAAATAAGAGCATAGAGGTTTGATAGGTTAACGGCTGTAAAAGAGCACAAACACACCCATTTGAAGATTCGTCCTCTCTGACTTTAAACATTTTGTGGCTTTTAAGGTGTCAGGTATGAAATATCTGTGCTGTGATGATGACATTAATACTGACAGGGGAAGTGCACGATAAAAACTTTGTAAAAAGAAACAGCACTGGGCTCCCAGGCAGTAAAACACAGCAGAATAATCATTGATTCGAAGCACTGATGTGGCCAGTGTCACATGTTTTGAACTAGGGAAAAAGGAAGCCAGGCTAAAGCCAGTTTATCAGATGACTGTTTCATAATTCCAGAATGAGCTAATCTCTTCATGAAAAAAACCCACAATCTACTTCCTTATTCCAAGTAAGCGACACAACATCTCCAAAACACAAAAGCGTCAGCCTGGAGAAATGAAACTACAGGAAGGAATTGACGCTGGTGTTAAAATAAAATGCATTTTATTATTAGTCGAGAACAGAAAGCAACAGTTGCTGTGTACTTCCCCTTCTACAGGTGAGTGAGACACACTATATGGAAATAAAATGTACAACTCCTAACAATCAACAGTGCTGCTCCTCACAATAAGGCTACAATTCCCAGATAAATCATTTTCTGTTTTACCATAACAAGAACCCGACAGGCAGGTACAGGGGGAATCACACTCCTCAAAAAAACAAAACAACATTTGGACCACATCCAGACCTCAGGTAAGAGATCTGAGACTCCACAGGACCTGAGACAGGTAGCACACAGATCTGGTTACTTTCACAGCAGCTGACATTGTGAATTTACCAGCCAAGGTTCCCTGAACATCACATAACAACAAAACAGTGCACTCGGGAAGACGGGCTCGTGTCGTAGCTCGGTAGATTCACTCTAACACCTTCACACTGGTGATGACAGTACATCTGCGGTTCAAACAAATGACTCAGACATGAACAAACACGGCGTCTGTCTGTGTAATTAACTGATTCACAGACCGCCGTCGTCTAGAACGAGGGCTACAGCCTGAGCATTTATTTCTGGTTCTGGTCGGTTCCCTGGCCCCCGGTGTCAGCTGGACGCCCCGCGCAGGTCTCAGGTGCTGCAGAGGTCAGGGGTCACGAGGAGGAGTCGCGACTGGTTCGGTCAGACAGGCAGAGCCTCTCCAGCTGCTGCGCGCGCTCGTTGTGGACAGTCACCAGGTTGCGGTTCTCCTCTGTCAGACGCCGGAACTCCTCCTCGAGACGGGCAATCTCCACGGCGACCTTCTCGTCCTCCACCAGCTCCGCCAGCAACTTGCGCCTAACATGGACGAGGGAGACCGAAATTTTAGGAGCAGGTTCCCACTTCAGAATAAAGGATGATGTCACGCACATTCATACCTAGAGAGGAAATTACAGCTGTCGTGTTTCTAGACAATAGAAGGAATCCACAATGCAAACTTGGAGGAATGGCTGAGATGGGAAAACACCCTGTTGGTTTGGTTTCAACAAAGTTATCCACTCTGAAATAAGTCAGTGTGACGTTTGGTGGTCAGGGTCAAATAGAGTTTCACCACAAGTTGTTGCCTGTTTATAAGGAAATATGATCTGCTGGTTTTAAGGACAAATGCAAGTCATAAGCATGATGTCTAATGTAAAACAGCTGCGGTGTAGACGCGTGGTTCTCTGTGTGTAGAACCGTCGACAGATTTATTGATCTCCCGGGGAATAAAAACCTTTTATTGCTTATTATAATGATTTAATGTGCCACAAAAATATTCTTGAGCCGACGCTGACCAACCACAACCAATCAATTCACTATATTTTACAGACTTCTGTATAATTTAACTGAAAGTTAATCGTTGACAATTGACAGTATGAAAAAATAAATGAAGACATAATTTTTTGATGGAGTCTATGTGTCTCCATGTCCAAAATCTACATTCAGTTATTACATATTTCCCGACTATTATCCAATAAGAAAAATTTAGTCTGATTTGATGTGGATAACCTTATTTATTATCTAATACTAAACACAAGGACATATTGTGTAAGGTTTCATAATCGTTTCCTGCTGTAATTAAGTACAGGTTATTTTTAACCATGAGTTTTTAACTGCGGACACAGACACAGTGTGATTTAAAGTGAAGAACGAGAGACTCAGATACAGGAGGATGTTCTTTTCTCCTCTTTTAGAATCAGCACATACTGTAATGTGTGTGTGCGTCTGTTCATATGCATGTTTATGTGACAAGTGGGAAGAGATCAGCCCAAACAAATTCTTCAAAACAGAGAATTGACCCCGAATCTGATAAATACATATAAAACAAAGGTATTTTCAAAGTAAAAGGCTTTACACCAATAGTTCATTTTGTCATTTCTCTGTGAAGATCCGAAAAAGGTTACAACAAATTACCACACCCCCGTGTCACCACCAAAATGAAACCTTACTTAACTCTTTCACGCCAGGTTTATTTCTTGTGTTTGATGCTAAAAGGCTTAAAAACATTAGGTTCAATATCCAAGTCTGAGTTATTGTTTCTATAAATACACTGAAGAGGGTTTTTCTAAAACTCCATTATTCCACTATGACCAACTTTTTAAAAACCCAACCCATTTTTGTTGTTGGTGTCATAACTTTCAGTTTCATGACATTTATGAATGTGAGTTAAAGTTTCGGATGAATGCTGCTTTGTGTGTCTTGTTTGATACTGTGAGTGAATTTTGTCAAATTTCGTTTTGTCATCCTTGCAACACATGCAAGTGTCTGAAATGTCAGTTTTTTTCTCTGTGAGTTCTCTTCCTCATAAAATACAGGAAGTAAAACTTTCATTGTGTCATGCATGTTGCTGTTGGAGGATGACCAACACAAAAATATTCACCCTCTTTGGAAAAGTATTCAATATTCTAATTCATGAGAAGTTCCATTCAGTAACGGAATACGAGCAGGTTGTGGTTTTGCCCTGATTGTGTCTAGTTGTATCCAAACTTTCTGAAAGTGTGTATCTAAGTTTATGTGTGTGTGTGTATATGTGTGTTTCAGTGGGCCCAGATTCAAGGGGTTGCACAGGTCTGACTCATTGTGTTCTTATCTAAACCCAAGGCTACACTCATTCCATTAGTCAGCCTGCTGTTCTCTTTTAGGAACTGCCAAGTAGTGTGTGTGTGTGTGTGTGTGTGTGTGTGTGTGTGTGTGTAGGTGTGTTTGTGTGTGTGTGTAGGTGTGGTGGTAGGGTAACAGTAAAAGGCTTTGAAAATATCCATCTGCTAAGACTACCCACAGCTGCTGAGGACACAGGGGACAGTGTGCTCTGTGAGTGTTTTACACACACACACACACACACACACACACACACACACACACACACACACACACACACACACAGGTCTCATGCAATCACTGCTAAAATAGGTTTATTGAAGGTTGAAGGTTTATTTTCTGAGGCTATAAACGGCCAAGTGCCATCTAGTGGCCAAAGCTCAGGTGGCTTTAATGGGAATGTAACCATAACCCCTAAACCTTGTAAGTTTTATTTCCAATCCAACATCGGATTTATTAATATACATTGTCATTTGTTTTCCTTGAATTAGTTTGATCTAATTGTGCCTCGTCAATTAAGGACATTTAAGCATCTAAAATAGCTGTTCATCTGTCCATTATCTATACCGCTGATCCATCGAGGGTCATGGGAGGCTGGGGCCAATCCCAGTCCGCCGGGTGGTGGGGTACACACCACACAAGGGCAATTTGGAGTCGCTAATTAACTCAAGCTGAAGCTGTATGTCTTTGGATTGTGGGAGGAAGCTGGAGCACGCTGAAGAAACTGACAAGTGCGAGCCACTTTACCACTGTGCCACCCAGTCCCAGTGTTTCTGCTGGTGGGAGCTGTGACCCTGACGTGACTCTAACACAAAAACACTCTGATCTGAATTTTAACAAAAGGGTTTATGGACCAGAATGAACAACATAGAAGTGACTTCATGTGGGGTCTTACTTGCGGTCCTCCAGCAGGGACATCTCGTGCTTGACCTGG
Source organism: Verasper variegatus (assembly GCA_026259375.1). NCBI lineage: Eukaryota > Metazoa > Chordata > Actinopteri > Pleuronectiformes > Pleuronectidae > Verasper > Verasper variegatus. Next base: position 4,444,189 of record CM048051.1, read on the forward strand.
TGGAACTCTCTGGCCATCCTGCAGTGCTCCTTGTACACCTGGACACTCTCTCTCCGAGACCCACAGGGGGGAACTGGCTGCAAGAGGTCAAACACATGTGGAGCTACATTCATTTCAAGCTGAGACAAGCAACAGTTACTCTTGAGATCGTATTCTGGGTGACTCTAACAGCAATTATCATTCATTATGGATTCATCTTTTATACAAGAAGAATTCAATTTCTTTTCATTCTAATTTGAATTTTAGGGTCAATGTTTATCTTATCTTATTGTTTGCTTGTTTTTTCGATGGGAACAATGCACCTTAATGACCATCAGTATAATATACAAGATGTAAATATGCTGTATTGTCGCAAATTGGCCTATTTACAGTCATAATTCAGAAACAATATGCTGTGATGCTCTATCTATCATATTCAATTATATGCAGACGATACTGTGATCTAATAACATTTCATAAATCCGTTGTAAAAGCAGATTTAAATTTTAAAAATGTTTAGTTAGTAGTAAACAGTGAAGTCAACAGAATATTATATATAAAATGTGTTGAATAATTTCATTACTGATAGGACAGTTTCCATGGACAACTCTTCACTTCATCACTGTCATGTTTCAGTATAAGTGAACTGGCCTTTTTCATTGTCAGGTAATGTTCCTGTACTGAAAGGTTGTGACAGTGGGTTGAGACATCGATAATCCGGAACTAAAGTCAGCTATAAACAGGAGCTATAAAGCTCACTGCCCAAGCCTCTGGCCAACTTTGCCATGGGTGTTTCCAAGTAGATCTAATGCTGGTCGTGGCGTTCGTCCACAGATGAATTTCTGCTGACGAGGGCCAGCCAGTACTGTGTAGAGGTGTCATGAGGGGATCCCAAATTCTGCTTCTATATCAAAGCAAAGATGGGAGACATGGCGTCCTGCCGGTTACCAAGGACAGGTCGGAACGCTTCCACTTCGGAAGGTCAAGAAAAGGTTTTATCGGGCTGTGAGTTCAATTTCTTTTTCATCTAGATGCTTAGAAATGTCTTCAGTGATTCGGAAAATACAGAAACGATTTAAAAAGAGGATTTCCTCTCATGTAGTAGCAGAAGCTATAAGAGGTACAATCTGTGGCTTGGAATGTCCTATTTGTCAAATGTCCGAACTTAGCAGCAGATCTGACTTCTGTTAAAACATGTGACTGCTGAGGACAGCAAGTATTTACATTCATACCACTTGTATGAAGAAGTGTATTTAATGTTACATGGAAACAAAAGCCATGTTACCCTTTTTCTTTTTCCAGTAGTACCGTGTCTGGCAGCGATCATTCACTGGCCTACTACTGTTCCCACTTGATACTCTAAACCGACGTGCACTTTTTGTGACCCTGGCACTGGCTCCTGCTGAAGGATAATTCAATGACAACAATAATAGCAGCGTGAGAACACACAGTGAAAACATTGATTTATGGATGAACTAATCCCGAGCGGCCTCCTTGTTTAGCAACTCAGTAACATTATATCATCAATATAATAATATCAACAACCCTTGATGTCGGCTTTATACCTTTTTATATTTTACAGTGAGGTTTACTTTTAATCTGACAATCTTTAATAATTTTTGCAGCTACTTTTCCCCTTAAACAATTTTTTCAATTAGTTATTCTCAGAATAATTTATCTAAGAGAAGTAGTTTCAGTATTCAAATGGGAGTTTGCTTGTTTGTACAGTAAAATAAAAAGAAACAGAGCCAGACATAATGTTCAAATGTAAAATGATGATATTTTCTTTCATTATTTGCCTTCCTTTCTGTATCATGCACCTCCACCTTTGTGCTGCTCTGCCACATTGTGTGTCCGATGTAATGTGTTGCAACGGTTTACCTGTAATCGCTGTTCGAGGTCTGGGAAAGTCTTCACGAGGTCCCCCACATCTTTTACATCTGTTGAAACACAACACATGATTTAGTTTGATAAATAATATGTAGAATGTCATTTAGTATATGTTGAATTGATGCTACTACTGAAAAATATTACTGTGATGTATGGTGTGAACTATTAAAACCTAATGATATTAAGAATTCTGTTTTTATTGATTTTGTTTTAACAATTTAATATTCTCCACAAAGAGCATACTTTGTGTTTTATGCAGAGGTGGAATACATATTAATATTTTCTACTTAAATAGAAGTCTCTTATTCTTACTATACAATTAAAGCAAAAGTCCTGCACTTTAATGTGGCTTGATTCATATTTTAGAAAGCGATGGTGAATATTTTGTATTTTTGATGAAATATTATGGAGACATTAACATTTAAGATGCCTGTTAATATATGTTATATTAGTTTGAAGTTTCAACCAATGGTTTAATGGATTACATGTATATATCTAAGTAATCAATCAGCCTGCAGAAACTCAAAAGTTGTGCAAGATGGATCATTTTGTCAAATCTAAGTTTGAATCATTTAAAAAGAAACGGTGGATCATTGGAATTTATCATTTCAGTGGCAGCTGTTGAAGGACGATATGAAATTCTGAGTTTCTTTAATGAATAAAGTTTTGTCTCTAGCTGAAAGTTGATTTTCAGATAGAATGCTGATGAAAGTTTGTCTGAAAAGTAGGAATTTCTTCCTGTCCAGAGTTATCTTACATCACCTGCTAAATCAACATGCTGCATAACGTCTTCTCAGTCGTTGGCTCTGAGCCTTTGATTTACAGCCAAGTGACTTGTTTTACAGGCAGTCACTCTAATGCCTGTCTCCCCCTCATAAAATGTCCCAAAATGAAACACTATAGGGGCCTCTTCTATGACACAACAACATAGCAACACAGTGCTGCACTTATAAATGAGCCGTGTCCTCTTGCTGAGCGGCAGTAATGAGCTGTCACAATGAAAGACATGACGCGGGGAGAGAATACAGGCGCAGACAGATAAACACAGTGGGCAGAGGGAACAGACAGACCAGACGTATGGACAGCGAGAGATTCAGACAGACCCACTGACAGCCAGACAGACAGAAACAGACAGGTTGTCTGCACCGGCCTCCTCCTCGCCTGTAATGTCCCCCCGGGAGGCAGAACACGTGGAGAATCCTGGGGTGATGCAACTTTCTAAAAGCAGGCGCATTAGCGGGGCCGGCCTGCAGCCATGGGGCCAATTATGATGTAGAATAAATCCAGTTCCCAAGCTTGGGATTGACACAGTGTGGGGTTATAACTATGCCCGGCATGAAGTCATAGAGGGACTAGAGGATGATCCCCAGATGGTGCAACAGGTCTAAGTCTGCCCGCTGAGAACATGGGTTTCAAAGACTCAACAACACGATCGTCTGGGGAACGAGGTTTGACTCTGGAGGTTGAGGTCGCATTGTGCCGGAACTCTTTTTATGAAAAACTAAAACAAGGGAAGTCACAAACTAAAGCAGACTCTCTGCAGGGCCTAAGATTTCTGAATGTGAAGTGGAGCATGACGAGATATATTAAACTAAAGGCTCTTTTATGCTCTTCAGAACGATACAGACGAAGCAGCAATACCACCGTAAATCATTGGGGGGGCAGTGTAGCCAATAGTTCAAGCGAGACGACAATATGTTAGCAGTGGCAGGACCTTTTGAGGAGAGACGTTGCGAGTAAGTACGTTTACAACGCCTCATTTTAAAGAGCTGCATCATCACAACCTCCTCCACCGTCGCCATGTTGGTTCTTGTCAAAAACTGCTAAACAACCATGTCAACGTACGTAAGGACGCAGGGACAGGGACATCGTTTGAAATGGACTTTTGTCTTTTTCTGTAAAGGCAGCATAAATGAGCCTTAAATGAAAATCGATGTGTAGTGAATGAGGATGTTTAAGAAGGAGGGGAAAAGCTATTTAAGGACAAATTAAGATCAATACAATAGATTAAGGAATTCAATAAGGAGCAAAAACAAAGGCAGAGCTTCACTAGTAGTTCAGCGAATCTGTGCTCAGAGTCCAATGAGAGTGTGTTGTTTCGACCGGAGTCCTTCATCTCACTTCCTGGGAGACAGACAAGGGGGATCAAGGATGGGTGGAGCAGGACTGTAAGTGTTAACTGCTTATAAATATAGGCCAGTGTTCTAAAAGCTGAACAGTGAATCAGGCAGCGGGACACTGTTAGTATTAGCGGGGGAAACCTGACTCTGCCATTGCAGGGCGGCAGCTGCTGTCCCAGTGCCTGGCCCCACTGCAGTAAAACCACCTCGCACCATAGGTACCACAGACCTCTGGGTATGTGAGTGTGTGGGGACAACATGAATCGTGCATATTTTTGACTCATTGAATAATTGATTAATCCACGTTGGAGTAGCAACGGTGCGCTTGCTCATGAGGCTGCACAGCTGCAAACGTGTGTGTGTGTGTGTGTGTGTGTGTGTGTGTGTGTGTGTGTGTGTGTGTGTGTGTGTGTGTGTGTGCGGTTTGTTTGTTAATGTGATGTGGTCCAACAGAAATAGAGAGAGCACCTGTTAGAGCTACAGCACAGAAGAATGATCACAGTTACAGTGATAGGGTGTGAGGGGAAGGGGTAAGGGGGGGGGGGGTCTGCTGCCTGGACTGTTTTGGTGGGAAGAATGTGGTGCATGTGTTCACATAGTGGAAACACAGAGAGAGAGAGAGTAGAGCTCCACGCTGCATCAGGTGTTAAATGTTCAATTAAGTAATAGGTGACTGAACTTAGTCGTTTCCTCGTTTTTGAGACGCAGCAGGTGTGTGTGTGTTTGTGTGTGTGTGTGTGTGTGTGTACCTGAGGTTTCATCGAGGCTGAAGGCGATCCTAACTTCAGATTTATCGGGAGACACTCTTCTGGTTGAGGTGATCATTTATCCCTTCATGAGGCCACAGGGACAAAACAGAGCTGTTAGCACAATCACCAGGATTCTCACCAACGACCGGCGATGATGTAACAACAGGCACGATTAGTGGATCGAGTGAAAACTTGCAATCAATCAAGAGATCCACCGTGAAAACAAGATGTTTCCAGCAACTTAAATGGGATAGTTTCCCGACTTTATCGGATTTAGATGATTGTAAACAAATGATTTTTCCCTTTTTAATGAACATTTACAGCCAAAACTCATCAATCATTGATTTACATTGATTTCCAGGAGACTTACCAAACCTAACCCCAACTCTTACCCTAACCTTAACTTAAACCAAAATTAACCCAACTTAACCTTGACCTCAAGTCCCCCAATATGTGACTATGTAAACACCCCCCCCCCCCCCACACACACACACACACACACACACACAACAGTTCCATCATGCACTTGGAGTTGCGGTGGGATTAAATAATTAGGGAGCTTTGACAGACAGGCCCTGAGGTCTGGATTCTGGGCGCCTCTCTTCCAGTAAAGGTACAAGCTTTTTATATCATGTCTGCTTTAACCCTGGTCAACCCTCCGTCCCACACAGAGGACCTCAGTGACCTTCTACACCAGCAGACACACACTTTCCTTAGTGTTGTCTCTCTCTCTGTTGTTGTTGGGAAAAGTTAAAATATGAGTTTATGAAGCTGTTCTGACTCAACAAAACGTGTTGTGACTAAATAAAGCACACAACCAGAGGGTGAAAGAGAATCATAGTAAGAATTCACATTATGATGGAGAGTGTTCCATCCAGTGAAAAGGACCCATTGGGCCCAACAGGTCACGGTTACCTGAAGCAGCTGTGAACCCGGACCAGGAACTTCAGAGTCGTTTTAAATCATGAAGCAGTTTACGTCCTCAGTGGGTTGTGGTTTGATTCCCAGTGGAACCACTTCAGGGGGGGGGGGGGGGGGAAGCGCAGGTCGTCTCTCTGTCGTTGCGCCTTTACGCAAATCCAGCAAAGTTGGCACAAGTCTGTCGTCCAGGAGCTGACCTCCGCTCCCACGTGGAGACTCCAACTCGACTGTGTTGTGTTCAGAAGTTTTCCCACCGTGAAGTGAAAGCGTCCAACACACTGGTGTCGCTCGGGGGGGGGAACTCCAGCAGCTCAGGTTTTGCACGGACGGACGCGGACGTGCTCTCCACACTGGAGAGAGGCAACACAACAGGGCGCAGGCGGTGCAGGAATGCCGTCCGCTGTCCCCCTGTGGCCGCCCGGCTCCAATTAAATGTCTCGGATGACATGACTTTAGCCCGCAAAAATGCCCATCGCTCCGGCGCAGTGTTTTGAGTGACACGGTCATGCCGGGGATGGTCTTTGGATTTGCAATAGCTGTGCAATGAGGCAGTTGCTCAGAATGAGCGTCTCACACTAGAATAGCTCCGGAGGAAGAAAATAGAGCAACTCAGTGTGTGTGTGTGTGTGTGTGTGTGTGTGTGTGTGTGTGTGAGTCTCGTTGGGGGGGTGAACATTTGGAGGACCCCACCTAAACACAGGGGACACAGTGGTAAAGTGGGACTAGTCCACTGAATTCACATGAAACTTTATGTATATTAAAACATAAATCAGCTAAACAACATGCACACTGCATTCACTCCACATATGACACTTGCAAGAAACTTTTTGTGCAATACTATAATATGGTTTTCACATGTTAAAGAATATTGATCTATAAGATTTCCCTTAAACATGTGTACATCAAAGTTTGCAGTTTATACATCTTCTTATACACTGAATTACTTACAATTTAGAGCCGACCAGTAAAAGTATGTGTCTCAAAGTGTATGATTGTAACAATGTGTTCATCATTTTAACTTAACATAGGTATTTTACTTTTCTTTCGCAGATGCCTGGTTCTAATTGGAGATCAACAATTAGCATTTTAACCCAAGTGTCCAAACAAACCAACAAACGGTTCACATGATCTCAATTTGAAAACTGGCCTCTCGCGCTGTCTTCCATCTTTCTTTATAGGCTGACGTCAATGTTTATGAGCAGAATTTAAAATGGGCCTCCACTGCATCATAATGATGCTTAACTGACCTTAAGCCTGTGAGGATGGTTTTAAAAGAATGAGGAGCGTCGTAACTCAGGCCCCAGCGGCTCTGTGAGTTACTGCTCAGGGTTGTTTTTTATGTTCTGATTTACTGCTGTGATCTGTTGCTTTATATCCGTGAGGCCAGTTCACCTGCGCGCCAGCAGATGACAGCATTCCCCCTGAATTATTTACTGCCGGGCTCTCAGGTGGCAGGAGAAGAGGGGGAGACAGAGAGAAACACAGAGAGAGGTTGAGAGAGAGAGAAATAAATTACGCTCTGCACTTCCAAGAGTCCTCCTCCTCCTCGTTTGTCTTCATTGACAGGCTGTTGACACAGACCTGGCTTATCAGCCCCAGAGACTGTTCATCTCATTGTGATGGATGGGACACACTCAAATGTCTGCCACTCTTTCACGCTGGAGTCATAGTCTGGATTTGATTTCGTCTGTGCTCGTATTTACAGTGGAGAGACACATGAGCAGGACTTGACAGGTCCGAGGGATTTACATGTGACGTCTGAGAGGAATTCTACCGATTCCACGAAGAAATGTGCTGTTTTCTTTTGCAAGATATATTCATAATGCAGCTGGGTTCCTGCAACAAGGTGGTCAAAATAAATCCCGTCTAAATTTAGCTCTTCACCTGCTTCCCTGACCTTTCCTCCACATGAACTCAGTAATGCTCCATTTTAGCATTTTAAAGATGTCAACAACAGACTCCCTCAGCTGTTTCTCATCTTCTTCTCTGGATCCTTCCTCCTCAATCTCCTTTTCCTCCGTCTCTTCCAGAAGTGAATAAGTATGGATCACAGCCTCTGACCGTCTTACCGGCGGAGCAAACAGACAGATGCCACTATCCCCTTATCTCTGCCCACGTCTCCTTCACCTCCGGCCAAGGTTGCGGACTCCTGTGTTTCGAGGAAACCGAGACCGGGTGAAACACACAAGGACGTGAACACAGGTGAAGACAAATCATAGTTCTGCAGCCGCGTGGTGTTCAGGTGAGGTCCTCACAGGTTAGGAAGAAGCTGAGAGTCCTGCTCGGCTGTGCAGAAAGCCAAGGTCGTGGTTGTAATCCATGGCCTCATTCATGACGGATTAGATAATGAATAAAAAAAAAATACTGTCTTTGGTTTTGATTAAGAATTATGGGGTTAGGAGATTAGAGACAACCAAATGCTATTACATGGGACTGAGCCCAATCCCAGAATTAATCTGAATACCAAAAAGAGGAAAAACTCATTACACGAGGAGATTAAGAAAAGCTCGGTCCAATTCTCTCAGGATGCACACAAACCGCCGCGCACAATCCACCGGGAGAAATGTCACAACCAAACCTACGACTCCAGTCATTTAGAAAGTATTTACATGTTTTATTGCTCGTCCCCCGTTTGAAATGTCACAGTGTTTAGCCGGTAAAAGAAAAGAATCAGAGGTCAGGTACATTATTGAGGATTCGTATCACGATCTAATGTTTACGGTGCTTCATTGACATTTAGTTTTCTTTCCATTTCTCTGTACAGATTGTGCTAAGTGCTTCCAGGTGTGGATTAACTCACCATGAAACTCAGGGAAGGACCAGTAGGACATTTCTGAATCAGGGGCCATAAAGGGGGCCACAATTTACACACAGGGGCCAATTATATCTGCAACATCCAATTCAGTAAGGTGCACATTTGAATCATAAATGCTTTTCCAGAAGGACACATGCTACCCGTCCAGTCCACTGGACAGAGCATGGGGCAAGCAGGAGGAAGACTCAAGGGGTAAGAGGAGGACAGGATCCCAGAGAGGGATGAGATGAGGAGGAGGAGGAGGAGGAGGAGGAGAGATTAAACAAGTTGGGTAAGAGGTGACAGAGAGTCAACGAGCTTCTTCCTCATTATTTCCCCCCGAGGTCAGGTTCAGTGGACAAAAGCAAACCTGAGGAAGACGTGGGCAAACTTCTACTTTACCATGAAGCACTGAACACAGTGGATCTGATGTAAGACTCATTAACGTCATTACAACATTCGCTTGTTCCGCTGCAAGCTGATGTCAACTTGATGTGTTTGTGGGCGCTGGAGCGTCGAGCTGATTGTTCTGCTGCAGGTCCTGATGAGTGGCGTTCACTTCACAGTAGCGTGAGTCAGACGGCGATGACTGCCATCGATGCTTTTTGCATTCCTGCCGCACACAGCTACTTGTGCCGAGAGCATTTTCATTCCTCAATCTGATTACCTGCAGCACGGAGGTGAAAGTGCTGCACACGCCGCTGTCAGGTGAAGGATGCGCCTGGTTTAAATGTGTTTGTTTGAGATTGAGTTTAAAAACGCAGCCAAAACAAGTTAAAGTTTTCATCTAAATCTAACTTTAATAAAATTTTCCTAGACATGAGCAGAAAAATCAGGATCTAGTGAATTTAAATGTAGTTTCATCAGGGGAATGTGAGCCTTGTTTGTCTGCTATTAGCAGGTTCACACAAAGACAACAACATTTGAAGGACGGATGTGTTGTGGGTCAAGGAAGAACCAATTAAATATGGCTGCAGGGGCAGATCCAGGATTATGCGTATCATTCCGAGATGGGGCACATTTTAATCAATTACCCAAGGAATAATTCATGGATCAAGATAAAAATAATCCGGCATATTAAGAGGACTGATATCCACGAGTCGGTGTGGAATTTGGTGCAGCTTGATTGAATTTAAGGGACTGTTGGGCCTGAGTGGAGGTATGTGCTCTCCTGAGTGCTGTACTGTACTATACTGTACTATACTTTACTATTTATATTACTAGTTATTTGATTTTCTGTAATTTGAGTCTATGTCTCAGGGTCTTTGAGCATTGATAAAAGCTCTACATGAATAAATGGTTGTATAATTGTAATTATTGTTATTTGATTATGTTATTGAGCATGTGTTGTATTTATATTGTTGTATCTAGTGATCATGATTCATCAGTAATCGTGAATTGCTTGACATCTGCAAGTAAGTTGTCAAACATCCACGGCAACAACTTCAAGAGAAGCAAAAGTCATTGTGGCAGAAGCCTCAGGCTTTTAAAACTCGAAAACAGCAACCAGGAAAAAAATGACGAGTGGGAACGAGGAAATTGTGTTTTGTCTTTGACCTCCTGAGAATTTCAAATTTCTTATTCTGTCATTTCCGTCTTCACGTGTCATCCTTTTTCTGAACGCTTTATTTCATGGTGTGTGTGTATGTGTGTGTGTGTGTGTGTGTGTGTGTGTGTGTGTGGTTTGATGTCTGTGATGCTGGCATTTGAAGTTTATAAAACAGCAGGTGTGTTCCTCACTTTCCTTAGACGTCCTTATCTGTTTTTTTCCACTGGCCAGAGTTTGGCTCAGGACTCGGCTCTGAAGCTTTTTTTTACCTGCCAGAGAACAAACACACATGAATGCATGCACGCACACGCACACACACACACACACACACACACACACACACACACACACACACACACACACACACACACACACACACACACACACACACACTCCAGCTGACTATAAACAACAACAAACTGGAAAACTGTTTTTAAAAAAAATGCAAAAATCGCTTTACTCTGAAAACCAGTGAAGTTGTCGTACATTTACACGGTGGGAGTGTCGATAAAGTTTGCAGATTCAACTCTACAAACTACTCAGGACAGTGAACGACAGCCATGAGGGAACAGTAAAGGATTTCACACACACACAGAGAGAGAGAGAGAGAGAGAGAGAGAGAGAGAGAGAGAGAGAGAGAGAGAGAGAGAGAGAGAGAGAGAGAGAGAGAGAGCTTTCATTCTCCGACGTCATAACAACAGTATAATGTACAATCCATTCACATTGGGTGTAAACACAGGGGTGATGAGGGAACAACTTGGGCCACAAACAAAGAAATCAAACAGTCTCTGATCTGGGTTCCATTCGTGTTTTTTAGATCCAAGGCTCAAGTGCTGGAGTCCCGTCTCGCTCCGTCCCTCTGCGACGCTGCGTTTGGGTTGACAGATGACGCAGGCCGACCTCAGCTCCGCTGCGGGGTCGCGACCTCCTCCGGACGCCTTTGTAACACTGCAGCGAGATTCCCAGCTCCTCCATCACGGCGCTAAAGGACACACACTGCCAAAGAGAAGCAGGGGAAGGCCTGGGTGAAGGTTTCAACTAAAATCATTGTGAACTTTATGAACTTGGAAGGGAATTATAAGTTACAGCATTAAGAAGAAACTACACTAATTTAGCTCAAACATAATTAGATTTGATTTCAGCGCTGCCTGCAGCTGAATGTGAAGGTCCGACCAGAAAAACACCACAAAAGACGAGAGTTGTAAAAAAACACGCAAACTCTGTTGTCTCATCAGAAAATCCAATTACACAGACAAAAGATGAAGGACAGTCTCTGCCGTGCAATATCCTAATGCAGGCAGCTACGAATTCATAATATGGTAATTATTTTCAATTACCAAAGAGGCCCTCAGGCTTTATTTGATTCTGCACAATAATAAATGACATTGAACTCATCAATCTTCAGTCATATTTATTTTGTTCTCCTCCGAACGGTGCGCTCACTAAAGTGTTTTGCACTCGCAGCACCGAGCCGTCCCGTTTCTATCTGTTGGTCTTTGCTTCCCGAGGACCAGAGAAGGTGTCTCTCTTTCATCCTCGGGCTTCGCCTCGGGGTTCTCGAACGAATGTGGCTTCCCGCAGGTTTTCCCACAAACACCAGCAATCACTCGGTATCAGCACAGAGCCACACCTGGTATACTACTGCATGAAAGACTCAGACCTGAAAGACTGAGGGAGAAGCAAAAACACCAAAGATTATATTTTGGTTTGGGTTTTTGGGGTTTGTGTTTGGACTTGGTAGAAAGACTGTAAACCTAAACCTGATTTGGCTCCTGCTCTAACAGGAGCCAAATCAAGCCTGAACTTTTAATTAACTTCGCCAGGGAGGTTATGTTTTTACCCCCTGTCCGATTGTTTGTTTGGTGGAAGGATGTGGTACGAGTCAGGGAATGACCCATAACATCTGGGTGCAGGTCCAGATGAGACGGCAGATCCAGGATTTCTTTTTCACTTTCTTTGTGCTCTGGGGTGTTTTTCACTGTTTTCTCAATAATATTACTTAATGGATCTTGTTGAGAGAAATAAGGCTCATTTGCAGGACAGATGCAAATTACAATCTGGATCTAATGAATTTAAATATGGTTTTCATGAGGGGATTGTTGTAGATGTATGCACAACCTTCTAATTCATTTACTTTTCTAATAACACACCTAATTATCTTGCAGTCCAATTGTATAAAACACATAGTTGTTTTGCTCTTTAATTAATTAATGAATGTATTATTTAAGGGCATCCTATTTATCCGGCTCCAGGATTGATGGATGATGGATGGTTGGATATCCTTTTTATTTCTTTAGCAGTTGACATGATTATCTAATGTGATTTATGTCATTCAACGACAGAAGAATAAAACTCTCCTCTTTATATTATTTCATGTTTGGCATAACTCAATAAGAGACAGATTTAAAATCTGTACAGACCTTCAGAGACTCTTTCCCCTCGTAGTCACTTATGAAATGATAACTTTCCTCTTGGCGTTGGATCTGTGTCGGGGGACGCATTAACTCCACAGATTGTCCCATCGCTCTTATCCAAATTCCAGCCAACCAAACCGGGCTACAGCAAAGAGCGTAATGAGGAGGAAAATATTCAAATAACTTTTTCCCTATCTTTTGATTTCCCAGAAGGCGTTCAAAGTCAGCTTCTGAAGTGTACACAAACGCCTGCTGAGACTGGAATGAATGAGGCAAAACTTCAGGGCTTGCATTAGAAGGCTACTTATCCAGAGCAAGCAAAAAAAAAACTGAAAACAGCTTAACACCAAGGGAGCCGTGCAGAGCGCTCCACCAGTTATATAAAAAATACCACGTTTTTTAAAACTGGAATGATTTTGAGATCAAAATAAAACAAATGGGTGTTTGTCTTTTTGATTTACCTGAATATGGGTCAATATTATATTTATTTAATGTGTTATATAGGATTTTGTGAGTTAAGCAGCCTAAAGAAGAAGAAATGACACAAATCTAAATGATGAACCTGAGCAGAACATGTCTCCTTTAATGCTATCGGATAAATAAGTGTTGCCTCAATATCACAGGAGCCTATTTTCAGGATGGGTGTAATGGTCCCAAACCAAAAGAGACCACAAATGGGTTTAACCACACGAAACAGACATTTTGCAGGGAGACAACGTGGGCACCAGGGGCGGTAATGATGGGTGGGATTGGCTGAGACAGGTGCAGGTACTGTATAGGGTGGGATTTCCAACAGGGTCACACAGAGAAGGACACCTGGTTACCAACCTATCGTCTAGAGAGTGTGTGTGCTGCTAATGTGCTGCCACGGCTACTCTGTGTCATCGCCCAGCAGCCTGCCGCTCTCCAAATCAGTAGATAAAGAGGTGCCGGTGGAGGCGGTGGACCCACGTCGCTGAAACTGACGGGACTGCACCCCGTAAAAGAAACAAAAGGCCTGGTGGCAGCGTGCAAAGAAACAGGGGGATGGAGAAGAAACACAAAAGAGATGAATAAAGAAAGAAAAAGACAACATAAAAGACAAAGACAAAGCAAATAAATGAATCCTGGAAAATGAAGGAAAAGTGCAGTTGTTCATCATGTGGAGCTGCCAAGATTTAACCAAATTACAATCTCGAGTTTCTTTTAATCCACTCATTTGTCACCATCACTCGGCCGAAGACGAGCGGCTCCTCATCCCTCACTCACCTCCTCTATGTCTGCGTTCCTCCGGGCCTTGTAGATGAACTCTCCGATGGCCACGAACACAGAGAGGACCAGACCGGCGGCCAGCACGATGAAGATGCCGCCGATGTTTTCCACGCCCAGAGCGTTGGCCTCCTTGTTGTCCTCCTCGGGGCAGCCGTTACCTCGCCACCACTTCTCCTTCATCATGTGCAGCTTCCCTTCCTCCTGCAGCTGAAGGATGGCGATGGTCACTTTGTCCCTGTATGGAGAACCTGGAGAGGAAGAAGGCAATTAGTGTAATGTCATGTGTAGACAAAGCAATTACAGGTTATCACTTGTCATTCATTCGTGATGAATGCCCTTAGATGCACTTCCTGTTTAATGTTTTATTGAAGCATGAGCATTTTCTCACTTTGATATTTCGGCCTTGGATGAGAATTGAAAGTATCTAAATGGACTGTGTGGTATTCAACCATTCCTGCACACATTCGTACAGAGCTTCTACACGCAGCATGTTTTCTATTTCACTATTCATACCCCGTCAGCTGCAGTTTGGGGCAAGGACACTTCGGAGCCGGGGATTGAACCGTTGACCTTCTGGTTAGTGGACAACCTTCTGAACCACCTGAGTCACCAGGTGTGACAGGAATCAAGAATCTACAAATATCTTCAGTATGTAAAATTTGTTGTTTATTATTTTGTAACATTAACCTCTGCACTATATTAAAGATCTGTGTCTTTTCCTGTGTAGATTGTAAAGTACAAGCAAGCAGAAACTATTGTGGGATTTGTGTTCATGGGCCATATAATCCATATGCTTGACATGACTTAATACAATATACAAGCCAGGATTCAGTTGTATCAGAACATGCATCATGTTCACCACAGACCAGGTGAGATGGGAAAGGTGAAGACGTTATTAAACCATTAAATGAAACCATTTTAAATAGCTTTGATGCAGAGCTTTCTGCCTTTCCGCCCTCCAGCTCTAAGCTCCTCAGATCTATAGAGTCTCTACGATCACACAACCTGCAACTTCCAGGATCACTTGCAGATCAGGTGAGAAAAGAGCTGAACACACAGGGACTACAGAGCTCCTGTGCTGTGGAAAACATCCTGTAAAATGTACCAAACACGCACAAAAAGTCACAACTGGTCCTAAGACACATACAGTCCCTGATAATATCATCACTGGACTCCTGCAGTCTCCCTCCGGCTAAATATAGTTATTTTTCCAGTTGTTTTAATGCCACATCACCCGACCTGGTTTGAACTATGCTCATGGACATGCAGGTGGACACCAGAGTGACACCAGGGTGGTCGGACACAGTCAGTAACAGATGCATCACAGGTGTCTGCCTCCTTCAGATCACGTTCCCTCCTCCTCTTGTAGCTCGTACCAGCAGGAAGAGGAGGCTCCACAGTCAAATGATGGGAGCTGAACCTGAAACTGGATTACCAACCCCACCGCCTCGTCTCTGCAGGGTCAGGACCCGCAGCTCTGCTTTCTGCAGAGGCTCTGGACATTGGCCGTGTGCAGAGCTGATGTTCTTCCATCCTGTGGTGGCGACATCATTATATTCAACACTGCAGAGTATTTTCTACAGCGGAAGCCAAAAGGGGGGAAGTCAACACCAGAATAACGAAGGAAGGTCTCGTTGCTGGTGTGAGTTGAAGTTGAGACTCAGGTGGAGGTTTGTCCAACTACACCCTTGTTTGCAATCCACAATTTTATGAGAGTCATTAGATCCTTTGCAGGAAGTTTCAAACTGTTCGGCTCATCGTCAAATCAAAAGTTCTGCCACTCAACTTCAACTTTTTAAAAATGTCACAATTTCCTTGTAGATAATTTTATTTATAATTGCACTTGTTTGGTTTATATATTTGCTGGTTTATATAAAAACTAGTGGACTGATTTCCACCAGACATGGTGAAGGGATGGGGCCTGGACCTGTGGAGAACCCATTCAATTTAAGTGAGGATGAAGATTGAGGGGGACTTTCACAATTTAGGCTTTAAAAAAAATGTTTTGCCTTCATTAAAGCATGACGGGGGAGAGAGATAGCAAAGGGCTGCAAGTCGGAATCGAACCCTGACCGCTGCAGAGAGGTTTGAAGCCTCCATATCTTAGGGAAGTTTCCTCCATTTTCATAAAGTTTTCAGGGAGTAATTTACTGATCTCCGTTTAAAAGATCAGATCCAAATAAAAATCTAAATCCAGTATGATTTTAATATCTTTATTTGGCATAGTCTTACATTGGTTTCATAGGACTATGTTTTAGGACGAATAAATCATTTGGATCATCAGACCACTACATTTTTCTTTTATACCTCTACTCAAAGAACAAGACAATCATATGCACAGTGTGCATATTCTCACAACCAGCAGTTAAGGAAGGAGATAAATAAACAAATTACAACATAAAAAAAGACTAAAAAACCTCTAGAGAGGAGAAGAGCAAACAAAAGGCAAGACTCAAGATGTTAAGTAGAGCTTCAGTGAACCTCCATGCAAACACGGTCCAGCAGGTTGACTCGCATCCAGCTCCAGTTCGTCAATCCCCCAAACTCGCCTGGAACCTCACATGAGCGTTAGCACCGAGCAGCTGGCAGGGCTTCTACATGAAGTGCATTTGCATGTCGAGGAAACACGATAGCGGCTCCGTACTCGACTTCGGAAGAAAGGAAATGCAGATTCCCAACAAATTGAAGTTGGTATCTACGGGACAAAAGCCGGTCCTTTGTATTTAAATTCGATTCTCATCACACAATTGTCACAAAGGGCCTTCGGTACATTGTAATATCCTCAGAAGTGCTTGTATGGATGTGATCCATGCAGTACACTTGTCTATGGCCTCTCCTGACTAACGGGTGCAGTCTACCACAGAGAACAAGCAATTAATGCTAGAAAGTTTACACAGTTATAAACAGTGTGTCTCAGAGTCATTGGACGACCCGTCTCCACATCCTCCTACTATCCAGAAATGAAAATTATACACTCATGGATCAAGTGTTTGTTGGAGAAGTGAAGAGTAAACCTCTTTCTCGTTCTTCTTACCGATAGGCGTTCCCACCCCGTAGCCCTTGGAGTCTATGAGGCCTCCGATCTGTGTGAGGTTGCAGTTTCTCTGGCTTATGTACTCGATGCTGGTGGACTCCATCAGCATGGCGTAGTCGGTGGTCAGGACGCGCGTGATGCCGTCCTTGTTGTTCTTCACCAACGCCGTGTTCTTCCTGCTGCTCATGAACGCCCACATCTTCTCGTAGGTGGAGATCTTGGATTTCTGCAAAAAAGGAGCCAAAGGGGGTTAAGCAGTGTTCTGCATGCGATGTGTGTTCATGGCTGCGTAAACAATGTACTACACTGTATTTTAAGATTCATGATTTTCAAGATTCAAGGATGTTTAGAGTCACACAGGTTACAAGGACGATCCTGTGAAAAACTTTTGCAGGGAAGCTCCAATAAAAAGAGAAAGTAGCTGGTGAGTTTGTGAGATAGATCGATGGATAGTAAGACAGTACGAATACCACTACTAAGTACTAATACTACAATACCTCATAAGTACAAATGAAAATGGAAAAACTGTGTCAGGTTGAATAACTTGTAAAATATTGTAAAGTCATAGTTTTCATCATGTTTGAAATTCTATCATAACCACATGCACAGTAAGTGCACAACTGGGAGTGTGTCTTGGTGTGTGTGTGTGTGTGTGTGTGTGTGTGTGTGTGTGTGTGTGTGCCTCCTTGCACAAAATGGGACAGCTGTGTTCTAAATCTCCTCCAGCTGATTCAATTTGTTCGAGCCATCAACACGGCCTGCTTCCTCCTATCCAGGCAGTCGTAATCACTGGCTGCAATCTGGGAGGATAAAGCCCCTCGTGGATCACATCCCGCTGAGCCACCAGGATGCAGTGAGAGCGGGCGGGGGGGGGGGGGGGGCCTGCCTGAGGACATCAGGGCACTGATACATTATATAATTCAAACTAACAAGTTAACACATGTTTATCTTCGGCACAGACACCCCAAAGGGCAAACAACGAGAGGCCCTGAGTGGCTTCGCCTCCACTTCCCTCCTGATGCATCAGCCTTTCAGCAAAGTTCATTTCTCTGCCTCGGTCTTTAGACTCTTGTGTGTTATTTCACTGGAGATACAGGATGCAAGAGACGCCGAGGGAACTAACATGACCCTGGTTTTTATGGAAATCACTGAGTCACATCTGGTACTTGTGCTGAGAAGCTGGAGACCTGTTTTGTGTTTGAATACAAAAACACAGCTTGACCCTGAGTGACGTCTTTTTTTCATTTGTAAGCTTAAGAAAACATCACAAGTTTTAATATTTACATATATTTAGACATGTTCATTTCAGAATGATGTGCTCCTCTACAAATTATTTCCTGGTCATGGGGGTTTCTCAGTATTCCTCAGTATTAGAAATGTTCTACTCCATAATATAAGTATAAGCATCAGTCCCAGAATAAAATCCACACCGCTCGGCTCTAGGAAGGAACATTCGGGGGCCTCCAGCGTTTTTACCTTGAAGAAGGTCATGGTGGATCCATCCCTCACTGCCCCATATTCAATCCTGGTCTGCTTGGCCAGGTCGTCTGCGGAGTCAATGGGAGCATCCATTCGTTCCACGGTAAGGAAGGCAGCCAAGTTGGCCGTGTAGGAGGAGATGATGATTAAGGTGAAGAACCACCAGATACCCCCGACTATACGAGTGGACAGAGCCTTAGGCATCAGCTCCGAGCCTGGAACAGCAGTGATAGAGGACAAAAGGTTAAAGAAGAGCTTAAAATGTAAAGGTTTGAGGGAGAGATTAAGGATTAAGGTTGGATGGGGAAGAACAATGTTGATATTATCATGCACAATGGCTGCGTATGTGTAGATCCTCTTTAAGTAAAACGTCAATATTCTTCCATATCCAGTACACTGGTTAAAATACAGTTGGATTTTCACCTCCGCATAAAAAATGAAACTGTGCAACTCTTCATATGATTACTTTCTTCCTCTGCACAACATGTTCAGAATAAAGAATTGAACAAAAAAGCAAATTGAACAGAACAAAATTGGAAAAGTAAAGAAACAAAGATAACAAACAAAAGAAATTTAAATTTAAAGCAATTGAGTGAATGTTGAAAAGGTTGTAATGAAACATAAAAGTGAAACATTATAATAAGTAACATGATTTATGTTTTTCTTCTCTGTGCAGAGAAAGTGGAAATTAAAAAAGATTAATGTAAGTGAAGAATGAAGTTGCCACTTTTAATGTGCCAGGTTTTGTGCCTATTTTTATAGTTTGTGAAAATGATTAATTACACTTCAGATTCTCAGGAGTTTAACAGGCATTTAATGTATCTAAGGATGCAGTTCCACAGAAAGCTCAAATACATGCGGAATATGAAATACAACATAGTTGGAACCTGGTTTACGGATCAGAAATCAAAATGAAGAAAACGCAGAGGCTCCTGCTTCATCAATAAAAGCTTCACTCTCTCGTCTCGTCATTCATCAAAACCGATGCGTTTCTGAAGAGCTGACAAACTTGACAAATGTGGCCTGCCTTCAGCAAAATCACAACATTTCATCAGCGCCGCCATTTCCGTTGTGCACTGGTGTTGTCGGTCAGTTTATCAAACTGATCCTGCCCAAATCTCCTGCCTGGAGGGAGGTCAAGTCCACGTGAACCGCGACACGACTCCGCTCGCAGCGTTCGGTCGCAGCTCGAGGGGACTGAATCCAGGCTAAACGCAGAGGGCAGAATACAGGAGGCCAATATTGGTGTTTTGAAATAAAAAGCTTAGAGAAGAGTTTACAAAGTCAGGACAGTTTTTACTGCTGTATCAATAGACAGCTCTATGGGAACACTTTAAACTTGCAATAACAGATTTTTCTTTCTGACCTCATGACCAGCAGGAGTCTCCTTGGGAGAAATAAAACAGAAAATGCTCCCGGCGTCATTCTAGAGTGGATGGACAAACTAATTTAAATTGCTTTAGCAACCCTGTTCAAGTACAAGTAGTCATTTCAATCCATTGTTAATTTTAAAATATTGATTATTTTGTTACTTCAAGGGGTTAATGCAAGTAAAGCTACCACAGGGGAGGATGATTACATTTGTCAACACCAGGCATTCTATTGGTTGGGGAAATTAAACAGACTTTTTAGACAAACCAAATCCAATTGCAGGAGAAAAACAGAGCGCAAGGAGAAGAGCTAGAGCGTAGGAGATCTGTCCGAGCAACAGAACATCTGAGTGCAACCGTATTCTGAGCACAAGCAAAGCTGAGTAAAAAAGCAGAACAAAATCTGAGCGTGAAATCAATAAATCCTGCTCTAGAACTGAAACGCCAAGCTCTAGAATAAAGAAAAACACAATACCTTGCCGCATGAGCGCTCCGACGCCAAACCAGAAACTGTTGAGCAAAGTGAAATTGTTCTGTATCAGAGTGGAGGACGGGTTGCACGGATGTGGGTTGTACCACTCATATGGGGTAAACCTGCAGGACAACAAAAGAAGAGAGAGAAATACTTCAAGACTGACACAGCCTCATCTCATCATCACAGGTACCAGTCCGTCCTCTCACCTGGCGATGACGAAGAGCACACAGCTGACTCCCGTGCAGGCCAGCAGCACGTACATCCAGATGTCCGGAGACAGCGGATTGAGGAAGGAGAACACGCCCGGGTTGGTGCCGTTAGGTTTGCGGTACAGGATGCTGATGCCCAAGGTCATGAAGGGCTTGGAGAAGTCGATGGACTTCTCTCTGACGTAGGTGATGGTCAGAGGGGCCACGGCGAGGTCCGCAACCTGGGAACCCCAGAGACACAGTCCAAGTATTTGTTCTGTTTCTAACAATCTAACAACCATCAATATCCCAACAACAAATATTAAACCTTGTTAAAAGATGTTCTTCTCTAATTAACGGAGGAAAAGTTGAGATTTTTAATTTCCAGGATGACTAAATAAATAAATATAAATAAGAGCAAAGCAGAGAACATTAAATCAGTCATAGTGAAAGAATTGCAGTGTTTTCATTCATTATCTATAACCAATAGACTAGTTTATAGCCTGAGGCTGCAACAGGTGCAAACGACCATTGATTAAACTGTCGCTCCTGATTCTACTGCTCTGTAAAGACATTGCTCTCAAGCTGAATCTGTTACCACCTGCAAACTCAATAACAGACAAGTTTTCTCTCGATTATGTGTCAGTTCAGTGAAATCACAGTTTGTCTTCATTTTTCCAGAGCGATGTCTCATGGGAATAGATGTTTTTTTCTAATCTGTATTCGAGAGCGTGGTCTTTCAGTTTTAAGAGCAGTGTGAGCGCGAGGAGAAGGGGGAGATCTCTCCGAGCAACAAAATATCCGAGTGTGAGCGCACAGTTTGAGCAGATTTAAGCACAAGCAGGGATATCTGAGTGCGCACGACGTGTTTGGAAGGAATTCAATCAATTAGTCTTGCTCTAGAACTTAAAGACCATTTCCTTGAGTAAAGATTAGAATAAAATAAGTAATAAAAGGTACTTTTTAATGGACTGTCGCAGTTGCCCCACAAGACAATCTACTGGACTGATTTCAATAGTATTCGTAAGAACTATTAATTTATTACAATCATAAACATATGGTCCAGTTTGAAAAATACTGGAATTCCCCTTTAAGTACTTACATATAGTAACTTTGACTCTATCTCATTTCAGATGAAGATATCAGACATTTAATTTTTAGCTGTGAACTCACGTGGTCGATGAGCTCTCGGACCATCCCGTTCCACTCTCCCTTGTCATTCTGGGCGCCGTATTTCCCATCAGCCACCAGTCTGACCTCGTACGTGAAACCCAGGATGTTGGAGAGCTCTTTGAGCAGGTCCAGACAGTAGCCCTCGAAACGATCGTTGCCAACGAGCTCCTTGTCCGACTTTTTATACATCACATATGGATTTTCCTGCACAGCAAAGAACACACTGTACTTAAATCCATATGAAACACATGTTAGAGACAGAGGATTGTTACAAGGTGTCTCTAAACATCAGTTAGAAGCAGGTGAATTGCGAGAATTAAGCTTGAAATATGTTATTTTGTAATCCTTTTCCACAGCTCAACACCACTTATTGTTTCCCTCTCTTCTCTAAGTGCGTCTTCCTCTTATGTCCTTCTATCTGCACTCTACCCATCCCCATATGTCCTCCTCCTCCTCCTCTCCGTGCTGTCCTCTGTGTAACCTCCCTCCCTCCCTCCTCCTCCTCCTCACCAGAATCGTGGTGACGATGAGGGTCCTGTTGGCCAGAGAGTCGGTCACGTTGTTATTCTTGTCTCTGCTGGACTTCTCCGTCAGGTTCATCCCCTTGTACGAGTTCCACACAGCGATCTGGAGAGAACAGCGAGCAGGGCCTCAGATGTATTGAAGCTCATTTCCTGCTTTGATCAGGACCACAGGAGGTTACGTTTGACACCAGCTACTGGAGTCACCATGGAGGACTTTGATTAAAGCCATGTTTGTATCATCTCTAGCACTTGCTGCTGTTAAAGGGAAGAAGCTGATTGAATATTCAAATTATTTTTCATACCAGAGACTAGAAGTCTTCATGGGAAACTGGAAACTGCTCCAATACTCTTTTCACATTAATCGTATTTTCTGATTCGTCGAACAGAAAAATGAAAAACAAGTGTAAAGGTTAAAAAAGACCTGACTCCTCCTGGCTCCTTTTCAACCTTCTGCTCCGTTCACTGTTCATTTCCCCTTCACTCGGCTTTGCTCTGATGATTCTGGGCACAGCGCCGAAAACGTAATTTTATGTAGAGTCAATATAAAGAGTTTAAACAATAAAAGTGTGTGTGTGTGTGTGTGTGTGGGGGGGGGGGAAACGTTTCTTTCTGATTAACTATTACTTTGGATTGGCTTCTGGTGGCCTCTATATTTGATTATATTTTAACCGGATCAATTCACAATTTTTAATCCGTCTGTAATTTAGTTAATTTAATTAAATGCCAAACTTATTGTAATGAGGGTTTTCTGATTTGTCTCTTATGTGATAATAAATCAATCAAATGACCAAATTAGGTTTAGTTGCACATAATCTCAATAAACAGATTCCTACTGTGAATGAATGTGAATGTTTCTAGTTTGACCAATCACAGGACAGTCTGTGTGGAGAAGAGCAGAGGTTGAACAGCGTCGGTTGCTTTTAAATTTATCCGCATTCATATGTGGATGGTTGTTAATCAGGCAAAATGTCGCAAGTTGTGAAAAAATGTGGTCGTAGACTCCATCCTCGAGTTTCATGTTGCCAGTGGGACTTTGCCGCCAACGGAAGACGGACACTCGGCCCCCTTACGACACCGTGAACCCCAAAAGGCAAATTCCTCGTCAGACGTTGATGTTTAATTGAAGAAATTGAGACAATAATGTACAGAATAATTCAGCAGCTCTACTCCAGTACGATGATGAGTAGTTAGAAATCACACCAGCAGGGACAGTTTGAGGGAGGAAGAGCGGGATCAGGGGTAAACAGAAGACAACATTGGCGTTTGACCTCCGCGCAGCCACAGTAAGAGCGACGGAGAGTGTCCGGTTCAATCGGACGAGCCGGTGTAATCCGGACAGTTAGCAGATTAGGGCAGGGCGTCTGGCAGCTGGATTTTTGACCCTTTCAAATCTCCTCACTGGTTAAAAGCCGAGCAAACGTCAAGTGGGCTCACGACACTGATGCGATAGAGTTAAGGGCATTAAACGATCAGGGTTCATCGTTAGCAGAGCTGAAGCGACACAAACGAGCGAGAGCAGATTTCCTACTTCTGCTGCTCAGTCTGTGAACATGAGGTAATGAGCGTGTATTTTTAGTCAGAAGCAGCAGCGTGCACGTCAGGGGAAGAGGGGCCGAGCGAATCGGTTCCTCTTATTAAACGAAGCTGAGGTGCAATCTTTATTTTTCATAGTTTATTTTTACCAGGAAAGAGCCGTGTGGGATTACCTATCGGAGGAGATAACATGCTTTTCACTCCTCATTATCTTCCCCTGTTCGCCCGGTCACACGAAAACGCTCTCACTTATAAACTCGCTAAAAGCACAATATATCTCCTCTGTGGCACTTTTGCGAGGGGTCCCCTCTTTGCAGGAGTCCATAAATCTGTCTTATCTCTGGACACAGCAGATGAGCAACACAGCGAATGTGGCTAGACTTAATTAATTGTATTGTCCTCAATCTCAAAGATAAATGGACAAAGTGAGAACAATATTTTTCGGAGGAGTGGTTCCAGCCTCTGTAGCTTCACGTAATCGAGCTCATGTTGTAGAACCGTTACTATTTTGGGAAATATCCTCCTCTGTGTGAAATATCACCTGCACGATTATACAGTCGGAAGTTTAAGTTATAAAACTGGCCGAGCCAATGAAATCAAGGCTAAAATACAACCCAGGACGACGGCACAGCATCCAGTCATCATCTTCTAAATCCCTCAGTCATGGTTTTGCTGTGCAATCCCCGCAAATTTATCGTGCGCACCAGCGAAGCTCCCGACAACAAAGTGTGCTATAAAAACTGACAGCGATTCTCTCTCTCATGCGCTGGGAGTTTATTGTTATCTGTGAATCCTAAAGCGCTTCTCCATCCAGAACCAAATCAGCCTGGAAGAGCGTTACCGCCGAGCAGCAGACACAGTGAGCCGGGGCCAAGAGAGCTGAGAGGGGAAGGGGAAAAAACGTATTTCTGGAAAGTCAACAACTTTAAGAGAAAATAATTTATTTCCCCGGAGACGTTCACTTTGTTTAGTCCCATCGTGCTCTTCAGAGAGTATTTAACACTCCAGTGCCCAAGAACTAACACGAGTGCTACGGACTGATAATTCTTTATTTTTTTTTTACTGATGTGGTTTTTCCTCTGAGGCGACGGTTTCCAGGGCTAAAAGCACTGAATGGAATTAAAATTACAGTATAAATCACTGCTTCTGCACCTTGACAGCTGCCGTCTGCCTTCACATCTCGCCTGTCTGACGAAGGAGAAGAGGAAGTGTCGGTCTGACGGGAGGAATGAAGTCAACACACTCTTCAACGCTATTATTCATCATTAATTGTCAAGGTGATAAACAAAGCGAAAACAAACTATTTGGCATTTAAGTGTTTAAATTAAATGAAGACAAGAACAGAGCTATTGTTTGACTTTGCCGTTACACTTTGATAAAGGAATAACA
Organism: Verasper variegatus; assembly: GCA_026259375.1. Taxonomy (NCBI): domain Eukaryota; kingdom Metazoa; phylum Chordata; class Actinopteri; order Pleuronectiformes; family Pleuronectidae; genus Verasper; species Verasper variegatus. Next base: position 4,469,021 of record CM048051.1, read on the forward strand.
ATTTAATTTATTGGAATTGACTTAACGAGTGCACTGCTTGTGCTTTAAGCGTTTTAAACCTGCCTGTGTTTGGCTTGTGTTGATGCTGGTTGCAGCTTTTCTTTCTGAAGATATATAAAAGTGACTGGCAGCATATAGGGAGCAACAAGTAAAGACCGACTGCAGGACTCGGTCCACAGAACCCTGAAGCTGCTCCACTGCAGCTGCTCAAAGAGCTGTTCACCTGTTTATTCAATTATCATATTTAAAATGTATTAATATCGACAAATCACGTGTCTAAATTGCACCAAATTCGACACTGCGCTGCCTTAGACCCTGAACAATAGACTTGCCAAGTGAGACGCCGATAACATCAACAGTTCTCCAGATATGAAAGCCTCAAACAGACAGAGTTTTTCCAGAGTTAATGGAGAAATGCATATATTTAACAGCTAAATTGGAGCAAGCACTGAACTTGTGCGTCAGTCAAAGGCAAACAAAGCCAATCTGCTCCTCTCACGACAAATCTCGATTCCTTGAAGCTGTCGTCTCCTCTGCAAACTGGATCCCTCTCGGCTGCAATTAAAACACTGCCGGCCTCTGTCATTTCCACGGAGGCAGTAAGAGTGAAGCACATTAAAAGGAAGTGGACTGACACGTCTGTGCAGAAGCGAAGGATCTGCAGGATCATTTGTTTCCTTCGTATTACTCACAGCCACCTGCTGCAGAAGCAAGACATTAAGTGAAGCTGCAGGATTTGCAAACGGAGGAATCGCTGTGTCTATACTTAAACCAAGAGATTTCAGAGTTTCCTTTTCAACTGCTGCTAAAGTTTTTGAGGAGTTGTCAGAGCCGTGGCTGCACTCAAACACGGGGAAAAACTGGAAAAATGTCAAGTACAGAACGTTGCAGGGCTGTACACAAAATCAGTGGAGAGAAACAAGGTTGACAAGCCAAGGAGCGGGGAGGAGCATGAGGCATACAGAGTGAGAGCAGGGGGGGGGGAGGACGAGGAGGAAAGAGCAAACACCCGGACCAGACGAGGCACTGGCACAAACCTTGATCCACCTCTTTGTGAGGCGGCTTCCGCCGTCCATGATACCCTTTAGACAAAAGTGAGGAGGGCGGCGTGAAGCACAGACAGCGTGGAGAGAAATAATCAGTTGTTGCAGCGTTATTAATATTCATGAATGAAATCAAAACCAGTTAATGTGTGGATGGACAATGGGAAACAAAATCTACATAGTAACACACACACACACACACACACACACACACACAAGCCTTAATGGAAGCAGCATGAGAGTGGTGTAATTGACTATGCGAGGCCTCTGCTCACCCTGGCAGTGCCGTCCTCTTTGAGGCTGATGATGTCCAAATCAAAGTCTCTCCTCAGGCCATCTGTCTTATTAAGAACAATGTGCCCTGTCAGTCCGTCCCACTGTGCCTGCAGAGAGGAGAGGCAGAGGAAGAGAGGAGTCTCAGATGCCGTGTGAGTTACTGGTGTGTTCGCGGAGCCTCAGTGGAGCTTTGGGAACAGAGAGAGGTGTGGGTGATGAAGGCAGAGAGGAGAAGCCAGAGGGCTGTGAGAGCCACAGGATCACGTCAGGTTAAGACTGGAGGATGTGGTGAAATCAATCAGCCAATCAGCTGACGTTGGGCGAGCAGCGTGCACAGGTCCTACATACAGAAGTTCTCACATTCAAACCTACAGACAATTTAGATTTAATCTATCAACCTATGTCTTACAGGAGAATCCCAGGATTCAAACCGGGAACCTTCTTTCTGTGAAGCAACACTGCACCACTGTATCATTCCCTTCAGGATAAATACCTTCACTTTATATCCTGCACAAAGTGACAAAGATTTTTCAATTATTATCCTCATTTCATGTTATAAATATATAAATTTTGCTTATTCTATGAAGCATATTTTCATTATTTTTGGTTTATTTCCTATAACTTGCACAAATGAGAATAAAAAGTTGATTCTTCTATTGCTAATTCCTGAGATGGAGCAGGGGAGACATCCCTGTGCAGACACGAGCGGTGCTACGCTGCGCTAAGTACGAACTCACATTCATGCACTGCTGCAGACCGGCTTCCTCCTTGAACCTCTTGAACCTGAAAAAGTGTTAAAATGCTTGTGGCTGTTACAAAGTCGCGGACATGGCTCGAGGAGAAGAAAGTTTTATTTTCACATGTTGAGAAAAATTACTTTTCTCAGGCTCTGCTTATCCTGGACAGCAGAGTTTGTGATGAGAGGAAACTCGTGAGGAAATTGAAGAAAGTGAAGAAACGCTTCATGTTGTGAAGACATGATGAAAATATGTTTTTGCAACATTTTTAGAATTTAAAATCCTGTTTCCACTCATGAAAGGATAAACACTGAATAACAAGAGATCAAAAAAATCTAATTCAGCTCATTTTTCTCACAGAAACGCAAAATATATTTAACTGCAGTCACCAGAAGAAAGAGAGAATGCACAGGTTAAAGTGCCCAATATTTAATTTGGCTTGTTAAATGAAAGCTTCGCCCTTTATTTTCCTCTCTCTCTCTCTCTCTCTCTCTCTCTCTCTCTCTCTCTCTCTCTCATCAGAATTGGGTTTTAATTGAGTGCTGTGTGAGATATTTTAATGCTTCTTGCAATCAAAAGGCCTCTTATCTGGTGATGAATAGCACAGGAGGACAGATGCATCAAAGGATGCGCAGCGCCAAACAAAAATGAAAAAAGCTGGAGGAGCAAAGCGAGAGAGGGAGGGAGAGGCAAAGCAAAAGAGAGAGAGAGAGAGAGAGAGAGAGAGAGAGAGAGAGAGAGAGAGAGAGAGAGAGAGACGGAGGGCAGAGTGGCGGTTGGGGAGATGAGGGGGGGGGATGAGGGGATTGAATGATAATGCTCCGTCTCCATGGCAGGCAACGGTCGTCCGCGGGATTTAAGACTTAAGAGATCAAAACACTCGTGCATCAAAGGCCTCATTTCTGTCTGTAGGCATCCAGTCTGACAGCGGAGGCAGGCCACAAGCTTCCAGCTCATAACTACATAAATACCATATATTTTCCTGTTGTGTACTTTCAGAGGGGGACCCACAAAGTAACAAATCACGAGAAACGATCTGACAGTTGTTCGCAGGCGAAGCGCTGAGCGGGGAAATGCTTGTGAAGCCCCTTTTCAAAAGCAACGGCATCAGAAAAACATGGCGGCGAAGTTAACGCCGCGGACGTAACGTGGTTTGTGGATCCCCTCTGTGATTCCACCCACACTGACCTCTTTGAAGAGGTTCATGAAGCGCGGCCCGAAGCGCCAGGGCTTGTGGCGGTGACACTGCAGGGAGCTGACGGTCATCTGAGTGGCTCGCTGGGACGCGACGGCGACCATGAACACGGCGTCGTACATCAAGGCCGCGTCTGTCTGCGGAGGGGGAGGAAGACGTTGTTAGGGTTTCTTCAATCAAAAGCGCTCAAGGCATCTCATAGAAAAGAAATATTAATAGAGTAATTCATAGAGGAGTAAACAATGGAAATTATCGTTGTGTGAACCTGTGTCTGCACATTGTTGTCTTTTGTTTATGTGTGTCAGCAATCCCCCAATTCCAGCTCTGTTTCATCTTCACCGCAGAGCTCTGAATCACACCCGCCCACTGACGGGACTGACTTCTACCCTCCTCATCAGTCTCTTTCTTTTCCTCCTGCTCATCATGAAGTTCCTCTGGATACCCTTCATCGACCTCTTTGTCTTCCTCTCGCTCCTCCTCTTCCACCTCCCTGATTTTCAGGTTCTGCCCGAGCAGGAGCGCAGGTTTTTCATGCATCTCTCGGAAGCAGAAGGCCACGTAGGAGGAAGGTGAGTTTTCCAGAGGAAACTCTTCGTCATCTTCACTGTACTTGTTTTTTCTTTAAGATCTCATCATTATTTATTATCAAATCCTCTCCAAAAGTTAACGAGTCTCCCTTCGCCCATAACACACCCTTCCACAAAGTTCCAATAAAATAGGTTCAGTAGTTTTTATGTAATCCTGCTGACAATCAGACAAACGGCAATAAAAACCTAAGCTCCTCCCAGGTGGTAACATCAAGACACTTACAGTCATGACTCCGTCCATCAGGCCGATCTCTTGCTTGGGACCCTGCAGTCTCTCCATGGCCCACTTGTCCATGGTGGACGCCACCCATGGGTCGTCTATGTTCAGCAGTCTGAACCCTGTCATGTTGACGCCGCTGTAGCGATACGGCTCCAGGTCGAGTGCGAACAGATCCTGCAAAGAGAGAGGAGATGGATGTGAGGAGCAGGTGGTGAAGGTAGAGCAGTGTGTGTTTCTGTATATATATATATATTTATATTTATAAAGAGATAAAAAACAGTCTGTCACATTCTCAGCCTTTTTACTGTTGATGAATCACGTCAACATTTGTAACTATGAATTTATGAACCCCGTTAGAGGCCAGACGACGAGCTCGGTTTTACTGTTACGCGCAAACACTACGTCTCTTATCTCCCGTGAAACAACAGTCGCACATTTTTCCTGACTCACCAAAGTTGTGAAGAAGAAGTGGTAGTACTCCGTCATCATCCCCATTGATGAAAGCTGCAAAAATGGAAAGAGGAAATGAAGCGTTTAAGGAAAATGTCCGGCCCACATTGTGGAGTTTCTCTGCAGTGTCATTTCTCTTTTGCATTATTTTACATTATGTTGAGTGAAGGGAGCCACTTCGCACTAATAAGTAAAAGCACTAAAAGTATTGATGAATTTCACTTAGCAGCTGAATAAATAAAAAGCTTCATTTAAGTTTAATCCTTTCTAATTGTCTCTTTTTACAATGACAAAAAAACAAGAAACGATATAAAGAAGAACCAAACTATAATTTAACAAATAACAGACAGTATTAGGACAGAAACTCAAATTTCAAATGTCTGTTAATGTCATAAATCAGCCGCTGAAGGAGAATGAGTTGAGCACCATTTAAAATCCTGACAGTTATAAGAGGAAGTGCTATTTCATCCTGAAGAGGCTATTCAACAACTTCTCTTTATCATGTCCTTTAATGGCTCCTATTTAAATCACAATGAAAGCCTTAGTAAACAAGGTAATAGGCTCCATAAGATTTACTGCGACATAAAAAGACTTTGTGTTGTCGTCCCCGAAGACGCATAAACGTGTTGTAAAATCCATGGAACTAAACAGACGAAGAAAGTTGCCGAGATAAATCTTCGTGCAAACCTGCTTGAGGAGCTCCGCAGCCATTCGATAGGAGCAGTCGAAGAGGATGAAGAACTCCTTGTCTTTCTTCAGCTCCTTGAGCAGCGGCCGGGCGTCCTGGTTGCCCGGCGTGAGCTGCCGGATCTTGATCTTCAGGTTGAGCTTCGCAGGAGCTTTGATCAACTCCTGCATCCGCATCAGACCTGGAAGAGAAGCACAGACCTCTGACTTATCTCCTCTAACGCGTTGGTTCAACAAGGTGAGAGGCAGAGACAGGAGAAGAGCTCCAGACATGGAGACTCTAAATTGGCCGTTTTCAGAACCGACCGCTGGAGAATGTCGGACATTTGTGTTCGCACGGATGGATGGATGGATGGATAAATGGATGGATGGATGGCAAAGGTTCAATGTCTTGCTCAAGGACAATTCAGCGCGTGCTTGAATGACTCTTATCTTCTGGCATCTTCTTCTTTGTGTTTTAATCTCCTCAAAGACAAACAAACACCTTTATTGTGCAGCCCATGCACATAACACTCTGTACCTCTGTGTCTGTCTGTACAGTGTGTATATTGTGCAGGTGTGTGCCTTCGGTGACATTTAAAAAGAGTACATTTCTGATCAAAAATAAAAAAAAAGCATGAAAAGGAAGAAATCCATAAACTATGACATTTGAGCAGCAGCAGTTCCACACTCCTCCAGGTCGTGGGCAGGGACTCTCTGTGGGACGCTGCAGGATGTGGAGGGCGTCAGGGTTGTGGTTTGGATCTCAGTGGTTTCGAGTCCGAGGGCAGGAACACTGGCAGCTGATTGATATGAGGGGCCGGTGCCCTGCAGCAGATTGGGTTCAGCAGCCAGCGTGAGGAGGAGGAGGAGGAGGAGGATGGTGACGAACAGCAGGATTGTGCATCTTGTGAGTAATTAGAACCGCGACATATGAATATATTTAGGAAAACACAAAGGCTGCATGTTTGACTTCTTCTCCCCGTCGTTTCTTCACTTCAAATGGCATGCAGTGTTATTGTTGATATCCAGTCATGCACTGGGGAATAAAATCAATACCAACATATACAGATGATGATAAAACGAGGGGCCCGATACCTGTGCTGTCCTCGTAGACCACCGTCAGCTTCCTCCACTTGAAGAACGTGACCACGTCCAGGATGGCCCTGGCGATGGCGGTGTACTCGGGGTACAGGTTGATGAAGAACGTGTCTTTGTTGTCCACTGACGGGTGTTTCCAGCGGGTCTGGATGTGCGGGACCTCCAGGGCGTTGCAGATGGACTGGACGGCGCTGACCGAGGAGCTGTGGGAGGGGCCGAACACCGCCACCACCCCGAGAGCCAGCTGGTCACACACTGGTGGAGGAGAACGAGTCAGAAGTTCAATGATCACAAGGCTGTGGGAATTAAATACGTTGATCTGATACTTTCAAAACCAAACTACATGACAAACCATATTCATCTCCACCTCCTCACTTGAGGTTTCCTTTTTACCACTGGTTAAATATAAAGAAGTACAATTTAAGTACTGCACTTAAGTACAAATTTGAAGGTTCCAGTACTTCACTTGAGCATTAACAAAATCCTTTCAGGCAATATTTGAAGTTTTAAGTGTTTTATTTTCTTATAACACCTTTAGATTGTTTATTAAATTATAAACTTAATAAAAACATAAATTAATACATCTGTTAGAGAGATGAAATTGATCCCTACTTTCTTATTGATTTGCACCTGTGAGGATATTAATAGTTTATTAATTCACAGTACTAATCTACACACTGCCTCCACCCACTAGAGGAGTCATACACCTGCTACATTATAATGTGTTATAAAGGATTTATTTGGTGGTAAATGTCTTTTATTAGGTACCTCTCCGCGAAGCCTCGAACCCATCGAAGATGTTGATCCTCTGGATGTCGTAGGTGAGCGTGGTGTTGGGCATCAGCGTCTTGTTACGGTTTATGTTGTTCACGGCGAACTTGAACGCCAGCTCGTCCATGCTGACCAACTCACTCTCCCGGGTCTCAAAAATTCCACCTGCACGTGGAGAAACACAGAGCTGGACTCAGACGGGGATTTAATATTAACCGCCACTACCCACTCTGCGGCAGCGTCGGTGATAACAGATCTTGAATTGATGGAAACTGTGCTTCTGTGTGGGCTGGAAAGATTCTGCCTCCTTTGATAAAAACCATGTCTCGCAAAACCCGTCATAAAAACATTGAAAAACAACACTTGCTCTATCTCCACTGGTCACTAATGACAAGTCATTTTACTGTTAGTGCTTCCACCTCATTGTGCAGTAATATGCATGTACACACAAACTCGGAAGTGATAAACCCGAGTACCCTCCCTCTCAATTAGAGCTCTTCACACCGAGGCACATTAAAGCAAAGTGAAAACATGAAGTGTATTATCAGGCAGGTTTTAAAAGCACCGTGGATAAAACAGCCTCTGAGAGCAGCCGAATGAATAATAAGAGAAATGGAAAATGGTTTAATTTTTGAAATATGTAATCACGTCTCCCAGTTCTTGGACTTTGAATCAACAAATGGTTGTTGGACCGGGACAAATTCAAAACAAGGCACGCACACACGCTTCTAATCAATCCCGGTACATATGTCCTCTGCATAGAACAACCTGCACTAATGAATTTGCTTTTATTTTATCAAAAACAGGAAAAAAACTAACGAAGGACCAAAACATTACGACTCTGCTGAACCGCTGAGATTCACAGAGTTCATGCTGTGGATGCTCCTTCATTAATATTACATTTTCCTTTTGGGATTTATAAAAAAAATAATTCCCATTCGGTGGTATTTGCTATTTATTTATTGCACATCATGAAGTCATCGTTAATAAATTCTTGTATATTCTCAATATTTCTAAACCATCACGTCTGCAGTCTTAAATCTTCAAAACACCGACTGTGATTAAAGATGGAAAAACACGTCTCAAGCTAAAGTGAAATGAAACTCAGTCGATCAACAGTCCCCTGAACTGCACCACACTGCGCACAATCATAAACATCAGTCCCCTAAATACCCCTGATTCTTTTCATCAAGATTCATGAATTGGCGACAAAAGCTTTTGTCGCCAGTCGGTTTTATTCATCAAGTCTGAAATAGGAAGTTACTGACACGTTAATAGATGGACATTGATCGTCTGCAGCTCTTTTGTAGAAGGTCGATGATCAAGCAGGATAAACAGTCACATTGATTTTTCATTAATAAATAATAAAGGCTTATAGATAAAACTTGTAACCTCGTATTAGAAAGTACTACCACAATATACAGTATACCTAATGTACCTGAACACCATTCAGAGAAGCCGTGGACGAAGAGGAGTCACAGAGACAGTTTGGCTCCAGATCGGTCGACAGTAAAGCAGATAAGGTCAACGACATACTTCTAGATTTATTCTATAAAACAGCCGAACCATCTGCACAAGATAAAATTACACCAAATGTTCTGTGCAGCCCGACTTTACGAGCGTCATTTTCACACAGTTCCTTTTTTTACGCAAGCCAAATCTCCCCGTCGTAAACAAAGACATAAATATGTTATGTCCCCGATAAAAGGTAATATTTGTAGTTTCAGTGTCTCCAGCTTCAATATGCGGAGCAGGAGAGTTCATGTGGAATTCCCACAGAAACATGTGAAATGAAGATGACCATTAGGAGCTGGAAGATGAACAATCACCAGTTTTCTCTGAAGCATGTGGTAAAAAAAACTTTGTGCATGAAAGTAAAAGTGAAAACCACTGACTCAAAGGAAGCTCCTCTAAAACTGCTCCTACGTTTACAATATGGACACACACACACACACACGCACGCACACACACACACACACACACTCGACTGTCAGCAGGACTTTGAAGAAACGAGGCTGAAAACTTCACATCAACATCCTGTCGTCGAGGTGCAGAAGACGTGAAGTGTGGACTTAGAGGCGAGATGAATTTAAAGCCACTGAACTGCTCTTGTGTGAAAGTGCCATGAAATAATAAAAAAAAAGCTTCCAGGAGGTTCAGAACATACTTGAGACGCAAGAATCAAGTCACAAGGTTGGTTTCTCCTCTGATATCGCAATTCCAAAATCCTTCATGTGTTCTTTGAATGTTTGCACCAAATTTGAAGAAATAACAAATATCGTGTAGATTAAATAAATGTTTTATAAGATCTTGACCTCAAAATAATGTCACGATTATTTCAAACTTTTACCTCGATTGCGATTAATGAACGCAATGACGTCATTTAGTCAGATCAGTCCTCAGACAAACGTTTTATCAAATTTAAAAGAAATTCCCTCAAGACATTCTTAGATATTCATGTTCATGAGAGTGGGACAACGACGCTGGAGACGATGCAGAAAGAAAGCTTCACAGAATCTGTAGAAAATATCTTAAAGACGCTGCTATAGAAAAGAAGTTGCTATATGACAACACCTTTCTAACATACATTGCATCGTCTTATTATAACTTTCAACCTCCACGACTTCTGTATGCTGACTTCATCTTTCTATAAACATAATGAAGTAACTGAAGACAATGAGGGGACATTAATGTCTCTGGGAGAAGTCATTTGATCCACTTGCGTCATTAATCAATAGCTCCGACTTTCTACTGCGCTGGTTTTTACACACCCGGCTGCTGCAGCGTTACCGTCAGCTACTTCAGGGTTCTGCAATTTAATTGGTGCTCTGAATTAAATCCCGTTCCGCAAACAGGCAGTGATAAAAAGTCCAGGGTAGTTGTTGGAGGCATTATTGGAATTGAATTATTGGGTCATCACAAGAGGCGGATAATGAACTCAACTTGATTAATCGTCGCCCGCATATAAGAAGACAGTATAATATGAGAGGCAGAGGCAGAACGGGCTTTTATGGACTCTAACAGCTGCTGGTCAAGTGCTGTGCACGAGATGAGCAGAACGCAGGTTAATTAACACGTGTGCACGTCTTTGAACACAAGCTTGATGACAAACCCGATACAGTGTCTGAGCTGGGCATCATAATCACGTCACTCCCACAAAATCACATCTCTGGGTTTTTTCTGTGCGTGTTTAAGGAATATTCATTTGTACACAAGCACTCAGAAGATGTCCGGGTCGTAAATAAAATCCCTGCTAATGAAACAGCAGCATATTAGCAATTATAATCAAAAACCCATTATGCTATTAACAGGAAAAAGATTTTCTTCTGCAGTTGCTGTAATTACCGAGCACCCATCTGTAAATGGGAGGAAAACTGTGAAAGTAAAATGTGAATACGTTCAGGATGAGCTTCTGTCTGCTGCGGTTAGTGGATGGGACGTGGGCCAAACTAAAAAGCACATGGAAAAAAAAATGGGATGATTTGGCTTCAACGGAAAGAAGCGGAGACCTGTTCTCCATCTTTATTTACAGTATGGTGCAAATATGGAATAAAAGGTATTAAGTGCATATGCAGAACATGATGATTTCACAGTGGAGTTGACTTTTGGACTTTTAGATTTATAATATCATCTCTTTTTATATTCTTCAATATCTATTTTTATATTCTACTGAACATTTGTGTGATTTTTTGGGTCATAATTAGTGAATTAATCCTCGGGTTTTGTGACGTCCAGTGGGAAAGTGTTTTAACAACTGTAGAGGTACAAGTGTGTGTGTGTGTGTGTGTGTGTGTGTGTGTGTGTTCAGGGAGAGTCTTACATCATTCATCCCTCACTTTACTATGTAATTAGTCATGTTTTAGCCCCTCTCACCGAGCAGCTTGAACTCTGCTGTGCGTTGTGGCTCCCGACATCATAAAAGTGACATTTCTTTTCAAACAAGGTGTCCCCCCCCCCCCTCGCGAATGAATGAACGTACCTCCTAGCACTAAAGGCGTTCATTCATTCCCAAATAATGAGGACTAATTTGCCTGAGGAACGCACCCATCTGCTCCGCGAGAAAGCATAAGTGAGTGCTGGAGGTTTCAGAGGACCCGCAGGACGCTGTAAATGCCTTTTAACATGCAACTGGGGTTTGCAGGTAGAGTTGATCTGCACAAAACACAAACCCACTCAAGATACACAGAGGCTGCTTCGTTTAAAACACAGGGCAGCTCGTTATGGTCAAATTCAGGATGAGTGCAAACTTATAAAAATCTATTTTGCCTCAGTGGGGATTTATATATTCGGGGTATTTAACAATATGATGCATCTCTTCCTCTTTATGTAGAAGCTGTGAGACATGAGGTCATAAAGGTCACAGTCCAGAGACCAAAACAGGAGATTAGCTTGATGTGTTTTGATGAAGTGATGCACCAGAGGATTCGATATTTGTCACCTAAACAAATATATATTTAACTTGCCGACCATAGACTGTATAGGTGCCAACACGCTATCATACAGTGAGATGTTTTTAATACTGTTTAGACTTTGAATTCTATGTTGTACATCTCAGCTTGTCCTTACTTGCACACACTTTCTTGTCATTAAAACAAACACACTGCAGCAGAAAGAAACACTAATTGATGACTGAGAGCCAAAAAGGAACATAAGGTTTTTAGTCCTAATTATTTTATCCACATTTTCCAATGTTGTTCATAAATTTCAGCTGAAAAATGAGAAGCGTAGGAGGAAGGCTGCACAAACACGATGTATCAGGCAATGCTAACTCTTTTCTGTTGTAATAGTGACGCCATCATGATGTTATTTAAATACATATAATGACGATTGATCGGTTCATCGAACAAATCTGTAGATTGTGTGTTTATCTGTAAGTGTATGATGAGGGATCATCGTCTGATCAATATGAGCTCTAGTGATATCTTGAAAAATATAACATTTTCAGATCATGTTTTTGTTGATTTGAGCTTTGACCTTTGAGAGATCGGCTTTTTAGTTAATTTGCAAACACAGACGGAGCAAAAACAACACCCTGCTTCCAGCTTTGCCTAAATGCAGAGTCAAACTCTTTCCAAAATTGAAAGTCAGCACACGAGACAGAGATATGGATCTTTGTTAAAGCTCTGAACGAGGATGAGAAGCCTGCCTTCTCCAGAAATGACTGCCATCAGTGTCTGTCTGTGGCCGGGCTCTCTGGAGAGGTGAAGTGTCTACAGGCGGGAGGAAATGCGTTTTGGACGGTGAAATAAGGGGTCTCGGATGTCAAACTAAATGACAGGACTTGTCACTGCACCCTGTTGTTCTGCTTGTGAAAAGAAAAGCACCGGAAACATTTTTGTTCTCGACTACAAATCAAGGCAGACGTACAAATGGGCAAACAAGGCAGAAACGCAGTCAGGGATGAGACAGAGGACGACAGAAATAACTGAATACGACCCCGAGGACGACAGAAACACTGGAAATCGTTTCTGGAAGTCGTCACTGGCAATGGCCACTCTGAAAATATCCTCAATTGTCGCATTTGTACCAACTTAATATGGACGGAAATGGCTCTTTTTTTTGCATTGAATAACAGCGGAGGAAGGGGGTGATTTTTCTAGCTGGAGTTTTTGTGTTCTGGCTCTGCTTTTCCACAATGAAAGCAGTGTGTGTGTTACGGTTTAAATGAGGCTGGCAAAACACCACAGCTTCCCTTTCAGGCCGAGACTCTCTCAGGCTCCAGATTCATTTATTCTTTCTTCTCGCGGGTCACACAGACCCAGGTACCACAGCACCACACACACAGAAAAGAGACGGACAGAAGCTGGTGAATCAGCACATCACGAGAAAGACCACAGGATCAATACACACTAATTAATACAACTGTTATCATGCGATGCCATGACGCACACTACAGCCCTGCCTTCCTCACAACTAACTCAGAGTCCTGGGCTCCTGCCAGCGAGATAAACCGTCACACAACCGCAGACGTCATCATCATCTTTTGACAGAAGTGAGGCCAACTTTCCAAAACTCTCAATTTGGCCGAGGAGAGATTCATTTGTTTTACTAATGGTGCTTTGAGAGAAAGAAACTAATGAATAACATTAAGCAGGTGACCTTTATATAAACGTTACAGCAGCGGCTGAACAAATCAAACTGCTGAACGTTCAGACATTAATGAATTATGATTCATATTTACGTTTTTAATCATGAACGCTCGGAGGCTCCTCTTTAAGATTCTTCTGGGTAATTTAAAATGTGTTTTGCAAGATGGATCATGGACCATCAAGACAAAACTGGGAGTTTTATTTTGAAAAACTAAAAGATCTACTGGTAAAACCAGCTCCTGTTTGTGCAAACCAGAGAAACGACAGGAATACAGGGAGCTGATCAATGGTTTTCTTTCTTTTCAGAGAGATTTAGAGTATTGACAAATCTTTCTCCACCATTTGTCTTTTCACACATGCACAACACAAATACAGGTTCTCTGCTCAGACGCCTTCAGAAGCTCTGGAGGTTCTCACTCTCACATTCCCACATACAGAACAGTCCCTCTGGAGAAGCTGCGGAGGATCTTCAAAGTTCAGTGCATGTCTGAAAGCAGGTTAACAATCTATGTTAACGCAGGTGGGAATATGACATCAAAAATGTAAAAAGCTGAATCTTCTTCACTGTGTTTAAAACCCGACGAACATGCAGAATGAAACTCCAGAGCTTTTATCTCGACAAATGACGAACACGAGCGCTGAAGGGTTTTCAGAATCATTAACAGATCAACATTTTAAGAAATGAGCATTAAAAACACAGGAGTCATGGAGCGATCCTCCAGTTAACAGAAAGAGACACCTGGAGCCAAACTTTGCATTTCCACCATTTTTCTCTTGCAGTCTCTCACATATATAACATGCACGAATGCACACACACACACACACACACACACACACACACACACACACACACACACACACACACACACACACAGTGTCTATATGTAAATCTTTTAGAGAGGTGTGCATTTCAGGAGTTGCGTTGTTCAAGGGTCTGAGCTGAACCATCAAAGCTTAATGCATTGGTCCTGAATGGTGCTGAATATTAATGTGAGACCCGGAGCCAAACTCCTCATCAGGAAACCTCCGCATGTGCAACGGTGGACTGCACCAGATAAGAGGAACAAATGCTGTCCATGCTAAAGAGAGATCTGACTCACAGGTGAGCCTCCATCACGATGTTATCAAGAGCCACAAAATAACTGGGTTCTCTTTTTTCATTGGTAGTAATTTAGAAAAAGGTGTCAGAGGTTCAAAGGTTCCCTGTGAAAACAGCCGTCAGGGGCAATCTGGGGTTCAGTATCTTGCCAGTATCTGGAGCCAGTATCCCAGTCTCCAGGGGAAGACTGGGATCGAACCCGCTCCACCCCCTTAGCCCCAGCCGCCCCTATCGTGACATTAAAACCAAACCTGTCAAAGTGAGATAAGAACTACCCTTAAATGACAGAAACTATCTTTGAGAAAAGGTTATTTATTTGACTTTTCAGTTTGGTACATGTCCCATCTGCTCACATGGAGGAGGTGGGGTTGGAGACCTGTACTGGAGCCAGCCACCAGGGGGAGATCAAGATGATTTGGCTTCACTTTAGGGGAGCTGTCATGTCATTCATCTTTGTAAAGTCTGGGGCAAGGATGTAGTATGTTTGAGTTTTTATAAACATTAAAACATCCTGACACATGTTGTCTCATCCATATGAAACCAGTTTTTATAGTTATATATTTATTTTAAAGAATGAATATCAATGTTTTTTATTTTACTCTTAACGAGTCAGAATCAGTCTCAAAATGTGCAAGTTGTTGTTAATGGCTTGTTTCCTCCTGAGCAGTAACACTGACAGTAATTATCAGACGTGCAGATATGCTGGTGTGAACCCTCTGCAATCCACTGTAACCTTATCTGCCCCCCCCCCCACTGCGATATGTGATTTATTTGTTGATACTTCACTTGGATGTGTGACCTTCACTGTGCTGAATGATGTATGTGCACAGTTTGACACCAGAAGCCTGTTTTCACATTGACTTGAAGGGGAAAAGCGTCTCTGCATTCATCCTAAATGTGACCGTTCTGAGGCCTCTAACGATCCACGGTGTTACTGAGAGAAGAGTGATGTGGAAACCTGAAGTCTGCAGCGCACAAATACTGACTTATTTTGTTTTCTCCAATGAGGAGACTTTCTTCTCTAAAAACATGTCACTTTATCAGAAACTCCACGTATAAGCTGATCCCTGGTGATTCTGTCAAAGGGCATCACTTCCTCTTAGAGGGAAAACACACTGTTCTTGCTTCTACTGGGCAAAGTATTATAGTCAAAGTACAGGTTGTACTAGTTTGTTAATACTTTGTCCCTGTAGATAAAATACTTGATCATCAGAGAAGATTCTCCTCAAAGTCCCAACTACACCAGCTGCGTAAATCTGCCTTTTGTTACCATGCCCCACAAATTTGTTTTCATTAAACAATTTATACAAATGCAATGATTATTTTATATATTGCAAGTGATGCATGGTCATATACTCTACCGCAGATTAATCATTGTACATTATCACGTTAGAAACTTTAAGATAAAATGCAAACCCCCTGATTTCTACTGTAAAATAATATGATGAATAAAGCTTTATGCAGATTATAACACGTACACCTTCGCCAAGGAGGTCACGTTTGTTTGTCAGCAGGATTAAAACTAAATGACTGAACAGATTTCCACACAGGATGGGACATGGGCCAAGAAAGAACCCATTAAAGTTTGGAGCAGATCAGGACAAAGGGGCAGATTCTTTAATCACTTTCTTTCACAAAGTGAAATAGGGCGTTTTTATATTTGCACCTGTTTTCCAGGAAGTGATTCATGGATCTTGATGTGTGTGTGAAATCGGACGCAGCTTGACTGAGTATAAGGCGTGTGCTCTCCTGAGTGACATTCCGTGTCCCAGCCCTGTACGGGACCCTCGTCTAGAGCTCCTCCATCCCTCCGAGGTAAGAACACGTGGCAATGACTCCAAATCTTAATGTATTCAGTCAATTTGATCCACGTGTGACTTTTCTCCTCTGGCCTGATTCAAACCCTGAGAGTGAGACGCCGGGATTAATGAACACAGCCCACGGGCGCTCGGCAGCCTCCTCCCATCTAATCAAGTGTAGGTGAAGTTCTGGCTCCTCGTTACACCAGCGCACACGACAGCAGGACAGGGGATGATTGCTCCGACGCTGCATCCCTCTCAGTGATGGAGAGGCTTCGGTGTGTGGGAAGATCAGCTGCTGCGGAGGGGAGGGGGATTGTTTTTTAATGAAGATGCCCCAAGAGGGGTCTCTGGTGGCCAGAGGAGAACACAGGGAGGAATCAATAATCAATTAGTCTCACCTGCCTGTGTGTCTACAAGGTGTGTGTGTGGTGTTAAGCACATTTGGTTCCCTTTAATGTAACAAGAGATCAGATTCACGTTTTGGTTTGAAAGATACGTTCAAGGACATTACCTGACAACCGAGTTCCAGACGTATTCTCTAATGTATCACAGTAGATACGTATTTTGAAACTTTCTAATATAATTTGCTCATATTTTTTCCCTTTAATTCATCAAGATAAATAATAAGAACTTAATAACGTTTGAGATATATTCTGTTGCAGGTAAAAACATTTTTAATAAAAGGTGAGTGTTTTTATTATCAGCTCAGAAAAAAATACAACCTGGATCCACTTTATAGTGACTTGAAATTAACTTTTCAACCTTTTCCCATATTTAAAAAATGAAAGACTTGAGCTTTGTGTGAGGTAAAGAAGAGAAGTGAATCTGTCTTTTGTTGTAAATTATCTTTGACTCTAACCTTTAACCTCCTGGATTTTTCTGGGATTAAGAGCTCAAACCACCTCTGAACACATATTGAGGACAATTGACGCCATTGATATTTGTTACCAAATGGAACATAGGGTGAAAACATTGAAATAAAAAAGTTTACAGCCACAGAAACCCCAGATTGGACTAAATGGGTGTGATGGGATGATTCCAAGTTCATCTCCACCGCGCGTAATCAGCTGTTGCGCTTACCGATCCGGAGGACCTGTGCCGGGCTCCGGCTGAGCTGCGTCGCGACGACCAGGCAGAAGAACAAGAAGAAAAGTGTGGTTCTCTCCTCCATCGTGCTCCACGAGATCTCACCGCCAGCACCGACACCATGACAGACGGACGCGAGCCGTGTCCGTGCGCTCACACACCTGACGCTCCATGACCCGCGCGTAAAAGCCCCTGAATCAAGTTTAAAAGCCGAACCGATCCGTGCCGCTCCGCATCAGTCCGGCGCACCAGCATGAAGAGATACGGTGAAACGATGGAGGCTGGAATGAAATCCACAAGTGCCCCGCGGGAAACCAACCGGAGTCACATCTTCTGGAATCCAAACTGTCTGCAACACCAACTGGAACAAGTCTGACAGAGGAAACACGCCCACTCATTGGTTGATGGGGGGGGGGGGGAGAGAGAGAGAGAGAGAGAGAGAGAGAGAGAGAGAGAGAGAGAGAGAGAGAGAGAGAGAGAGAGAGAGAGAGAGAGAGAGGGGGGGGACAGAAAGAAGAGAGAGAGAGAGACGTTTGAAGCTGGTGGAAATCTAACTTCCTGCAAGACTTTTCAAAATAATACACCAAAAAATTTAATCATAATAATAATACACTATGTTTATGGCAGAATTCATCCATAAGATACAAGACAATGATCTTTACATAGAAGCAGTTAAAAAAAAAATTACGATAAAGGTAAATAAGAAAATTAAATTGAATATAAATGGTGTGCAACAGGATCAAACAGCCGTCAGGTAAAAACTCCTCAGGGAAAATTGCGTCACATCCGGTTCCGTTGCGGGGCTTCACCTGTCTCTGTTCACGTGGTGTCGGAATAATCGGAAAAACAACAAAGTGCCCCCCCTACTGGGGAAGCAAGTAACTGAACAGTAATTTCCGGGACAAATGACGTACGACGAAGGAAAACCACTCGACTAGCTAATTAGCCAATTAGCAGGTTTTTTTTCTTCTGTTTATGTTTATATCGCTAACTCGTAATGGATCGCGATTATTCATTTCCATTTGCTGCGTATCGTGAGTATAACTTATTATTTCATCCGTGAACATGATTTGCGAATGAGATCGCAAAGTAGATCAGCATGAGCAGTGAAGACAACAAGTCCCATGACTCCCAGGCTGCTTCATGACATCATCAAACCAGGTCTTTTATTTTGACTGCAAGACCCCTGGAGCCCGAAGTTACACATTTGAAGGTTTAAAACTTAAATCCAGTGTTTTATTCTGTTACACAAACAGAAGGTGATGTTTGTGGCCTCTGTCGGATCATGTGACATACAAGTGCTTTGCTAGTGCCAAGGAAATTATTTTTGACATAACGTTCTGCATCTATACAAGAAATTAGCTCTATTTGAAGCAGGAATTGTAAGAATCCTTTAATTTATCAAAATAACGGGTGTCTGATATTTTTCCCCTCGACAGCTCTGCTTTTACACTGAAAAGCGTCTGGCTCCGGTCTAATCTGGTGTCTTTCTTTGGCTGGACGTGGTTTGGATTAAGGAGCAGATCCACCGGTCCTGATGAGAGGAGAATAATCTTCAGGTTACAGGGGCAGATGCCAGATTATCTCTCGCCGCAGACAAACAAGGTCTTTATCTCTCCGCGGCCCAGTAAGAGACAGTTCAAATAATAACGGCGACATGACTGGAGAATAGATTTTGAATAACATCAGTCCCTTTGAGTGCTCCACCAGCCCTGAATAAAAACAGAGACTTGAGGTGCCGCTATATGTTCCGTCGTAAAACTACTGACTGATGCACAATCCCATCACCACTGGTTTGTAAACTCTCTCGTTAAATCCGGGCCCCGTGGTTTGATATCGTGACATTTTGAAAAAGGCCAAGCATGCCCGGTGCCAGTCGCCTCAGACTCTCAACTCTCCTCAAGCAAAAACATTCTGAACAGAATTGACATTTTGTTTATCACAATGTTTGTGAAACTCTCTCCAGGCCGGCAGCCAAATGATCTGAAGGGGAAAAACCTGCCAACTCAACCTGGACCTCTGACAAACAGCCTATAGACAAACTTAATTAACCCAGACAGTGGCCACCCCCAGCCTCTCCAGGAGGAGTCCTCTGGCAACAGTCCCAACACCAATCCAGCCTGATGTGAATACTGAGCAGAGGATCTGGCAAATGCCACACATGTCAAAGTGTGCTCGAGCTGAGGAAACAGGATTACTTGATGCATTAAAGAAAACAATTCAAAACCAATGTGTTTATGGATGTTATTACCGACAGCAGAGGTCCATTCTGACCACACAAATTCAATTTCAAAGATATTCTATCTTATTTAACTTTGTGTCTTATTTAGTTTAGAATTTCCTCGTGGCGTCTTTTGACTTTATACGGTGCCATATTTTCTCCAAATCAAGTCAGCCCTCTTGAAGTTGAAGCTTTTGGAGAAGAGAGCTTTGAATTCTTTATTTAACCTTTTACATTTCAAAACCCAAGACGAATGGATTTCCACACTGAAATTGAATCTGCAAAAAGGCTGCGGCATCAATCATTATTTATATTTGATGGGCTGAATGCGATTTCGCCATAACCTCTATGAGAGGGAGTTATTCCAATGAAAACACCTGGAAGGAAACGGTGATTATACAGTTGCAGAAAGAAAAAGGACGAAAAATAATTCTCACTTTCACACAAAAACTAAATTTAGAAAATTTATTTAACATAAAAATCATACTCCACTGTTTTTTGTTAAATGTACAAACACAGTTTTAGTACAAAGGGAGAAGTCAAAGGGGGTTTCCCACAGTATGTGCCTCCAAGGAACGTGATTGTACCTCACAGTCTGAACATGGGCCTCATCACCCGGGAGCTTCAATCCAAGAAACCATCATAATAAAAACACAAGCCCCCCCCCCCCGAGCCTCACACCCCCAGACAGGTGGGCATTAAGTGCATGTTCAACACATCCATTAAGGTGCCATGACTTTGTTGAGCTTAGCATGAGGGGCTGTTGGTGATGACGTATAGTGAAACAGCACAGCCTGGTGGATGGAGGAAGAAATGCAGGAGAGAGTGGGAAGCGGTAACAGGCGAGTGAAGTCTGTTTGAGCCAGATTCTGTGACGCTGAAAGGTCAAACAAAAAGAGCTGGAAAGAGCAGAGGAGAACGTCTGAAGGTCGACTGCATGATCGCTCCTCTGGTACAGTACAGTGACATGGCTCTGTTTCTACCATCTTTTTAAAAAACAGAAAATTCAAGTCAAACAGGATCGTTGGAGGAAATATTTAGCTAATTATCAGGGGTGGAGATCGTGGAGAGAGTTTGGCCTCTGGGGCTTAATGAACCTAATGAAATTGGTAATGAAAAATGTCATTTTAATTAAGAACAGAAGAAATAAAGGGCTGTGAAGGACACAAGCGAGTTTCTGGCAGCAAACACACAGGAGGTGGCTCGTAACACTGGGCAATGTGGTGTAAACGTTACAAAATGACAGTAAAAATACAATAGTTAAATAAAGACTTACTATCTTTCAAAAAAAAGGATAATTCCAGGAGACAAAAGTGAGCTTCAAAACTATATTTTTTATACAAGAGGTTAACGGCACTCTATCGTACTCCCGGCTGCAAACCGAGACGCAGCTGATATTTAAGTTAAAATGATATAAAGCACAGTAAAGCTAGTTGGGTCTCACCATCTCACACGCAGCAGTCGTTAGGCCATAAGCCCCTGAAGAGAAGGTCAGTAACACACAGCCCTTGAGCGTCGAAATACAAACACAGTTTTCCGAGTCAGAAAAATAGAAACACCCACATTCCTGTGTTTAAAAAATAAAACTTTGCTTGTTTTGTTTTTGGCCAGAAAGTCACAGTTCAGTGGCGACGTCTCTTCAGTACAGTGCGTGCATGGTACAGTAGCTGCCTCCAGTCTCTGTGGCTGTGCTTCTGTGTGCAGTGTACAAACACACACACTTTACTGTGCTGTCTTGTTCACATACAATTCTGTGTGTGTGTGTGTGTGTGTGTGTGTGTGTGTGTGTGTGTGTGTGTGTGTGTGTGTGTGTGTGTGCATGTGCGTGTGATGCCTGCGTGCGTGTCCAAGACAGTGAGGACTCTACTCTTTCTAGTTTAAGCAGCGCAGGATGAGAATCTCTAGGTTTCAAGACACATTAATGAAGCCGCGCTCATTTGTTATCTTTACTCACTTTCAGTACTTTTGGATTGTCTGAATAAGGGAGAGAGAGGTGTGGTGGGAGGAGGAGGGTTGTGTCGTCACACTGGGAAGGACTGGTTGAGGGCTTGACACCTTCTATACAAGGTTCTCCTTCGACTTTTACACATTTAAAGCTTTTATCCACTCCGTCCTCCACCTTTCACGCACTTCTACATTGTGTAAGAAGTGGAAGAAACCACCATCTCCTTTCTTCATCTGGTCGTCTTATTCTTTTATCAGAAGACGTCACTGTTGCACCCGTTGGCAAAGTCGTCCCGCCGCACCCAGATGACATCGTGCTCGTTGTTTGTAAGCTTGAGAGTTGGGGTCGCACAGCGGGACAGGGAGACGCTGCAGGAGGTGAAGGAATCATCACCGTGCTTTATTCGCTCCACTTCCTCCTCCTCCATCACCTCGCTTCTTGTCTCTATTCGTCTGTTCAGGTTGAGACCCCTCATCTCTCCACCCTGCAGGTCCAGCCCCTTCATCTTCCCCTCCAGGTTGGGCGGTTCTGCCGACGCAGCCCGCACAGACTTGCAGTACTCGTCGTCGTCGCTTAAAATGTCCGTCTCCTTCACCGGCCCCACGCCGATGGCCTCTCCCTGGCCCTCGTAGGAACCCAGGTCGAACTGCTCCTCCACCCAGCGGTCCGTGTCCTCGCCTTGAGGTCTGTGGGACTGGAGGAGGGCTGGACGCTGCTGGAACAGCGGCGAGCAGGAGGAAGGGTCCGAATCGTTGCTGTTGTTATTGTTGCCGTGGAAAACCAGGTCGGTGTCGATGGTGAAGCGGTTCCTCACCAGCTTCCTGCGGGCCAGCGTTCGAGATGGAGTTGAAGCTAAAGCGACAGAAACAGATAAATGACACCTTGTTGCATTCTGGTCATGTCAGGTACAAACTGTATAAACCTAAATGTCTTTCTTTGATTGGCTGAGCTGCACATTTCTCACAGATATGGATTCAGTCTCTGGTTTCACATTTCAGAAATGGGTCTATTGGCGACATCTGCTGGTTAATAAAATTCATAGCAGTTTGACCAAAACGTTCATCCTTGGTCTGGATTAAAACTAGAAATGTCAGGACAGGACTAAAGCTACAGCTAAATCTGAAATTACAAAATAAAACAATTGACATGTCCTTTGGTCCTAACTTCAGATCGTGGATTACAATACACAGATACAGAGATAAACCCCAGCTGTGTCACCTGCTCTGTTCATGGTGGGCCGCATCCCTTTGAGGGCACACAGGCGTTTGCCCCCGAACGGGACGTACTGCTGGTTGAGCGGCAGAGACTCCGTCTTAAGAAGCTGCCGCCGCTGCTTTTCCCTGAGGATGGAGTGCACCGCTTTCAGGAAGTCCTTCTTACTATCTGGAGAACTGAAAATCAAAACACAACAACATGAACATGTATATTAGCAAAAGGTTTGATGTGGTCTAGCTTCGGTTTACAGCTTTTGAACACATGTGCACGTTTCTTACTTGCAGCACAGCTGGAAGGTCCTCTCTGGTCTCCCCTCAGATTCAGATCTTGTGTGAACTATCTCACACACCGCTGTCCCCTCAGAGTCTGAGAGAGGGAGAGAGAGAAGACAGATGTGAGCTGTATTTAAAAAACAACCTTTTTAATATCCACCATTCGTTTCTTTCCCTTTAACAAGAGGTCGTTAGGCAGATAAACGATCACTTGAGCTGAGTAACCAGAGGGATATTAAGGGTCCATCTGGGATAGAGCCAAGACGACCGCATGCAGACCCGCTAATAGGTGAGTATCTGTTTTACTTTTAAAGGATCATTCATTTTCGGTGGAAGAGAAAAACAGAAACACTGAGTGGACTCGAGAGGTTTGGAAGCTCTCGTCATCAGAAACGACCTCTGACAGAATCTCTCATGAAAATGATATGTTGCTGTGACCTCAACATACAAATGCAGAATAAATGTATTTCTATAAAACAGCATTGTTAGAGCTTATGTGCACTTTTTAATGGTGAGCAAATCTATAGTGGAGAAGAGCAAAACTGTTTGTCAGGCACCAAAATAGAGATTGTAATGTCCACTTCCTCCCTTGTATATTAGCTTAATAATAATATATTAACTTTGAATTACACAACATACTTTCGGTGCAGATTCAAGCTTCTTATTTGACACACTCATGTAATATTATGTATGAATGAAGCACCATCTGTAGTGAAAATCCAAACTCCCTTCATCAGTTTCCCCTCAGTGCAGATTCATAGATATTATATCTGACAAACCATATCAATTGTAAAGCCTCCAGTCTCCACATGGGGCCTCAAAGAGTTTCTCCTTAATTACATATTTTAGACTAATTGCAGGATAATTAACTGTGACACTGACCCCAGCAGGAAGTCAAGTCTCAGAGAGCTCATTCTATCGGGAGGAAATTGTGATGCAAGATTTCAAAGAAATGGCTTTTGGTGCGTTTGCATAGACGTACTTGCGAGGGCACGGAGTTGCAGAGAGTCCGTTGCGATCATGTGCCGGAAACGGAAAGGATCCCTGTCGTCACTCACGGACGCTCGGTGAGAACCGCCCTGGAGAAGAGACACCAGGGTGGTTGAAACAGCTGCAGTACATCAACACGACAGCAGAGAGCGGGAGAGCTCAGCTTTTAAAAGACACAATCTACTGTACTTACGATTTTCTTCCTGTGCTTGGAGGAGTCTTTGCAGACAAATACGACTGCTGTCTTGAACACTACATGAAGGCAAGGGAGAGATGAGAAGGGAAACCATTAGGGGCTGCTGCATTCATTTACTGCATATATATATATATATATATATCAAAGACATTTCATTACCCAGTTACAGCAGTGACAGCTTAATGCAGCATGTCAAAGGACGCTTTCTAGCAACAGCTTTCAAGGAAAACTCGCCTCAGACTATATATCAGCAGCACAAAGGAGGACAATGGAAGTTGCATCATTGCATTACCCGAACCATCACCTCGCCAGGGAAAACCCTCACACTGTGCACATTTAAAATTTATTGCAAAAATGTAAAATGTTGAAAGGGGGGGGGGGCACGCTTCTGGGTGTGTGAGAATTTCATGTGATCCCATCAACGTGAGGCACTTCACGTGAAAAGTAAGAAATAATTCAAATTGCTCATGTAACATGCCCCGACTGGATTTTCCTTTTCCCCCTCGTCCATGTCATCACCATCTAAAATAGCAGCACCCGGCATCACACATGTGCATGACAGCTTTATGGGAGATGCAGTAAAGTGCAGTGTGACAGTAAGTGTTAAGATCGTGCAGCGTTTATCCCAGAAAACATTTACAGTAGAATTGCTGAGCATATATATTGTAAAGCTTATGGAAAAAAATCATTTATTTATCTAAAAGAAATCCACTTTATATCATACATAAATGCAAAACTTTTGAACCTATTTGAATTCACAATGTGGACAGTAGGTGGTAGAATGGAACCAAACCCAGCGGCAAATAAATAAGTTCTGAGCTTAGGTATCTCAGTTTAATATATCAGGCTGTTGAAGTGGATTCCAGTGGATGTAGATGTAGAAAGCTCAGGTTTTCATCTGTGAATAACACTGTTCCGGATCTAGGAGCTACCCGAACAAAATCAAAGAAACGTGTGCATGAAAGGAAACCAATCTCCACAATGCAGACTGAAACCACATGGATCCTCACCAAAAGCAGCCAGATCAGGGTCCTTCTTGCCTTTGACCAAAGCGGCTGGAGGGTTGATCCACACCACGGAGGAATGTAGTAACAGATCCCCCATGGAGAGGTCGGCCACCTGAGATGAAAAAAGAAAAGAAATGAACATACAGCAAAACATAAATCACTGGATTACTGATGGATGATTTGCATTAAAGGGGTAATTACCTCTTTTTTGTTTGCAGTCTGTTCATTGATGAGCTGATCGAAAACGGCGCCGTACTCCTCGTGAAGCTTCTGCATCTCGTTGATGTGACTCGCCACCTTGTTCATGGCCTTCATTGCAACTGAAGGGGACCAACGTGAATCATGTTCAAATCCTAATCATCACACTCTCTGGAATCCTGATTTTATATATTTCTATGAAGCATAGATTATTGAGCATTTTCGCTAAAACGACTGGCTTACCGTCCAGGTGGTAGTGTTCCTCACTCTCCGGGTCAGTGAGGGAGTAGAGCTCCCTGAGCAGCAGCGGGTACTTCAGGACCCTCTGGATGGGTTTGATTAGATACGACTCCAGGGTGGAGGAATGTTGCTGTCGGGGGTTTCTCTCGGCCAGGAAGGCCTTGAAATCTGGATCAGTCTTTGCTGGAGAAGCAGAAACACGAGTTTCATTTCCAATGCGTAAGTGGGACAAGGAAACGTAGAGAGATGTGGACGGCTGCATTTGAAGATCAAATCAACAGGTGGCCCCTATTGTGTATTTTCAAATGTGTCTGGAAAGCACGATCACACACGATGTCAGTGTTGAGTTTACGCCTCGCTGTGCTCTGACTGTAGTTGCAGCTGCACCTCTGTGCTTCCTCTACACGCCCTTAGCCATCATGCAGATGATGCAAGAGAGCAATGAATTACAATTCAACTCTCAGAGCAATGAGTGGTGGGTGTGTGTGTTCGAGGCCAGTCAAGAATGTTTGCGTGTTTGTACCTTTGGCCAGGACCTTCGGGACCTTGGTGTGGCTGGCGCAGAAGGCGCTGTAGATCTTGAAGCGGTCGGCGTAATACAGAAAGGAGCCACCCAAGGAGAACAGCACTTTCTGTGGAAACAGGTGTTAAAGTATTTTATTTATTTAGTATTTGTCCAGTCCTATAGTCCCATTCAAACACTGTCGGCACAGCAGTCAGGGACAGGTTTTATGTTCAGTAACTTGTCCAAGGACATTTCTGAATGAGATAGTCATACAATCCTGTCACAGCCAAAGTATCTCTGCTTTTATTCAAGGGAATTAATTTTTTTAGGAATTAACTAAGGGGAATTTAAATACAGTGAAATTCGTCATGTGTGCTGCTGAACCAGGCCCGAACAGAAGAAGTCAGAGCAAACACGTGTCCACACAACTAACACTGTGAGCCATTAATCAGGAATTCTCACATTAAAATTCAGTTCTAAACCGCAGCTCCCAGAGGAAGTGAGTAAGTAATGATGCATCGAGTGATCAACCTTCTTCTACCTTAAACTGCTCCACCCTTTCCAGTCGGTCCAGATGAGGCACCAGTCTGATTCCATCCTCCAGCGTCCGGAGAAACTCCACCTGGAACTCCACCATCTCCCCGAGGTTACCGAACAAAACGTCCAGCTACAACACACACACAGAGAATCATTCTGAAACAACTGTGACCTTAAGAGCCGTGGGAATCATTAGGCTGAAGCAAATCAAACACAGTTTATTCTCAGATTACAGAGATGAGGTGGAAAGTACCTCATCCTGTGTGAGGAAGCTCTCTTTCTGCAGAGGTGTCAAGTAGCACTCGATGAGGCAGCTCAGGTCCTGAAAAAGAAGAGGATGTTCATGAAGGAATCAGGAAGGACATATAGGGCGTCTTTTTATGTGAAGGCTGTTTAATGAGGAGTCAAATGTCTGGAATTTAAACTGCAGACAGAAATCAGCATGCACAGGTAGGAACACATCCCACTGACATCCTGCAGACTCATTACGTTGATAATGACACTCCCAACACCAAGAGATGAGTAGTTTACCAAAACTACTGAATGAGAATGCGAGTGTCCATCATCATCAATCAAATCTACACATGCACGGCTTGTTCAAATCAAAACCCTCGAGGGAGCGTTCACTCACTTTGACGTAAGTCTTCTCCGTCTCCACCAATTCATTGATGACCTTGCGGAGTTTGTCTGCATGGGAGAGCTGTCTCTGAGCGGCGGTTCCAGCCGTGGGTGGCAAAGCTGACACGGGGCTCGGGGAAAGGGATGAAGAGGAGGACGAGGAGGAGCACGACATGGGGCACTCTGTGGGATTCATGTCATGGAGGCTGCGGCAGAAAGCGGTGACCTGCTCCGTGCTCTGGACAGACGGGGACAGAGAAACAGGACATGTCAGATATTTTGTAAAAGGGTCACTTCATGTCTGAGAAGGTGGAGAAAAATGAATCTGCTGTAAGAATAAAGGGGGATACAACAGAAGCTCATTCACAACAAAAGATTTATGTAAGCTTAGGTAGATGAATAAAATATAAAACAATATTCTTAAAGCTCATGTGCACATGCATCTGCAAAAAGCTGGAAAATCAAGCATCATCAACAATTTATACAACACATTCTTGCACAGCCTGCAATAGCAACACCCACCTGGTATCAAAAATACCAAGCATGAGCAGACCTGCTGGTCCTAATGTTAAAGAAGTAATAGGGGCTCTTCCCCTTTGCCTCTCTGACTGTTTACACACAGGAAACATGAATAGTTAGGATCGAGATGTTCTATTCACATCCAACCGTTTCTTTCATAATCTCGGGGCTGTGAAGGCGCACGCAGATGTGCGTGGGCACCGGAGGTGGATGGGAGTCAAGTCAAATCTGAGATGAGCGATGAGTAATACAGCAACACTAATACCTAATGTTAACCTTAAATACAGCGGCCTAATAATTCACTTCCTTCCTGTCATAAAAACTCCACTATCTCTGGAGTTATATCAACCACTGGTGAATGTGTGGTTGGTTTTTGGACAGGCTGTTGCTTTAGGACTGAGAGGTGAGAAATTGAACGACACACAGAAGTTTCTTTCTCCTAGAAGTGTGGAAGAGTGAAAGAGCTCAGCCCACAGACCAAACACTAACTAAAGGATTCATACTCCTTAAATGTCTCGTAACGTTCCTCCTGTTAACTCTTAATTCTTCTTATTTAACTGTGATTGATGAAATAGAGCAACGTGATTTAATAAGAAGTACAATTATTCTGCGTTTCCTTATATTTTAGACTCAAGTTTTCACAATATTCCAAAGCCACTTTTGAGCGATAGTTAGTTTGATGCTTCTAATTAAATCAACCGGCCGATGCACAGGCAGCTGGTTGAGCTAAAGACACGGCTTGTCTTTGTTGATTCCACGGCTCGTCTCCTGTTGGACTGCAGTGATGACAAACACAATTTTCCATTGTAGTATTCAAACCTGTTTTGCAACACTGCTGCACACACACACACGCACACACACACAACAAACAAACACACACAATATGATGATGCTGACATTCCTTCCATCAAGTCAAGATGCGCTCTTTCAGTCACTTAAAGGAAACCACACAATAAACCAAAAAGTGTGCAATGCAAGGAAAATTGAAAACATGCACTGCATCTGTTCACACCCTGAATAATCTCAAAATCTGCATTGGAGATTGCTTCCCTAGAGCTTTTCACATTTAACTTTCAAAGTATTCTCTATATGTAGAAACAGAATAAAATGACGCAGGGATCCATGTGAAAACAGAAGCACAGATTCAAACTGTGATCGCGCCACTAAATTTCCTCAACACCCCAAACTGAGCAATGACATTAACAGTCTCATAAACGAGGTCTTGCCCTTGACAGCCAGAGGAATTAGTGACAGCCAAGTGACAGATGGAGCAGTGACAGAGACAGATGACAGCGGCGAGGAGACGGAGATGGAGATGGAGGGATAGACACATAATGCTTCACCATCGCCTCTGATTAGGAAGCAGAAATGTGCTAATCTGGATAATTCATGCAATTAAAGAGAAAATGTTGTTATCTGACCCACAGCTCATGATAAATGCCAGTTGTTAAGATACTTTCTGCGGCACTGCATCTGGAGAGATTTCAACACTACATGCTATCACACGTGTGATCTGACATAAAACTTACATAAATGTGCTTCTTTACTGGGAACTGAACCTTGAACCGCAACACTGCTTTACTGTGACATAACCACTGATCTCGGCAGGAGCAAATCCACAACACAAACCATGAAACACACACACAGACACACACCTACACACACACACAGATATCAGGCTGCAAGGCTCACCAGCTGTAACATATCATAGATGGATTCGGTTGAGCGCTTGGAGTTCCTGCTCCTCCTGAATGCCGACATGCTGGAAGGTCAAACACAGTTCAACAAGGAGTCAGGGGTCCGTGTCGTGTCCAGCTCTTCCAGTCCAGATAGCTTCCATTTCTCCCAGTGCCAAAGGGCTTCGTTTTTGAAACTCAAATGTGCTACCTGTGCGAGAGTCCAGGAGGCTGAGCTCGTCCACCCTAACTCGTCCAAAGTGTAAAAGTAAACGCCAGCTGTTTAGCAGCCTCACCGCTCAAATAGGTTATTACACAGGCTGAATAGAAAATATTGCTCTCATGTCACATTATCCCACTGCCTCTATCCAATCAGTCCCTCGGCACGCTCCCCTGTCAGCTCCTTGTTTACACTCCCTCTTCTCCCTTCTGTCCTCCTTCCCTATCTCACTCCTGTCCAGGTGTGAGAGAGCAGCTGCGGCAACAGCAGCGCCGTAGAATATATAATAAAAAAATTATAAGATCAAACATCACATGGAAGAAAAGAGGGGAGGAGAAAGGAGGGAGGAGAGAATGGGAGGTGAGGAAACAGTGGGTGGAGAGAGAGAGTGAGGAACACTCAGGAAACAGGCATCTGGCTTCTCTCTCTCTCTCTCTCTCTCTCTCTCTCTCTGACTGCAGGTCAGAGAGATTTATGTGAAGAAGAAGAACAAGCTGCCTCACGTTTCAAAGAGAGTCTCTGAAAATGTGTGAACACTGCAATACAATCCAAATCCAACCAATGTGGACACAAAGTAAAAAACACATCCGGTGAAGTGAAAAACATCCTGATGCACTAAACGTCTCCTGATGACCGTCAAAGCAGATTTAAAAATAAAACATTTAGATTCAGGTTTGACTGGAGTTTCACGTTCTGTAAACCAAAACTGCTTCGCCCTGAAGTCTGAATCCACTTTCCAGCCAACTGCCTTGTCGATCCAGTGATGGTTTGCCCACAACACACCTGCTGCGCACTCGTCACGCCTGAGAAACAACAGCATCATGTTAATGCTTTCCGGAAAAATTGATTTGTATATCTGATGGCAGAGATAAGATGAGACGCCACATAAGCATTATGACGTACTTTTGAAGTCTGATATGTGTGCACACCCACTGACCTGCAGAACACAACACTTTGACCTCAGACGTGTGAAAACAATCACAGCTTAGGAAGGAGAATAAAAAAGAAGCAATCAGCATCACTACCTTTCCTCTGGTACGTCCAACACATGCATTCGCTAAACCCAGACACAAATGTTCACATATTTCTTAACAAAATGCTCCACCTCCCCGCCCCGCCCCGCAGAACAGAGCGGGAGAGAGGTAGAGCGTGAGAGAGGAGGAGGGTGGAGGCAAGCTCAGACCTGCTCTTACTCCCGCCACCAGGAACCCTGCACACACACGAGAGCCAGGATAAACACAGATTACACATATCCACATATTTGGCATCGTGAAAAAACCGCATCTCACACGTTTACACACACTCGGCATTAGAGCTTTTGACACGAATAAGCATCTGCATCTGAAGAGTAGATAAAGAATTGCAGCAAATTTTGATGGCGTTCAATCTAAGGCCTCCTAATTGGAGGCTGTGTCTGTGGAGGAGCAGGCTCGTACTTGTCAATGTCAGTGAACACGGGGGGGGGGGGGCTAAAAAGAGAGGGTCTTAAAGTTCAGTTTCATTTGAAATCAGGGGAAACATGCAAATCCATAAATCCCCATGAGGAATGATGGCATATACCACAGAGACAGAGAGAGGGGGAGACAGAGGGAGGGAGTTTAATCATTTAATCTGAAGGGGAAGGATGATGTTATGACACGAGTTCTCACAAATCTGTGTTTGAACGTTTAGACTTTGCAGCAGTTGATTTGCAGACGTCGATTGGAAGAAGCTTATGAGGATGAGGCGAGTGTTAAGTGCAAGGATTTTTCTTTTTAAAGCAATAGCAACATGTGCAGCATTTCAAAACACAAGGGCATTGTGCATTTTAATTTGTACGTGATCATATCACAAAATAACTATGATCTAGAAATGACTGCTGAAATATTCCTATTATTATTGATAACCACATTTAATCAATATTGAAAATAGATAAATACATTATTATTGTTTTCTTGCAGGTTTAATGAATCTGACATGAACAGTGCTCCCTCCAGTGGAGGCCTGTGAAACCACACCAACAACTGGCACCAAGCTGTTCAGGCCTCTTGAGAGGAAACAGTCAAAAAGACCATTTTAAAGATTATTGTTCCTAAAGATATACATTAGTGATCAGTAACTATATTAAAACTAATGCACTACACTTAAAGGGAGCAGAATTATACCGTCAGGGGTCAATCAAACACAAACTGAGATGAAAATTGTCCCCGCCACCCTTCACTTACTGAATTATGCATTTTCCATTTCAATTGCCCCTAAGCCGAACTGATAGAGCTTTCTAAATTATAACCAGCCCTTGTCTGTGAGGCTGACTACACCTTAGAGAACACTGGCAATCACCATCATCTCCATTATCACTGTTATCCCAAGCAATTTTATTCTCTGATTGGTTTATCATATTGGAAGAGGTGGCTCCGCGCTTTGTCTAAAATAATGAACCTCCCCCTGTTTCCTCCGGCTAGCCAGACACTCATTTATCTCCACTAAATGATGTGAAACACTGGCGGATGAAGTAATTAGAATGTGGGCATAATTAAAATTGTCCCACTTTGCCTCTTTTTTCCTCCGTCTTGTTGCCGTGCGGCTGCAGGCACTGGGTGATATGAGGTAAGACGTGATCCTCACCAAGCCGGAGAGGAGAGCGGGGGGGGGGGGGGGGGGAGACAAAAGCACAATCAACATGGAGAAAAAGATTTT
Source organism: Verasper variegatus (assembly GCA_026259375.1). Classification (NCBI taxonomy): domain Eukaryota; kingdom Metazoa; phylum Chordata; class Actinopteri; order Pleuronectiformes; family Pleuronectidae; genus Verasper; species Verasper variegatus. Next base: position 4,501,178 of record CM048051.1, read on the forward strand.
GAAAAGAACAGACTGGTTTTTGGAAGTTCCCAGGGATTTTGTGGCAACTTTGTCCCGTCTCTGTTGACGGAGGAATGCTTTCAAGTGCTTCACTCCGAGGTCAGGCCTCACAGACGACTGGGGAGCGGAGCTGTTTGAGAACCAACAGCAGCCTCATGTTGTTTATGCTAATGAACAGCAGGGGGTTAGTGAGGAGGAGGAGGAGGAGGAGGAGGAGGAGGGTTGTGAAGAGGGACAGGAAGTCAGAAGGAAACTGGAAGGGCAGCAGAGAAAAAAAGGAAAGAGCTTCCAAAACAAAGGACGACAGATAAGGAGACACCAAAGACAAGAGGAAAAACACTGGGATGACAATTAGTCTAATAAAGAACGAGAGGGGGAGAGAAAATGGAGGATGAATAAAGGAGATAAAAAGAAGCAGCATGTGGAAACCGGGGCAGGGAGGAGAGAATAAAAAGGTAAATGAACATCTCCAAGGTTCGGTGCTATTATGGTTTTGTTTTTCTTTCTATATTTATGTGCAACCGCCTCCGATAATAAAACCAAAAAGCACAAGCTAAGCAGCAAACACCAGGGGACGGCGTCACAGACGAGGGTAAACAACATTCTTGTCATCATTGCATTTTCAAAGGGACGACATTAATTCAGAGGGGAGGGATTTACACCTTATCAAGCAACCTGCTGGTGTGCTGGCGTGGAGTGTTTGTGCTGACCTGACCTGTTTTTACTTTTAAAACGGTTCCCTCACTTAGTGGCAAATAAAGAACTACACACACAAACTTTTAAAATTTAAAATGGTTTAAACCCAGTAGAGGGATAAGGGGGGGGGGGGATACCATCCCCCATAACAACCTGCCAATTCTGCAGCCTCAGCCATTCCAACATCCCCTATGAGGCAGACGGCTCCGTACGTGCACATAGAGAATCTGTGTGTGCAGGTGAGAATCCTGTAGTTCTATCTGCTCACTAAACCACAGGATCCACACAGGAAGTCGACACTGATTGGCCGACACACAAACAAACAGACCATCAGCAGCACTGGGAGAAATCCTGCACACATCCGTGGCCCTTATTCAAAATATTACCGTCTTCAGAATAGACTTAGAAAACGAACAACAATCGGCAATTGTTTAAACCTAAAAGTTAAGATAACATGAGATGTTTCTTGCCTCGTATCGACAGAATAGATTTAAATCGATTTCTTTCTGAATATATACGTTTATCATTAAAAAAGCAAGTTCTATAAATGTTAATTAGCGACTGCGCTGAGGTCCGGACACTTTTTTTAAAGAGGGTAAATCAAGTGGAGTGAAAGAGACGTAAACGGGCCTCTCGTTCCTGTTTGTCGGTTTTTCTCTCATCTCCTCGTGCTTTGCTCTCAACTGATATTGGCACATTGGAGTCACAGAACCACCACTATCCAACAGGATGGAGCCGGGCTGTGACCTCACCCTCAGACTGAAGCTCGCTGACACACATCCCAGAGACAATCAGCACCGTCCCTTCCCTCATCTTTTGTTCACATCTGGGCTATTGACACAGAGATGCAAAAAACACAACTGACGGTTACTGGTTATCAGACATTGCCATGGTAATGGAAGTGACAACCGTAACCAAGGGAGACTGGCTGGCACATTGCGTGTCCCAGCAATCACTGCGCCAACCCTGATCTGACCAGACGTGATCTTAATTAGAAAAATGGTGGTGCTCAGTCACTCCTTCACTCACCTCTCTGTCATCTCTGTGCTCCGGAGCACTCACACATCCAGGACGTGCTCTGCTCACATCTGCTCGAGTTGAACACGCTACACGGAGCAATCATGTGATGTGTTGTCAGAGCTGCATAAAACTACTGATCTGTTATTTATAAGTTTGATTCGCCAAGGAGGTTATGTTTTCAGCTGCGTTTCTTTGTTTAATGCAAAAACTACTGGATGGATTACTGAGAGACTTGGTGGAAGAAGGGTCAGGGGAGAAGCCATTACATGTTGGTGCAGATCCAACCATGTTTCACTTGTTTTAACATTGTGTGATGGGCATTTTTCTACATTTAAATTGATTTCTCAGATAATAAGTCATGGATCCTGATGAAAAAGAAAAATCTGCCGTGTTTAGGAGACTGATTTAGTGCAGATCCAAATAAGAATCTGGATCTAGTGGATTCAAACAACTTGATGTTATGGGATTCAACAGAAATCACAAACTTATTGCATCAATTATCAATTTTGACTTCAATGTACAAATACAACCCCAAAGCAGTTGTGTGCAATATGGCTGCAAGAGCGTGACACCACTTACACGATTGTGTTTCCTGTCTTATCCTTTGAGTAAAAAGGTCAAACGCATTACATGAATAAAAAAGCCTCTCACACAATCTCCCTTTTTGGCTTCATGCTGCACACACACACATTCAGAGACGCACAAATATCTGAAGAAATATTTAGGTTAAGATCTGCCACAGGGTTTCTACACTCATAAAGTTTGTTCAAATGTGTATCCAGAATGTAAAGGATTGTTGATCAGTGTGTCCTTTTTAGTAGTAAAACTAAAAACACAATACAGGAGGCAGACAGACAGACATATGTCAATGAAGGTAGTCAACCACTTAAAACACCAGCACTGATTGACAGGTGCCACACAAACACACACACACACCAAAGCTGCTGGCCTTTATCTTCGTCCACAACAACACATCTGTCGTGTGTGTGCGCTCTGCTGCATGTGTGGTGCTGTTTGTTTGCTTTGGTGTGTGTACATAAAGTTGTGTCTCTGCATGTCCCACCTTCTGTCCGGCCCCAGTTTTGTCTTCCTGATTGTCTCCAGGGCTCTGCAGGGTCGGCTGAGGTCCTTCCTCCAAACTCATATCTGGGCTCTCCACCGTCAAACCTGATACCTCATCCAGGATGTCCTCTGCAAAGACAAAGAACAGAGCTCACTATGGAGTAAGTGCACATATATATATGCTGTGTGTGCTAAATATCTGGAGGCTCACAGTTACAGCTCTGTTTGTTAAATCCACATCTCAAGCTGCTCTAATGTATTTGACTCTCTGCAGTTAATGGTGTTAAAGAAATCTGAATGTACAGTTATACCTCTGGACATTACACTTGTTTTATAAAACAGTAAACCTGCAGGTATGTATCATTAACGTCTGATATTTCTTTCTTCACCTTCCTCTGTTACAAGTAATTGAACTGCCTTCTCCTTGTGTTTGTAATGTAAACCATCTCTATAACCCTGAGTCTTTCTTCTAACTGCAGTGTGAAATTGGTTATTTCCACTTTGTCTCCCCTGTGCTGACGACATCTTTTGTGCAGCATCTCTTCTCGGGCATGATATCATGGATAACCTCCATCTGTCTGCTGAAGTGTTTTTTTTCCACTCCCCGTCTGACCCTTTTGCGAACGGCATCCTACACAATGACAGCCCCACACTGCTGAACGATTCCTATTAATATTCATACTCCTCTGAGTCCCTGTATAAACAATGCCAGCTTGTCAGCCTGCACACTGCAAGCCCCAATTTATAAGGAATACAAATGGTGCCCTTGTGCAGATAAAAAGAGCAGGTCAGAGTAAAGCTGGCGGCTGCCTGCAGGTTAGTTACAAGATGGCATCCATGCATAATTAGCAGATCACCCTCTTCACCTTCTATGCTTGAAAAGATACATCACGAGCTGCGTTCTCCCTTTGTGACACGCACAAACTTGGGATTTAGAGGGTTTGTGATCATACAGGATGAATAACATGGATACAAACTGAATGGACAAGGGAAGCGTTGTGCAATTTCAGATTCTGTGATCTGAAGGTTTTCTTTCTGTACGATTCCACCAACTGTTGAACCAGTATGGATAGTGAGTAAAGCTCATCTGATTTTAAATACAGTAGAAAGATCTAAGTTGTAGTTAAATCTCTACTTTCATGCTTGAATTGATGGCCCACAACAGACCAAACTGCTCATTTAAAGACGCTCACTACATTTGTCACTAGAGGACCCTGTTTGTATGAAACTCCCCATTGTTCAAAACCAAATGTAAACAACTTATACAAACAGGAAGTGTTACCCTGGCTCTGGGAGAAGATGTCTGTGGTCGGGTCCTGCTCCCCATCAGAGCGCCGCGGTGGAATTGGAGCACAGCACCCGAGGGTCCAGCTGGGGCAGGGTGCTGACGCACAAGGTCAACGCTTGGTTCACAAACGCAGCCCGCATGTCCTCCATCTGAAGGGCAGACGCAGGTTTACCGTTGAGCAACAGGATCTCATCCCCTGCTTGCAAACCTGGGAGATAATAATGAAACGATAAAACGGAGAGAGTGAGAAATGTAAAGAAATCTGCTTGTATAGGTGGAAAGTGTAATGTGCACACAACATCCACACAAACACAACTTTAGTGTCATACTGTGGCTAATCATGTCGGGACTCTAATGTGTTCCAATACATAAAATATGTATCCTTGCCAGCTTGTTTCGCTTCAGGCTACAACTGATTTAACAAGACTGGATGAGTTTGAGGAGGAGGAGGGTGCGATGCCTGTCTATTCCTGTCCCTGTCAGGACATATATAATCTATAGTATGAAGCGCTATATACAACAAAGAAACCTTGAATTTCACTCGAACGCAGCTTCAGATTGAGGCCCCCCCCCCCCCCCCCCGACCACCTGTGCCTGGGTCCATTAATCGTAAATTAGCGGTCAATCAGGCGACCAATTAGCAGTCAGCCTGGCCCCATAGACCTGATTGGTTGTGACAGCTGTTTAGACTCTGACGGCGGCTGGCTCACCTCGCTGCAAAGATAAGTTAACACAGTCACACGTGATGTATTTGTGACTTCAGTGTCTTCTTTTATAGCGTCTACTGTAATATGGCTTTCATAATGCACTGGATGCAGCATTAACCAAGCACACACACACACACCGACACACACACACAATTTAGCCCTAAGTTATGACCTAGTTGTCTGGGATGTGAAATGTCAGCTGGAGCAGTCTTTATTGGACAGAGAGAGAGAGAGATAACGCCTCTGGACATATACGGTTGTGCGTGTGGTTGTGTATGCATGTGTGTGTGTGTGTGTGTGTGTGTGTGTGTGTGTGTGTGTGTGTGTGTGTGTGTAAGGGGGAGGGGGAGCAGTGGGAAAGAGAAAAAGAGATGAGCAAAGACCCTTTGGGGCTCCCTGTCCAGTGGTTGGCCTGGTTTCTGCGTAGTATCCCCTGCAGAAATTCAAGCTCGATCTCGCACACCCCATTCATCCTCCTCTCTTATAGTAAAACACACACACACACACACACACACACACACACACACACTGGCTCATCCCAGTGTGCACGTGGACCCATTAATGTTGTGCCTGACAAACCTAATTCTGTGATTCAGCAACATATAGTATAATATTTCCAGAAACGTGCTTTGTGTTGTCTGGATGCCACAAGCCGTTTTTTCCTCTCTAGCCTGTGGAGAGAGAAAGTCAGTTCTGTTCTTCAGCAGCTTTTCAGATCGCTAATACACTAGAGGACACAATCTCACACTTGAGTAACCTTGGTGTGACGCTGGGGGCACAATAAATGGGGGGGTGTTATTTTCTATACATTGGAGTTGTATCTACAGAGCTGCCCGTGTGTTTCTCAAACCCATTAGGTCTCTCTGGCTGTGTTAAAAGATGGGGAGCTGTGAATGGGGGTTGATCTCTGGACCCGACTGGTCACACAGCATTTCAGAAGCAGACAATGGAGGGATGTTTTTCTTCTTTGCTCCCAGGAAGGAAAAAAACAAACCATAAATTCACATCTCTGATGCGATCCTGCTCTCTATTTTTTTAAATCCCTGGATCAAGGTTTCTGCACATCTTGGCTGCGTAGCGTATCAGACAGGTGAAATAAGGCTTTTTATATGCACTGAATAAAAGATATTTGGGTTTTCACTTAACCTTTTTTATTTTTGTAGTTGCTGGTTCATATCATGTCGACATACTGATGTGATGTTAGAGGTCGTTACTGGCTGCTAATGATCATCTCTGTGCGCTACGGCTACATCCTCGCTATATAGTGGTGATTTTTATTTTCTGTTGCTATGTTGCCTGGTGTACGTGAATGGTCATGTGAAATGTGTTTTCAGCTGTCTTAGAATGTGTGGACGGAGATTATTATAGATTTAAAACACCATTTTAAAACAAAAACATTACAGTATGGATGCAAAAGCCAACGTCTCTCGATACAAGTTTGCATTTTCTCTTCCCTCCTCTGTTCTGAGCCACCAGGCGTCTCTCTCAAGCCATGGAAATGTTGCCGTGTTGGCTCAGTAACTGATGCGATGCAGTCACACAAAGCTGCACTGATAAGATGTCATGTGGGATCAGGTGTTTCCCAGGTCAGGTGCTTGAGTGTTATGTGTGAAATGTCAGCTCGGGAAAGAAATACTGCGTGTTCCCAGTTTTCACATACGCTCTACACACCGACTCTCTGTGGCTCTCAGATTCAGCTGTTTATGAATATCAGCTGTCAGGATACTGAATGTGGAGTAAATGAAAGGTTTGGTAAAGAAATGCGCACCTTTGGCTGAGGCCAGTCCTCCTGCTTTCACTTCTGTAATGTGGAGCTGCTGCGTCCCATCCTCATCTATAACAGCCACAGAAAAACCTACAGACACAGATATTCAGATGCAAAAGAAAGAGATTCAGTCATTAATTCCTTTACAGCTCTTTGAAATATCGCATTTTGACAGTCTGCACTGCTGCAGCATAACTACAGCACAATTAGATCCACTTAAGATACTCAGCCCGGGTCGTCGCCTCTTCAGTCATTAACTGAGCATGACTCAGTGAAGCCCATTACAAAATCAATTTGATACCGGATTTAAGAGTGTGACAGGAACTGAGTTAATCTGATTTAAATTGGGGCTATTGTCTCAGCGTACCGTATCCGATGGTGAAGGACTCGGCGTTGTCAAAACTTATCATCTTGGCTGTTTTGGGGCAAATCTCAATCTCTTTGTAGACCTGCAAACACAAGAAAATTACCTTTAATTGACAATAGCCGTGTCAAGGTCATGTTATCGCTGGTAGTAAAGAACGGACAGATTCATGTATTATTCAGGCTCCTTAACAGAGCAATTCCATTTGAAGGTTGTGGGGTCACACTCCAGGTCGAGTCTGTAAAATGAGTGGGTGCTCACACACGGGGGTCAGACCTCACAGCGGGCCAGAGCATAGACACAGCTGTGTGTATGAAGCAACAGACGGGGACAGAAGTCCGCAGTGTGCTATGAGCTTCACTGTGGAGTAAATAATAATGTGATATCATACACGGAGGATGAAAGAGGGTGGAATGAGTCACTGATCAAAGCAGGAGGATAAAAGAGCTCTTGAGGAAAATACAGTGATTGTTCTGTGAGAAGACGAGTTCAGCGAATCACCTACACAGCACCGTCACACTGAGAATTCCTTTCTGGGTTCACGGTGGCAGATTAATGTGGAGGTGAGTTTTTTGTTGTTGTTGCAATGACTGATTGTTTGTTGTGAATAATAAGAAAATTACAAACGTGCACAGATCCCACTGCACACAATATAGTCAGAATGCTGTTTTGCATAATTTATATCATATATGCGATGATGTGTCTTTTGCATTCAGGGAATTTTGAATGCATTGCAAGCTCAAATCTGCAGCCAAATCATAAAACATGCACAAGCTTGCATCCATTTCTGCCAGAAATGAAATGCAAATGAATCAATAATGAGGTGATGACCCCGAATTCCAAGTGGAGACGGTAATATAGCAAAAACACAAAAATGTAAAAACCTGTTTTAATTGTCACATAATGATAATTCAGGGTTTCTGCCAATTAGAAGAAGTTAAATTGAAGACATTTAATGACCATAATGAATTAAATTTAAAACCTAAGTCTACTACAACCAATATGAAGGAATCACAGAATAATTTTCAGAGTAGAGTAGCAGAGTAGAGAATAACCCTGGAAACACCATGTTATCCATAGTCTTCCCCACAGCAAAGTCGAGTGTATTAATATAAATTAGTTTAAAGACCATATCGCTGAGAATTAAAAATTATTCTGGCCACCAAAATATTTCCCTTGAAAAAAATACACCCGTTTCAAAGTGCGATGGAAGTAGCGTTGAAGAATTAAGACCTATTTAAAGGCATTTAAGACCTAATACATTTAGACTTTCTAAGAAACCCTGTTACAATATTCTCATCATGTTTGATTACTTGATATTGTAGTTTCATGGTTGTGCATCTGGATATTTACTCCATTATGTCACAATCTATTACCACAGTCCTTAATCGTGCATTTCCTCACCAGATCTGAGACGTCGTCTTCAAGCTGAGGAACATAGAAGAGCATTTTGTTGTCAACCCACACTTTCAAACGCAGGTAGTGGCCGGATCGGTCAATCTTGTGGGTCTGTAGGAACGAGACAGACGAGAAACGAGAAGAAACACAGATGAAAATGCTGCTTTCCAAAATTAGAGACACAATCACTCTAATTGATGCCATTTAACCCCAACTTGTGATTTATTCTCCCTGTGATCTTAACACCAACCCTGTCATCACATGATCTCAACTATCACAACACTGTGTTCTTTACCACACTCTATACGTCATGACATCCACTGACACCAGGAGAAAGTCCTACATGTATGAACTCATGTATGTAACCCACATATTTCTGCATACATGTACCACACAGGGCGCATGAATTAGACGCTCCAGTTCCTTGCGACATGTTTATGGAATGCGTGCACACGATCGCCCACGCACACACATTGATCAGCTTGTTTTCTGACAGACCCTTAAGTGGAACGTATACGTGTCATTAGGCATCATTATTCTCGTGCTGCGGCTGAGACCAATTAGAGAAAAGAGGAGATGAAGTAGAACGACAGTTGACAGGACCGTTGTGTGTGTGACAGTGACGTGCAGTGTTTATTGTGAGCAAACAACTAAGATAAGGTGACATCTGCACGGTCCTTCTCCTGTTTTACTAGAAAAATACCTGTCACAGTTTTATGCCTCAGGTTCTCTCAGAAGATTCACATACTTTTCTCTACCTGTTACCCTGAGTTGAATTTTAAAATGTTGACTAGGACGTATTTGTCTGTCAACACACTGTTAATGGTGAGAATCCTTATGCAACCACTAACATTATTCTTCAACAGAGCTGTGTTCAATTGGATGAGACATGTTACTCAAGACTTCATGTGTTTGTCGAAGCTGTTAAAATAAATCATTTGCTCGACCAGTTTTTATTAGCTGCCTTTGTGCATGTGTGAGGGCGAGCTGCTCATCCATCACCTGTCATTCCAAATCGTGTAAAACGTTCTGTAATCATCAACCTACGTGTTTTGCAGCAACAGACTCGCATAGCTAAGACATAGTCTCCACTGATACAACGTGTGTGTGTTGCTATCAGCAGCAGCCCACCTTGCAGATGGTGCTGAGGACTTCCAGCGCCGTGTCCCCAGGCTGTATGATGGCCAGGACAGGCTGGTCGTTTGGCAGACACACCCAGGAGGGAGTCAGGTAATCGGGAACCCAAATGTAGCTGTCGACGTTCTGCTGGGGAAGACTCTTCACCGATGCCTCTGTCTCCTTCTGAGAAGGTAACAAAACGTAGACACACACAAATTGAGGGTTTATGCATCGATGAGTTGGATTTTGTGCTCAGTGAGAAAAACTAGAATGAAACCAAAATGCACAAACTAATCGATATCAGTCATCAAGATCAATTGAAAATGTTAAAAAAGGTCCTATCTTGCAAAACTAATGAAAATAAAAGTAAAAAATACTGGATCTGCCCCCAAATTTAATAATATCTTTCTTCGCCCATTTTCCCTCCTTCCACCGAGTTTTGTAGAAAAGTATTTTGTAGTTTTCGTATAATCCTGCTGAAAAATAAACAATAAAACCAACTGAAAATAAACCAATGAACAGGGGTGAAAACATAACCTTCCCGACAGAGGCACAGATATTCTATTATCCACAGATATTGTGCAGAAATCCCCCTAATTCATCATTATTGATTTTCTTGCTCGCGAAAGAAACCAGATTTGCTTGGACCGATGGGACCAGAATCTGCTGGTGGCCTGAAAGCAGCTGGAATATCTGATTACAAAATCTAATTCATGTTGTTGATGAGAGCCTCTTGATGCTGTGAATCTTCTCCCTGTGTGGGTATGTGTTACATACATGTGCAATGGAACCTTCACATGTAGAGTATGTGCGTACATTCCTTCCAACCTTTCAGTCCGTCAGTGTGACCTTAGACAATCTGGCGGCCATGTCAGCCTCGTCTCTTCTGCTCGACCTCACACTGTCTGTCACTGATACCTTATCAAGTGCTATCAAGTAACAGGAGCATCCTCGTTTGTTCTCTCAGGCCTCTGCCGCTTTCCCCGCACCCCCCCACTAATCACTGTCTCTCCTTCTGTTGCCCCTTTCCCCTCTATCTGTGCATCACTCCATCATGTCCCTCCTCCCGATCCTTCATCCACGCCACACAATCTGCACACGGTTAACGCTCTGGCCAAGTCGTCCCCGTTTAGATACATTTTGATTTGGCTGCATTGTGGATATAGACAGTTTTTGTATTTGTATGCACAAACAATCATGCACATGTTCACGGGCACAAATAAAACACAGACACACACACATACTGGGGGGGGGGGGGGCTCATAGCGAGTACCTCCCCCAACTCCCTGAACTCCCCAGCCCTGCTCAGCACCATCTGGCTCCCCTCCTGGCCCAAGTAGGATGCCTCTGCTGGGTGGGCAGTTCACCAAAATCTCCTTCTCTCTTATTCCCTTCTTTGCCTTCAGTGGGATTCCCCCGAACAAACACAATAATTAAAGTCTAAGCTCATCAGATGCAAACATTTTGAACGATTCGACGGGAGATCTTTGTTACTGATGCAGCATTTTCAGCTCCGTCGACAAACTGAGTTCACTTCCTACAAAATGCATTTCTTTACTGTAAACTCTGCCAGCTGAAGTTGGGCGTGGGTGGAAGGAAATCAATCTCCCTTGGTGCCACAGGGGGCTTCCACAGTCGGAGTCGGGTTAGCGCTAGTTAAGTTTGCTTCTATCTCCTGAGTTCAGACACAGGCCTGTATTCCCTCTCCCCCTCATCTCTGCATCCTTCCACCAGTTCTCATTAAATATGGAGCTGCCTGGCTTGTACTTGCTCAGCCCACGGGTAATTGGACATTTTTCCCCACAGTTCATATTAATTCATCATTTACCGAGCCTGGTATGAGGCACGACTGGAAAACTACAGTCCTGTGGTGGCCTTAGATCATCTGGTTTTCTTTCGGAAGACTTGAAATCGTCGGAACAATGCAGTGTGTATGACGGATACCAGCGAGAGCACAGATGGTGTGAAACCGTCCGGTCCCCTGGTAGCGAACGTCTGCATAATTTCTTGAAGCATCACAAAGCTAATGATCTGAAGATATCAGATCAATTTTGTCTCAGTAGGATTAGATGACAGGAATAACCCTCCGGTCGATACAGCCAATGATGCTGATAGAGTCGGAAATGCCCGGAGCGAATGAAGACAAGAAATGGGAATGTGTCAACGCCGATCTGGAGATGGTGTTGAGGGTCGAGAATGAGAATACAGTAAGAATCAAGTCATCAGTAGCGAGAAGAAAGAGAGCGCGCACCCATGTAACTCCTGCAAAGGTTTCTGATGCAACTGATTTGACGACTGCTGCAGGAGGAGAAACAGCTGCAGAATATGAAAAGAAGGGTTGTTCATCCTCTCGCTCGTGTCTGAGGAGAGAAGTGGACGTCTGAAGACATTAAAACTTGGAAAAATGACCTCAAAGAAATGCTCGCTGATCTGGAAAGGACACAGGGATTTTTTTTTGTGCTTCCTCCCCCAGATAACCAACCAACTGAGGAACCAGAACACCGAAAGGATGTCAGCTCAGTCAAAAGAGGTGGAAAAATCCAGCGTTGTTTCGGGCCTCGGGGGCTTAAGAAGCCCATCACCCATTATACAAGTACAAAGGTTCATCAGATGCCCCAGTAATTTTTATGTTGGCTGATGAGAAAGGAAAACAATGACACGGAATCGGCCTGCAGCTGAACGAGCCCTGGTTCTCTGAAGTGAATGCCAAACTGAGAAAGGGAGGAGGAACTTAGTGATTTGCCTTAGGTAGAGAATTACTGTAGAGATACAAACATTCTTTGTATCTGATGTGTCATCATTCATATTAGTTTGGATGCAGGACGGACAAGGAACATAATGGAAAACGAAGTTCTGGCCTACTTGTGGTTACACTCATCAAAGTGTCTTTAGAAAGAAAAGAAACAATAAAGATCTTCTTGAGAACGTTAAGAATCCAATTTAAAGTTAAAGGTTTTGTCTGACGAAGACAAGGTGGATTCCTATGGTCCACTTGTATTTTTAAGACGATTAAGTACTTACAGATTTCTCACTGACGGAGTCTTCAAACATTCGCTCCAAGGGTTTTTTCGTGGACTCCATCCCATCGACGAAAACCTGCAGCCGCACAAATATAGCATTTAACATCGCAGCTCACAGATAGAAGGAACTTTACACTGAACATTTATTCAACTTTCAAACCTGCCTTCTTAATAAAACCAATATCTACATTAAATATAATTTATGGTCAACTTGCTATGTCTCTAAACTCTTCCTACATTTACATTAGTATTTATTTATTTGACACATGCTTTTAGTTTCTATCTAAAGCCACTATCGTAAAGTTTTACCACTTCAAACACTACGTTATGCAAACTCTTGCAGCCTGGATGTGGTACGATGGAGCTGACCTGGTTGATGGAGGGATGACCCTTGCTCTTCCTCTTGGAGGTGGTGTCCAGCCCCCACAGGGAGGAGAACCGGCTCCGACGTTTGCTGAAGGTTCGGGGCATCGGCTGGTTTCGCCTCCGGATGCTGCACTCTGTACGAGCCGCCACCTGTGACAGGGAAAATAACACAAAACATGAATTTAATTGGAACCTTAATTATGGACAATCAACATAAAAGTTAGTCATAGAGCAGGCTAAGTCATTCATAGTATATGAGTAATTCATGCTGCTCATAGATACATTAAAATACTTTTTGTTGTAGATAGAATAAAACCTTATCCACCTACAATGCACGTATCCATATCTGTAAATAAACTTTACTTATTTCATTCATTTTGATTTATTTCAATGACCTGCAAACTACAAAAGGTTCAGAGTCCAGCGAGCCATTGACTACACAGTTGTACATTACATTGTCTATTAGGTAATTAAGAGACATTATAGTGATTAACATTTGATTGGAGTAAAGATGCTTAATGTATAAATACTTAAATATGTGATTAATTGCAATCAAGTGCTACTTAGCTGATTTCCATTGGGATTTTTTGATTATCTTTGAGATTTAATACCAATCCCCCCCCCCCCCCCCGACCTACAGTGCAACACAAACGGAGAAACCACTACTGGCATTTCTGGGTTAATTCACTTTGAACTACTGGGCCATGAGCTGCTCTGACTCACTGACTATATGGTGCACACGTACATAATGTGACGCACATGCTGGTATGTATGTGCACACGCACGCGAGCACATTATATCATTGTGTGTGCTCATTGGTCTCCTCACTAGCCTCATGAGACGCACACACGTCAAACATAATAGGTCAGGTTGTCTTCAAGACTCGTCTCATGCGAGCTGCACGCAAGAGGACATTTAACTGCCTATTTCACTACAGTGTCTCTGTTGGACATAGATAATAGCAACACTGATAAATAGACCGAATTACTGAAGCAAGTAAAGCAAGAAAAACATAAAAAACAAGTCTTATAACAAGACTTTCATTAATTAATTATGACGTTCTGCTCTTAATTTTACTCTGTTTCATTGTCATTTAGTTCATTACCTTCGACAACCTTTGTTTGTTTGTCAGCTGGATTAAGCAAAAAAAGATAGAACAGATTTCCATGAAACTTGGCGGAGGAATGGGAAATGGGCCCAAAAAAAGAACCCATTAAATTATTTTGTGGATCAGGACAAAGGGATGAATCCAGGGATTTCGTTATTTCTTTCTTTGATATTGAGTGATACATGCAGAAGGCTGAGTGTGTGGAATCTTGCGCAGATTGATTTAATTCAAAGTGACTGTTGGGTCTTGGTACTCTTAAAAAAAAATCTTAATATAGCAGTTTACATGTGGCTAAAATGTGCTCACAAATCTGCTCAGTTATTGAAGTATTGTCGAATTCAATAATAAAATCTCAAATGTGGGTGATAAAGGGACCTGATAGTTATTATAAAGGGAAGACAGGAGGGAATAACAGATATAGGTTGAGAAAAAGAGGAGGAAATGGTGAAGAAAGACAAGTGGGAAGGAAAATATGGCAGATAGAGAGTCTGAATGAGACAGACGCAGACAAAGGAAGTGGAGGTGTAGGCAGCAGAAGGAAAGGGTAGGGGTGGGGGGGGCAACAGAGCAGAGAGAGTGTTAAGCCTGTTTGTGGGAAAGTGCCTCAGGGATGGCAGCTTCCTAACAGAGTTTTTATTGATCCACCAATCTCTGAAAAAAAAAAAACCCACACTGTGATGTTATGATGTGTGATTGTGTGTGTTTGCTGCAACCGGCTTGTTGCCTGTGAAGCTGGACCACAGAGATACTGTTTCCACCTGCTTGTCTCCACTCTGCTCTTCCCGGTTGTTGCTCGGCAGAGGGTGGGCACTCACATGATACATGTCAGCGTATGGATCGTTCCATCAGCGCTTGTGTCATTCTGTACATCTGTAGAGCCCTCGAGGTTACGACATGCGCACGGTGCAGAGCACTGAGCGAATAACTTGGCTTTTACCCGCAGGCTGAAGCCGTCAGCACCAGTCGCAGAGAACGAATGTCCAGATTGCCTTGTTGTCATTTTCCTGTCAAACCACGGAAAGAATGCAGCAAAGAGACAGAATCAGTTTCTGTTGTGGTTTTGCAGCAATGCCAATTCATGCAGCTGGAGTGTGTTCCATTTGTTTCTACTGAATCTGACTATTTCCATCATCAGTGCAAAGTGTGAAGCAACTGAGGGCTGCAGAGGAAAAGGCCCACACATGCAACCTGTGTCAATATGAACAAGAGGTATACGATTAGTTAGTAATTTAAGCTGTCAACAAATGTTTCTGTGGCCTAAAGCTGCACAGGTAGCTCACTAATTCAGACTGACTGCAGCTGTTGTGCATTCCCTTTCCTGTTATTTCTGCATGCATGTCCAAATATAATTGTTTTAACTTAAGGCTACATACGGTGGGTGGTAGTTTGCACATTTGTCAGGCATGCAGAAATCCCTGCTTTCAGTAGGTGTCAGTGACAAGTCGCTCTCTCCAACACCCAGATAAACACACCCACTCTCCAAGCTGGGCTGGTACTTAGAGTGGGCAATTGTGAACCTCTCACGCAATTCCTACTGCAGCATGTAGAGACCCGTGAGGCCGAGTTTGAGTTTCAGATTAAGGAGCTTTGATAAGGTTTAAGAATATAATGGCAGCAAGTTGTGGAATGAGTTAAAGTGCGTGCATGGATGGAAGAGGATGTACGGGAATTTGTACCAGTGCATGGAAGGAAGATACGGAGAAGATGCCCAGTCGCCCCATGGCCAGCTTGGTGGGACGTGACGCGAAGCCCAGCAGGCGTTTGGGGTTGGGGGGCTCGCCGCCCTGCAGACTGGCCAGGTAGCAGCGGCAGCGGAACAGATCCATGTGAAACCGCTCCAAGTTCTGCTCCCACAAGAAGATCTGACGGAGGGAGACGTGTGAAACACAGTGAGAGGGATTTGTGGTTATGTAACATGAGCAAACTTTGCTGATTAGATCCACATTTATCTCTGGGAAGGCCAGAGATGAAAACCACAAGAGAGAAGAAAAGGGTTTTTAAAAATATATGCATAAAAGATCACTGTGCTACATGGTGATTCGGCCGTTTCAGGAGGATGATGTGGGAGTGCTGAAGCCCCTGTGGAGAGGTATTACTCACCAACACAGCCCCCACCAGTCGCCGACCTGTTGTGCTATGTGCAATGTATCACAGGGTGGACCGTGGGAGGCGTAACACAGGAACACTCACCATGCAACACAACCTAGATTGAATTTGCACTGGTTTCCTGCCTTTAGAGTTAATACAAATTTTATACAGAAGCTCTGTCCCTGCATCTTTACTTTAACATGGATCAGAGAGCTGTCTTCTCATGTGAACTCACTTTGTAGTGACATCTGGTCCCAGATAATAAATGTCCTAAGATAACTCTTACAAGAGTTAACTCAGAGAGTCACAATAACTCCAATAGGTAGTTATGAAACACATCATTGAGATGTATACACGTTTTTCATTACCTACGCCAAGGAGGTTATGATTTCATCTGCATTTGTTTGTTTGTCTGCCACATTACACAACAACTAAATATCAGGCGTAGTTCGAGAACTGATATCTATCAGTGTGTGTAATTTAGTGCAGAGCTGAATAAAAGTCTGGATCTAGTGAATCTACATGAGGTTTCATAGGGGGACTATTGGGCCTTGGCGGAGGAAGGTGCTCTACTGATCTTATTCAAATCAAGGTAAGAAAATAATGCTTATGTGGAAGTGTTTTATTCAGACTATTATCTTAATCGGGTTAATATCAGAATATCGCTGTCAGTAATTGAAGCCTCGGGTTGAAGGCTTTTATGCGATAAGGATTTTTGCTCCTCAAACTTGACTGTCATCCAAATCCCCCACACAAAGGTAAAGAGGTTCACACAGGGAGGCCTATTGTCGCCGAGCGCATTCTTCAGCCGTTAATGCAATGTTGCTTTAACATTCAGCAGCAACTCCAGACATGCACTGAGTTAGAGAATAAAGCCTCAAGCAATGTTCTGCTGAAAGTTAACAAACCTGTTCCTGGAACAGCTTTGACATGTTTCCATACAGCAATTCAATATCAACAAATTAGCGAAATACTTCAGGTTCACCTGCCTGCTGGTGTGTGCATCAACAACACATGTGGTGTGAATATTCTGTATTCTGCATTTGCATGAGGTTGCAAATGAGCACCAGTCGGGAAAATCTGAAAACATCTGTCGTTGCGAGTGCTCCCTAAGAACATTTTGTCTGGATGACGCCACGCAGTAAAGATGATTTATTGCTTTATTGTTTTCAGCGTGTGAGAGCATTAGTGCAGTTCAAAGGTACAGAGATGAGCATCTGTAAAGACCCCGAGGTGGTTTCTCTTAAGTTGTGTGGAAGCTAAAGACCCCCAGTGGTAGTGCTCGACACATGAGATCACAAACCTGGTTTATATCAGCAGCACATGTGTCTTTTGATAACTTCCTGTTGTGTGTGGTGGGTATTTCTTTGTTTTTCATCCTGAACCAACAACTTTATGTATTTGACTAGTTCTTAACTCAGATCTCCGTACCTGCTCCAGTATGGTCTTCCTCTTCTTGCCATCTGTGACGGTGGACAGCTGCATGTCTCCCATCTTCTTCATCTTCTCGTCCATGTCGATCTTCTGCTCCAGCTTGCGGACCTCGGTGCGCAGCAGTCGCACCGTGTCCTCCCTGTGATGCTGCCGAGCGAGAGCGGCGGCGCACGCGGAGTGGATCGCCGTGATCCAGTTCTCCAGCTCCGTCTGGCCGGACGTCTGACAAGGGAAGGGGATAAAAGGGAAGAGGGAAGGAAATTAGGAAACTGGACAGCTAAAAGAATTGAAATCACAACATTACCCTCTAATCTCATCATCACTTTATCATTTATCTTCTGTTTCTTTGACTGAATGTCACCGTGGACAGATGCCATGAATATAATTAGACCAGTTTTAATATTACACAATAGTCCCAGTGGCAGATCACTGTCAGAGCTTGACAGTGTGGCCTTTAAACATGTCACACATGAAACAAACACATGGACACAGGACTGGCTTATCTCCCCCATGGCTAAATGTCATGTACATTACACACACACACACACACACACACACACACACACACACACACACACACACACACACACACACACACACACACACACACACACACACACACACACACACACACACACACACACACACACACACACACATGCACGCAAGTCCCTGAGGTGAAATTATTGTGAAATGGTTTATGAGACTCTGTTGTTTGAGCCGTAACCATGAGTTTGAGCACCTCTGGTTTTAAACACCAGTGTCTCTCTCACCTGGAAGAGGAATGCATCCCCCACTGAGTTGCTGAGGCAGAAGACGAAATTTTTCTTCGGATGTTCCGGTACGGCCTGTACGATGCTGTTCTCCACCCACAGCGAGTGTTTGGGAATGCTGTTATGGTCGATACCCGAGCGGCCGTCGGAGTCGTACAGGAAAAGGGTGCAGCCTTGAAAACCACAGAAAATAGAAATGTTAAATTAGTTTATTCTGGTTTTTTTTATTGAAACCAACTGGCAAAACAAGGCTTTATAAGCAAATTTACAAACAACAAAATAATTCAAATACAATTATGGGCCTTTATTGATGCTAACATGTAACATGAGTTCAGGAGGAATAGTGGGGACAAAATCGAATGTATTTATGTTTAGAGGGGCCAGGAGGAATGCAGCTGCAAATGCTGCATCTGCATTTTGAGAGTACGAGATTGGATTAGATACAGACGCCGCCGTAAAAAATTAAATTGAGACGAGGCCGAGGAGAAGCAATGTGAGGCCACAGGAGAAAGGGTGAGAGCAGAGGCGACAACCAAGGGCACATAGCGTGTTGAGATGTGATGTGATTACAGTCTAACAGGATAGAGGGAGTGAGAGATTACGATTTTACATCTGCAGGATTTGGGCGGAAATAATATGTTTTCTCATTTGTTTCCAAATACTTGGATCTGTTAGAAACCAAAAGATATCGGTAACTAAATGTGAGATTGGTTTGGTTTTGGATGCAGGAGCATTTAAGGGCATGGAGGAGATTTTAAGAGGTCATGACGAGGGTTCAAATGTGTAATAACATGGTCCTGTTTGAATCTGGATCTGGATGGAAACCTGCTGCTCAAAACTTTCTGTCAACTCTCCATTGAAAACCATTGATGTCTAGGCATCACCTTTCAGAGAAACCCAGTAGTGTTTCCACTTGCGCCTCGTTGCAGGTTCCACCTTCTTGTTTTTCTTATGAACCAGGAAGTTCTTCACGGCGAGAGCTCCTGCCTTCCTGACCGTGCCCTGTGCACAGCCAATCAGAGTGTCCGATGGATACGCGCTGCTGAGGGTGCCGCTGCTCTGCTCATCACTCACAGCCGACCCAGCCTCCTCCAGGCAGTCCCGACCCGGGATCTGATGGGTCATAGCAAGATGAAGGGATTAGAAACATACTTAACTATATTTGAAAAAAGATGCACATACACTTACATAGAAAAAGTAACTTACCCAGGCTTGATTGTCCAGCTCCTTCCGGAAATTCTCGTACACTCCTCCCCTTCCTCCTTCGCCACCTCTTCCCTCTCCTCCTCCGGCGCTGCTGCTTCCGCTGTCGCTGCCGTTGAAGACGCTGCTCTCGGTAGCCGAGTACACTGAGAAGGAGGCCGACATGGCTTTACAGCGCCGTGACACCAGCTCTCCGTCCCCGTCTATCTCCGTGGTGACGCCATCGATGCCACTGTCGCCGTACTCGCTTCCTTCACCCAAAATAGCAGAGATGTCCTGTCGGCCAAAAATACAACAGGTTTACTCATGGATTATTAATGTATGTCCTGAAACTGATGCGTCTGGAAAGAAAAATGTGCAAGTGCACCGGAGAAACTGCAGATAAATGTAACAGTAATCTATAGTGAGCACTGCATGAATGACCAATCATGTCAGTCTAAAGGAGAGGTCAATACAAGAGGTCATTTCACTCCAGTTGCAAGAATCAACCTGACAGCTCATGCTACACACAGGGTCTCTGGGTCTATGTTTGTATATGTGTGCATTGGGCTGTGTTAGTGTGTGTTTGTGCACATATTTAGCCGTGCATTTCTTCAACATGGAGACTTTCCACTTCGAGCTGCAGGGTTTTCTGTGCTTTCACACTTTTCCTTCACCAGACACAGCCTCCTTCTGTTCTTTTTTCTCTTTCTTTTTGCCGTGTTGTCGATCTATTTATATCCCGTCTAACATCCCCCTCAGCCTGGCTAGATGAATTTATAATGAGCACTTAGGGTGCACCGCTATCCAAGGGCGCTTGGAGGTTCTGGGAATGAGTTGAAACAAAAGCCTGGTTTCCCATTTCCACACTTCTTTCTTTATTTACCAACTTTTTTTTCTTTTTTTCAACCATGACACATGGAAATTATTGAAAGCATTTTATAATTCTTAATTCTCCTGATGTGGTTTTGTTTTGGTCCATTGAATCCCATATTAACTGGGTTATTGGTGCGACATCACAGCGTCTTTCTCTTTTACCCTTTGAGTGAGTCTGCTTTTGTAAGATAAGCCTGTAAATTATGATCCAAGTGTCCCTGTCTGTGCGTATTTACAGTGTGTGAGTGGCTGGTGAATGAGGCAGGGAAGATATCATGCTTTATTGCTTTCATTCCTGGAGGGGGAATGGAGAAACCAGGCCATCGTCAGACAAGTAGCCCCGCAGTGACTTTGTATCTGACTTCTTTAATTTCCCACTATGAAAATACATGAAGAGGAACACACACACAACTGCAGAGTATGAGCACACACAGGAAATGTCTGTTGTCAACAAAATGTTAATTGGATTGACTGGTGTCCTCTTTCATGCCTGAGAACCGCCTGAACTTTCTGGATAATGCTGGTAAACAAGGTCCTCTCTCTACATGTACGGGTCTATGTTTCAGGAGGGAGACAGAAGGAAAAGACTTGTAACCTCATTTTGTATTCATTTGCTTTGTATATTCATTTAAAAGTTAATGAAACGCGATCCAACCTGGGTAGTTTGTGCACGGCGTCCCTGGAAAGCAGGGCACGGTGCCGCCGGAATGCCGAGGCCTCCCAAGCCCTCAGACAGGCAGTGGGACCGTCGGCAAGGAAGCGTGAACGCTCCATAGCCGCCAAGATCCTCCTCGGTCGGAGACATCAACCCCTCCTCTCCATCTCCGCCACAATCAGCCTCTCTCCGGTTTTTAGGGTAGCGGCTCCTCTGCCCCCTGAGGCCAGGACTCTGCTGGCTGCACAGATGGTCCAGGGACGATGCTCTTTCAGCGGAGCCTGAAATGTACACAGGTGGTTAATGCAGGGCAGTGTGTGTATTTTGAGGGTTGTGCATCCTGATTACTGTTTATGTTACACATTTGATGGGTAATTTACCCTTCACCATATGTGTGTGTGTCCTTCTATGTGTGTGTATGTGGGTACCAAGCCCATACATTACTCGCCGACCACCTGGGGCAGCACTCAGACCTTCAGAAGATAACTTACCAGCCCTACCTCCTGCTGTGATGCTGAGCCGCTGCAGCTCCTGCACAGCACCAGCTACACTAACAAACCCATCATCAACTGCAACTGATGGACGGCAGAATAACCTTCAATCAGTAGACGTGACTTTCTCAGATGATTTCTTTCCTACACTCAGTGACTCTCTGTGATTTCTTCCACCTCCCTCCCCCTCATCATCTGTAAAGTGAATCAAACCATCACTTTATCAAACCATCAGTCGTCCGTCTCTTGTGCAGTGATGCTTTTTGAAAATACCTCAGTATCTACTGTATTTGTGTTTAAAACAGGAAATATAACATGCCAGTTATAAGACTCCATGGAAATATATATAGAGTTTGCACTGGTGTTGACAACGGATGTGCTTCTGATTGAACAAATAGGTTTACAATAAGTATGAGAAGGTTTTCTGTGTGGAGTTTGCATGTTATTGGCCCTGTGATACGTCCAGACTGAGCCCCGCCTCTCGCCCAATGCCAGCTGTGATTGGCTCCAGCTCCCCAACCCTCAAAGGATGAGCTATATAGATAATGGATTGATTTATCTTTATGTGTGTTACAAACAGTTTTTGTGTTTACCATCCTCACCTGCATTGGGGCGTGTGAACTGCTCCTCCTCCTCCTCTTCTCCTCCGTCTATGATCTCCTCAGTGCTGGTCAGGTGCTCCTGGCTCATGTCAGACATAGAGAACTCCAGGCTGTCTTCTCTCCACATGTCCGCAGACTTCGAGCGCTTCTTTTTAAAACTGCCTCCCTCCCGGGGGCCCTCGGTCATCCGCTGGAGGTACCTCTCCTCTCCGGCAGCGTCTCCCTCCCCCTCTCCCATGGAGTCCTCTCCCCCATCCTGAGCAACGGTGTCCGCCTCTGAGGTTTCAGGAGTCGGTGTGGCCAGCGGGTCGTCATCTTGTTGATAGGACTCCGGCCTCATTGTCATGGCAACACGCTGCGTCCAGTGAGGGTTGATGCCGAACTCTCCGAACTCATCTGTGGTGTTGAAAGGTTCCAGTCCGTTCTCCGCTAACGACTGTGGGATGCTGGGAGTGCTGGAGGAGCGAGTTGAAGCTTCAGAGTTCCTGTGCTCCTGCTTCACTGAAGAGGAGATCCGGGAGCGGCGGGTGATCGGCTGCTTGCTGGAGAGACGGAGT
Source organism: Verasper variegatus (assembly GCA_026259375.1). Lineage (NCBI taxonomy): Eukaryota > Metazoa > Chordata > Actinopteri > Pleuronectiformes > Pleuronectidae > Verasper > Verasper variegatus. The sequence continues at coordinate 4,523,749 of CM048051.1, forward strand.
GAGCGGGACGTGTGTTTACGGGAGAGTGGTCCCGTCACATCGCCATAGAAACCACTGTCCCCATTCTGGCTCTCCGCGTTTCCCATGATTCAACTGCAGATTAAAAAAAGAGGTTTCTGTGAAACATAGACATTTAAAACCAATCTCATTATCATAAATCATTATTATAAATCTAGACCACGATTACTTGTTTTAAGTTTGTAAAATATAGGCATCATATTACTACTATTAAATTATGGCCATGTGTGTAAAAAATGTATATCTGTGCATAAGTCAGATTGTTAGACCTCTATTGGGTATTTTACGTAATTCTGTGAAGCAGGTTTTGTTAAAGAAAAAATGGGTTTGTGGAAAAAGCAGGCAAAAGAACTGGAAAACCTAATTGTATTATATTTGTACTTACTCGGAAATTAACGACCTGCTCTAAAAACTTTCTAACCAAACTGCAGGTTGTCAAAAACCTTTCAGGATCTGTCCTGCCCTCGGAACAAAGACTGATCTTTACTGTCGGCTTTGAGATTCAAATCATGACCAGGTCAATCACAGACTTTCATGTCCCATTGACTAATGGTGGTGTATCAAGGGTATCCCGGATCTCTGTGAGTCCTTTGTAAGGGCTGAGCTGTCAGACAACGGAGAGGGATCAGGTTTCCAGAGTTGAAGTGGAAATTCCCTCGTCTATTTGTGGCTACTTTAACTGACCTGGACAATTGGGAATTTGCTTGAGACAACACACTCAGGCGATGTAGCACAGGGACAAAAAAAAAGAATACAATTTTCGTTTTGAGCATAAACACAACTAACATCTCAGAGAGGGTCCCTAAAGGTTTTGTGGTTTTGTTCCATTTAAGTACTCAGAATGCATCACAATCCCACCCAGCTTTTAGGGACTTTTAAAACTTGAAAAAGCAACTTTGTTCTTTCCTCACGTATTTAAAAGTTGCATTCGAATTTGGGTCATTTAAAAGTCTTTGTCGCTCTCTGTACTTTTGGATCCAGACATTCAGGAACACTTATTCTCTTGGCTGAAGCAGCAACGGATGCAGTGGCCTCTGCAGTGAATTTTGTTGATCGTTAAGTTATCTCAGCTTCACCTCATGCTGTGTGTTACATAAGCGCACGGAGCTGCTGAGTCAACTGCTGTCAGATTGTTTGCTCGCCTGTGAATCACACGGAATCAAAGCTACACCATCAGGTTCTCAGTGTGGAGTCAACCTGCAGAGAGAGGCTGAGAAAAATCCTCTCCGAGACAAAAACCTGTTTTCACAAATGATTTAATCCAAACAAACAAATCCAAGATTTATATTAAAATATGATACATACCTAAATAAAACATAAACTGGTAGGATTGTACAATGCACGACAAAATAAAACCAAAGCAGCTATTTTGTGGCTACCTGTGGTTAAAGCATCTGCATCACCAGCATCCTCACATCATTGTGGTGTCGTCTTTCACCGACCGCATGACCCTCCACACATCCTCAAACGGCGGAGTCGGATCGCCCTGAGATGAACAGGAAAAGAGGGAGGGAAGTGTTTCAGTGCAGAGCTCTCACAACTTCAAAGTGACCCGACGTGTCAAACGCGCACAGAGGAGGAGACGGAAGACGAGAACGCACTTCTGAAACGAACGCATCTGCCAGGTGCCATGACATGAGGCAGGTGAAGAGAGGCTGGAAGTAAAGTGCACCAGAGAAGGGATGAGGGGCCGTGTGAAGGGGGGTAAGGGATTCTGCGGACAGTGACGGTGTTAAGAAAATGCAGTGAGGCAAAGTCAATAACAATAAATGCATATTTAAATGCACAAAACCTGCACACAAACTCACAGATGATCAGGTGCTCACAAAGCACAAAGCAATGTTCTGAGCCCGACGGGAGGAAACCAAAACTCACACACGACCGTAGTTTCTTTGAACTGCTCCCTGAAACTCATTGGCAGCGAGAAACCGTGCAGGCGTGTACAGGCTTGTACAGGCTTGTGCACAAAACATTTTGGGAAAACACCCCTTGTTCCCTTACAGACAAAGAGACGTGCACGCGCGCACACACACACGCACACACACTCGCACACGCTGAAATGACAGAAGATGAAAGCTGCCACAGAGTATGATTTTCTGCTTAAGACTCAATTAAATGATCCTTGCCAACACGACCTAATTTTCTCTAATACCAGCCCTGAGCTGCTTAGAGTAGACCATGATTTCCATAATGTGCTATGTATAGTGTGAAGGTATGCAAGTGCTGGCATGCCTCGCTTGTCTGTAGATTTGCACATATTTTCTGTTCACAACCATGCAGAGAAAATCTTAATTTGTATGTGTGATCCTTCTCACACAAGATTTAGCAGTTGAGCTGGGAAACTGGCTTCTGCAGACACTTTTCAGATGTTTCATTAAAACAGAGAAGTCATGTAAGAGAAACTTTCATGTGTAAAAAAAAACACCAAAAAAGAAGAGATTCATTTCAGAGTCTTTGTTCTATTGCTAACATGTTCTTACTGATCTATCTTATTTCATGTCTTTTACTTTATTGTGAAGCACCTTAAGCGGGATCTTATGAATGACAGGTGCTGAATATATAAAATGTATTATTATTATTATTATTATCAAGATCCATGAATTATTCTCAAGGACGTTGGTGAAAATGTCAAATTCCAGGATGTGCACCCTGATCCTTCACCAGGTTTCGTGGTAAACAGTCGGACACAGGGGTTAAACACAACCTTTTTGGCGGAAGTGATAAACTGTCTTTATCTGTTGTAAAGTAATGTTTTTCACATCTGGTTTAACATCTGACGTCACTTTTTTTAAGAGCATCATCACTTTGTTCCCTCTGATCTGAAGTGCTAGTGTTCGTTATGGTTATAATGTTATTTTGACCCATCTGACTGACTCCAGCGTCTATTGTTGTGTTGAATGCCTGCTGCTCTGTTTGAGTTGATGTAAAGTGTCCGTAAAGCTGATGTACTTGACCAGGCCTTGTCCTGTTAATTATAAGAAGTCAGAACACTCTAACTATTATTGATAATGATCAGAAAACACTGTTAAAATGTTCACAGACATGAGTGTTCAGATGAGGACGAGTAGAAATAACAACAAGAGAAAGCGCTGAAAATATAAATGCACGGAAACCATACAGCACATTTTTTCCGAGGTCAGCTCTGACATTGCACATGCGATTGTGTGCGTGTGAGAGTGAGTGTGTTTGTGTGTATTTTAGCCATTTTAGTTGTGTGTATCTTAGCCACTGCAGTACATTTCACCCCTGCTGTGGGAAACAGTTACATAAGCTAAACTTGACCCTGATACTTCTCCTCCTCTTCGATCTTTATTTCTCATCTGTCTTCCATCCTCCATCCTGCCTGATGACATTTATCTCAGCCCACATGCTAAACACCCACCCCCCAAACACAACACACACATTAGCCTCCTCACACAATGCTCGGCAGGTGCTGGATATTTGATTTGGAGTCAGGCCTGTCTCCCTTTTAAATCTGGCATCAGTTTACTTTGTTAATAATTAGGCGTATTAATTAGATATTGGTTATTAAGCAGTGAGAGCGGCAGGTTGCATGAACCGTGCATCGCTGTTGCTGAGCCTTATGATTCATCTATACATCTGGTTGTGAGTTCAGTGCAGAGGATCTAAAAACACACACATAAACACACACACAAGCTAAACAAACAGAATAATTCTGCCTGACACAACACAAGGGAAATCCAACCGCTGCCTCTCCCCCGGCAGTGTACAGTCTAAAATGTTTAGTCTCTTCGTTTTACCTCTTCCCGGGCCCTGCAGCAAGGCATGGGAAGACGGAGAGAGGGGGGGGTGATGAGGAGAGGAGGAGGGGAGGGGGTTGCACTTCGTAAAATCCACGTAGAGCTGAGAGGTGAGGCGAGGCCCCGGGCGGAACACACTGAGGTTCGTGCAGACAAGAGAAGGGAGAAAGGACGAAAACAGAAAACATATTGGGCAGCTGGGCTATGAATGGAAGTTTGATATGGAAGAGTGAGAGAGACAGGGAGGAGGAGATAAAAAACTGAGAACGAGAGAGAGGCAGCGAGATAGAGAGACATTGGGGGGTCCTATTGTTTCTGAGCTTTAAGTGGATAAGTAGACATGTGCTCTGGCTGCCGCTCTTCAGGCTTAATTGAGGGAGTCGAGACAAAAGGGGGGAAACATAATTATTCGCGCTCTTTCGCTCAGTCTGTCGTTCCCGCTCTCATTCTTGCAGTATAGTAACACACTGACAGAGTGTATTAACACAATGGCCTAGACAACAGCAGCCATAGCATTATCAACACACACACACACACACAGACAGATAGACACTGAGAGGAATAACAACCCCAAAAATATCTTTCTAGAAAACACACGTTTAATTTTTAACCATATTTTTTACTGAACTTATCACTAACCATAAAACTCAGACTTTCTGGATTCAAATAGCTTCAAAATCTATCATATGCCAAGAATACGAGGCCGAGCTTTGTCTCTGGAAGTGTCACTTTATGACGCTGTCAGACTGGAGCTCTCAGACTCACATTGCCACAGTCGCGTTCAAAGATGCTCAACACCAATAGGCTCTCACGTCCATCACCCAACACATGAAAACACACACAGGCAGGTAGCTGCATTCCAGCACAGCGGTATAAGGGCAGATGTGATTCCAGTTACGCACACCTGCACAATCCCCAGAGAAATGCGAGCAGGTTTTTCTGACTCACACACACATGCTCTCATACTCTGGAAAAATACCAAAGGCCTGTCAGAACAGCCACAGAGCGGGAACACCCCCCCCTCCATCACCACCGCCAATCTTTTCATCTCTGCACCTGTCTCACCGCTCCACCCAACATGACACACGGCTCAGCTCTGCAGACTGAAACCCGGCATGACGTGAATATGCACGACTGTCCGACACTGTACCGCGGATTGTGCCAAACAGAACCTGTCTCGTTGCTTTCTTTTCTTTTCTCTTCTCATAGTCATAGTCTGCGCCACTTCCTGAAACTGCTGCTGAGACCAGACGCTGACTTCAGATTATGAAATCGCTAAGCACCTCTGTTAAATACCCGTCGTTCCCAAAAGACAATATAACCCGTCATCAATAAGATATGACTTTGAATAATTCATCTTGAATTTGTGTGGCTTCATTTTGAAATGGCTGCTTTAAAGAACAACTAGGATGACATTCAGGCCCCCACCAAGGACAAGCAGGCCCCTTAAATTCAATCAAGCTGCACCAAAATGCACACACTCATATATATCAGTTCCCTAAATATGCTGCTTTGTCTTGACGGGTTCTTTCTGGGCCCAAGTCCCATCCTTCTACCAAGTTTCATGACAATACGTTCAGTAGTTTTTTGCATAACAGACAGGGACACATAAACTCCTCACATTCATGTGAACAAGACTCCATATATAAATAAGGGTAAGGATGACGTGTTTTCCCATCCCCGAGGAATGAAAGTGTTGTTTCAGCCTTGAGGTTTTGCTGTTAAGATGAAATTTAGCTCTTAGTGGAGGATTTTATTCAGTTCTTCAGTGTGTAGCCGACAGTCACTTTGTGTCACACATTAATATCATCAAAGACTCCCATGCCCGTTTTAAATGGAATAAATATGGTGTGTTACCTCAGATTATAACAACTAGATGATGGGAGGCTTCGCCCTAAAGCCTGGACGCTTGTATCGTCTCTTTAGATCTGACAATAAACTATTGTGAGGTTACTTGTAGCCTTTAATTATTTAAATAATAGTGCTTCGTGCTGTGTGTCTCCTCTATGTCCTTCCTGACTTCCCAATGAGTGATTGACAGAAAATCACCCGACCTCAAAGAGACACTGAGGGTAGAAACAGAAGCGACCAGTCTAGACGCGGCTGTAACCAGATCAGCTCTCAGCCTTACACCGACCTCCCTGACCTTTCTTCCGCACTCTTGAACCACGACCCCCCCCCCCCCCCAACTGTGCCGCAAAATCCATGAAGCAGGACTCACCCTTCCCTCAGGCCTTCTTCCCGCAGCTCTTACATACTGTACTACCCCCCCTTTCTACAGGCAAGGGAGTGAAGTCGCTGAGGTTAACCTTCTCTCTGGGGGGGCAGACAAAGGAATTTCTGAATGGGAAAGACTTCATTCCTCACAAGTCAAAATAGACTACCATGGGAATCCTGGAGAAGGTTTTATCAGCATGTCTCTACACGCTTCACAATCTCACTGACTACACACCCGCAAACATACATGCACGAACACTGCAGCTTCCTCGCTGCTTCAAAAGATTTTAAAACACACGGTGAATACCATGGGAATCAGGACGAGGTGCAGGAAGGCTCAGTGGTCCACACGCAGGAGGATAAGGGACTTATCCTTGGCACATGTCAGTAAGTGCACACCTAAGTGTGTGTGTATTGTTCACATGTATCTATCTATTGCTGAGATAACAGTGCGATGTGCTCTAAAATCATCCCACTGTAGAGATAGGGGAGCACACTCCACTGCACTGGCTCAGTCCCTCTGAGACGGGACTGTCTCAGACATCACTGGTAGAATTCCCTGGAAGAGGGAGATTAGCTTCTTATTCATCCTTTCGGGATCTGACAAGACACGTGCCACCTCCCCCTTCTCTCTGCTCAAACACACACACACACACACACATGCACAAACAGTGAGCCTGCGAGCACAAGTCCCGGCTGCTGCTTAAGTCAAACAATTTTTTTTTCTCTTTCTTAAGTGGTGAGAGACAAATTCTAATTCCTTCCTGAAGAACGCTTTCAGAAGAGGGACAAAGCAAAAAGAAACGACAGAACAAAGCGGAGCGCGAGGAAAGAGGAGATGATTATTATTAATTTCTGATGAATTTATTGACAGAGAAGTGTAGAAAAAAAGAGTCAATATTTATCATTGTGGTGACAATGATAGCGTCTCAAACAGCACCAAATGTGCCAGAGAGCAACAAAATCACAATAAATACATATAACATGAGCCTAAAAACAGGAGTAAAGAGTGCAGCATCATCTGCAAAAGGCCGTACTGTAAAGGAATTTAGAATTTGGGGTCACTGTGGCATCACGTATAAAAAAACCCAGTGACAACCAGTTCACTCCATTTTACTCCTCAAGTGTCACTAACCTCATTAAATACGCTGCTCCATATTTCCAGGGGCTTACGCTGTATGCTCCTTAACTCAGATTTCAGCCGAGTGTCTCTGCAGCACGCTGCTGTCAGGGATTACCATATTTTGAAGTAAAATCCTCCTACCACTAGTCCGCCATTGAGTGAAAGGCCCATGAGAGTCAATGAGCGCGTGCAGCTTCTGACGCTGCGCTCTGAGTCGCCGAGTGCAACTCAAGCAATCGTCAAATCCATGTATGAATTCAAAGAAAGGAGATCCCGAAGATTCAAACCTCCTATTATGAGGAGGAGTATTAGGGTCAGGCATTTTTCTTTTAGTATTTAAAGAATAACGTTGAAATGTCAAGAATAAACATGAAATACCATTTGATGAATTACGTCAAAATGTTGAGAATTAACTCAACTCCTCTGGTTCTTCAAATCCAGTTCGAGAAGTGAGCAGCTATGTGAGCTGCCAGAGGGAAATCTGATTAACTCACTGTGTCTATGTGCTAAAGGAGAAAGAATTTACAAGCTCACCAATTCACCTATAAGGCAATTTGTTGCTCTAGCATGACGTATTCTTAAAAGTTCAACTTTAATCTTGATTCTAGAAATGTCCAGTTTATTATCAGCTTCCCGGGCTTTATTCTCAATGGGCAAAATAGAAAAATTCTTTATTTTGTTCAAGTTCATTTTCAATGTGATCTAATTATTCCAGAAATCTGTCTGTAGCTCTAATATCTCGAGAACCGTTTATCTTATCGGCTTCTCACTTGGAAGTTGGATTGTTAAAGGCCCAAGGAGGTGCAGTAATGAATTTGGTGCTTTGTAGCAGCTCAACATAAGTGACGTTCACGATAACGCCAACTGATTCTCCACTTGGGGGTTCAGCGTCCTGAGTTGAGCTTCACTGAAATTGGAACGAACAGGTGAACAGCTCTTTGTTTAGCAGCTGGACAGATTCTGAGTCCTGCAGCAGGTCTTTACCGGTTTCAGAAAGAAAACCTCAACCAGCATCACCACAGCCCACAACAAACAGCCCATTCAAGACTGAACGAAACACTGCACTAGTTCTAAAAATGCTAAATATTAAAAAAGTCTCCTTCTGTTGGTTTTCTTATGCCTGGCCTCAAGACGTATTTTATCATGAGGCATTTATCATATTTACTCTATTCTCCCACTTGTTCTGAGATAAAGGAGGAAATCAAGAGGAAATTATAACCTTCCTGCATCTCTGTTGTACGTTACTATGCCTGAAAACTGTTAAACTATCACTTACTTTCTGTTGTGTTAATAAATCAACTCCCTGCTTTGCTCAGCCTCAATCAACACTCGCTCGTCCTGATGAAGCAGTGATTGCACCGTCAACTCGTCAAAACCAATCAGCTGAATATTGATGTGTTGATTTGCGGTTGCCAATATGTGCGAGGCAGTAAAAAAGAAGAAGAAAAAAAAAAGTGTTTAATTATTCAGGAGGAGTGGGACGAGACACTGACTGTGCTCCAGATTCGGCTGGTAACCGTAGAAACCCTGCGGCCCGAGACGCAGCCGCGGGGAGGACCGTCTGTGAGTGAGGGAATAAGATAGAGAAAGACGTTTTAAGAAAGGAGGAGAGCGCTGTGTGGACGTGGCAGCACATTTAAATTTCTTGAAACAACTGGTGGGCAATGGCATGCAACAATTTTATGAGACAGCAGAAATCCCCCCAGTTTGTCTCATCCATAGCCAATACCAGCGTTTTTTTCCTCTGAGCATGTCCATCAATCCTCCTATCGAAGGATCGATACATCGTAGAGACTCCCTTGGTATTTCAGCTAAAATAAGGAGCGAGAACAACAAGGAAGACAAAGTGCTTTTGTTTCTTCTATTCTCTGTTTACCACTTCTTCTTCTGTGCTGTGTGCAAGGTGCTGTTCTTCTGTTTCATCAAAATAAGAGATGAATTCCTTTCAGCAATAATGTTCACACTGCTGCTTATAATCCTGAAATTATAAAGTAGGACAAAGGCTTTTTTGTAGCATCTTGCAAAAGGACTTCCTCCATTAACTTAACTATTATGGGTTGTTAAGGGTGTAAGATTTCAGGGGTTTCACAATGGAAACTTGAAGAACTAAAATGTCACTCAGTAGAGTCTTTCCTGACCCATACTGTATCCTTCCCTTCAATTTTGCAGTAATCCGTACTTTGCGTAATCTTGCTTAGAAACAAACAAACGAACAGGGGTAAACTAAGAGTACGATTCAAAGTCCATTTCAGTAGTTTCCATTCTTTCCTGCCAAAGAGGGAAAATACTTAATCATGGCATCAAATATCATCTTCAGAAATTCATACCAGTTAAACTCTGGCATCACGACACATTCAGACACCCTCAGACAAACACAGACAAGTGTGAATGAGGCCAAATTGGCAGGAAGGGTAGTGCTTCCTATTTCTCTCTGTGCAGACTGGAGAGAAAGCAAAATAACAGGGCGGATGGGTGGGTGAAAGAGAGGGATAAGAGGGGTTTAGGCAAAAGGTAGACTGATTAAGGTGGGAGGTTGAGACAGGGGGAAGGGGGAGTGGGATGAGAGCGGCGAGAGGGTCTGATGATGGTGTTGAAAGGGGGATGAGAGGTTGTTAGAGCGGGTGGAATCGAGTGCGGGGCCACAGGTAGACAGACAAATGATGTGTGTGCTGGGGTGGAAGGAGACATGAGAGGTAAAGAGGCGGAGTGGTGCTGATAGGTCCTGAGGGGCTGATGGAGACGGATGTTGTGTCGGGTGTGAACAGGCTGGAATTGTTGTTGTTAATGATATGACCGAGTACGGCCGCGTGGAGAGAGATACTGAAGAAGTTACAGCTATTGGGCCTTACTACATAGTGTTTGCACTAATTGATTAAAAAAACAGTTTGCCTTCTTATTGCTTCTTATTATTTTCACACAAACATGAGGAGGATTTTCCAGATTCATTTAGTTGTTTACAGTTTTATGGTAAATGGACTGTATTCAATTAGCACTTTGCTAATCTTATCAATCACGTAAAAAGCACATACAAGTCTCGTTCACACAAACAGCGATTCAATACATACACACATATAGCTCCGATATACACGCAGACGTTGGATCATTTTGGGTTGAGTTACGTTCTCTGAATGAGGACTAGAGGATCGTACCCCCGACCGTTTGGTTTGTGGACGACTCTCTCTACCCCCTAAGCCACAGCTGCTGTATATAAATATAACTGTTTTCCCAATAATCTAGGTCTGCATGAAATAGAAATTAAAGAGTAAAATTCATGGACTAATTTCAAAAACATAATTTAATGGCACCTGCACAAACTACGATGATTCAAATTTAAATACTGCAACCGTGCAACGTGCAGATATTAGCTTACCCTGATTTTAATCACCTTGTTAGAGTATTGCAAAGGCAGTTTCATAAGACACAAACTCTTATCACTTTATTAATTAAGAAAACTGCTGAGGCCCCCGCAGAACCTTTGTAGTACAACCAGGGAGCAGGAGAAAAGGATTAAGTGTGACCGCACGAGGACAGGTAAGGAGAGAAAGTGGAAGGAGGGTGCCATGGGAGAGGGAGGTAGAGAAAAGAGATTAAAGGATGAGGTGTAGAGAGACACAATCCATAACAGTATAAATCTGACAGAGAGGGGGGAGCAGGTAATGTTAATAAAGGTGTTAGAGGGAGAGGAGGACAGGGGGAGGAGAAAGGGGGGAGGGGAGGGAGGAGAAGGGGAAGTTATCTTAGTGCATCCCTGCACCTGAGTCAACAGCGGCGCTTGCAGACAAAGTGCACCCTTGGATAAGGAACAGGAAACAATAGTGCAGTGAGGGACGGGGGGGGGGGGGGGACGGGGGTAAGAAGTTCAGCAAGAATGTGACGGACAAACAGCAGATCACTGTCTCTGCGTGTCAGGCCAACAAAAGAGGATCCAGACAATACAGAGTCAGCCTGGGGTACAGAATAGAGAGGGACACATTTCTGAGAAAAAACAGACCAAAAACCCGACACGAGCCTGAGAAGCATCAACACAACATAGTTAACGTAAGCTGCACAGATGAGTGTTGCTCTGTCACTGACTGACATGTGCTTTGTGAAAAATCAGCCCAGCCAACGTGACCGACCTGACTCAAACTTAATTATCATTTTTTTAATGTTTTTCTGTCCCCGGCCCGTCAGGTCACATTAGGTCCCCATGGGCTCGGGCAGGTCTCCACACTCTGGTAAACAAACATTTGACTGTAGATACCATATTAAGAAGCATAAAAAAAACTCTCCTCTCCTGTACTTTTCAAGAAATCATATTTTTGGTCAGCTGTTTACCGCAAAAAGAGACCCTCCCTTTACTCACTTCTTCATTTCTGTATCAGACGCTCACACACATCCTCAGTCACAGTCATGTGTGACGGATTCAGAGAATGGGAGACGACCTACGCCCAGAATGTTGCATCATTGTTCTGCAAATTACAACCACAATGAACTGCTTCAGTGATCGTAACACACAGTTGGTCAGTTGACCAAACAGATTTAGACTAATGAACTGTGGATAAGGACTGAGACTAATAATGATTTTGAAAATTATGATTATCATCATCAATCTGCTTTTCTAAGCTTCTAAAAAGTCCCCAGAAATATTTCTGTGTTGGTGAAAGCTTCAGCTGTAGTAGAGGATGCCAGAGTCTAGATACAGTATTTTTCAGGAAGATAGTCTTTCATGTATCTGCTGTATGTAATAATAGACACAATAGTCAAATGAACACACAACCTGGGGCACCCAGTAGCTTGAATGGGCTCTTGGAGTCTTAAGTTCTCTGCAGCAAACGGTGCCAACTTGCAGCTCTTTGGTACTTCTCTTCCCGGCTCTCTGTTCCCCTTTAATGCTTAAAGTCTGTCATAATGAAACAGGCAAAGCCCAAAAAAATACAGAAATCAACATATGACCTGTGACCAACATCAGGCAGTGAAAAAACAGCATTTATCTTTTCCCAATAACCTTTTTTTAAAAGCAGCATCTTCCTGAAAAGTAGATTTCCCTGCTACTCATCAGTGTATGAATTATTAATGTTGTAATATTAAAATGTGTGCCAAATTCTGGTTACTATGAAGTTGTTTTAATGGTTGTTGAATCATCATAAAATCTCTGGATACATCTAGAAAGAATCTCCTCCTTTCCTTGTTGTCCTGGATTTCAGCCTCTAAACGATGTCTCGGGTCAGAAACAACGAGACACGGAAGTCAACAGCATGACGGCATCGGGGCTTCTCTTCAGTGGACGGGTCGGATCTAGGTCAATTGGTCCATTTCCTGGGAGTCGAGCTCCAGCGCGGACTTGAGCTCCGGGGTTATTGTTTGGGTTCTGAGTGGATACGGTGAATAGAGGCTCTGCACTCAATGCATTAGTGACCTGTATAAGCACCACACGACTCGCTGACATCTGAGTGCAGGCCTGAGGAGAGCGGACAAAGGCAATGTGACCACACACACACACACAGGCCTAAAAGCTAATGCACCACGGGACAATAACAAAAACACACAGTCTAAGAGAAACCCTATACAGCACTCACCACAGGGTTTTTTTTTTTTTTATCCCCAAAGAAACTCGATCCATAGAACAAAAATAAAAAAGGTGCAGCTCTGCCCGTCAGCTTTTCACCCTCTGCCTTTGCGTTTGTCGCATGCAGACGTATTCACATACATATTTGCACATGCACACACTTAGAAATGCACTCACAGGCTGTTGGGAGACTCGTACGATCCCACTGCATCACTTCCAGGTCAACAAGCAGGAACGCGGAGTGTGACTATGTGATGAGGAGCGAGTCGCTGGCCAGATCCGCGTTTCTCTTTAACTAACTCTCCAGCTGACTGAAACTAATGTAATGTGCGGGGCTTGAAAGGAAGGATGGAGTGAAGGGGGAAGAGGAGAGGAGAGAGGAGACTATGTGGCCTCTGCTTTAATTACACAGTCACATGGACGCATGCTCTGGACAGAAAAACACAGTAGAGGCTGTAAAGATTTCCAACACATCCCAGGAAGGCCAAATCTCTCCAGTGCAAACAAAGCATATAAACACTATCTTTGAAGACACTCTTTGCACTCGCACAGTAATTCCTCCTTTAAATCCGTACTCAGCACTTCACACACAGTTGTATTTCCACTCGCTCACTCTGAAGTCTAAACGCCGTCTCCCTGTCTTTACATCCTCTTCCTGTTCAGGTAACGCGTCTCATCTCAGCACATACTCGTCTATTCATCTCCAAATCTCAACAAAAGTGTCTTCCACCTTTTTCAAGTCACACTTCTATGAAATAATAAATATCACATGCACTGCCAGCATCCTCTGTTCATCACTCAGGAAACGAAATTGCACATAATCACCTTTAATAGGTTTATTTTTAAGATATTCTTCTGTATTGAGGGAACCCAGAAATATCTGAAGATGCAACCATATCAAAGATGAAGATGCCAGCACACATACTGTGCGGTGGCACGCAGGCACGCACACTGATGTGTGGGCTGGAACACTGATCACAGATAATGGGCAGACATGACAGGGATTGCAATGCTGTCAAACCAAGAGAGGAAGGATGGAGGGATGATGGAGCAAGAGACAGAAATAGAGAGAGATAGAGGGAGGAGTGAAGGAAGGAAGGAAGGAAGGAACTCCCAGTTCATCAGCAGCCACAGGAGACAAAAAGGCGAGGAAATGAACGAGGACACATGCCAGCTCACGTCAGCTCTGAGACACCCCTCCCCCGGCCTGGACCCCTACTCAAACTAGCGGCATCCCCTTCTTCTTCTCCCACGTCTTGTGCTTCCCATCAGGGGGTCGATGTTCAGGAGTCTGGCACGGAAACAAAATGTTCTCCAACGTGACGACGCGCACTCTCCCCGGCTCATGAACCTCGCAGTCCTGCTCAACCAGACGAGTGACATTGCTAAATGTAAGCGCACAAGCAAACACGTCAGCGTGACATAATGTTACTTGCGCTTACTTGTTCTGCTTCTCCTGTCCCGGCTTCTCACATCTCACAAGACTCATGCTGAAGGCCAAGACCAAAGAATACAGACGTCCAAACACACTGGTAATGATCCTCCAACTGATAAATAAAACATACATGTCATCACAATTCCCACGAGGTTTGAGATCCTCGCGTAATGATGTCATCTGATCTTTGCAGTTGTTTAATGGCCGCTACCACCTTTATCTCAAAGTGCCTCACTCCTAATATTCACACATGTTCCTTTGTGCAAGTTTAATGGAAATTTTTGGAGCATTAACTTGTGACCAATCTTTCCCAGTAGCCGTCAACAAAAGGAGCGTTTTCCCCAGTTTTATGGGAGAAGTCAGGAACCAATCTCTTTTATTCTATCATCTACAATACAAAGGGATACCCCCCCCCCCCACTATCACATCCAGAGAATGGAAAAAAATTCAATGCGTCTCTCCACCCTCAGCTGTCAGCTTTGTCATGGTTTCCCCAAAACATTTTCCGGCTGGTACTGGTCTGCAAGTGAAAAGGAGCGGGAGAGTGAGCGACAGGGACACACACACACACACACACTGAAACCCACACAGAGGACCCACAGTCAAACACAAACATTTAAACAGCTTGATTGCATGTGGGGAGATGGGCATTGGGGGCTGCATAAGCCCCGTATTTGCTTAACAGCAAAAATAAGTGGACCTCTGAGGAAGAGGGATGAAGCGTTCTCGGAGCAACGGTTAGAAAACAAGCGACGCAAAGATGAGATGAGAGAGAGGGAGAGAGAGAGATCATCTCCTTTCATGTTAATTGCATCATCCCTTTATCATATTCGCCACATGCTCTTCAAACTGCATCTTATGTGCTGGATCTGTAATCGTGAAGAGAAGCCCATCGTCCGACCTGACACAAGGTCACAAGAGTCTTACTGACTGTAGAGGAGAAAGACGTGGGAGTGTTTACAGTAAGCTCGAGCTCCCTGTTGTTAATGAAGGTGAGGATGATTATTTTTTTCCATATATTTAATGCATTAGCTGATGCATGAAGCGCTTCACAAGCTTTACGTGAACAGATCAAGGGATGAATCTAACTTAAATATTTGTTTTTATAGTATTCACTACATTCACTACAGCTAGTGTGATTGTGTTGTGACCTGTGGGCCGTGACCCAGTTCAGGAGCCGCCTCCTTCGGCAATTGCAGGTTTAGTAGCCCACGAAAGAAGTGGCCCTCCTGGGTCACGTAGAGAGAGAGAAGTCCAAACTGAAATTAAACAGTCTGGTCATCTGAGGATTTCAAACTCAGGATTTGAGTTTGCATCACTAGCTCTTACCGTAGCATTGTTAGCTACGTTGAGCCACTGTACTCACTTGCATTTACAGCTCAGCAACCCAGATAGCTGGACAGCTAGCTATAGCTTCATCGCCAGCACGCAATTAATCCTGGGATAGGTTGACATGAGAGGGATCCACCCATTGGATCCATCATTACTCGGGATTTAGAAGGATGCATTTTGTCAGCTGCATTTTAAGGAGCCTTCTAAATTGGACAGCCGAGTTGGGACGGAATTGAGTGGACTTGACCTTCATCACATTATGACTTCCAGATCTGCCTAAAATAAAAAGTCGGCCCCAGAGTAAACGATGAAACGTTGGGCTTAAACTTTTTGATTATGGTCCAAATAAAGGGATTGGATATAAAGTACCCGTGTCATGGTTTTAGTTTCAGTTTGCAAACACGAACGCAACATTCGACTTAGAGACAAAAAACAGCAACTGATTGTGGCTGTTTACGTGAAGCTGGACGTGCATAGAAGAGGACAAGCCCACCTATAGCTGCCCTGAAGGTGAGCTGACTTAGCACGAGAGCAGTGTATCAATCTGGGTCAGTATGTACACACAATATACAGACACACACACACACACACACACACACACACACAGGGATCACTTAATGGATCCCCATCCCCCTCTCTTCACACACACACACAATATTAGCTTACTGTACACATATTTGTCCTAGATACACACTAGTACATGTAGTAAATGGACACACATTCACATAAACCTGAATGAGCAATGTGTAACACTATATGAGATGATGGCTCCCCCCCCCCCACCCAACAGCCGCAGGCGTTCACAAAGTCTTTGTCAAAAAACACACACACACACCTACACACACCAGTTTTTATCTGACACTATAAATCCTTTCACGGATCACTTCCCTCAAAACACCCTGCCAATATTCAACTTCCTTGTGGCAGCAACTGAAGCAGTGAATTGTAGCAAGAAAGATAACATGAAGGAAAGATAAAAGAGAGAGAGAGGGAGAGAGAGAGAGAGAGAGAGAGAGAGAGAGAGAGAGAGAAGAGAGAAGAGAGATAGAGAGAGAGAGAGAGAGAGAGAGAGAGAGAAAGAGAGAAAGAGAGAAAGAGAGATAGAGAGAGAGAGAGAGAGAGAGAGAGAGAGTGTGGGAGGGGAAGCAGAGATTGAACAAGAGGGAGAGGGTGAGAGAGAGAGAGTACTAGTTTAAAATTTCTATTCTCATATTCAAAACAAACTCAACGAGTAAAGCTGGATAATAGAATGAGGATTTTCTAAAGCTTCATTGTACAGTCAAGGAGTGAAAGTGTGTTGTTGGAGTGAGTTGGAGACGTATCATCGTATTTTTAGACCTTATGAGGGTTTCGTGAACAGATTCTCAAATAAGCCATTCGGCATTTTGTTGTTACTACTATATTTCTTTGACTTTGACTATCTGACTTTGAATTTGATTTAGCTGTTTTAACCTGGACTTGGCTTACCTGTAAATACTGGCTCATAAGTATTGACATGTGACTTTGTCTACTTTGCTCTATTAGATAGTTCTGCATCTTGTTTTCTTACTTCTCTAAAGAAGGAGCGTGAAAGTGTGGGAGGAGAAAGGACAGTGGAGACTTTGTGCCCTTTGACCCCTCGTAATTCTCTGGCTGTCTGAATGCCTGGAGATGACCTAACACGTCCACGGACATATAAGTGACAAATGCTGAATGCATATGAAGTATTCAGAGGGAGGCAGGTGAAAGTGCACATGTTGCAGACTCTCCTCTTTTGTTTTTGTGTCTACTTTATCTCACAGCTCGTCCGTTATCCCTCATTCTGTGTTGTTGGCTACAGTCCAGTCGTCTGTACCTTCAACTGCTGCTCTCCTCAGTAGCTCTTATGTCTCCCTCTTTGTCTGTAGTCGTGGCTTTAATATAAGTAGGCTAATGTCTTTATCAGACCCAAATCCCCCATTCTTTCTTTTACATTGTGCACCTTTGATGGAAATTTTGAGGACTGACTTGCACTTGACTGCCACGGCTCTCTAACGCGCTTTCGGAAAAACTCACAATTAAGTGCCACTTGACTTTGTGAACCGCGGAGCAATCTCACTTTATTTCGAGTGAGGCTATTTGTCCTGCACCTCTTACGTAAAAGCTGGAAATCAAACACACACACACACACACAGTAATGTAGTACAGTACCATCACTGTGCCCTTTGAGCAGTCTGCTCATGGGGAAACTTCAGGTGCCGACAGGCCGACCGGGGCTGTTAAGGTATTTTTGTTATCACTGCATTACCTCGAGTAAAGGAAACAAGGCTGAGTCCCAGAGAGAGCATTAATGATTGATAAGAACTTTTAAGAACACAAGCCCCGTAATGCAGGATAGGATCTGAACAAAAGGTCGTCCAGGATCTTTTTTGCGCACTATAAAATTTACATGCATTTGTGAGAGAGAGGAGAGTGAGAGGGGAAAAAGTGGGAGTGGAACAGACTAAACCTCCACACAGTAGTAGACTGTAGTAACTACACAGGGTCACATTGTATAAGAGAGTTGTACGTTGGTGTACAGATGTTAGATCACACACACATGGACACACACACACACATACATATAATAAAAATGCTCAAAATCTCAATTTTTCTGTCTCACACATTTATATAAATCATCATAAATCCTCTAAAAACACACACAACATAAAAAACAGTTCAACCTTAAACATCCAAGCAACTCTCTCCATCCCTGCCCGTCTCTGTCAAAGCTCCACAAACAGTCCAGAAAACAAGAAGCACATCTCTTTACCTTCGCTTGTGCTCCACGTCTGTGAGTGACAGTAAATTATCCTTGTGGAGGTTTTAACACTGACAGCACGTGTCCTCTCTGAAGGGGGAATCCTTTGCATCAGTGAGACGTCCCCTTCACTCTACACACACACATGCTGCCTCTCGCACGGCCAAACCAGACTGAAGGCTGAGGAGAGGGTGTGTGAGCTGCCTGAGTCTGAGCCCACCCTCTTTTCTGTGACTCTCCTGCAAGCACTAACCCTGCCCTCCTCCTCTCTCTCTCTCTCTCTCAATTCCCTCTCTCTTTCTCTCACTCACTCCAATTTCACCTCCCCCCGGCTTGCCAATTGACTGCCAGCATGCGTGCTGGGTCTGTGCCTCTAAGCCTTTAGATGTCCCAGTCCTCTTTTTAATTGCTGGCTCTCTGGCCTCCAAAGTTCTGCACCAAAACAAAGACACACAGATCCAGTGGACACACGCAGCTGTGGACAAAAACACAAAAGCGGAAACAAGTGCACACACAAGCCCAAATGCACACAGTCAGGAGCGTTTCAGGGGACTTGGAAAGGCCACACATCGAAGTAAAGAAACACGACAACAAACCACATCAGTCAAATCTTCTTTCTTTTAGTATCACAAATTATAGACAAAGTGCAGACTGTGCATTCACATAAAAGCATAGTAAAGTAGTAATGTTTAAGTGCACATCATACGCACACATTTAGACGTTCTAGTCTTCAAGCAAACCTATAGAATTATGATGTTTCTGGCAGAAAGTTAGTGGCATGGGGCCCTGTTATATGGGTTTTCCGACCATGGTGATATTGCAGTCCCCTGTACTTAGGCGATCATAGAATTTCTTAACCCCTCTCAGCTAGGGGCTCCATGCAATAACCTGCTTTGCCTATACTGTTGCAATACCCCGGCATACAATTAGAATTTGTAGATTTTATGAAGTAAATTAGTATTTTTCAGCGATAAAACAAACTAACACAGTGAGAATAAGCAGGTAAGACAAATATTTAATACTCAAGGATGTAGAAAAAGCATGAGAAATCATCCAGGAGCGTCTGTAGGTGATGTTATGAAGCTGAAACACATTTCTCTCTGTCTTTCATTCCTGTTTTATAATTTTGACCTGACAGGCTTTTTGTAAGAGGAGCTTCACATAAAAATAACACACCCACAAGTGGTATTGTTTTGCATATCAATACCAACTGTAAGCTTGAAACGAGCTGTTTGAAGCCTCCTCCAACAGGTTTGATTGATTCTGATTCCAACAATAACTCACTAACATATCCACAGAATCTGTGGAGTCACAACTTACTACTATCCAGTCCAGACTCAGCACATTCTGAAAACTCAAGTTTGTGCCAAAAATACCTAAAAGTCATATTGTGGCTACCGTGGTTAGCCGTTTACCTTTGTGACCATCGTAAGCAAACATGAGCACATCTCATTCAGTTTATTAACACTAAAGCTTTGTTAAAAGCAGTGAAAAAAACTGTTATTGTAGAGAAATTCTCATCTGGATATGACTAAAATAACTTCAGTACCTCAGTGATGTTAAATTTCAGGGTATAGTGTAAATAGAATTAGGTAAAATACACCTTGAGAATGAATACCTGTCCTTGAAGGTAGCTCAGATTTATCAGGATCATTTGGCTTGAGGACATGGGAGCGATTTCACAGCGGGCCGATGAACCCCGTTGTCCCCGTCTGCTCTGCTGCAGAAACAACTGCTGTTTGGGAGTATTTAACATTTATAGAGGCAAACATGCAGGGACAAAGGGCAGTGAAGGTAACAAAAGGACCTGACGCCGTCTCCACAGGGGGAGAGCGATGAGATAGCCACAAAAACAAAGTCACTAACTCTTGTGCGCTCTGGTATGCAGATAACACATTCACGGCTTTTTGACCTCCAGGCACATGACATTTCAGCACCAAACTCAAACAATACCACAGCAGTGTTTGTTTGCTTGTTTCAACCATTATCTGTATGTTCGTGTACATACGCTGTGAGTCCCACTGTCTCCCAGCACCTGTGGACTCATCAGACCTCTTTCAAGTCTGTCCCCTTCCCCTTCTGTCTCCCTGCTTGTTTTTATTTCTGCGTTATCTAACAATATAGATGGAGAAGGTCGTGTCCTGCTGGGAGCTGGCTGAAACAGGAAGTAACCAATCTGAGAGGATGAACGGAGACTTAGACAACCAGTTCCCACACTCCTACCCAAACACACTGTTATTGAGCTGTAATGCAATTATCCCGAAGGAGTGGGGGAGGAAGTGGAAGACAACTCGACAGCGACGGCATGTTAGCACAGGCCGAATGCAGGAGAGGTAATAATAACAACAGCAGGTGGAGGACGTTATGTAACGAGTGGCGGGCTGGAGAAGCATCAGGACGTTGGGCGTTTTTTCTTTTTTGTTTGCTTGTTTTTGCTCTTTCTTCACTCATTTGCCACGCTGCTTCTGTCACATGAACACGCTCTCTGTTTGTTGTGTGAGCCGTGTGGTCGGCGGTTAAGACAGCGAGGAGTAAACGGATATCAAAGCTGTTGCGTTCTCTGTTGAATAAACAGCCCGTTTGGTAGCAGCGCTGTAAGTGTAGCTGGTATTGTTCTCCCGCCTTGCTGCACACCTGAGCCGGCCCTCTCAGCACAAAGGACTCCACCTTTCAATCCTTATCAGACGTTATCGCGGCACATGTGCTGGTGGGGGAAGGTAATGTAAGTTGGGAGCTATATAGGCAGGAGACAAAGATTGGTTTCCCATTTCATGCCTCCTGTCATATAAACACGTCGTATTGAAATTCATGAACATACTGTATTGGGGACAAAAAAAAGAAGATGTGCACATATGCACACCCCACACCCACCTTGCCAGATGTGATAAAATCATTATCACCAGTCATGCGTGTGCAGCTGATGAATAATGCATGTACTGCTGGGCCACAATAGTAGGCTGCTACCTTTCTCTTGCAGCTACCGGTTGCTAGTTCCACTGCTTAGGGTCATATCAACTAATCCCTGTCTAGCGCTATTACAATTCCCATTAGCATGCCATTCCACTATGCATGCACATGCACTGTTGTATGTGTTGAATGCACACACAGACACACGGGCAGGGTCTAGATATCAAAATAAATTGGACAGGTAGACAGGTATAAAGACACAACCCCACTTATTAATAAGGAGGCGATATGAGTGACAGGCCCTCGGCTGGAGAATAAGCAGGCATCAGGTGTTTGACTGCTTCCCGTCATCATCAACACAAAGAAACAACGAGGTGCGTCAGGTGGAACGCCGTGATGGACTGGGGTCTGACAATTTCATCAGTCATCCAGTGTAACTGATCACACTCGGGCCCGACCTCCACTATGGGGCCTACACAATCACACACACAATCACACACACATCAAAACACACGTATACAAGCAGTGTTTAGTTCTCAGCTATAGACTTTATATAAAGATGGATGACATGATAGCTCCCTTAAGGGGAAGTCAAAGGATCTTGATTGCCCCCTGGTGGCTTGCTGCAGAACAGGTCATAAACCCCTCCTCCTCCATGTTAGTGGGTGGTACACGGATCAAACTAAAAAGTCAAAGTACACACTAAATACATTTTTCAGAATGATAGGTTCGAGTAACTGATAAGTTTGGTTTTAATTTGTTTTATTGACACGATAAAATTAGGGTGAAAAGAGCAAGATGGCAACATCCTGGAAATTGTGGCTTCATTTTTAGACAGTGGGAGGAAGTTGAGACACGTCGTGCATTTTTATAAAAGCCTTCATATTCAGCCCCTATATACACTCTCAGCCAATACTGCATTTCATAATCACTTTGTAGTCATGCCAAAAAACACAGCAGGGATATCCAGTGTTGGATGTGATGCAAACCAAACTGCAGTTGTGTTTTGATGAATTTAAATTTTAGATAAGAGACAATGAATGGTCCTGCTAAGTATACAGTCAAGTTAATGTTAACATTTGCTAATGGGCCAATAGATTTTTGGTCCCTAAGACTTCAAGGTCACACAGCGCACATCTGTGCAACATTAGCCCAGAGCTATGGGTCTAATGAATATTCATGCAGGGGAGGTTTGCTCATTACCTGCAGTGCAGTTACAACAGAGGAACAATGTGTATTATTCATTTTGGTCACTGTTGCATTGCTGCGTGTAAACCCCGCTGCTGCACTCGTGCGGTTTGTCAATACGCTTCGTGCAGGAGAGAAACATGACCTTGTGTCTGACTCTGAGCTCTGCTGTCAGATCACCACACGTGAAGCATTTCCAAACGAGAAGTGAAATCTGACAGACACAGTGGAAATGTTCCACCCCTGGTAATCAATTTAAAACAAACACGCAGCCACACAGAGTGACATCAACGTGCATCCTACGAGTGAACATTAGATCAGTATGTAAATCCCTCATTCACTTAGAAAACTGCAATGCCACTCAGTCGAGCATATACCTCCGCCAAGACCCAGCAGTCACCTTAAATTCAATCAAGCTGCACCAAATTGCATCAGTACCCTAAATATAGTATTTCGGTTTTTCCCATATTTTCCATTTATGTATTATTCTCTGGGAGATTGGTGAAATTATCCCACGATGTTACAGAAAGTGGAAAAAACAATCCTGGATCTTCCCTTTTGTCCAGGTTGTAATGTAATGGGTTCTTTCTTGACGCCTGTCCCATCCTTCCACCAAGCTCCATGGAAGTCCTTTGAGTAGTATTTACGTAATCCTGCTGACAAATAAACAAATGAACAAACCACTGAAAACCCTTAAGTGCAAAAACGTAATCGCAATTATGTTCAGTCGAACTTTATCTGACAGCACACACAACGTTGCAGATGCTCCCTGACACACAGCACATATCTTATAAACAAAAATCCTTCCCCTAAAGACACTAAACAGTTAATACTATATCACACTTGTGTATATCTTTTTCTAGCTTGTGCTGAGATAAACAGAAAGACAGAGCACCACAGTCAGCACTGCTTTATTTCAGGATCAACTAGGTTTAAGGCAGGATAGCATCCACATGTGGGTTCAGATTAAAACAGGCAAAAACAATGCACATGTATTTCAAAAGGCAAACAAATAATATTTCACGTATCTGGCAAGAGTCCAGGATTTATCCAACAACTTGCTGAGGATCTGTGTGGTGATGTGTAGAAGAGAAGATTACTTATGTGTTTAAAAGCCAATGATGGCAAAAGCAAGGCAGAAATGCTGAGTCGAGAACCAGAGCTGTGCCCAAACACTGAATTTCACTAAAAGAGTTTCCAGACGTAAACTCCTGTTCACAACAACAGGAAATGTTCCTCTTCAGACGAGAGGTGGTACCTATAGGTAGATCATGCAGGAGGCAGACATATAAATTCTTACCAGGTCTCTTGCCGTCAATCTTTATCCACATAAGCCAAAGATATGTTTCTTGGCTGTTGTGTGTTGGAAACATCATCAACACGGCAACTTGTTTCTCATAAACCTTGACATTTGTTCAGGATAATGTCTGAACTTCAAGTCTGAAAGCAGTAAATGGAGGTCATGGGATGATGAGAATGGGCATGTTTGCAGCACGTTTGCCAAACATAACCAACATCACAGAAAATCCCATATAACACCCAGATTCAGCTATAAAGACTTAATCTGTCCTCCACACTGTACATGCAGAAACCTCCAGATCAAGGGTGTAAATCTACTGTATCATTCTCAATTATAATGTAAACAGTGAGCAGTGTTAATTAGGCTGCTGCATTCAGAGATGATTATCTGGGATACAAGCAGGCTGGGGGGGGGAGTGTATACAGTAAGTCCCTTTTGTTTTCATGTTGAAATTAGCATTTCCATCTCTTCTTCCATCTGTAATTCCTACTTGTTACAACAAAGTACAAACAAACAAAACCAAGAATAGCGGCAATGGAATAATAATGCAGGA
The DNA here is from genome assembly GCA_026259375.1 of Verasper variegatus. Classification (NCBI taxonomy): domain Eukaryota; kingdom Metazoa; phylum Chordata; class Actinopteri; order Pleuronectiformes; family Pleuronectidae; genus Verasper; species Verasper variegatus. Next base: position 4,547,889 of record CM048051.1, read on the forward strand.
TGTGAGGGAGGAAGACGGAGAGACAGGCTGCACACCCACCGCATAACCTCTTGACCTTGTCACAAACTCATGAGCGCAAACTGCACAGCTCGTTTCATTACTCACACAACCCAGTAACCCAGGCCCCTCTGGTGATACAAAGGCACACACACACACAGGCACACACACACATCATTCTGGGCTATTGTTATTAAAGCACGCTCCAGACACATCACACACAGGCTCAAACACTTATCACAAAACATCAAACGATTCCATTGCTCATCAGAGGCTCTTAGACGAGGACGGAAATGGATTCTAACACAGCATCCTGCAGTAACCGCTGGCCTTAAGCCCTGATATCACCCATATATTTGTGTAGCACGGACAGGCAGACAAACACTTGTTCGTGCGAAAGACGTAAAAGACAAAGAAGCCGTGTCTTTGTGCTGTGGTAATAATGGAAATGAGGTTTTCTGGGATGCACAATCACAAATTTATGGGATTTGCTTCCAGCAGCAAAAGTGACAATGCAATGAAAACTACTTCAGTGAAACTCAGAGAGGAAAGGTAAGGGGATCTTCAAAGTCAAAGGGATTCATCCTCTGGTGACAATGAATGTCTGTGCAAAATTGATTGTTATCCATTCACTAGTCGGACTTAAGTTGCAGAACTTTTTTCGGACTGAATACAGGTTTCTAATTCAGGATGGATACATTTTGCTAACACGCTTAACTAAGGTGGCGAACATAAAATTATAACTTCTTAATCTTATTACACAGAATGATGAAGATGACGATGTTCGTGTCCGGGATATTTTGGCTTCTTTCTGGATTGTGGGGGGAAGTGGATACAGTCTATGATTAAGACATTTCGAATGCTCTAAACACCTAAACAGCTGAAAGCCAATGAAAATAAATAACATCGACATCTACATCTTGGCACTGAACTCGACCGACGCGCTGTAGTATCCCGGTTTTTAACACAGCCACTGCTGCGTCGACTGGGTTTCAGCCACTTCAGCTGAAAGTTGACAGAGCCAGCAAAAAAAGGAGACTGAGAGGGAGGGAGGGAGGGAGGGAGGGAGAAGAAGGGAGATGAGGTTAAGAGGTTGAGTGTGGGAAAAGGAGGGGAGGAGAGGAAAGAAGGGATTAAAGCATCAGAAGGTATGGTGTTCCTCCGAAAGATGACGGGCTGATGGCTGCTCCCAAAGGACTGACTGGAGAGTTTAATAGTTACCACCCACCGAGAGAGATACACAAAGACCGAGTGGAGACACACACACAAACACACGTGCACAAACATGTGTAACATCCCCATGTAGGTACAGACAAAACATTTCTACCTCAGAGGGCTTAGAGCTTGGTATGTGGCATTGTGACAATTGAGACACACACAGGTTTGTGCAGCTGTTAGGACTTTGCACAGCCAAACCAAAACCTTATGCCTAATCTTAACCATGATCAGTTCATACCTAACCACAAATCGTACCCCTATCTTTAACTAGAACCTCAGAGATTACGTTTTGAATCATTAGGACTGGGCTTTAGTCCAAATGAGGTTTACTGCTGCTGACAAGGAGATAACAAAACAAGTTCACACTCTCAAAAACTGAAATTGTCCACATTTGCACAAACATGCAATAAAACTGTAAGATCCCTTAGTCTGCAGAGGTGGAAGATACTGTGGCGTGTGGGTGTCACCTGACACACTGCACCTCTGAACCTTTCTGTGTACATCAGCAAAACCAAGCGCTGCTGTCCTCTGCTATACGGGAAAAAGAAAACCAGGACAAAGTGCTTTTGCTGGTGTGACCTTATACGAACAAATCTGTGCTTAGATGAGGTTTGTGCTGTGCTCGCTGGCAAACTAAAATAATTAGAAGCACATACGGCCAGTAAGAGGCAGACAACAGAAGGCAGAGAAAGATGGGGTTTGGAGGGGGTGAGGGACGCTGCCAAGCTGGTGAAGGGTTTTAGTTCAGTGAACCTCACAAAGCCTCAGGACAATCCATACTTCATCTGGACATGTGACAACAGAAATACACAGACAAGAGAAACTGTTAATGGTCCTGTTGTGAACAAATGTCTCGCACTAACTAACTAATTGCTGAAAAGTAGCCGGATAACAGAGAAGATTTAAAGTTATTGTGTGAGCTTGAAATACCGTCCTCCTCTACAATCATTGTGAGCTTCCCCGACCCCTGGATTCATTTATTTGTTGGTTGCTTTGTTGGTGGAATGTTTAAAGCATTGATTTATTCTTCCATTACGTGCCATGTTTTTGCAAAATAAATGATCAGTACCGTTTCCATTTGGCAAATGAGCTTTTTCCTGCAGTTACTGTGGCATTTGGACAGCCCGTCTGATGTTGAATTAGGGGATTGGTGAATTGATTTTCATTTAGAAGATTTACATGAGGAACACTGGTCATATGTCTCAATTAAGCACACACGCACAATGGATCTCCACACAAACAAACATAGGTTTCACTGGCTCAAATGAGAAGAATGGATATGAAACAAACTGTTGAACTAAATTAGTGCAATCAGGAAGGTTTCCTGAAACAGTGACGATCTGCTCTCCTGATAACCTCTTTCCGTTTTCTTGTTATATATTTTTTTGGACTGATTAATTGAGCATTACGATTTGAAACACAGCTAAAGCATGAAACTGGCTTCATGGTCCCAGTTAATCAGCAGCTATTGATCCTGGTACACAACATCAATACATAATAGAAAGCCAGAGACTAAATAAATGCTCATGCACAAGTAACAACTCTCCTCATAGGTTTAAGTTCACTCTTTACCACAATGTTATACTAATTTAAATCCAAGAGCAGACGATAAAGTATTCCTCACTTTGGAGAATCTTTCTTTGTCTCAAATTGTCAGGTCATGCAGCTAAACACAGATAAAAAACTATAAAGATTCCATAAACAAGTGTTAGACTTAGGATATTATAGAAAAATGTCTTTAAATTAGTGACATTGTGCTTCATGCACATATAACAAATGTATGACCATAGAAAATACAGTTCAGTAATTAATCCAGTAACATACACAGTCAACAAGAGTAACGTCCTTTAGCAACTGGTCAGTCAAGTGGGAAACACTGTTTGCTTCAGCCTCTGATTTTGATTATTACGAGCTGTAAAAATGAAAAAGGAATACAATCAATCCCATTAGTACAAACAATTCAGCTAATTTGCACAAGTCACACTTTTAAAAATCTAATATCACTTGGTATACAAATACCTTTAGTCTAACTACATATTAAAAGAAATCACTAAACTGCTGTAATAAAAAGACTAACTCCATATAATGGTCCAACGAGGGCATTTAGGGAGAAGATAAATGGTGCCAGTCAATATTGTTAATCAGTAAACTGTCTTTGAACCGTAACACATGAGGTTATACGAGGACAACCAGCTGAAACTAACTGCTGGTGTAAAAATAATCTCTCTCACTGTAACAGTTTCTCTGTAATTGCAGGTGATGTTGTCTCACCTCCTCCGGCAACACCACTCCAATTAAAACAGGTTAATTGCCGTCCGGGGCAAGAGTGAGGGCACTAAGTAATTAATATGAGAGGTTTAACTACCAGGACGCGCACGTTTTACTATGAGCCACAAGATCAACTGTGAATAATGGTCACTAACATGTATGAGAGAATAAAGAAGAGTCTTAACATAAATACTGGGTGGGTTATCTTTGGCTAATGCAAGCGAATTAGCATAAGATGTCGTTAGATGAAGCTATAGCACTACAGTAAAGGTGAAGTGCTTTTGCTGAGGAGCACTTAGGTTGTATTACACACTTTAATGTTTCCCTTGTGATTCAGAAATGGGAAAAGAAATAAGATCAAGTGCTCGGAAGAAAAGAAGACACATTCCAGCTGAAAAGGGCAATTTCCAGACTTCCTGAATGTCAAGCTGTGTCTCTAATTGATATAAATAGAATAATCAATTTGTATAACAACCGCAAATGGATTTTTAAGGTATTTATCAAGAGAAAATGGTAAAAAAAAAAAAGTATAAATTGTTAAGATTTGAAGATTGTTCGACAGGTATTTGTAAAAGGAATATTTTACTATATTCTGACATTTTATAGTAATAATAATAACTAGTGATCTTGGCTGTGTAGTAGCTTTTAACTTATATATATATTATCATACTCTTACATGCATGATAATATATATTGCAGACATAGATAAAAATGTCTAGGTTAATCGCTTTTGCAGTGTTCAGGCTTCTATTCCTTGAGAAAATAGAGCAAACCAGTTTGTAATGATGGGATTATTATACCTTAAGCGTGGCACTAATAAATGGTGTGCCATTAGGGTATTCAATACATTTGCTGGGGATCGGGCGAAACGGCTCCGTGTTGCGTGCGTTTTGTGCATCGCGAGAAGGATAAATGCTTCACTTCCTGTGTCCGTCACGCAACAACGAACCACGCCCACTCATCACACATTACGGTCCACGCCATTAAGCCCACAAAATCCAAAATGTCCGTCTTCCTCTTGCGTTAATAGTATTGGTGCCAGGGACTTTTTTTCCGTCCGGACAAGATACACATGTGTACCAAATTTCTCGAAGATCGGTTAAACCAGACCAGTTTCAAGGGGGCGCTGTTGAGCCATTTTGCATCACGCCCCTTTCCAATTACTCCAGAATACGTACATTTTCACCAGTCCTGACGCGCCCGCAAAGTTAGGTGAGTTTTCGGGTATGTTCACGCCGTCAAAAATACGATTAAGCGGTCAGGTGCTCGGGCCCTAATAATATAATATATTGAGAAAACGATGCAGTGCAAGTCTTTTTTCAGTTCTGAATCCAGGACCATATTTTACTTTCCAAAATCATTTCAGCAGCAGATGAATAATTTAGCTAAATGTGCAGGGTAAAGTGTATAATTTCGGTCCGGGTAATTCAAAAGAATGCAAAATATGCGCATATAAGGACAGTAATTTCATCCTTCATCTCGGAGACCATGAGGTCAGAGCTCAGACTCACTCCATTAACTGTAATAGACAGAAGAAAGAAGAAAGGGAAAAAATCTGAAAAGTGGACTGAAGAGTAAAAGAGAGGAGAGTCTGAGGGAAATGAAAACTGTCACTGTCGTCTGGACAATGTAGAGTTTCTATTCTCTCTGTAGGAGAAGAACAGTGTGATCCTGTCTGTGATCCTCTCTCCCTATTTCTTTCCCTCCCTCTCTCCATCTTCTGTTCCCCCCCCCGCCCAGTCTTCCCCTTCTCCCTCCTCGACAAGAGAGGAGTGTGTAGTGGTCTTCACTCTGCTGGGAACCGCAGAACACTTCACACCTGAGCTGCACATCTCACACACACATATAAGAGCCTTAAATGGAAAACTCACAAACACACACACACACACACACGCACATAAGCTCTCACACAGAGAATAATCAAGAAGCATGAAATGCAGGAAGGTCACCTTGCAGATTAAACATACATGCAAACACACTTCCTCTTGGTTTAGTGTGAATACAGACTGATCTGTCTTTTTGGTGAAGTGTCTCTGGACTCTTTCCTTGTCACTGTCCTCCCTGCGACTTAAGCCGATAATGTTTGGTGAACTGGTTTCCTCTGTTTATCTTGTTCACTGCTTCCTCTTCCAGTAACTCCTTGACACATATTTGCTATGACAACATTTAAATGTCTAATGAATTTGAATAACTGAATCCGGAGTCTGTCTGCAGGGAATAAAACCCACATGAACGGGTCCTGGAGTAAAGCACGGATCATTTCTGATGATTTCATATGTTGTATAATGTGCAATTTACATATTACAAACTATGTAGATAAACCAATACCTGCATATTACTATATTATACTTTATTGTACATTTAGAGGTTTGTTTAGGGCTGCTGTTATGATTATTTTTATAATATATTAAACTGTAGGTTATTTTCAGCCAATGCTACATCTTGGTCAGTCAGTTCACCCAAGAGAGAAATATCTATACTGTGTGGATCGCCCTGGAATTTTGTTATGAACATTCATTGTTCCCTGAGGATTAATCTTACTCTGACTTTGCTGATCCCTCAGTTTTACTAGAGCACCAGCAGGAGGTTAAAGTTCACATACAACTTCAACAAGATGGTTGAAGTTTTATATTGACATTCCACAGACTGTAAATAAAGATGGTCAAAAGTGAAGCCAAAACATCTAAATCGCCCCCTGGTGGGTGGCTGGCTGTAGCACAAGTCATAAATCCCCACGACCTCCTTGTTAGCAGGTGGGACATGTACCAAACTAAAAATAAAAGCAACACATCATCACATTTAAAGAGATGAAATCTGCAACTTTTTACCTTTTTGCTTAATAAATTATTTAAATTATTAATCGGAATTCTTGGCCATTTGTTGGCGGTCGACTAAGGTATTAGTACCTTATGTGCTCTGCTAGGTGTATGCTAGTAAAGTTGAATTTGCAGAGATTGTAACAAGCTGCTAAGATATTCAAGTGCATAAATCCTTTATTATTTGTCTTGTGTAAAATCTTGTGTGTAATGTATTTGTTCGCAAAGTATACCAAATAGATATTCCTGTCATTGACCATTCAAGAGTTCAACGCAGAAGCATCTCTGGAATGTAACACGAGGTCAGCGTCTGGAAACGTACTCAGTTGTCAAATATCCAATCATTTGTTGTCTCTCTGCCTTGTTTCTTGCAGCAGTCTGCTAAACAGTCTTGAGACTCCTACAACCACTCATCCTAGAAAGAATAATAAGCACCCTCTTGAGCAAAAGAGAGAGTTATGGTCGCGCAGGTTTAGCAGGTCACTAAGTTCAAAGGTCAGAGCCCAGGACTGCTGTTTGACCATGGATGAGAGGGAGGGTGTAATGTGTTAAATAGGCCTTGGAATCCCTCTGGAGTCGTCTCTCGACTGCTTGTACACAGAAGTGCAGCCTAATCGGGTTGATCTGCTGGACTAAAAGGCTCCTGAACCATTTTCACTCAGATAAAACAGGACTCACACACTTGAATATCTGTCCTTCCAAAACTAGCATGGCACCCAGGAGAGCGCACACATCCACAAGGCCCAACAATCCACTTAAATTCTTAAACATACATATAATGTGCATGATTTGTTTCAAGATCCGTGAATTACCGGGAAAACAGTGACAGTTATTAAAACTCCATATCTCGTGAGAATGAGATCAGTGAGTTACTGCTGCAGCAACTGTAATCCTGCTTCCAAAACAAACCAACTAACCAACAGGGGTCAAAACATAACCTCCTTGTTGGAGGTAACTAAGATACGGAGCCAAAAATGGAGGGTAAAGCGCACAGCAAGAGTAGATAGTCGTGTTGAGGGGCTCCAGTCTCATGATCACATGACTCAGAGCTCAGGGTCAGAGGTTAGGTCACAGGGGCCTTGTAATTAGTCTGTCTACCAAGCAACCATGTCTCGTAGAATGGGCGCCATTTATGGCATCTCACCCCTGACCTGTGGTTCCTGGTGTCTAAAATGTGCCCGCAATGTCAGTGTTGGACGGTGTACCGGAAGGTGAACTCTCACCCTGGAGAATGGTGGAGAGTCGCAGGGGAGTGAGTGCCAATACTTCAATAAAAGACTGGAGATCCTGTGTTTGTTTCCAGACGTGTACATTGTGTCCATGCAGTTAACGGCCAGACCCTAAATCACACCAACCAAATACAATCTTCCTGTGTGAGACCAACCGCTCCGTTCGGAAGCCACGGACCTAAATGAGCTTTTCAAACATTTTCCCATTGATTGACACCCAGGAGTATGCAAATATGTCTCTCCTCATCCAATTTCCAGATGGGTGGGGAAGTGGTGTGCACTGCATGCAGCTGTTAAACAAGTAAAAGCCTGTCGCTAAGTGTTCAGTTGGAGTGGTGGGCCATACGTGCACTGCTGCAGCCCTGAGGGGAAAACAGCAGAAAGCCACCGCGAGAGATGTGGCCACACTGGTTGCTGTCAGCAGTGTTTCTGAGCACAAAGATGGCTGTTTATAGATATTCAAAAACAATCCTCTACAGACAGAGTACACAGAAGTACATAGAAGTACATACACACATGCCATTGAAGTGCTTTTCTTCCCACTTACATAACTTGGTTGAAAAGAACCTCCGCCTCTGACTCATCTTACAGTGAACACCACGGGCACGGCCTCGCCACCTCCGATGGTGACTTTGTACATGTGGGTGTTGGATACAGCCAGTCCTTTTCTTTTTAATAACGCACAAACAAACACAAAAGCACCAAACCTTGTAAGACTGGTTCACTGGCACTTTCCGGAGGTTACTGCAACGTGGTGTGTCTGAAGCTAATAAAGGAAGAACACACTTTGAACCCCACCTTCCACCTGCAGGATAAGTGACAGTTACACTCCAAGCCTTAGTTAAGTAAAGCTAGTCACTGACCTGTTTGTTTCTGGAAAGGTCCTTTGAAATCCATTTGTGTCTATAGACCAAGTTTAAATTTAAAATGTAATCCAGGGATGAGACTATTATTAACAAAGGGACCATAAATATATTGACGTATGACCTTCAGCGCGAACTTCTGTCAACATCTGGCTGGACACTTCTCATCGTCATTATCATTTTATTCTTTTTCATTACATTACATTCTTTTATACTAAGCCTGGCTGGTCTCTCTCGCTGTCACGACCTCTCCCGCTCACTGTCAGCGGCATCGGCCGTCTCCATTATTCATCACCTCCACTCCCAGGCTATTTATACAAGCTTTTACAGTCAGTCTGTCTTTCCGCTCTGCCTCTGTCCAAACTAATACAGCTACTCCCAACTTGTATATGCAGCTTTTTGGGGGCTGCGTTTCAGGTCATGGCCTGAAACTACCTCCCTGCACGTACCCAAGCATAGTGACTTCCATGCATAAAGACAAACTCATACGCAGATTTGCTCTATTGTAAAAGGCTGGATTTCAAAATGGTACCGACTCACTGCTGTTATAACTGCTAAAAACAAAAAAACACTGGTGGATTTCACTGAAAAACAAATCCAGATGTACATTTTTACAAGTAAAATAACAACAGCTTAAGATTCGACATTTCGTATTCAGCCCTGCCAACAATCCTGACTTTTAAATTCATGAGCCGTCGATTATCAGTAGTTGAGAAGAAAGCGGAGAAAGAGACACATCCCGTATGCTAATGCAGTGAATCTCAGCGTCTTGCTGCGTATCATGTACAAATTTACACACTCTTTGCAGCTTGCCTCTGGATCGCTCCCTGGGGTATTAACTCCATAGAAGGGCCTCAAATCTCTCATTTCCCGCAGGAGAGGAGCAGAGAGCCAAGTCACTTCACATGGAAGCCTCTGCCATTCCCATGCAAAGGGAAAAGGCTTTTAGAGCATGCAATTTTTACAGCCATGCACTGGCTATCGGCAGGGAGGGATAGTGTATGGGAGTGTATCCGTGTGCGTTACTGTGACAGAGTGTGTGTGTGAGAGAGAGAGAGGGAGAGAGAGAGAGGGAGAGAGAGAGAGAGAGAGAGAGAGAGAGAGAGAGAGAGATGGCCACTACAGTTGTTCTGTTTAACATCATGGAGGAAAAGCAAAGATTCCAATTTCAATCCAGAGTTTACGATCAAAGCCTGTTACCTATATTTTAGTAGGTTGGTTCACAAGGGCCGTCTGAGATGTTCATGAAATGTCATGTTTTGTGTATGTGCAACAGCGGCTATTTATTAAAAGTACATCATTATCTCCACTGTAGCCCTTTTTCCTACGAGGATGAATGTTTGCAGAGTTGATTTTTGGACACTTCCAGCCACTGGTTTGCACAATCCAATCTTAAAATATACAAAAGCCCATGAAATAATTTTTGATCTGATCCCTCCATGTTGACGTATCACAGCAAACGCTTGTTAGCAGTTATGAGGAGGTGCTCTGCCCTCTAGAGGATGATACAGCTAAATACACCAACCCAGGGAGGAGGCGATCAATCAGGTATCCAAACTCCTGCTGTCAGAGCCTCCTGGAAACTCCCTGTCTGAGAATGTACAGCATCTGGATTCAGTTGCATCTTTAATCTACTTTTTTGTTGTTTGATATTTGTCAGTTATTGGAGTTTCTTGGTGACGTCGTAATGTCAACTTAAAGCTAAAACGTCCTTTTACCCAGGGCACTGAACCAGGTTGAATGAACTTTGAGATTTAAGAAACTTATTATGCATCTTACCTGCAGGCAGCCAGGCACCAGGTGTCCTGCACGGTGACTGCACGTGAACCAAGACTTCTGCCATATTGGAAACATGCGTCAGTGATACCTAGTTCTGTCATTAAGCTTATTTAATACAAAAAAAAGTATCTTTTCTGTAATGTGACATGAATTAGTGTATTTGGGAACTTTGTGTTTCTCCATTGACTTTGTAATGAAGGTATATTTGTGTCCAATTAGTGTTGGTTAGGTTACTAACATTAATACTCAAATTACTACCCATCGGCCACAGCTAGCATGTTGCTACAGCTAACTGAGCCACGTTCTCCTGTTGCAGGTGTTTGAAGAAAAGAAAAACCGTTTTGATGTCTTAAGGTTATAAAAATGAGTTTGTAAAAACGGGGATTAACTTCACCATCAGCTATAAAAGGCTTAGACATGTACGCAGAGGAGAAACTTACCTGCTGGGTTATTACACCTGGTCTCAGGAGCCTAGTTTACAGACTGTTGAGAGCAGCTGCAAGTAATGAAGTCCAGGGCCGAACAGAGCAGCCACCTCCTCAATACTAAAGGTTTTGAGAGAGAACTACGAACCAGGTTCACAAAACTGCACAAACCTTGAAAATAACGCAGACAAAATACAAATAGTTCAAGGTAAACACAATTTTAAAAACTATTTTAACTAGTTTGTCTTCAAGGAACTTTACCTTAGAACAATTGCTTAGGTACACGTTTTTATTTCAGCCATAAAGTTGTAAAACCTGTCCCTATATAAGATGTTTATATTATCTGTTATCTTAGGACTACTTTACTGATAATGAAAGGTGACAATGCACGATGTAGAGCAGGGAAATTACCATTCACTAAACGGTCCACCCAGCAAGGATTGGAAACAGACCTGTTGCTCAATTTGAAAGGCAACTTTTAAAATCCAACCACCAAAAACACAGAAATCTGACCTCTTTTTGCAATTAAAGGAAACATTTGTGTATTCAGTTGTTTCATTGATCTAGGGATCGTAGGTTATGAGATCGAGTCCATGACAATTCCAGGTTTTGGTCTTGATTGCCAACCATCACACACCATTCGAGTGAACAGACGTTTTATTGATGAACTTTTTAAGTTGTATACAACTGTTTTACTTGTGCGTAACTAACTCTTTGGGACAAAACTAGTCAACAGACACAAATCCATACAGACAATCGTCAAGACGAAGGGACAGTATAGCATGGCTCTTCTACTCCACTGAAAGGCGAATACGAAGCGACAGAGTATTGAAAAACGGAAACACTGTCACATTAAGTAGCTATGTTGGTCTTATTAAGTGCTGTGGGGGGGGGGGGGGGGGGCGTTTCCAGTGCTTTGAGTTTTGGCAGATGTTTTTTTTACTGCGAGATGCCAATGACTCCACAGGCCAGACGTCCACCAGCATTGCCCGTCTTTAGACTCTCTTCGTTGCCTCCTTTTCCAAGATCGTCAGCCTTCTCATGGATCTAAAACACAGTCAGAGGTTTATCATTGACAGTTTATGGCCCAGAGCCAGTCAAAGTGTATTATCCTGCAGCTGACCCCCCCCCCCCTCCTCCTCCTCATAAAAGCCAAGATGAACTACTTAACCTTGGAGTAAAACCTGGCTTACTAATGTCGATTTTCAGTCACTGGAAATTCAAATGGGAAACTGAAAAGCACTTTTCCTTACCACCATGGTTCGGCCAATAATGGAGTGGGGGCCAGTGAGGGTGAGCATCTTGTCAGAGATGTTTATCTCAGCAACATTATCTGCTCCGGCAGTCACATTCCCCAGGTCTCCAACGTGCCTATTGACAAACAAAATCATTTTTGCATTAACCTTGAATTGTTACCGATTACTTCTCCTAGTAGTCGTACAAGTTAAGTTAAGATTTTACCAGGTTTGTGTGCAAATTCAAGGAAAGTTCTTCAAAGCTGTTTTGACATTGTGTTTAACAGAAAAGACAATAGTAGTCAGTGACATCGTCACCAGACTCCACAGGGAAGGGTTTTAAGTGAGAGAATCCACCGAGGCTGCAGCCCACCACACTGCAATTTGTCCTGATACATTTTCATGAACTAAAATGCTTTAACAATATGAAAAGATGTGGTCTGCGATGTTGCGTCATTGTAGAGCATTACGCAAACAACCCATGAACAGACCCACGTGTGTCAGGCCTGGACTCATTGGCCAATCAACCCCTTGCCAAACAGATATCCTCACCACAGGTAAACACTTGCTCACCTGTCTGCATCAGTAGGACCAGCATGACTCTTGCCGTGGGGATTGAAGTGAGGTCCTGCACTGATGCACCCTGGGAAAAAGGGAAGAAAATCCTCAGAGTTAGTCAGTTTGTGGGTGAAATGAGAACCAGGCCGTGCAGCAACTATTTAAACACAAGATTACATATACAGAGACTATTTGTCAGCTACTCGCCATTTGTGTTGTCTCCAAATGCATGAACGTGGAATCCATGCTCACCAGGGGCAAGTCCCGAGATTTTTCCTGTCAGCTTCACAGGGGCTGAATCGCTCTGACAGATTGAGACACAAAGAAGTTGTCAAAACCAGGTGCTGACTGGAGGCTGAAGAAAACAGGGACCACTTCCATCCCACTCAGACTCAGGACAACCAACATAAAATATAACCAGTTCAAATTTTGATTGGTGTAGAAAATTAAAAGACGTATCATGAAAATGTCCCAATACAGATAAGTAACACCACTTCTGTGCATTAGACACTCACTTGTGCAACAGCAGCAGTGTGTAATGTAATAGTTCAAGATGTCTGCTTTAATGGGTAAAGTGTCACTCTGTCTACTCACCACTATGCCAGGTGGAAGGGTGGGTGAAGTGTTTGAGTCCACAAAACACACAGCGGACATTTAGACTACGAACAATTTGAATGTCGGAGTTTATTGACACTTAGATGACACCACAGGAGCAGTATGGAGCCATGTTGTGTTTTCTTACATTTAAAAGAATCTGTCAATTTACTTCAATTGTATTGGATCTGGCTGCAACGCCGTTCACCCCTGAAACTCCAGAAGTGTTTTGTGGACTCAAACCCTTCACCCACCTCCTCAAGCGGCACAGAGGTGAGTAGAGAATGAGTGAGTTGTCTTTTTTGGGTGAACCATCCCTTTTAAAAACATCAGTCACATGCCTCCTTAAATGAGTCACTGCAAGAAGATGCATGGGTGCATGATGGTCCACGCACTAGCACCAGTCATGACGTATGGTTTTATCTCCAGGGGCAGAAACGAGGAGGAGGCCCCGCAGTGACTCAGCAGAAAATACACGCAACGGGTTTAATTTTGTTCTTTTGAATGGTTCAATTAGTGCAGCAGCTTATTTTATCCTTTGGTGAAGCTGCTGCTTGCAGAGGTTCCTCCATTTGAGAGAGTTTGAGCAAACACGAGACGGACGATGTTAACACGCACACGTCAAACTTATGCAACAGGCGTCTGCACACACGCAGCGTTGATCATTAACAAAACAAAAAGGGGCCGTACACGGTCAAAGGTCACGGCTCTTTATCAACTGGAGGGTCTTCTTGACGCTAACCGCGGTTCGGCCGCGTCAATCTCGCTGAACTGTTGGACGGCAAACGCAAATCCCACCAAAACACACCGAGCCTCATGTCCTCTCATTCAAATGCAGCTAGCTAGCTAGCTTAGCCCCACACCCAGAACCCGACTTAAGTTGCCCTGTAGTCTTGTGAATGGAGCCTAGCTTAGCTTAGCATAGCATGGAAGCTGCACGGGGTTGAATTGAACGGCTGCCGGGCTAAATGTCCCTCTTCCCAGTTAGACGCAGCCTCGCCGGACTCACCTCCTGCTCGAAGTGAACGGTCCCGCTGGTTTCTCCGGCTCCTTTCAGCACGCACACGGCTTTTAGCACCATTTCTGCGGTAGTTCTCCAAAAATACGCACAAGTTTCTGACGTGTGTCGATGACAGAGACAACCAACCAGTATTTAAATGTCGAAGTGGGGCGGGCGTAGGACACAGCCAGCCAATCAGAGGCGAATGCGAGCAGGGAGACTGATTTTGATTGGTCACGGACTGCTAAGCACCGCCCCATTAAAGTAGGTGAACAAATCCGAATTACCCCTGTTATAAAACGTTTCATTTAATTTTCCAGCACTATTACTACATTTCTAATTATTAAAATGAATCATTATCATCATCACTATCACAAAATATATTGTTTCCACATTTAATCTTATCAACTCAAACCAATGAGCTCATATTTGCATAATCTTGCCTCTTAGGCCGATAAAACTATATCAATAATCACTGCAAAATAACAAATTTATAAATCTATATAATGCTTATGCACATTGAGGAGGTGCAACAAATAACTATCTTCCACATACTTGTGAAATGTTTTGCTGTTTGTGAAGTGTTTGTCATTCTAGACTCACAAAGACGAGTTTAAAAACCACAACCTTCACTCAGGGGCAAAAATCTGACTTTAAACTTAAAAGAAATGATAATGTGACTCATTTTTGTCCACATCACCCAGTGCCTTTACTGTTACGTAACATTACTGTCAGCTGTGCATAATTTAAAATGATAATATTCATCCATGTTGCATAGGAACTGCGAGGCAAGGCTTTGTCTAATCAATATACTGATCAGTTTATCAGTATTAGCACAAAGTTTATTTGAAGGGAAAAGGAGTTTGTTCTCATATGAAGAGGAGCAATCGAGGTAATTAATTATTCGGGCTGCAAAGATAGCCGCTCCATAAGTTCTGTCTTGTGAAGACTCAGACTTAAATATAAGAAATGAGCTCTGCTCATTGTGGAAGCAGTTGGGTTTCTCTATAATAATGTACGGTCTTGACCTTCCTGTGGCGAGTTCCATGAAATAATGTGTGTTGTGATTTGGTGGTACACAAGGTACAGGATCAACCTGCAAACATCCACTAAATAATCACAGTAAATATAGGCTTGTGGCTTTCAAGGAGACCAAAGGATTTGGTAAAAAAATAGTTTATTAAAAACAATTTCCTATGGTTGAAATATCGACGATTTTATGTCCATGTCTTTTGTAATTTTAACAAATCATAGAAACATCCGTCAACGTTCAAACCATGAGGAGTTAAAAACCTTAAAGCAAAGGGCCTCTGTTAATCCTTCAAAGTCAACGCGTTGTCTCTGATTAACGAGTCACATATTATTAACAACAATGACCATGACACCTGTAGGAGCGTCAGTGTTACAAGCATATTTACAGCAGTGTGTCCCGAGCAGTATTCTTCATTTCATCACATTAGTTCGGCCCGTGGTGCCTCTGTGTCAAATCTATGAGGGAGCAAGAGTTGGGATTTGTTGGGAATCTGGTGTCAACACAAAATATGTCTACAGTTTAACGGAAACTAAGTTTGCAGGCTGTGTTTATCAGTCCAAAAACATTTTCAGCTTCAGGGATTCATTCTTGCATTTTCATATGGAAAACAAAATTTCTGACATACACGAGTTAAATAGATGAAGATTCCAAAACACAATTCAGCTTTTTTTTTATCTAGTCAAAAGATAACATACCCCCTTCTTCCCTACACACAGGAAAAAACCATAAACATAAATGTGTCCGAGCCCGTCTGATTGGAAAAAAAAACTCCAAAGCTGGCCCCTGGATTTTTGTTACAATACTTGAAATGAACTTTAGTTGGATTTTCCTCAGTTGGAGCCACAAAAAGTTTCTGCTTTATTTAACTGACAAAAAAAAAATACACCTTTAGGCAAGAGTATGAGATTGAGACAGCAAAAAAAAAAAAAAAAAAAATGACTAAAGGTACACATCTGAGAACTTTTGAATGACATTTTACTCAACTTTTATGATGTAGATGTTAGTTTTGAGAACTTCATCTAAACATTTATCAGAAACCAAGATGGAACTTCAGCTGTTTTTGAACAGCTGTGGCAAATCTGGGTAGAAATCATTTTCTTTACAAATGGACGTACTCAAATTCAGTTTTGTATAACAATTACTCTTCTAGTAGTAGATCTAATTCACTCCAACTTCTGATTGTCATTATACAATATCAGAAATAGTTCACGGGAGATAAGCCGCAATAAGCTTGGATTTCCTTATTCTTTCATAGATAGTTTGTGAGTGTGCTAATGCTGAAATGTCTCAAGTGAAACGGCTCTGAGTCAGTCACAATGTCTGTTACTATGCCACAGTCTAAGTCTTTCAGCCTTGACAATGGTTTGCATTTGTCCAGTAATTCAATACGATTGAAAGGTAATCTGGATAAGTACAGTTGTGTCAAAAAACGTGAAGCATCCCTGAGTCCCAAAAAGGTTTTACTTCTCTCATAAGTAATTGGGTTTAATGCCAGTGATCAGTAAATGATGGCGACTAACTTAGATCCAGGGACGTGGTGAGAATAAGCTCAGCTTCTAATAAGTTCTGTGTTTGGAAGAGTCTCAGCACTAATGTGTTACTTTTTTTATTCTTTTAAATTAAGACCATGTACTGTAAGTAGATTTTTAAGGATTCGGGGTATTGGCCAGTAAATATGTCACAGATTCGCGATTAAAAGGATCACGTTTGGGAAAGTTCTGTCTTGTCTTATTTTTTACTTCATTATTTTGAATCACACACCCGAATGTATTCAACCACAAGTAACCTGATTGGATTTTAAGGCCACTGTCGTCCTTCAAAGCTGTTCCTAAAGGCTGACAAGAAAAACAAGATGAGACAACCCGGAGAAAGAATGGTGCTTCTACTATAATAGAATTGATCTTTAGAGTTTGTCATAATTGGGCAAATTTAAAAAATATATTTTAAAAATAACATTAAGTGAGTGAGTGAGGAGATGAGGGCCGTGAAGTAAAAATAAATGTGTGGGATATAAACCAATTGTTTGAACTACAAAATGACCATTTTAAACACGTTTGATAATATGAGTGGGAGATGTTTGTCTTCAAGAAATCCGTTACTTCCCAGAAATGACCATTAGCAACTGAAAAATGGTGACTGGTGATCTGCCAGGAGTTGAGAATGGCGACCATAGTGAAAACCACCTGTTGTCTCTCAGTGGTTCGCAGCAGTCTGGCTGAAGGAAGAGTCGGAGCCAGTCTATGATGCTGCTTCCTGTTTTGTTTCCGTGGGTTCACTTTGAGCTGGAGGTAAAGGCTCAGATGGCGTCGGCTCTGTCGCAGCAGCAGGTTCCGATTCTGCCTTTTGTTGAGAAGGTTCCGCGCTCGGTTCTTTACTCGTTTCCACGGCAACCTCAGGAGTCACACAAGGTTGCTCTGTGCTGTCCGAGGTCCCAAGTTTGTCCATGTTTTCTAATTCGGCCAATCGATCATCCCTGTCCCACCGCGTGGCCCTCTCTCGCCGTTCCCGCCTCGGCCTGTCCCCTTCTTTTCCTTCTGCTCCTCTCACTCTGTCTCGACTGCCTCCCTCTCCCCTCCCCCTTTCTCCTCCTTCCCCTCTCCCAGTGATCCTTCTCCCCATCATCACTTCTCCCTCGTTCCCTGTCCTTATCTAGACTGGTCCGCCTCTCCCTCCAGTCCCGTCTGTCTCTATCTCTGTCCCGATCACGGTCTCTGTCCCGATCTCTGTCCCTATCTCTCTCCCATCCTCCTCCACGGTGATTGCCCCCGTCCTCCTGCCAGCCTCCGGGCCTGTCTCTCCCTTCCATTCTCTCACCGCCTCCTCCCCTCCCCCCATCACCAAATGGACGCCTTCCACCTCCAAAACCTCTGTCCCTCTCTCTGTCTCTGTCTCTGTCTCTGTCCCGATCCCAGTCTCTGTCCCTATCCGGCTCTCTGTCCCTGAATCCAGGCCTGTCTCCCCTGAACGGTCTCCCCTCTATTTCCTCTGGCCCTTCCTGACCACGAGGGGCCCCTGGTCTGATAAAAGGAGGAGGAGGAGGACCTTGAGGAGGGGGGCCATGCCCATGAGGCGGGAAAGGAGCCCGAATACTGTGGGGAGGCGGCATCCCAAAGCCCCCCTTGGGTGGAGGGGGCTCGTGGAGAATCATCTGAGGGTGTGGCCCCCTGGGAATCATCTGTGGGGGCATAGGGGGCATGCCGGGGTGAGGTGGTCTTGTTGCGTGAGGTGGAGGGAAACGCTGCAAGTGTGGAAGTGGGGGAACAGGAGGACGCTGGAGTGGGATTATGCCAGGCCGCGCACCGAGCAGACCACCAGAGGGGGGCTGGATGTTTCCTGTATGACCACCTGGAGGTATACCTGAAAGAGCACCTGGTGGGACACCTGGTGGGACACCTACTTGGTTACCTGAAGGAGAAAACAAAAAACAAACACAACTTTTAATTCTATAAACCCACAAACTCACTGATAAATTAATCCTTAGTTTTTTAAGTGATGCAATAGATTTTAATGGCCAAACTCAGTCATATATGAAGAGTTATGATGGGAACATCAAATAACTGTCTAGTGAAATGTCAGGGAAGAAAGACAGACTGACCCATAGGTCCCATCTGATTGTTGAAGATGTTGGGACCCTCTGGGCCCTCATCGTTTTTCCTGTTGCCCAGACCGGCTGGGTCCAGGTTCTGGTCCTCAACTCCACCTTTGGAAGGAGGTGGGGGACCTAGAGGCATAGATCCTGGGGGAGGGAAACCTGGGAGAAAGTACAATGAGTCAGGTTGGGTTCAAACAACTTCTGGTGCATAGAGATGTGGTTTGATGGCAGTTGGAGGAGGTGCTACCTGGAGGCATCTGCATAGGGTTGAAGCCGGGTCTGATGAAAGGAGGAGGGGGGACGCCAGGTGGGAAGGAAGGCGGGGGCATGCCTATAGGACCAGGAAAGGCCGGAGGCTGGAGAGAACCCACACCAACCATTTGCTGCTGCATTGGAGGAACCTGAGAACAATTACAGAAATTTACTTTGGACGTCAAATGAAAAGTTATTTCAGTTGTACTTCCCAGTGACATTCTGGATCAAGATTACTTTCCGAATGGTATATCTTTACAAATATTTTCTTATATACTAGTGATAGATAAACATCTCTAATTCTGTTTACCTGTGCAGGAGGAGCAGCTGCTGGAGGCACAGGTAACGTTGGCGTCTCCTCCGGCTGCTGTGGCTCTGAACGGCCGTTGTGGGTGAGTTCCTCAAGTTGGTCCAGAGAGTTCCTCGCTCCACTCCACTCTGAGAAAGACAAACACAATTCAAATTTAGACTTTCATATTCCTCACAAGAGCTTCGTGCGGTCTCATTGTATGCCTGAATTTGTTTGTATGATGTCCTAAAGGGCCTGTCGCGAGGTTTCACCTGGTGACAAGGTGTCTCCATCCAGTATGCCTCCTTCTTTCAGCTCCTCCAACTGGTCCTCTCTGATTTTAGACCAAGGTATGTAGGTGACACCCAGCTCCACGTCCCAGTACTGTTTGAACTCAGCCTTTATGCCCTTGTTCAAAGCCCAGGCAATCTGCCAAGAAGAGAAAAATACAACAACTCTAGATTAGATTCTTTGTTTTCATTTTGAGATGCTGACTGTTTCTATTCAGAGTGTAGCTCGCTGACCTTTATGGCTTTCTGGTTAACTTTGTAAGATCCTCTGCCAAGCTTCTGCAGAGCCCTGAAGGCATCTTGACGATGAATCATGACAATATAGGCACAGCCACGTGGAGGAATCATCTTCACAAGAAGAAGACAAACAGACAGGGTTAGGAAAAATCATGGAGTATGTGATTTGTGTGTTACAGCTTTGCATGAAAAACACAAAATAGATAAATTTACTATTAATTGACTAGTAGATACATAAATATGTGTTTTTCCATTATTCATATACATATTTGGAACCCACTTTAGATGAGGAAATGTAATTCTGTTGTAACCAACCATACAATGGCTCAGTGCAAGTGATCTGAACAAGCTTACATTGATGGATTCTATCTGGCCGAACTCCTCCAGTATACAGGCGACATCTTGCTGTTGTGTTCTCTTGTCCAGCTGGCCCACCCACAGAGTTGTACTGCAAACTGACATTGAGAAATAAAAAGGTTACATGAACAAGAAGTTGGAAAAAATAAAATGTAAGAACTAGAATCAGAAGGGAAGCAATAATTGCGATATCCTCCAAAGACATACTTATGACACAACTATAAACTTACAGCACAAAGCCTAACAGTCCATGTCCCTCTACTAATTAAATATGACGATAAACAGACTCACTGCTTAGTGTCTCGCTCTTGGGTGGTGGGAGGCCCTTCTGCCGTCGCTCCCTCTCTTTCTCTCTCTCCCTTTGCTCCAGCGAGCGAGGGCGCGGGGAATGGTGACGGCAGGTCTCTGGAGCGCGAGCGGGATCGCCTGTGCCTGGACCGCCGAGTGCGAGAGTTAGACCGTGACCTCCTCCGCTTTGGAGACCTGAAGAAAAATAAAAAGGCACCGCAACTCATGGTATGTTCATCACAAATAGGGAAATAAATGATAAGTGTGGATAAGGAAACATAGTTTGACAGGTCATATGCTTCTTTAGACGCCTACCTGGAGCCTGAGTGTGGCGACCTTCGGCCATGTCTGCCGTCCCTCACAGACGAGCGGTCCACATCCATCGACAAATCCTGATGAGGTATGAGAAGTGATTGGTTATAATTTGCTATAAACTAATAAATCTACAACACCTCATTTAAATGTTTATAGATTTCTGGCGTCAGCATTTTATTTTGATGCAATATTCTTTGTACAACTGTCCCGTCTACCTGTTGCTGCTGGGCTGCGTTGTGGGGAGGAAATACCCCTGGGAAACCTGGAAGCCCAGTCGAACCAGGGAGGGGCTGCCCTGGCAGAGCGTGCCCCATAGGAGGCATCATAACTGGGAAGCTTTGCACTGATGGTAAACCATAGGCCTGGTGCTGGCCGTTAGGCGGAAGAGGAACCTGACAAACATATCGGTGGTGACTCTTAGTGCAAATACAACAGGATTCATTAATATATAATCTAATTTTGTTTGTTTTATATTTATAAATGTTGCCTTTCACAAATAAAGAGCTTGCAATTTACTGTATATAGTAATACATTGTATAATAATAATACTGTTTGTATTGATTTAAATAAAAATGATTCTCTTACCTGGTGCTCCATGTGCTGTGGGAAGGCCGGAGGCTGCTGCATGCTGTGATAATAAAAATACAACATGAGACTCACAGTTGTTGTTATGAATTGTAGTAGATTATATAAATCTAGGGCTTACAAAGAGGGCTGTGATGCAATGTCATCCTTTCTGGAGTCCTCTCCAACATCTGGTTCATCGTCGTAGTCAAAACGATCCAGCAATTTCTATGAGAGAGAGACGGGTTATGAATGTGAAGACTTTTTCAACATAGCAGAGCTTGTACAGCTTCGTTTAATTCTCGTGGTGCTACTATGTCTTCACAGTGTTGATGGCAAATGCAAAAACAAAACCACACGGACACCTTGTCAAAGGTGGTCTTCTGCTGGGTGGGCAGGGGAGGATGTGGATTGCCCATGCCCAGGCCGGCGGTGATGTTTTGGGCCTGTGTTTGGCTCGTATGGAGAGGAGGCTGAGCGTTGGTGTCTGGCTTCACTGGCTGCTGCTGAAAGTTCTGGAGCATCTGTTGAAGCTATAAAATGCCAGCGACAGAGTGAAAGAGAAGAGTTGTTTATTGGTGGAGGTCTAAGAGAGGTGCACTGCCAACCTGCGCCCGTGCACACTCACCTGCTGACCCTGTGACGACTGGAAGAGCTGTGCCACAGCAGCGAAGGCATCAGTGTTTTGCAGTTGAGCAGTGGACGTCATGGTGGAGTTTGCCGTTACCGAAGTAACCGGCTCTTTGGCTGGAGGCGGAGAAGAACCTGATGGACGAGAGGAAGCTTTAGGATAATTGTGAGCAGCACACAAACCACCATCGTTCAATGATACTTAACTAATTTAATCAAATCACATTTCAATATAAATAAAAAGGAAATGTAAAAATGTACTCCTGAAATTCCTTCAGGCAGTCTATCACCTTCAAGAGACCTTACAAACTACTGGCTCATGTGTACAAACACACACATTACCTGGCTCATCTGTGCCCATATAGTGGGCAGCAGCACTGCTAGACCCAGCAGCCATGTCCAGGAGGGGCTGAATGATCTCGATCTTGAACACCCCATTCTTCTGCCACAGGTTCAACACCCGCACAATCTTACTCTGCAAAGGAACATAATGGGGCAGGGACAGAGGTCAAAGACAAACTCAATTTCTAATATTTGAAAACTACAACGGTACCAAACATGACACTGAAACGTTAACCAGGTCTGGCTGTTCTTACCCTGTCTTCTACAGGGCAAAGGCAGAGGTTCTCGAACGTTCCTGTGATATTTTTGGTAAATCTTGGGCCAAACACATCCTTGTCCGATCCAAACTGGTGTCTGGACTGCCGAACAATGGAATCCACCACATACAGGCCTGCTACCTTGTACTCAGGCTTGCACTGGGGAAAGCAGAGGGAGAAAAGAGATTATCAATACGAATATGTTGAGGGGAAACTGGGTGATGACTGAATTTAGACACGTTTCTCTCACCTTCTTGACAAACTTTTCCACAATCTGGACCACATGTTTGTAGAGCTGAGAAAGACAAGCAGTGGGTTACAAGCAAGAAATATACTCAAAACATAGTAGATATAATAATATTTAACAAAAACAACAACAACAACACAGAACTCATTCTTACTTTCATAGCTTTGATGGCTGATTTGGTGATGGATATCATCTTCGCCCGAGAGATCGGGGGCTTGGAGTCCATCAGGGAGAATAACTAGAGACACAGGAGATAACAGATGAATGAGACACGGAGAGTCTGGGCTGAGAGGGGTGAAATGAACAGAATATCACTGTTGATAAAAAATAATTTGTATTCCACTTCCCTTCCCAGATCTTGACACATTTACAAGATAAGCTTTTTACAATTTGAAGTTTTAGTGTCAGTAAGAGGGAGAATTAAACCTCATATTCTGTAAGCAATGAATGTCTCTGCCATCACAAGCCAATCACCATTTAATAGATAATGTATACTGCTGTGGTTTGTCTAGTGGATACATCTTAGTGGTTTCTCTGGTGGTAGTGGTAGTTTTAGGAGTGTGCGCAGTTTGGTGCAGCTTGATCGAATTCAAGGAGACTGTAGGACCTTGGCTGGAGGAATGTGCTCTAGTGAAAGTTAGTCCAGTTCCTCGCTGGCTCTGAGGAGAGGCACTGATGCAGTCGGGATGTTTTGTCAACACAAGCCGCACAACTCGTGTACACATATGGAAAGAAATGAGAAATACTATGCACGGTTGATATCACTTGAGTGCAAGCTTTGCTCTTTTAATCCGGGGATGACTTGACTTGAATTGCACTTTACATTGAGAAAGTGTTTCATGTGCATACGAGATAAGAAAGTGATTTCCAAACAAAAACAACCACTGCCCTGCGTCTCTGGGCCAGACAAACAGAAAGTGTGCTGTGGGACTTCAAGACTCATCTCGAGACGCAACAGAGTCTGTAAAGGTCAAGTGCAAATCACAGTATCAGGGCTGATCTCACACACACACACACACACACACACACACACACACACACACACACACACACACACACACACACACACACACACACACACACACACACACACACACAGGTTTGTGTCTGTGTGATCCATGAGGAGTCCATGTGATTAAAAAAAAGGAGCCATGAGGAGAAACGAGAGGCACCAGCAACACCAGCAGACTCGACCCGTTTGTGAACTGGTCGTTAAGCACTTAGTTAAAACTCTGCTTTGACAAACACGTGCTGCGTTCACTCACTGAGGAGGATGAGTGTTTGTTATGATATCTCGTGTGTAAGCTAACAGGGCGACGCTAGCTATCAGGAGAGTGTTTCCTGTAGCATTGTTGCCAGCACTCGCACAAGCTAACACTGGAATGAATACAGGGGGGCTAATGGTAGCTAGCCACGGTTAAGCTAGCTTTTCTGATAGGCATGGGATACTTGAATTAACCTGCGCTGCACGGGTGCTGCACAGACGCTAACCCGGGTTAGCCATGCACCGGGCAACACGGACAGGTCCGGCTAGCTTAACCGAGCAGGCCCCCCCCCCGGTCCGTCCTGCTCGGCTAGCTCCGGGGAGACGCAGCACCGCGACCAGCACCGCCAGCCTCGGCGGGTCCAGGGTGCCTGTGGGGCCTCTTACCTCCTGGTTAAAGGCGTTGACGGCCTCCATGGCTGCCCGACGCCCCCGAGCCTGCCCCTTCGCACCAGATCCCCCGCTTATAGCGACGTTTATCCGCGGAAGGGTCCGTACAACATGTCCGCTCCCGGTAGCTAAAGGCAGTTAGCTTAGCATCGGTGGAGCTCGGCGGCGGGTACGGCAAAGCATGATGGGATTCAATGCTGCAGTTCCGCGTTTTGTCCACTGGGTGGCGGAGTGCTCAAGGCTTAGAGAATGTGGTTTGGTTTTATTATTATTATCATATTATTATTACTTTGGTTACTGTTATTGTTAATACTATTGTTTTTTATACTATTAAAATGATTGGTAGTAGTAGTAGTAAAGAAATACCACGTTAAAAATATGTAATATAAACAATAGGTAACGAAAACATTTCTGATATACAACTGCACTAAGAATTAACTTTTTTTGCAACGTTTTTATTATGTTTATCTTTCATGTTTATGTATTAATTTGTTAACTGGTGCTTTCTTATGTTTACTATTGCCTTTGTTGCTGTAATGTGGACATTTTCGCTATTGTGGTGCTATTTAAATATTATTTCAGTTCAAGTGTTATACTTTGGCCCTTCCTCTCAAAGATTACACATACGATCTTCAATTTTGCCTTAGATACCAACTATTATTATGCCGGACTTCTTCGTGACCTCAGATGAAACCATGAAACAAGTTGAAGGTTGACATCATATTATATTATTCTTTTATTGTACAATTAAAAGTGATGTTAGACTCCTGATGTTTCTGGGGTGCAGTCTACCTTTTTAAAGTCATCCATGTCAAAATCGTTGATAAAGGGAAGATGTGTCTCCAATTTAAAAAAGATAAAATACACGTGTCATATTTCTAATACATATTTTTAAAATAACTTTAAAATGAACAACTGACCCTCACAGGACCACTATGTCTGTTTCAGGGATGACCTTCGTTTTACAGGCTCCTTGTAGGACACAGAAAGACAAGTTCAAGTTCACCCAGGCTGCAGGCATAGAGATGTGGGACTGACTCACACCACCCTGCCATACTGGTTTCAGTGCTGTGTGTGTTGTGGTATGGAATTCGTCCAATAGATGGTGGTATACTTACACATTTGCCTCCATGTCTGGCTTAGTGTCTAGAAAGCACTGCTTCAGCGGGCAGGTCTAACTGGATGTTGATGTTATTCTCCCTCCCTCTAGGAATCCACAGAAACACCGCAGGCACACCTGTATCACGCATATTTAAAACCCAATCTTAATGGCACCGACTCAAAAACACCATAATATTCACGTTGGTTATTGCAACAATATTTCATCCAATCCCTTCATGTGGTCAGGTGGAGCCGGATACAGGGAGACAATGTGTCTGAAGCTGCTGCCCCTCCCTGCAGGTGTCCTCCACTGAGTGTGATGAACACTGCGTTAATTAGGCCAGTGAGCACCTCCATGAGAGGGGAGGGGAGGGGGGGGGGGCAAATGCTCCTTTGTCTGTCGCTGGTTGTGCCGGGGTACAACTTCATATCTGGTGGCTGTACTCCAAGTTCAGCAACAGCCAGTTAATGGGAGGAGGCGATGGGAAAATAATGACAACAGATGGCGATGGTGCTCCGAATGTTGACTGACAATATGTATATATGATCATAAACACCGGAGACAGACACGTTCACATTTGAGCCAGTAATTGAGGGATTGTGGATCCATTACGCACAGATTCTGCTTAAATCAATCTGAAAAAGATAACAAAGCAGGAATTCAAAAACAAACTATGTAAATAATTGCAGTGATGGTGTAACTGCCTCCAACCAACACATGTATTCTTTGTTCTGAGCCACGCACGGTATGAGCGCACCATGCGTGTCAGCGGTGCCAGGGCGGAGTTGTCGCCCTTGTTCTCACATGCGCTCCGCCCGCCTGCGCTGATTGGATTGAAAACCACCACCACCACAGTGCGAGGGGCTGTGTGTGTGTGTGTGTGTGTGTGTGTGTTTTCCCTTCACACTCACACACTAAGAAACGCCCCCACCAGATGACCGGGAAAGTCACTTCAAACCGAGCAACACGCTGCCTGCACACAGAGCATTCAGGAGGAGGCGCATGTTCGGAGAAGGGACCCTTCAGCGCAGCAGCCAACCTACCTCTGCTCCTTTTGCAAAGCCGCGGGCATTAAGACAGGTTGCGTCAGGTGATAACGTCCCATGATTGGAGCTGACATATTTTTCGTGTGTCATTTCAATCCAGGCTGGTGTCTCGGAAACTGCTGAGTGCGCGCCCGGTGGCTCTTCGGATGAACAGGTGGCGCAGGCTCCCGGTTCCCTTAATTTGTCATTAGGGGCGAGACGCACGGAGTTCACGCACTTCACGTTAAGCGTTTAAATACCTGCCTTCAAGGTGGGTGAGAGCCGAGCTGCGTGCGCTTTTCTCACAAGGAGACACTCGGCCGTGGAGCTGTGATGCCAGTTGCGGACAACATGCTGGTGGACAACAGCCACGGGTTATACGAGGGCAAGACCCCCTGCAGCGCCGGGAACGAGAGCATCCTCCCGGCCTCCCTGGGCAGCCCCGCCGCGGACATCCTCAAGAACTTCTACCACACCAAGCGGGTCGGGAACTACCTGATCGGGAGGAAGCTGGGAGAGGGCTCGTTCGCCAAAGTTAGAGAAGGTCTCCATGCGTTAACCGGGGAGAAGGTAAGCGCGTAAAAACGCATCAGTGTGCCGTGTGTTTTTGTGTCTCTTGCATCTTTATTATTGCATATTATCATATTTAAGACAGCTACAGTTGATTATTAACTATTGAGGAGGAAATGCACTTGCAGAAGAATTTAACATTTAGAAACAATGAGTGGCATCCAGCTTGGCTTTGACATGGTTTTGCATTTCAGTGCCAACTGTCACTGGCACTGCTCACGCCTGCTTGGCAACATATTTCCTCTGCCTCATGTCAGCTCATGTCAGACATGCTGTACATTATGATTGTATTACAACCTGTCAGCACAGGGCTAACACTGATGAATCCACAGGGAAAGTGATCAGCCGTTTGCACTGGGAACCTTTGTTAATGAGGCACCAGCAGCTGTCGGAACTCAGCAGGGCTGGTTTTTCCAGCCAAGCTCCACTGACAATATTTACTTTTTAATGTGAAAGCAGCCAGTCTCTCTCTCTCTCTCTCACCCTGTGTGATCCACGTTGGAGTTGTTGCGTTGCTTTCCTGAGCCTCGGCTTTGTCTGCTGCTGCTGGAGGTGGTGATCTCACCGCTGTGGGACACTGAGAGGGGAATTGGCCGGCCTATGAGAGCGCAGAGATGCTACTTGCATATGAAATCGTGTGGTTGATAAATGGGCTTCGGCCTCATTATGATTCCGCCTGCACAGGGCTTTGATATGGGCAACCACTGGCCACTGGTTGCCTTTGTCTCCTCAGGCTGGTTTTGAGGGGGGACAGCCAAGAGGAGATTTGCATATTGGAAAAACAAGCACCCCTATTTCCCCCCTGCATCTCTCCACGTGTGCCCCCCCCCCCATATCCATTCGTATATATGTACAGTAGAATATCTACACAGCCTATATGTCATTAAAATTCATATTTAACAAATTAACACTTATTGAGAACCGCCCCCCTCCTCATTCCACTGTGTTGCCACGAGGAGAAAAGAAAGCGCTGCTCTCCTCATCCCTCCTTCCCTCACTCTCTTTGTTGAGGATGATGCAAACACTGGCAATCTCACAACCAAGCATCATCCCCATGCTCTCCCTCTCCCCACTCTCTCTCTCTCTCAGTGGGCGATGGGAGGACGCGGAGGGCAGTGAGTTTATTCAAGCATAAAGGGTAGATAGTGAGGGAGGGGATACAGGAGGACTCCTGGGCTATTTCCTTTTTAGCATCCCTAGAAAGTCAGCGTGGATGTAAGGGGTGAGAAAGCATGTGTGTGTGTGTGTGAGGGGGGGGGGGGGTATGGAGGTGAGAGAGGGTCCTGTCATGGTCAGGGGGTTAGTGAGGTCACATGCATGTGTTTTTGATGTCTGTAACCCACTTTCCCCTCCATGCGTCCTCCGCCCCCCCCCCCCCCCCCGTTTCTCTGTCTGAGGGGGCGCCTGATAAACAACTGAATCCCCCAGAAGCCCCCTGGCTGGGCACACCCCTCCCCCTCTGTGCCCCCCCCCCTCCTCTCTTCTCCTCATATATAGACAGGCCTACTGTAAATACAGTGCTCCCTCCCCTCCCCCCATACATACCCTGCTGCACCCCCGTCTCTTACCCACATTGCCTGGCGTAAACATGCGGGGGGCATGTATTGCTGTATTTTGACTGGCTCAATGAACACACACACACACACACACGTACAGCCAGGTTTAATTAGCAGCTGTAAAAAGGTTTTCAGAGGTGAATCAATTATCAAAGATGAAAGGGGCGAAAATAAAAAAGAATGACAAGCTGAAGGACAGAAGAAAGAGAGGACACACACACACACACACACACACACACACACACGTATATATACAACCACTTTGGCCCTCGCCATTTCTTTAATGGATATGGTGATTAGTTTCACCAGCCATGTCTTTCCATGTCTGTGGTCTCTCCTTGAGATGATTTGCTGTGTGCGGTGGCCACGCTCTTGAACCCAGTCCAGACGGGATACAAGGAGACATCATGGGCAGAGGATGAAATACAGTCGCTAGAGTATGTTATTGAATGTAATTAACCACAGACGGCAGCAAAGTGTTTTGTCATTCAGGTAAAGGACATGCGCTGTGGGTTTTTTTACGAGAAGATTCTCCAATGAGACAAGGGCAACAACACAGACAGACGATGACGGGATGAGTAACTGAAAAACGAAAAGAACTGCTAACGTCTGCTTGGAAATCTGTTCTCCTCAATCTGTTGAATCGCCCTCAGAAAACGAGCCGATGTATCCCGCCTCAGTTTCTCCTCTCATGTGCGTTTAATTGCAACTGAACTCTGGCAAATGGGCGAACATTTGGCCCTGGCGCCCTCTCAACAGATAGGGTAGCATTTGCTTTTCGTCCTAGTTTATGATGGTTCAGTAAACTCTCCAACACACACACCTCCCCCCGCTGCAGCCTCCAGGCCCTATAGCGCCTCAGTTGTCCCACATAGGGAGCAGCTGTGAGGGAGAGGTCAGTGTTGAGTTATGTACTCTGCAATGGAGCCTGGGAGCTCATCACCTGTTAGACTGCCACCCCCGGAAAATCTCTGTTCGAGACCCAGAAGTTCCCTGGTGCTCCATTCTCCATGGGTATTATTCACAATATCATATGGCACAATGTTTAACTCTCTTCGCCCTCCTGTCTTACTCCAGGTGGCGGTGAAGGTGATAGACAAGCGGAAGGCCAAGAAGGACTCGTACGTGACCAAGAACTTGCGGCGGGAGGGCCACATCCAGCAGATGATCCGCCACCCCAACATCACGCAGCTGCTGGACATCCTGGAGACGGACAACAGCTACTACCTGGTGATGGAGCTGTGTCCCGGCGGGAACCTCATGAACCGCATCTACGACAAGAAGCGCCTGGACGAGAGGGAGACTCAGAAATACATCCGGCAGCTGGTGCTGGCCGTTGAGCACCTGCACAGGGCCGGCGTGGTGCACAGGTACAAAACCACAAGTAATTGATTATTATAAAGCCGAGAGGAACATTTATCTCAAGCAGAATTTAAATGCTTAGGAAATATTGGGTTTGTTATC
The DNA here is from genome assembly GCA_026259375.1 of Verasper variegatus. Classification (NCBI taxonomy): domain Eukaryota; kingdom Metazoa; phylum Chordata; class Actinopteri; order Pleuronectiformes; family Pleuronectidae; genus Verasper; species Verasper variegatus. The sequence goes on from CM048051.1 coordinate 4,577,935, forward strand.
CATAGATAAGAGAGCTATGTGCTGTTTGTGGGATAAAGCTGACTTTAAGATCTCAGTCAGACATGATCCTCTTTCTCAAAGTGTGGGTTAAGTCCTCATTGTGCACATTACTGCTAATCCACAAGTTACTGGATGTGTCTGCTCAATAACTGCAGCGAGGTGCTTTAAGCGCTTTCCCAGACGTTAAGATACATCTTGGGATAAAAACACATTGACTTCATCTCAAATTCCTTCAAGATCTTCCCAGAAATGTTCAATTCTTTGTCACTCAGAGCCTGGGAACTAGATTTCAATCCTGGTGAGAAGGCCCACGTTGATAACTGTGTAACAGGATTTCTGAGGCTGAGGAGGGATCTGTGGGCACACAATAGACCCTGAAAATCGGACAGTGTGACCCACATTGGGAGGGTCATGTATGCATGTGTCGGGGTGTGTGTGTGAGGAAGGGGGGGGGGGATTCCCACAGACCTCCCCTCCTTGTGCATTGTGTGATGATGACAGCTTAGATAAGTTGTCTAATGTAAACGCTGACACTGCGCCGGCGTTGACATCCTTGTTTGCTTTGTCTTCCAGGGATCTGAAGATAGAAAACCTGCTGTTGGATGAACAGGACAACATAAAGCTCATAGGTAATTCAAACACTCTGACCTGAACAGCTGCTGTCTCACCTCAAATCCCCTCTTTCTTTTATTTGTTCAAAGAATGTCATTAATTCATTCTAGAGTAAATTTCCTACAGCAAAAAGAGTTTAACGATAAAAGAAAGTCTTTTAAAGCCAATTACTTTGTCTCAGTTGGAGTATCACAGCGCCCCGCATGTGGTGAAGGCCAAAGAGCAATTAAATATCCCGTTAAAACCCTCACAAGCTCTCACCATAGTGCTAATCTGCTTCTGTTTGTGTGTGTAACGCCGCAATGAAGCCACTTGTTTAACGACGCGAGCTGAAGAGACAGTACTAAACCCAGAAACAACACTCACCCCACCTTCCTCTGTCCCGCAGACTTTGGCCTCAGCAACTGCGCTGGCATCTTGGGATACTCGGACCCCTTCAGCACCCAGTGTGGTAGCCCGGCATATGCCGCCCCGGAGCTGCTCTCCAGGAAGAAGTACGGCCCGAAGGTGGATGTCTGGTCCATGTGAGTGTACTCTCCTTTTTACAGTTAGTTGTCGAATGAATATAAGCATGTTTAAATACATTTGTTTATTTCCACCCTGACATGAAGTGTTTTACTATATTTTCATCCCCCAGTGGTGTGAACATGTACGCCATGTTGACCGGGAATCTGCCGTTCACTGTGGAGCCCTTCAGTCTCCGAGCCCTGCACCAGAAGATGGTCGACAAGGAGATGAACCCTCTACCCTCCTTCACTCTGCACAGGTAAATGATAAAGAAACTTGTATGTGCAGAACTATAAGAGACGAGAAGGTCATGACTTCGCACAGGCACACCATTTGTGTGCAGATCTACGGAAAAACAAAGTGTTTAAAATAGTTTTAGACCCTATAGGTGCTGTACATACCGACTCCAGTATATCATTTTAGTTACAGGTTATAACCCCACCTGAGAGCGCAAAGGATGTTGACATGGACATGTGAGATTTTGAAGTCCAGGCATCTGCCAAGTGACACACAAGAAATGAAGATGGGAATTCACAAATAAGCTGCTGCTCTGTATTCACGTCAGTAGCTTTCATTGTGGGTGTATATAAACCGCAGAATCCCTGAGAATCGCTCCTGAAAAATCCCCTGCTGCCTTATTTACATTGTTGAGCGGCTATCACCATAGTGAACCAGGTCTGAAGCAGACTCTCTGATTGGAATCTGCTTTTCTACATCTTCTGAACACCAAAGTAAAGGTTTCTCAAGAATTAGCTTGTCAATCAGTACAACTGTGTCCTTATCGTCTTATCTGTAAATGACAGAGCCAACTCTTCACAATAAAAAAAATGTCTCTGGCAGTTCTTTAGAAACGTTTGTTGGCATTGGTAGTTGGGTGTTTAGTTCCTCATTAGCCTGCCAATTGTTTGAAGGCTTTTTTCTCAAAATGTCTCTTGCTAATCTTTAATTGCATTTATTGTATTTAAATGTAGGCATGTTTAAAGCTACTTAATGGGTTCAATTGAATGGGACACTGTCTCTGTAATGCAACACGAGGAATTAAGGACAAAAACTAAAATATGTAACTTGTCAGGTGCGTTCCAGTCTCTGCAATTAAGTCGTCACAGTTCTCTTGAAGCAGGGCTTAACTCGTCTTATGTAAGTACCTGTTTATCAAGCTAACACAAATAGGTCATTTCATCCGTGTTGTGCAACGATGAAATGAAAACAGATCAGAGGTTCAGTGGTTTCGTGCACCAAGAGCTCTGCTCCAACCACTCGTGGAAAAAAAAGTTCAGAGTGGTTTGCTGCACATGAGACAATATCTACTCGTCAGTCCCAGAGTTGTCAACCAGAGAGCAGTCACATTTCTGAAGTAAAATATTTGATGTGAGGACATGTTTCTGTTGTGTGTGTCTGTTCGGGGGCAGTGTATGAATATTTATCCTCCCTCTCTCCGTCTCTCAGCTGCCATCTGTCTGCTGAAGAAGCTTCTGGAGCCTGATCCCAACAAGCGTCCCAATATCCATCAGGTGATGGCCGACTCCTGGCTCCAGCTGGCCAACAAGAACACAGGGGCCCCGTATCTCAACAGGTAGACTCCCACACGTTTGACCCGCTTTGAGTTTGCATGTCGTTTTCTTTTAGAGCCTCGGAGCCTGATAAACGTTGAAGTGAAAACCTTTATTTTACAGAATAAACAATGCAGAAAGTACAATGTACACGTCTTTGTCATCAGGGTTTGATACGGACATCTTAGGAACAATTGACAAATTAAATGAAAATATATATATATATATATACATATTGGCCATTATATCATATTGGAATTTTTTTACTCCCAATTTTCTTTACAAGCATGAAAAACTCTTTGCGTTCAAGTCAAAGCATTAACTCTCTTTCCTCTGTGTTAAGGATCCACATCGAAGAAATCAACCACACGGTGTTGCTGCACATGACAGAGAGAATGGACTACAAGCACAGCGAGGTCCTGAGCGCCGTCCTCACCAACCGTGCTTGTCACACGTTGGCCGTCTACTTCCTCCTCAACAAGAAAATGAAGAGACTCTCTAAAGAATACAGGGTAAGGGGCCGCGGGTTTGTGTCAAGGATTCCACAGCGGTTTTTAATGACCTATATTCAGTTTACAAGAGCGCAGGTGATAAAAGTTCACAGGAACAAGTTTGGCAGACGCTGGGGGCTGACAGTAATGTGCGGTTTTGCGTTGTCTTCGCAGGAGATGCAGTTCCAGGAGAAAAAGAAAGGCGAGAAGCAGAAGAGCGAATACTTCCAGACGCAGTGGAGGAAGCACGTGGACAAGCTCACCATACCTCCCAAGCAGACGCCCGTCTACCTGGCCGTCAGCAAGGGGCCCAGCAAGGAGAAGAAACACAGGACAGGTGAGAATTCAAAAGATGCTTGAACATTCATCTTTAACAAAAAGATAAAAGAAAAACATGCTGCTTCATTTATCCATTTTTTTTATCTACTTTATTCATACAGGGTAGGTTGACTGAGCATGCATGTTCTTGTACACCAACAACCTCACACACAAGTAGTTACCCAGTGATCCATCCACCCCTCCTCCAATCCATCTATCCAACTACCCATCCATCCATCCATCCATCCATCCATCCATCTGGGAGGACACATCTCGGACGAGTTGTCAATCATAGGGCAAACATGCAACCACTTGCATGTGTAATGTACACTTGTACAAATGTAATTTACCTTGTGACTGAGAAAGTGAGGAGTAAGTAAATCATTTGGAATCTGAAAGCAGAATGAATTAGTTAACAGTTACTTCAAACTCGACCTGGCACCGGTGCAATTGATAGTGATCAATCCTCATGTAACTACAACTAAGAGCTGTTGAGAAAGCCCAGAAGCCATTACAGATGTGGCTTGTCGGGACAGGCCGGGCTCGGCAAGGAGAAATCATTTCTGTACTTTCACGTCTGAATGTGACAAGCTGGCAGTTTTAATCCAGAGGTTTATCTTCACTGACATGAGATCTATAGAATCCAGACATGTAGGCGTGCAAATGCATCCAGAGAAGCTGCAGTTCTCTTCTCTCTGTCCTTCAGTTGAATGCTGCAAGTTGAGCAAAATCTACGATTCGGATATATTTCCTAAATGTAACCAGCCTTCCTTGTTCCTCCTCAGGTCTTTTGCGTGTGATAACCGGTGGTCATCGGAACTCCCCTCTGGCACCGCCCGGCACCGTTGCTTCTTCGTCAATGGAATATCTAGAGATCCAGCCGCTCTTTAACAACACCCCTCAGCAGCGGAGGCGATTGGCCACCCTCCCTCAAGTCAACACGAGCCCAGAACACAACATTCCCGCTCCACCGGCACCCTCACCGATTGGCATGCACTCCTTCGGCTCCCTCTCCAAAGCCGAACAAATCAAAGACACCCCCACTTCCCCCTGGTACAAGCTGACCAACGGCACACTGTCCCCACCCCGCCACGTCTCCGCCTTTCAGCCCGACTCCTCTTACTTAAAAAAGGCCACGATCCCCAGTCCTCCGGTCCTCATCGTCAACCCGCAGCCCAAGAAGAGCATTTCGTCAGATTGGTGCGGTTCCTCCGACACCAGCGGCAGCCCCCCCAGCACCGTAGGAAGCCCCCCAGGTAGCTCGGCTTTCAGCCCTCCCAAGTCCGCCTTTAGTGCCCTTAACCCCACGTCAGCATTCAGTCCACCCTCCAACAGCAGCAGCAGTGATCCCGAGAGCCCCACGCACCGCAGCAGGTTCCCCTCGATGGGCATCGGACAGATCCTGAAGAAGAAGGTGCAGCTGCAGCCGTTCAGCTTCCGACCAGAACAGGTTTTGGAAGAAGTGGTTTCTCCTCCCCCTTACCCAATGCAGACTCTCCTCTGTGCTTCTGGTGCGCTCAAGACCCTCTGCTGAGGGGCGCGGCGCAAAAGAGAAAAGAACGAAAGACAGACTGAACTCAAGGCCCCTCTCAACACTTGATTGACGTTGGAGAGGTCTTCCGGAGCGGCCTTCTGAACTGTGAACTGTCCCTTTTATTGTGACTGAGCCACTTTTTATGACACCGTGATCCCTTCAAATGAGAAACGGAATTTAGGAAGAAAACAAAAGTTGTCTGAGCGAGAGTGAATAATATTATATCGCTCGTCGCCGCTTATGTAACGAGAGGCGGTGACACAGAGGATGAGATTTGAAACAGATCCTAAACCTTGCGTTGTCCTAGATACAAAGTAGACGTGGGACATCATGTAATGTGGAGCAAGGTGCACACACACACACACACACACACAAAACACTGTATTATAAACTGAGCTCACACATACTCCCTCATGTAATATTGCTGTAACTGGTTACTAACTGAGCCGCAGACTGATTTCACACCAGCTAACGGACCCCAACTCTTACCCTGACCCTGATTACATGTTTAAATGTTTTGTCTGTGTGAAAACTCGCTAAGATACCCACTGACCCACAAAAAATCCAGTCAGCACTGAGGACACGGTGCCGGCTGACTGGATTTTTTAAAAAAAGAAAAGAAAAGCAATCCTCACTGCACTATTCTTAAAAACCAAAACCTGTACTAACAACGGTGTTTACCATCCTTTACCTCACTGCATAAATCATACGTTAATGTGCAACAGCGGTTGATTGTGGATTCGGCCGTGTCTGAGCGTTAGTGCCATTAGATCCGAGGAGTAGTCACTTTTTTTATAGCACTCTCATTAACGATCACTCAACACAGCTTTTTTTATACACGAGTGTTGCGTAACTTTTTTGACCCACAGGGGAAATCTCAAACTGTACAAGTCTTAATCCTGACTTTCTTACAGCGGGATGTGTCTATTTATAGTCAGTTTTGAAGATTAAAAAAAAGAAAGATAAAAAAAAAGAGATTTAAAGGCCTTATGAAACTGATCAACCTCGCCCGAGGCTGAAGGAATGAAGGGGGGAAGAACACGATCGGAAAAAAAGAATAAACTCACTTCCTTTTGTCTTAATACTGTAGTTTGTGCAATAGTCTTAAGTGTTATCTGCAATGACAAGTATTTGCCAAGAGCTCCCCGAGAGTTATGTGAACTATTGTGCTTGTAAATAAAACGAAACGACTCCTCTGTTCCCTGGAATTCTGAAGCTTCGGTTTGTTCAGCTGTCACTCCATGAAACTGTCCGACTCTTTGGAAAGAGGCGTCAACACGAGGCGCCTCACCTGTTAACAAACATACCGCGGAATTTCTTCCTGTCTGAAATTTTTTAAAACTTGCATGCAATGTTTTCACGAGTCGAACCGTGTTGTCAACATTTGAAATAACGTCTTTGTACCTTTTTTTTTGATGCTTGATACTGAGATTGATACAGACTCCAGGGGGGGGGGGGGGTTGTCTTTTATAAGATTTTGTAATGGATGGTTTTGTTTTGAGTGTCGAGAGATTTCTATGCTGTATAAAGTATTTTAAATATTTATACTGAATCCATTATGTGTCTGTCTGGTACTTTGACCGCACCTCCTTCCTGTCTGGATTGATTTTTGCACAACGTGTCCCCTGCACACACCCATGTCAATGTACATATAGATAAAGACTTACTTATACTTAAATTATGATAATTTACTGAGTAATTCCACATTAATCCAACAGCCTTATGAGTAAATTACACAGTGCCCGGAGCTTATAATTAGTTCCTAAGGCTCTCAGCTCCGTGAAGCCTTAATGTGAAAGGGCCTCTCTGCTGTGGGAGAGTCCACGTTGCTTTACAACCGCCATGTGCCACATTTCTCACACCATATCCATTTCCCACGAGACACCTGTGGTGGGTAAAAAAAGAAAAACACACCCTTGGAACAGCTGAAGAATCTGTAGGACTCCCACACACACACATACTGTGACCCCTCACTCACACACACACACACACATACTGTAGACACTAATCTGTTCAGCTGTGGCTCACCCCCCCGGTCCCCATCATAAACCTCTTTGGGTGACACTGCCCTGACGAGACAAAGACTGGGGGGGGGGGGGGATCATCAGAGCTCTGAGACAAACACACACAAATACACAGGACAACACAAACAGGGGCTGCCCGATTTAATCGGCGTGGCTAAGCTGATAAAAGCCGAGGGGCAAGAGTGGCTCAAAAATGCATGAGAGCCGGAGCCTTTTGTTTATCAGAGACGGGCGGACAGTTAGTCCAAACCCCCCCGAGCGGGCTGCTGACACAAACAGGTTGTGGACATGAATATTATGGCTTCACCACAGCGCTGAGTGAAAGGATGGAGTGGACTGCCGGGTATGAACACCTACCTGCACCCACGTGTTCAGTGGTGACACCAGGTGTAAATATGAATACTCACAGGGTGAAGGTCCCACAGAGACAACTCATGAATTGATGATCAGTCAGGTGAGGTTGATAAAAGGAACCAGATTTAATAACTGCTTGTTTAGTCTGTCGTGGAGCAGACAGTACATCTGTACGAGGTAAAAAAAAAGTGATCATACAATAATAAATAATAATAAAAGTGTCTCCAATATTTTGCCATTTGCTGTCAATATCATTAGGTTTAGGACAAAATAATAGTTTTTGGGACCTAGTCTATAAATTGTGTTAAGTTGTTATGAACATTTTGACCTCTTTGCTAATTGTATAGATCAACACAACATCAATACAAGAGGAAGAGTAACTAGCAGACTGTCTATATCGTCCATGATTCTGAATGTGGGGGCAAGTTATTAATCTATGTATAATCTGAAGAAATCCATACTGATGAGATTAAGATGAATAATAATAATAATTTTCCCTTGACACACATTTTATTTGATTATTTCTCAAATTAATCTGAGTGTAAACAGGTCACGTTACAACGAGCGATCTGCGATCAACAAGCCTCCAGCTCCACCGTCCCAGCAGGGACATTGTTCCTCGTGGGGATATCAGGGATATTTTGATATTGGGACAGAAGATTACACGGATGAGAAAATTAAACAGCAGCTGATACGTCAGGTGTCTAAGAAATCGCTCGAAGAATTTGGGGAATATTTGGGACGCCGGGATGAAAATGCATGATACGTGATTTTACATGACTAAACAAAGATTCTTAAAAAACTTGAGTTGACATTGAACTCACAAGAGAAGTCAGATTTATTTCACATCACACAGGAGAAAACATAGACTTTCTTCTGGCTAATGTTATTTTTCACTGCAGTAATATCGCATATATATTCTGTGCACTTATTTGTGAAAAAAAAGAAAACTCAGTAGCGCACATACGTCCACCAAGACCCAATAATCACCTTAAATTCAATTATCAAGCTGCACCACATTTCATATAATCAGATATCAGTCTATTAAACATGCCTGATATTCCTCATCAAGATGACTTTAATTGTTCCCTGTGAGATTGTGATTATGTAAAAAAAAAAAAAAAATGTTAATGTCAAATTAAAGAATCTACCACAGTGGTTTTGTGGGAATCAATTCAGCAGTTTTTTCAGCTCTAAAACCTGTACACGCAATTTCTTCCATTGTCATGTGTACCTGTATGAACTGGCCTAAAAAGGGAAATAACCAAAAAAGTAACAATAAACATTTCTAACTGAACGTGACTCAACCAGAGGTAGTAGTAGGAGTGTCACTTTTTTAAATGTCACTCTAACAAGCGTGTCCCGCAGGGAACCCAAGCAGTGTAAAAGTCTACTGTTGTACTCCAGAAGTCGTAACCTGAGTGACAGGATGTCCAAAACTGTCACCAGTCAAACAACAATCCTGCTTCAATAATCATTTTTAACATGAGGCCAAACGGACCACTTATTGTCCAGCAGGACTTTGTTTTTGTCAATCTGTTGAGGCTTAGACCCTGAATGACATTAATCCCATTTTTAGTCCCCTTCTCATCACATAAACACACACACACACACACACACACACACACTCACTCACTCACTGGCAACAAGATGAGCTTTTGTGCCTGATCAAAAAAAAAAAAGCCTTTGTGCCTGATGTAATAAAGACAGAAAAACAGATGATTAACCTGCTGTAGTGACGGACAGCAGGGATGTTGACACACATCCACACAGTCAACCTGAGCCTCCTGGTTCAGCTGCCTTCATCAGCAGCTCCCACACATGAGGAGGAGGAGGAGGAGGAGGAGGAGGAGAGAGTGAGAGACTACCTGGCAGACACCAGCCTACACAAAGACGCAGGGGGAAATAAACAAGCAGATGTTTCTAATGAAGTAGGAGGCTTTGAGCACTCAGAGGGGATTGGGGTTACGCCGTCAGGAGAGCCACTGACTGGCCGGCTACACGCTGTCCGATCACAGACACAGATGAAGGAGATTAATGGAAGAAGACGGTCGAGGCTTATCAGAGATTTTGCGCTTTCGCTGTAGAAGGTGATGTCAGTAGAAACAAACAAGGCTAAGTTTCCCCCAAATGCTCTTGACACCAAGATCATCTTACAGCCGCTGAATCTCGAGATTTATTTGGGAAACTTAAACGCCCAGATGACCCACTCGTCCTCGTCTGGTTGACGCTAGACCTCGTTAATGACTTTAGAGCTAGAGAGGAGATTTCGGTCGGGCATATGTCAGACAACCCACCAGGCAAGGAAAAGTAGAGGTGATTCTACAAGGTCAAATAAAAAAATCAGCTGACTTCTCTACTTAATATAAGTTGAAGCTTTGTTAACATACTTTTGTCATGTTATCAAACACAAATAAGAAGCTTAAAAATATTTTTACTTGATTCTATTACATGAAATAAAATATGTTTGGTTATTATTTACATGAAAGCACCAAGTGAATCATTTATTTTAACAAAAAAAAGAGGAAAAGATGAATTGGTGCTGAACAGAATAGAACTATATGTTATGAAACACAGGATCTGATGGTTGGAAGTTAAACTGGAAATTGTTCATAAACAAGCATTGGCAACTGGTGGGGTGTGGCTCTATTGTCCCAGAATAAACAACTAGCATGATGGGAAAGATGGGAAATGTAATTACACAGTAAATATTGATAATTATTGAACTTACAGGTGCTTTATTTACCTTTTAATTGTCAAAAGCTCTGACACATTAACTTCAGCATTTATCAATTGTCAGAAAAAAAATGTTTTCCCTTAATGACAAAACCAATTGTTCTCAGTTTAGTTCTCCAGAGTCTCTAATAAGAAACATTTCTATTCTCACAAATCACCCTTTTCATTGCACGGAAAATAAAACAAACATATTTTGTAAGTTGGCACACAGGTGGCACTCCTTGAGATATTTTTCTCTCCCTCTCTCTCTCTCTCCCTCTCAAAAACAAGATCAGAAATTCAATCAAAGAGCAGAGCTCAGCCAATAGGATCCTAGTGTCTGTGGCAACAGCAGCACAAGTCTGAGCCGCCATTGGTCCGATGTTTCCCACAGTGAGAGCTGTAATTGGCTGACGGCGTGCCGGGGCTTCATTGCCTCCATGGCAACATTGCTTCCTTATTGCTTAGGGAAGGTGAAAAGGAGGGAGAGAGGGGAGGCGACTTTCACTCAGACACTACCTCTGCATTATTCATCCTTTGTCCCTGAGCGCTTGTAGAATGTGTGTAAATGTGCGGACGTGTGCTTCCATGTTGCTCCTGGTTTGAGTGGCAACGATTGGCTGAGACTTGAGGGGTGAACGAGGGGAAACGTGCAATAATTGCACTCAGCAGTGCAACGCATCCAGCAACACCGTGTCTATATATAAAACAGATAAATGAGTTCAGAGGCCGTCAAACACACCAACCAGCCTTTCAGCTTTATTGCTCTGAACGGAAAAACCATCGATATGGGACCTATTCAACTAGATGAGTGTGTTACTGGGACCAGCAGCAGTGCACATCTGGACGGGCTCGCTCCATCCTCACTCTGTGCAGGATGGAGCAGGCAGCTCATCCTCCAGCGAGGACCGGATGAAAACAACACCACCAGAAACAACAAAAACCACGCGGCTTGTTTGTTGTTGTTTTGACTACCCCCCCCCCCCCTGCTTATGAGGGAGGGGAGAATTATATGGAGGGGGAGGGAGAAAGAAGGGTGAGGGTGGGGTTAGCAGGGAGAAAAACATCACACAGGGATTAGGTGGTGGTGGTGGGGGGGGGGGGGGGGGGGGGGTTCAGGGACTCCTCCTCCATGTGTGTGTCTAAGCAGGAGCGGGCGGTAACGTCTGTTGACAGGCGTGCGGGGCAGCGAGCTGGCTGGCTGTTCCTCCGACAGTGAGCACGGTGACGAGATGGCAACAGGCACTCAGCGTAGCACGTGCTCCCAGTTGCCATCGCAACCTGCCCATGGATACAGCGTGTTGGTTGGCCCTTTCTAACTGTTGTTGTTCTGTGCGGCTGATGAAACCTCGTGGGTGAGGGAGGGCAAGCGGTACAGCGTGTTGCTGCTTCTTCTTTTTTTCCCGCCTCGGCAGAAAGTGTTGCTAGGCACATTAGGGGTCAGTTGGTAAACAAACACAAGCATTCGATATATAATCAACCCGGTCTCGAGCCCAAAGACCTTAAACTTTGCCGTTTAATTCTTAAATACTTGTAATTAGAGACAAAGCAGGATGATCCCCAACTATGTTACAGCACGGAAACGGAAACATTTAATAAGATTATCCTGATTTTAAGGGTTAATTTGGTCCTTTTTCTTAATTCAATTATTTATGTAAAAACTGAAAACGAATATCCTCATTTGTGGAAACAGTTGAATATTTTATTACACAAAAAAAAAACACAAGACAAAACCAAACTGGCACAACTGGGAACAAACAACAAAAATTTACAAAAGATGTTACAACAACAAATGAACGGTCAATTTAAATTCTGGCAAAATTTGAATTTTCCCCTAAATATTTTTGATGCAGTTAATATCAAACAGGGTGTGTCTTTTATTTAAAAATGTTGTCGATAAAAATTCAGTGGTGCTCTGTTCAAGCCATTTAAAACATTTATCCCAGTGATCCCATCTACCTTCACGGCCTCGCGCTTCAGGAGGAGAACAAAGAGAAAAGTGTTTGTGGCCTCCAGTGGCCCGATCGATTCGGCGTTGTGCTGAGTGTGCAGCCCGCCTGATGAAATCCTGCACAAATAAACATTCTGCTCTCAGCGCACACTCACTCCGCACCGAGACACACAGGGAAGATGGTGCCCCGAGCCGCAGGAGCACGAGCTGACAACATGATTGATTACAAGTGCAGGGAGTCTTTGTTTCACCATCGGTAATCAGAACACAGCGTGTGTGTGTGGTGTTTCTACACAAGGTGGGGCTAGGACAAGACGTGCCACTGGGGGGAATGTTGTCGAGATGGAAGTTAGAGGAGGAAGCATTAATGTCAAGGTGGAGGTGAGGATATGATAAAATAAAAACGCAAGTTCAACACCTGGCCCAGACGTCCAGCTGTCGTCCGTCGCTGTCACACCCCATCATATCCGTCCTGAATCCCGGCTTCAATCTCCTCCAACCTCTGTGACATGGACATGACCAGCATTTTCATCTGTGAGGGGGGGAGAGAAGAGGGGAGAATTAATGGTGCAGGGGTTCAGGATGTGTAGGTGACCAGAACAGGGTGGAGAGAGGAGTAATAAACGAGGGGGGAACAGGGTGGATGCAGGAGAGTCCGAACACGGGAAGAAAAAGAAACGGAGGCTAAAACTGGACAGGTGGGAAGCAGTGGAGAGGAACGAGGGGAGGAGTAAAGATAATTTAAAAATGGATTCAACGAGGGAGGACGACAAAACCCAGAGGGGAAGTGGTCAGGGACCGATGGGTATGAAGGGTGTGTGTGTGTGTGTGTGTGTGTGTGTGTGTGTGTGTGTGTGTGTGTGTGTGTGTGTGTGTGTGTGTGTGTGTGTGTGTGTGTGTGTGTGTGTGTGTGTGTGTGTGTGTGTGTGTGTGTGTGTGTGTGTGTGTGTGTGTGTGTGTGTGTGTGTGTGTGTGTGTGTGTGTGTGTGTGTGTGTGTGTGTGTGTGTGGGCAGGTCAGCGAGTGCAAAACCCAAACAAATGTCTGCCAGTCAGACAGAGACAGAATACATTAACTATGGCGGCAGGGCTGGAGAGCATCATCCTCAGACAGACACAGTCCAGCTGAGGCTTTGTAATTTCTATGAAAACACATTAACAGAACGGCCTTGAATATGTTCTTTGCTTTCAAGTGTTTTAAATGTTTGAATCTTTGAGAGTTAAACAATATTTACTTTAAGCAACAGCAGTATTTCCCCATGAAAACCAATCAAGAGAAGTAGGGCTGCAACTCTGGTTATTTTCATCTCGTCATTTCGTAATTTGACAATTATCTTTCTACTTAATTGATTAATCCCCTGGTGTGAAAATAATAGTCCCAGTAGCCTATGGTGACAACTGCACTTTTTTTTCCCACAAACCAACAGTCCAAACCCCGAAGATATTGAATTTACAGCCATGTGAACTGTGGAAAACAGAAAATCTTAACGTTGGAACCATTGATTTTTGGTGTTTTTGCTCAATTTATATCTTAAACAATGATCATGGTTAAATTTTCTGCCAAAACAGAGGCCAAAAACAATTTTGCAGTCCAACTGGTTTTTGAGACTTGTTGCTACAGAAGCAATTTACAGTGTTGCATTCCGATACATACGAGGAAAGGCTCTTCACTCGGAGAGTTACCTAATCTCTTATTAGCAAGAAAATCAACTGTGTAAGCCGGTAAAACAGCTCTGGCCACAAACTCATATGAAAATCTGATGAAAAGAACCGAGGCGAGGACCTCGAAGCGAAAAAGCCTTAATGCCTGAAACCAAACGCGACTTCAAAAAGACCCGATTTTAATTCCTGATCTTGTCAATGACCTTTACAGTCTTGTCATAATGAACCTTTAGAAAGTGAAGTGATCGACGGCTGTTAAAGTTAATACAGTCGGGGTGCGGCCAAAGACACGTTGATCATCCGAGGCACTGAAGTCAAACTGATGTGGCTTTTTGGAGGCTCGAGCAGTTACAGATATTAGGAAGTAAAACATTTCTGATACTGAAATAAACATTTTCAAGGCCATGATTCCTAAGATGTCGTTATCAAACTAAAGCCTAGAATTAGGGATTGCAATTTGACTTTTTAAACCATAAACTTTATCATAAATAATTATCCCCCCCACACAAATAAAACCAAATATGCAGAACTTAAATAAAGAAAAACAGTTTTTTATGGAAAATGACTACGAGCATTAATAACTGATTAACTATACTTTGTTATTGACGAACTTTATGTAATGACGCCATCTTCCAACGCGCTTTCTGCTTTTGTTAATTATGTGAAATAAAAGTTTTCACATCATCAAACATAAACGCAGCGACCGACCCGTCTGTTTGTTTCCCAGCAAAACAGACCCGTGGACGAGGTGGATTTAAGTGGAACCCGTCACAGTAACCTAACCTACATATTATCCAACATGAGCTCATTTCATCATATCGTGTTCTGACACAGCTCTTTGTCTTTGAGTGACATGCTGCTGCAAGAGTAAAACACAAGATCATTTGTTTCCCTGCATCACTCAAGCAGAAAAGAAGACAGGAGATAATTACACATTGGAAGCTAACACGACAAATGGCACCGTTCCGAATGCGCTCACACACGCACACCTATCACGTCCTCATAGTCACATGGTGGTTTATTTTTATTTGCATATGAGCAGTTCCACCTGTTTACAAACATACTGTTGCATTGGTAACCATCTCATGGTTTAATCAACCAGTCGTCGGATGCAGGAAAAATCCAGGGAGCAGAGCCAAGACAAAAACAAAAAGCCAACATGCATCCAGCGCTAATGACAAAGACACTCATGATCAAAACATGTTTTTCCTCCAGCAAAGATTCCTCAACATGCTCCTCATCACGGTCATTGTCCTGCGAGCAGCGTGGAGCAGGGAGGGCTGGCACGCCATCACCCCCTACTGGCCAATTGGTGTTTTCACAGGTATTTTTTTTAAACAAAGGGTGATTAAGTTTGTGAATCACCGCAGCTTTCCAGGGAATTTCCATATGAATAGCAATCAATGGTACTAATGTGAAACTTTGAAATATACTGCTGAATCAGGGAAGCCATGAAAATGTGAAATAGGTGATATTAAAAAAATGTAAAAAAGGTGGAATTTATAAACAGAAATAGATCTGAAAGTTAAAGAAATCACAGACGATGTAGAGATGAGAATAACTGTGCTATCAGCGGAGGACATGATGAGATGATGTCATGTCTGATATCAGCGTCTGCCCAGCCCAGCAGAGGGGGCTTCCCAGAACGAAGCTGATGTCACCATGAGTACAACCTGTTCACTGGTAATCAATGAGCAAGAGCTGATGAATAGCATCGGGTCATTTACCGTCAGTGGAACAGTTACTCCTGCTTTAACTGACGTGATGTGGTCGTCAGATTTTTATCATTTTTGCACGCGCACACACACACACACACACACACACACACACACACACACACACACACACACACACACACACACACACACACACACACACACACACACACACACACACACACACACACACACACACACACACACACACACACAGAAAATTGCTTTAAAGATTAAACTCCTGTGTTTGGAGAGAAATTGCCGTGTTTATTGTGTCACGATGAGCTTTACAGCCTTAATGACATTTTATGCTCAACAGACGGAACATTTTTGCCTCACAGAAATATGAGCGGAGCCAAACAAAGGGAAGCGGCAGCAGTAATTTACCTCTGTTAGCTGTTGTTGAACCACCGCTCTGTACTCCAGTGTGACCAGCTGCTCTTTGGGGCCCTCTGCTGCCAACATCTGGCTCGCTGATCCCAGCACATAGCTGGAAAAGATTCAGAGCAGTATAATGACAGAGTGCAAGACACAAACACAGGAATACAGTTACTCATCATTGAAATCCAACAGAAGCAATTAAATACAATAAATACAACCATGAACAGCAGCTGGTGAATCTGAGCACATTCTGTTCTGAGTCACATCTTGTTTTCAATCTTCTGTTTATTTGGAATTTAGATTTGAATTGTTTCTGCCTTAAAACACATCATCACTGTGTTTCCTGGTAAATTCATTTATTGTTTATCTCTAAAACTCAGTTGTTGATAGCTCATTTTTGTCACAGAGTGCAACCAAAGTAAATACAACCACATATATAGAACTTGAATCAAGAAAGTAAACGTATTTTTGTCTACATTGTTTATTCTGCAAACTAAAAGTTTTCACATCTCATCAGTAAGTTCATGGTCTTTCCGAGACAGACAACGAACTGATGATTGTAGTAAACGGCATGTGTACAAAACCCCTGTCTAACACTACACAGAGACCAAAGACCTAATAGTACAGAGAATATACCAGAAGAAGGAAAAACGGTCTGATGGTTGAACATACCTGTCGATGTCTGCGACGTTGAAACAGAAAGCAAATCTCTTGTGGTCCAGCTTCTTCGGCGTGGACGTATAAACCATGCCCAGCATCGAGTGACAGGCTCGACAGAAGAGATCCATGATCAGACTGCGGAGGAAAGAAAATCAATGAATCACAGTTTAGCCCAAATTAGACCGTGACAAAACACCAAAGGTTGTATGAATGAATTCCAACACAAAACATTTGACCCTTTCGTTATCCATCAACCTCCCCTGTGGTACAGCTAGTGTTAAATATACCCAGACACTTATAGGTATTGATAATGGACGGGGGAATGGAAGTAGGCCCAGCTGAATTTACGTGGGTCACCGCTGACTGTCTCTGTGGTGCTCCGAACACCAGCGGATGGGACGACTGACACTTTCTTACCAGAGCGAGTCTTTGCCTGCTTCATACAGTCGACTGTCCTTTCCAACCAGGACGTTGTCAGTGACCCCTGAAACCAAAACATTACAAACATCAGCACCACCGTCCAGCACCGCGTTCTTCAGACGCTGTGGACTGGAAAGTGATACAAGAAATTACTGCGCATGTTGTTTCTGTCACCATGAACTGTTTTTTTCTGAGTCAAGTAATGAACACACCGAAAAGCACGAGTATGTTGGCAGTAATTTGTCATATGAGAACAATGCAGCTAATAATTACCTAAATTATTAAATTATTTTCTATAAAAATTATAAATAATAGTTTTTCCCCCCCTGTTAATAGGGTTTTTTGGTCGTTTTTCCTTGTTGAGGGTTAAGAACAGAGGATGTTGCACCTTGTTAAGATATGAGACAAATTGTGGTTTGTAAATATGGGCTTTACAAATAAATCTTAATTGATTGATTGATAGATTTTGTTCTGAGTGAAACTGTCAACAAAACCATTTAAATGAATTTTTTTGGAGTTCAATTATTCCCTAAATCCAGGTAACATTAAAGACTACGCTTTAAGTTGTCCTAAAAACTCAAAGGGTGTTTAGTTTGTCCCGTCTGGGCTCCTGTAAAAAAAACATGGCTACCTCCGTAGAGAGGACCTGCTCCCGATGTAAATATAAAGTATATAAATATAAAGAAAAAAACAATTCATACAATTTAGATGAAACACAGTGAAAACATCACTAGGATTATTTTATATTCAGTTTCCGACAATAAATCCCTTTCGATAAATCTGACACACTGAACCTTTAAGTATTATTTCGTATTACTGGGGCCTGTTCTTGCTGGTGTAATATTGCAAATGTGCCCATTGTTGGACTAATAAAGAATAATCTTAGCTGAGTTTATCTCATCTTCTATTATCTTGTCTCTTCTTCTTGACCCGGGTCAGGAACCAGACTCACTCTTCAGTCGGATCTGGTTCTGTCCGTCCTCACTTCCATCCCAGGACAGCGAGTCCCCCACAGGAGACTTGCACTTCCCGCAGATGAAGAGCACAGGCCCGTCCTCGGCCTCCTGTTCCTCCACCCGGCTCCGACCGAACAGCTTCTCCTCCACGACACTGGAGTTGATGCTGGACGTCTCGAACGTGTTGTTGTTCACCTTCTTCTGTCGTTGCATGGACTGAGACACCTTTTCTCTCTCCGCCATTTTTCTTCAGGTTCTTCCTCCAAAACAAGAAATTTCAAACTTTGGCGCTTAGTGGGCGACGGGGAGAAGTCACCTCTGTGCACTTCCGGCTTCGTTTCTCCGCCCACTGTGTGTGTGTGTGTGTGTGTGTGTGTGTGTGTCAAAAAGACAGACAGACAGACAGACAGACAGACAGACAGATAGACAGACAGACAGACCGATAAACCGATGGGTAGATATTTTATATTAAAATGATATTTGTGTCGATGAGCAGATGCTTTCTTGTAATTTGATGCTGTATTAACTGAAATAAGGATATTGAAACCACATCATTGGTATTTATAATAATGATGATTAACATTTAAAGAAATAAAAACCATAAATACTTTTCTCAGAGGTGTTCCAGGATCCCCCGTCTTCTTTTTGTTGTTCATGTTGGTTCATTCAAGCGAAGTGGTAGCCGGTAGTATCGTGAACTATCTTGACCCCAGTTTCACCTTTGGAACGTGACCCGGATACACTTTATCATTAGAGCGAAGAAGAGGATTTTCATTGGTTGGTAACGCGGAAGTAATTAGCACAATTCCAGGGGCGGGAAACCAAAGAGCTAAACATTGGTTTTCGTTCGAGCTGCAGAAACTTTTAAGAACTCTTCTGTTTTGTCACATTTTCCTTCGCCATGTGTGAGAAGATCGAGACGGTAACCGCCACTGTCTCGCTAACATATAAGTAAAATGGCTGCTGTTGTTGCCTTGTTGTTGATCCTCCCGCCCCCCCCCCCCCCTCAGGTGAACAGCTGGCTCGGCTCGGTGTTCGGGGACCAGCCAGTGCCTCAGTTCGAGGTGAACACCAGGACCGTGGACGTGTTGTTCCAGCTGAGCCGCTGCAGTGAAGCCCGCTGCGGGGACACGGCTCTGCTCATAGAGGACATGAAGCAGAAGACATGCGAGTATCAGGCGGATGGTGGGTCACTGACTCATAACTGAGGTTAAACACATGTTACTGACTCACAACTGAGGTTAAACACATGTTACTGACACACAACTGAGGTTAAACACATGTTACTGACTCACAACTGAGGTTTAACACATGTTAGTGACACACGTGAGGTTAAACACATGTAGCTGCTGGTTTAAAACATGTCACCGACACAAATAGTGCTTCTGTTCCTTCATGTTATTATTTTGATGCTACTTCATCTAAACAGTACGGTGGATGAGAGAGATCGACGCACAGCAAATTAAGAAAAACAACTTCATCTAAACGTCCCAACACGTGCAAATACAGAGACACGCTGCAAATTGCGAAAACGACAACATAAATGTTTCCAGGGATGAACCCAAAAAAGTGATGAAACCTGTTTTGTGAAGTTCCATCACCACTGACGAGGAGCAGACTTCAATATCTTAACACACTTTGCTGGTTAAAAACACACAATTCGCTTTCTGTGTTAAAATCATTTGTCCATCCAGTCACACCACAATGTTCTGACAGCACTGTGACAGTGAACCAGTTTTTCCTGCGTCCAGGTTCACATCTGCAGGAAGTTCTTCTCCAGGGCGTCGGCCTGTCCAGTGCCAGCTTGTCAAAGCCCGCTGCAGACTACTTGTCGGCTTTAGTGGACAATGCTATGGTGCTCGGAGTGAGGGACACGTCATTGGACAGGTGTGTTACAGCTTTGAAGTCTATTGTGTGTCTTTAAATTTAACACTAAAAGACTTCAAACCGATCTTTGCTCCTTGTGTAGCTTCATGCCGGCAGTGAACAACCTCACCAACGAGCTTCTGGAAGCAGAGAAGTCCAACAGACGACTGGAGAGGGAACTCAAAGCGCTCAGAAAGAGACTCGGAGCCACTCTGGTGCTGCGCAGCACTTTACAGGAGTAAGAATGTGGACGTTTCAAACAAACACGCAGTCAGTCGGCAACCGGCTGTGCTTCATGTGTCCTTAACTTCTCCATCGTCCTCAGGGATATCAACAAAAGTGTTAAAGCTCAGGCAGTGGAGAGCGCTAAAGCAGAGGAGAGGCTCCTCAACATGGACTTCGTGACGGCAAAGGCTAAAGAGCTGAGCAACAGACGGGAGAGGGCCGAGGTGTGTTGGGCCGTTATATCTCTAATAGATGAGCTATTCCTCACACGTTGGATCTCAGATCTTAAAATGAAAAGGTTCATGCTGATTTGGTCACATACGAATCTGATGGAACTGCGACTCGGATCCTAACTGAGGGCTGGAGAAGTTTGAACTTTTGACTTTATCTATCTTAATATAGGTCACAGAGAAACGGTTCTCACATCATTGTCCAGCTCTTTTCCAGCTCTTTATATAACCAGCATGCAAAATGTCCTCAGCATCACAAAAGTGTGACGAGTCATTCATTGGGCCGCAGGAAATAAAGTTTTCAATGTTTCCAAAGGGGCAGAAAGTGCAAGTAACCTCCTGGCAGTACCAGTGTACTTTCCTTTGTGGACTTACTGGTTTTATTTAGTCCAGAATGACAGACTGTAGTTTGATATATCTGTTGTAGTATGAGCATCATGTTACTGCCTTTGGTTAAACAACGGGAGATGATGCCAACACGTCTGTATCAATGTCAGTGTGGACCAGGTTTTTAAAGTAACAAACTCACTGTTCGTTTCTATCCAGGCTCAACTCATGTCGAGGAACATGGACAAGTCCATCACCCACCAGGCTGTGGTGCAACTCTCTGAGGTATCTACGCACATGCACCATAGTCCTTGCCACAGAAGTGAAGTCCTAACATTGTCCGCTGTCGGGGATTTAAAAGTGGGTCATCTTATTTTTCTCTCTCTGCAGGAAGTCACAGCTCTGAGACAAGAAATTATCCCCTTGAAGAAGAAACTGGAGCCGTACATGGATCTCAGCCCAGTATGTTTGTTTTCAGTTTGTCTCGTGAAAGTTTGAAAGACCAAACAATGAAAAGTGCTCGGACATGATCCCAACCTGCGAGGAATTCATGTTAAAGTGCTTAATTTAACTGGGCAGATTAATTGAACCAGTCTCCAGATGTTTGTGTTGCCGTGTTTGACTTCACTAAATGATTTCCCCTCTTAACCAACACAGAACCCGTCTCTCGCTCAGGTGAAAATAGAAGAAGCAAAGAGAGACTTGGTGAGTGTCTGAACAGCTTCGTTTGCACAACGATGACTGAGATATTGTTGCTTACTGTTTTTAATTTCATCTTGTTTTGTTTCTTGAATTCCAGGCTGCTGTTGATTCCCAGCTTGAGATGAACGTGGATTTCAAGTGAAGCTGCTCTGTAATTTAAAGTCTGTTCTGAGCCAGAGCTTTTCTGTCCATGATAGAACAATAATAAAGTTTATCGCTGATGCAGTTCAGTTGATCCGTGTATTATAATTGTTCCCTCTGAGGGTCTTATCCCTTCGTCTTTCTGTGCAGTTCCCGCTCATCATCAGTATAAGCTTTTAATTGGTTTTTTTTAGCACTTTTATTATATGCAGATATCTTGGGAAATGTTTTTCAGACCATAGTTTTTTTTGACTGATCTTTAACGGATTGGCTGTAAAAGTGAATCATCTGGAGATATGCTGCCAAAATATTTAGAGAACTGCTTTGAGATTATATGGACAATGCCATTTTTATATATATTTATATATATATATATATATGTTTCTATTTTTAACAAAAGAATTTTAATATCTCTGCCACGACATGTACATTCTTAGGAAAGTCTTTTTCCACCATACCTCAAAACATTGCACATTTACTCATGTGCATTTTTTAAACCGTCCTATTTGACCCATATGGCTGAACCGCGTCTGAAAAACAACATCCAGGAAGCGTTTTCGAGCTTGACAACAAAATTCCTCTGGCTTTGGAGGGATAACGGCAGATAAAGGGGGTTTGGAGCCACTCCCTTGGTGCCTAGAGCCAAAGTACAGCAAATTGAACCAACTTAGGAGGGGGGGGGCCTAAAAACTGTTGCCCAGTTTGTATGCAAAATATCACCTCAGAGCCCCCCCCCCCCGTGAAGCCGAGCGTGGAGACCCCGAAGTCTCTGTCAGCTTGACTGTTGTCCGTCTGACAGGGAGAGGGAGCGGTTACCATGGAGTGGGTCATGGATGTGAGCCGGGGGAAGCAGTTCACCCAGTAGGCCCCCTGCTTCATTCAAAGACCCCTTGGTTGAGACATCGACACTTTATGAAAGGAAACGGAATCAAAATATCACTCATTCAAACTGAGTCTTTTGTCCTTGTATAAAGAAGCAGTAACTCAACACTGATGTCGACTCGGGGGGGACCACAGACCCACACAAGCATCCAGAACAATAATCTGATATTTTATCTGATCTAATTCTACTCGTGCTTTCTGGATTCAACTGAATTTCTCTTTAGGCTCCGTCTCCACCAAGAAGCTTCTTCTGTTTGAAGGGATAAGGACAAATGGGAGGATGTTTCTTTCTTATCTTCTTCTACCTTTTCACTAATTTCCAATGAAATATATTATGGATCTTGCTGAAAATATTTGGGGATTATTTAGAGGACTGATATGAGTGAGGGCAAAGTGCTGCAGCTTTACTCTTCTGAGTGCCAGTTCGTTGGTTGGTTGTTGTTTTTTCGTGGGATTTGCTGCAGCTTTGTTGAATTTAAAAGGAAAGTTGGGCCTTGACGGAGGTTTCTAGATCATCTTTGCATCGAACTGGTATGAAACAATCTGAGAAATACTACAAGAGAAGCTTTAACATCATAAAAACATCACACAGAAAACAAAACCAAAATCTTATTTACACTGGTTAAAATGAAATAAATGATACGATCTGTTCTAAAACCTCAAATAAAGTCACAATGGCTGAAAAATATATAAACAAATATGTTATGGCATTAAAAAGTAAAACGTAATCCTAGTTTTTACTCGACATGTGTAAGTTTTTCATGAGTAGGAAAGAAGGAGGAGGAGGAGGAGAAATGCAAAAGGTAAACATGTGCCTCATGGTGGAGGAGGGAGCAGGAGGGGGGGGGGTGTTGGCTGTGCGTCATTCCGCTGGGTGCGCCCCCTCCCTCCTCTCTCAGATCTAAAATAGTTGTGTATCTGCCACGCCCACCCTGTAACACACACTCAGCTGTTGCTGTTCACTTTCCACACGCGTCCATTCACAAATCCGCACCAGGAGGAACCACCTCGGTCCGGAGCGACTTGTTGCGCAGCTGCTTTCCCCCCCAACCTCCTCTGCTCCGTCTCCGAGAGGAGAAGCCAGCTTTCGGTTTGTAGGAGAGGTGGAGGTGCACCCTCTGCTGTGTGGGTCCGTGTGAAGTCCTCCCGTCGGTCCGCACTGACGTGGGGAGTCTCTCTAATATGACCCGGGACTCAGGGGATGAGAGTCATGAGCTGGACGCGTTCTTGTCCCGGACTGGACCTGAACCACTGCCTGTTCTACCTGACCCTGCTCCTGTGGACCAGACGCCTGAGTGGACTGGCTGACTTCTCAAGTAAGAAGGGGATTGGTCGACTGATTGATTGATTGATTGATTGATCGATTGATTGATTGATTGATTGATAGACTAAAAGATAGATGGATAGATGCACTTTATTGATACCAAATTGGGAAATGATTGTGTTACAGCAGCACGTCAAGGGCATTGCACATAGAGCGAGAGACTAAATACAAGAAATTACAAAAAAAGAGATAAGCGTGCAAAACTGCATTAGTTGTTTGCAAAAGTAAAGGTTTAAATATGACCAAAATAAATATGAATGATGATGGAGGAGGTGAATAAATCAGGCAAATTTAAATTTACATTTTCACCTCCAGGGTAAAGCTTGATGATAAACTGATCTCTAAATAAATTGGTGTTGCTGGATTGAATTGGGCCTGGGTGTTCCATTCTAGTTTGGTTTAAGTTGCACTTTAACCAATCTGACAAATAATAAGAGAAAAGTTGTCAAACATTTACTTTAGTTTTTATTGGTATTACGGTGCTTCAGAGTAAAATATCTGTATCTTTATGTTGTTGTGTCTCTTTCTATTAGAATTAACATTCTGTGCCATGATGATTGACTTTAGAAAACTCCCTCCAGCCTGGGTTCAGCTCCTCATAACACCTAAACCAAACTTCACATGTAAAAAGTTGTGAATTATCCCTTTAATTCACCTGTATACTGTGTCTGCATGTTCCGGCCTGTCCATGTCCCTTCTGTGCCGCAGACTACCTGTCCAGAATCATCACCAGCCACTCTGCCCACGCGTGTGACGGACAGCCCCTGCGCCTCCACTGTCCTCGTCACTCCACCATCTCCATCCAGTCGGCCTTCTACGGGAGCGGGGAGGTGTGGGCGTGCAGGGCCGACCCCGACCCTCCGCTCGGAGCCCACAACCACAGCTGCTCGGCGTTCACCGCTCTGCAGGTGCGTTTCTGTGAATGGGATACGCCGCACTTTTTATTCTCACTGGGTCACGGCGGAGAGTAGGAGGGAGTTTCAGGAGTCTGAGCTGATTTACTGGAGAGGTTTGAGTCTCGTTCTTTTTGTGCTTTATCTTCTGTGAATTCAGTTTACTGCGAAATTCTTACCTTTGCAGAAGCTGCTGTCGGAGTGTCAGAGCCACAGAGACTGCCAGCTCCCTGTCAATCACCTGCTGTTTGGGAAGGACCCTTGTCCCGGGACTTCTAAATACCTCCATGTGGACTACAGGTGCAAACCCAGTGAGTTCAGCAGCTCCGTTCCCACGTGTTCCCACGTGTTCCCACGTGTTCCACCCTGTTCCCAACAGCTTTTACCGTCACGTCCCGTCCCAGTTGATTTGTTTCTGCCTCAGCTTCTCTCACACATTCACTGGTGGTCCCTCACCCCTCAGTTTCCTGCTGTCACCACCTCCTCATCATCACTATTTTTCCCCTCGCTCAGCTGAACACAGAAAACATGTGGCCTGTGAGGGAGACACCATGGTCCTGGGCTGTAAGCCCCCCAGGCTGCTGATCATCTATGCAGCTGTCTACGGCAGAAGTCTGGGCCACACTGACACCTGCCCCTCACACCTGACGAGACCACCCCCTTTTGGTGAGTCCACGGGATGTTCAGAGTTCTCATGTGCTGCAGACTAACAGACGAGTCATGAAGCCAGGAATAGAGCACCTGAAAAACCTGGAGACATCAGGTTCTACTCTTCTCGGCCTTTGGGCTCAGATCAGCACTTATCAGATAATAATTAATGTTGAAAGTTAATGTTGAAACACACAGTAAAGCTTTTTGACATGTTTCATGAAGCCATGTTAAACAGATTACTTTCTAAGCAACACAACCTTTCAACATAAAATTTAATTTACACGTGTCCACGATGGAGGTCTACAGCGGATGGAAATATCAGCTCTGAATTTCTGTTTCCAGGAAAACTAAATGCTGCACCAGAGGCTCATTTAGTGCATTTGGGGGGTTTATTTATTAATGAGATACACACTCACACATCATGTCTGATTGGCTGCCTCTGAGTTTCTTCTCTCTTTGTGCCCCACAGAGTGTCTCAACCACGAGGCCGTGCACTCGGTGTCCAAGTCCTGCCACAGCAAACAGAAGTGTGCTGTTGCCGTCAGCAACCAGACCTTCAGGGACCCCTGCTTTCCAGGAACCAGGAAGTACCTCAGTGTGATCTATTCTTGTGGTAGGACTCGCTGTGCTTCCTCCTTCACAGAACAAGCCCCTGTGTTACATTGCAGGAACACGTCATGTGGGGTTTTTGTTTTTTGCCTCATTCATTATCTGACGGCTCCAGCAGTGAACATTTACAGTTTCCCACTGTGAATTCTTATCTGCTGATCTCAGCCATCAGCTTTTCTTATCTCCCTGCACTCAGTAACACAGGGAATAATAGACTGTGCGCTCAGATCTGACATCCTGGTTAAACTTCCGGTGATTTTGCAGAGTGAGGTCATCCGATCATAAATCGAGGTTGTGACTTGAGCTCGGAGGTGATTTTATTTCTTCTGACTGGCTCTGTCGTCTCCATCACGTGTGAAACAATGTGTTAACCCTGTGGGCCGTTATCAACACAACTGGACAGGAACTTTCCATGATTTCAGAGTGTTCTTCCTTTGTGGGCTCAGCTTTTTTCAGAGGTTTGGACGTGTTGTGATGAATGGTCCACTGTAGCTCCACCAATATCGCTGAGTCTGCAGAAATAAAAAGACTGTTCTGTGTTGTTTCCCAGTCCCACAGTCTTTACTAAGGGAGGCGGACCCCGACGTGTTCAGCTCCACCTCGTCTCCGCCTGTGGAAACAGAAAAAGGTGACTGGCATCATGTCATCTGTTGCACTTCCAGCTTTTTCCCTTTTCTTCACGGCCGTAATTCAAATTTTCACGACAGCTTCTCCTGTAGATCTGGAAGAGCTTTTGGCCAAAGGGTCGAGAAGACCAGGCAACTCGGGAGCCGTGATGAGCACCTCTCTCCTGACCTACACCTACTATAAGAGGTAAATAGTGTCTACCTGCAGGCCCCCACCATAGACTGTGTATAAAGATGGACAAGGAACGCTGCCATCTTGTGCTGTGGTCAGCCAATAGCGAGTCAGTCTCAGCTGTCAATCATGACTTTTGGACTTTCTCATTTTTCAAATGACAGAATTTTTTTGGGGGGAAAAATGCATCTATCTTCTTTGGTCCATGTCCTATTCACTAACATGGAGGAGACAGGGTTCATGACCTAGACTGCAGCTAGCCACCAGGGGGCGATCCAGACGCTTTGGTTTCACTTTAGGGGAGCTGTCACGTGGTTGTTTTCTTACACCTCCTGTGTTTGTCTTCTACGCAGAGCATCCAGAAATGGCGGCGCTGCTCTTCACCTCCAGCGTGTGCGTTGGCCTCCTGCTCACACTGCTCGCTGTATCAGTCCGCGTGACCTGCAGAAGGCGCCGGCTCAGAGATAACGGACTCCAAAGCAGGTCTTGTAGCCAGACTGTAAAACACCAGGTGGAGGAGGAGGAGGAGGAGGAAGATGATGATGATGATGATGATGATGAAGGAACGGAAAGTTCCTTAATCTCCACCACAGAGCGGAAGGTGGTGTGCGACTGGGAGGAAGTGACTTATGTGAGCGAGGAAGCCGATCGAGCGGAGAGGATCGAGCGCAGAGATATGGTCATACAGGAGATTTCGATGAACGCCTACCTCAACGGCAGCTCCTGTTAAATGGACCAGAGACAAAACAAGAGACTTTCAGAGACTTTCGTTTACATTGGTTATGTCTCGTCTTTTTTTGCAGGAGGAGTTTTCTCGTTAATGAAGAATGTAATGTTTAAGGGGAAACTGCAGAAATAGCAGTTTTTATGATGTAAAATGTGGTCACATAAAAAATCTGTAATTCTAAATATAAAATATAGTATTTTTTTACATTCAACACCAATTGAAGCAAATATATTTCAGGTTTAAATTCAGTTACTGACGCAGCTGCCTCATTCACTCATGAATGTTACTGTTCTGATTCATCATCGAGGCGTCTCACAGCACGTATCAGTGAAACCGAAGAACATGTCTCCTCTGCTTTGTCTAAATGGAACCATGAAACACAGGTTCTCTCATCTTCACACTCAGCTTCAGAATGAGTTTGATGGTTCGCTGACCTGGAACATGGAGAATGTTTCCTCTTTCATTCCCACTCCTCGCCCGAAATGTTTGGTCTCTTGTGAGAAGCGTGGAACTGACTGATTGTCGTGGCTTTAACTGTCAGAATCAGGTCCAGTAAGTTGAAGAGTGAAGCTGAATTGTAGCTCAGTTTGTCGCAACCCAGCTCAAGGTTGGACAAAGTAGGAAAGACCGCGGATGAGTTTTAACTTAAAATAAGTTCAGTTAAAGTTTGAAAGCTGTGGGACAAAGGGCGACAAACGCATCAAAACCACTTCATCGCTCAGACACAGATCCCAACAGAGTTAAACTCCAGGTGTGGCTGCAGGGGGCGCTGTTGCTAAGTGAAAGTTACGCAGTGACGCTTTAAACACGGGAGCGGAAATCAACGCCTTTTGTAAAAATCACACATTTGCAGTTTCATGTCAAAGATCATCGTTTGTAACTGCTGGAAGAATGTTTGAAAAAAATATATATCATGACTGACAAAAATAGACATGTCATTGTTTTCTCTACAGTATTGTGGTTATTAACATTTGCAGCTGTTCATACCAGAGACCAATTCAATTGAACATACACGAGGTGGAATCCGCCTTTAAATCCTCACATTGGGTCCCAGATGTTTTTTAAGGCAGCGGCACATCCCTGAATTCAGCTGCGTCAACATCTCCCCCGAGTCCGACCCTGAAAGAAACACTCTCGCTTTTGAGCTCGACCACTTCCTCACCCCTGCTGGGACCAGAACTGGAACGACCAACTACTGTGTGGCAACTTCCTGCCTCACAGCAGCACTGACTTTAAGAGGTTTACGTGTGTGTGTGTGTGTCTGTGTGTGTGTTAGTGAGAGGAGACAAAGAGAGGAAAGGTGTTGCATCCTCGCTGCTGCTGCACAAGGGATGAACTTTTCCAAGCCTTTGTGAAACACTAAGCACATGATTAATACTAAATGTAAGAACATTGCGTATTCACACGCTACAGTGGAATTTGTTTTGAACACAATAAAACCCAATGTACAGTAGCTTTTCATTTGTTTACAGATTTAATAAAAAGCGTTACAACAGTGTGATACTGATCAGAGGGAACACAGCAGGAAGACGGAGGTTAAAATGAATCAGATTTATATTGTAAGTTTTGTTGCATTTAGTTTCGAGGTGTCTTCAATACAATTTCATTTGTAGGCAAGGCACTTTAGAGATGTATAAAATATCTTGTGGAAGACCTCAAATAACAACAGCGAACAAATGTCTCAAAGGCATCTCGTTGCATATGATGCTGAAACCGACCAGGACCAGCGGCGGGTCTTCATCTCGGGCCCCATTTGATGTTGGAGAGGCCTTGAAACTGTTTTTTCAGAGCCGATCTGTCCGACCAGTCGGAGTCCAGGCTGCTGTCCTCATCCGTCTCCTCCAGTTTCTGAAAATGTCACCAGGAGATGGTCAGAGACGTAGAGTGAGTAACAACAGGAATGTGGTGGTTTGTGCTTCTCCTCACCTTGAGCTCCTCTTGCCTTCTGTAGCAGTGCATCATCATCTGTTTCTGCTGCTCTTCAGTGACCAGAGGCTCCCTCGCTGGCGCCCCCTGCCCTTTCTGTGGGGAAACAACCTCATGAAACAACAAATGGACTGACTGTCACGTAGCAAATTAATTCTCAAAGTTGCTCTTACCTTTTGGATTTTCACCACAATCTTCGTCTTGTCATTTTTGCCGACGTAGTCCTGCAGTTTCTTGCCCCTTTGCATCTCTTTGGCCGCCCACCAGAGCTGGCTCTCGTCCTCTGTGATCACCTGCAGAGACGCCTGAGGAAACAGGAGACAGACGGAGACGGCAGATGAAGGCGAACGAAGGAGAAAGAAAAAGATGAAGAACGAAATAATAAAAGAGACAACTTTGACCACTGACACAGGATCAGCTCTCTAACCTGCATTCCTGAAAGGTCTTCCCGCTCCTCAAACTCCATCCTGATGGGGTCGTGAGGAGGCAGCCCCATGGGGTACACAATCATCACGGCACCTCTCAGCTGATCCAGCGCTTCTTTTACCATCTCCATGGTGACACAGACGTTAGCCTGAACTTGTTTCTGAAGGATTAAGAGACAGATGCACAGATCTTACGCTCTGTGAGTAAAAGAACTCGTTGATAACTAAGGGCTAGTGCTAACTCGCGTACTCACTTTGGAGATTAGAGCCTTTGCCTCGTCCATTGTTCTCATCAACACCTCTTTCATTTTATCATTAGGAGCTGTAGAGGGCAAAGACATGAGAGGTGAGAGGACCAAAATCATTTTTTGCTTCTTCCCTGCCTGCATAGGAATAGTAAAGAAAATGTCTTTACACTATTTCATGTTCATTAACCTCTTCACAAAACCATCTACAGCAGTATATCCACATGAAATCTCCAAAATAAAAAACCCTAGAAACATCTCCTCCCCCCTTTGGCTCCAGGGTCCCGTCACTGCTTCGATCACAAGTCAGACTCTCACCATGTCCGTTCCTTCTCCCCATCTCATCGTTCCTTAGTACTGGTCCTCCGCTGGGCACGCACTTCTCCTCCCACTCGTCTCTCAGATTCAGCTCCACGATCTGCTCCCCTGTCAGCCCCTGCATGTTGGGCGGCAGTGTGACGCCATGGTCCGCTAGCTCTGGTATCTCTGAGGGAACAAAACAAGAGCAGACATGTTATGTTTGCATTTAAACATTGATACACCTTCACAGTGTTTTTAATATTTTGTTCATGTGCCCTGTTACACTGGTAACATTTCCGGTTTCGCAATGTGCAGTGCGTTTCTGTATTTGCACGTGTTTTCTTAATTTGCAGTCTGTTGAGCTCTCTCGCCCACCGTGGGTAAACCTGTAGAGTGAGTGAAGCCTCCTGTAGCTTCAGGTGTGTGTGCACATTCTTTAGTTATGAGGGCCACTTTTGGTTCAATACCATCACTGTGAGGACATTTGGCTGGTCCTCAAAAATTCAATGGACTGTTTGAGGGTTAAGACTTGGTTTAAGGGTTAGGATTAGGTTTAGGCATTTAGTTTGGATGGTTAAGGTTAAGGTAAGGGGCTAGGGGATGTATTATGTCAACAGCGTGTGTGTGTAGATCTCACCTGAACATATTCGCTCCACCTTCAGTCTCCCGTTGTAAATGGCTGTAATTTGCTGGATGGCTGTGTCCAGCTGAACGTCCACTGTGGTGCTGAAGAGAAACTGACTCTCCTGTCCTCGCTTCACATGCAGCTGCACCATGTTTCTCCGACCTCCTGCGGGAATAAACGACCAAAACCTTCAAGCTTGTTCCCGAATTCCCCAGCAAACACGCGAGACGGCTCCACTGAATGGACGTTGCGTTGTGTAACCATGGCAACGCTGTCGACGCTTCTCGAAAGAGCTAGCTCTTTAGCTCTTTATCTAGCTAGCTGATGTGAGTTTTTACGGTAACTAGCTTTGGGGGGTTTTTTAAATGATAATTTGCTCTGTTGTGATTAAAAATGGTAAAAACATACCTGTGCGGTGAAAAGACAAAGACAACGTGCCAGCGGTAGCTCGTAGAGGCACTTCCGGTGTCAACTGAGACTGCCGCTGGTGTGCAGCAGCCCGAGTTACCTTTGATGTCACACTGTTTAAATGCAGTTGCCTTTGATGCCACAGTGTTCGGGAAGTCTTCTTCTTGTTGTCTGTGTACGGCTCGTTACATCAGTCCCCGCAGCATTACGGCCCCCTCATGGTGGATGGTGGTATAACATCTCATCTAAAACTGATGCGAGGTGACACCTGTCAATAATAATAATAAAAAAACACATCAAAAATAATCCATTGATGAGGTGAAGTATGAAAAGTGTCTTTTTATCTTTAACTGTGGTCAACAGGGTGAAACTTTGGTTTGATCTTAAATCAGATATGATTTCTGCAGGTTGCCAGACTGTTGTGGCAAAATCTAATTATATATTTTAGATCAGGAGTCGCGTGCACCAGCTTTACTGCTGGGTTGGTTTATAAGATTAAGTTGGTGAAATTAATCATGAAATTTATATCGAATAAAATATAAAGCTAGTTTTTTCACTGTCAACAAAAACACAAAAGGGACAAAATCAGCAACTAGAACTATTCAGGCCCCATAATATACGGCATAATATAACAAGATACAGATCAATTCAGTGGTTCTGATGCAAAGGTGACCCTGTGTCCATATAGACGAGTCCCTGTGTGATATTTAACCTTTGAAAAATAACATCTAAACCCTAAATTTAAATTAATAAATTAGAAGATGAAGATACGTGAATGTTAAGTACAGCTGAGTACATGATCAGTTTACAAGTGTGTAATATTTATGTCGTGCAGTAAAGTGTCTGCAATCAAAACAAAACAACTCAGGTCAACGAACATTTATTTTTGCATACATACAACATAAACTGCTTCATACATAATTGTGCAATCAGCTGTGCACTTAAAATATGGAACGTCGGGATATTGACATGAGTCGCAGCGTCATGTTTTCTCTTGAATACGCACAGAATATGTTCAACAACACAGACTCTTATACACTAGGGGGGTTATAGCCATAAAAAGGGACACCGACCTCACAAAAAGGAGCAAATTGTTTCCTATAAAATGTCCTCTTGGAACAGGACGTGACACAAAAGCACTGGCTAGTCATCTACTGTTGATGCAGATATAGTTTTTACTCATAATCATGTGTTTAGATAGAGCGCGATAAGCATTATTCAGCTGGTGCTTTCTTGGTTCGCACGTTTTATCCTCAGTGAACCATTGAAATGCTTTTAATTAAATAGTTTCTGGAGATTTGAGAAGGGAAGACCCATCCGATAGGTCTTCATCAGCTGCTGTGCGTCGTGTTAGGGAGGACCGTTCTCTCACTGATCCCTTTTCGCGTAACTATTGCTTGTCGTCGTTGTCAACCGAGGGAAGTAGGTGAACAAAGAATTACTGACACGTCACCTTTGACAACACCACACACACACACACCCACACCTTAAGAATGATTAAGGAATCAGCGAGGCTCTCAAACCAGAGGGAAACAGCTACGGGTTGATATCACATGTGGAAGAATTTGACACCCAACACTCGGATCACACTCGTGTCTGGAATGTGTGCCGCACGGCGACCTGGGAGCAACACAACAAACAGCCGACTGGAAAATGTTCTCTGGCGATGCATTCAGGGTCCGACCGTACAGTGTCGTTTTTAAGAGTCTGTATACGCTGGAATTCTCACTCAGGTGGCAGGTAATCTGAAAGGAGAATAAAGTCCTTTGCCTTGTATTGTTTGCTATTTCGCATACAGCGGTGCTTGTTGTCAGCAGACTGGAGAGCAAGGATACGATTAGAGCCACGAGTGAGTTAATACAGAGGCTGCGAGTTCTGAACCTGTAAGCAAATACACAGTGTTCTTATATAAGAGAAGACCTCTGAGGGGAAAAGCTCCGGTGTTCCACGGTTAACCCTGTACACACACTTACATCCAAACATAAACACTGTCAAACACATAAACGGACGATATGCACCTCAAACACGACACGTCACTTCTCACCACAGTATCAACAATAGAGTATTTAGAGTAAATGTTTTTCGGAACGTAAAAAGCTTGGTAAATGTGCCCTCTTATTATTACGCACGACGCATCTCACAGGCTCAAATCTTCGTAGGAAGCAAACACACCCACACGCGCACAGACACACGAGTCCCATTCTCTGAATCTACACTAGCACGGTTTGATGCTTTGGATAAATCAAGGAGGAAGTGGAAATGAGGAAGAAATCCCTCTCATCTGTTCAGGCTATTGTCTTTGTCGTTGTCGTCTTAGCGCACGTACAGCATATCAGTGCATATCAGTTACATTGTGCAAACCACTGATACGGTTATCACAAAAACACACACGCACAATTAGCCAAGAGTTTCCATATTGAAAACGTTAATATATACATAACCACTATGTATAGGTTTTTGATATAGAGCTACAAAATATATTCAGCTAAGCGGAACGGCCTATAGACAGAGTGATGAGTGGAGAGAGAATGTGTCTTGCTATCAGGTGGATGAGCGTCAGTCCTGCGGCAGTTTCACTATGACGCCAAGTCATGCCGCCGCTGTGGCGTCAGCGAGGAGGCAATGACCAAACCCAGTGCAACATAAAGTACATTCATGAAAAAAGCTAGCACACAATGTGACTTTTAACCTGGCCCCCCTCAAAAAAAACCCACATTTACAAGTATTTCTGTGTATCTAACTGCTGCGTCCAGCAGCAAAGCTACGTGACAAAATTGTTAAAGTAGAAGATGATCATCTCCTCTGATGCACAGATCAGTCAGACATGAGGGATATAAACCGCAGCGTGTTCGTAAATATGGAGGCAACATTGATTCAGGTGGATCCTCGCAGGCGGAGGCCAGACGTGTGTTGATATTGCACAGGTGCTTACACAAATGATTTGTGTGTATAGATATACTTTGTTTAACTGTATACTGTAGACACAGGCACGTCTGCTGCCATGGATAAAAATAAACATCGGAACCATTTATATTAAAATAAATGTAAATATTAGGGAACAAGCAAATATCTGTGCGAAGTTGGAACACGCGTCTCATTATTCTGCTCGAGATATAAATCCTTTCCTGTGTTTAAGAAGGGGAATGGTCTGTACTACTTAAATACTGTCTCTTTTGTACATACACACAAACATATACACATTTTGTCATTGGTCTATACATATCTGGACATTCCCTTTACATATTAAGGGTGATCCTATCTTTCTGTCGACTCCCCTGGGAAGAAGCAGCTGTCACTGGGACCCTGTGGGAGTTTGGGGTTAGCGGTTGCAGTTCTGGTAGAGACGGGAGGAGGGAGGGTCGGGAATGCCGAAGGGGCCGTGGATAACCAGTCGGGCTCCGAGTGGAACACAGAGCGAGGAGTCTGAGTTTGGGGCAGAAGGGAATTGGAAGGGACGACGGGGATGTGTGGTGTTTTTGTCGCGGTTGAGAAATCCAGATCATCGTCGAACGTGACCCACTGCTTGGTTGGTTTGCCTCCCGGTGGAGGAGGTTGGACGCGAGGTGCAATGGTAGACGGGATGGAGGAGGGTGGTGCCATAGGCAAGGCAGGAGCAGTTGATAGGTCGGGGATGAAGGGAGCCGGGGGTGCAGGACTGAGCATGGATGAAGGTGCAAAGAGGGACATTGTCCTCTGGAGGTGGGAGGCGGGTGCAGCTGCAGGGACCATTGCTGGACCACGGGTGGGAATGAGTGGCTGAGTGAGAGCAGGCATGAGCCTCTGAGGGTTTGATGCCGGGCCTGGACGCTGGACGCTGAAGTCCGGGGTGAGCGAGCGATGTTGCTGTGTGAGCGGACCTGTGAAGGGATTGGTGCTGCTGGGTCGGGCAGGAAGCGACTCAGTCGGGAAGGGGCCGGGGGAGGCACGCAGCGTTTCCTGCGAGCGACTGCGAGACGGGGCCGGAGGAGGCGGAAGCAAGGTGGAGGCAAGTGGCGATGGGGTGGAGAGCGAGGAAGAGGAGGATGAATTGAGCGCTTGCAGGTCTGACAGAGCAGAGGGCTGCAGGGAGAAGGATGAGGGCAGAGTGCTGGAGGAGAATGTAGATGGGGGAATAGAGGGGGGAGCTCGCAGAGAGGAGCCTCTGGTCAGGGACTGGGTGGTGTGCCAGGAGGAGGAGGAGGAGGAAGAGGAGGAGAGGAGTGTTTCGAAGGGGTCAGGCTTCCATTGTGCTTCGTTTTGGAGTCCATTCAGTCCATTGGTCTAGACAGGAAAGAGAGAAAATACCATTACGAATACACTGTAAAAAGAGTATTGGAGAATCTAATCTAACTTAACTATCTTTATAATATACATATGGTTTATCTCGGAGATTAAAGAAACCCTGTGGAGCTATTTTGGAAACAATAAATCACATTCAGTGCCTCTCACTAGAGATAGATTTTTGGGGGCCGATACCGATACAGGGGGGGTAAAAAATGTTCGATACCAATTTATACATCAAAAACATTTTCATCACAATGGACAAATGGACACAAAGGTCTAGCTTTGCAACTCATTGGATGTGTGCAGCTGTTTATCTAGGGTGTTTTCTATTTGTGTTTTACGGCTTGTGTGCACATCACATCAGCATCATCTTCCTCTGCAGTCAGCAGTGAAGTGCACAGAGTCACCCACACGCAGTGCAGCCTTGATTTGACTTGAGGACTTGATCTTTAAGACATTGATCCACAATGTCACTGATCCAAAACTCTGCAGGGTGCCTTTAATCTGGCAACTACAAAACAAATCTAAACATGTGTTGTGTTAACCTCACTAACAACTGGTTTATATATCACAGTGCACGTACAAACACTAACTCTAATACAAATGAGTGAAATAATACAAATTAAACAAAATGTCAAATCAAATCATGAGGTCATTGCATATTTGCTCACATGAACCTCAGCGAGCAGATATGAAAGGACGAGTGAGGGAAACATGGCCGACAACAGACATCACATTTTCATCTGTTTTCATCCCCCCCCCCCCACTTCATGTCATTTATGGTTTGAAATGTCGACCAACAAAAACAAATAATGTCCCATTCCGTGGTCCTAACACAAAACAACGCTGTAGACTAAAAAACATCCAGGTTAAAGTAACGTGCGAGATGTAAAAAACGAATGAAATTCAAACACGAGAATGAGAGAGGAGGAGGAGGAGGAGCAGGAGAAGAAGGAGGAGGTTACTGGGTGTATTAACATCAGAGCAGAGACTGTTGTGCTATGGAGGATGAGACGAAAGAGGTGGTGTAATATCAAGTACCTGTCACCCTGAGGGCTTCTCCGGCTTGTGAGAGAGAGACAAACGTATCAGAGAGACAAAAGCAGGAAGAATGACACACAACCACGCTCATCTCATGATGAGGCAGAAAAGAAGCTCAACAGTCACAATCCACCGGCCTGCAGTTATCATAATGTAGCAGAAAACATCTTCTCTAAGGAGCAGAATTTGAACAGGAACTTTCTTTTTCTTCTAATAGTTGAATGAAAAGGAAGTTGTCACTAACCTGTGCAGCTGGGGGCGTCTCAGGCTTGGCGTCATCAGGCGGCAGAGCGTGAGAGGAGCGGGAACGTGGTGGGGGTTTGGGAGAGGCGAGACCCTGCGGAGGCCCAGCAGGGGCGGCCGCACCAGCGGCAGGAGGAAATCCTCCTTTGGGAGCTGCAGCCTGCTGCGGCTGGAGTGGAGCTTGAAGTGTGGGCTGGATCGGTGGTGGGAGCTGGGACTGAACTGAGGGGGCAGGAGGTTGGGGCGGCATTTGTGATGGAGCCTGGGGTCTCACTGCATGAGGTGGTCCTGAGAGTGGAGGGCCTGAGGGAGGGAACAGAGCAAGAGTTTAAATTCACTGCACCACATGAATTAACATTCTCATAGGGATAATCTTTTTATATTACCCAAAGGCAGGTCAGTGGGTTTCTCCAGGACACCGGTCACAGGTCGAGGGGCTCCAGGATGGGTGTCCGGGATGGGTCGGGGGGCCCCAGGATGCATTTCTGGTATCGGTCTAGGTGCTCCTGGGTGAGAAGGATGTGGTGGGCGAGACTGTGGGGGAATACTGATCACCCCGGCTCGAGGAGGGATATTCTGGAAGAGGAAGAGGGAATAAAAAACAGAAAGACATTTAGAAGTTGGGCAGAAATCAGGGCAGGAATCACAATCCTTTACGTATGGAACAATTTGTAATCTCACCGGTCTGGGGAAACCTCCAGGTGCAGGAGCTCCTGCTGCTCCTCGAGCTGAAAGAGTTAAGACAGAAAAAACAGTGACATTAGCCACAAAAAAAATCCCTCTCTTAAGTATTTATCAAGTCCCAGAGAGAGCCTTGAGGAAAAGCAGGTGCGCTTAGACAGATGGGAAATTCTGGAGACTGAAAAATACCCCAAAATAGCAAACCACACGGGAAGTCCACTGAAAACCACGGCCCCAACCGATAACAGACCAAATTCCTTTTGCCTGACTTAATGACTAATGATGACTCAAGTCATTCCTAAGCTGCAGAAGGTCTGGAAGAGAGGCAGCCCTTGTTCTTTGAGCCAAATGCTACCACACAACTCCTCTTTTGCCTGTTCTCTAACTGAACTCCTCTTTGAGCCTGTGAACATGTTCCCACGCCGTCTCAAGATGTCTTCATTCTGTGTCACACTTCACTGAACAGCCACCAAATGTAAGTCAACCCTGTTAACCACACACACACACACACTTTACTGGGACAAAGGGATTTAGCTAAACACACACACACACACCATGCAAATGGGTCATGTGATGCCAAGTCACCAAAAGGCTATGCAACCAAACCTTATCCTCCAACCTGAGACAGGCTTATTTTGTGTCAGGGGCATGAACACACAACACAGGGTCATCACAGACCCCATATCCCCTCACAACGACTGGCTTTCATGGGACAAATAATGGAGGAACAATCCTTTTGCCTCCCGTGGTACGTTGGTGCTAAGTGAGGCTGCGTCAGGCTTTGAGGAACTCACCTGCAGCAGCAGAGGGCCGAGGAAGAGCCGGGCTTTTTGGTCCTTTGCAGCACAAAGGAAACCAAACCACATGACTGTCATACACAGAGTGGGAAGGCAGGCGTTCCCCCACGACAACACTTTACAAGAAGCACTAACAACAGCAGATGGTGGTAATAAAGCAGCAGAGCGGTGAAGTCTGAGATGCTGTGAATCTGAATATTTACTTCCTAAGGACACCCACCCACCCCCCATTAAAACCAGTGAATTACTGAGGTGGAGCTGACTTTAAGACCATTTTAATAAATTATTTTCCAGTCCACATTGACAGTGTGTATGAATGAGGTATCATGTTTGTTTTTACACTGTTACCTCTAATTAAATTATCTAAGTGATTAAAGAAGGAGTGTTTTGATTCATATCCGCCCTGATATTTGCTTTCTGACCAAAATACAAATGATTGTAATGGTAAAATGCACCTGACACCTGTTTGTTAGGGTCTTATAATTACCACTGAAAATTAAATGTGGTCTTCTGAGTACAAAATTTGAATATCCTGCAGTGGCACAGTAATTGTGAAAGTAAATTTGTTCCTCCTGGCCCTTCAACCTCTTCACAAATTGTTCTGCATTTAAATAATCTAGTTTTTCTACAGGCTACTAAGCACATCTCTCACACACAGGCACGACTCAGGAGGCCCACAAGGATGCACAACTAGTCAGCAGTGAACCATCAATATTAAAACGGTATCAATAACATCCATCACTTGGTGTAAGACAACAGGGATCAGGTGACATTTAAAAACCAAACACCACCGAGCCAGTTACCTTCACTGCCTCTCCTACCGAGCAGTGGGCTGGGACACTCGCCACAGTCTTGAAGTCAAAGAGGGGAAACGGCATTTTCATATTAAAATAGAGCAAGAAACAACAAAAACCCCAACAGAGCTTACTCTAAAAGACTTCAACTACCAGCTACTGTCAGGTACATAAGGGCAACACTCTCTGGGTCAGGGACAGTTAACAGTATTCACATATACACCACAGAAGGTATTGAAGTTAATATCACTACAAGGCCAGCTACATTTTATCTACAACTTCCATCACTAAAGTCAGATCTAAAGGTGACTCATTAGGTGATGCACGAGCAGATCTGCATTCTGAATTCAAACATAAACTGAACCATAAACTCCAAAACCTCATGAACACACAGTTAATCTAACACTCACCAAGTTGAAAAGCTGAGGCGGAACCCGAGCACAGCGCAGCAGCATGTACATACATTCAGATGTAGGAGAGGGTCACATCATTTTAATATTTCAGTGAATAAATACATTTCCCTGCCTGTGTGTTAAAATATCATTCAATCGTTGCAAAGGAACTAATTCTATGATGATGCAGCCGAGATACAAAAAAGCAGCGTGGTCTGAAATACTCCGGGAAGCTGTCAGCAGTCATACGCATGTGAGGTCAGGTTTCACAAACTCAGGGGCTAGGGGACACCTACAGGATATGACGGCACGTAGCTCTGCATGTAGGATATAGAGTTTGCACACAGAGATCGGGTGTTTCATCCAACACACAAAAGCTGCTCAGTCTGAAATGACAGCTTGCTGAATCAGCATTAATGCAATGTGCTTCTCTGTGTGTGTCGCAGCAGATGGAAAACAGCAGCCACTACTTTGAATGCTTCAGCAATGTATGCACATAAACACACAGGTCTACAGCAACGACTTTACCTCCAGAGTCCCTCCTAACTGGAAGAGGGCTCATGCCTCCTTCAGGAACGAGATGAAGCAGTGGGACAAAGGTGAAAATGTTAACGCGTGCCTAAAGTATCTCACGCTGTACCATGATGAAAAATTAAATACCCCCATTTCACATGAAGGGTGTTAATAAGTTGCTCTGATTAGCATTGGAGGAGAAAACTAGGTTTTAATAAACTGTATAAACAGTGGTTGAGGGTGACTCTTTACCTGAAGGTGGAGGTGGACGTTGAGGGGGTGCTGGTCTTGCTGGAGGTGCATTAGGACGAGGGGGAGGTGCACGCTTGGGCTCCAGGCATAGAGATGTGGGGGCACCCGGCTGGAAGTCAACAGGAGGCCCTGGAATTAAAAAACAATGAAAGAGAAGCAGGTTTACACATGAAAAGGGAGTGGTTCACCTGAGAACAACTAGACATGTGTGCGATTGCCTAATTTGAGAACTTCCACATTCACGCAATACACAAAAGAACCTTTATACTGTTTCCACTACATTCCAACTTCTCTGGAAAAGTGCATGACTTAATGCCATTAAAGTAAAAAGAAAGAAAATGTCTTCACGCCGTGTCATCCTCCAGTTTCACCCTCATGCACAATTGTGATTTAAGGAAAGATAAAACTAACAGTGCACACAGTTTAAAACTGCTCTAGTGAACACACCACGAGGCTTCTAACACTAAACACACGTGAAATTACCTGAACTTCCTCTCCTCACTGATGATGGACTTAAATCAGCTTCCATGCATCACAAACAGAGCAAAATTACAGTTTATATTCAAGACCGCAACCCGGACATATGATTGGTCTGCACTTTTAGCCGCCTGATTTCAGGTGTTATTCACCTTGCGATGGTCGGGAGGGTTGCTGTGCACGACTGGGTCTGCTGGGGGCCAATGGTTCTCCGTGGGTCGGGGAGGGACAGGGGCTGCTGCGAGGGGAGGGCAGAGGCGAGGATCCAGGACCGGCACCTGCTCCGGGCTGTAGGTGCTGGGGAAGGATCTCCTCCACCTCCTCGTCCACATCCCCTGGTGCAGGAGACAAGAGGGCGGGAATTAATAAACATAAACTTAAACTGGAAAACACAGTCTACATTTCTGAGGATAGGTGTTGAGACTACATGCGGCTGCTCACCCTCCATGTCGTAATCATCGTCGCCCATGTCTGTGTCCTCAGCCAGCAGAGTGGAGCTAGCTGAGGTGGGGATACTTCCACAGATCCTCTCCACGCTCATCTCCTCCTCCAGACTCTTGATCCAGCCTGGACTCTTCAGACGGATGTCAATCACTTTGCCAAGGACCTAACCAAGAGGTGTAGGCAAAAGAGAATTACTTTGACATACAACTAACTAAACAATGTTTCACAAAAAGATAGAGATGGGTACATATTCAATATTTTGAATGTGAAGACTCAGGGGAGCATCTTTAAAGCTTTGAAGTATTTTAGATTCAGTTGTGATGACTTACAGTGGAAGCACTGAGAGAAAGAGCAGCGAGCGCAGAGTAACCTTCCAGGAAAGTCACCCACATCTTCTCCTCGACAAACCTGCACAAACAAGGACACCATCAATGTAGTCCAACATAATGATGGTCACATACGTCTTTCAGAGTCAGGAAGTCGGGCTCACCTGATGAGGATGACCTCTCCAAACTGAGCAAACTTGTCCAGCAGCTCGTCTATGAGTGTATCGTCAAAGTAGTCGTCAGGGCCGGAGGTGCAGAGTGACACCAGGACGGTTCCGTCTGGAGGCCCCTGCATGGCAATGACATCTTTGTAAACCTGGTGCCGAGCGTCTGGGTCGACCTCCAGGATGTCCACGTCCATTATCGCCACCACGGGCCTAAAACCAGACGATACAGAAGGGAAGTGGTTACCTTTGCTTTAGCTCCGATGAGTTTTCACTTGACACAGATGTGACATAAAGAGAAATGAAACAAAGACAACTTGGTCAGCTCTAAAAATAAATATCCTGTTGTTACCTGTGGTCTGAGGTCTTCAGCTCAGCCCTGCCATAGTACTTCAGAGTGCCGGGGTACCAAGGGTTGTCTGGATCCTCCTCATTCTCACCAGATGTAGAAGCTGCACCAACTATATTCATCTCCTCAGCTACAAGTAGTGCAAGAAGGATATTTACAGATA
This sequence comes from Verasper variegatus, assembly GCA_026259375.1. Classification (NCBI taxonomy): domain Eukaryota; kingdom Metazoa; phylum Chordata; class Actinopteri; order Pleuronectiformes; family Pleuronectidae; genus Verasper; species Verasper variegatus. Next base: position 4,619,986 of record CM048051.1, read on the forward strand.
AAGTATTGTTAAGATTTAGTGCTGTGGTTTTTAGTTTTGAGTGATGAACCAAACAAGGCAGGATCATTTATGCTGGTGTTAGAGCGGCGTGAGAGTGACAGTGGCTCTGTGTCTCACCTGTTTTGTCAAAGTTCCACTTCCTCCTCTTCCAGAGTATGCGGTCAGTCCAGGCTGGTGTGCGACACTTCTCGCTAGTGTCATAATCTTCCGAGAAGAGGTCATACTTATAGGTGGGAGCAAAATCTAACTTTCCCTCGATAAAACCTCGGAAGACCTGCGGGAGAAAAGAGCATTTTATTATCAGCTTCAGTGTAAATGTGTGTTTTTCTACTGTGCTTTTATTTAAGACATAATACATACATCCTTTAATGGCTGTAAGGTCTAGAAAAACATTTTTTTCTGTTGATATTTCATGAACAGTCAGTTGTGCTGTAAATATGCATGTATTCCTAGGGGCATACCAAACCAGCATTCTTCTGATCCAACAACTGGTCTCCAGCTGTCAAGGCCTCCAAGCTCTGCTGTTTGATGAGTTCCTTCACTTCCTCGTTGGGCAGGCTGATGCGATAGTTAAAGTCTCCACACCAGAACACGTAATCGTGCGAGTACAGCAGACGACCCTGGGGGACAAGACAGATACAGTAAAGCAAAAAGGAGAATGAACAGTTGCCTTTTTAAAAGGTTATTACGAGCCATGTTTACTACAGTTTAACACACTAAACACTTCTCTCTCTCTGTCAGCTTAATTTCTTAATTTCTCCTGTATGCTCCAGCGCCCTGGAGCTTGCATGCTCTCTTTCAGGAGGGAAGATGGTGGATTTTATAAAACTAATTCTGGCTCTTTGACTTTCACCCCTCTGTCTACACTGGAATAGTTCATGTCTGCAAATATGACATCAGTTCCAGGCAATCAATAAAATGACAGTATGAACTTGAGTCTGTGGCCGCTGATGGATGAGTTCATATTATTATTACCATGGGAAAGCTGAGTCTGCGCGTGATCTCGCTGTAGTCGTCATTCCTCTCCTTGACCTGTGATTGGCCAGCAGCGAAGTGGGAGCAGACAAAGCAGATGCTGGTGGTGTGGAACAGGAGGCGGATGGCAACACCACCTTTATTGCCTGTGGCTCCGCCCATTCCAGTTTTTACAGTGTCTACGGCCACATCCCTGTAACACGGATCACATGTATTAATACATCTGTGATAACAGTATAATTATACACCTTTCTCGTGACAACGCGTAGAGGTCATACCTGATGAAGGGCGCATGCTGTGGGCGGATGAAAACAAACAGACACACTCCCACCAGCTGCTCTGAAGCCAGTAAAACGTATTTGTGGTCCCGTGAGATGTTTTTTTGGAGCTCAGCTGCCCACAGCTTCTGGTTCGTGGTGCTGAGACAAGAACAGAAACATTTGTTATAGTGTAGAAATAGTATAATACACGAAAAAATACAGTAACTGTAATTATCAACATTTCAAACTTCAAGATTTTACAAGAACCTTGTTGAAGAAAATAATTCAAATCTGGGTTAAGTCATATTAATCTTGTCTGAACAGACCTACACAGTACCACTACTGAGTCTACCCATCGATGGACATCAGGCTTTTTATTTACTGCAATATATTTTTATATAGTTATACTATGCTGGAGCATAGAAAAATACTTTGTGTACTTTATATTTGTAAAGGAGAAACATATCAGCTATTTCATTATCTCGTCTGGGTTATTTCAGGCTGGTATCTCGGACACATACCTGGCACTGACGATGTTGCCGGCATTCAGTTCAACCATTTCCTCAAAACCGATGGCAAATATATCGATGGGGTTGGCTTTGCTGTCTGTAAAGAGAAAGAAATACACATTAAGAAAATAAACAAAATTAAATTTACATAAAATGCAAACATAAATGCAAATGTTTATTCTGTGAAACAAGATTTTAAAGTTTGGCACATATCAGCAACCAAACATGCTGATAGCGATGTCTGTAAAAGGCTAATTGGCAAACCAATAAAACGGCTTTTCTGCAAATATTCTATTCTATAATGGATGTAATAAGTAAAACATATGCTACAGATAAACTTGCTTAAATTGTGACACCACAGTTATAAAATATCAAAGTTTCTTTATAGTTGCCCCATGTCACATCCTGTCCACAGTAAACGCAGTTAAATACCAACGTACCCTGGAACTCAGGATGCCCCGCCTTCTTTGGAGCATCAAGCAGCCAGTCGTTGAGCGTCTGGTTGCGGAAAGCAATGCTGCGAAACTGTTTACCCCCGTTCACATTCCAGGTGCCGACACACACCCGGATCTGCTTGGGCATTGTGTATTTATGGTAGTTCTGACACATTCCCAGCAATACCCTTGGGGAGGCTGCAGATGGGAGGAGAGTGTGATTAGAGTGTGAAGTGGTGGAGTGTTTGCGTGTCTGTCGGAAGGGTGACACACAAGGAAACTACAAACATGGGAAAAGATCAAATCAAAACCAATGGGAGAGTGTCCAAACACAAGAGAGGAAGTCCAAAACAATGATCTGAAATGGGGAACAGGAGGAGGAATATACATCTTCTTATCAACATTTTATCTTTACTTTACCGACGTACAGATAAAAATCAAATAATCAACATTGGTAATGGTTCATTGCACTCTCTAAATTTTCCCAACAAGAAACGTAAACCTGTTTCACTGTTGAAGGAGTCTGATAAAATACAAAAGACAGAGTGTTAAACCACTACCAACGTCCACTGATAAATGAATAAACAATAACGAGTAGGGAAACACAGATGGAAGGACAAATACAGTGCGTGACAGAGGATGAAAACATCCATCCACTGGGGGCAGTCTTTCAGTTACTATACCTGATTGTAAGACGGGCTCAGTGACTAAGATTGTGCGCAAGAGCAGGAGGGAGAGAAGGGAGAGAAGGGCGGGTTAAACCAGCGCTTGAACAGATCAAGCTAGCAGAGTCAGCAGTAATCTAACTGGGACAGAGGGCTGGCACATGGAGATTACACGTCCCACTTGACGTGCCACAGACAAACCCTCCTGTTTTACAGAGCAGCTTGTGGCTTACAGGGTTACAGACACGGAACAACATATTCAAAAAATGGTTCTTCCTTCATGGAGCAAAAAGGAAATTATACTCTTTGTTATTACAATATGTAAAAGCTACAAAAACACATTTGTTAGTAGATTTTGGCCAAAGCTCTGTTGAATCCTATAAATAATACGTTATGTAGGAAAGAATTACCATAAAGACTGGAAGTGGTGAGCAAGGCCCGAGCTTTATCCGCCAAATCACTGTTGAGTGTGGAGCCCAGTCTCAGGATGTCGATCGCCTCTTGCTTAGAACTGTCGAAGAAGTTGTTCTGGATGGTCCTCGTCACAGAGCGAGCTCCGTCTTTCAGCTTCCCAGTCTACAAAACACACACAGACACACAATAATTAAGAAACAGTTGTTGGAATTATACTTGAGTTGATGTGAATGAGAAACACCTCAAAGAGATTCAAGTCATTTGTACTCGTGAACCGACCACGAAGGATCAAAACTGCCAGAGATCGATCGTGCAACACAATTTGAGTCATTACCACATGGCACTAATCTGAAATGATCCCTCCAGTTTCAACCAATCAGGACAGCAGATGTTGCCAGTTCAAGCAAATGATACCACAGTGAGAAAAATGATGAATGAAATGTAAATCACAGAAGCCTCCAAGGAGCACTTAAGAGTTCCCCAGTAAAAAAAAGACTGCATCATTGGGATACCTCAAGGGAAATAAAGGTTTTTAGGCGTATATTTATATATGAAAAGAGGTTCCAACTGTCCCATCCCCTCATCATTTAACCCACAGACACTGCAATCAATAATGCACCAGAAACAGACCCACAGCTCAAATACGACATCAACGCACTCGTTAACTTACCAGACAGGTGAGAGGGTCCAGAGGACGGCAGAAAGAGACAGCACACGAGAGTTAAGAAACAAAAGCACTCACTTCTGCTCACAGAAGATCAACTGCACATTCATGCAGGATCCTGTCACTGCATGCACAATGCACAACGAGATAGGATTATTATTTAAGTGCCCATCAAAGTAAAAAACTGTTTAAAAATGCTGTACACGGCTTCAGCCTTTTATTTGAGCCATTTATGGCTGTGGCTTTTAACGTCTTCCCTTTAATGGCTTCATTCATTAGGCTGTTAGATGTGAGCCTAACTGACGTCTGATTAAGTTCCTTCCATCGTTCAAATTCATACAAATCCTACATCAAGTGCAGCCAGACGACCTGCTGTGTACTACATGCTGCTTAAAGTGTTCTTATCATGAGTCACTGGAATTGAAAGTAGTACCTTGGCCTTCCCGTCCAGAGCCCCGGTGCCTGCATAGATCTTACTGACGGAATCTCCATTGACCGACCACATGGTCCTGAAAACCTCCTGGAACCGGGCCACCAGCTGGGGTTTCTCCGTCAGACTCATTTCCTCCAGCTGCTTCGGCAGCATCTGCGGTTGTGAGGCGCAAAGAGTTAGTCGGGAAAACATCCTCACAAAAGACAATGTACTTTGACTGAAGAAATGAACATGCGATGTGTTATAATAACAGCTTAGTGCTCAGACTCCTACCTCGAGGGCGAAATAGGCTTGTACACTGTTGGTTCTGTCCAAACAGTCCAGGCAGTTGGTCCTGAGGGTCCCACCCTGAGTCCTGCAAAGACACGTTGAAATGAAAAATAGCCCCAACCCTAAACACTTCATATAATTTGTTTGTATTTCTTTCTCACCTTGTGATGCCGGACTCTCCAGAGTAATAGAAGAACCCGCACTCGTCTACAAACTTGTTGACCTGGGGTTTCAGGACACTGTGAAGTTTGTCTGCTTTGCCTCCCTTCACATTTTGGTGGTAGTCAAAGTTCACCATCTTCACTGCTGACGCATGTTCCGACGCCTTTAGATGACTCTGGAAAAGAAAGACGGGAAGAGGACTTGAGCCAACAAATTCAAACTTAATGCAAACAATGTTACACAAACATGTTGTGTGTGCAAGAGGCATTGCCTCTACATGAAGCAACATTTTAATTTACTGTTACAAAACCAGTGACTTGAATTTGAAGGAAATATTTGAACTAGCAGGTCATGTTTTAAGATGAGCTGCTGTTGACATCTGACTTTGCTTCCTGGTAAACTGAACCAGAGAGATTTGACATTTACTTCACACTGTCATAACTATCGGTTATCTGTGACGTAATCATTATGAAGTGTGCAGCAATAACTACTGTGGACTGTGAAATCTGCTGCCTATATTATATTTATTAATTGTACTTATTTGTTTCAGGTCATTTTAATTGCATGATATAATGTGTGCCATGTGTTATTTATAACTTTTATGCACCAACCAGGACCAACGCTCTTACTTCAATTGTATTTTTGTACAATACAATAACAATGAAACCTGAGTGCTACACAAGACCTTTTTCTGTGTCTTATACGAGAGACAACACGTGTGACTAAGTAGTAAACGTACTCTTCAGTATTACCCAACAAAGTGGGGGTTTGAATCTCAACAGCTGGTGTTTTGTGACAACTTTACGACCACAGAGGAAAATGTGACCTGACGTGAGTTCATGTTTTTGGGATAACTGATCCCTAGCGAGTGAAAAAAAAAAACTTTGAGTGTTTGATACGTTAGATCCAGGGACTCTGTCTGTCTTGGGCTGTAGTGTCCACCTACTCAAACGAATTCCTCCGTGTTGCAAGTGTGTGGGTTTACAGAGAGCGTCTGTCCTGACACACATTGTTTGCTGTCAGTGTGTTGCGGACGGATTCGGTCATGTTGGAGGCAATTAGATGAAACTGTACATGTCAGAGAATGGCTCCTCTCACCTGGAACGCTTTACTGAGCATGTGTTCTCCTTCCTTACTCCCGAGCAGGTTGATGATCACCTGCTTACCGTACAACCTCCGCAGTGCAGTGAAGTGTCTGGAAAACATACACAATCCCATAATATGCACAGGCTAGTGGTTAACCAATACATGTTTTTCCTTTTTAAGCTTAAAAATACTGTACACAGAAGACGTCTCTGAATCATCAACAGCAGCTTAAAATGCAGTGACGCAGGTTTACTTGTTTTGTAAAGCTGCAGGTCTGATAGAACTCAAAGTGGCATAGTGCAAAGCAAGGGTACGTAAAAGAAAATAGTGCCACTCAATCTGAACTGGTTTGAAATACAGTAGATACGTGTATGTATAGAAAGGCTTGACGAGGAGACATGGAAGAAATGTTGACTGAGTGATCTGAAACACTCAAACTGCAAATAACGCAACAAGAGACGACACATCATTCCTGCTCCTAACAGATGTTTGAAAAGCAAGCCGACCACTGGGTGTGAAGAAATGATTGATTTGATACAGTCTGACTTGTCTTGACACGTTAAAGAAACAAAAGAAAGTGTGGCAGAAACACTGAGCTCGTCTGAGATGTCTGGTTGTCAAACAACCACTAACTGTCTCTTCAAAGCTAGGACAGCAGCAGACAGTGTGGTTACTGTGAGGCTGATAAGAGCGGCTACAGAAAGGTTGTAAGCAGGGCGCTATCAGGGTGTGGCCCAGTGATTAGGGTGATCATCTTCCCTGGAGAGGGCCTGGGTTTAAGCCCCAGTGGCAGTCCATCAAACTAATTACTCTCTGCTGCTGACCCTGCATCTGTAATGTGTCTGTAGATATACAGTCTCTGGTCTGTAGGCAGGGACAGGGCCAATTCGTGATGAGTTCAATAGATTCATCCTCAAATGTAACGCGAGGGTTCTTCCAATTATTTGTATTGATGGCTAGACAAGACAACTAGATGCATTGTAATAATAATTTGACTTTCACAAGAGGTGGGCCAGAACTTTCATGAAGGAACTTTCTGCAATAAACATAAATGACAATTTACTCAGGTCGACAGCTAATCAAGGGCTCCCAATGTTTCCTGTCTGTTCCCTGCAATAAACCTGTCTCTGAGGACAAGACTTCAATTAACATTGTCTCATTCAAGAGTCTGGAGAGCTTTTCACTGCCGTAATTAGGGCAGTGGCTGCAGCAAACATAGTATTATGGTGTCTGCTATGCTCTTCTAAGGAGTGGTGTAGTTGGAGGCCAGATAAAGCAGCTGGGGACACACACACACACACACACACACACACACACACACACACACACACACACACACACACACACACACACACACACACACACACACACACACACACACACACACACACACACACACACACACACACACACACACACACGCGCACGCGCGCACACGCACACGCGCGCACACACACACACACGCTTGTGTCCACATATGACACAGAACGTTTTAATTACCTTTCGAACGCTGGTGCATTAGCCTCAAATCCCCTTGAGAGTTTGACACGATGAGAGCCAACCTGCAGAGAGGGGGCAGTCACAAAAGACAAAAAAGAGACAAGTCACAAAGTCCTCCTTTGGTACAGATCAGAAGTGGAAAGATGCACGAAAACACATTTTGCAGATGGACAGAAAACCTGGTGATGGAGAATGGATTTACGATAGAAGTTGAAGTTTTAAACAATTTAAACAACGTTTTAAACAGCGGAAATGAGACCGTTGAGTCCAAAATAAAGTATGAAAGTGTGGGGAAGGAAAACAGCGACACAGGGGCATGGGGAGATGTGTCCGTACACATAAACACACTGAGCAGCAGAGGAATATTGTTGGCTATTGCTCCAATACCTCTTCAACACCTTTACTAGAACTTTCAAGGGTTTATTCTCCTACATATTCTCTTATTTTGATCGTATACTAACTAATCAGGACCAACACCACATGACTGCACCTTGACAGAGTGAGCAGGACACAAGCCCAAAGGAAACCAGCTCATTCCACACTGCAGGTCCTTACTTGTTCCCTACTCTGTGAAGGGATTTTTACTTCTTTAGGGATTTTTCCTTATTAGGTCTTGTTGTACTAGACCACCTCTCCACACAGGCCACACTCAACTTAACTTGTCACAACTATGGTCTTTACTGATCTAACACAGGGACCCGTTTGATAGCAGGTCTCTGTGCCCCTCCCTCAATGGCACTGACCTGCATCTGCTCAACAAAGACATCAGAAGATAAGATGCACTGACCAACCAGCCGAGGAGTAAACAGTGTCTCAGTGTCTAATGGTCACTTAGTTACGTGTGGAACAGAACACAAGTAATCTAAAGTAAAATGTAGGTATTAAAACACTATAAAAAAGTAAAACACATATGCAGGTGATCCGATAAAGTATAACATGACCTACAGTCTATTCCCATTAGAGTCTATCGGGGGGTAAATACATCCCACCTGAGGCAACCTTCAGATTGTGGGCCACATTACATTTGTTATGTTGTTTATTGCTCATCACTTTTCTCCTTGACGCATCAAGCTTCAATAAAGCCTGCAAACACGACATTTAATAAATATCTGAACCTAGATATCATCAGGGGGTTGAAGTTTTCAGGACAAAACAAAAACTGAACAGACGTCAGGTTGCAACGTCATCATCGTCTCAACGTGCATTGAATTTCAGACAATGACTGTATTACGTAATATGAAAACTTGCTTTTGCATTTATATCACTGTTAGTCTATGAATTTGTGCTTATTAACCTTTAAATGTTTTGCCAGTCTGGTTGTTTTTTGGTTTAACTGCCAACCTGTACGTTGGTTCAACCAGTGCCAGGTGAGAGGTTGAGCCATGAACCTGCCATTAACCCCTGGGTTGATGAAATGTCCGCAAGGAATGCTTCTGCTCAAGACATCTGAAGATCTCCCAAAAACTCACAACCTTTCCTCCACACCCATCTCTGCTTCTTTGATTTATCTTCTCCATCATTTAAAAATCACCCTTTCTTCCTGTCTGCTTATTACCAGCTAAAAGAAATCCACAGCCCTCCTGCCCCATTCTGGTTCAGTTGGCTTTTTCTCCGACTTGACTTTCCTTTCTCAAATCTCTGGTTTCTGTCTTTGGTTATTTTTGCACTGTGCGCTTATATTTCCCTCTGCTTCGTATTCATCTGCTTGAATGTTTGTGTGTGCCTATTCTGGCACGGCTCATGTTTGGCAGGGCCTAACAATTAGCTCCATGCTTCTGCCATTTTGTCAGTCCTTCCCATCTCTACTGTCATGCATGTCTATGCATATTTAATAACTTCCTGAGATGGCATCGGAAAGGACTCAGATTACAGCTGTACACCTCAGACCAAAAAAAAACACCTCCTGCTCAACATATTTCACCCTATTTTACTTTGATGGATCTATAATATTAGTATTTATTACCCATGTATTTGAAGGTTTGTCCTTGAATCTGTCAATGACTGACTGATGCCTCAAGTTATCATTTCCAACCAATTAAATATTCCACAGATATTTTATTTTCTCCAAAACAACCATAGAAATAATTAGATTTCATTCCAGGACTCTAACAACTGACTGACTAAGTGTGGGCAATCCTACCAGCTTATTGATTTACATCTTTCCAAGCAGGGTTTTAAAATACTGCACTACAATTAAGATTCAGAGACTAATTCATACGTATCTGTAATCTACACTAACTGTTTAAAGATCAATGACTCTTCTGGATAAATCTATCCAAGCTATCGGAAACTATCCTGCTCAGGGAATGAATTGGAGAGAACGGCGAGGAGCAGGTAAGCCTACAAGCCACAGTCGGTAGAGGCGGGATAAGAGCTACAACAGTGTTGTAAAAGCAGGAGGACTACAGTTTGGTCTGAAAACAACCGCCAAACCAACTACCCTGTGTTTGAACAAAACCAAAGTCCTTGTGGACTGAATAGGTTACTAATATGACCTTGACTTATTCCTCTACAGGATTGAACATCTCCATCCATCCGTATTATGTGTTTACACCTATCCAGTTGTCAGAGGGACATTAATAGCCTCAGTGAAGGGAAGCGGTTGGGGGATGTTTTCAGACCAGGGTCTCACCTGACCAAAGAAGTCTGGGAGCTGAGGAAAACAGAAAAATGCCCTTTACAAACCACTATATCTATGATTAACTTTAACCCACGTCTGATCTAATCCACCAGTCTGTGCAATGTCAGGACAGGAGAAAGAGAATCCCAGTGATGGTGTGTGCAGTATAATGGATGATCCTAGTTCTTACTGTAAAGCTCTAAATTGGTATTTTCTGGACAGGAACTACGAATGGGACCTGAATAAAAATCCACAATAGGCAAGCTTTAGTTTTCATTCCTGTTCTTTGGCATTGCACAGAGCAACACCCATCCGCAGTAAAAAAAAAAGCGCCAGCACCACACAGAGCAAAAAAAGAGGGTTATACCAGGTGGGGGTTTTCATCCGGTCCACTAAGGTTCCGATTCTCATTCAGATGCAACAAAACACCCTTAATGGACTTTTTCTGAACACAGCATGGACAAAATGTGTTAACATAGTGTAATTACACTGTCTTAGCAATGATAAATTAATGTTTTTTTAATCCTTGTTTGAGGGAATTCCACAGGTTTCATCAGAGTTCAGTGTTTACACTTACACTATGCACACAGAGTGAGTCTCAGCTATATGACATTAAAGCGTTTCATGATTTTCTTCATATATCAAAACCTCAGAATCCAAGGCTGGCTATGTGGAACAGATTTAGTTTTCATTACCTGGATTCCTGGCTGTTCCCAGAAAAGAGGAATGGACCCACGGATCTGTATGAAGGAGGACACTCTATCATCCAGGAAAATAACCTGTGATAGAGAAAAGGAAAAAGGGGTCAGGTTTATTCACAACGTGACAAAACATCTTTAGAAAATAAATCACTAATTTGAACAGTTGGGATACAAAAGAAAACCCACATAGCTTGTAATAAAAACATGTGAATCTTGAAACCAACACAACTAACCACCTAACCAAAGAAAAAAGAAAGTGACAGCAGAATAAAAACCATCAACCAAGTTGCAACATGTGAATTCCTCTATGAGAAGAAAATACATCACCACAAAGGTTGACCAAATTCAACAGAGCACCTGACAACACACAAAACCCTGCAACAGCTGCCACAGTTGCGAAGCTTATAATGTTAATTTTCTATTCAGTATTGACACTGAACCTGTGGTAGTTATTTAAAACACTCATTTTGGAGAGTTGTGCTGTATTACACTGAATTGTGATCGTAGTTGTTCCAGTTAACCTAACAGGAACTTCAAAAAGGGAAAATGTGACTTATTTAGTCATTTTCCACAAAGAGTAGAAATGTGAGCTTTCATAGCCACATAAACACGTCTTAGGCAAAAAAAAAAATACTGACTGAACATAAGTTGCTGGTTTATTATTATTTTCCTGTCAGTGCTATTGTTGATAATGCACCTAAAATTATAACTGCTTAACAAAATGAATTTAGTGTTGGTGCACGTTGTTAGAACGATGCCGTTTCCCCACAAGACATCCACCCGATTTGCTCCTGACGAGTCAATAGATAACCAGTATTTAAATAGAGTGTATCAACCAAGGTCATGGGACTCGATGAACAAATGCATACGATACATTATGTAAACATTAAACTGCCTGAAGCCTTCCAGTGTGTTTGTCACTGTTCCTAGCTCTGTGTTCTGTTTGTCCTGCTCTGATTGGCACTGGATGAACAAAGAAAGTACCAACAATAATCTACTAAACCTATTGGCACTGCTGCATCGAAGGGATTTATTACCACCAGTGACACCCAATAAAACAGTACAAGGTCTAATTCACCTGTTCAGTCTCCACAAAGTTGGCGACCTGTCCATCGTCGTTTGTTCCCCGGACATTAAATCGTGTGCCGGCTCGCTCTGAGCTGAGGCGGGAGAAGATGCAGGCCTTGGCCTGTTTGTGACCTGCATAGATGGTCCTGATCTCCACACCGCCGCACATCAGCCTCAACAGCCAGTCGTCACAGTTTACTCCGTAATGTTTCAGGTGCAGGTGAAGAGACTGGTTCCTTTTGATTCATAAAGAGAGAAGTCAACAGTGAAGCACAGAAACAAATTCAGTGTGAACTGTTCATTTTCACACCTTAGCTGCAAATCCCACAGCCCCCACATCACACTTTCAGAAGAATTCACCACAAATGGAAGACTGGGCAAATCGCAGAACGTGTATTTAGTTCATATCTACATCTTTTGGTATTTTACAAGTCAAATGCTTGCCTGATCGTCTCAGAAATACAGTTACTCTGAAACATGAATCAATTCACGCGCTTACCAAAAGAAGCGGTTGTCTGTAGTATCTTCTAGGATCCTGCGACGTGCATTGAGACTCAGGTCCAAACTGACTCCAGTGGAAGACCAAGCAAAGTAGAAGTGTCCTGAGTTCAGGACCTTTCGCACCTCAGCGATCCGGTCCTCGTCTCCTGGATCATTCTTCAGTGATATAAAGTCTGTCTGTGTGACCCTGAAAACCTCAGAGTCCTGCACCTTCCCCACAGAGCTGCATCCTGTCACCACCACCAGACTGTGGAGCATGGAGTCCCCTGCAGAAGTAAGGTGGAGCATCAGTTTAACCCCTAATGCATGGTGATTGCAAATAATTAAAAATACAAATCAGACCTAAAAGACAAGAAACAGAAGTGATTTTCACAAAATCCCCAGCGAGTCAAATCTCAGCCATCTATGAGACTGAGCTTTAATCTTTTGCACAGCTTTTTCAATGTTGTGATAACAAGAGGCTTCAAGGTCACGTGGAGGACAGAAGGAAGCAGCTTATGAGTAACCAGTGACGAGCCTTCACAGTCATACATGAACCTAGGGGTCAAATCCGGGACCAGACCCAGAACGTTTCTGAGGCAACAAGAGACAAAACATAGAGAAGACGATTCTGCAGCTTACCCAAGTTTAAGCGGAGGACGCCCAGGATTCCATAGGCGTCAACTATCTTGCTGTATGTACTTTTAATAGCCTCTTTCTCTGCTGCCGCTAAAAGGTAAACAAAAGCGACACATTATTAGGAAAATCACGGTAGAGTTCTTCCTGAAAGTTGAAGCTAAATGAAACCTGGGACCTAATCATAACACAAAAAGCCCATCTAGACTCACAAACTACTTGAGTTACATCTTATCACACAGGACAATCAGACAAGACGCCTTACACAGAACAGCGACAGCCCCCGATTCAAACATGAGACATTCTTCCCTGGTCCTTGTTTCCACTATGACACTGTAGGGGGGCGGGTCCAGCTTGTGGTAAATGCGATATCCCTTGCTGAAGGCCATTGTTGAGTCAGGGTGAAAAAACCTATGTTATGACCTGGAAACCAAAAAACAATAAAAAACAGCAGATCAGACAGGAGACACAACATCTGTAACATGATGGGGAGGAGACCAAAGATGTGATTATAGGGTGTTTATAGAGTTATCATGGGGCTGGGCGATAAAACCACAACAATAATCATTGCAGTAACATGCTTTATTATTGTCATAATAATAATAATAATGATGATTATGACTATTGTTTTTATTGTTGTTGTTATTTGAAATCTATAATTACTGATATTGCCTAGTATGAATTTATTTGACTTTATATTCAAGTTATTACATTTTTAATCAGATGCAAAGATGTTGCAAAAATAAAGTCCTTTCACTTTGCACATCTCTCTTACTGCAGTTTACACATTTGGGGTTTTATTTTATTTCGTTTAATGAATAATAACGAATCGTGCAGCTAATAGGAAATCAGTTGTGTTCTGGCCCAACGCGGTGGGTGAGCGAGAGAAATTGCGGAATCGAGTTCGATTGCGGAAGTCGCGACGCACACCACGGATGAATCTTAATGATTCAAAAAGTGAATATCGCAGGTGAACAGCTGGAGCTCAGCGGGCGATGGACGTTCCTTAGGCCGTTGGGGGGGGGGGGGGGGGACATCATCCATCCTGGCACCGACAGTCACGACTTCCCCGCCGCGGCTCCCGCTCACCTTTTACCCGCCTGCCCGGCTCTGACGCTGGGCGGAGAAGGGACGAGACACTCCGCTGCGACAACGACCCGGTGACACAGCGAAAGCAGCTTGCGGTGTGTTTAACGTTAGCTGGAGACGTTAGCTAAGCTAGCTACGTTAATCACAGGGACGGCTAACGCTCGCTAGCTTGTGTTGACGGTCGGTACCAACCTGCACGTCCGGGAACACAAACTCCTCACATTCCGGGACGAATACGCCTAATACACGCGGACATTTATAACACATGAACACGCGCACGCGTTTTTACCAGGTTTATCGCACAGTTGCGTGTTGGGTTTAAATCACAGGAAGGTAGAGATGATGGACGCCTCCTTACCGTCTCCCCCCGCCGGGTTGGTTGTGACTCCGCCGCTGTCACAACAAAATCCCTCCCGGTGTGCTGGGGCCTAATGGTACATTCCGACGCAAGGCACGCCCACCTGACGTTACCGTAATATTTATTTATTTATAAAGTTTGTTTCATTCATCGACCTGACGAAACAATTAAAATGCAAACTTCACATATTTCAAATCTTGAATGCAAAGGAGCAGAAAGAAGAATAATCTTATGGCATTTGCGCCTCTTTAATAATGTCATTGTCATTGTTGTTGTGTTTTTATGTTCATATATACATACCTTTGCATATATATTTATGTAAACATGGCAGCCTCCGTAGAGAGGACCAGCTCCTGGTGTAAATATAAAGTATTTAAATATAAAGGCCCATTCTAAGGTTAAGAAAACAACAATGCAGTACAATTTAGATGAAACACACTAGTGAAAACAAAGGATTATTTTATATAAAATGTCTGCCACTGGACCTTTGGTATTAAAATTACTTTATGTATTAAAATTACTTTAATATTCAGAATCACAATCAGATGTGGGTTTTACTGTCCAGCAGGTTTACACCCACACGGAGTTGGCTGTGGTCTGTCTTTGCAAGAATAAATATACAAAATATACAAAAATAGTAAACAAAACAAAAAAATAATACTGTAAAAATACTGTAAGCACCAGGGACTGTGACAGACTTTGTAGGTGAACACTAGAGACTGGATTGAGTCAGTTATTTGCCACAGGCAGGGAGCCCGGTGCAGTCCAGTCATAGGGTCCCAGCCCTTTCTGATGAGCTAGTGTAAACATTTGACCAGTTTCATTTGCGTTTTGTTTTTATGACAGTGAGATAAAGGGTTGATGAATGTCTCCTTAACATCTCTCCCTGCCTGGTTGTGACTCATATTCTGTTGCTGTTTCAACAAATCCCCCCCAGCGTGCAGGTATAATGGTACATCCCGACCTCCCGACGCAAGGCACGCAGGCGTGATGGTACCGTAATACTTAGTAAAGTGACGGCGCAAGCTTTTATATAAAGATAACTGACGCGTTTATATCGCACAAATAATTCACATCTTTAGGTAAAACTAATAAAAACAACCGTTACGTGTGATTTCATTCGATGTTAATAATAAAAAAAACGTTTTGGTGTCAGAAAATGCACTCGTCCGGCTTTTTTAGTGAGTGACAGTTACTCTGGGCGAATGAACGCACGTCTCTAAACACTGCTCCAATCACAATGCGCGAGGGGCGGGGCTTGTAGCCTTCACAACAACTTCGTCCACCGATACAACAGAAGGTCTGAGACCGAGCTGCTGCAATGACCTGCTGACTGGAAATTAAAGGTTAAAACATGATCCCGACCATCATCTGAAAGGTAGGAGGCTTCTGCGTGTTCCTGTCTGCAGCTTGTTCTACAACAAGCTAAAGGTTAAAGGGTAAATATGGATCTAAACCTGCAGACCCGGTGTTCCAGTTCTACTGGTGATTTGTTGTCGGTCGGTTGCAGACTCGGTCGTATATTCGTGTTTTTCCCAAAACGCCTGTCATTAGTTTTCTTTTTTCTTTCTTACTTTATAAACAAACGTAAAGTTTGTATTTCTACATCACTAATACACACATGGGTCAAACATGACCCAAACAGTATGTATTCACTACGGAACACCTACCATTAATCTCACACATCTGATGCATGTACGTCTTATTTTACTATCCGTTCCTAGTGAGAATAAGAAATATGTACAATACTAACTAGCTGTTAGCTAGCTAGCTTATTTTGTGGCTAGAGCAACGTAATAAAACTCGAAATACAACAGTGTAAACTTAATAGACAGATTGTCTGGCTGGTCGCAGTCCTTTCAGACTTACAGGTTGGTAAGTTGCTTCGGTTGACTTGTTCATAAAGATGCTGTATGAACAACAGGATGAGGACAATGAGGAAGCAATTCTTTGTCTTGATTCTGAGTCTGAAATCTCTGATGCCTCGGACCCAGACTTTGTTCCACGGGATCAAGCTGAAGTTGTGGGTGTGTCTTGGAATCCAGCTCTCCTGAAGGCTTCTTTGATGACATAGTCTATGTCATCAAAGAAGCCTTCTCCTGAATGCAGAAGGAAGAATTAGCTGTAAGTAGCTGTAAATGAATAGAGCAAAGAAACAGCCAGCCATGCATGAACTAGCACAGGAAATCGTCGCGCATTAGAAGGGGTTTGCAATAAAAGCACGTTCACCAACTTTACGCACAAAAACAGCGCACGAGCTTCCACCTCTTGTTTTCGAAGGACACGTGTTGGTATGTGCGCATTGTAATGATCACCAGCGTCAAGCGAACGCACTTTGCGTGGAGCTGGCCACGCGTCTTTATTCTTGAGCGCACCAAACATCCCCGCGGCTCGGTGCAGTGATGAGATCGTCATCGATCCAGAAGTTGATTACACTTTATTCACTTGTTTACCCATGTGATTTATCTTGTTGTCTCCAACGTTACATCGTGAAGGGTTTTTGTTTGATCTTTATTTCAACGACACCTTCAGTGTTATCGCCGCACTTCAGACACAGGCGCTTTGGGGAAATTACGAATCTGCGACCGACAACATCTGGAATAATGACAACAGATCACCAGTTGCCATGGAACACCTGCAGCACAGTGCGTCCACAGGAACAAACTGTCCACTACAGGGTTATCGTCTTATTTTGCACTTAATATATCAAATAATCAGATCATGCTGGATCGATATGTCCTCAACAGGCAAAAACAACCAAAACAGATATTTGTTCTGCTTGTGTACTACCTTGTGTTTGGAGTTAGATCGGTTTACATCGCACATTGTACCTGACAGAAGTGTGAAAGGTTGCAACAACAGAGAAAAACTATTGATTATAGTGTATTGATTATATTATTGTTTCAAATCCTGCAGTAATCAATTTCACTAAAGTGTCATACAAAAATTGCAATATCTTTTATCCACATTGTTTCTATCTGCTCACACGTGGACATTATCTCTACCCTAGTTGTCTGTGGTTCAAATAACAGTGACACACACACACCAAATTACAAAAACATCACATTTATACATGATCATGTGCAAGGACAACACAAAAAGACACACAGAAGCAAAGTAAATAGAAAACCAAGTGTGTTTAAATGACTACATATAGATTATTGGCATATTTCATCAGTGTGTCCCATGTTTTGTGAAATGTTCTAATGGAGCCGTTAAGGGTGCGCCAGCTTGATGTTCTGCATCCCGTCTCTGATCCATTCGTTGCTGGATTGAGCATCTAGCTAGTAATGAGGAGAATGCAATGATCTTCTGTTAGCAATTAGACTTCATTTGTAAACATATTCTCTGATTCTTTTTTCAAGGGAATATTGCATCAGGTCCAAAATGAAGGGTCTCTTCCTCGTCGAGCCCGTGGTGGCTCTGTACGCCTTCTCCAGTTTTCTCATATATCCCCTCATGCAGCAGTATGTGTACCGGAGGCTCTGGGAGGACCTGACCAACACCACCTACCCCACCTCGGACAACACCTCCAGATGTGCAGACAACAGCAGCAACCATTCCAGTTTTAACAAGGTTAGACACAAAGCGAAAGAATACATTAAAGCAACTCAAGTAGGAAGGAGTCTTCTAAATTACATTCATTTCTTACCATTTAAAACATACTAAGAATGAGTGTGGTTGTATTTTTCAGAGCTGAAATCTTGTTGTGGATGTAATATGATCAATATCACAGATAAACCCTGAGTCTTTGCTCTGTCACGGGTTATTTGTGTCCAGTAAATAACCTGCAGCTCAACAGACAGCACAGGTGTAGTCTGCTCTGCCACAGCTACAGTTTGCATTTCAGCAAGTATTGGTGTCTGTGTCAATCTTCAACCAACTGACATCTTCCTGCATAACCTGTTGAGATCCCCTCTTATAATACTGCTCCAGGTAGTACGATCTTATACAGCTTCAGTATCATGAAGTAATATGCAAGGGGAAGTTTACTGTTACAACCCTATGCTTGCCCGTATCAAAAGAAAGAGGAAGTGAGAGAGAAGTGAGACCAAATACATTGATCTTGAAAAAAAAGCCACTTTCTACACCTGTTATCGTCAACCGAAGTTTAATTCATGACGTTAAATTGCCAGTATCTCTCTTACATGTGTGCTACTTTAAGGATAGTTTGTTATTTTGCTTTCTAAGACCTGCTGTTTACTTTTCCACCCTAACCCCCCTATTCTTTATCTTTTAACCATTGTTTCTGTGATTTCAGGAGGTACAAAGGCAGGCATCTCTCTTCACCCTTTACACAGAGCTCTTCTCCACGATCCCCTCTATGGTCGTCACTCTCATGCTCGTGGCCTACAGCGACCGGGGAGGACGTAAGATCCCCATAATCATGCCTCTGATCGGCACGCTGATCTACACCCTGGCCTTCCTGACCGTGTCCTACTTTGAGCTCAACATTTACCTGCTCATCGGCTCCTCGCTTCTCAGCTCTCTGTTTGGCGGCTTGGGCACGTTCCTGGGGGGCTGTTTCGCCTACGTGGCCGACCTGTGTGAGGACGGTCAACAGAAGACGCTGCGCATGGCTGGACTGGATATGATGATTGGCCTGCTGGCTGGAGTGGCTTCCATATCAACGGGCTACTTCCTGAGAGCTGCGGGCTTCAACTGGCCTTTCCTTACCTCTGCGTTGATTCAGATTCTGATCCTCCTCTATGCAATTTTCATCCTGGAGGAGACTGTGAAGAAGCCCCCGGCTGATGTTGTCATTCAGGAGGGGTCCCCCCAGCGCTCAGCCCTGAAACAGATGACCTACGGGGTCTATGAGATGTTTACAGGGACCAGCCGCAGGTGTCAAACTGTTTTGGTCCTCCTGATGCTCATCTTCACCAGCTTCTCCTTTGCTTATGTGGGGGGGATCTCCTTGATGACGCTGTACACGCTCAACGAACCACTGTGCTGGACTGAGATTCTGATTGGCTACGGCTCAGCACTGTCCACCACTGTGTTCCTGGTCAGCTTTGGGGGAGTGTTCGTGTTCACGTACTGTGGCGTACCGCAGCTGCTCATTGTCCTGCTGGGGATCCTGTCCGTCGTGACAGGCATGGTCCTGGTGGCGTTTACTAAGACCACTTTAATGATGTTCATAGGTGAGAAAAACAAGTCCACACCACAACTCTGTTGCTTATAATGTACAATCGGGTTGAGTCTCCCTTTCAGTGGCTGTCAGTTGTTTACAAGATCAAGTATTTGTCTAACCTGAATTATAAGCTGCTTGTTCAGTAGTAGTTCAGTAATAGTTTCATGAGGCCAAATAAATAGTTTCACCTTGTTCTGTGTGTCAGATATAGAAATTCACTTTGTTAAAACATGCAGTGGTTTAATTACTAGCTACAAGGCCTTAGGTTATGTTTATGTACCTTTTCTAATATGGTGCATGTAACCCAGTAAATTACAGAAAACTAATCATTTGAGAGAACATCCAGCTGTAAACATTACAATGCTCTGCACAAACATAACTTTAAGTAACTCAGCAGTATGAATTAGAAATAAAAACAATGAAGTGTATATTTATATGTTGTTACTTGCATCACGATGAGTAATATAACGTGTGTCTTGTGCCCTGTCGAACCACAGTGAAGGTGCCAATGCTTCTGTCTATCATGCCTTTCCCGGTTATGCGCTCGATGATGTCAAAGCTCATCTCAAAGTCTGAGCAGGGTGAGTGGGTTTAGAGTGTTTCATGAGCCGCTGCACTGTAGTGCGTGTGCGTGTGCGTGTGCGTGTGCGTGTGCGTGTGCGTGCGTGTGCGTGTGTGCGTGTGCGTGTGCGTGTGCGTGTGCGTGTGTGTGTGTGTGTGTGTGTGTGTGTGTGTGTGTGTGTGTGTGTGTGCGTGTGCGTGTGTGTGTACACTCCAGAGTCCAAAGTTCCTTGAAGAACACTTGTAGTTTAAAGTGTTATCTTGAAGATGTACTTGTGGATTTAAGGCACTGCACGTTCTTATTCTCCCTGTCACTTCTTTGAGGTAGTTTTTCTAATCCCCTTTTTCCCGCAGGGGCCTTGTTTGCGTTACTCTCCTTTCTGGAGAATCTGACCAACAACGTATCAGCCACAGTCTTCAACAGTGTCTATGCAGCTACGGTGGCGTGGTTCCCCGGCTTCATCTTCCTGCTGTCTGCAGGACTCTGTGCTATTCCTTTGTCTGTCCTAGGGTAAGTTCATTACACAGCATTAAAGGATTGCACCAGCAAATAAGGAAATATTACACAATCAAACTGCAAATTGACAAAGTCGTTCTCCAATTGTAGCTTCCAGGCCAATTCATTACAATTCCCTCATTGTCTGAGTTGCAACATCTTTCAAGAAGGAATCAATCTCTATTTTCAAAACTCTCCTGTATTCATAGAACTACATTCAGTTGAACTTGTTGGTCTTGTTGCTGTCCGTCAACATTCAATCTTGGAGCCCATGGCCATTATAACGGGGCTCACAGTGTAGACGGCAGATATCCAGAGCAAGACTCCTTCTTCCATAAGCTTTACACTGTTTACAGTCCTACTCACCTCTTTTATCATTACCTACATGATTGTTCAAGCTAGACACAGAAACCAGAAACGTCTTGCCCCTCGCCTACAGATTCATCATATTCACATGTAGAATCTGTCTCTAGAGAGTCGAAGTTAACACTGAACTAATGTGAAGTGAGAGCGTTTCCTCATGTCTGTCACAAGGTGTTCAGCGAGTCTTGTTTAATCAGTCAGTGACCCGTTCATGCTGGACACGCTTCAGGTGGAGCAGCACAAACACCTGTTGTTTTCTGCTGAGTCAGCTGGTTTTTGACTTCACCAGAAAAGAGAAATGCTTTGTCTGATTTAGATACGAAGAAACCAAAAAACCTTTTCACTTCCTCATTCATCACATGCAACTTCCCCCTCCAACAATATGGTGACATGAATCTTTGTGCCTCATGCCTCAAACTTTGCACTAGATCACCACCAATATTGATGTGTAGTCTTGAAACAGGAAAGACGACAAAAGGACATTTACTGGTTTTACACTGTGTTCGCTCATTCAATCAGTTCCACTTGACTTGATAAAGTAGAACTGCTGAGTCAGTCGGGGGATGTTGACATGACTGAATCTGCCTCTGTCACATGCACTGCCTCCTCTGTTTCATAACGAGTGGTGACAGAATAACAAAGCCACCGGTTCAGCGAACTCAGGCCAGAATGAGCCGCACATAATTCTCCTCCAACTGTTTTTGTCGAGCTTTGCAAGTAAACTTCTCTGTTTGCTACTTAAATAACACAGAAATAATTAGTTCTCTTACAAATCAAGTTGTTGATGCAGTGCCTGTGTGTTTCAGCCATTGTCAAGATCACTATTCTATTTACAACACACATATTACTTCCTCCACCAGGGAGGATATATATATTCTTCCTGTCCTCTGGTTTGTTTGTCTGCAGACTTCTGCAAAAACTAACTATTGAATTCGGTGGTTGGATTGAAAATAGACCAAGAAAGAACCCCAACATTTTTGGCACAGATTTGGACAAAGGGAGAACTTCAGGATTTTTTCTTTTTCACTTTCTTTAACCTTGCAAGATGGGACATTTTTTACATTTTGATTGAATTTAAATAGACTGTTTTTAGCCTTTGAGTGTCATTTTAGTTCAAATGTTCCGGTTGGGGCTTGTTTCCTGTTATTGGCTTTAATAGATGATATTACTCTGTGTGTTGGGAATGTCTCAACAGTTGCCAGGTTTAATTGGAATCAGCAGAGACATCTTTACCTGTGTTTCCTTGTTACAGTGTGGTGGCTGTGATCGGAGTGGATGTTTCCAAAGAGGTCAAAGACGTGAAAGAGGACAAAGACCCTGAAACACTTACTGAAGATCAGAACGACAACACTCCTCTTCTCAGCTGAACCTCACGAGCCGCCAAAATCTCACCAGCACTTTGTTTGTTTTACCTTCAGCCCTTTAGACAAAGCTTTGTTTTCCAAAATTACCTCAATGACTCTTGTTTCCAGTTTGAAATGGTAATAATGCAGGTTTCAGATTCATCTCTTTGGTTTTGAAACTTAAATATTATGTGGATACAACAGAGAGTTGTAGCAAAGAGGTTCTGTAGCAGGTATTTTTTTTGTAACAAGACCATTGTTGATCAGATGGTAGCATGAATAGGATATTAAGCACTTTGGTGAAGTACTTTGGGATTATTAAGGCCAGTTCACTGAAGGTTTTGAACTAGGAGTGTCTGAGCCTTATTTATAATTCAAAATGACCTGAGTGTGACTTTTATAATATATCCACACGGATTTCACGTTTCCTCATTGAGTTATACAGTGTGATAAGATTTGCAGTTCATGTGTCAAAAAGGAAACTATGCAATGCGACACAGGCTTGTTTACGAATGTGATGCATTTTGAATACCCACATTAAGTGGCGTAAAAATAAACAAAACGATTGCATACATATCGGAACAAGATAGAATATATAATAGCTAATTAAAAACTGTGAAGTTAGTAAACCACAGAGCGATGCAAGGGTCTTTAAACTACTCTAACACAGAGGGAGAGCTGGGGATGAATAGAAGTAGACATGCAGGGAATTTCCTTTTATCGCAATAACCGCACAAATGGTAAAAGTCTGTGTGTAATGTTGTTTTTCGTTCCAAATGTTGTATCACAGAGGTATGATTGGAAATGTGGGATGTCGTTGTTGTTGTTTTTTATCTCGTTAGTGCAAATCATTCAGTAAATCAAATGACGGATGTTTTGCCTTTTCTTTGCAAGACTCAGACTTTTCTGCAGGGAGACATTTATCTTTATATGATAATAAGTCATGCAGTCAAATTGGGAATTTAATTGAATATTTAAAGTTTGATGTGAGTCTTAAATACTTGTCACACATTCAGAAGTGTATATACGATTTAACAAGCCCCACTCTGACAATCGAGCACCATCACAGACAAAATATTGTTAAAATTTGTTCTGTGATTCAACCAAAAGTGAAGAAAGTTTGAATTAAGTCCAGTTTCTAACACAAACTATTTCACCGTTAAAGAACTTAACTTTCTCATCACAGCCTCGTCTTTGAGCAGCTGCAGAGAATAATCCTCTCATGCAGTGAAGGGAATTGTACTTTTGAGCGAAGATATGTCACAATAAACCATTTGACACCAATAAGTGCCCATTTTCCTTGTATGTCTGTAAAGTTGTGTGTTTAAATTTGTATTGTGGGTCACGGTACCACTGTGTTTTAACAGATCTGTAAAGGAAAAGAAAGAAGCGATTCAATTTCCCCTGCAGGGCTGGAACAGAGACGCTGTCTTTCTCTATTTTGGCCACTTGATGTCACTCCTGGTTCAGGCAAACGGGAGCACTGGCTTTCATACCCGTCATCAGCCAAAACCCTTTCACTTACAGTACTCTGTATTTCATTTAACTTTAGGGTTAAGGTCTGTTTTTCATCTCTTGTGTTTTCTTCTCAATATATATATACATGTGAAGTGTGAATTGTACGTTTAGATAAACCCACAGCCTGACACTGATTGGACCTTTCATAGGTAAAGGAAATTAAATGAATCTTCCTGAGAAGACGATGGCGTTATGGGTGGGGCCATCAATGTTTGTTTCTATCTGTAGACAAATCCCTACGGCTTTCCATTATTTCTGTTACAAGTCTAATTTCTAGTAATCAGACAGTGAAATTAGCTGATTGTGTCTTTAGCTGCGCTCATGTGTGAGTGGACTGACGGTGAATTGACAGTTGCTGAGTCATTTGGCCCCAGAAAGTTGATCAGCACGAGTGCTATAAAACAAATGTAGTAGAATGAAAATGAAATAATAAAAATGGAAATACTGTAGAGCAGCTGTACTCAACTGCTCTATCACTAAAACACTACACTGCAAAAGAAAGAAAGATGGATGACCTTCGAGTTCAGATCCAGTAAACATGCGAAGCTATGAGAGCTACAAATACTTGCTAGTAGTTGTAGACCAGTTTGTTCAGATGCTTTCCTTTTTTCTCTCCACTCCTTTAAACCTTAAACACGGCACGTCAGTTTGAATTGGCTTCATCCACGGAAACCCAAATGACGTCTGATCATAATGTGCACTTATTTGATTTCCATCCTCCGCTCTTGAGAAGCGTGACTGCGGCCTGATTGCAAGGTAACGTCGACACTGAACGTGAAGGAGGCTGCAGCGCTGGAGGTTACTTGAGGCAGGGCCTTGGCACCACGCATGAGGTTTCTGGTTAAATTAGAGACGGAGGTGTGGTGAGCACTGACGATACAGTTTGCAAGAGAGGAGACGGTTTCCCCCAGCGGGGAGGAGGGGGTCGGTGGTGGTGGTGGCTTTTGTATGTCTGGCATGCATGGGGGTCGTGGAGGATTAAAGGGAAACTGGATGGCGTGGCATTGGAGGCAGGGGGATCCGGAGGTCTTTGGCTTCTGGTTTCCAAACTGGCTGACTCAGTGGTGCGATCATCTGCACCGCACATCACATCACATCACTCTGATCTCTGATCTGGCTCCAGTGTAAGTTGTGAGCAGACCTCTCTTTATCTCAGCCCCCAGGAGGAGATAACTCACTACAATATTAAAACCCATTTGAGGTGGTTTTTTGCGTGACTGAAGCTGAGGAGTGGCTTCCCAGTCTGATCATCTGACACATCAGGATCCACTGCAAATTCATTTTCTCTCTCAGCTTTCATGCAGCAAACACTCTCGATAGCTCAGGGAGTTAATTACGCTGCACGACTGACAGTTATTATGAATGAGGCTTGATAAGCAAATCATTCCCTACTCTTTATTTACCCAGGAGAGTTTTCTGCTGATCCACAAAAACAGAAAAAAAAGTGCCTCATGCAGATTCATTTATAAACATCTTCTCTGGAACGCTTCCCTAAAAAGACACTTTGACAGCAGTTGAGGTAAAACAGAGCGTTATCAACGCTGCATTTTCCCAGGCAGGTTAGGAACCTCATGGATGCATGTCTGCTTCACTGCACTTTTAATAAGCCTGTACCACAACTGGGAATGTGTGTGTGTATCATGCAACAATCCCACACACTTGGAATACCATTTTTTCCCTCTGCAAAGGTCACTATGCTCTGTTGGTTTTCTCCTGCTGGCAGCCCGTCGTGTGCTTGTGTGTGTGTGTGTGTGTGTGTGTGTGTGTGTGTGTGTGTGTGTTTTCAGGGCTCTGATCCTCCTCTGCTCTCCACATGCTATCTGTGTGTAGGCCGTGTGATTGCAATTGTGTCTGCTGAGCTGAAAGAGGTCCAGGATTCTCCGTCCTTGACACGTAATTGCTGCCATTCCCCGACGGGCCTTTTCTCCGTGAAGGGTTATAATCACTTATAAGTGCCTTCAACATGCACTTTTGGGTTTCCAACTTTCTCCTTGTTACTGTTCCATGTTTATCTCTCATTTTCATCGCGGACATCAACACACCCTCCTACCTGGTTTTGTCCCATCTGGCTTGCGTGGCTTCACATGGTGACCCGCCCCTTCACCAGATGTCTTTTACCACTCCTAACTGCCAATAATGTCTTTTCCCCTGTCGGCCCGGCTGCCTCCCTCCTCCACATCCCCCTTTTATTTTCTCTCTACCACTTCACTTAAAGGGATTGACTGGCTTTCATGATCTGCTTCAAATATAGATCTGCGACCGCCATTATTGGCACACGCCTCGACCACAGACCCCTCTTCTCGTTCTCCTTCTCGGTACCAGCCGCGCTCCAGACTCCAGAAGTGGTTTCACAGTCTGATCTCCACCTCCCCTCCACGCTGCCTATCTACTGTGTGCGTCTGAAGTGTCCATTTTCTCTATAGTGTGTATAGCTTTGAGGGTCGCAGGGATAAGAGGCAGGTTGCCAGTGAATCACAGGGTGTGGGAGGAAGCTGGAGAAAAACCCACGCAGACACAGGGAGAACATGCAAACTCAACACAGATTCAAACCCAGACCCTTCCAGCTGTGAGGCGACAGTGCTAACCACTGCACCACCATGCCGCCACCATAACTTAAATTGACAAAAGCTAACGTTGTGGGGGGTTAAAAAGGATTCGGTTTCAATAAGTGGATTTGAAATTGGGATTATGATGTGATTTGAAATGACAATCAACGTATACACATTGATTGATGAGGTCACTGTATTACAGCCTGTGTGACGGCCAGGGACAAATAAACTCACTATATATGGTCTATCTATCAATCTATCTATCTATCTATCTATCTATCTATCTATCTATATTTTAATATTTAGTTTGATGTTTTTTGTCTGTGTTTTTAGCCCCATGTATTTTGTAAAGTGCTTTGTAACCTTGTTTGGATACTGTAAGTACTAAAGAAATAATAACAATAACAATAACCACAATCATAATCATAATATTCATAATCTTTTGTAATATAATTATTATTAATTTAAATGGCGACTCTTGGGACCTCAGTGATTCCAGCTGTGTGAGAGCTACGTGATTGGTGCAGGGCAGCGTTCAGTCTTTAGCCTCGACAGCAGCTGGTCAGTCAATCTTAAAGATTGTCAACCCCCCCGTCACCGAACCAGTGGCACAGGAAAGGTCACATGCAGTGACAATCAATACACTCGCTCTATGTTTGCCTTGTTCTACCTTAGTGAGTCGGACTAATCAGCTGGATGCCTGGATTGGAAGAAACCTGATGATCAGAGACAGATGTAAAGAACATGGCTTGACTAACACTCATACATGTAGAACATATTAGTGACTGTTTGTACTCTTAAGGGATTACAAAGAGGGTTAGTGTCATTGTTATCCATGATTTCTTTGCAGTTGCCATCAGAAGCTGTTTTCAGACCTGACCTCTGTAGGGACAATTGGCTGTGGACTTTCTCCAGAGGTTTCCTTTCACAACGTCAGACAGTCAAATTCAGCTCTCTGAATTTTACCAGGAGGTCAAGCCTAAAAAAAAACGTTTCAGACATTTGCGTTCATGACCCCCTCTGAAGAATCTCAGGAGCCTCTCCAGAGTTCAGGATATGTCTGAAATCAACTAGATTCTAGTTGATCTAGTTGATTCTAGACATATCCTGAACTCTGGAGAGCCTTCTGATAATCTAGTGACTACATGATCAAGACTGACAAATTCCTTTGGGCTCCACTGTCTTTTCCCTGGTATCAATTTCCCCTGAGAAAGGTTTTATTGTCTCTGAGGGTGTATTAGCGGCAACGTGTGTCTTAAGTGGGTTCACACTAATTGCATTTGGTTGGGGCGTGCTCCTAAACACACACACACACACACACACAGACCGAGGCACCCAAACTGACCGAGTGAGGCATCTCTGGTCACATCAGAAGCTCTCCACTCTCAGTCTAACATTACAGGAACCACAGAGCCGGATCGGTGCTTCTGTTTATCCAACCCGGCGAACAGTACGCCAGCAGGTTGTGCAGTGACGAGGCCCAACCCAGGCTTCTGCTCTTCATAATGAGCTCATTTCTTTTACAACCTGCAGTTCACTATGTCTGGTTTTCACCGGCCTATTAATAGACGTTTTTCATTTCAGTGGGTATTAGCACGGATTCTGCAGCGTTCACGGGCATCAGGTTTCTGATCACAGCCTCGGGATGGAAAACTGTGTGTGCAAAGAAGTCGGTATGGGTAGTTTCATGGTACATTCATTCTAAGAACACATGATATAAACAATAGTGGCTCCTTTTGTATTAAAGAATTACTGGATTTCTATTTTTATTTTCCACAGTCTGGAAACCTCTTGTCACTGACCCTTCGAATGTTATTGTTTTGTTTTAATTTGTCTGAGTTAGTAAATCCCTCAATGTTCAACATTGGACTCAAATGATGCCGGACTGATCTGGACCCAGTTTTAATGAAAGCAGTCATTTGAGACGGATTGTATTTTGTCTGTCGGACCTCTGTCATGAACCCAAACACGAGAGAGGAAGTCTCTTTCCATTCGGTGCAGCAGTAGATGATGGTTGATGGGCTGTGTTTAGGGGGTTGGGATAGGAGGGGATGTTATTATCTCCTTCAAGGAGGTTCTGTTTTTACCCGTCCATCGATTTGTTTGTCTGCAGGATTACACAAGAACAACAGATTTGTGCAGATTCGAATAAAGAGGCAGATCCAGGAATGGGGGGGGGGGGGGGGATTTGGCTTATTAAGGGTGTGGATATCTATGACTGTTTCTACAATTTAGTGTGGATCAGAATAAAAGTCCTGAACAATGGACTTTAAATGTGGTTTCATAAGGGACCGTTGGGCCTTGGAGGAGGAATGAACTCTATTCAGTGCCATTTGTTTTTTGGGTAGTTTGTATGTTTGTGTGCAAGATTGAACCAAAACAACTGAACAGATTTCCACTAAAATTGGTGGAAGGGTGTGATATGAATCAGGCAAGAACCCATTCAGTTTAGCTTTGGATCAAGGATTTTCTTTTAACATTTAACAGTACGTGATCGGGCATTTTCATTCATGAATCCTGATGAGAATGTAGGGGGCTGAATGTCTATGAGTGTGAGTATCTGCTCTTGTGAGTGGCCCCTCTAGTTGTGACCTTATTCTCCAACAATGAGAGATTCCTCTGAGGGAGATCTTGCTGTTGCTGCACTGTCCTTGACATTTCTTTGTTCTAAGTGGGACAGACACCTCCTGGAGTGTGTAAGGCCTTGAAGCAGACGCATGTGCTGAAACAGAAACTCCTCCGACCAGCAGGGAGCGTCTCCGGATGCAGATCCTATCCCAAGGGGCTGTTTTGCCCTTATCTTCTGTTCGGAGGCCTCCTCTCTACCAGCTGTCGGAACTTGTTTGTGTCTACTGGAACACGGCTAACATCTGTCCCCTGTCTGCCGCTGATTGATGTCAGTCATGTGAATAATATTGGCAATATCACAAACACACAAGAACACGAACATGTGGGTTTACAGTACAGGGAAAACATGTGCCCGTGAAGACATCTGCCGACAACCAGACGTGTGCACATGATGGCTTTAATGGCTCTTACACCCCGGTCCAAGCTCCTATTTTGGAATATTTGAAATAGCTTCATCCGGATATCAGCCAGGAAATCTGTGGATCTGTATTTGTATGTACTTTAATGAAGAGAAATACCTCTTTGTTCTGTCATCACGTGGATTACAAACAGGACGAATTCAGACAAAGTACTGTTGTTTAATACTTTAATATAAGCCTGGTGAAATGAAAAGCTGCTGTGGTTGCTGTTGTGGGAAGGTCTTACAGTATATATTTCACAATTTTCTTTTTAACCCATAAACAAAAGCCAAGGTCGTGGATTTTCTACTTATTTCACTTGCTGTAAGTGAACACGTCGCACACTATTACCACAGCTGTGTGCTCTTTCCTGACATTCAGAGAGTTCATGGTGAACTTCATAAATGATGTTGATAATGATCTGATGTGTGCAGCGTAACGTGAGACGTGCATCCAAAGGCAGGATCATTGAAAAATGATGTACATTAAGTAATGATGCTGTTAAAAAACCAAACCCTGTTATTTTAGATACAAACTTACTAACATGGAGATGTTGAAGTTAAAATACTTTTAATGAAATGACAGTAAAAGTGACTCATTATAAACTATACTTGTCATTTGAATTGTGAGGCCGTCACACGTGTTCCCTTTTTGGAAGAGAAGATAACAAACAGGATGTAAAGTTGTGATTCTGCTAAAAAATATAGAAAAATGAGTTTGTGAGTTAGTATGATTTCATAAAAACACCTGGAGGGATTTTTACAAAACTTGGAGGAAAGATATGGTCAGTGAAGAATTAGGGGGCGCCAAGACCTTATTTAACACACAGTCACCGAGCTTGCATTTGGCAGCTTGATCGAAACCCAATTCACAAAATGTTGCAATTAATAATTTCAAAACATTCCACACCTCCCCCAACACATGGTTGCTCCCAGTGACATCACTGCTGATGTCATCAAAGGTATAAATACAGGAAGTGTTTCTGTGCTCCCCTGTTTTGTTCCTGCAACACATGTTGGCAAAGGTGAGGACCAAAGAACTAAACCAATGGAAAACTGAAACACTAAACACCAACTAAATTAAACTGGTCTTAAAATAAACATTATGGTTGAAACAAACAATTGATGATAAAAGTTAAATTTATGATGGTTTCTGAAAAGAAGGACGAATGGCGTGTTCTCACCCACTTTGGGCCATTTGGTGTGGATCCAAATAAAAATCCCGATCCGATGAGTTTAAATGTGGTTTCATAAAGCGACTGTTGTTAAAGTAGGTGCTCTACTGACTGGTACGGCTCGATGTTTAGACTGGCTGCTCGGAGGGAAAATGTTCCTCTGAAACGTCCACATTCTCGGGTCGGTTCATTTTGTTGTCACAGGGCTCCCAGTGGATGTTCGGTATAGTTTTCAGTTTGTCCACATGAGGCCAAGCTAAAGAGATGCCTGCTGGCGTTTCTCTGACAGGAAACCACCGGACAAATACCAATGTATGTCAGTCTTCCAGCTTTAAGTATGGTCGGAGAGCCGCTTCAACCACTGACACACACACACACACATTCCTACATCACCATGGAAGTGGAATTTCCGACTATACCTCGACCAAGTCATTTTGAAAAAAAAAAACCACAAAAGAAATGCATATTTTTACATTACATTATAATTGTGCATGTATTTTTATGTTTATGTTTTTTAGGGGACCGGTTCCTTCCGTGTGCAGCCTGGTAAAAAGTCTCATGAAGTTTAAAAGCCTCGTTTGGGGCTGAGACCCATTTAAACTATACATGTGAGAGAGTCGTTAAGGTCCCTGCTCCAGCCTGCAGAGGCAAGTGCTGAGTTTGACCTTTGACACTCAAACACCTGCAGGTGCACTCATGGATAAAATCAAAATATATTCATCAGACTTTAGACGTAATTATCGTTTGATTTAAGACGAGACACAGTGTGGACCTCCAAAATGCCCCCTGCTGGCTCACCAGTCCACTGGTGTGTAATGAGGGGGGGCGGGCACTGCTGGCTAGGTAGGCTACACACACTCACACACACACACACACACACACATATGTATGTAAGCTTGCATGCAAACACATTTCCACACACAACTTTTCGCAGCCTCCTTCACTCGTTCCCATAGACTTTAATGTCATATTTGAAGACATAGTATTTCTTCTCTGTCCTTGCAAGAAAAAAAAAATGGAGTTCAGGGTGCTTTCGACTTCCCTGCACCTGGTAATGTCAAAACTCTGCCAAGAGGTTTCCTGGCTTTGGGCTGTTACATGCTAACAGCCACACCAGGGGGTGAAACCAGATGCTTTAAGGAGGAATTCAATCCTTTTCTTCCACCGTGCTCGCTGATATGTAAATGAGGTCTCTGGATAAAACTGAGGGAGCACAATCATAAACTAAAGGTTAAACAATCCTCATAAATGCACAGGATCGAACCTTTATTGGGCTAAATGTTATTGTTCGAAACAATCGTTTGGGTTTTCCTTCAATTACACTGAGAGGTTTTGGCCGTAAACTTGGCTGCTGGTCAGTTTTAGACTTAACATGTGTTGCCATTTTAAAAAGTGAACTTATGTGACCCAAATTATCTGGCTGCGGCCTCTATTATCTTACCAGTACCAGATGCAGGTTTTGCGATAAAGCTCTCACGGTGCTGAGTGTGACGTTAAGCAGGGATCCTGGTTGACCGTCACTTGACCTTATTGATTAGTCCTTCATCAGCCCGGCCTGTTTATATGCACTGTTGACTGTTGCTTTAGGTGGACGCGTTACAAGATGCAGATGCCGACATAATTTCACCAAAACATGCAGCTCATCTAAAAGAGAGAAAGGCCGTGTACACTGTGACCATCAGTTGCAATCAATAGATCGGTTTGAACTCTCTCAGAGAAGAGAAGGGCAGTTTAGCCGGGATAGAAAAGCGGTTCATACCATTAAATGTTTCCATCCTGACGGCTGCACAATAGTTAAAAAATGTTTTTAGAAAATCAGCCAAACTCTACAAAAGAAAGAATAAAACTTTCAGAGCCAGAAACAATAACAACCATGTACAACAAAAAGTCTGATTACAGGTTTGCAGCTTTAAACATAACGTTCTTCTCTGGTATTTGGCGGATCATTGCTGTCGAATTTATCGCCACCTACTGGCCCGGCTTTCTTGTTTGAGCGTTTTGTGTTCTCTCTTTTCCAGAGTGGTTCTGATGAGAGTTTATAAAACCAATACCTTGACAAATCAGTGTTTTGTCACAGTTTATATCTCTTTTCTTCGACATATATCTCCACCTTCGCTACTTTGCTTTATTCTATGTGCACGTGGACGACTTTTACGTGTTTACAAAGGAGGTTTTGTGAATGGACATGACCTTTGAAATTCTCCAGTAAGTCGAGCAGGCAGTTTAGAGTTTGAAACAGTAGTCCAGCTTTGATGAGGTCTGCTACTGCCCTCTGTATTTTAAGAAAAGAAAAAAGCATGTGCCAAGCAGCCAGCCAGCACATGCACACGCAGCCAACCAGCTCCCAGCACACAACCCAAACACAGATTTTGCAAATTACAGCCTGCACATAGAGCTCTTTAAAAAGCCAACACTTTCTCTG
Organism: Verasper variegatus; assembly: GCA_026259375.1. Lineage (NCBI taxonomy): Eukaryota > Metazoa > Chordata > Actinopteri > Pleuronectiformes > Pleuronectidae > Verasper > Verasper variegatus. The sequence goes on from CM048051.1 coordinate 4,652,896, forward strand.
ATGCTGTTCAATGGAAAGCAGACCAGCGTGCCTACACACACACACACACACACACACATATGGGCCGTGCATTTGAGCAAAGTGGCCCGAGGTCCGCTGAGGTCAACAGTGTTGCTCTAGGATGTCCTGTTGATGTCACTACAGGGATGAAAATGGCGTTAAAGGTGCGGGGGACACAGCTGGAGAAGCTAAGTGACACTTTGATCGTGTCACACAAACGTTACAGTTCACAGATGTCTCCCGAGTGGAATTCCTTTATTAAGTTAGAGTTTAAGGAAAAAGTTGGAACCTAATGACAAACAAATGAGCAAAGAGGACCGTGTTATTAAATGTCAGATTTCCTCAAGGCTCCCGCGGCTGTTTTGACAAAGATAAGATGGGTCCAATCAGGTCAGATGGAAAAGTTAAATGAGTGAAAGCTAAATGCGTAATCGTTGCCTTGATACCTGGCTTAAAAACTCAGCGGAGCATTCGCTGAGATAATACGTCCTTGATCCTCGGACAGACAAACCTTGACTCTCTGGCTTCATTAGTCTAATATGTTGGAAACAGAAAAACCAAAACCTTGTGTTTTCTGTGATCATATTTATTTAATTATGTTGTACATATCTGTGATATACGTATATTGAAAGCGCTGCCAGTAAAAGCAGTCCAGGATGTTAGTTGAAGAGGCTGAGCCTTTCCAGACACCAAGAAATGAGGAAATGAATAACATTAGATGAAGGAAATATATTAAGAGAGGGTGAGTCTGTCAACATGCAACTGAAACTAGGTTTAAAATACCAAAACATTATTAGGTTTTACAAATATGGAAAAAGGTTTTGATTTGTCCTAGCAAGCTAAAGTCCGTTTTCTCAATATCTAAGGATGAGAAGCTTCTGGAAGATTTGTCTGCATTTTGGTTCTGGGCTGCAGGTTTCGTCCAAATCATTTGGGAAATCAAAATATCAAAATGAAAGGGAACAAAATGAGACCATAGTCGAGACAGCTTCTATTCCACAACAGTGACCATTCACTGCAAGTGTTTCTCAAAATTCTGGCCACATTTTCCACAAACTGCTTCCTCACTGTGAAGAACGGCTCAATCTCCTCTGGATAAAGGAAGAAGAATTCATATTCATGCTCTAATGTTCAGAAAACACACAACTTCCCTCACACTGTCCACTGCTGCTGCTCCTCTTTGCAGCCTCTGCCTGAAACATAATGCAAATGTAGGCCATTGTAAAGTCACATGACATAACGATCATCTGGGAGTATTGGCCCGATCACTCACAACCTCCTTTTACTGCAGACTTTGGGCTTTGTAACTTTGCAGAACATTTACACACACACAATAAGAAGGGTGCTCAGAGATCGCAAACCCCTGCCAAGGCTAACGCTCTATCTCAGCATGTTAGAAAATCCTGGAACTGCTTACAAATGTAATTGCATCTTGCCCCACCCTCCACAAAATGTCATGGAAATCGGTTCTGTACTTTTTGCCCAATCCTGCTCACAAACAAATGCTGATGAAAACACACTAAAATCAGCACTGAAGGGAAAAAAAGCACAAAATGTCTCCTTTAAACACAAACTCCTCATCGTCAACTTGATTTTTTTGTGTAAATTTATAGTGAAGAAAATGGGGCCATGGTCGATTGTTTGCAGCTCGCGTGCCACAAGAGTGTTTCTTTAAATTACGACCACATTTTCCACAAACTGCTTCCTTTCACAAAGCGCAGCATTATTCCTTCTTGTTGACAGTTTTCGTCTTTGCTTAAGTGAAGAAGATAAACGCACTGGATAAACATTGAGATGTTTTCTGAGGGTCTTGTAAAAAATCTTCCCATCTGCCAATGTAAGAAACTGTTGCTGTGGGAGAGCGGAGCCCTCTGACTGACTTGGATCTGAGACTGAACCAGGGGGAGGGGGGGGGGGGGCACTTCTAAAATATGAAGTCCTATTGATTTTAATGATGTTAAAATAGTTTCACAAAGCTCTCAAATGTTTTTCTGTTTCAAAATGAGTCACGACCGTGTCTTCTTCTCTCAGTGCAGCTTCGGAGGCCGAGGAAGAGACGGAGAAAAAGCGAAGAAGTGGTGAAAAACAGGAGTTTCCAGAGGGTATGTGGGGACACGAGGGTTAGGTAACGTAGAAAGAAGGGGGGGGGGGGGGTTTCGAGTGCAGGGGCCAGACAGCTGACGAGGACGAGAATCTGAAGACGATACTGTCACTTAAATGAAAACCACCTGAAAGTTACTGAAGCAATGGAATCTTCCCTCTAATGTGTGTGGATCACAGTGTCCTCAGGAGGAAGGGGGGGGGGGGGTTACACTTTCTCTCACCAGCAGAAACTACCATACACATGCACACACACACACACACACACACTACACTGTTATTTAATTTTTTTCGGTACGTGTCTGATAATGTCCCTCCGGGTTTTCTGGACTCATTATTCACTTGCCCCCCCCCCCCCCCATCAAGTACGATCTGTAACCCCCCCACATCTCCGTTTGCACCACAGTTAAAACGAGAACCCTCGGAGAAGCACCACCACATCACAGGATGACAGACCTTTAGCATTAGAGCCGCGACTGAACAATGCTGGCACGCTCAGCCGTGTGACAGATGGACAGAATGAAAGAAAGAACAAGAGGAGCCCACAAGCCATCTGAAAAGGGGGGGGGGCTCGTTAGAATAAAAAATTAAAATCCCAGCGCCCCCCCTCCATCTTGTTTGGACCTCGATCATCGCACAGGGCTGAAGTAGGAGGTAAGTCTTCAGGGAAAGCGTTTCGTATCATCTAAGGCCACTGGCATGACAGACAGTGAAATGTTATTGCGTTTTTCTAATCATAAGAACAAGAACTCCTGTCCTCAGTTCTTTTATGGTCCCACCTGCAGCTCACTGAGCGTTGCCCTCGCGGCCATTAAAGCAGTTTCAGCGTCGACCTACAGCCGTAGATCAAATGTTGTACAAATGAGTCGGCCTGTTAGGCTTCCTCCGACACCTCCAGCTCCACCTGGCACCCATATTTCCCTAGAAGAGAGCTTGTAGTGTGAGCACAATGAGCTCCCGACTATCAAAGCCCTCCATTTTCCAGACTCTTTCCCGTCTTTGTTGTCAGACCCAGCCCAGCTCCCTCTGATGTTCAGGAAATTGAAGTCTGCCGTGGGCTTCCAAGGATGTAGGTCTGATACTTATGAGGCTCAGCTGAAAGTGAAGATTGGAAACCACTCGTGTTGTGCTCTTCGAATAAAGTGAACCTGGTGCTGGAGCTGGTTCGCAGTTAGTTCAACTTTGTAGTTTTACAGAACCACTTTGCTTTTTCACGGGCTACAGACACCAAGGATTTCCAGGCAACACAAGCTCAGACAAGCACATCAACGATGTCGGACTGCGGCGTCTCTTCAAGTGTTGCTCAGGGCTTTGTTTGTCTCCTTGCTGTTTTTTTAACAAAATGGTGGTCCCCATGTTTTGACTGGTCTTGTTGGTCATGATAATCCTGCCTGACTTAACCAGTTCTCTCTTGTAGACCAGTGAAGTGTTGGTTCCAGAGTCGCACCAGTTTTCTAGTTGACAGCCATTTGGTAACTGGTTTGAGATTAGACACTTGCTCCGAATCGGCCTTGGTGGAAACGAGTTATTGGTTCCCAGTACCAGTGACTTTAAGGTGTCAGTGGTGCAGTGTCTTTTTTAAACATGGATTATACTCATGTACAATAGTAGCTACTACCGTGTGAACAACCTGCTTTAATAGCTGCATACACCAGTTGTCAGCTCTGACCTGTAATGGTTTTGCATTTTGTACACTCTTGTGCCATTAGAGTGCAACACTACATTAATTGTAGTTTTATAGTATTACTCTTATAGAGTTCAGCAGTGGACTGTATGTGTGTAGAGCTTTTCCAGTCTTAACCACCACTTGAAGAGCTTTACACCTCTAGTCAGAGTTCTGGCTTCAGCGTCTTGCCCAAGGACTCCGACGTAAGGAACTGGGAGTCAAACCACCTTCCAATTAGAAGACGACCTGCTCTATACCTCCTGAACCACAGTTGCCTATAATACATACAGGATTATTTTCAGAGTAATTGTCAAACAAGATGTTTAATTTAAACGTTAAGAAAAAATAACGGTGAAGGATCCATTTTAACAACCCCAAGAAAACCTTTGCGTGTGAAAGTCCCCTCACACCAGACAGATCTGCTGCAGGCGGCGCAGGTTCCCTCTTGGAATTCAAAACAAAATTGCAAAAGTACTTTATGCACTTAGATTATTAAAAAAGACCTCGATAAAAACTTGGGGAATAAAAGCTTCTTGTTTTTTAAGATAATCATAAATTGCTGCCCACAGTTGCATAGTCTGACTCCACTGTGTGTGTGTGTGTGTGTGTGTGTGTGTGTGTGTGTGTGTGTGTGTGTGTGTGTGTGTGTGTGTGTGTGTGTGTGTTTGCTTGATTAAAGTAATAACAACAATCAGCGATCGTCTGAGGCAACAGCTCAAAGATTATTAACGTCCAGCTTTGAGTCCGACAGCTACTCCGAGCAAACTGTGAGAAGGACGATTTTTGAGTTATTGAGTGAATGATGTTTTCAAGTGTCAGAGCCGCACTCAAAGTTAATAAAGCAGAACAGAACTTTGTGTTTTGATTTAATAATAAAAAACAGACAGACAGTTTCTTTTTGCGAATCCTGGTATTAGATTTGTTTTCTGGAAGAAGATGAGTTAAAAATACAAACACCCAAACTTTGTCGTGACCTTGAGGGATAAACTTGATCTTACGACGCTTTCAACAACTGGGACGATTCATTTCATGGGTTGTGATTCCGTCAGTAACACAAACCACTATAGAACCAGAGCGTACTCTTGCTCTCTGATCTGCTCACTTTCAGTAGTTTACCAGCACTCTGGACCTTTTTGTCTCACAGATGAGCTCTGACATCTCATGATATGAAGTCAAAAGGGAAAATGGCAAATCTAATTTATCCACCGTGTAGTAACATTTCATCGCAACTTAAGATAACATTCCTCGCGAAAGCAGAAAAAGATGTTTGCCTTGTTCCAATTGTTGAAGTGTTCTGCTGAGGACGCGGTTGCATTGTGTTGCTGTGGTGGAGGAACAACTCAGAGATGATGTGGCAAATATCAAGTGGCGAATACATGTTTGACGTTTCCAGTTCATATCATCGCCACATCATTCCATTTTTCTACATTTGTCTGTGTCAGCATGTTTGCATCGTTTTTCAGATTCTCTGTGTGTGTGTGTGTGTGTGTGTGTTCACCAATCTCTCAGCAGTCTGCCAGTTGATGGGAGTCACATGTAATAAATACACGACGCAGCCCGGAGGGATTCTGACAGCTTTCATTTTCTAATTCATTAAAGGAGCGTATTGTTGGGTTGTGCCGACTTTCATGACAGTTTCCACCACGAGCTCTGTAATGACTTCAGCGTTGGGAGGGCTTGTGGGTCTCCAACACATATGTGTGAGTCTGGGTTGGAACGTTTATGGCGATGTCAGCTTGTCATTACACCCAGCTGATTAATAGCCAATGAGGAAGAAGTCATCGGTTAGTCATCCACAAATGGAGGCGATTACGTGTGAGGATGAAATAAAAAGACAAGTTTTTGTTTCGCTTTGCTTTGTTTAAATCTGTCCCCGATAAAAAAAACAAACACACACTTCTCCAGTTGCCACCGCTCTCAGACTGTCACGTCTAATCTCAATCTACCTCTGTTTATTATTCCTCACAAGCAACTTCCATGCTCTCCATGGAGACGCGCACCATCCCTGGCAATTTGCTGCCTAATTCATAGTCCCATTGCACCGAAATAGTCCCGTGTGGCGTGATTACAGAGCTTAGAAATCAGTGGTCACTGTGATGTGGACAGCCGGTGGGTATCCTGAGCGGTGCAGCAGATTTTCTGGTCACACACACACCACCTTGCTTTTCCATTTAGCGCTATCTGTGTGTGCAGAGGATGATGGGAAACACAGCGGCCGCTCCGTCCTCATGTCAGCCCCGCTCACTACTGACTCTGTGGCATGGGCATGATGCTGTGCATAGGTATTACACAATATTGCGTGGAAAGTTTAGTAACAAAACAGTGGTTGCCTGGAAGAGAGATGAACTCACACAAACCCTAACCATCACCTGATGTGCATTAAAGCTGTTTTCAGACGAGAACTCTCAGAAAGGTTGTCCGAAGAATTGGGTCCAGACTTTCTTCAGATGCCTTCACGATCGCAGAGAACCCTTTGGAGGATTCAGGTAAGGGGGTGGGGAGGGGGTGCAGCAGGATCGGCTAATCTTCGCCAGTGCCGTCTACGTGTGTGGCTTCACGTGTTCGAAACATCATCAACCTTCCCGCTCGCTCCACAGGAAGTCCTGAGGCTCTCATACATTTGCGTAGACCTCAGCCCCTCCAGAGGATCTCTGGAGTTGTGGAGTGCAAAGCAGCTTAACACACTGCCTCTGCAAGGTACAGTCACAATGGCCTCTGAGGTAATCTCGCAGGGAAAAAGCATCAATTAGTTTAAGAATGAAGGGAAGAGACGCTGAGAGTAAAACGAAAGAAAAAAGGGAGAGGTGGTGCAATCTGAGGCCATGTGGGTTGGATAACAAATATCATTAACCTCCAGAAAAGATTTCTCTGACTTTTAAAACCAGAGATCAGGCAAAATGAAGTCATGATGATGTCAGCCTCGGACTAAATGGTGCCTGGCAGCTCGCTGTCCAAGTGATGATCACTGTTACTGCTGGGATCAGGGAAATGAAGACTGGTTTATTCAGTTTCAATGGAAGGGAATAATGAGGGGGTTTTCCCCAAACACACAAAGAAATAAGCAAGACTGGTGTTTTATCACAAAGACAAACACAATGTGAGAGGATTGCATTTTTGCAAAACGTTGTGTGTTTGTGTTGTGTGCCAGCACCACAGCTGCAAGCCTCATCCCATTGTGCTCAGGATTCACTGTGCAATGTTACGCTGAACTCTCCACCGCTCATATCCAGTATATCTGTGCATGTTAGCTCGCACTGCAGGGACGTAAACAGATAATGAACACACGGAGGTGGAACTAAAACCGCTCTTGTTTTACGACTCAAGCGTGATGAAAGCGTTGCCCTGACAGGACGTCAGAGTGATCGTTTCAAGCCGTATTTTACTTTAACTGAACCATGTAACCACGTGTATTATGTTCCAAACTCGTATGGAAGCAGGCGTGCTGGGACACAAATGAAAAATTAGCTGCCAGTTTAGGCCTCCTTGTCCATTCATAGTGATCTCACTCATTTACTGTTATTTAAATGAAATATCATAAAAACAATTCGCAGGCGCTGATTTTCTTTCAGTTGATGGTTGTAAAGAAATATTATCGGAGCATTTTTTTTTTTTTTGTACATTTCTATACTGCAAGTTGGAAAGTGCACTACTTTATGCGGTGCCCTGCCTATTCCTAAACCTGTGGAGGTATATGCATGATAGAATAAAAGAGAAATACGGCTGTAAATTGGAGAATACCTCCCTTGTGGCAGGTAATCACTGGTAGCTCGCATACAGTGGGCTTTGTAACGCCAAAGGCTTCCTTCCAAAAAACACCACAGCGCAGCGTTGGCTCCGAGAGGCCTACCTGGCCCTCGCAACGTGCAGAAGTGGTGTTTATGATTTCCTCACCAGTCGGGATGGTTTACGGAGAGTATTTAACAAATGTCATACATACCTCCTGAGTTTCTCCCGGTCTGTTTCGAATCAAAGCCGCCGGGACGATACAGTTGTCGGTGGAAAATGCTCACAACTTGGCAGAGGCCCGCAGCGCTCCTTTCTGTGAAGTGAAGCGTAATTGGATAAATATGTCGTATAGAGAGGGTGTTTCGATGGCAGACAAGCCACTGTAAATATTTGGGTCTTGTTGGCTGCCCGGGGACAAGAAAGTTAAATCCCCCTGCGGTGGAACTGAAACTGATCATCATACAACAAGCGGCTATTAAAACAAGTTACCTGTTTTCATGTTTTAAACCCTTCACATGTTTATATATATATATATATGTATGTAACAGAAAATATGATTAGCTTGAAATTGAGTGTAATGGGTTCGTTTTGGGAAAAGCTGGGAAAAAAACCTCCCACAGCGCATCATCGGTGGCTCCTGTCCGGCTCCAGCTCTTATCAGTGTGGAGTCTAGACTTAACCTTATTTAATATGTTTACTATCTACCCAGGACTGTCTAAATGTGTTTACAAAAATATGTGTGTGTGTGTGTGTGTGTGTGTGTGTGTGCGTGGGAGAGTCGTTCATGGAGCATTTAGTCAAAGGAGACTGTGGATAATGTCGGCTACACGGCCCAGGTCACATGTCGAGGGATGAGCGAGGGTCACATCTCTTCATCGGTAGAGATGTGACTTCATGTAGCGGGGGATGAATAACGCCCTGTGTAGTGGTCTGCACGGGTTGAACGCACCAGAGTAGATCTAATAGAGACACTGCACGGCTGCAGGGGAGGTTTCAGAACCAAGAAGTAAATCACTCTCAGCTTGTTATTTAGACTTTTGGAACAGTTTATTGTGGCTTTTATTTTGTCCTTCTCCCCTCGTCTCCTCACGCAAACCCAGTTAATGGCTGCAGCACCAGTCCAGTCCAAGACAGATAAAATATTCTTTTGAACTGGCATCCAGTGATCAGGTCTCATGGAAATTTACAAAACACTTGCACAGAACCTGCGCTGTGGCCTCAACTTCACTGTTGCTCCCCATTCTTCTCCAACTCTCTGTATATTTTTGTCATTTTGCCAAACAAGTCCAAACATCCTCATGAACAAATATGAGCTTTGTTGGAGACTTTCCATCCCCTGGCCCTAATCCCTCTGAAAGCTCACACAGCGCTCTCATAATATAAACACACTGTGACCTGTGCTGTGTGTGGCACTGGTTAGGAACCAGAATTGCCGTATCTTGATTATTGTCCCTCTGCAGCCGGCAATTTATAAAAAAAAATACCAAAACAAAACAGAAATCTGAAACTCCTCCAGAAAACAAACAATCAAACAGGGCTGAAGCAGCAGCGGGAGAAGACTCGGACATAAATCACACTCGGGAAACGGACGGAGAACCGTCTCCAGCTCCTGCCCTGGCTCCAGCCACAGACAGCTGCGAGAGTAACAAAGACGATTTCTGGAGTTTTTCTTGACCAATTTCCAGACTCAAAGTGGCTTTAAGTTTCCACTCTCCGATTCCAAGAAGATAAGTAGTTTAAGTTTTCAGAACACCGTGTCATAAAACCCCGAATATAATCTATCAACTCCTTCTGTCCTGATGTAAACGTACACCCTGAGTTTGGTAGAAAAAATAACAAGAATGTGCTTCGGATCGTTTTGTGCTCTGTATGTTAAAACCAGATCCGTACATATATGTCCGTACGTGTGTTTCGTACATCGTAGAAGGATCTGTTGGGATAAGACAAGCAAACTGCACAAATTCAAATAAGCCGTACTCATTAATTTCTAAATGTTTGAGGATTTTATGTGTGAGGCTTCGTTCGTTGGGAGAAGGGGCAGAATTTGTTGCTGCTACTTTTGAGAAAAACTTTGTGTCCAGGGAAACACAAAACTTTTTTCGAGGACTTAGCTCATTATAATCGTACAATTTGGATCTGCACCAAATTGCACACACTCATCAAGATGCATGAATTATTCTCTGAGAATCCTGCAATGGCACCAACGTGGAATAGGTTCTTCCTTGGATCATGCCCCAGGCCTCCACACAATCTACTGGAAATCAGTTCAGCAGTTTTCTCGTTATCCTGCAAACTAACAAACAAACAGACAGAAACACAACCTCCTTTGCGGAGGTAATTACTCTTGGGTAAAAATAATAATGTCAAAGCAAACACATATTTTACAGTGAAGCCATTCAATCATAGCGCTGCACTATGATCCACTATGACGTGCACACTGGCTGAGGGCAGGTCACGGCGGTTGTGTGATGAGTCTGTGACGACGCACCGAACAATATGGCATCCGTGGCAGGATGTGCTCCTGTTCCGCCAGGGTCAGAAGTCAAAGCCTTTTTATCTTCGCAGGACAACACTCCGGAGCAACAACAAACAGGAAGCAGCTGATCCAGTGGAACACGACTTATCTCCCACTGCGCACTTGACCTCCTCTTCTTCCTCTTCCCCTTAAGACACGTTTCACAGGCCGAGCCAAGGCTAAGACGCCTCGTAACACACGCATCACACACTTCTATACATAAACAATGGAGGAACTGCTGTCATGTAAAGTTGCAGATTTTTATTTGGGGGGAGAATGTAAGGGAGTGTGTGTGTGTGTGTGTGTGTGTGTGTGTGTGTGTGTGTGTGTGTGTGTGTGTGTGAGTGTGAGTGTGTGTGAGTGTGTGTGTGTGTGTGTGTGTGTGTCTGTGTGTGTGAGTGTGTGTGTGTGATTGCGTGCATTTCAGAACATTAAACTTTGGCATGCAAAGAAAGATCAGATAAGTTAAAAATGTGCAAAGCAACGACACTCCCTCTCCACGTACACACACACACATGCACGTACACATGCACGCAAGCTCACACAGACTTGTTATTAATCTGCCATTGACTCTAAATATGGACTCTACGGCAATCTGTGTGGCACATTAGTGGCACCGAGTCACACCAGTGCAACACGGCATCACATCTGGCGCACAACATCCACTAAATCTGTCCCCGCCTCGGCTGCTTTATGTGCGCGCTGAGTGAGCGAGCGCGGCGTCCAGAGGTGACGCTCACTCTTTCCCACGATGCTTTGCAAGGGCAGGGAAGGAAGCAGCCAGGGTGGAATGTTGAATGGCATACACACACACTCTAAGGACACACTGAGGAAACTCCTGTGCCCGTAGTGCAGAAGCCGGCCTGTAGATGGGCTTATACAGGAAGTTCTCAGCTTTGGCTACTTCCTGTTTGCTAGACGCTTGTATTAGAAGCACATTGTGAGGTAGAGAAGCCTTTCAGCAGCTTTTCACCGAGTGTAATGAACCAGTATACGAGTACTGTTCTATAGCTGATGCTCCAGTTTCACAGATTTTGTAGTAATGGGGGCATCTCATCATACTTACAAGAGGTTTTATATTTTCATTCGTTGAATGTAAAAAAAATGGCAGAAAAGCTGTTTTGCATTTAAAAACTAGAACAAACTTCTGGCAAAAACTACATTCTTAGCAATCTGTGAAGCTCATGTTTCATTGTCGCCATTGTTTTGTTTGCATGTCAGTTCGCCAGCAGCTAAATAGTTTTCTCACAGCGTCAACAGTCTCGGTTGTTAGACTGAGGCCATCTTGATTTAGTGCGTCTCTCCCTGCTGGGTGCATTCGCTCTGTGACGGTAAAACATTCGGATGAAAGGGAGGAAGAAGGAGGAAGTGCGGTGTCATGGAGAGATGGATGACTGAGGAGTGGAGTCATGTGAAAGGCGAACGGAGGAGGAGGAGGAGGAGGAGGAGGAGGAGGAGGAGGATGCAGTCTGCAGGTAGCGTGTTGATGTAATGTGTCGTGCACCGAGAGAGAGATCGGGATGGTGATGAGAGCAGAGGAAAGGGAGGGAACTGAGAGATTTGTAAAAAGATGTCATCATTAACAAAGAGTCCCACGTGAGGGGATGTGCAGTGATAGCAGCCAAAACACCTTTCAGATCATACGTTATACACGCTGATATTTTAACCACCTGTCACAGCTTTGGAAATGGTGCAATGGTGAAAACTCCCTGTGGCAAAATTAAAGCAGGTTTTCAGACCTTAAAATAACAGCTTCACAATCATTTTGATGAACTTATAATGGGGAGAATGGCCTCACTGTCATTGCCACAGCGCAGGGTTGCATTTAAAGACCTTCCCATCCCAACCTATCCCAGGATTCATTGCGCTTCTCTGACGAATCGGTTTTCAAAGAGGTGATGGAGACGGCAATGCTTGAATATCACGCACTCCCTAGTTCAGCACCAGAAGCCGGGTAAACCCATTTTGATAGAAGTTTAGCAAGTTAGCAAACAATCCCGTCCTATTTCTGTAAAATCTCTTCCTTGGCTCATACCGCAACTCGTAATAACTACAGTGAGTTATGCATCCAATCTGTAGGGGGGCCAAAGTATCTCGTTAGTAAGCGAATGTCGCATTGTGTCGCTTAAATGATTTAATGATTCAATTATTTGTTGTCAGCAAGAAACAGAAACCAGGATAACACTTTGTAAGTGATATTCCTAAGTGAGATATGAGATAAGCGAGTGAACTGATATTTCCAACAGCGTGAGAGGACCTCAGATGGATTGTGACCCACAAGTTTCCTCCATTGTGCAAAACCTGGAAGCTCGTCAGAGGAACTATTTAATCTCCTTCTCTGATATCAGCCTGCATGTACAGATGCAGAGAGGTTTCAGAAGGGGCCGGACAACTGCAGCTGAAACCCCCGCTCTGCCGTTTTCCTGTTTTCACTCTTTACCCCAAGATCATCGTTGGATAAGAAAAATAAGTTACGACCTTCATGCATGAACATATGAGATAAGTTTCTCAGCAATGCTCTGCAGGGAAGCTGGGAGACCTTTTCTCATGCAGCAGAGCCCTGCCAAGTGGAAGTAGGCCAGCCTCTGATGGAGAGGAGCTTTGGTGATATATCAGTCAGAGAAGGACGTTTTTTTCACGTTGCTTTCAACTGTAAGCACATTACGGAGATGACACAATTCAAGATAAGGCTGAAAAATGAAGCTCAAAATTAGCGGTAATCTAAAAGGATTAATGATGGATGCTGGAATTTACTGAACTGTATATAACGGTATGTTAGGGGCGAGTGGCTTCCATGATGACATCACGACTTCAAACATTTGATTCCAGATGTCCGTTTGGATGTGGATCATTTTGTGTGATTACGTTTCGCTCTGGGGGAAGCACTATCGCCGCGAACAATGCCCTCTTCCTGCTCTGTCGTCCCTCGCTCTATTTATCCTCAAAGTCTCCCCCCAAAAATAGTCCAGAAGCCGCACATGTCCACACAGACAACTGGCACTAACAAAGTGAAAATCAGTGAAATGGCTAAAAAGGTCTGGAGGAAACCGCACATAACCTGCAGGAAATATGATGCCAACACCCGACAAAAGGAAATAAAACTTTGTTTTTTTCCTCTGTTGGCAGAACAAAAGTCACGATTCCTATTCAATACTCTTCCTACATATTTAAATGTTGGTCTCTTTTTAGTGACATCTGCAGAAATGTTTGCAAACCTTTGACAGAACAGCCAAAGTCGTTGAGCCAGAGTATGGTTGCATGGTGGGAAGACTGGCCTGAGAGTAAAATAAGCTATAATGGTCTCCCTAAGAATATCCTGCAGGAGCAGATGAAGACAAACACGACTTTATTTGTTTCCAGTGGCCAAGGGAAGCACGAGACCAGCCAAGTGAAAGTGGTGTTAAGTAGAGGTGAGTAAACTTACAAAGGTCTGGGATTTAAAAAATGTGACCTTCTGACTTTTCAGTTTAGTTTGAACCAAAATGTCAGGTGTGAACGGAGCCTCGGACCAACGGACCAAAGTTCAGAGGTGGTCCCATCAAAAGCCACTTTTAAACCGACTGCAGGAAGCTGAGACAACTGACTTGAGACGCACTCTCATCTACGAACCAATTAATGTCAAGTACAGCTAGACGCAGCCAACGTCGGTTATGACATCAGGACGTATCTATGTCATACAAACATCTTTAGTCTTTAGGACGCTCCCTAAATCAAACCCATCAAATATAAGCAATGTAACAAAGACATAAAACTGTGTCTGGACGCACTAAAACTCTACAAAAAAAGACTGTACTCTTTTATGTTGTAAAAACCAAAACCAACATTGTTCTTCTGTATCTGTAAATATGTTCTGACTTCCCCTTCCTGCCTGTGGGCCTCAACCCAAGGCCATTTATTCCAACTGAAAATGCCAATGTTTAAAAAATGATTTGTAAATACAATGTTCCACTTGATTTAGCTCTATTCAAAGTGATTTTACGTGTCCCTCTGATCAACTGTTTGGCTCAGCGATGGCATTTAGAGGTTTCTGGGGTCTATGCTACGTGAGGATACGGCTACACAGGGAATCCAGACTTTTCATGAAAACACTCGACTGTGACTCCAAGTAAACAATTTGTGAAATGACTCCAATTAATAACACAGAGTGGTATTTAGTCTATGGGAAAGGAAGGACTGATCAAGCCACCGCTCTTTCCTTTCTTGGCAGAGTCGCCGAAGCAGGAGCTGTGACCTCATCACATCCTGTCGAACAGGAAAGGTGGATCAGATAGCGGGGCCGACACCTGCGTGGACCCAGGGTCAAACTGTGTGTACGGCCGAGAGAGAAACCGAGAGTTCAGTGAGAAGAAACTACAAGAGAGTCAACGTATGTATGTACAATATGAACCTGTGTGTCAGGAAAGGGACTGAATCCAAAGAGATGAAGTGATAACAGTTGAATGAAATAAGACGTGGTGGAAATAGACACGTTTTGAGCTCTTTTTGGCGATGGAGCTGCCAGCACATACGGAACCAGGATATCGTGTTGCCTGCCAGTCAAGGAGCAGCTTCAGACGCACTTTCCAGAGGATTCTTCTCAGAGGAGGAATATTTGTTATGTTACAGTGTTCACCGGCGTATTTCTTTAAGTGATGGAATCTAAAATAATTAGTTTCAGTCCACTGCATATGCAAACATGTCAGTTTGGGCAATTTACTGCTTTGATTCACACCAGAGGCATCACATCGTCGTGTGTGTGTGTGTGTGTGTGTGTGTGTGTGTGTGTGTGTGTGTGTTTGTGTAGGATAGAGGGGGAAGCTCTGCCAACAAGTCCAATCCTACAGCCAATATAGACAGGCCCCTCCATTAGCTCCTAACGATGCATTTCTAAATGACGTCCCAGCCACTCGTCACTGGTTAACCACGTGTCACGCTTATTTCTTTGTTGGTTTCCTGATGACCACAAGCAGAGTCAAGATCCAAGATTATTCAAATCAGTGAGAGGGGTTTTAAAAAGACCAGATTACATGATTTCTGCAGGTAATTTGGAGGTTTGAAAAGGAGGTTATGGTTCACCCCTGTCCACTGAATTGTTTGTTTGTTTGTCAGAACAATTACGTGAAAACAACAGAGCGGATTGTCAGCGAACTTGAGCCGTTTTCAGACATGAGTTCCAGTTCATGTTTGGACAATTGGTTCTGGACTTTATTTGGACTTTACCTTTCACAAATTAACAACACAAGCAGGATATTGTGCAGGAAGCAGGACTTAATGTGAATTCCACTGCAGAAATCTCATCTTTTTGTTCATAGCACATTGACACCAGCGTTGGCTCTAATCACGATCAGCTCTCAAATCTTGTTGTCTTTCCAAGGGGACATCTTCTTCAGGCCAGCGGGCTGGCAGGATGGTGGATGGATGAGACATGAGGTGAGAGAGGACCCGTTCAATCAGACCTTTATATTCAGGGAACTGATATTTTTGTGTTTGTACAATTTGGTGCGTATCGGGCCTTGTTGGGCCCTGGCGGAGGTATGCACTCTATTCTGAGTGCTATTTAATCTTCTTTCTTATGAATACATGGGGTTTGAACATATATCAGCTTATCTGTGACCTGAGTATAAATCATGGAGGTGTGCTGGTGGTTTGAAATGTGGACCAGGGTTATCATGGTCAGGCTGTGGATTTTGAGGTTGGAGGAAGAAAATGACGAACGGGAGGTAATTAAATCTTACTGCATGTTTTTGGGACAAGTTTGTACATGTGACTGAGCGTGTACGTGTACACATGAGTGTTTGTATTTGGCCGAGAGGCAGAGAGAGATTTTAACATTTATTTGCGGCGACGATATAAATCCTGCACTGGTCTCCTCCGCCGTGGGGAGCCCCACCTCAAGTGTCACTGCTCAGCCATCTGCTCCTGCTTAAAGCCGTGTAATTGCAACTCTGTGGCAAGTTTTACACGGCAAGTTCGATGCCGAATAAATTCCCTCCCAAACACAAACACATGCACACACACAGACACACACACACACACACACAGGACAAGAACACAGATTCAATTTTGAGACGAAGCCGCACATGGACTCGTGGGGCAGGAGACGATTTATTTATTGGTTTTCTTGTCTTTTTTTTTCATTTAAACATTTCCTCGTGACAAATTTATTTTCCAAACCTTAAAGGAGGCAGCGTTCATTTTGGAGGTGTCAGGTTCTTTCTGGCTGACAGACCTTTCGCAAATATTTCCAAAGGCTTGTGCTGTAGAGTCCTCATAACTCACAGGCAGCAGGAGCAAGGCACAATCAACCGGTGGATCAGGTTCTATATCTCAGCTATAAATTGCATCTTTTCATGTTAACCCTTCGGTGCGTATCTGAGAAACACAGGCGTATCTGGGGCCTGGGGTTCAGGAGGAGAGAGACAGAGGGTGGGAATAAGACACAGTTTTTTTATATGCATACAGTCAAACTAAAATAAGTTAGACTTGCTATGATAACATTAAAGACCAGTAATGTAATAAATATGTTATTGAATGTTGCTGTTTTTGGCTCGTTGGGGGAAAATACTTCATAGAAAATGAAAACAAAACCGATGACTTGCTGTACTTGTGGCTTTTAAATAGCCGAAGGGACGACATTATATCAGCAGTAGATTAGTTGATAATACAGCACAAACAAATTTAATTTACAATTGCTACTGTGATTAACTGACATAGTTTTGTGATCTATGACAAATCACGTCCTCAGTAATGAAAAGAATTTAAACTAGACCCAGCGTGGTGGTATTATCGGTCGATATGGGCCTTTCACAGATTTTATCGAGGTAGATGTTTGTCGATTTGCACTAATATGGGCAGCACGGCAGCTTGAAAGCTCCTGGTCTGTGTTGGAGAGGTGATTGGCACAGCTCAGACTAGTTGGCCTAACAACTCTCCCTGGATTCAAAAGGCAGCAGCTGAGCCTCCAGAGACAGAGACAGAGACAAGGACTGAGACACACGGAGTGAGACGCACTTGAGTGAAGCTCGTAGAGGAGACACACACTAAAGACTGAGCTGGAAAGCTGGAGCCAGGCAGAAATTGCTGTCAACTTTGAGTTAAGAGATTTGTGGGTTTATGTTGGTTTAATAAAGAAATCTGAAAAGTGAGTGGTTCTTCTCTGGTTGTTGTGGTGAGACCCCGGTGGCATCGCTTATTGCCACAGTGTGAATGTGAATGTGAATGTTTATCTCTATGTGGTGACCCTGCGATATGCTGGTGATCTGTCCAGGAAGTACCCTGCCCCTTTCGCAGTATCAGCTGGGAGAGGCTCCAGCTCCCCCCATGACCCTCAAAGGATAATTGATGGATGGATATGCACTGATACTATATTATTGGATGTTGACCCTTTTCAGTTACTGTCTTTCAATCAAATTTTATGTTGCTTGTTGCTCCGCTGGGATTTCATTTCATCCTTTGGTAATTTTGCCAAGTAGCTTATGACACTAATGCTGCCATTTGTTTAGCTTTTTCGTAGATCTTTGTTGTCTGCATTCGTTTTTTGTCTTTTGTGTTGATGTAGCCGATGATTAGAGGTGAGGTGTAAATGTACCATTTCCCATCAATGACTGAGTGCAGCATACTGTAAACAATGTTGTCTCCCAAAGCTAAAAGATTGATTTATGTCCTTATTCACCTCCACCCCTGTTACACCTCCCTCATCCATCTCCTCCTCCTCCTCCTCCCCATATTCCTCCTCCACATCTCCTCCCTTGCAGGTGGTTGCTTGACCTAAAATCTTGGGGTGATGCATGACTCCCGTCTTGCTGATGCTAGCAATCCAATGGGTGTGTGCGTTTTTTTGTCTGCGTGTGCCTGAACCTCGGCTCAGCCGCCTCAGCTGCTTCCTATAGTCTCAAGCTTTTACATCCAGATATATACAATCTAACTTCATGTAACAGCAAAGTATTGTGCTTGGGTTTTAGTACCACGCACTGCAACTTGAAACGCACACAAAAGAAAATAACACAAACTGGCAAATATTTGTCGTTGTTATGTTTTCTTATTTACCATTTGCACTTCAGGGCCACCATAGCACTTTGCTAACCCACGTACATAAATAAAATCCCTAATCAGTAAAATCACAAGACACATTTTATTTTCAGAATTGATCAAAAGCCTCACCTCCAAATTATGTGATCATCTTATTTCCTATCTTTCCAGAAAATAGATAAAATTGTCCATAGGGAGCTCTGAGGTTTTGTCTGGTGTCCTTCTAAATTACAGAATAATATTAAGAAGGAGGAGGAGAGAAATGATTTTGCTAATGAGTCACATCCATATATAATGTGCCATGCTGAGCTGAAGTGCTTTGATCGCTCCTTTGTCTCCAGCACTACTTCCACTGAGCGGAGCTGGGGGGCACCAGAGGCTGCTCTCCAGCCTCCTCTCTCCCTGCTCCCTCTCTCTCTGCTCTGCCTACCGTACTCCCCAGTCTGCCTCTCTCCTCTGTCCCCCCCTTTTGTGTAGAGAGCTACCCGAATAAATTACCAAGTCTGTGGAAGGGAGGAGGAGGAGGAGGCTGAGGAAGAAGATGAAGAGGAGGGTATGGAGTAGAGCAGGGGGGCTGGGCCTTGTGCCGGAGGAGTCGGCTTTCAGTCGGTGAGACGCACGGTGCCATGAAGCGGCTCACACACACACAGACACACACACACACACACCGGCTCTGAGTGGACTGGATGCTGAGGGGAGGAAGGAGCGGAAGTTTAAGATCAGCGAGACACTGAGGCGGATCTCTGCGGGGCTGCAGACGGCTCCTCTCCGCTACACTCATCCAGACGCGCTCACCTGACCAGGACGCAAAAAGGAGGAGAGGGACCATCCGAGTCTCATCTGCTGGATTAGAACATCTGTGGAATTGCTACAGCTGTCTTTTTTGTGTGTGTGTGTGTGTGTGTGTTTGGATATTATTTAAAAACAAAAAACAAGAAAGGAAACCCAGCTGACCAGCAGGGCTCCAATTCAACATTTTGTGTCCTGCTTGGATTGTCCGTCGCTGAATTGGGAAAAACCGTTTGAATACTAATCAGGTTTTCCGGAGGGGGATACCGGGAGCGCACATCCACAGAGCAGAGGACCGGCTCCGATGAATGTAAGTGACAGCTCCTTTATCCTCACCCTCTGTTCTCTGGTGGTGCATCACACCACCGGAGGATAAACGTGCAGAAAAATGGGGTGGAAGCGTCTGGTTCTTTTTACGCATAGAAGGGGGGTGCACCCTGCATCTGCACCTTGCATGCAGGCGCCTGTGGGCTGGTCAGGCAGCGTCTGTGACCATATAGGCTACCGGAGGGGCTACAATAGTATAATAAGATCAATCAATCATGGTGGTGCAGCGTATAGCCCCCGTATTGATTATTGATTGCCATTCACACAGCCCAGCCAGCGAATCAGCCAGGTTGGATGAAAGAGACAAAAAGACCCAGCACCAATGGCTTCCCATTTAAATCATATGCCAAACATGAAAGGGATGTTTAATGTCTCATAGACCAGCACAGAGGCTTAATATGGAACTATTTAATAACAGCGAGTCAGTGATTTCTTCCCCAGGGTTGGCAACTTGCAGCGAATACACTTTGTTTTGGATGCAGGACAGAAACCACTTAATGGGAAACACCATGAAGTGCGTGAGAGGAGCCAGTACTTTTTTTTTAACTGTTTCCTGGAGAGGGCTTTAGGATGAGTGCAAGGCTTCACTATAGAGATGAGTTACAGAGTGAGAGTATGGACTACAGTCAGCAGCCTTTGAGCAAGGCACTTTATCTACAGTGCAGCAAGGGGTCGAGAGACACAGAAGGTTGTAAGATGATTTCCGGAAATTAAAAACATACTATGATCTATACTGCTTATCTTTTTGAGGGGGGGGGGGGCAGGCAGGAGCCAATCCCAGCTGACTGGGTGGGAGGCGGGGTACACCCTGGACAGGTCACCAGCATATCAAATGGCCAAAATGCATTAACAACCATTCACACTCACATTCAAATCTAAGGTCAATTTACAGTCTTCCATTAACCAAACCCCAATCTGCATGTTGGGAGAAAACCTACTTGGACACGTGGAGAACATGCAAACTCCACGTGGAAGGACTCCGGCCAAACCAGGATTTAACTGGGAACCTTCCTGCTTTGTTAAATTTAAAAATAAAACCAAATAAATCCTCAGCCTTCTGATTGTCATTGTCTCCACGTGACCCCTGAGGTGATGACGACAGATTTCCGGCAGCCTCAGTTGCAGCAGGTTGGTTTTCAGCACCACAGGAAACGTGCACATAGGTGAATTTTTTGGCTCAAATCAATATCTGTTGGGTTAATTGTTTCGGGGATCGTGCATGGGCTGAGAAGTTTGGGGGCCTCTGATCTACAGCATGATCAGACTCTGCAATAAGCCACCTTTAACATACCAGAATAATGAGTCCAATGAGATTTAAGGGGATTTTTATTGTCAAGAAAATCGATTCTGACACAACTGTGGCATTTTTTTCCTAACAAGATGTGTATTTATAGCAGCCAGATCTCTCTGTGTGTGTTTACATGGCCAAAATCTAAAAATGGGAGCCCAGGGGCATATTTAAGCACCTCACCACAATAGTTATTCTCGTCATATCTGGTGTCCACTGGCGTCCTCGGCTCCTGGCTCTCTGCTGTGAGGAGGGAGGGATACAGATCTTTGCATTATTATTACACTATCCACTTACATGGTCCCGTGTGCTCCATGTTCGGCAGAATACGTCGGACTCGGCCTCAGCGCTTGGTCTGATTACAACCAGTTAGAGTTTGGTTTCTTGCGGAGTGACGAAGCGTGCGGCAAGACGTTTTTCTAACAGGAACCATATGGATATCTATTGGAGTGCCTGCAACTGAGTGGAGTTTATATTTGCACAAACAAGTCATGATTGCACACGTCAGCTGCTCATGGGAACAGATTGTCCTTTACAGGGGCAGAACCGCACTGGCAATAAAGACAATTTGCCATATTTAGATACTTAATCAGATTTTTGTTTGATTCATTAAGTCATATTGTCATTTGTAGAGGATGAAAGTGGAAACTGAGCAGAGACTTGAGCTCTGTCTGATGTAGCTGTGGCTCACGGGCGGGAGTGCGGCAGCTGAGGTGACCCCCCCTTGACCCCTGACCTCCCAGTGAAAGAGGCCCTTATTCATCTTCATTTACTTGTCAATAACGGTTGTGATGATAAATGCTACTATTGCCATATGTATTTGTTTTCGACATTGTCCAGGCAAAGAGGTCCGGCCATGCAGCTCAGTGTCGGGTGTCTTTGTCGAGCTTATCCACAAAGTAAACAGGGCACTGATAACCTTGCACTTCATGATTCTGACTCTACCAGGGTCAGGGGGTGGAAAACACACTCACTTCTTGGACAACAGCATCTGCTACATCACTTTTGTGTATACTAATCTTTTTTCCTGATTCCCGTGTTGGCCCATGTGGGTGTAAGTTGGCACAGGGCTGCAGGATTGTGGCCGAAAATCAGGCCCATGATATTGTCAAGATCACAAAGGGACACAGTGTTTTTATTGCATCAAAACAAAAATATGCACAATATCAATAAAACGGTAACAAAACGTTCCTTTAAATATGAAAACCACAGAGAACTGCTTTTAGTTTCTCATTGTGAAAGACATGACAAATCCCCCGAAGTGAAGCCAAATCGTCTTGATTGCCACCTGATGGCGGGATACCACATACAGTCATAAACCCCACCTCCTCCCTGTTAATGGATGGGACATGGACCAATCTACAAAGTACATGTCAGATAACATTTTCTCATAGATGGTTTCTTCCCTTTTAGGAAGTTCTTGTCACACTGGTGTATGTCCAGTCTTTTTGGTTTTAATTAGTTTTTGTTGGTACGACGGGATCTCGCTACCATGGCTCCATCACTCGATTGCTACAGCGCAGACTCGCAAGATGGCAGCGTGGATGTTTCATCTTCATTTTTAATTAGTGGGAGGTAGTGGAGACACACCATCCATCTTTATATACAGTCTGTGATTAGCATATCTTATCAATATAAGACTTAAAATAAGGTTTACTACTGAACCTGAGGTAAGTGTTTCATCTAGAAGTAAAATATACATCAATTTTGACCTCAAGTTCAGGTTAATTAAAAACAAATAGGCCGTTCCGCTCGCTGCTGTTACTCTTGTCAACTTCCCAAATAGCGAAGCCCGAACATCTCGATATCGCAGTCGATCCTGTTTGTTTAATCGTCGGAGGCCAGAAGCATGATTGAGATTCATGTTAAATTAATGCTGGCAGCCACGGGGCATCACCCCTGGCTTGGTCACTGCGTCTCATTCAGCTGAGTCAGGCAGAAAAGCAGTTAACCTCAAATCTCTGCATTAACCTTCCATCAGCTTTGTGTGTGTGTGTGTGTGTGTGTGTGTGTGTGTGTGTGTGTGTGTTTTTTCTCCATCCAGATGAAATTTAACTCCACCATTCACATTCTCTCAGGAGTTTTTCTTGTTTATACGGACTTACAATAGACAATGTGCTTTATTCCTTTGCAAATCTCAAGCAATCTGGGGAGTTTACTTTAAACTCCGCGGATACACAGTGTAATCAAACTGCACATTCGCCACCCACATTGACACCGCAATCCTGCATGTACTGTATACACCGCTGTCCTCTCTGTGGCGCCCGCAAATCCCACATAAGAGGACAAATTTGTATTTTTTCAGTCAAGTTGTATTAAGTACGTGAGTTTATCCCCTAACTTTCCTCTCCCACAGTCACATGTCTGACACTGAATTGTTCACTTTCAACACAAAGGCCGCACAAGTAAAATACAGAGAGGAGGCGTTTTGTCTCGTATCCGCTTCAGCTCATCAACACATATCACGTACGGCTGCCAACAGAGAGAAAAGAACAGAAAGCATCTTCCCACCCAACTGTCGCAGCTCAAACAAAACAAAAAACTCTCTAATTGTATCCCTGAACTGTTTTTTCCTGGGTTTTTGTTTTTTGTGCGTGAGAAATCAGCATCTGAGCACAAATATCGGAAAGTGACTCAGAGACTTCCTCGTCCGCTTTCTCCCTCTGTCTGTCACTCATGCACACACACGCGAAGCATACACACAACATACACTCCTACATATGAGTTTCCGTACCTCTCTAAACGCCGGGTGCTTTGTCCTTACAAGTATAGAAAGACAATGCACACACTCGCCACTCTTCCAACTAAACACAATTGTTTTCCTCTTTCCAGGCTCCACAAGTAGCCAGTGGAAATATTTACCCTCACTCCGTCATGCTTAGGATCTTGTGTTCTTGTTTATATTCACCTCTCAGACCACCATCTTAGACATAGCACAAACCCCACACTCAATACTGAGGGGACTTAAATTGATTCTAGTTCATAAGTGGGCATATAAACTGTAACCGGTGGCTGCCGTGCGGCGATGCACGAGGGAGTGTGCGCTTCGGTTTCCTGGAAGGCCGCTTTTGTATTTGCATCATTCGTTCACAGGAAGGCCAGGCGCTTTATTAATAGCATCAGTTGTAGACTCAGAAAATAAGATTCCCATTGATAAGGAATCCCCCCTTTCACTGATTGCTTCACATTTCATTAGCTCTGAGCCTGAGGGCCTTTTGGTTGCCATGACAGCTGCAATCACCAATCTCGCTGTGATTATAATCATGAAATTCAATTATGCGGTTGTAAAATTTGAGCTGTGTGTGTGTGGCGACATGGAGGAACGAAAGCGGCACCAAATATCACACTGGAGTTAAAACGCAGCTATATCAGGTTGGTTTTGGTGACGTCTGTAGCCGTGCTTTAAACACACTGGTGCATTGGCTCGATTGAAATTGTGTAAAGATAAAAGATAATTAAATTATTTCATTTTTGGCCACCTATAACAAAAGGAATTCCTATTTTAAGAGCAGTTACCATCCTTATTTGCTTTTTTATTTATTCCTTCTGGAACCTAGGAGATAATATTTGAATTAGGAGGTATGAGACCTCACATCTAAAGTTATACCTCATCTCTTCCCTCGAACTTCGCCTGGGTGATACAATGAACCTGAGTATATCCTGAGGGGCTGGATGTGAGAACACAAATGTCCGAGTCAGGTGCTGAGGACATTCTCTGGAGTTTTATCCTACCGGCCCCCAAGTCAAATCTCCAGAGAATGTCGGAGTGAGCCCACGTGAGAACACAACAGGAGGATTAACCTCAAGCGATTGTGAGTGTTGATGATGATTCTAACAAGTGATGAAAGAATATAAAAATATCCAAGGATGGAAAAGAGGTTCCATCCACGTAGAAGACACAGACGAAGAATCTCCTGCAAATGTGAAAACCCAGACCCTGATGTGTGGACAATTTCCAGATTTAATGTTTGACAAAATGTGACAAGAATCGATACTGAATAATATGAAATATATTTATCTTGATAATATTTCTGACCATATCATCCAGCTCGAACTGAAGCTTCTTTTCCTGACAGTTTACTTTACTCTTTCCCCTGAGCGGATACAGACCCTAACGTCCTACGCGCAGTACGAACAGCCCCCTAACTGCTCCTCTGGAGAAGATATTACTGTTTGACGGACTCGCCCAAACCAAACGTGGAGCTTTGAATTGGTGAAATTCCCCTTTTTGTTTGTTCTGAGGCCCAGATGTGAAGGAACTGGCTTTGTCGCTATTCATGGGCCTTATCCAGGCAGTTTGGAATCCTGTTAGTTTAATGATCAGGTCAGCGGAATGGGAAATACTACAGAATCTGACCGAAAGATATTCTTAACAGTTTACGGCAATAGGTGCAGTCTGCAATGGTTTCTGGAGCCGTTCCACTGACCTTCAAAAAGTTTCATATGACTCGAGTTGCTTGTGTTAAAGCTTCAAATTCTAACTGGCCAATGTAGCAAAAACCAGGCCTCTCGCTGGCTCGGGATTGGGATCTGGTATAACACTGGCTGGATGTGGGTCGTTATGCTCCTGGAGGAAGCTGCAGATGGAAGTCCTCTAAAGTCCTGGTGTTGTCTCGAGTTTCCCCGTCCTGTGCTTTCCCCCCGCTGTGGGTTGGAGCTGTGACACTGGCTCCCGGGTGCCAAAGTTCGTTGGAACTCTGGCTTTCTCGTTATTGCAGTGGATGGATGAAAGAAGCGTGTGTGTGTTTCTCTGCGTGCACGGCATGCAAGCAGATGTGCGGCCTCAGAGTTTACCTGTGTGGTTGATAGAGATATGTCAACAGGTCTGCAAATAATGAAGATTCCCAACAGAGATTAATGGTTGAGGCTATAAAATGTCTAAATTCAGTGATAAACACTCTGCATCATTTTCCAAACTCAGACCAAACTTATCCCATGTATTATTTTATAAAAGATTGTACCACATGCACAATTTGAAGCAGAAGGTTGTCAACCCTGAAAACGGATGTCTCACGGGTAAATAGAAAATAAATAGAAACCATAACAGGTAGAACATCCATTCTTTTAGACCCAGGAAGCTAAAGGTGAATTCATAGTTTGTGTGTCCGCCAGTCCTCGTGACGTGAATGTCATCCACCCATGTCCCGCTTGTGGACGTCCCCATGCAGCCAAAGATTTGCCACCGCGTTGACTGTACACATCGAGGTACACGGCACAACCAACAAGTGTGCACCTCTTAACATATGTGTAACGCTGAAAGAATGGTCAACCCTTAAGGCTTTTGTCTTCTGCTTCGTCACATTCTTCGCTCGGGATGAGATCATTGCGGCAGTTTTATGGACTCACAGAACCTTTTAGCTCAGATTGTACAGAGTTTAGAGGTGCTAAGCATTTGAAGACTCTACAATTGGAAGACCTTTTTCTATTGTAGAGTTCAAAGCGTTAATAAAATTTCCGTCAATCCAGTCATTATTGTTCCAGCCAGCAGAGCCTGTCACCTCTTCAGACCTTTTTCCGATTCCTCCCTGTTGATGACGTTGCTCAGGCCTGTGCGTCGTACACGCTCACATTTCTGAATAAACCGATGTATTAATCGCATTATAGTTGTTGGAAGGGATAAATAGGCGGATGCCTGAGAAAAAGATGAATGAAACGTGGTAACTGCTGCCCATCTGCTCCGCTTGATGGATGAGAGGTGTCTGAGTGCGAAAGGCGAGCAGGCGGAGGAGAGGCGGCGAGAGGAAGAGAGAGCCCGTCTGCGTAGCGTCACATGTGTTTTTAATGAAGTCGGCAAGATGATCTGAGCTTCTGGTACGACTTCAAACACTCGCACGGAGCCGAGAGCTGCATGTAGGGCACCGCGGCTCAGGTAGAGCGACGTGTTATGCAAGTTAAGGTGTGAGACCAAAGGAGATGAAGGTTTTTCCTCTCGATAACTTAGACACTGAAACATGTGACCTTTATTCACAACAAGAAAGGGAATTCAGTGATGTTTCCCATTGATTTTTATCGTGTCAGGAAATCAAATCACTACTCCTCAGCTCAGGAGTGAGACTCAAACTCATCACAGCTCACGTCTGGGCCCTTTTATCACTTAATCATCAATAACTGAGGAGAGTTGACGTCTGTTTAACCCTGTGGAATAAATTAAAACAAAGACAGACGGACTTAATTCGCAGGCTTACCACAAGAAATATAATGGCGTAACACGATACAAAGGCATTCTCCTGGAGCAGCAGCTGCTGGCGCGCCACTGACCCGGGAGTTGATGGAGAATTTAATAACTAATAAGCCAAGTTGCTGTTTCTCTATTCTGAGCTGGAGATGAGTAATTACAGATTTTAATTGAAAACCCACCAGAAATGGAGAAAATCAAGGAAGGAAGATACTTTCTCTCTTTTTCTTTTTCACCCTAAAATAATAGTTGTTCACTTGCAGAATGGAGATACACTATATAATTACTTATATGTGTTTTCCCGAAACAATAACATGATCCGGTATGACTTTGTGTGTGGTTTGCTGTCGGGCCACGTTGCTGATGATTTCAATGGGTGGAATGCAAAGAGATTGAAGTGTGTATTCGACTGTGTGTGTGTGTGCGTGTTGAAGTTAAAGATGGCTCTTTGGTTTCTCTTCTCCTGACCCTGTTTTGGCTTTTAGCCGAGGGTTTATTTTTCCTTCTTTTAGCGTTTGTTTTAAAAGTTTTAAGCTTTAGGAGTTGTGACAGGGTTAAGGTTGGGGTAAAGGTTGAAGGGAGGCATTCGAGGTTCGAATAATCCTCCAGGGAATTAATGTAAGTCAATACATCATCCTTACAAGTGTATAGTGCTGCAAACACACGCACAGAAACCAAACAAGTCATTGGGGAATTACATGCGATGCAGATTTTAATTAATAATTTGATTATAATTGCAGTACAATCAACTCTGAGGGGTCAGTGTTTGTTCGCCTTGGATTTACATCACATTAACATCAGAATATAGTGATAAGACCAAAATACTCACCAGTAGGGAACCATAGCGGTTATGTGTGCAGCTTATTTTATTACAATACGAAGCCAAATGGATCCATTAAGTGCTTGTTTGTACATTTTAATGTCTTCCACATTCAAAACTGACAGGGATCTTCTGGTGTTTAATTGCTTCCAGACAATGTTCTGGTTTTTCACCTCGGAGGATTGAATGGACGTTCTTAGACAAAAATCCACTCATTAATGGGGAAATGGTTTGTTTGAGTCGCTGAGGACATTTATCTGCGTTTCACCAGTGAGGTAATAATGTTTGACGGACAGGCATGGACACAGCTCGACAACTTGCCCTTGTGGGATATTAAACACGCTCTGATGGGGAGGGGTGTTGACTGATGGTCGATGGCAGCTGCTGCTTCACCTTCAGGGACATCTCTCCCGACACACGTCTTTTTTTAAATTCTTCTTTCAACTCTTGCCATCTACGTTTTGTTTTGAAGTCATCGTGTCACTCATCGCCGCATCACTTTCTTTTATTTCCTACCTGCTTTCTCTCTTAAGAACTGATAGCAGACACAAACAAACACAGAAAACCGCTGGTTCCTGTAGCGTGGCCTTGAAGGTTAAGAGGACAGTGAATCTCCCTGCCTGTGTTTTCACTTGCTCCAGGGCACATTATTTATATGTGCACTTCAGCACTCACTCCGACTAAGTTTAACTTCTTTGCGTTTCTGTATCTTGTCATTATGACAGTGTTTTTTTTGTTTTTACATAATCAAACTTTTCTTCCACGTCTCACTCGCTGTATTGTTCTCGTCCTCCTTCTGGCCTGTGGGGCAGTAAAATCTGGGACGCTGTGTCACACGGGACCTGGTGTGTGCGACGGTTTTCCAGCTTGACAGCCCCTGTGCGGGTAAATAAACAAATCTGAGTCATCACACCAGCTTTGAGTTGTCATGCTGCTGCTGCGACAGAGTTTCACTGACTTATGAGGTTGTTTTTTCCAAGCTCATACCCCTGTGGACTCCAGTATGAATGTTGGTGGAGAGATGTTGGAGTAGCCATCTTATAGTTGTGCTGATAACTTTAAGAAATCATGATCTAATGCTCCATAGCTGTGTCTCAATTTGGAGGTCGTATCTTTCATCGGCTGCATCTGTAAAACGATTGTGTCCCAGCGGCCCCGAGCAACAGAGGCTCCACTGGGTGGGTCCAACATATCCCATGATTCAGTGCGCTTCAAAGAGGTAATGACAGGAAAGAGCGAGGGACGAAAAACGTCATGCTAACTATTTTTTATTAAGTTCAGCTACGCCACAGTACAGATATGTTGATCAGGGAGAAAAACAAAGTTAGCATCTTATGTAGCTAGCTAACATGACGTCAGCCTGTTTCTCAGTTTTTTAAGTGCATTAAAATTGGTTGTGTTGTGAGTATTCGATTGTATTGTCAGTATTTAGTTGACTTGTGGGTATTTGTTTGTCTTGTGGGTGTTTGGTTGCCTCGTTTTCTATTTGGCGTGGATGTGTTCTCAAACTGATCAAGATATTTTCCCCATTTGCATATGTGTGTCTATTTTAATGTGTTTTCTTAAATTGGAGTGTGTTGAGCTCTCAGGGCCACCGTACAACTGACTGTAACGAGCACTCAGGACCTGATGAGGGTTTCCTCGCGTGCAAAGAATGGGAAGCGACACACTAAAACGTGTTTTATTGGAAAATATCTTAAATAGCACAGACAGACCTCAAAATGAGGACACGTAACTTACAACCAGGACCGGTCTTTTATGGCTGAGAATAAAACAAAAGTTAAACAACAAGTCAGCGCTTTAACCTCATTTTCATCGCATCGTTTCACATCCAAATGAGAGTGTGGAGCCAAACCATGAAAAAAACAAGAAAATCACTTTCCAAATACCTCTGGATTGGAACAGAAAACAGAAAATGTTCACATGTAATCAACATTAATGTCCGTGATTGGAGAACGAGGCCAGTGTCTTCTTTTCACTTCTTATCCATTCTTCTCAGCAGACTGGCACAAAATACTTCAACATGAAATCTAAGTGTGGACTTGAGCCTCAGACTTTTGATCTTAGTCGGCTCCTGGCACCGAGGCTCGCTCTCACTGTGAACTGACGAGTCTGATGACGTGGTCCCCCCTGCCCCCCCCCCCCCCCCCATCCTCTGCAGCCTCACTGATGTCACCGACATGGTCGCTTATGTAGGAAATTTAGGTCATAAAATGAATCTCCAGAGCAGCATTACATGGACAGAGTTTAAAACAAAAGCTTTTCCCATTGTTAAGGTAAACTGGGGAAAATGTTACAGCTTTTTTCCTCTTCAGAATTATCGGTTTAAATCTGAATTATACAGGAAAAAGAACAGAGGAAGAAAATAAAAGATTCTAGTAATGATCGGATTGGAAAAACCATGTATAACGATACTGGTACTAAATCAATACTGGGTTCCAGTGGCTAAACAGTGCCAGGAATTATACTTTTGTTTAAAAGAAGCACAAAACTACAGGATTTTTCATTGCAAAGGCAAATTAGAAGTTGAAATTTATATATTAACTGGTACCAGTTTAAAGAATTCTTACTTTAAACTGCTAAACCTTTACTAAATTTACATAACAAAATTACATCATATGTAAAACCTAACCTAACTATAATAGTTTAACATTAAATAACAGTTTCAGTGCTTTACAAAGAAAATCCCTCTGCTTTCAGATGTATCCTGTGTGTGGCCTGGTGATTCACTAAGTTTCACGAGTTCCTCACTTTCCGGGGAATTGTTTTCAAGCATTTGCTGCACGTCCAGGTGTCGGAATTGTTTTGGCTTGAAACACAGACACACTTTTAACCGTTTAGCTTCAGGCATGTTGTTGTTGTGTCAATGTTCACCGGGCACGTGCGGTGATGTTTATGTTGCCTGTAAGCGGGGAAGCTACATCAGTACAGAGCTCAGGCACTGATATCGGCGTTGTTATTCGTCGTCACCGGCCGTGTAGGAACTAGATTTCTGTACACAACCCTAATAAGTTACTTGATAACTAATCACCTGGAGGAAAGTTGAACCTCAGGTCAATTTTCCTGACTTCTCCCTTTTGCATTAAGTAATTGTGGTTGGTTTGGTTGTCACAATGTGTCAAAGCAACTGTTTCAGCCTCAGTGAAGAGCAGCCAAGCAACTGGGCCTCACTACATCATGATTAATTCAGCCTTACGTACTCTACGGTCCCCGTCACCACAAACCAGATAGGTTGGGTTTCACGTGTTGTGAGAGCTTTTACGACTCCAGGATCCCGCTGGGTGATGCTGTCGTGAACTCTCTCTTATGTGTAGTTGTATAAATATTGATTGCGCCTCAGTGCAGCACGTGCATGTATATTTCAGTGTGTGTGTAACAGTCCAGACACCAGTGGTCGTTTGGCTGTCTGAGGCGGCTGGTGCTGTGATACTTAAGAACAGGGGTGGGGGATCCTTTTTCCTATCAAGGGCCATTTCAATTTTTATGACACCCTTCGAGGGCCATACTTAATTATTGAACACATACATCACACTAACCAAACAACTGGACCTGCTTCTCATCGAGGAGGTGTCTGATGTCAGGTGGTAGTGATGATGATGATGATGCTTGCAGCTGGTTTTCCAGGTGTGGGTCAGTCGGCCTGTAGCGAAGCTGAGCAGTGATCCCATTCTAGTAGCCCCTTTTGTAAAAGTTGTTTGATGGGCGCCCTGACCTTAATGTTATCCAAGCGCATTTAGCATTGCAGCTGTGAATGTGTCCCTGCAATCACGGCACACTAGCTTATCTTTGAAATGTTAAAAAATATAGGTGTTCATTTTCTTGGAAAGCACAAAATTCTGCATGTACTTTTCTTTTGTTGACATTCGTCATGATGCAGGTTGATTTTGCTTTAATTGAATCAGCTATTGAAACAAGTTGAAACTGATATCCACCTTTAGTATAGACTCTTAAATAGGTGAAATAGTTAAAGAGGAACTGAGAAAACAAACTATACAACAGTGCACACACACACACACACACACACACACACACACACACACACACACACACATATATTTATACACGCACCATTCTGGTGACAGCTGGGGTTAGAAATGGGACGTCTATATCCAGGGATCTGGGGAAAGGCAATTGTAGGGGAGACGGGGGTCATAGTTGTTGGCCCCCTAAACACACATAACCCAAACGACATGAAAACTGAGATGCAAAGCATTCCTCCATCCTCTCACCCCCCCAGACTCTCACCCCTTCTGCCCCTCTTCTCACAAAGCTTTTTTACCACTGCAGACTGCTGAAGCCTTTTTTTTTTTCCACCACAACCTAACCTAACCTTTCATTCTCGGTCATTTAAAGATTTGGTGTTGCTCCAGCCACCCTGTAACTGAACACTTGCTGAGAGCAGTCAAAATAATCTTTTATGCCCTGAAATGGCACCAAAACTAAATCAACCTAGTGTCTTTAGAGCACATGTGTGACATGGATTGGGGGGGGGGGGGGGGGGGGGGGTGCAAGATGTGAAGTTCTTTCAGAAATCAGATTGTTGTACCTGCAATCGTTGTAGGCATACTTCTGATGTTGTGTATTTCATTTTGACAGCCTTCCCCTTTATTCTTTATAACTCTCCTCAGTGGAACTTCACTGTCGATCCCAGTGTTCGCTCTGCGTGACACAGAAGCTGTTGCAGGGCTGCCAACCACCTCCACACACTGCCAGACCTCTCAACCGCCGAGGAACCAGTCGAATGCAACCTTTCGCCGTTCCATCAAAACACAAGAAACATAGCTGAGATACAGGCAGTACGGAGTGGCCATTTATTACTTGGAACTTCGTGACTTTGGGTCCTGTTTAGCTTGGCCACGGGTAGCTATGGCGTGCCCAACTCGATCTGCTAAACCCATTAAAGGGGATGGACTGAGGGAAGGTGGGAGGAGGGGCCACGGGAGGGATACAGGGAGATAGAGGGGCCCGTTAAGAATTGGCACTGCACGAGGAAAAGCCATCCCTCACAACCGAGATACGACAGCACAAACACACTCACACACACACACAGTCGACCACTTTAAATGGTCACATCCTATAGAAAACACCCTGGTTTTCTATTATATGGTAACAGTACTTAAGAGCGGAGGCCCATGTATTTGAGGCTTTGAGGCTTGTGCACAGAAGAGGCAGATTATGGGGGTGCAATGCCAGATATAATGTGGCTGAGACTGCTTGGAGCCCACTGGGTCCGTCCTGCCTGTCAGTGTGGTCGCGCAGAGATGATGTCACCTTCTGCATGCACGTGTGTTGTGCAGCCATACAGAGCAACACACATGTAAAAACCCATTTTGCAGGACAGGTTGAAAGTTGCCGTATTTCTTGCATGTTAGAAGATTTTTTTGTGTGCATTTGAACTAGTAGAAATATAATTGTTGGTGAACGTTACACGGAGCGCCACTAGAGGGAGAGAATCACGTGGCCGTCTCTCACTCCACTGACCATCTGTTAAAGCAGGTATCCTGTCAACATGAGCTATACTTTAGCGACCTGCTCTCTCCATCCCTCTCCAGCTTGTGTTCTCCAGGACAAACACCAGTGTATTGCAGTACATGTCGAAGGGGGACGATGATGTCATGGGCCGACTGCTCGCTGACAATGACAAATTGCAACCGTGAGATCTGTTCATCAATGTAACCTCTCACTGACACTCAGCTGAGGCAAAGGGGGAGCGAGGACGTAAGACGGAAAAATAAAACACCGTCACACTTTGGAATACACCCATTCTATTTTTCAATCTCAAGGTTCACCTGCACGGCTCAGGGGTCCCGAAAGACGAATCAAACTGTAATCACGCACCAGTATGTAACTTTGTGTCCTGAATCTAATCTTTCCATTTCTCTTCTTTGTTCTTTTCTTTCCTTGGCGTTCTCAATGGCTGCATTATGGTTCTGTACTCAGGGCCTCACAAGGGCCGAGCTGTGACTCTGAATTTCCCTTTCAGCAGTAGGAGGCCTTCTCTTCATCATCACGCCCCTAATTATCTTTACCAGACCTCTTTTCTTTTATAGCTACTCTCCTTTTTTCTATGTCCTCCAACTCTATTGAAGACAGACAAACACTCACCACTTTGCCACACAACAAAAGAAGGGTGTGTACGCAGCCTGCATGGGCTCAGTCTTAGCTTTCCTCATTGTGTGGGAGTGCAGCAACTGTCCAGAGCAGCCGTCTGGACCAGATGTAGAGGTCAGTGACTGTACCACTGGGCCCAGTATTTCGTGTCCCTCTCCCTGTCCCAGTGGAGCTATATACTTTATTAATCTCCCCTCCTCAGGGGCCTCAGAGACGACTGCAGGCGGCCAGGGTCATTAGAAAGGTTACAGAAGGATCCATTAGATCTATTTTAATTATAACCTGTGCCAAGGAGGTTATAATTTCGTCTGCATTTGTTTGTCTATTAGTAAACAGGATTACGCATAAACTACTGGAAGGATTACCGCAGAACTTGTGGGAAGGATGTGGTATGGGTCAGGGAAGAAGCCAGTAAATTTTATTTCACATCCTGGTCAGGAAACAGATCAGTTTTTCACATTTTCGTAGTTGCTGTTGGTACTGATGCGTGCTTAACTGTGGTTTTATAAGGGTATAAGCTTTGTTTAGCCACTGTAAGGTTACATATAGGGCTGGAAGCCTGTAACTACCACCACTGACAAACAAAGAAAAATAATGTGGCCTTAGTTATAGGCTAGTCATAATCCAAGGGGACTGTTGGGCCTTGTTGGAGGTATGTGCTCTACTCAGTGCAATTCTAGTTTGTATTGTACTATCTGCACAAATTACAATTGCCCTCCGGAGACAAATAAAGTTGTTTTGAATTGAAATGAAAGTCTTTCAGAATGGCATTTCCTCATTAGATTTAATGTACGTAAACAAACATTATAAATTAGAAAGGTGGTGTTTATATTCTTTTGTAGAGAGGATAGTAGTCTTACCATCAGTCTGCAAGAAACCCAGTGTATAAGCTTTTTTATGTGTGAGGGTGAATGCTTCAGTTCAATGTATGTGCAGATTCTGCAGCCGGCAGCATAGTGGCGTTCTCTCGAGAGGTGGCAGACATTCCTAAACTTAACTGTCCAGATTATACATGCACTGTGGGAGTGATTGTCTGGGTGAATATAGCTGGCCAGCAAAGGGCCAACACCCTCCACTGATAACTAGGCCCCTCTCTGCTCCTGGCCTGTAATACACATCCATACTTTTTTCGATCATTTGTTCCAAACATTAGCTAATCGAGGCAGAACTTGTTCACATTCCACAGAGTTTAGGTATTAATGCTCAGATTAATGGAGGAGATTGTTGAAAAGCAGCATCCCCCTGCTCTCAAAGTGTGATGAATGAGGGGTGTCAGGGTTGGTTGGCTCTCCTCATTGCAGGATGTTTTCACGAGTTATTCGCCCCATAAATCTTTAATTATAATTAGTAGAACATGCTTTTAGATATGCTGGACTAATTTAGAACATAATCGAAATATTTGTTGAAGTCATCGACGGTCACAACATGCGTCTACTAGATCTCGTGAGTTTAGTGCATCCGGACAGGTTAACCTCGCCAGCGCAGTTAAGAGCCTATTTCCAGAATTTTATGGTACTGCGCAGAAGTATGTGTGTCAAACGTGGGTCAAGTACCATTTGCAAATAATTACTGGTGTTTGTCTTAACTTGCTGGAAGCACCAGATGGTGGCTTTGCTGCAGGATAACTCATATAGTG
This sequence comes from Verasper variegatus, assembly GCA_026259375.1. Lineage (NCBI taxonomy): Eukaryota > Metazoa > Chordata > Actinopteri > Pleuronectiformes > Pleuronectidae > Verasper > Verasper variegatus. The sequence goes on from CM048051.1 coordinate 4,688,056, forward strand.
TCACGTGAGTTTGAGATTGCCTTTTAAACTTACCTTTCTTGGAGTGTGCCATCCGATGAAGGATATCCACATTAAAGCAGACATCAACAGTTTGTGTTTGAACACGTACTGACGCATGACTTCGTGGACAGTTACAGTGAGTGTATCTGTTTGTGATTAGGCTTAGTTTATGGCCGATAAGATTGATTTAACATTAGCATGAGAGGAATATTATCTTTATGGATTTGTGCATGATTTAGAGTTCGGGGAACATGGAAGCTAAGCTTACAGTCTTAAATGTTTGTTTTTCCCCATGAAGGAGCAATAGACTTACTTTCCCATGCATTCCGACATGTGTGTGTATGTATGTGTAGGTATTTTGCTATCGGGGTTTGATGTTGGACATAAACATATTTTTGATGCTCATTTTAATGACTTTTAAGCGTTTTCTTGTGGGATTTCAGGGACACTTTGAAATGTTCTCACAAAGTGAATAAAATGTGTTATCCTTCAGATAAATATAGTTTATGAATCTGTCCTCAGTACGGTTCAAGCCAGTGTGGATCCTGGACAGACTTAGACTTCCATTTCCACGCTTTGTCAGATCTTCATGATCCAGGAGTTCTTTCCAAAATGTTATGTATATACCCCTTTTATGGGGCAAAAGCTGAAGTTCACCAGGCAGTGTTTTTAACATTGGTTCTGGATTGTAAAAGTGTTCGCACATTGTCATGCAAAGATTTAAGATACAGATCCGCGAACACAGCAACTGAATTTTTAAGATGTTTCCAGTGTGAGAATGAAGAAAGGGTTTAAGTTACTCAATTCACATCTAAAATTTACACTTTCTCTGTTTTTCTTATCCCAGGTGTAGCAGAACCCAACCATGCCAATAACAAGTAAAGGGTCGAGACGGCGGGCTTGGGTCAGCGGACCCTGTGTGCCTCTCTGGCGGTGGAAGCCGCTCTATCTCTGCATTGTCCTTGTTGTTGTTCAGTTTACAACCGTCCATGGAGCGTTGGAGCTCCAGCTGGATGAAGAGCAACCTGCTGGGACCATTGTTGGGGATATCAGTGCCGGGTTACCACCTGGTGAAACTGCAAGTCTTTACTTCATCTCAGACCATGAAGGCACAGGTGTTGGCAATGATCTCAACATTGACGAAACCACTGGCATCATCACCACCGCTCGACGCCTGGACCGCGAGCAGAGGGACCACTACAGCTTCATCGCTGTGACAATGACAGGAGTCACGATCGAGGTGTCAGTCACTGTCAACGACATCAACGACCATGTGCCTGTGTTCCCTAAAGAGAAAGCCGTTCTCAAGATTCCTGAGCACACAGCAGTGGGGACAAGGTTTTCCCTGGAACCTGCGTCTGATGCAGACAAGGACCAGCTGACTATCCAAGGCTATGCGATTAAAGAGGGCAATGTAGGCCAGGCATTCAGACTGGAAACCAAGAGAGCCACTAACAAGGTGCTGTATCTGGACCTGGTGGTCAATGGGCCACTGGACAGGGAGAAACGCTCATCCTACAGCCTTGTACTAGAGGCATTTGATGGGGGTTCGCCTAGAAAGATGGGATCCATGAGCCTGGAAGTGACAGTGACGGACATCAACGATCATGCGCCGTTGTTCAATCAGAGCAGATACCACGCCATTATCTCTGAAAGTCTTCCACAAGGAAGTAGCATCCTACAGGTTTGTATACTGTTATCAGTATTTCTGTAGTTTCTCATCTATTCAGTAATAGTCCTTCCCTCAATAAATCCAGGGGACTCATTTTAACTTCTGTGTCCGACTTCCTTGTCTTTGTAGGTGTTTGCAACAGATGAGGATGAGAGCGATAATGGTCTGGTGCTTTATGAAATCAACCGGCGTCAGAGTGACCCTGAACACTACTTCGTCATGGACGTAAAGTCAGGGGTCATCACCTTGAATAGGCCCCTGGACTATGAGCTAAAGAGGGTCCATGAACTGGTGGTCCAGGCCAGGGATAACGCCAGCCACCCTGAAGTAATTTTAACAATGAAACAGAAACTTATTAATCATAGTCGTCCTTGATTTGAACACAATGTAACATGAATTTTTAACTCTTATCTTTTCCCAGGTGACCAACGCGTTTGTGACTATCCATGTCCGTGACTACAACGACAACCAGCCAACCATGACCATCATCTTCCTCAGCGAGGACGGCTCTCCGAGAATCTCAGAAGGAGCCCAACCAGGACAGTATGTGGCCCGGATATCTGTCACCGACCCAGACTATGGAGAGTACGCCAACGTAAATGTGTCCCTCGAGGGCGGCGATGGGAAGTTTGCTCTTACAACCAAGGACAGCATCATTTACCTCATATATGTGGACCAAGTCTTGGATAGAGAGGAACGCGATTCGTATGACCTCCGGGTGATGGCCACGGACTCCGGCACGCCTCCCCTCAGAGCGGAGTCGTCTTTCACCATCCAGGTGACTGACGTTAATGACAACCCCCCTCTGTTTGACCAGCAGGCCTACAGACAAACTATTCCTGAGGTTGTGTATCCTGGATCCTTTGTTTTGCAAGTTACCGCTAGGGACAAGGACCAAGGACCCAATGGGGACATCAAATATAGCCTCCTCAAGGGCAAAAACTTGCACTCTGATTGGTTTTCAATTGACCCGGTCACAGGGATAATTACCACTGCAGCCTGCTCTGGATTTCGAAACCGAGCCGGCGCCCAGCGTGACTGTGATTGCGACTGATAACGGCCGGCCGCCCCTGTCATCCACTGCGAAGGTGGACATTGTGCTGCAGGATGTTAACGATAACCCACCTGTGTTCTCCAGCAGCATCTACAATGCCTCCATAAAGGAGAACACTCCGGCTGGGACCTGCTTCTTAGAGGTAAGAGAAACCGAACAAGTTTTCTCTCCCCTCTTTCCCTCTTTCCCTCTGATTCATCTTTTATCTTCCTCTGTTTCTTCTGTTTCCTCTGTAGTCGTCTTTACTTTGTATAGGAAACTGCCGTTTTCAATTCTCACGGTGCTCAGTCTTGCTGTGTATTGGCCTCAGCACTACTGTCCTACTTATGCAGCCAAAACCAAGAATCCCCTGTCTCCCCTGCTCCTCATCTCTTCATTCACTCTCTCTTTTCTTTCACACCCTCCTCTTAAGCCTCCTCTGATTACTTCTCTGGCAAAAGCCTGATTTGTAAATCAGAATAAATGAGTCTGGTAATCAAACGTGTTTCTGAAGTGAAAAGGAAGGATGGTGCACTCGGCAGTGCTGGCGTTTGATGTGATTCATGAAAACAGTTCTATAGGAGGAGAAAAGCAGCCGTTCAGTGTGATTCCTTTAGACGGGACACGATGTATGGAGGTATGAGAAAAGAGACAAAGTGGGAGAAAGGCAGGGAGTGAGACTTCACCTGCATTCCTGAAGCTACTGTGAGGAGATTTACTCTGCTATGTCCTCTCTCTCACCTCGCGGGGTTGTCATGGTAACCCAGCCAGTAGCGTAGGGGTGAGACCTCGGTGTCAGTGCGGCAGCCTGGCTGTCTTGCTTTTATCTCGGCTCCTGCAGCTCTTATATAGAAGCAGGACCTCTCCTGAGAAATGGAAAGAAAAGGGTCACTGGCTGTTTGTCTGCCAGCATCATGCTCCGTACAGACTCAGTGTTTTTACAGGTTGGTTTTTACACCTGTGCTCTGAAGTGGACAAACCATGGTCCAAACTAATATCATGTCTTTGTGCACTCAAGACTTTTGTAGGACATATGTTCGTCCTGTGTACATGTGACACCAGAGTCAATTCATCCAAGACCACCCTCTTTTGTTCGGACTAAATTTTGATCCGTTGTTCCAGACCATGGTCCGAGGCACCTTTCACACCTGTTATTTAGGTTCAGACTAAACTGAAAAGTCCGTAGGTCAGGACCAAAGAAAATGTGCTGCCTCAACTTAAACCTGCAAACTTCCTACAATGAAAAGCCTCTGGTCTTGCTAATATATGGCAACTGTACTGGAATCAGATAAATAGTTGAATTTCACATTCTTGCAGGTTCATTTACCATGAATTTGGGAGGAACGGCTGGTCGGTGTTCTGTGGAAACTGGCATATGGGCTTCTCTGCTCCTTAGGGAAGAGCAGAAGCAAGGGAATTTGACGAAGATTATGAGATGCACATGAAATAAAAAACGGCAGAAGAGAGTTTGACTGAGCACAGGAAGCAGAAAAGAAGCAAGCGAGACCTTAACCTGATTTACAGTTTCCTTTCTACATGCAGCCTGTCCATTGTGGAATAATTGAACCCTGTAATTTGCCCCTAATGTGGCTGCTCTGTTGAATTATTATACCCCTCAACCAACAAAATACCCCCCCGGACCTTGAGTCCAGTTGTTGCAACAGTTGTAATCAAATAGTTAGTCTATTTTTTTATCCTATAGCCGGCAGTTATTCTGGCACTAGGTGCAGACGTAATCCCATGCCAGACATCACGGGTGGTTTTCCGACATGCCAGAGTGAGTGAATAAGGCTTGATTTGCTCATTCCGGCACGTTCTTTAAGACTTGTCAAGGCAAGAGTCTCCCCACTGGGGGATTTGGGATTTGCAGGCTATTGGTAGTAAACTTTTTTTCTGGGTCACTGGCATTTGTGGCCTCTGAAGATTTGACACACACACACACACACACATTGGTATTATGTTAGACCTGACATCTCAGCCTAATGGATGCCATTCTGTATTTTCTCTGCATTTTCTCTGTTTACCTGCCAACCGACTGTCAAGATTACGGAGCATTTCTTATTTTGTTTTGTCAAGATAATGACCGAAGTGAAGAATTGGCTCAGCTGGTGCAATAAGCCCCACTTTCACATTTTTGTGTTATGTTATACAGAGTCGAGACGAGGAATATTCTCAGAATTGTGCTAATATTTATAAGAGATAAGAATCGCGTTCGGGTTTTGGAATTATTGCAGTGGCCTGGCGGACTGGTTGGGAATTTGAGGACAGAGGACAAAAGAATCAAATGTTTAATATCAAAACAAGAAAGTGTGTTATCAGAAGAAATGTCGAAGGAATAAAACATATAAATGCACATAAGGTAAGGATTAGTTATCCTCTCTCTTCTGCCAAAACTTACTTTCGTTCCATGTATTTTTCTATTCATAGTCTCCTTCTCTTCCGCTCACACTCTCTTTGTCTATTTTCCTTCCATTTCTGTTTCTCCGTTTTTTCGTACCTTCCTCATCATGTCTCTTTTGCTTTCTCTCTCCTCACACACCCAGTACACACACATGCTGTGCAGTCATAGTGCGGAGGAAGCCTCTTATCAGTTTGTCCGTTATAGTAATGTGCTGCACTGTTTATGTAGCCGTGATACAAAGGAGTTATTTATTTCTTGGTTTCCCTCTTTTCCTCTTCCCCTGCTTCCTCAAAGTATTTCCCAGGCAGGAGAGGTTGTGGTGCCTCCTTGTTTGTGTGTGTGTGTGTGTGTGTGTGTTTGCATGCACATTCATCTGACTCAGGTTCATATCCTGAGAAAGACGAGGTCATGAGAACAGTGTGAATCGCGCCTGGTGACAAGTGACAAGCTTATTAGCGTGGCTCAGAGCCCTTATTAGCATGTAGAGGTTGCTAAAACCTTCTGATCAGCGTGGGGCCTCTGTGAGTGAGAGCTAATGCCAGTGAGTTCATATAATTAGTTTCAGATCTCTCGCTCCTTTTCTTGGGTATTATCTGTGTTCCTCAGCGTCTATAAGCGTCTTTTCCTTTTTCTGTGTGGGTGGTGCCCTGCAGAGCTTCTGTCAAATCCAATGACATGCACTCCCAGCATGACCTGACCGATACCACTGCTGATCTCACAAGCAGTGACACCCGTGCTCCTGCCAGTTCTCAAACCAACAGATGAGCTGCAAGCCAGAAAAAAACAACAGTTTCAATAGACTTCAATAAAATAGAGGGACTCTAGAGAAAAGGGAAATAAGCTGAGATGACGTCAAAGCAGCGGGACAAAGCAAACATTTGCACGTGTGCTTCCCGGTACATGGACATGTGCATGTATGTGGTACATCTGTGTATGTGCACTTGTGTACATGGTCGAGGCCAAGAAATCACTTTGAGCAGGTGATGCGTCTCCCCTGCGATGTTCACCATGTGGTTTCCTGGTCAGGCCTGTTAAACAACACTCAATCATCTCGACAGACACGCAGATGTGCTCAGCTGGGAGATATACAAAGAATGGCCGGCATTTCAGTACAACAGTATAACGGTAATGCGAGGTCTGCTAGAAAGACTACAGTTTGGTTCAGTGTTTTAAAGATCAAAAACTTTGATTAGGAAAAATAAATCAGTTGAAACATAAGTAAAACCTACAAGCTAGGGGCCCATATACAGTAGAGGCTGCAGAGTTCATTACAAAAACAGACAAATGCTATTTATACATCCTTGAAGTAGTTGGGGATAAGATTTAAGTTTGTCATGTTTAAGAGTTCTTCTGGAGAAAAGTAGAAATGGTTCATCTCCTGGGGAGCCAGACAGTTGCACCATGCAGAATTGAACATTGAGAAGTAAAGCTGAGCGTGGATATGCTCAGTAAATGTTGCAGAACTCTGTCCATCGAATTGGAACTGCCCATTCAGAGAACATGACTCTTCCAATTTCATGGAAATTTGGGGTTTGGAAGCTTGGCCTTGCTCTAAACTGATGGTCAAGAGGAAATTCTGACCCGATGGTGGTAATTTCAATCCAGTCTCGTTTTTCAGATGTGCAGAAATCTTGATTTCACCTACTGAGCCGGTCGTGCTCGTAAAAACAAGGTGAAAACCTCATGTACAGAGGCTTCAGTCCTCTCCATTCTGATCTGTTGCTACATCCACATCTGCCTTTTAGTTTAAAAAAACATCACTGCACTGCTCTACACCTACAACGAAGACATTTTAGTTTGAAAACTTTAAGGCTGCATTGTAGTCTGGACGGGCAAAAACTGAGATATTTGGAAACACAGTCATCCACATTCGCTTCCTGTAGACGTTAGAATGGAGTAGTTATTACAGATGCACAGCAAAAACGCTTGTGTGGACAGAGATCAGTTTTAGTTTTAAAACGAAAATGCATTTGTGTGGATGTAGCCTTAAAATCTGTCTTAGCAATAAAAACCAACACGTTCAAAAATATCTTTAAAACAATAAAAGAGGAGAAGGTCACACATGAAAACGTGAGTGTGGTGTGAAGGTGACAGGTTTCTTTTCACAGGTGGACTCGGTCCTGAACTCACCACATAAGCACTTAGACAAACACAGCTCGTCTGTCTGTCACAGCAATCAGCCCCTTTTGGTGTGAAGTCCAAAGTTGGGGACCCCGTGGTCTCTGTTTCTCTATGAGGAAAGACCGATCATATTTAAAACCCACTCACGCACGCCCAGTGAGACTAATCACATTTGATAAACCAATAGAGCTGGGGACATATGGTGACGCACCGACACCAAGAAGGTGTTCGGTTCCAGCTTCCTGTAACTCCAGTCCCCCGCTGGTGTTGTGCTGAATCTGACCCCCACGGAAAGTGGAGCCAGACCAAACCACAGCTTCCACTTGGAGCTTGCACGCTCGCCTCTCGGGCCAGACTCACAACACACACACACACTCCAGTCTTTATTAAGCTTGAAATGTGGGGTTAGATGAAATTTATTGTGCGCTTGATGTCCTCCCTCCTCTCACAGTGGCAGCTGCGCTTCAAATACGGCCGCGCTCTGTTGAGACTTTAATTATTCTGTCAGTGTGTTTAATTTGCTCTAGGATCAGTAGCTGGGTGAAGAGAGGCAGCAGGTCGGAGTGTTCGCTGTGGACGCGGCTGCTCGGCTGCATCGAACAGCTGATCGGCAACAAACTTCAAACACACAAACGAGTTTAGAGAATGGTTTCGTGCTGTTAACAGCTGGCCCCTGTTCGCTGTGTGTTACTGTCTCCTCCTCCAGCTTTCTCTCACCGACTCACACATCCCTCAGCTGCCAGCCATGTTGACAGAATGTGTGTGACGAGGGATTGGGATGTGTGTGTTCGCTATGCAAACTATTCTCATAACATCCATCAGCGCCCTCTGTGAATTCATCACCTGTTTGCCACTGGAGGCTCCGGTGCCACGAACGATATCCGTCCTGGTTTCACGCTCAAATGCCCTGAAGTTTATTGATAATGACACTGGCTTTGATAATGTTATGGTGGTAATGTCTCCTGGGAATGTTTTTAGAGAAATGAAGGGTTTCATTCTTTTGTTTGTTTGACCTGTGGTGATGCTGGTTGCAGTTTTCTTTCTGAAACTGTTAAAGTGACCTGCAGTTATTGAGCCACGGCAAAGAAAGACCTGCTGCAGAACCATGAAGCTGCACCACCACTGCTGCGTTTATTCATGGTCCGGTGACACTCGACTCAGTACGCAGGACCTGAACTGGAGAAGCTGTTGCCATTGTCAAGAACATGTCTTATGTTGATGAGTCCCAGCCGCTGGTTTTGAATGTGTCCTGTGTCCAAATCGCACCAAATTCCACATTGCACTTCCTTGGAATCTCAGGAATAGACACAAACCCAGTGTAAAGCCGATAGGATGGACGGCTCTTGAGATACACGAGCAACATACAGACAGAGAGAGATTTCTGGAATCATTAGGTGGACGAACCCCTTCTGTCCAGTCCATAGACAGAGTGTGGACATCCTCTGACTTTTCCCTTAGCTCCACCATGACGTTAACCGTTTCTGAGATTTGAGCGGAAAGTTTCAACAAGTGCGATGCTATCTCCTTCTGCTGGAATATTTTCAGGAGCAATCAAAGCGCTTCAAAGCCTCAAAACTCTTATCAGACGCATTTCTCTTTGCTGGTGGATTTTTCAGCTCTTAGGTCGACTTTTGTTAAATCATTCAGTTTCTTTTTTTCTTCCTCTCTTCCCCCTCAGAAGCAGCACTTTGGTTCCATATCAATAGCTGTTGGCATATGCTGCGTTTTATACTTATCAGAGTGTTCAGTCATGTGTGATGTGACTGGCTGATGCCTCTGTGGAGAGGATGGCCTCACGCCTCATTAAGCCCAATACTCTGTACCATATGGCAGCGAGGGGTTTTCTTCTCTCACTCTTTCAGTCGCTCTCCAGTGCGACTGCTCTCTATTCCATTTCTTCATCTCATCTGTTAGCGAGTATCGTTCGCTCCATTCTTTCTGTTGTTTCTTTCTTTTGTTTCGACCTCCCGTGTCATTGGCTTTTACCCCTGACGGCTGCTCTGCTGGTCGTGGCAACTTAATCTTTGCCAAGGAATCAATCTCCCATCAGTGAGCGAGGCTATATCGTGAATGGAAAATATTTCTTTCTTTGTGCGGTCATGTTTTGTTGTTTCTCAGTTCTAAGCACCAGAGATCTACAGACACAAAAGTATCGCAAAAACTATTTACTCAAGTTAAAAGCACACAATAAAAGCAGGAGGTAGCAGGATATTCATCATTATTTAAGTCATGAGGTTTGATTATGAAACATGAATAAATTACCTAAAAAAGTGACCGATTCACTTAATTTCTGAACTGAAAAGAAGCTAAATAAGAAGCTAAGTAAGAAGCTAAAAACAAAACACACTGACATTCTCTCAAAGATGACCACAGTCTATAAATAACACTGGATTATTAGGTCGACCGCTCACTTGGTGGTCAGTGGGTGAAAAGCCCTCGTGTATATTTCTATAGCAGAGAGTGTGTCTCACTGTTTCACTCTTCCTGATGAGTCGGGCGTTCCCTGCTCCAGTGTCTCTGTATTGAAATATCTGTTTGGCTGCTGTGAGAGAAAAAAAACATTAATCAAAGAAGGAGAAGTTCTGGAGTTCAGTTGAGGGAACGATGGACGGTAACATGAGACCTTCTGATAATTCCACCAGTTATTAAGTGTTGGACGTGTAGAATCAAGGAATCTACTGGTATTAGGTTCTGTTTACATAGTTGTGGTGTCGGATCCACTTTTCCTAATTATGAAAATACTAAATAGTCGAGCTGCAACTGATTATTTTCATTATTGGTCAGTGTTTAAGCATTTAAAGTATTTAGAACTATAAAAAGAATAGTGAACAGCCCCAAGGTGACGTCTTTAAATTACTTGTTTTTTTTTTAAAGATTAGCAGTGGAAAGACCAAATATACAGATTTTACAATCAGATAAAACGGAGTTGCAGCAAATCCTGGAACCAGCAAGTGTTTGACATCAATGATTCATATCTTTTTCAATGAATTAATTATTAATCATCATCAAATTGTTGCAGATTATTTTGCGACTGACTGTTTCAGGGCTTCACGAAGCACTGTAGAGCTGATCTTGTTCATTTGAGCCATAGATAGACGATTTATTTGAGATGTATTTTGACTTTTTAGTTTGGCCCCTGTCCCGTCCATGGAGGACTTCAGGGACCTTATCTGCAGCCATCCACCAGGGGGGGATCTAGACACTTTGGCTTCACTTTTGTGAAGCTGCCATATTGACCACCTTCATATAAAATCTATAATGTGAACCCAGAGTTTCTCAATATCAGCAGATTCATCTAATCATGAGTTTATAAAGGTGCATAGAGAAGACAGAGGTGATTTGCAAAGCTTGTCTTGTCTTCTGAAGCTGACAAGATGGACACAGTTGAGACATCTTCTCTAGTCTGTGGAGCTCACAGATATAAAACAGCTGCAATCACAGGATCCTCTGCACAGAACAGACGACAGCCAAAGCACAAAAACAAATTTTCTATCCGTCTCAACCCTCCTGTCCTCTCTATTCTCTCCTGTCTCTTTGTGTGTCTTTTCAAACGTATCTGCCGTCCAGACGTCCTCTCTGTCTCTGTCTGGGCCTCCGCTCTGTCACATGTCTCACGTCTTATTGCTCCAATCACTTTGGGATTGAAAGGAAACAAACTCATATACACACACACACAGTCACATATGTAGAAGGTACGCACCACGCACGAGCGGCCGGTGATCCCGCGGCTCTCCGCAGGTCATTAGGTCAACTCCTAATCTAATTTCAGGACACACGCTGATTTAAGTTGGTGTCAATTAGTACGCTTCCTGTGTTTCTCTGGATTACGTTTGCTTTGGGAGGGGTTCTGTAGTCTGGGAGCAGCAGGTGGTCACTAAGTTCAGGGCGAGGGGTTGGTACAAAGAGCCGCTTTCCCAGCGTATCAGATTTTATCATTTTGGCTTTAAGAAGAGTTGGATGAAGGGTTTGAAGTCACAGTTGGATGTGACCAAGACGTAAACTCACCGAGATAAAGATACAAAAGATTTGAGGTATTTAATTAGTTTTTCTGTGTTGGGATCTTCTTAGTGCTCGAGGGCTTCCATTCGTCATTTGTGTGTGTGTGTGTGTGTGTGTGTGTGTGTTGCAGCAGTAGCCTCGGAGCTGTTATCTGGCCGACTCTGCTCCTCCGCTGTTGTGTCTGCGTCCCAGCTCACTCCACCCTATTTATTTTTCACTCTTTCCGAGGGGTCAAAGACAGTGCAGATACAGATATTTGTTTTCTCAAATGATTCATCCATTTAATCATCCAGTCTCACCTCAGGAACTCAAATGTGGAGAGAGATGCTGAGAGGCAGTACTATTCCAGATCTAGTGTTGCGTTCATCGTGCCAAAAGACACAGTATTAAACAATACTGCTGCTCTCGCCTGGTCCATGTGAGATCACAGAAATGGCACTGACCAAATAAAAAAAGCATTTTATGTTCAATGTGGTCCACATCACGCGTCTCACTTTCTTTACGTTTCCCAGATGCATTTCGGTCATGCGTGCTCCTCGTCTTGTCTTGTCTTTGGACTCCAGCTTTTATAAGGATGGTTCTCACCATGAGATGTCCATTAAAGGTTAGAGCAACATCAGAAAGAGTGAGAGAAAGTTTCCACTCCACTATAGTGGAATATTTTACGAGAGAATCCCCCCGGCTACGTCCCACCTGCCCACTCAAACCTCCGCTTCCCTTCTTTTCTGCTTCTTTTTCATTTACTGTCCTGGTACCGAGATCCTGTGCCTGATTCTACACGTCTGGCACCAACTTGACTGACTCACAACGCAGATTTCGATCCCCGAGCTCTGTACTGGAATAGTTGCCCTGCTTAAAGGGAACATAACCATCACCGCATACATTTGAAAGCAGATGGATGGTTTGGGTTCCGGCCCTGTAACCCAGGGCTGAGGATAATGGAGCAGGAGTATTTTTGCTGGATTAAGCCTTGAAACTGTTATTTAGTGAGATTTACACTTATCCAAGTTAAGTATACTTTAAACTGTTGACACTTAATTTCCACTTTAATTTGCCTCAGCAATAAAGGAGCTGTTCTTATCGTCAACCATCATTTCGTTTAGATTCTGGCACCATTCAGGCGCCGGAACCATTATAAATGTGTTGATTTAGCATCGGTATCAGAGAAAAAACTCAAACTCTACCCAGCACTATTTGTACACGGGCATCATGCTGTAAAATAATGATACTGTCTTGTGCACATTTATTATCAGACGACACTAATTGCACGGTAGATATTGAATTCCAAATACATGCATGCACACGGGGAGAGAAGAAGCACAGGATCAAACCGTGGAGCAGGACTATGTGATGAGAACCACAGAAAAGTGGGAGACGTAGTTTGACTCTCGGCTTCGGTGCGTGTGAGCGTGCACGTGTGTTTGCGGTCGCTGGCTGCGACCTGTCAGACGGGGCTGGAAGGACTACGGGAGTGGAAATAACTTCACTGTTTGCATGGGCAAACTGCTGTGATGTGTTTCGGTGAGCTGTACAAATCTTGGAACCGCGAGCGTGACAGGACAGGACGGGGGGGGGGGTTGGGAATGAAAGAGTGATGACAAGGAACGGAGAGGTGGGGGATTAGAAAATGTGGGGAAAATTGTGAAAATTGATTCATGGGGCTTGATTATTAACTTTATCTTCGTCGTAAAACTCCTGTCTTTTTCCCTTAGCAGTAGCGGTTTCATCCTCAGACGTGCCCCGGAGATTCCTCTTGGACCCGGTGAACCCGTACATGCAGGACGAGCAGAATATTAATTTAATAAGCAGCCTTGAGATGTGGAATAACCCCCCCCCCCCCCCCTCCCCCCCTTTAAACTCACAAGCAGCTCATTGTGTCTCGGAGTTTTTAAAAGCTAGGATCTGTGTTTATTGCAGCCTCGGACATGATTTGCCCAAATTTATAGCCACTGGGCCAAGGTCTAATTTATCAATCATTTTCAGCTTTTATATCCCTTTGAATGAGCACTCGGTGAAATATCAGTAAAGCTCCACTGACATTAACACTAATAATACGGCCATAAACACAGTTTGCCATTCATCAATAATAGCTTTGATTATTTCTCTAAGCTCGTGACTTTAAACAGTCTTGACAGGCCGTGTACTGGTTTCATACTCTGGTCTTTCAAAATGCTGCGTCGAGCCACTGTCAGCAGCTTCAGGGTGGTCCGTCCTTTTCTGACCAATCATACGGTAACTTGTTATTAAGGGGAACTGGGATTCTTCGTGTCTCCTGTGCAGTATTACAATATTTCCACCCTGCAATTTGGACAAAGCTCACGTAATGTATACTTTCTGTATTTATTTATTGGATTTTTCATTTTATTAGAATCTCCATTAGCTGATGTGGAGCTGCAGCTACTCTTACTGCTGCGGTCAGAGTCAAACATCTAATGTGGACATCAAGGGAGCAGGACTGAGGAAAGTCTTACACAAGCTATATTTATTTTATCATTTACACTATACTATAAAAATGAATACACTTGTAGAAGATTAATGCATATATAAGAACTTTCCAACATATCACTATATTGTCATTAGTTAATCTTCTCTCTCTGTATGTATATCGTTATACACATCTCACATACATTTTTACTGCTGCTTTCCAACATGCAGTGTAGTCCCGCCCCCTAGTTAATTCAGCCCATGCGAGAATGCAGCAAAAAAATCACGTCAGAGAGCGAGTGCGACATTTTGACGACGTATGATGCGTGACGGACACGAGACTGGACGAAGACACTGAACCCTCAATTTCCCCTGACGGCTGTAAAGGCTGTGTAGGACTGGGGTGTAATAGACAAATCCCTGTGTAGTAAAGCACTGTATGAGTGCATTGCACTTCAAAGAGCTTTACGTGGTCCATAAGATTGTTACAATATAAATTCAGTCCATTGCCAGTTGTTTTAGGGACATAGTCTTGCATTCAGATTTCATTTAATATGTTTGTGTAAGAAAGATGAATCTCTCTGGCTGGAAACAGTAGCCAGTACTTTAACCTCACACTGAGTACATTCACAGGCACCGGGTGATCGGTGTCAGCTGAGGTTAGGTAAATCATCACATTTGAACCTGTCTCGCTGGTGTAAGTGATTTTTCTTTTCGAGTAAAGATGAGTCAGATTCAGTGTCAAGTCAGGAGAAGGAACATTTCTGGTGCGCGTGGCCCAAATTCAGCTCTGTGGTTTTGGATCCGATTTCCTGCGGCCCAACACACCCTGGTGTGCAGTTTAGGAAGTTCTTCATACTACTTGGAATAAATCCCTTGGTTTTGAAATAACATGTCCATCTCGCAGAATGTAGCGGTAAGAGTGCTACTGGAGCGCACAGACGAGGGGGGGGGGGGGGGAGCAGGTGTACTTTGCTGTAAACAGAACGGCACTGGGCTCCGACTCGTGACAGAGAGACGTCACTACAATCAATGGAATCAAAAGAACTAACAGGGAAGGTAGCAGCGAGTCGCACGAGCCATTGTTAAATGTCAACATCTGGTGTCCCAGCTGCTGTCACTCAGCAGTCGGATGGTCGGAAAGTGAAAAGAAGATTTCGATTTAATCTCATATGCACTCGTTCATTTTCCAATAGAGAGGATGACTAATGGTTTTGGTTCTGAGTCACGATGTTATACAGGAAGTAATGCGAGGATGGGATTTGCTCGAGTCGCTCCTCTCAACACTTACTAAACCACACGTCTGAGTAGTTGTAGATATTAGTACAAATGTAACCAGCTGAATCAAAACCAATAAAACTGACGAATCCTGTGAAATTGAACCTCAACAAAGAACAGGATAAGTAGTTTCCATATAAACATTCCACAATTGTGAATAAAGACCTTTTTTAAGCATCTGAATGGGACGTAGTTACCTCTGCTTTGCCCCTGTATGATGGTCTGTTTGTTGGTTTTGTTTGTCAGCAGGATTGTTCAAAAACTACAAAACTAATTTCCAAGAACTTAATAGGAAGATGGGCCAAGAAGAAACCTCATTACATTTTTCTGAGATGTCCTCTTCTCTGTAGGGTACAAGAAACTGGAAGTGCTTTCTAAATTGCTTTCTACGCATTTGTACACACACACACATATAAACATTCATGCACAGTTTACATGCTTCCCTGTACTGACCTGTTTGCGTCGTTAGCACTTGGTGCCTGTGCTCCAGGGGATGATTATAGAGGAGCTGCTTGATTGCACAAATCTCGGAGCGCCGGATCTGCTGCTCAAATAGCGGATACGAGAGCTAATGTGGATCCATGGAGGGATATTTTCTCCTCTCGACCCCTTTGTTTCTTATCTAACGCTTCTTTCAAGTCATGCAGATGCCGAACGTGATATCACAGTGAAACCAGAACATATGATACTGCTTACTCAGGATATTGTGCTCTGCGCTATATGTTGTAATGAAGCGTGCAGGGATGGTAATGAATTGTAAAAGTCTGGTCTCGATTGACCATCACATGGCTGTTTCATGCTTTACAATACGCACGTTGGATTGTAATTACATTTAATTTTCAGGTGATGCGATCAAGGATCAACATCCTTAGATTCGTGATTAGTCTGCTAAACCTACAGTATGTGTATCAACAATTACTAGTTTTTTGACAGACATTGTAAGAACAGAAGTTTTAAAGATATTAATCAAGTATTCATCTTTTTCTTTTCTTTGTTTTCCAAATCCCAAACCTTCATTTTATCATTGTTTCACCCACAGTTCTTCTTTTTGAACATGTCTTTTAACTTTTGCACTAATCTCTCTCTGAGGTATAGCAATCCAATCAAAATGCTAAATGCTATATATTCAGAACATTACATTGCTATATATTGTTGTAGCCCACCATTGGGGGTGTAATTGCCTGATTATATTGAGTCAGCTCACATGGAAATCACACCTAGGCAGAGAGGTCAGTGCTACAGAAGCGGATGTTCCTGATCATCAAGGGAAAAACAGCCTGTTTCCTCAAAGATTAGACCAAACATTCATTATATTCATATTCAATTACCACATGAGACATTGTGGAAAGGGGAAATGTATTTAATGCTCTTGCTTGAACACCTTAATATTTCACGGTGAAGAGCGGAGGGAGCTGGACGTATGGATGATTCATCGTGAAGGAAAGAGAAGAGCTGTGAAAAGACGGGGACACAGCACACGGGTGGAAAAGGGAGTGGTGAAAAAGGATGGCGGCTTGTGGTGTGAAAGCAGGATGCATCGGAGGTGCTGATGGTTACCATGACAATGAGAGACGTAGATGGAGGACGGGGGGAGGTGGGGCCGAACCGATTCATCACCCCTTTCCTCTGGTGTGTGCGACTGTGTGTGTTTGCGTGCAGGATTTCACCTCTACCTGTCCGACTGCACCCTTGAAAAAGGCTATTTCTCCGCAGCACTCCCTGCTAACACACACATTTATTAAAACAAAAGTGGAGCAGGGCAGTGGAGAGTTGGATGGGAAACAGATTGGTAGCAGGGAGACCAGCTGTGCAGCGAGAGAGGGGAAGAGAGAGAGAGAGAGATGGAGTAAAAAGAGGACAACTGTCTTCCAGCAGCACATCATTGTCCACATTGTTTTCACGGCTTTATCTCGTCGAACCTGCAGACTGTGCACGGTATCAGAGAATTCCACGAGGCTGCACGAGAGACAAGCTATTGATCAGATGATAATGGCGTCAATGAGGGGACTGTATCTGCAAATTGGAGCAACAGAATGAGTGCAGATTGGACTTTGTGTGTGTGTGTGTGTGTGTGTGTGTGTGTGTGTGTGTGTGTGTGTGTGTGTGTGTGTGTGTGTGTAAAAGGCAGGAATCTTCCTTTCAAAGATATTTTTTATTGCTGTCAGGGGGGGGAGCGGGGTCATGTTATTCTAACTGGGCACGGAGAGGAGCAGGCAGACAGTCTTCATATGAACACTCAGCCATATGAAGGATGATGGCCATTACTTCATACAGATAGCATGTGCAATGCGTGCATGTGTGTATGCAAGTGGTGGAGGGGGGGGGAGGTTTCTGAAGGGTTGGAGCCATCGTTCAGCGGTAACCATGGTAACAGGACTCTCAGGACCACAGGGAGGGAAAAGAGAGGAGGAGGAGGAGGAGGAGGGGGCGACAGAGGGAATTATGGGGGAGTGCGGTCGGGGTCTGTGTCTTATGATAAGCGATAATGAAAATCGGGGCCCTGCTGATCCAAAATGGAGGGCAGGGTGGTTTTTTTTGGCCATGTGACAAATCAAAATGAGATTTAAAGCAAATTAAATCGTAACGAATGAGACTTTTCAAGGATCTGAATGAGAGAAATTGGAGAATGAGTGTAAGATTGCATACAAACGTATTCATGCAGTTCTTCTCAAACACCTTCTCGACTGTTCCTGCAGCTCCTTTAAAGTGGGCTATCGAAATGTAATCTCTAGGCCAAAGAAAACTCTTCTCATGCTGAAAACCTGCCCTGTTCTGTGCACACATGTGTGCGATTTGCTTTTGTAGTGTAATTTCACGCAACGGACAACGTGTGTGTACGTGCGTGTTACTGCTCAAACTCATTCTTTCAGCAACCGAAGTGCGACTTAATGTGAGGTTAACGATCCTCCGCCAGCTCAACAGAATCACCATGTGCATGTTTTATTTGCATCACCTTTAAATCCCTGCGGTGCGCCGCTGCTTTGAGGTAAACTGAGGTAATGTTTAAACTGGCTTTCCCAGCGCCGCTCTCTCCACAACTTTAAATACTCTGCGCATGGGCCAGATCGACTGGCACAGCGGCGGGTTCAGGCCCAGTGGTTTGAATTAGCAGAAAAGTAAATTCCCGTTTAAGTTTGTTCTCTTTGCTCTCGCCTGTTTTCACTCTTGCCTTCTTTTCCTCCCCTGCTTATCTAAACTGACGCTGCAGGTTCGATCCAGCTTTTCAGGCGGCTGCATCCACAACACTTCCCCTTCTGTCTCTCCC
This sequence comes from Verasper variegatus, assembly GCA_026259375.1. NCBI lineage: Eukaryota > Metazoa > Chordata > Actinopteri > Pleuronectiformes > Pleuronectidae > Verasper > Verasper variegatus. Next base: position 4,706,249 of record CM048051.1, read on the forward strand.
AATTCAGCGGAGGCTCGTGACGAGCACGCACACTCGCACAATGTACATAGCCCCCAACTGTGGATCTAAATGGAGTTCTTTGTTTTCTTAATTGTCAAATTAAACATGTCACTCTGCTTGAATGGGACGCACATATGCCAGCTGCTGGTTCACCCAATGGAGAAAGTAAATGGTGGTGGTGATGGTGGTGGGGGGGGAGTTAGAGACACGAGCCCCCTTCCTCACAGAAAAACTAATTGAGCATGCCTTTAAATCACACACACACACACACACACACACACACACACACACACACACACACACACACACACAGGGTAGAGGATGAAGGAAAGTCAGTGCAATCTTTTGTCTGTCACAGAGTGAGGCTGGATGGACGACCCCCTCATCTGGTAACAATCACCTCACAGGCTGCCTCACTCTCTTGCTCGTGTGTGTGTGTGTGTGTGTGTGTGTGTGTGTGAGCATACGTAGTACTCGTGAGCACGTAGATGTTAGGACAACCCTGTGTGTGATTACTTGTGTGTTTCTATTTCTAGAAACCCCATCCATCGTAGAGCTGTGTGTGAAATATGAAGGAAGAGGAGAGCTGCCTCCAACATGGAAAACTGCAACATGTTATAAAGTGGGCACCTTCTTTCTTCTTTTCCCAGAGGGTGGTTATTCTTTTATATTTATTGCACGTCCTGCTCCAATCACACATCCTCCTTTTTTACCCATTAGTCTGGCCTTTCCCTCCAGCTGCCTCTCTCTTTTCATAGCGGAGTGGTCCGGGCTGCCCACAGCTTCCTCACAATACACACCTCCATCTCACGCTGCGGGAGCAATCCTCCTGCTTGTTGCTCGATGAACGCCGTTGAGATGTTGCGCACAGAGGAAGGATCATTTAGCTTAATTAATGTCCTCCTGCCGCACGGCCCCGAAGACTCATAACTAAGGCTCCGAAATTCAGAGCCGTCTTTATTGGTTTAAGACTGAAAAGAGCGAGGACTTGAACCTTGGCTCGAGGTCCAATCAGTGGCTCATTTTCTGAGGCAGCTGTCGGCCTCTCTATTTGGAGCCATTAGGAGTTAAAAAGGAAAAATCAATCATAGAATCTGGCAAAGGCAGAATTTGTCAATGAGCAACCGAGTTCAAGCCATTTCCTTCAATTTACATTTATTCTAAAAACCAAACAGGTTCTCCTGTTTTTATTGGAGAAAAGCTTTTTATTTTCCCCAACCGACATTTTTGGCTCCAGTTCTTTAAAGCCTGTGCGCTGTGTAATAAAGTGATGTGGCGTCTTATCCCCCTTCCGCCATTTCATCCTGGTGATTTAGAGGAGTGTAGTCAGGTCCTCGCTTTTCACAAGGTTCGCCTTGATGAATAAGATTTCTTCTGGCGCTGCTGTCTGGGTCTGGGTGAGATTTTCTGCCTCTCTCTCTCTCTCTCTCTCTCTCTCTCTCTCTCTCTCTCTCTCTCTCTTTGTTCTTTCAAGTTACATCAGTGAGGCTCGACATACACCAGAGGATATTTTGCTGAAATCCTAAATGAGACGCACAGAATCGCCGCGGAAACGGATAAATACCTGAGTCTCTTCAGGGCGAGCGTTAAAAGAAGACGCAGGATTTCCGTGTAGAAAATCTAACTCTGAGTATTTTAAACATTAAACCAGGATGGAAAAGAAAATGAAAGAAAAGAAAAGAAAGGAAAGAGACGAGGATTGAAGGACGAGAATGAGATGGACAGGCGTGCAGGTCAACTGACAAACAGGCTCATATTCAGTTACACACACACATTTCATGGTCTCATGCGTCAATATCTTTGTATTCATTGTTAACATGATGCTGGCGGTCTGCGTGGAGGGAGCGTGCATGCTGTGTGTTCCATTAAACACACACACACACACACACACACACACACACACACACACACACACACACACACACACACAAAGAGAGATCTCCAGCCAAGATAGAGGAGAGCTGTGGCAATTATACACCTAATAAATCAGTCATTCACTCATTTTTGTATGTATGCGTTTACTGTGCAACCCACACAGTGACACACACACACACACACACACACCTCTACACTGCTGACCTTTACACACTCACTTACAGACACACATACGCAGCAGGCTCTCATAGGCTTGTATAGTAATGTTCTATTTAGAGGTCACCTTGGCTGGAGTGCACACACACACACAGGCATTATCTCATGTGTGACAGCTGCCTTATGAAGTGACTTATTTGTGGTATTGAAAAAGCACCACAGCTCCGACTCCTTGGACGTTTCTGGAGCGGTCCCCAGGCTGAGACAGGCTCCGTTTGGATTCCTCCGTTGGGTGGAGTGACGGAGGACTATCAGAGACCTGGATCTGCAGGGGTGGAAACACGCTGCCTGGTTCAGCCATCACGTCTCTCCCACTTTTGGAAACCGGCACGTATATAGAGGAGGGGCGGGGGTTCTGGCGTCCTGCACTAAGCCAGGGGTTTGGGCTCAGCCGGGCAAAACAGGATGAGTGTGTCAGATGCACTGGGGTTTCTCAGGTGCGAGGGACAAAGGTGCATTTACGTCCCGGCACGCTCGACAGAATCACCGCTGACAGCTCCGTCCTCGAGGCTCGGCCACAAATTCATATTCATGGTGAACAAACGGGGGTCGTATACTCCAGTGCACGTGAGACGAAAGGGGGCGAAAGAATGGAGAGGAAAGTTTTGAATGACACAGGTTTGATGTCAACCCGAATCATCTCACATTTTTCAAGCCCTGATGCAAAGCACTGCAACTTCAGCCAGCCAGCGAGGTGCAAGAGATACAGAGGAGGTGGGAGGAGATAAAGGATTCAGTCATGTTGCACTGATAATAACTTGTAGTCAATTATCTGGATTAAACACAAGCGGGACTGGTTTGCGTTTGGTTTCCAATTATATTCTTTGTTCTCTTGGTCCTCGTAGACGTTTCCAGTCCTCGCAGTGGAAGTGGTTTACTGGGCACGCACACAAACACAGTTGCTCAGCAGGATTTTGCACCTTTGGGCCCATCGCACAGGCACATTGCAGTTATTTTACGGCTGATCCACTCTCTACTGTATAAATAGCACGATCGTTTTATACTGTATTGTTTGGTAGGACTCAAATCTCTCAAATTTTGACGGCATAAACAGCAATTTTCTTACTGTTCACAATATTTTGGGGCATCTTTTTCCAGAACCGAGCCCCTGGGGAAGGACTCAAGCCTCCTTATCCGCATTCTTTCTATTGTTTTGCAGCTGTTTTTTGTAATAATTGTATTTGGAAACCAGTGTACAGTGCCTGTAATTCCCACTGCGGCAGTTACTGGACACCAACTTTTGAAGATTGTGAATCCGATGTGGAGATTTCTTATATATTGGGTCACGGTTCTGACCAGGGACTGTTATATATATGATAAAGTATTCCTCATCTTATTATGGACCCCTTTGTGGCCCCCCCAGCTCCCTTTATGGTGTCTGGACCCTGCTTTTGGAACCACTGATCTGGGCTTCATGCTACCTTGATGAGACACAGGAGTACAGAGTCAGGCTTGGTTAGCCTGCAAACCTCAGATCCAGGATGGAGGTAATGTGAGATGCAGACTAGAGCAGACCTATGGAAACAAGGAGACGTCCGTTTATAGTCCAGCTATAGAGATTTAATCTGTACTATTAAACTGAGCCAGTGGCGTCGCTCTGCTGCTCCTCTCTTATGGGATTTTTCTTTTTTAAACAGAGAACTACTGTGATTTATTATGGACACGTCTGAAGTGCTTCACTTTCTTTGTCCACGTCTGCTCTTCTGCCTCGTTTTGTCTTGTCGTACCTGCGCACAGAGCCAGACACACACATGCCTGAGAGCAGCCGGCTACTGAAATCATCATATACACGCATACATACATGTGCAGTCTCAGAGTCTCTGTGTTAACACATGGGTCTGTGTAGTGTTTTCCTGCAGGGTCTCTGGAGGAAGGGTCAGAATCTCATGTAACCACCACTCCCTGTGTTTTGACTTCAGCGCCCACCCTCGACCTCACCCGATGTCCCCACCACCTCCCCTGCTCACTCTCATCTCCTCAGACCACTCTCGGTCATGGTTATGTTGGGTTTTGCTTCCAGGGCCAAAAAAAGATGAGTGAAATATCTCAAGTAGCAACGACTTGTGTGTTTTTCTGGGATGGAGGATCTGGACAGTTAGACATTAATGGATGTATCAGCTGAGGGTGCTGCATATCTCCAGTAGTACTGGTTTTGCAATACTGGTTTTTAACCAGTAATTGAGATCCATATTTCCACTCTTCATGATTTGAATTCGTCATTTCTTCCGTGACAGTGATTTATTTTAGTCAAAAGTCAAAAACTAATTTGTCTTAAGTAGCTGAATATTTGGCCCCTTTTTCTCTTTTTGCGTTTTCAGTCACACACTTGGAAACAATCACACGCCGCCACTTCAACACCCCCACATGTTCTATCGCTCTGTGGTACTGTTCGTGCATTGAACACTGGGAAAAAGTGAATTATCAACAGTGATCTCAGCACTATAGCACTGTATGTTCTCCATCTGGCGTACAGTTTAATACTGACCGCCTCCGGGGTGAGTCAGCTGTGAGGAAATTAGTCTAATTATTGGTCTAACTGCTGCAGCGACCCGCAGGACAGACGAGAGGACAAGGACGAGGAGGGGACTTGGATCAGGTTCAGGGATGTTTGGAAACTTGCACCATATAGTCCTCCTCCATTTTCTTTAGTCTTTCCTCTGCCCCTTGTGGTCATTTGTTTGTCTTTCTGTCTCGTCCACTCAGCTCTCGTTTCCCTCAGGGACAGATTTAGCAGATGTATGTAAATATCGACATCTCTGATTTGGTTAAGGCCTGGGTCCCGGGCAGAGAGACTGGGGGGTGAGAGTCACCCCCCCGGGTCCCCTGCTACTCCCGTGAAGTGGTGAGTTGCGACCCCAAACCATCTGTCAGCCCCCGTTTCCGTCACATAACGTACACACAGATGCAAAAAGGAAAGTGAGGGCGACTCGTACCCTCGGGACAAAGCTCACGTTACATAATGCTTCCATTCACAGGAAAAGAGTTTGGTCTTTTCTTGGATTGAAACATTAAACGGTAATTTATGAGCTGATTACATTTCATGGCCATAATTCCTGTGTAAACTCTTTTTGTTCAGGACGCCATGTATTGGCCTCAGCAAAATGTTTATCCGTACGTCCTACTGTGTCGGAACGAACATGCAGTGAACCAACGGCTGCTCCCGTGAGATGAAAACAGAGGGAAATCGACAGTGGCACTCGGTAGAGCTCATATGTCCGCCCAGGCCCAACAAGGCCCCTTAAATTCAATCGAGCTGAACCAAATTTCTCACAGTCATAGATATCTGTTCCCTAAAGGTGTCTGATCTTTTTCATCAAGATCCATGAGGTATTTCCTGGGAAAATGTTGAAAAACTGCAGTATCTCACAAAGTTGAAGAAAGTGAAAATAAAAAGTTATCCCTGCTGGTAAAAACAACTCGGCCGTGACTGTAAAAATTAAATAAAAAGGTAAAGAAAGTTCACGACTAGGACAGAGCTGTTGACATGTGTGATAAAGTGTCTCACGTACTCTGAGAGGATGAACATGTGCGTGTGTTTTTGTGTCCCTGCTGGAGGTCGTCACAGTGTCACGCAGGTCAAGAGGGTTGCAGCCATGTTGTAGTGTGGAAACACTTCTCTGCTCCCTCACTCACGTCCCCTGAAACTCTCGTGGTTAAAGTAAATTGTGGTTTATTTATAAATTGGTTTTATTTCCACAGTCGTAAAGGTCATTTTCTTTCAAATAGAAGTTTATTACACCTGGCTGATTATTCCTAACCCGTCTGACTGCTCGCGTTTCACCTCACCATCTCTGCAAATCTCTGCGGTGAGTGAAATATTATCGCAACCCAATAAAAATTGTGATTATTATTCCAAAATATAAAACCCAACTTGAAATAAACCATCATCATCCTCAGAAACCAGACCATTTCTAATCTCCTCATCTCCGTCTGCTCAGCTTCCCGCGGAGACGCTGGATATCAGTTCCCTTTGTCATAAACACAAGCGATCGTGTTGCCTCTGTCATGAAGGTCCAGCCTCACATCCAGGCCCCGACTTCAAGCCCCTCGTCCGCACTTGACATTTAACACCCGCAGTAACCTGAGGTCAACTCTGCTTCCACACACTTGGTCGCATTTAGAATTCGCGTGGAGTCCGCATGCAGTTATGTGTGTGTGCAGTGCAGAGTATAGGCCGGTTTGAGTTTATTTGGTGTATAGTCTATATACAGTGGATGGAAGTAAATCATGTGGAGCCGGAGCTGAGTGGAGGGTTTGTGTGTGTGTGTGTGGGGGTGGGGGGGGCGGAACAGGAGTGGGTGAAGGTAATCTCTCATGTCAGCGGCTGAACGGGAGGCCGGGCGCCTGAGCTGTGTAATGGTTTATACGTAAACAAGTTATACACCATCTCCCCGCGTACGTTTGTGTGTATAATCATGTGATTGTCGAAAGTCGAGTGTCATTGATGAAATGCTGAAAATGAAATATCTTCTTATCACGGCACCGATCACTCGCAGACCTCGGGAAACAGTTTTAGTCCAAATTGCTCTGACGTTTACAGTCTCTCTCCCCTGTCTCCCTTTCTGTCTTCATACAAACAGTGGTGTAGAGTGACTGATGGGGCGGTTTATAATGCTGACTGGCTCTCTAGTGTCCCCCCCCCACACTCCCCTCCGCCCCTACCCGCAAGGTTGTGTTTCACTCGGTTGCTTCAATATTTTATGCCCCTTGTAGCGCCAGCACCTAAAACATTTACAGGCCTATTGATCATGTGCACGAAGGGGCAGTTCGGAGGGACCACCCTCCCAAAAAAAACAGACGCGAGGCATCAAAGCGCTGACCCTGGATGTTTATGCTACGTCTCCTCTTGCCGCGGCGTCTGTCTGGGTTATTCAAAGTGCAGATACATCACAGTGCGTGGCTCTAACCTTGGCAGTGAAGTACCAGGATTATTCCTCCCGTCCCTCTGAAGTCGGCCACTCTGGAAATCATTATCTGGACCTGCCCCCCCGTTTGCTTCAAAGATTTCACTTGCTGCAGGAGTGTGATGACAAGTCAACCTGTTCAATTTCTTCCTGGCTCCGCATGTGTGTGTTTCCTGCGCTGATCGGAAGAGGAAGACTGTCGGTGCTCAGAGTTTGGAAAGTTAAGCAGTTCCTTGTTCTGCCCCGGAGAGATTTATGGCCCAGATTCCTAAACAGGATTATTCGTTACAAAATTCAAAATCATGCTACAAAGTCCAAATGTCTCAATACTTCACTTGGACGCCCAAACTGTGCAGGATCATGTCCTCATAAATGGCTGAGGAGTCCAACGATGCCACATGTACTGTATGTTGTAGAAGCTGTTGTATATTGTGTTGTGCATTATGAACACAGCACTGAAATCCTTTCCCCCCCCGTGGGGATGTGGAGCTCAGAGAGACGGGGGGTGTAGGATTCAAACAAATATCAGCGTTGGTTTGTTATCGAATGCCTCCTCGGTTTCCCTGGATAACAAGAGCAAGAGAGAAAAGAAAGAACAATGGGTGAGCAATTCTTTCCCTCTTGATCAATGCTGGTGTTTTTTTAAAGAAGGAAACACCAGCATTGATCAAGAGGGAAAGAATTGTTCACCCAGCGTGGAGTGGATCTCACATGGAGCCTTTATCTGTTAATTATAATCCTGAAATACACAATTACCGAGTTATCGCCTTAAAATGATTTGAATTGCATCAAAACTGTCCTTGAATTAATCATACACCCAAATTTCTCATAACTGTTTAAATCCCTGGGATATAAGCGAGGTAAAACAAACAGCCCATGGAAATATATTCATATTTGGAATATATATATATATATATATATATATGTTCATTTATTGAAATACATTTGCTAATAGTATCTGACGCAGTTCTTTCGCTTTGTTGCCATAGTAACCAACAAGGACACGGCCTCATCAGGGGGTCTTCTGTCTCTCTTCTTCTCTACCATCTTTAAGTTGTCTCTCAGCATGACTGAAACAGATATTTGTTTTTACACGGTCACGCTACAGTATGAAACTGTGACTGCGCACAAGATGCACGAGCGAGCGCACACACGCGATCCCTCGCGGTGACACACATTAACCTTGTGGTCTCCTTCTGAAACCGGTCGCAGCCAGCTGTTTGATTAAGGCTGTATGAGTAATCCAGATGTGTTCTCCGGTGGCTCGTCTCCCGTAATGAACCAATGAAAAGGCCCATTTCGTCTCAGCCCGCATCTGCTAAGCTTTGCTCCTTTATTATTTCACAGGGCTTCGGTCATGGCTGGTCGGGATTGGTTTTTGTACCTAATCCCTGATGTCTCCTACAGCCTAGCTGTCGCTGTCGGGGCGCTCGCTGAAATGCATTCGTTAGCACATGTGTGCCCCCCATCTCACGCTCACAGTTTGTCTGTCGCTGTTGGCTGCATGCAAAAAATCCCATGTAATCATGGTTTGATTGACAAGCGTCCCCTTTGTCCTTGCTCGTAATGAGGTTTGCCTGCTGAATAGAAATCGCAAAACCTGCAGGAGAGCTTCCCCGACGCAGCTACAAATTGGCTCGCTTGAAGCAAATAGAAGGCGACACGACGTGTGCGCCAGTTCTATCTTTTACACGTCTGCCTCTCTGTCTGTGTGAAAGAATTTCGGATGTTGATAAGGACTTTAAGCATAGTGTAGATGTGTAAAGACTTGGCCGTGAGAGAAAAAACACTTCTGTCACCAATCCATTTATGTGTGTAACGGGAGGACGAGAGGGGGGGGGGGGAGGCGCGTTGAAATGCAGCGTAAGGGGGATGTACGTGTTTCTCCTGGGGCGACGCTGTAAGAAGGTTTAATTGATTCTGTCGAGACGAGGTGTGAAATGCGTGTCAGCAAACTGCAGTGACGGTTGAGTCGGAGCAGAATAAACGTCCAGGTTGTCATCCGGTATCTGGAAGGTTTTCAATAAGAGCAAACAAAGACCTAATCATTTGTCTGTGTGTGTGTACTTCACAGAATTATACTGTGGTGCCAGAAAATGATAAATCCAGTGTGTCACTCATCAGCTACTCATCCTTCTTTGTGAGAGCAGATCTAATAGGACAAAAACTCTATTAGCTCTGCCTCAGATAAATGTGTTATGTGTATAACCAGAAATCACAGGCCTATTTCCTTTATTTGGGAATTTAAATATTAAATATATATCTATTCATACTTTATATCAGTTAGCCAATAAAAATCTGCTTTCACAGACGCATCAGTATCTGCATTTATTTTATCCTGCAGAATATGCGAGAGGCGTCTAATATATATAATGTGTGCAATGTCATTGTGCTTCAAACTGTGGTACTAAGGTGACAAACTCATTGTCGGCATTGTTTATTAGTTGCGTGTTAAGTTATGACATCAGTGTTTCCACTCTGATGAGGAATGTCAATCAAAGCTCTGTTGTAGGTGTTTTATTTCCTCATCAGTCAGATATTCATCGTCTAAAAGCCGCTACAGACTCGGTAGATGTATATTTAAGTGGAAATACAACTTATCTTAATGTTGAGAAAGTGTGTGAAGGCGTGTGTGTGTGTGTGTGTGTGTGTGTGTGTGTACGCGTTGCTTATTTGATTTCTGCAGAGACGTCCAGTTCCTGAACATATCGGCCTGAGCAGAACTTCCGTTTCTGGGTCCCAACAATAGTGGCAACTTCCTGGTTTATTGCATCATTTCCTGTCTTGGTTCAGTATCGCTGTCTCGCAGCGTCTGGACCAGGAGACTGGAAATCCACCTCAACCCCATGCATTTAATCAGGGACAGGGTAAAAGTTTAAGGATCAGAGATCAAGATAATTTGATTTGATAAATGGAATTAATGATTCCGTGCACTGTAAATCATTTCTATTTCCTCAATAAACTGTAGGAAAACATGAACTCGTGTCCTTGTTCCCATCCGTCTTCTGCCCTAAACTTATCGGGTCATCTTCAGAGTGTGAGCTCGCCATTAAATTCAAATGTCACACTTATTCTGCAACAATTTCCCCCTGTGTCTCACATGTTTATGCCCTGTAGCTGTGTCCAATGGTGTCGTAATCGATCGATATAGTTCAGCTAATGATGGAAAACAGATAAATGGGATATTTTTCCTTTTTAACCACAGATTTATTACAGGCACTGTGGTATCGTATTTTATGTGTAACCTCCCAGGATGTCAAGATTTGTTAGATTACAGTAAAAAATACACTCAAATTCAGATTATGGTTATTATACAAGCCCCTGCACGCTGTAAATATATGTGTAAATATCTAGACGCGTACATTTACACACACAAGAGTGACTGATGTAATATTCTCACATATTCGGTCTCCTCTGTCCTTTAATAGTTAATCCTGAGGTAAAATGACCAGATAGGTTTCTGTGACGTTTGCTTTGACCACTTTGCATAAATATAGTATGTGTGTGTCTATGTTTGTGTGTGTGTGTGTGTGTGTGTGTGTGTGTGTGTGTGTGTGTGTGTGTGTGTGTGTGTGTGTGTGTGTGTGTGTGTGTGTAGAGGAGGGATCTGAAGAGGGGTTTTCACAGGGATTATCTATATCGTCATGTTGTGGAACAAAGGCCACCGCTCGGGTGGTCTTGTCCGTCCAGGGGATCGCGTCGGTCTTGGAGTCCAACTCCTAACAGCTCGCTTCTCTCTTTCCCTCATTTCTGTTTTTTTATTCCAAAGGCAAGCGCAATACTCACGAATGACAAAACCACGGCGCTCCGCTCAGCCGCGTGTTTCATCATTGTTTGAATTAAGTCATGCCAGTAAAGGCTGAATCTCTTCATAGGGTTGTGGCCTGATATACCTGGCCCAGAGCCTTGTTTACAGCAGCTCCAGAGTGGGATGAAGACGAGCTGTGTACTCGCAGACACGATGCAGGCAGGCCAGCGGAGGACAGGCCTAACTTTAACCAACACAATGCTGACAAGTTAATCTGTTCCTGTTCCTCATCCAACGCTCTCTCCTGTGCCAGGCGTATGGAAGAAACTGACCCCAGGGGCAATGACACAGACTTTTAAATCAAACCCGAGCTGGAATCATTGTCCTGCATGCCGCAATCTTTATTTTTGTCGTACATTTCATTTCATCTTGCCGGGGGACCAGTCTGATGCCATGGCTGTAGTGTCATGTACATGAAGCAGTGATGCTCTGATTGCGTGTAGTCTTCTGGCCGATTTTTACATTCCATCATATGTAATCACAAAGTTTGGCATAATGTAAACGTAGAATCACTTAACTGCGTTTAGAACATTTGGCTTGATCGTGCACAAGCTCATCAGAATCAAGCAAAGGGCCCGATACCAAAATGGCTCATCGAGGACGAAGGATTTAAAGTTATCTGTTTCACTTTTACAGAAGAACAGAACAGTTCATTGTGCAAAGAGGAGACGTATTCTGATCATATTCAGGTTCAGAATTTTGAATCTGTGTTATATTATAAGTTTACTTGCTCTAGTGTTCAGTAAAAACATCACTTCCCTCGTACTGTCATTGCTGCAGCTCCTCTTTTCAGCCTCTGTCTGAAACAGAATCCGTTGTATATCTTCTTTACGGCTTCCTTGATTCTCTTGACTAACTTCTTAAAAGGCAGAATACACAATTTTACATTCTGCTGGTGCACTGATTGTTAATATCTACAACAAAAAGAGAAAATCTGACCACGAAAGCTTAAATCAAAGATGTCATCAGGTGACTCTTTTCATCGTGTGTCCATGGTTTCTGTTTCTTGAAAAATGTATCTTACTTCCAGCTGTGGAAATATTATCTCATATTCCAGTAAAACCAGTGTCGTCACTTTATGTTTTTGGTGCATTTGTTCCATTATCCACAATAATATTAGTTCTATTTCCATTTGCCAGGTTCTAAGTGTTTGCAAATGCTGGATATCTCATCTTCGAGTAGACATCTTATGTATACTGTATATTTCTCTCTAGCTCTGGGTAAATGTGCCGTCCAATCAGAAATAATGATGATGAAGAGTAACTTTAAGCAAAGTAATCAACTGCATCTGTGTGTGTGTGAGAGAGAGACTCCACTCAGCCATTTGTTCATTCCTTGTTTTCTGAACCTGACACTGCTCAGTTTGCTGCTCTGGCGAAACACAGAGCGAAGGAAACAGTATCCACAGACGGAGCCAGTTCTTTAGAGGAAGGTGCACTGCAGCTGCTGTTCGGCTGTCGTAAACCTGAATATGAGTTTTGAATATGAAGCACGCTGATGGAAAAGATCAGAGTTTGCTTTGTTGGTTTTTACAGCAGATCGCAGATGTCTCTGTTTGTGTTTGTTCTCAGTGTAGTATGTAGCCTCAATTGGTTTGTATCCTTTGTTCATAGCAGTTGTACTGTACGTGCACAGGCCTGTGTGTGTGTGTGTGTGTGTCGCTCTGTGCTACTATGTGCCAGCGCTGGAGATTAGCGACGGCACCAAAGCAGCAGTGAATCTGTGAAGCAGCTTTACAGCAAATGTCTGAGTTTACTGCCCCCTAGCCTTCTGTCATCGGCCACACCTAGCGGAGAACAAAAGGGAGCGGAGGCTGGCACCGACTGGAGTACGGAGAGAACGAGAGGGGAGGAGAGTGGGAAGCACAAGTGGAGGAAAAACAGAGATTAAAAACCCCGGGGGATAAAAAGACATGGAGGGGAAGGAGGGGGAAAGGAATAGAGGCTTAAAATGGGTTTTCCTGGTGTTTTAAAGGATTGTCTAAGTTATTTAGTCCAATTGTTGCCAATTTTGAATATCATGGTCGGCATTAGCTGCTCCTGTGTTTGCTTGTGTGCGTCATAAACATAAACCCAAGACTTTTTAGAATGAAATAAATAAAAATAATAAAACAAAATTTCTCGATTCAAGGAATAAGCTTCAAAAAATCTCAGTTGTCTTAAAAAGGAAAGAGGTCGTTAGATGTAAGACGGAAACTTCTGCAGAATCGAACCAGCAGTTTGTGAAGCAGACAAAATAAAGTCGGGATTTGTGGACACAGTCCTGAAGAAAATTTAACATTTCCATCTTCTCATCACTAAAATACATTTGTTTACAGTGTGTGTGTGTGTGTGTGTGTGTGTGTGTGTGTGTGTGTGTGTGTGTGTGTGTTTTCTCTATTTGGAACAGCAGGGTTGGAGTCACTTTTAGTTTGTGGTCCATTTGCAAGCCACATCACCATCTCCACTTTCAGAGCTGCTGCTGGAACATAACATATTTAAATGTTTTCTAAATATATTTTATGGGCCTGTTTTTTTTTCACCTTTGTCTTATTGATTGGACAACGGACAGTTAGTCCAAGAGAACAGGGGCAGACACGCAGCAAAGGGCCAGGGTCAGAACCCGGGTCACAACATGACATCCCATATTTGTAAATGTTTAAATTAAGATAGAGGTTCATTCACAGTAAGAGATTATTCTTGATTCTCCAAAGTCCGTTTCCGTTTACTCTCCTGCGATGCAGTGCCCCCCGCTGCTGGATGGATATACATCGAGGACAACACAGTTCACCCTGAAGTGAAGAAAAAAAAATCGACCTCAAATATTTTTGGGTTCCCTTCCTTGGTCAAAACCAAAATGAGAGTGGACTGTAGTGGACACATCCAGAATTGAATGGGACACACCCTGCATCTGTGCAGGAACGGACAGTAAACTGTGACCAACACTGAAAACAAAACGTTTACACACCCGCAATGCAGAAGCATGTACGAAGATGGAGCTGGAAATAAGGACAAAAAGAAGGAAAGTATTGCAAGCGTGTTAAAATAAAATAAATAAATGAATATGTGCATTTACACAGATTTTGCTTTCAACAAAGAAAAAGACTCAGACCAGTGGTGTCGGGTGACGAGGATGAGATTGAGGTGACAAGGGCTGTAAAAAGCAACACAAAGCGGAGAGGAGGAGGAGGAAGTGGTAACAGGGAACTAGTAAAATCTAAAAAGGAAGTAGGTCTTACGGGAAATACATCATTGCAGAGATGGGCCAACAGGGGGGAATATTTAGGTTGGCCCTCCACACACAAGGCTCCATTGTGCATCCGTAGTGGCTGGCTAACGAGGTTTGACGGGGGTGTTTTGACTGGTCCCGTGGGGAGCAGTGTGTTTAAGATAGAAATTTACAGGGGCATGTTGTTTCCACGTCGTATATTAAGCAGCATTTGCCTCGCTGCAGCCGCCCTCCCTTCATGCTTCACTCGCAAGAGACACAAGAACGATGTTTACCCTTTTGTCTCACGGAGGCAAACCCCTGCAGACTGGAGGTTGTGCTGCCAAGTGGAACATTGGGTCCATATCGATGTTCTGCTGCTGGAACAAGGAGCTACTTTCTCTCTACTGTTTGCCACTAGAGATTAAAGACTAGCGATGTTCTGATGACATGTTTCCCTTAGATATTGACTCTGATACCTGGAGTTTGTGTAACTGCAGATAACAAGCACTGCTCTGATACCAGTTGAAAGAGGTCTCTCTTACTTTGGAGCTATCGTTGTCAACTTTCAGTTTGTCCTTTTTCCCCTTTGCTTTGTGAACTTTCTTCGATTGTTCTTCTAATGCTTTATGAGATTGCTATACTGTTGTAATTGGCAACACCAGTGCCGCCCTGCCGTCTTGCTTATTACTCGTGGGACATACCGGTGCAAATTGTGGATCAGTTTTATCTCGCTCTGGCAAATGCTGCACTGCCGGAAATGACTTGTTCTTCTTCACTGCTCTATAAACAGATGTACGGTGTAGCTATACCCTCATGCATGTTTCAGTGTGGATCGGTTTTGTTGTGTGTGTGTGTTGGTCAGTTTCCGCAATGGAAGAGAAAACCAACTGGAAGTAAAAGACAACAGGGGACTTCCTTTTCCTCTCCCTCCTCCCAAGTATTTTCCTCCCTGGCCTCCACTTTCCTCCCTCTCTCTCTGTTTTCCCCTCTGCATCTTGCAGGTGTATCAGTTGTCCCTCTGTTATTCTCCTTTGTGAGTGCTGAGCTGAGCTGAATGTGACCCCAGTGATGGGGGAGCTCTGCTGGCTAAGGTACGACGCTGCTATCCGAGGAGGGTTGGGGTTGGGGAGGGGGGTGCGGTAGTTTATTGGGATGAGAAAAACATCACGGAGTGGATGCCTCCTGGAGGTCAAGTAAATGCATTAGAGGGTAAGCAAACAGACAGGATGCATGGGCAGAAGCTGTTTTTGGCAGCCGTGCACTAAAGTGGGGGTTGGGGAAAGAGGAGATGTGGGGGGGGGGACGGCGTCGAGATGCAAATCTGTCACAGCAGGTGCGTGATGAAAGAAATGGAGAGCGCTGTGTGTTTAGTTGTGTAGTTACAGAGGAACGACTTTAAGATGTTGTTCTCAAAGTCTGAACTTTAGTATCCGTATCCTTAGATCTGCACCCTCCCTTCATGCCCCCCCCCCCCCCGTTCTGCTCCTTTTTCTTTTCTGAAACCCAAATCCACTCAAACGCAGCTTTGATCTGGGAAATAATCTACGCCACCCCCGGGTCCCCCCCGCCCCGTCTCACCCCTCTCCTGGCCGCGGTGTGACCAGCCATGTGATAGCTGGGACCCTATCATTTCCCATTACCGTTGTGGCTTAGTGCATCTCGCTCAGCGCCCCCTACCTTGAACCCCTTGGCTCGCCGTGTTGGAGGTCTGTTTACCCCGTGACTTCCAGCTAATCCCCCTCTAACTCCCCGGCTAAACCCTCATTGCCTGTTTTGAGGGAAAGCGGTGCCAAAATAGGCAACTGACATTAAAAAAAAGTAAATCACATGCTATTCTGTCAACATCTTTATTGGGTCAAGCGTTAGTTCCCCTCTTTTCCCTTCGGTTATCCGTCTATCCGCCCCCCCCCCCCCGCTTCATCTCGCTCTTTTTCCACTTCTCCGAAACACCACATTAGTTCAGCTGCCTCTCTCCCTCCCTTATATGCACCTTCCCTCATGCACACCTCTTATCCTAACAATTTCCACTCCTTCCCAACACGTACTGTACCCGACACTTTCACTGCACATCACCACCCCATCCCTCACTATCATATCCCATTAGTGTAATCTCTCTTTCATCCTCTTAACTCCTGACTCCTGTTAACACCTCCTTCCTCCTCGCTCCGTGGGATGGAAAGGACAGGTGCATCGTGATCTACGCAGCAGATGAGTCCGTCGAGACGTGGACTGGAGGCCTGCGAGCCGCATCTCCGTTGCACGACTTTTCCTCCAAAGACATCGTAAAGTCAACTTTCACCATTCTCCACTTCTCCCGGAGCCTGACGACATCGTTTTTTCTATCTCCCCGCGAAAACGTAAATTAGCCGAAACTTTCTGCATGAGAAATGAGGTAATCAGTGACGCGTTGGTTTGTAATCACTTCAGCGATGCCGTGGTAATGACTCAGCACAGTGAATGGAGGCAGCGGAGATACGAAAAAGCGATAGCGGCAAAGATGGAGTAATGAAGATAGAAAAAAAAAACCTCAATTAATCAGTCACATTCTCATTAATTCTTTCTTTTGAAGCCGAAGTCTCTCTTTGCGGAGACTATTCAGCTTAATCCTCGTCCCGTTTATCTTCGCCTCTGTTCAAGCAATTAAGATTTTCACTTTCCCGACATCCAGATAAAGCAACTGTCTAAGCATTTATCTTTTTTTTTTTAGAAAAGCTGCCGTGTGCTGTAGTAGTTTTTTTTTCTACAGGAGACAATGGAGTAATCTATTGCTCATGTCCCGTCTGCCCAGTTCACGTCTGCAGTGTTAGTGTTTGAAGCCACTACTGTGCTGCACAGGGCTTCCAGTGTGTCTCTGTGTGAAGAAGTCATTTCCCACTGAACTGACTGATGAAGTGCGGACGTGCGGCTGATTTAAGACTTCTTTCAACACTTCTGTAGGTGTGCAACGCCAACCCCCCCCCCCCCCCCACTCTCTCTCCCTCGTCTTCTTTCCCCTCACACCCCTCTCTCTCTCCCCCCCTTTTCTTCATCCCTGCCTGATTCGCTCCCTGCAGGAGTTTGGCCGTGTCTCTGACCCCGGGGCTGCATCATGCATAGCCAACCTGTTTTTCTTGGAAATTCCAGCTGGCTGAGCTAACCGTGGAGGATGGGATGATAATGCGGGGGGGATAGAGCGTGCACATGAGCGCTTGTATACCTCTGCACACATGGACGTGTCTTCGATAGATGCACTTCATCACTGACAACCCGGTTGATCAAGTGTGTTTGGGGTCTTTATGAGGCCTCCGGTGCTCACTTTTAATCTCACTTTAATTCCCCCGCCGGTGGACTGAGCCGTCACTGTCTGCGCCGACTGTCTTCTGTTAGCACCGGAATCAGAGGGACAGGGAAACAAATGAGCCCAAAAGAAGAACCCCAAAGGAACAATTACGTTTAATCCTCTCCAGAGAAACCGATGAGAGCGCATGAAAAGCGTGAGGAGCGAGTAAAGGTAAAATAAAACAGCGGAGAAAGACGAAGATGAATTAAAGCAGCCATGTTTAGCTTTAGACAGAACAGTTTATCCTGAGAATAACTTGGCTGTCTCTTCTAAGCGTGGTCGAAAAAAATTCTGGGGATCATCTTTGGTTCTGCGTGAACTTTCATTTAACAGGTGCTTCGGGAATCAGAGATGTGTTTCTTCACCACTTCCTCGTACTCGACTCACATGTGCAGACTCAGGAAATTAATTTAACAAGGATAAGCTAGTTTTTCACCCCCTCAGGCTGTGTGCGAATATGTAATGGCACTGTCTAATATACACACATGCACACACACACACACATGCACATTGAGGCTTCTTGTGTCTCCGTGGGTCAATCAAGTGTGTGTGTGTGTGTGTGTGTGTGGGTGGAGAAGACGAGGGTTCGGCTCCTGTATCTTCAGCAGAAAAAGGTTAATCAATAGTGTTCATTAAGATGTAATAGCTTTGACTTCGAGCTGACCATTCAGCACTTTGTGTGACACTGTGAGGGGCCTATAGTTTGCTCTAATGAGGATTATGTGTTCTAACTGTACCTGTCGCTCTTTAAATCGTCCACGCTCATCGTGACCGGCAGCTGGAGTTCGTGACCTGCGGGGGCTTGAGCGGGACCCAAATAGTTTAACCTTCTCCACATTAAATTCGCTAACTGTGTTACGTTCAATCTTGCCGTTGACCCTGGTGCTATAATGAACATTAAGGCACACAAAAGAACCTCTTTATGTGTCCCTGCACGGCCACTGACTGGGTGACCCGTCCCTGACTCTGGCTGTGGGTCAGACCCGGGTCAGTCAGAGGGTAATTCATTTATCATCGCTTCTCCTAACTGCACAATCAACTTAGCTCCATTGTCAGTCTTAGATCTAATATTAGCAGTTGTTGTTGTTTGACCCTTATCACGAGCATGACTACAGAGTTAAGGCCATGTACAGTAATGTATTGTTTTTTAGCCTCGAGCCTTTGGGCTCGGACATGAAATCGCAGCCCGACTGGTTTTCTCCTTTGAGCCTTTTATAATGCTATATGCAGTGTACATTCACACAGACCCATGTTTAACACAGCACTACAGACTGACACTGTTATATTCTCCTTTTCGAAGTGTGAAGTCTCAAGCACACAAGCCAACACACACACACAGACACACACACACACACACAAGGATCTCATGGTGTAGATCGTTGTGTGTTGACCGCACGTCTCTGCCGAGGTCAACATCTTTCAGAGCAACCCAACACCAGATGTAAGCTCGGAGCTCAGGGGGGCGCTCCTGCTATCTTTTACTATTATCACCTCCCCGAGGTGGAGGTCGTCGGCTGACCTGACCCTGCGAGGAGTCGGGGAAAGGGAGAGCAACATGGAGAAAGTATGGACTGAGATGAGGACACACAATCCACACAGCATGTTAAATGTGTTGTGTGTGCTGATCTGCCATTTCTCCAAAAATATAGATAAACGTATAATAGATTATCCATCGTTAGGGGTCAGGAAGGGAGTCATAGCTGGATGTTTGGTTCACCTTTGACCCCTTTAACTCAGTGATTTGGTCATACACACACACACATGCCACACACGTGCACAGACGCACAGTTTGTAATGAAATTCATCTCAGGAACTAATATTGTCAGACGACTATTGGCTCTTTGTGCGACCGCTTCTGGACGGCAGACGGAGGTTTAGTCTGTCCCCAGTAAAGCCGAGCTCACTCGTAACCATAAACACACTCTGCTTGATTAGTGTGAACCTCCCACATAGCCGCCGTGTGTTGGTTTACAAATTAGGAAATAGAATGACACTGAAACATAAATGTTTATCTGCAGAAATTCAGCTGGTGTGGAAGCCTGAATGCAGCTCAAAGAGGCAGCGTCCCTCCTGCGCGGAGCGGGACGTGGTTTCAATCAGATTTACTTTATAAACCCTTGATTTAGTTTGAATTGGAAACATGTCAGGGTGTAATCCTTTAACTCAAGTTTGGCTAGATTTATTATATTCTCAGCCCCTGGGCATAGATAATAATAGATAAATAATGTAATAAGTTTTTGAGTTAAAGGCTTCCATCTGGCAACGTACCACAATGCCCTAACCAAGGCCGTGCCGTAGGCGTAAGGTACAAGGAATCATTGTGGCAATGACAAATTATTTTTTTACCTCCGCGCTCGTGAGAGTTCAGCCATTTTTTTCTTTATCTGCCATGTTTGGAGGTTCTTCGTGGAGCGGTGGGGGGGGAGTGGTGGAAAAACTGTGTTTTTTTTCAATGAGTCACGATTGGGTTCTCCCTTCAAACCAGTTTGCACATCATGGAAAATAAGAGAATTTCGTTTTAAGTGGCCACAGTCGATTGATACAGAAAGAAAATCCCAAGTTGCTTTGACGTTTTATCAAACACTTTTGAAAAGAGTTTAGTATCAGGGCTGAGCAGTACGGTGGGAAATCGTTCTATTTTGAAGATCAAACAAAACTCTTTCGATGTGTAAGATGAAATCAAAAGCTCCAGTAGGTAATTTTATTTGATTCTTTATTCCGGATTGTTTTAATTCGAGTTGAAGCCTCGAATTTGGCATTTTGCAACCATTTTAGTTTGTTGAAACTAGAAGTAGCTATATATGGAAGAATGGCGCCCCAATGCATTCTGTGCTTTATCAACCGTTTGACTCTAAATGGGACCATGATTTATAGAATGAACATCATACTGGACTGAAGAAGACTTGAAACTAGAGATTGAGACATAAACTCCTCAGGAAAATGTTTACTGACTTGAAAACTCAAGTGAGAAGTAGAAACATTTTCTCATTGACTTCTAATGAAACTGACTTCTCAACAGACATAAAACAATAAGAACATATCAACACAATATGATATCACTTATTATCCCTTTAGTTGTTTGTAGTAACCCTCCAGTGTGACTGGTGGAGAAAATGTCCCAGTCATAACCACAGATGTGCTTTATTTGGCTGGAGTCTGGTGTTAATTAATTTGCCCTCATTTCTTTGAGTGTCAGAGCTCAGTGTTGACACAGTGACGGAGGAGGCCATAGTGAAACCGCTCCATGGCCTCGGGGATCACGTCCAGGAAGCGCCGCTGCATGGGCGGAGGGCTACAAAGGCTTACAGACACTATTTTGGTTTAGAGGAACGAAGCTATGCAATCAAAAGGGGATAAGCCCGAACCTCTGAGTAACATGTTTAGAAGATACGTGTGTCTCTATTTGTGTATCAGCTTGAACCATATTATTGGGAGGGCAGGAGTTTCCCCCCCGTTGGCCTCAGATTAAAGAGGCTTGTCTAAACAGTTGAGACATAATATAGAGATGGTGGTAATAGTGTTTACTTTAAGACTGTAAAACATCAGCTTTATCAGGAAAAACTCACCCGCAGAATGTAAACATACAGATTACAGACGCTTTCTCAGCGGCGCTCATCTGATTTAAAAGCAGCTCCGAGATTAAAACGGACATTTCATCTTCGCTTTTGATAAGAACTGAATTCCTACTGATGATATGATGTTATTATTTAGAATAGTTTAGCTCCGAGCTGCTGTCTCCATGATAGATTGTTGGAATCAAACCTATTGATCTCCTGTTTTGCACAGTTGGACTTATTGATATCCATAATCAGACTTGCTCTTCACAACACACACACAAACACAGATACATCAGGCGTCAAAAACAACATTTCCCATTTTGCAAATCCCAAATTCTCTCTTCCTCTCTCTCCATACACACATGCTTTCAACATTAAAAATACAAATTGGAAACAATAACTGTAAACAAGACGCTAAGCCTCAAATTCCAAGTGCCCATTCACAATGAAACGCTCAAAAAAAATCTCACACACTCATCAAAGAGGAAATAAAATCATGCGGTGACCCAGAGGAGGAAGAAAGACACAACAACAAAACAGATTCCACTGCACTCGCTCCATCTCTTTGTCATGTTTTTATTGGATAAACCGCTAAAATGCCCCAAATTTATATATACATACACACATGTCTGCTCCCATTTGAGAGAGATGCTGCAGCAGGAACACAGACGCATCCTGCCGAACGCACACTGCTGTTTGAGACAGTTGGAGGATTTCAAATTGACCCCGAGCGGCAACCGTGGGCCACTGGCTCTCAATCATTCATCCGCTCGTTCATCCCAAAAACCCAAGGACAGCCTCAGACCGCCGTCCCCCCAGTTTGAGGTCCAGCTCCAGTCCGCCTTTGTGCTGCCTCTCACTCCTTAATTACTGTTTTCTCTTCATCTGCGACGCTAAATTACAGCTGGAAGACAATAAGTGATAATCATCGCGCTCTACATTACAGACCTCACGGTGTAGAACAGAGATGATAGCTTAGGGACAACTTTTCTCTCATGCACTTGTGTTGGCTCTCTCTCCTGTAGCAGCTTTTGCGTCACCCCTGCAGTATTTGGACGTACAGCTCAAAATGACAACGGGAAAACGAGATTTCTTAACTTTTGACGACTGTTGTTGTTGTTGAGTTAACTTAGGTTTACAAGTTAAGAAAGAAATTCTGCCATCTTACATTTTTCTCATTTCTGCGCGTTTTTTTTTCCTGTTGAAAGGGTTATTATGGTATTTTTCCTCTTGCCGAGGGTTAAGCTCGGAGGATGCTGCACTTTGTTTAGCCTTTTTTAAAATATGGGTTAAAATGTGATTGATTGATTGATTGATTGATGGATTGATTCCTCCCACAGTCCAAAGACACAGTTAATTGGAGACTCTAAATAGGCTGTAGGTGTGTATACAAGTAGTACCCTGTCTCACTTCAGCTCTTCCCTCATAGGATCAGTGTTGTAGATGATGAATGGATGATATTCCTGTGTGGCTAACAAAGAAATTCTTGCTTCAATGGAATCCATCCCTACCTTCATCAAACACATGTATTCTTGTTGAATAAACACAAAGTTCTTGCTTTGAAAAGAAAGAAAATGCCTTTATGAAGCAAAGTAAAAGTTATGCTTCCTGATAATAATATTCATGTGAGGCTCACAAAGAAATGCCTGCTTCAAAACGCTGTACTTCTTCCTTCAAACACACAAAGCAGAACAGTTGCGCTGCTCTTGATCAACAGTGTAGCAGCGTTGAGCCTCATTAAGCTCACAAGTATCTGAGTTTGATTGCTGACCAAGGATCACTTCCAATGTTAATTCACCTAATTATGCTGAAAGAAAACAACCCTGTCCCTGAGCTGTTGTGGAAGATTGTGAACCCCGTTGCTGCGCCTAAGGCCACATTCCAAACTGTGAATATACGTCGACGTTCTCTGTGGGTGGTGAACGTGCACACTTACCCTTTAGCCTTGACACTTCACCCCGGGCTCCTCATTAGCTTGGCTGTTGGCGAGATAGCGGCAGTAAAAATCTCTGGCATTTCACAGATATGCAGATCCGCTGTTCGCAGATACCGTGCCGGCCAGAGTGAGTCTGGCTGAGGCCTGGACATGCACAGAGAGAGAGAGACAGCGTTTAAATGGCTATAAATATTTAACAATAAGCAAAAAATAGGGCTGATTTCCACACTGATTAGGCCAGCTGTCAGTCAGGGCCCACAGGATTCCCTTTGAAAGGAATCTATTAACTGGGGGAGGGGGCAGGGAGGCACCCACACACACACACACACACACACACACACACACACACACACACACACACACACCGGGGTTAAGAGTTGCCATATTGCTCAGCTAGAAGATAGGATCACTCGCATCTAAATCCTGTGTCACTCCTCTGAGTCCAGGAAGGGGAAGATCTCTTTATCTCCCTCCGACCTCACTCCTCCATCTCCTCTCTTTCTCTACTTGTTATTAGAAAAGAGACGACTGGGCGTGAATTGGCCACCATCTCGGTACAAACAGCATGGTGGGTGTGGTGCCGGAAACTTCTTCATCTCTAATGGTTTCCTTTTCCAGTTACACGTGTGTGTCTGCACGTAAGACATACCAATTAGCTGATTAAAGTAAGGTTATCTAGATTGTTATAACATTACATTTCATTACGATCTATGAGCGACAACTCCAGTAGCAGCAAACACACTTTTGCGACAGAAATGTCATTTGAAGTAGAGGCTTCTCATTTCTGGAGTTTCTTGATGGCCAAGACTACAGTGGTCCTGAATTTTCATGTTCATTTATAGTTTTGGTAACAAATGTGATATTAAAACGAGCATTAATCTGTTTAACTCTAGAACAATCAGTCTTATAGTTCCGTTTACAAGTTTCAAGTAACACATTTAGCATCTCTGAATCATACATGTTCCTGTTTTGATTGCTCCCATTCTTAGTTGGGTTTCATTTCAGCAATGCAACCTGCAGTCGTGTGCGATCAAAGTATCCCGTTGCTGCCGAGCTCCATCTTTTGTTTGTTGCGAAGCCTGGAGAAAGAGCAGGCACGGGGAGTGACAACATGTTGTTGAGCCAACGTGGGTAAACCGTGCCTGCTGTTTTTTTTTAACATGTGATGCAGCCCAGAGATAAACTTCCTAACACACACCACATGTCTGCATGCTACAAACCCCACGGGCTACAGCAGTTACTCTACAGTATATCTGACTGTTTAGATTTCAGTGTGCAGCAACCTGCCCTGTGTGTGTGTGTGTGTGTGTGTGTGTGTGTGTGTGTGTGTGTGTGTGTGTGTGTGTGTGTGTGTGTGTGTGTGTGTGTGTGTGTGTGTGTGTGTGTGTGTGTGTGTGTGTGTGTGTGTGTGTGCAAAACTATTCGGTAAGAGAAAGAGAAAGTTCTACAGGCCATCATCCTTTATTATGTTCATTAATAATATTAGCATTCTTTCTTCCAAATATAGAAGTCAATCTCTCCAGCTCCGTCTCCTTCACCTCCCTCTCCTTCTCTTCCCCTCTGTGGTTTGATGTTCATAATCATTTCCAGCCGTGAACTCCACATGAAAGACAACAACCACTTGCCATAATAGGGTGAGGAAGGACCGAGCGAGGGAGAGGATATAGGAAAGTGGGGAGACGCTAAGAGAGAAAGCGGAGGTCAAGGGAGGAATGGAGATCGAAGGAGAAGCGAGATGAAGCCTCGTTCGTCCTCATTTCAAGGTCTTGTGTTATCATTAGCTCGGCCTTTTGTTCCTTCTCCAACCCAATTCATTCCCTCTCCTACCTTCCCCTCCCGTCTCCCCCTTCCTGCCGTACATCTTCATTGTGCAAGTAGTGCCTCAACTCATCGGCAACGGTGAGGCACAACTTGATTTGGGGGCTAGAGAATGTCTGATATGAGGAATGCAGCTCGCTGGAGGGTGGAGGAGTGTGTCAGTGGAAAAATGCAGTGAAATTAAGTGGATGTTTGAGCTCCACACAACACACCGACAATAGTTATCACTTCTCCAATTTCAGTTTCTTGTAAATAACGTCGGCATGTGTGCAATTATCCCAACGATGATGCATTGGCTTCACAAGCTGCAGGTCCCTCGTGCTCTTTTATGGTCACCGCTGCTGCTTTGAAGGATCATTCACGTTTATCACCGTTTGGATCTAGTGTTCATAGTTTCTGCCATTATTCACATCAGTAATAAGAAGAATTGGGCTCATCTAGTTGATTTCTGAGATGTGGGATTGCAGTGACATCGCTAAAATTAAGTCCAAAAGAAACACAAGCAGTCGTAAGAACAATCGTCAACGGGCTTTATTCAAACAGATTTGCCAAAATTTCCAACTAAAAAAGAAGGAATAAGGGAAAAAACAGATAAACTAGAATGACATTTAATTCCTCTTGAATTCAATCAAGCTGCACCAAATTACATAAACTCATAGAGATCGGTTCCCTAAAAATATGCCAGATTTTTGGGGAAATCTGTGAAAATGTCCCAAAAGTCCCAACTTTACGGTCATAAAGAAAGTGATTAAAACAACATCCTGTATCCATCTCCTTCGTCTGGATCGATGGCAACATTCAATGGGTTCCGTCCTTCCACCAATTTTGTTGAAACTTGTTCTGTAGTTTTTGCGTAATTGTGCTGCCAAACAACAAAGAAACGGACCGAGGTGAAAACATAACCTCCGTGATGGTGGAGGTAGCAAAAGGTGCCAAACATAAAGACTCTGCAGAGGATGTCAACATCAGTAGGCAACGAGATTCTAGATCTTTTGGTGATGCCAATGTGCTGTAAACTCCTAAATGTTCCAGAGATTTTCCTGTTGTTGCGAATGCGTCGGAGCTGGACTACATAGAGTTTGTATCTGAAAATGGCTCAAGACTAATTCAGATTAAGCATTAAATACTATAACAATATATATATATAGCCCTACTTCCAAAATGTCTTTGGTGAGCACAGTGTCATAACTAATAGAAGTTATTGCAAAATCTACAAAAAAAAAGTTGTAAACCTGTGGTGGAGCTATATTTGCAGTGATATAGGCTTATGCTTGGCCCGTTCGACCTCAGAGATGATGATTGCTTCATAAACATTCGGGCCTGGCAACAGTCAGAAGGAAGAAGTGGATTAGGTCGGTATAACTCTCTGTGTTTTACAGGTTTTCCCTGTGAAAGCCTATAGAAAAATCTCCCTCCCTCTCTTTCATGAGAGGCCATAAAAGTCCTGAACTGCAGCAGAGCTGCGGCCGCCTCTGGGAAACCATGCGCAAACCCCCTTTGACACTAACTGATGTTTTACAGAGACAAACTGCAGAGAGGAGCAGGGTCCATCTGGACCAGCGCCCACATCTGGAGAGGACGAGCATAGATGAGAGGAATAAATAGTGGCGGTGTAATACAATAAAAGAGTATAGAGGAGCATAAAGCCATGAATATAGTGAAAGAGAAGAGTAGAAATGGGAAAACAGGAAAACATGTTTAGTATGAAAATGAATAACAGCTGACCAGCTCAAGAGTTACAGGTGTGCCAGATGTTTGCTGTGCGATAACCGCTGGCCTGCTGGTATCATTAGACAATAGCTGTTAATCTGCACTGTATCACAGGCAGGAGGCCGCTCCTTCCGTGCAGCGTTAAATTCCACCGACAGATGGGCGTGGACGTTGAGTTGTGGATAGGAAGGGTAACATGAGTGTCTGCGATCTAAGTAAAAACCCCTTGGAGAGATAGCCGCTCTATCTGAGAGCGGCTGAGAGCGACAGTGGGAACAGAGAGGAGCTAAGTGGAAAGGTAGAGAGACAAAGAGACAGAAAGAGAGGGTGTCGTTTCAGGCAAATGAGTGATGGGGTCTGGATCTCTGCTAATGCTCCAGTGAGTGATCGCTCCTCTTCTGCCGCAGCCAGGGATGAATGACTCTCTACGGACAAAAGAAGAAAAAAACAGCCTCCAGGCCTGAGTCCTGGCTGAATCCGATACTCGGCACGCTCTTCCTGACTGTTTTTCACAAAGTCTTAACGGGCTGACGTGTGCTGTGTGAGACTGTATTTATAGAAGTTGGTCAATACGCTGCTGTGTGCAAATCATGGATCGCGGTACTGTCAGTTCAGATGTCTGGCAGATGCAGTAGATGATGTTGATGTTCTTTTACTGCAACTTACAACGTCACCACCTACATTACTTACTATGACCTCACTTGATCGTGCTCGAGAGAATTAAACGTTTTACTGACCTTAATCTCTTTGTTTCCTCGCTTTGCTCCGCGTCACGTTTGCCAAAGTTTTTTTTTTTTCCACACACTTTTAAATTTACTGGCGCCAGGTGAGATATCAGCTCTCCCACAGAGAAGAGAACGACACTGGAGGGTTTTTTTTAAAGTTTTACCCCATTAACTATAAATTGTGTACACTTATTAATTACTGCAGACCCCTTTTCCAAAGTAAACCTTACTCCAGGCATTTGCCACCTTCCAGGCAGCCATTAGTTTCAGGTCATTCCAATGATAAATGGAAATCAACTTGCAAAACCACAATTATAGTCTTTAATTTAATGTTTGACCACAAATGATAAAACCTTTGGGTCCTCTGCTGGTAAATGTAAACCCTGAATCATCCACAGCAGCTCCAGAGCATTACAAAAACTTTTGACCTTTCAGCCAAAGAACAGACCTGCCAACTGGAGACCGGCGAACCAAACCCAAATCTGACAGGAATTTCGTTTTTTGTGTCTGAACACGACCCGACCCGAGACTGATGTTTCCCCCGATTACAGGCACATGTAGCGTAAAAAAAAAATCAAGTCGATAGCCCTGCAAACGTGACCAAACACCAAGCTCTTTCTTTCCTTTGTCTGAACCTGGCTCAACCCACTTCCAACAGAACTCCCTCATCCAAAAGTCACTGTGACTCTGGAAGGTCTGCATTGCATTGTGACCACCAGACAGATTTAGATCTTGAAGAACGGGTTGCTGCTTACGTTTGCGTTGCTGTGTAGTTGTGTGTTCATCACAGAGGGGGAAGAATGAGGAATAGTTGTGCTGAGGTTGTGGATGACAGAGCAGGATCAGGCGTGGGAGGAATTCCTCCCTGGCAAACAAACACCCT
The DNA here is from genome assembly GCA_026259375.1 of Verasper variegatus. Classification (NCBI taxonomy): domain Eukaryota; kingdom Metazoa; phylum Chordata; class Actinopteri; order Pleuronectiformes; family Pleuronectidae; genus Verasper; species Verasper variegatus. The sequence goes on from CM048051.1 coordinate 4,734,189, forward strand.
GGTCTGGCCGAGCAGACCTCTTGATTTAAGAAGACATGTTGAGTCTACGTGTTTACTAGTTTATCTTGTTGGCTTTCGAAACTTCAGTCTTTTTTTTTAAAAAGCACTTAAAACGCACAATAAGGAAACAAACTGAGAGAAGGAGTTTTTGGTATCTAACCGGCAGTTTGACCCAACCTGCCGGTGCTGTCAGATGGATTTACAGGAGGGAAATGAAACAGTGAAATCCGATTCTAAGAAGCTCCTTTCTGACTTTTTGGGGTTTATCCGCTACACATGTCAAACGTTTGTGCTTGGACAAAACCAATCGTGTATTTCTGCCTTGAAGTCCTGTCCCTGTTCTGTCCCTGTCCATTTTCATCCCATGTTTTAACTCAGCATTTCAGCTCTGGAACCACATAACCGCTGTGCTGTGTGTGTACAGTACATTGCTGCAAAGAAAAAAAACCCAGATCCTTACATCCTTTATTTTATAGCTCCCAAGGTTTCCATGAAAGCGTGCTTAAATAGACGTTTTCTTGCTGTACTACCTCCTTGTGTTTTTTTGCGTTGCATTTTTTTCCCCCCTCGAGCATGAAGAATCCATACCATACTGCTGAGGGTTTTTAAATTTTACTGGGTGGAGAATCAATGTCCTGCTCTTCTTTTTGTTCCCAGTCCTTTCCTCCTCAAACAAGTGTATTCATGTGCACTTTACTCGTGTCTGTATTTTATATAAACCTAAAGAAACAGCAAATGCAGCCTTGTCTCCTTTGCCGTCGTATCCATGACAGAACAACCTTTGCCTTTGTCTTTGTTTGAGACGGACATTTGTGTCGATGAGGTCACCCTCTGACCAGGTGGGCAGTCATGGTTGTTAAAACCTCTTTAATTAGATTTGTGAAAACGATGGGGTCATCATACATGTGTGTGTCTGTGTATGTGTGTGTCTGTGTGTGTGTGTGTGTGTGTGTGTGTGTGTGTGTGTGTGTGTGTGTGTGTGTGTGTGTGTGTGTGTGTGTGTTCAACAAGTTCTCATCACCACAGGTGGCTAATCCATCACAGACACCAGAAAGACACGAGGAACACCCAGACATGAGCCTAGATCCTAAAGATAGCGTCAGTCTCAACTCTGTACTCTATAGGAAGTCTCAGCAATGATATGAACCCCCCCCCCCCCGAGCTGCAAAGGCCGACCAAAGGACGAGGTTCGGACCGAGCCGCACAGAAACCACAACCGTCCCGCCACTAAAACCCAGAAGGTGCTGTTCTAATATTTCCACGTTTAAATATCCTATAGGAGCGACAGTGTGAGGGAAGGTGGTATTATTCCCATCCCGTATGTGTGTCTGTCTTTCCGTCTGTAGCCAGTAGTTAAGTGTAATGACGAAGACAGGTGTCGGTGGGACAGAAGGAAGGTCGTTGCCGGATGTCTGCTGCCGCGGTGGTCTCGCGCTCTGCGGGGTTCAGGGCCAGGGCGGGTTCAGAAAATAGGTTTCAGGCGTATGATGAAATCATTAAGCCAAAAGCGCAGACGTCAGAAATCTGTCTCTTACGTCTGTCTGTTTCAAATTTAACCTTTTTGTTGAGAAGTTGATTAGGGTGGAACACATATGACAACTCCAGGGGATGTGCAGCTATAGAAGAATAAACACTTTAAATGGACTGCTGTTAAAAAAGAGATTAAATAATCCTAATATGAAAAATCTCACACTATATTACATATAGTCTTTTTCATTTTCATACTACTGCTTGATTCCTGAAATAAAGCAACTTGATTTTCATAGCATGACACACACTCACAGCTGTGGCTCAGAAGGTCGTCCACTAAGTGGAACGTCGGCGTGTCCTGCGTCAAGGCACCGAACCCGTTGTCATAAGTGTGTAAATTGGACGTAGACTGTATATAAAGAGGGAAGACGTGTCTCTACTCCCCCCCACTATCCAGAAGTGAAGCCAAACTATCGGATACAAACGCTGAAGACATAATTTGGGGCCAGAGAATGGGAATTAGTGCTTTGGGGTTAGCGAACTCACCTAAAACGCCAGAAACCGTCTTTGATAAAAATATATTTGACATGTACTAGTTTGGTCCCATCTGCTAACATGGAGGAGGTGGGGTTTATCACCAGGGGCTGATCAAGATGCTTTGGTTTCACTTTTGGGGACGTGTCATCTCGTCCATACAGTCTATGAAATTAGATGTATGAAAAGAAAAGTGTATGAATATATATAGAATTCCATTAAACTTCCAACTTGTTATATCTTTATTTCTATATCCGTCTTTCAAATTATAAGGATATTTGTATATTACACTTTGTGCTGTCTCTCAGGCGCATCACATGATTTCATTCAGTCGCAGAACAATCCTTAAAACGTTAAACCTGCTAAAATCCAAAAATGTCTTCGGTCATTGTGAATTCAAACACGTCAGATATCTCACTGCGGCTGAATGAGAAGAGACTGTAATCCAGAGGAGGGCCGATATCACGAGGCCTCCTGGATCTTGGCTCGCCTTCAAGGCTGCGAGATCTGAGGCAGAGTGCTACTTTAAACAGGCTCCATAAACGCCACCAAACAATGTTATAGACCCGTGTAAAACTCCAGTCAGAGACAGGACCCCGGAGCGCATGCAGGGGATATTTCCCTTTCGTTTTTTGCGAGGAAATCTTTGTTGTATTGTAGGGGATTGTTTTAGTGGTTTAGTGGAGCGTTCAGTGTATATTTGTGTGTGTGTGTGTGTGTGTGTGTGTGTGTGTGTGTGTGTGTGTGTGTGTGTGTGTGTGTGTGTGTGTGTGTGTGCAGTAGGACGAAGGATGTTAGATGAGATGAAGCGGGTCAGGGATCAAGGTGTCGTCCGGTCCGTCTGCATCTTATTTAAACGTCAGTTGAAAACCAGTTGGTGCCTCCGTTGACCTCTGACCCAAACTCTCAACCTCCCTCAACACTCTCCTCTCCTCTGCTAAAGGTTACCTGTCAGCTCCCTCCCTCTGTATCCATGGTTACACCGAATCACGTGATCCTTTGCCAGGTTTGGAAACACACCACTGGGAGATCGGGTCCGGGTTTTTTTTTTTACACACTCCTTATATATGATCTTAAAAAAATGAATTACTCTGACAGATGCTCTGGAGTACTCTGGAAATCATAACAAATGGTGCTATGGTGTGTGATATTTGGACAAGTGCAGATGTATGGGCTCGTGTTATGGGGTATTATTGTGATAACAGAAAGGCCCTTAGCTCGTATATAATAATTATGACACATGTAGGTTTGCTTCACACAGGTTTTGGGACCTGCTCTGTGCGTTTATGTGATCCTCATGTCTCACAGGCCGTTTGACATCTCTGGACCGTACGTGACTCACCCTCTACCGCACGTCTGTTTCCCCTCAGGTGTCGGCCACAGATGAGGATCGCGGTTCCTTCGGCGCCATTTCCTACCGGCTGGGCTCGGGCTCCGCAGGCGGCCTGGTACCGACGCACTTCACCCTCGACAAGGAGACGGGCCAGTTGTGCACCAGCACGGCTCTGGACCGTGACGAGGGGCTGGACAAGTTTGACTTGACTGTTACTGCAACGGATGGAGTAAGAAAAGTTCTGAACTCTGTAACCTTTTCTTTTTCCCAGACTAAAGAAATTGTGAGAAATTAGTTTGACTTTTTTGGCCAGAGTAAGAAGAAAAGATCAATATCTCTCTTATTAAGCCTTTTGTCTGAACCCGACCACTGAGTCCGACCTGAACCCGACAGGAATTCTAGTTTTTGTGTTCGAACCCGACCCTGTCTTCCTCAATGCAGGCGCAGGCAGCTTTAAAAAAACAAACAAGCAATTAACCCAGCTAACGTGACCAAAACCAGTTCGAACCCGAATATCATTTAAAAGATTTGGTCCGAACCCAGCACTGCCTGTCGAGTCGGATCAGGTAACATCTGTTTGATCACAATAAAGCTAGAACCTAACAAAGACTGTAAGCTCATAAAAGCAAATATGTGCAGTCCAACCTTAAAGATATAAGATAAACTATTAATTTAACCCAGTGAAGATCTTAATTATGACTGAAATGTATTTTTTGAAAACGTCAAACTAGACTAAAGTCAAAGGATTCGTTCTTTGAGTTGCTTCGCGACCAAACACGTCGCCCACATAGTCCTGCAGTGTCTCATCCGATCACAGCTTCAGGCGGACGGCAAATTAAAGTTGTGTACAGCTGCAGGAAAAATACATCTGATCAAAGATGCATCAAGGGAACCGCAGCAGCATGGCAGAGCAATCAGAGGAAAACAGGAGGAGGAAAAAAGTACGGAAACAGACCCATTTAAATGACCTTTTACCAAAGAATGATGCCATCTCAGTTAAACTGCTCTACCTGACCACACACTGTTGTTGTTCTGGGATCGTGCCAGTAGACCCGTGCACATTTAAATCTTCAATTAATCACAATGGGTGCACTTTAACAACACTGGGACTACATGAGATGCAATAAAACATGTTCTCTCACTTGTATGGTTGGGTTATATAAAGAAATAGATACACAGCCATTGCTATTGCATCGTAGTATTATTCTTATCGTGCGTATTTTTTAGGTAATCAACAATTCCAATTATTCCGCGCAGCCCCAGCACATTCCCAGTTTGAACCAGTTGGTGTCTGCTCCCCTCGTCTTGAATGTCCCTGTTTCTTAACGCTCTTGTGAAACTACAGCCAGGAGACACAGTGTAATGAGTTCAAACTCTTCTTCTTCTTCTTGCTGACAAACGCTGCAGCGGGTGGTTGAGTCCATATGTCAGGGATCTTCTGCAGGGAGCTCATCTGTCTTCATTTACAGCTGCTTCATCTTTACAGCATGACGTAAATCTACTGTCGCAGTTTCATAGTCTTTTAACAAAACCCCGAACTGTCACTGTCACTTTCACCGAGGGAGGAAAACTAATTCAGTGCTGTCTTTGGGGACATTCTCTGCAGCAAGGGAGGGAGGATTGTATTTAACTGTATATCCTGTGATTCAATAGACTTAATAAAACAGAATTCCACAATATTATTACATTTTTAATAAAAATGTAATCGAAACAACTTACTTTTTGTTTTCCAGGGAGGTCTGAGCTCAGTGGCCCGTGTGCAGGTTTCAGTGGTGGACATTAACGACAACCGGCCCACCTTTTATCCGGTGCTCTACACAGTCAGCCTCAGCGCCCACAGCGCCCCGGGAACTTCTGTCGTCAAGGTAACAGCCAATGACCCCGATGCTGGGGAGAACGGCAGGGTGACCTACCGCACAGTGCCTGGAGGAGGCTCCACATTCTTTACCCTCAACAAGGACACAGGTATGTGTGTGTGTGTGTGTGTTTGTAACGCAGGGTGCACTTTGGACAAAATCAATGTTGTGTTATATTTATCCTTCTTTCCCTGCAGGGGTCATTTCTCTCTCCCGCTCGCTCCACGGCAAAGCCAACACAGTTATCTCCATTGTGATATCGGCCGATGACGGCGGTGGTCTGACGGCGCCAGTCAACGCTCGAGTGAACGTGAGCGTGGTCGGCGGCTCGGTGGCGTCTCCCACGTTTGAGCAGGCGCAGTATTTCTTCACCGTGTCTGAGGACGTTCTCAGGGGGACGGCGGTGGGAGTTGTCCGGGCCGCTGCCAAGACAGGTGAGGTCACCTGCTCACTCATGTCCTCAGATTGATATTGTTTCTCTTCACTCCTCGAGCTTTAGTCCTTTCAGGATTTCTTTTATCTCTTCACTTCACATACCTCACCAACAGCACCCAGCTTTACGTGACCTACCTGTTTCCATCTTCCTGGCAAGTAGCAGGACAGAAATGCACTAATGGGCTGGAGCACGCACGGTGCCGTAGCTCTTACTCTGCAGCCGTTGAACAAATATGCAACAAGAGCAGAGACTCCATTAAGAAATCACATCCATCACACAGCACACACTTTACATGGGAATTCTTTTCCTTTTTTTTGCGCCGTGGCTAGAATTTTTATTTTCTCTCACTATTAATGATGGAGAAATGGATTTGAATGGGGCTATAATTCTGAGTGGGAGTCAGAATGAAGTGCAGAGGAGCACACTCTGTCTTGGCCTGTGAAAGGCTGTCAGTGAACGTGCTCCCTCTCTGAGTGAACCCAGTCCTTCATAAAGTCTTTCACTCTCATTTAGTGGTGTAACGTAATTATTTGTGTTTCTCAAACTATTTGCTGTTTTATATCTTTTTATGATTTATTGGGTTCAGAGAAATTGAGATTTGTTTCTTTTTTTTTTTTTTTGTCCTCCTCTCAGCTGCCTCTAAGGACATCTTCTACTCCATCTCTTCCGGAGACCCTGAGGGTTACTTCAAGGTGGACAGTGCTTCTGGTACCATCCGTACAGCTCTTCCTTTGGACCATGAGACCTGCTCCAGTCTAGACCTGGAAATCCAGGCGCGCTCCGGCTCTCCTCCCGCGTACGGAACCAGCCGGGTACGAATAACCATCTCTGATGTGAACGACAACGCCCCCACCTTCCTACCCTCCTCATCCGAGTCCCTCCTCTTACCAGAGGTCACCAAAATGGGGACTGTTATCTACCGCATTCAGGCCTCTGACAAGGATTCTGGTCATAACGGTCAGCTCAGCTTCGACCTGGTCTCTGCTGGAGCTGCAGGCAGCACTGGCCAGAGGACGTTTGGTGTTGACCGGGGAAGTGGGGAGGTGCGTCTGATTGGGGGTCTGTCTTATGACAGTGTCCCACGCTATGACCTTCAGGTGGTTGCCAAGGATGGCGGAGCGCCTCAGCTTAGCTCCACCTTCACCCTCGTGGTCCACATCCAAGCACAAGATGCACAAGGCCCCAACTTTGACACGCTGACCTACCGCGTGGAGTTACGGGAAAATACACCACTCAACACGCGTTTCCTCCAGGTCCGAGCACTCAACAGAGAGGCTTCTGGGAATGGTGGAACTTCCTCCTCCTCCTCTTCTTCCTCCTCTATTTCCTACCGCCTTCGGCCTGACGGTGACGCCGCTGGTTTTGGCATCATGCCCGATAGCGGTTGGCTCTTTGTCCGCAGCTCTCTGGACCGAGAGGTCAAAGACATGTACCTGTTGACCGTCCTTGCCTCTTTAGGCCCAGGAGGGACGGGGAGAACTGGAAGTGCCACAGTCAGAGTGTCAGTGACTGACGAGAACGACAACTCCCCCAGACTGAGCCAGGAGAGGGTGTTCCTGGCTGTGCGAGAGAACCTAATGGCCGGGACCGGCTTTGGAAGAGTGTCTGCTACAGACAGGGATGCAGGACTAAATGCTCGACTCACCTACAGGCTCCTGCACGCTGACAGACACTTTCAGATCAACTCACAAACAGGTGAAGATGACGACCATGACTTTGCTTTTTTAGTTAGTGTGTTAAATGAAATTAATGTGGTTAAATTTACTCCATAAGAAGAATTCATGATTTGTAAGTTTAAGCCTTCACTCATTTAATCGTCCTCTATTTCTTCAGGTGAGATCAGCACCCGCCTCGCCCTGGACAGAGAGCAGCAGTCCAGTTACCAGCTGGTTGTGGTCGTCCAGGACGGGGGGACGCCCCCTCGCAGTGCCACCGGCACCGCTCATATCACTGTGCTGGATGAAAACGACCACGCCCCCAGTTTCACACATGCCAGGCCGGACAGGGAGCTGCTCCTTCAGGTGAGAATGAGTTTGATAGATCTGATCAGTTGCCTTGTTGGAGCTCCTTCAGTGGTGCATCAACTTCTCCCGAGGAGAAATACTATCCCAGTGAGGATTTAATATGACTGTAGAGATATGTTTTGTGTCAACACATGGCAAGTTGGACAAAGTCATGAATATGAATTCCTCAATAAAGATCCTTCTCGATTGCAGGTGATGGAGGGGCTTCCATCTGGGACAGTCTTAGGGACCCTGACAGCTAAAGACTCAGATGAGGGCGAGAATGGGACCGTGTACTACTCTTTATCAGGTCGGTGTTGTAAACACGTTTACATTTCCACACTTTATTCACTTAAATCACAATATTTCTTCATCACTAGTTTTACTCTGAGCTGCTCTATAACATCTGTCGCATCCTCCAAAGGTTCCAGAGCCGAGCGCTTCTCCCTCAACCCGACCAGCGGCGAGCTGAGGACCGCTGCACCTCTGAGATGGGCGGAGCGAGCCGAGTACACCTTCGATGTGACCGCTGCTGACCACGGAACACCGGGCCTGAGCTCCACCTGCCAGATACGGATACAGGTAAACTTACTCTGTGCATTTGTTGCTTTTCAAAAACTTTGAACGGCCAATCTGGTGACCAGGCCAAAAAAACAGCTCATATCTCCACATTACCTCAGCCCTTTCTGCATTCCTTGCTGAGAGTAATTTCCTCAAACTGTGCACAGAAAGAACAGTACAACTGTCAAAGGAATTGGAAAAGGAGGTAAATATGAGAAGGAGAGAAACTGAGCCTGGGCCCATACAAACAAAATCATCTATCCAATCTAGCGTGCGTTTCCTGCTCCGAAGGTTCAGAGGGTAATCAAAACCCAAGGTGAGAAACCCCAAGCTGCAGGAGGGAGCTGGTCCCGACTGAGTTATTGTTCTGAACTTTCTGCAGGAGGGTCAATCCTGCGTATCAACATACACTATCAGGAGTTCACCAGCAGGAAAGAAAGGGGTCTGCCACAGAGGCATGTATCCAGGGAAGGGTGGAGGTTCTGCTTTGACTGTGGAGCTGCGCAGCTCTGTGTTTTCTGTGTGATGTGATTTCAGAAAGGAAAAGGATGTTAATTACAGCAGGAGTGCTTGCCTTAGATTTTGCCTGCTTGTGCGACACTAAGATTAGACTGAGGGGAAACAGGCACCTTAGAATCAAATGGTCCCAGATGAGATCTGATGAGAGCCAGCTGCATCGAATCGCACAAAGAGAAAGAGAATACACCACTGTACGGTAGCAGGCAGCCGTACGTGCACACACACGGACGTGCACGCTACACACGGCACATTCAAGCGCTCTCATGAGGTAACATTTCCATATAATGATTTTAAGATAACGTTTCAAATAGCTGTGAGTGAAACAGACACAGGGATGTTGTTGTACACCACAAATACTGGAGTACCCATGCTAAGTAGCTTGTATAGGAGAAGGCAGTGGAGATAGAGACCAGCACAGTACAGGACCGTTTCTGAATGCGCCGGCTAAAGCATCACATTAGAGATAACTGAAACTGTGATGCATTTAAAGATATATGCAGTATAAAGACATATAAATACTAGTGCAGTGCCTGTTTGTAATGGGCTGTTTGTTTGGCCTGTGGTGATGCTGGTTTCCCCTTTTGTTTCTTAAAATGTAAAAGCGACCTGCAGTAACTGAGCAGCAGCAAGTAAAGACCGGCTGCAGGAACTCGGTCCACAGAACCCTGAACCCTGAAGCTGCACCCCCGCTGCTGCACAAAGAGCTGCTCATCTGTTTATTCAAAGTTCAGAGAGACTCGGTTTAGAACCCACAGAACCCAGAACGTTGAGTCCCAACCATCGCTTCTACAAAGCACTAGTCTCCTGTTTATTCAACGTCCTTGGACCCTAAACAACACACATAACAAACGTGAAGCCGATAAGAGGAACAGTTATGGAAATATGCGAGGCACATACAGACACATTTAAATTTCAAAATCACTGTCCTGTGTTTTCTCGTGGACTGTGACTGGTTCCCTGCGTCACTACAGTGAAACACGTATGAACAAAGGTATAACATTGTTCTATTTTCATGCTTAGATCGATAGATGGTTGACTGCAAATGTCTGCACGTAGATTTGTCAGCACATGAGATTGAATTATGCACATTACCCACATCTATTTATAACCCAATAAAGAAGGATTCAATTCATTACAATAGACTTTGGTAAAGCAAGTGAAGATTGTGTGTGTGGATCTTTTTCATGTTGTAACCAGAGCTTGTAAAAATCTGCTTATGTTTGCTGTCTTCCGAATTCTTTCATCTGCCCCAGAACAAAATCAAAACCCTGAAACCATTGCTCAGAGCAGTGAAAGCCCCCTGGCATGTATTTGTTCCCCATCTGACCAGACCGCTGCATATGGAGCCGCGGCATATTTACATTTTTCCCTCCACATACACACCCCCGTCATTATATTGTCACAGATCACAAATCCTGTGAACTCTCATCTCGAAGCCAAGATGCCGCAGTGTCAAGATACTTACTGGAAGGATCGAACATAATGTCTTCATTTAAAATGAGAAATGCCTGTGAGGGTTATTATGGAAAAAACAACAAAACAGACTCAGACTGCAGCCCAAGGCCATGTGTGGGGATGGTCTGGGGTGTGAGCCATGTAGCTGCATCGTCTGCAGAATACCAGAGGAAATAGGATCCATTAACAAACACAGGGCAAAACTCAACTGGACACTTTTCTCCTTAGAACTGCGTTTAGAATAGATTTCACTTTATTGTACTTATTTGTCGACAGGTTCTCAGCTCCACCAGGTCCAACCCGAAGCCCAACATGCTCTCCATGACCCTGAACATAGTCGAAGGCATTCCCCCGGGCTCCGTCGTCGGCTCCCTCCGCCCACATGACACGCATGACTCCATACTGGAAGGCCAGGTCACCTACCTCGTGGTGGGAGGGACAGACCGCGACGGTACCTTCATGGTGGACCGTTTGAAGGGCGACGTGTATCTGGTGCGCGAGCTGGACTACGAGAAGGGGTCGAAGTACATGCTGCAAGTGGAGGTGTCCGACTTCTCTCAAGCGTTTCCCAGCAGCCACCTGGTGCAGCTGGATATCAACGTGCAGGACAGCAACGACCACGCGCCCAAGTTCACAGAGGACCCAGTTACCATCGTGATCCCAGAGAACATGGAGCCAGGGGCGTCAATTTACACCTTCCAGGCCGTGGATCAGGTGGGAAACTGAAATAAATCACATGGAAAGCAAATGTCATGCACTGAAATAAACTATGTGCAAATCTCAAAGTTTTCATTTCTCCTTCAACTTGTGCTTTGTGTGTTTTTACAGGACGGCAGTGGACCCAACAGTGAGCTACATTACTCCATTGAGCACTACTGGCCGGACACGCCTGACTTCCTGACCGTCGACCCCTTCAGCGGAGTCCTGACCTTTGGGCAGAAGTTAGACCGTGAGTCCACGCCCTCCCTCTTCCTCGTGGTGCGGGCCACGGATCAGGCGGCGGATCCCTCTCAGAGGCGCTGGGGCTCGGTCACCGCTCGAGTCTTTGTGACGGACGAAAACGACAACGCCCCGGTCTTCAGCTCTCCGTCTGCAGTCAGCATCATGGAGGACCAGCCTGTGGGGTGAGGGGCGAACTGACACAATACTCTAAGTGTAACAGCCTGTTGCCTTCATGCATGTCTAACTTTGACAGTCTTCACTGATCACACTACAAAGGAAGAATGTGAAAGAGGCCTTTGAAACAATATTTTACTTTTATAGGTTTAATTTTTTCAGATTTCCAGAATAATAAGCCAATATTAAGATGCGTGTTATTTTAGAGGTGGAACCGACATTTCCAGTTAACTTATAACTCTAATCTTGAAATATTATGGATATTTTTCTTGTTAAATTACGGCTTAGGACTTGTAATATTATTATTCTATTAACATTACATTATAACTTTATTCCCATAATATTAGATGTTCATGTTTGCCATCCTGTGACAGTTTGTTTGTATCTTCACTGGCAGGTTTGTGATTTTGTACGTGATGGCTCGTGATGACGACGAGGGTGAAAATGGCCGCGTGTCGTACAGGATCCAGACGGGCAACAGCGCTGGTCGCTTCAGTCTGAACCCCAACACCGGTAAGATTATTTTCAGGCTGAGGACACGTCATCTAAAAATAACAGGAGACTGGGAGTTTCCCATAAATATCCAGTTCACACTCCATCAAGGGATGATGGGAGAAAAAGTCACAGCATAACTCATTTAAAATCCTGTTTTTGAATGATTTAACACTGCAGGGCTGTGATTGATAGATAATCAGCATCCAACCCCTGGACGCCCCCCGAATGAACAGAAGTTTCCAGAACATCATAATTATCCAGTGAACTTCTGCGTCTACAGGGTCTCAACTGCTGAAACACTCATAACCCCCATAACCCGCTTTACTAGATGATCTTTCATTGCCGTACAGTGCAATATTTCCGTTGAATAATGCTCTGGTGCTCTTTTCTTGACGGCTTCCTTCATGGGAACGGATCTTTATTTGGGCTGCGGACGTGGCCGGCCTTTGATATCCTATATACGTGTATGTGTAATCTCTTCATCGCTTGTGCTGGGTGGTGTGGGTGTGCTCCACTCTGGCGGGGGATGGGATTAGGAACCAGGAGACGGACGTTTAATGGAGCTTCCAGATGGAAGAAAGTCTTTACTTCATTACTGTCAAGTGTCTCGTGCGTTAGCAGGGGTTGATTTCACCCCTGCTCTGTGTCTCAGACTGTGTGGTTATGGCTTATGCTCATGGTTAAGAGTAGCTGTAATAGCAGATTAGCTTTGCACTGCGGAGACATTTACCAAACTGCCTGGCTGATGTGGGGGGCATCATTAGCCTGATTACTGCTTATAAATTACATGTCAGCTCTGCCAATATTAGATTTCTGTTGTTTCACATAACAGCTGCTTTCCTGGTGGTTTTATTGACCACTTGGAAGATATTGTGTCTCTTTCTAGTCGCCTTACATTTGATTCAGGCTTCTATGTCGGCTTTGTATCATTAAAGCTCTTGTCAGACTTATAAATTTCTATACACATTCATTACCTCAGCCACGGAAAAAAAACTACTAAACCCACTTCCATGATATTTTGTGGAGGGGTGCGACATGACCCAAGGAAGAAACTTGGATAAATGAGAGTCTTGGTGGAGTTACACACTCTCCAAGCTTCCTCCTAGTTCGAGATGCAGCCCTGATCAAATGCATATTTAGCTGAAATCCAGTTTGATATATTTTGTATCTTTGGAAACTTTAAGATCTGAGACAAAGATCTAAAAAACTAAGTCCAGAGAACAGAGAGGATGAAGCTGTTACCAGTAAATGTCTCCCAGAGGAGGATGAACCAGTGCCGTCTGTGTTTTGGACCCGTCTCAGTTTTGTGGCTTAAACACGGGATGAAACAGAACTTCACAGAAACATTAGAGTAATAACCTCACAGAACTCACCATGTGCTGTGTGTGTCTGACACACATGGGACATTAACACATTACACACATTTCTCAGACGCAGCATGCCAGCTAGACTTTTACACTGCTCTGAACACACACACACAGACACACACGTTTCATATTTCCTCTCGCGTTTGGCTGACCCTCTTGTCATAGCCGGGGTGATGACAGGTGTGTGGGGTACAGACACACAGAAAGTTGGGAGAGTAACTGAACCCATAGTCTAAACAGTAGACGTCTAATTCAGTCTCTATCTGAACGTAATTTACCCAAAATACACACAGTCATGTCTTAGAAACTTAAAGGCTGACGTGTTGTAATGTCGTCAGAGAAATGGAAAAAAACAATGACCCTAATTTCAGAGAAGGTCAAAGGTTGATTTGAGTTGGAAAATATGTAGTTCCAGGTTTTGTACTTTGCCATAGTCACACATGTGAACTGATAGAGGGACTTGAATGCATGTTCAAAAAGCCAGAAGTGAATATCTGGCACAAAGTCACCGTGTTGATTTGCGTACTGTGGAAACTGCCATAAAGCAAAGCTGTAAAGTTCTTTTGTTTTTACTGCTCCTCAAGGTATAAAAATACTGTTCCCCACAGGTACACAACATCATATGTTCACAAAAACAACACAAATACAGCTACACACATGTTGAGACTAATATATTTCAAAAGGAGATAAAGATTTTAAACTTCTTCACTGCTCACTAAATATTCTTGTCTTCTTTTGTAGGCTCCCTGTCCATCCTGAAAGCCTTGGACCGGGAAGAACAGGAAGACTTCAATCTGACCATTGTCGCGGAGGATCATGGGATACCTCAGCTCTCCACGTCTCAGGTGCTGTGCGTGCAGGTGATTGACGTGAACGACGAAGCTCCGGTGTTCCAGCGAGCAGAGTTCGAGACCCAGGTGATGGAAAACCAAGGGCCAGGAACAACGGTGTTGACAGTAACTGCCACTGACAGGGATCAAGGTTGGTTCAAATTGTAAAATAAACAGACAAACGCACCACACAAGAACATGTGGAGATACAAACACGTCTTATTTTATCAAACAAGGAACATTTAACTCAGGAAAAACAAATGGGAAAAAGATTTTCGACTTTATAATTCCATAAAATATTATATGTATAAAATATGAGTCTGAAATTCCAGGTCCACTTTGTTTCTTTTTACATTTTCAAAGATGGAGCTGTGTAGTATAAGGCTCACAAATTCCGTGCGGAAAGAATGACTTAAAAAAGTCCGGCTGACGCCTCCAGTAGGAATAAGGCTGGAGAACTAAACAAGAGGGAGACATAAAAAACCCACATGATTATAAAACCAACCACAAGCTCCTGCTAATGAAAATGTGTGGTCACAGTCATTGTCCAGAGCCTTGTGCTGCTGGAGCTTTCATTAGGATTTCCTCCAGGCGCTGGGCAGCTTTGGAGTCATCAAATCATTAACTTATTACATTAAACGTAGCCCATTTTCTTTATGGCTTGTTTTGCAACAGCGCCCAGTGTGTGAGTTATTTTTTACTTTCTTGTGTTTTAACGCAGGGTCCAATGGCCAAGTGACATACGGAGGTGTGACGGAGGAAGGCTTCGTCATCAACCCTGTGACGGGGGTCATCACCACCACAAAGGAGCTGGACGCGGAGCTACAGGATCACTTCACTCTCACTGGTACAACAGCTAAAACTCATTAATGTCCACAGAGCACCTCCTGGTTTAAAGCTTTGTGTGGGATCCAGCATCTCATCAGCTTAACTATTTCCATGTTTTTTCTATCAGTGTATGCCAGGGACGGAGGGCTGCCTCCCAACTTTGCCACGGCCGTGGTCCGCGTGGAGGTGCAGGACGTGAACGACAACGCCCCGGTGTTCTCGAAGCCGTGGTACCAGGTGGAGGTGCCAGAGAACCAGGCCCCGGTGGAGCTCTGCTTTCTCAAAGCTACAGACCCTGACTCGGGTCCCGGTGGACAGCTGGAGTACAGGATCACTGGTGAGGAGCAGTGTTGAGCGTCTCTCTTTATTCACTTTACCACAATTATCTTATTAGCAGCTTCAAGATGTGACTGTTTAGAATATAATTACATTTAATGAAAAACGAACGTTTTGTCTTGATCATATTTATCATATTATCGAGTTGACACTTACTTGGACCGTTTTGTTGAACTGGAAGTGTGTAGGACTGTAGGGATGTGATGCATGCAGCATTTGGACTCATGTGACTGGGCTATTCCTTCATTATGAAAGATCAGATCTTCATACAGTTTACCTCGACTCACCCCTGTTATTATTCTGTCATATTTCAATGATGGTGCATCCCATATATCTGTCTGGATCACATTCAAACTTTGACTTAAGTGCAAAGTTGGCAGAGCGTTGCCCGACCCGATCTATAGAAACCTCTTAATCAGGGTTCTTGCAGGGTCTTAAAGAATTTTAGGGCCCTAAAAGTCTTAAATACATTATTATTAGGTCTTACTTATATTAATTTTAACTTCCTTCATGCTTTAAAAGTCAGGTTTTTGAAAGAGAAAAGTTTTGGCGACATGCAAAGTTTGTAATGTCTCCATGTGTTGTAGTTCTTTCTCAACGGTACAGATATTAGCACGCTGTAATAAAACGATAAACAAGAACAACATGGAATGGATAACTTGGCTGTAGGAAAAGATTATAGATACCTACTTCTGTCTCTATAGTTTGTGGAAAGACTTGTTGAAGTGTATAATTCTGAGACTGTAATATGTCGTATCTGGTCTTATATTTCATTCATTATGGTCTTGAAAGGTCTTGAACTTGTTGAAACCTGCAGAAACCCTGTGTTAAAGTTTCTTCATCTGTCACATGACTTTCTTCAGCGGGAGACCCTCAAGGAGATTTCCAACTCCACGTCAGCACCGGAGCCCTGTCCACGTCCCGCAGCCTAGACCGGGAGACGAAGGCCAAATATACTCTTGAGGTGGTGGCCACGGACCGAGGCAGCCCCGCTCTCAGCACGACCGCCTCAGTGGAGGTCAAAGTGCTGGATGTCAATGACAACAACCCGGTCTTCGGCAGAAACAGCTACTCTGTGGAAGTGTCGGAGGATGCTGCAGAGGGCACACACATTCTGGAGGTGGGCAGAGATGAAATGAAGAGGATGAGAGGATAAAAAAACTTGCATCAAACTAACAAAAGTACCCCTATATCAACACTGATTTAATAATATATACGTTTATTTGTGTATTTCCAGGTGACGGCCACAGACGCTGATGATGACCTGAATGGGAAGGTTCTGTATTTCCTTAGCCGGGAGACGCACGGAGCGTTTACTGTGGACGAGAACACCGGTCGCATCACCACGGCTGCACCTCTGGACCGGGAGAAACTGGCATCGTACAGCTTCCAGGTGTTTGCCGTTGACCTTTCACCTGCTGCACCCAGGAACACGTCTGCTCAGGTAAAGGAGGTCCGATGTTGAGGAGGTGTTCAGTTGAGTATTTTTTTGTTCATTACCTAATTTTGCACTTTGTGAACTCCTCCCTCTAGGTGACAGTCACCGTCCTGGACGTCAACGACAACACCCCCTTCTTCATCCAGGATCCACTTGTCATTGAAGTGTCCAGCAGACATTCTCAGCGGGTTCTAGCCACGATGAAGGCAGAGGACAAGGACTTCGGGGCCAACGGTTCTGTGTTTTACCGTTTCGCGATGCCGGTGAAGGGTTTCAGTATCAACTCCCTGACTGGGGAGATCCAGGCCACTCAGCCATTGGGAGATCTGACTCAGGCTCAGAGGACGTTGATCGTGGAGGCCATGGACCAGGGCACCCCCGCTCAGTCCGCACAGGGTGTGGTGGTGATTTACGTGAAGGAGGTGCAGTACAGTGGCATTCGCTTCTCGAGGAATGCCAGAGACGTCAGCATACAGGAGAACACCGCAAACGGTTGGAAGACAATACATTCTTATCAGGCATCCATTCATTTGTACTTTTATACCATTTAATGACCTCCCTGCTGTCACTGGTTCAGGAATCATTTCTCTGTTCTTTTCCCTACATTTAGGCACAACCGTGGCTCAGGCTCAGGCTCAACACCCGGACGGCACACGGAAGGGTATCAGCTACAGCCTCTTCAGTGGGAACAAGAAGCATTCATTCAGCATCAGCTCCTCATCAGGTAAAAAAGTATTTCAAGTAACAGATAGGATGTTCAAGGCTGATGACCTCCTGAGACCAATTTTCTAATTTCTTTCTCCAGGTGAAATCTGGGTGCAGAAATCCAGGGGCCTGGACTTTGAGGACGCCCCCAGACTCCGTCTCGTGGTGAAGGCTGAAACCATATCCTCCACATCTTTCATGGCCATCAACCTGATCCTGCAGGATGTCAACGACAACCGTCCCCGCTTTCAACTGCAGAACTATGTAGCCTACATGAGAGAAGCACAGGGATATGAAATGCCGATCATACAGGTACTAATACACGTAAAACCCAAACAATAAAGAAATAAGACGGTGTATGACTGGTTCTTGGCCTGCTGGACACATTTCCTACTTAATCCTGCTCCACCTTTTTTCCCAGGTGGTTGCCGAGGATGTGGACCAGGGCCAGAACGGTCAGGTGACCTACTCCATTCAGTCATCGGGTATGAGCGGCCTGTTCAAGATTGACCCGATGACAGGAAGCATCACCACAGCCGCCATCATGGACCGTGAAATCTTTACCCAGACCAAGTGAGAACAGACCTTCGGTTAAATAAACCTCAGCCAGATCTTCTCAAAGAGCACATTTTGAGGATGGATCTATGTTTTACCTGTGATAACTTCATGGTGGTGTAGAGGAGAAGGAAGAAATTAGACACAGCACATCATGAATCATACTCACTCAGCTAGTTAGTGTTTCGATAGCCGGTGAGGAAGCTGACATAGTCTGGTGAAGACAAAAGCACCATTACACATTGATAGTCTGCAGGCCAGATGTGTGTGTGTGTTTCATACCAATATGAGAGTGTGTAGCTGAAGGTAAAAATGTGAAATCAAGTTGATAAGCATTAAAATAAAATTTGTAGGATCTAAATGTAATAAGAGACTTTTTGGAAAACCTCTTTTTCTTTGCTGACCCACAGACTCGTGGTTACAGCAACTGATAGAGGAAG
Organism: Verasper variegatus; assembly: GCA_026259375.1. NCBI lineage: Eukaryota > Metazoa > Chordata > Actinopteri > Pleuronectiformes > Pleuronectidae > Verasper > Verasper variegatus. Next base: position 4,752,466 of record CM048051.1, read on the forward strand.
TCCAAGACTGGCTGGCTCGGCCACACTGACAGTGATCATCATTGATCAGAACGACAACAGTCCCACTATTCCGTTACCCAAGGAAGTCCGTATCCCAGAGAGTAAGTAATTCATTTGCAGGAATTTTATGCTTTCGGATTTTGTATTATATGGTGCTGCAAGTTATGAATACAAACAATACAAACTCTGTACAGGTCATATGCTGGACTCACACATATGTTTGATTTCTTTCTCCCTCCGTCAGACATGTTGATCGGCACAGAGATCACTCTTGTGACGGGCAATGACGTCGACTCCAGTCCCGCCCTCTCCTACACCTTGCAGCTGGATCCAACCGCGTCCGGCAAGTTTGGGATTCACCGTTACAGCGGAGGCGTGTCGCTCACCGCCCCTCTGGACTTTGAGGAGAAGACGTGGTACACCGTCACTGTCCGGGCCACAGACAGCCAGCACCAGGCGGAGGCTAACATCACAATACTGGTGGAGGATGTTAACGACAATGCACCCGTGTTCACCCATGATCTCTACCAGGTAGGATGACTTATTAATCAAGCTCATGTTCTGCGTGTGCTGTGCAAATCTGTTTCCTGCTAATTCATACGTGCACATAAAAAATGCTGAACATTTATGTTTATCCATAGGAATTGTTTTGTCTCTGTACTTAGGTTTAATGCACATCATAAATACGGTGTAGAAAGGAATTTGATTCAAGTTTCCCATGTCTTCGCGGCTAATAAAGTTTGATAGGGAATTTAATTCACTTCAGAAACAAGCTACTTCATCGAGAAGGGGAAAACTGCATATGTAGGCATGTATGCACACTGTAAAAAAAACAGTACATTCCCAATGTGCACACAATGTGGGTGATAAAAGTTAACTACCTAATATTCACTGGGGAAAGGCTGCAGAGATGAGCCTGTATAATATTTATTACTCGGTGGCAGGAAATGACCTCAACGTGAGCGTGAGTTCAGGAAAAACAGGAACTACAGTATAAAATGCTCAGTTTAGTGCTTGTTGACCTTCTCGCCATGAGTTGAGGAAATTTACTGCAGTGTTTATGTGAGCTGTTATTTTAATTTTTTCACGACAGATGCTCAACTTTTGTTTGTGATCTTTCTGCGCCCCAGGTAACTCTGCCGGAGCACACGCCGCCGGGAAGTGCGGTCGTCACAGTAACAGCCACTGACAGGGACTCTGGCGACAACGGAAAGATCACCTACAGCGTGACGTCGTCAACTCAGGAGGGATTCTACATTGACCCCAACAATGGTAAACAAACAACCTTTTAGTTTCAGTCCTGATATTCTTTTACTTCACTAAAGCTGCTTTCAGACGAGGACTGAAGACCAGATATTATCCTGAACTAAAATCGATACAAATACAAATATCTCGTAATTAAAAAGAGGTGTCATACACGTAGAGGAAATACGAGATTCGAGCCCCAACTCCTCGCCTGAATGTTTCATTCATTTTCTTAAGGTTGTGAATGTAAGTGACCCAGACAATCCCCTGCTGAATCAAAGTCAAATTCCAGAAAATGTCCAGACCCAGTTATTTAGACACTTTCCAGCGTTCATGTCAAAATGGTCTCAAAGTTTTAATTTAAAAGTTCAGTAATGTGAAATTCATTACTCTTTGAAAGTTGAGTGAAAGCACATTTTCTGACTCACTCCTGTTGCTTTCTGTATCCAGGCACCCTGTTTATTAGTCACAGAGCTGAGTTTGACCCTGAGCGTCCGTCAGTCAGTGTTGTCATTGAAGCTCGTGATGGAGGCTCGCCTTCGCTCTCGTCCCTGACTACGGTTCAGGTTCAAATCTCTGACGTCAATGACAACGCTCCTGTGTTCCATCAATCTGATTACAGGTCAGTCTGCATTCATTACATTAGGAGCTGGATGATTTATGCTGTAAACTCATTAGCTGTTCTTACATATGTAACATTCTTCTGTTTGCAGGGCTACAGTTGCAGAGGACACCATTCCAGGGTCGACGGTATTGACCTTTGAGGCCTTTGATAGCGACCTCTCAAGAGAAAACTGTGGCTTTGACTTCGCCATCGCCAACGGCAATGAGGGAAACGCGTTCCAGATTGAAAGCAGCGTGCGCTTCCTGGAGGGGCGGGGCTTTCAAACTGTTGGGACTCTGCTGTTGGCTGAGGGGCTGGACTTCGAAACCAAGCCACTTTATAACCTCACAGTGGTGGTATCAGACCGGGGCGTTCCCCAGAGGAGCTCGAGTGTGGCTGCAGTGATAACCATCGGTGATGTGAATGATAACCCTCCAGTGTTCAGCAGTGCTGAATACACCGTGTCCCTGAGTGAGGGAGCTGCTGCCGGGACGGAGATCATTCGACTCACTGCTACAGGTGGGAAATAGTCTTTATTTTCTGGGTATCTCATTTTCTCTCCCTGTCTCATTGTTCCTTTCTTACTTTAGGGCTCAGTTAACTAATTGTACTCTTGTCTCATTGTTTTCAGACCCAGACTCGACTCCCAATGCTGAGGTCCAGTACACCATCAGCTCTGGTAATGAGGTGAACTTATTTTCCATGGATCAGTGGACCGGAGCTCTGCGGCTTCAGCAAGCACTGGATCGTGAGCACCAGTCCACACATGTTGTCATCATCCAGGCCACAGACGGACAGGGACACTTCACGCTAGCTCCAGTGGTTGTCGACGTCAAAGACATTAATGATAATCATCCATTCTTCCCCGTGGAAGTCCTGACAGCTAGTATCAGAGAAAACCAACCAGCCAACTCAGCAGTGACTGTTCTCCACGCTATCGACCATGACACAGGGGTTTTCGGCCAGTTGAAGTACTACATGGTGGAACGGTCCAGGGTTGGAAAAGACAGTTTCATTGTGGACCAAAACTCAGGAGAAATCAGAAGCAAACTTTCCTTTGACTTTGAGAAGGTCAACGCCTTCAACTTTGTAGCAGTCGCTGTAGATTCTGGAAACCACACAGCCACTGTGACTGTTCAGGTGTTTGTCACGGGTGAGGATGAGTATGACCCTGCCTTCACGTCTTCTGATTTCACTTTTGAAGTCCCAGAGGGAGCCAAGAAAGGCCAGACCATTGGCCAGGTCCAAGCAAATGATGAGGATGGAGGTGTGGATGGTATTGTTCTTTATTCTCTCCCCACCAGCTCTCCATACTTTGACGTAAACAAAACCACTGGGGCAATTTTCCTCAAGCTGGACAGTTCAGGCAGTAGCAGTAGCAGTGGCTCGGGCCGGTCCAAAAGGGACACCAGGCTGATGACTCTTGACGTGAAAGCTCACAGTCCTCTGGATACATCTCGCACCACTACTTCCCAGGTCTCCATCGACGTCACAAACACCAACTTTGGCCTGGCTACTGACGTGGACATTCTACTGATTAGCATCGTTGCTGTGTCCCTTGGTTTCATCATCTTGCTTGTGGTCATGGCCGTGGTGGTGTTCCTGGTCAAGTCACGAAGGAGAAAGAAAGCACAGGATACAGGAAACAGAACTGCAGCCTCAGGAACTGCTCTGCAGAAACTGGATGAGTGCAACTCTGGATCTGGAGGTGAAAGAATCTACCACCAGGCCCTGCCAGGCTATGCTGGAGATCAGGGTGGAGCCGGTGGTGGTCCCTACACCCGAGGGGGCTCTCTCGATCCCTCTCACTCGAGTGGAAGAGGATCGGCTGAAGCGGCGGAAGATGATGAAATCAGGATGATAAACGAGTACCCCCGCGTTGCCTCCATCACCTCGTCCATGCAGGAGCACATCTCGGCCAGAGGACCAGACTCTGGGATTCAGCAGGATGCTGACCAGCTCTCAGATATCTCCTGTGAACCTGCAGCTTTGGAGGGTAGCACTTGGTTCAAAGGAAAGAAACTGGGCGGCAGTCTCAGTGGGACTTTGCTGTCTGGCCAGCTCCCAGTATACAGGGATGAAGGAGGTGGGTACCTGGGAGTAGGCCGTGGCCTCAACATCTCCTTACCCAAGGATTATCCCTTCCCTGAAGACGGTAAACCTTCAGTGGATGGTTCCCTCACCGCCATCGTCGCCAGTGACGAGGAGCTCCGTGGAAGCTATAACTGGGATTACCTGCTTAACTGGTGCCCGCAGTTCCAGCCTCTTGCTAATGTCTTCACAGAGATTGCCAGGCTGAAAGACGAAACCGCCCAGCAGAACCAGAACCCCCGCCAACCTTTCCAGCCCAAGCCCAAAATGGACCCCAAACCTCGAATTGATCCTCCACCCCTCATCACATCAGTGGCACACCCAGGGGCCATGTCAGTCCCGCCCAAGGTCCCTGTGATTGGACGGACATTCCCCCATTTGGCTTCACTCCGCAGGTCCCCCATCAGTCATGAGGGATCCATCTCATCTGCAGCAATGTCCCCCAGCTTCTCCCCTTCTCTGTCCCCTCTGGCGGCTCGGTCTCCAGCTGTTTCTCCCTTTGGAGTCAACCAGGGGCCCTCAGCATCCATGATCAGCACTAGAGAGCCCTCGCTGGACCAGAGTCCAGATCGCGAGATGAGAATATGATGTAAAAATTAGAAAACTATTTAAGGAAGAACTTTTAATACAGACAAATGGAGCAAAGCACGACAGAGCATCCCTCTGGCTGTGTCTCTTAGAACTTGGGTGTCAGTTGTACTGTTGTTCTCAGAAACCCTTGTTTTGAATGAGGGTTTCACAGATGTCCAGTGTTCAGCTCTGGACAATAAACGCACCCACAAAAGCATACGTAACCTTCCTCTTTTAGAATATTTGTCTTGAAGTCCTTCCCTTGGTCGACAGTGTTACAGGAACACACGGAAGTGGAACATGTGCCTGGGTTGACAGGACCAGCCCGCCCCTTCCACAGTGACGCAGGTCTCCATGAACTGATCGGGGTGAGGAGGTTAACGGACCTCTCTCTTACCACGCCCTGCAGTCAGAGATCCCTTAGTGTGTAGATAGATAAATGTGTAGTTTTCATGTTACCTCGCTGGCTGGCCAGAGAGTTAAGGGCCTTGTTCCTCTCTTTGTGTCCACAGACATTTTTACTCTCCAGTATTAAACTCATCGAGTGGCTGCTTTCAAAATGGCTGCTGCACATGTTTGTGAATCCAACGGACAAAAACGAACGGTTGCGTTCACAAAGACGCCGATTCACTGACTTGCCAATGCATCACACAGGAGATTGACCAATGGAGACAGATGACATGTCTTTTGATTTTGATTTTATTTTTTTTTATATATTTTTATATGAAATTATGATTTCAGATTTTCCAGAAATGCCATTATTCCACACGGAGGGGGTTATTGATTTTTGTGTAATTGCATATATGTGTATTTGTATGCAGACTACATTATGTACTGTATGTGTCTCCTAGGTTTTTAGAGACTCTTGTGACGTTTCTGTTGTGAGTGAGCGGGAGACTGTTGTGTTTTTATCATTATTTATATGAAAAGACTTTGCCGCTCCATTTCAACAGTAGGAACCTGAACAGCTTCACACTATTCTGTGCTCCGAAGGGTTTTTCTTTTTGTTTGTCAGATTGTAGATCTCTCCACATCCAAAACAGCAGCTTGATGCAAATCAATCTAAACGCCTGCTTCTCCAGAAATTCCGCACACGCACCAACTCTGCTTCTCCAGGGACGGCTTCATTTACTGATCACCTCTGTGTCTTGGAAAAATAAAAGTGCTTCCTAAAGTCAATAACATCAGTCGTAAATTAATTTTACTGTGAAGTTGTTCATCTTAGCATGGCAGCAGTAACGTGTAGGGAGCAGGCTGCGATTCCCGAAGCGGAGAAGTGGCATAACTTGGACAAAATGTAGCACACGAGCCGAACAAATGGGAAGCAGGAGCCTGAATCCATGAACCCTGATGAATGTACAAGGGTTTTGCAGCCAGGGCAGTATTTATTTCCATGATAACCTTCTGTTCTGTACATTTTATTTCCGTTAGTCACACAGCAAGATTGTCAATGACATGATGAGGTGTTTTCACCCACCATGTGTTCAACTCATCAGCCGCACCTTCTCTCTTTGCTCTCTCCGTTCAGATCGAGTTTTAGCCGGCTGCCTGCGCTGCTCGAGGCAAAAGACTCCGTGAATGTTCTTTTCATTCTTCCACGTGTATCTTTCTCCTTCTCGCCTGTTTTTAATCTTTGCAGATTGGACGTCTTCTCATTTTTCAAAAAAGATGGCTTCTACTCTGTTCATTGTTCGACATGTAACCCGACAAATTGTCTCATGCAAACTGACACTGTTTCATCAAAAAGCTGCACATGCCATGAGCCTGACTCCAGCACAACATGTTCTCGACTCCTAATCACGCTGTGACAGACACATTTCTGTATTGGAGGACGTCCATTTGGAGCTCAGCTTGAGATGAACACCAGTGACTGATCAGTGGAGCAATGGCAGAAAAAAAAAGAGCTGTACATGTGTTTAAGGCAAATAATAAAAATTCCTACTGATCTCTTTTGACAAACTGGAGTTTGACTTTGTCTTTTTCATAATTCAAATCAAGAATTTTAAGGGAAGAGGAGAGAAGTTATTAAAGTTTAAAATGGTTGTCTGCGCTGTGAGGGGGAACTTTGAAGCTCTGGAGTTTATTCCAGTCATTCATGAGACGACTTAGACAGTGGCAGAGTTGGGCAGAATCACACTTATCGCACTCTTATGAGGGCAGCAGGTAACGAGACAGAGCTGTATGTCCAGCGGAGGTATAACTGACACAAACACAATGGCGGCAAATACAAACCTGTCTGTCGTAATCCTCACGTTAATTCTGATATTTGATTAGAATAAGAAGAAGTAGAAAGGCCAGAAAGAGAAGACTGAGAGCGGCTGCCCACTCTCCTCTCGTCTGCCTGATATGATGACTAAAGTTGCACATAAGAGACTTGAGATTATCAGTGCACTATGTCACAGATTAACTAATAAACCAATTCATACTGAATGAAAATTTTATTTTACTTTTACATTGTGTTAATTATTACATTGAATTCTGATTCTGAGAGAAGTATTTTTCCATTAAGAGACACGGTGAAGCTCAGCCTTGAGTCGTACATCGCAGAAACCAGAAACCCGAGACCGAGCCAAGATCCATTCAACGGTGGATTTAGTTCCTCCAGCTCACATGAAGGCATATGATGTTGATATAGCTGAATAATTACAAAATGTTTATTTCATATGGAGCACAGACATGTTTGCGTAGCTGCCGGCGGATTTCTGCCTCATTTGGTCATCACACACAGGCCCGGCGCAGTGTTTCTCTGTTATTGTTTTGTACAGAAGGAGCAGAAACGCCGGTTTTGACAAGGTGCAAGAGAAAGAGCCAGAGACAGAAGCCTTCGTGGTCCAGCCGAGACGTGCATTACTTCTCGTGGAAAGAGAGGTGATGATGAATTGCCCGTTTTCAAATGATTGTGTAATTTATATAGTTCCTGCATTTGTAGACAGCTCAGGTGAAAGTGTACAAGTTACAGCACGGCCATACATTCAGTCTGTGTGACTGCAGCACATGTTAACTAACCCATAGTGCTGCCTGCAGGGGGCAAGAGAAAAAAATAACCTGCTTCCTTCATTCACACGAGCACCTCAACACAGCTGTGTTTACAATCTGCTCTTTCACTAACCCCACACACACACACACACACACCCACACACACACACACACACACACACACTTAAATGAGACTGCACAGTGACACACATGGCCCACAACAAATTCCCCAGCTGATTCTGGCCCAGATCCAGCTCCTGCAGGCGCACACAGTATTCGGCAGGTTTTTTTTTAAAGTTGCAAAATCTTGAAGAAAGAAATCTGTCTGAAGTAGAGATCTGTCCCTTGAAGACTTTGAGTAGATGGATTTGATCCATGTCCCATGTACTAACATGGAGGAGGCAGGGTTTATGTCCTGTGCTTCAGCCAGCCACCAGGGGGTACTGGAGATGATTTGGCTTCAATTTTGGGAAGCCATCATGTTTGTCCATGTGTATATACAGTCTGTGAGAAATGCTTATGACTTAAAACCCAAGTGTGGAGGAGCTCTACTCATCTTCTTCTTTTACGAGTCTGTTGATTCCTGACATCACTTTGAGACATCTGAAATCAGAGCTAGATACAAACAGCTGTAGCTTTAATTGGCACATACAGGCAACTCCTCCTCATTTAACTTCACATGACATACGGGAGATTCAACTCATGAAAGCAAAAATAAAAAACGATATCATCAGTCTTAGGTCGGGTTCATTGCACAAATAGCGTTGCTCTTGCAGCAGCTTGTTTTACTTTCACTTTGTCAGTGAAATACAAATGAAGATTTATATAAGTTGAAATTGTCGAGAAATCCTCACTTTCACTGACAGCTTTTGGAATTTGTTTAATTCCCACTGCCAGAATCTCCAGAGTTTGGAAGAGAAGTGAAGCCGCCGGAGAAACACGGTTAAACACTTTGATCTTATTCTGCGGGAAATGTCAGCGTGCTCTGTTAGGGACCATGTTTTCTTTCCTGTGGCTCTGTGCTAATCCGCCCCTGCACGCTCTCTGGGAATCAAGCCTTTTAAACATCACATTAAACCGGCCTCACGCTGCAGTTAGCATCCAGGTGCTCCCTCGCTCTGACTTTGATCAGTTCGACGAGCACTTAATGATGAATCGTTACACACACAGAAATGTACAGCTACTTTAAAATATGCACGCAGCTGCGGAGTATGAAGTATTGTGCAAGGTGCTGTGTATTAGAGGGAAATGATGCTGCAGTGCACCGGTTGCAGCGTTCGTTGAATGTAGGTCAGTGCACAGAGAGTAAAAGAGAAAAACAGGAGACGCACTGGAAGTAAAATAACTCTTGTTTAAACTTTTAATTGAGGCTGAGGAGCTGCAGAGATTTTCTTCAACTGTTTGTCAGAGGAATCAAGTCCTTAATAAAAAAGAAAATTGTTGAAACAAGACGCAAATGTAAAAGTCTGCGGTGCAAGTGCAGCAATATTTCCTATTTGATGTTGTTTAAAAAAAACCTGCACATGTCAGAGGAAGATGAAAATTTAATGCTTGGATTTAATTAATTCTGATGAAATAGCGATGAAACTCAAATTAAGATTGGAGTCTGATTTCCTTTGAAGGCGACTCGAACTTATCAAGGACGACTGGTCAAGTTTGTGTTAAAGCTCGAAATATTTATATCGGAAAAAGATGAGAGAAGTTAATTAGGATGATGGTAAAGTGCAATGATCACAGGATGTGCGTCTGCTTTCTTATACGTGAACATTATTAGTATTCAGTAATAAGTAATAGACCATTCATTCATCCATTATTTATACTGCTTATCCTCAGGGTCGCCAGGGAGCTGGAGTTGAGTTGGGTCCATCCAGGACAGGTCACGTCACAGGACTGCAGATGTTAAGACGGACAGTTTTAGTCTCCAATCAGTCTTTGGACTGAGGGAAGAAGCCGGAGTACATATGCAACATCCTGTTAAAAGTAAAAGTTGAATAAACTGGACATGCATAAGGACATAGCCAGTAGGAACACCTATTTATTTATTGGCTATGCAATGTCCATGTTTGTAATTTTGCAGGATTTCGCAAAAACTACTGGATGGATTAGAACCAGACTTGGTCCAGGGATGTGATGTGTGTCAGGGAAGAAGACGTTTAAGTTGTGGATCTCGATCAGGGGCACATCCAGCTTTTTTCTGATATTTATGCGAGTTGCAATTTGGTCCAGATCCAAGTAAAAAAATCCATCCGTTTAAATGTGGTTTCATGAGGAGACTGTCGGGCCTTGGAGGAGGTTGAATATTCTGTTAAGACGTGACACATTTGTAGGATCCATGATATCTCAGCCTCCTTTAATCCCTGTGAAAAAACAAGTTTAAAAAGTAAAATCACTCCACAGATGGACACATGGAGCATCTCCAGCATTGTCGTCTCATTTTCCTCAAGTCAACAACGGGTATTCTGAAATATAAGATTAAGAATATCTCAATTCACTGCGTCCGATTCACCTGCAAATCTCTTTTGAACAGATTCCCAGAACCACAAACAAGACCTGTGGAAGTTGGCTGCAGCGACTTCTGTTTCAAGGTCAGTCGTGCCGCAGTGAATCTGCCCCCCCCCCCCCCCCCCCACTCTCTGGTATCCCCAACCATCAGGAAATGATCACGAACATATACAGTACAAGCCCGACACTGGTGCCAACATCCAGTTGTGTTTATCAGTCGTTATCTCTGCTGGCAAAAGAAAAAGCTTCTCACTGGTTTTTTCCATTTTGGGGGTTTATTGTAGAAATGTGTGCTGAGGAAGTGAGACGTTACCTGTCAAGCAGTCCGGTTCCAAATACCAGCTTTTCTGCAATTCATCGCCTCGACTGGTTTTCCAAGAGTGTTGTTGAGATGTTGTTGTTGCAGAATTCACTCAACTCAACCCCCCCCCCCCCCCCCCCACTGCAAAGGCAAACTGTAAATTAACCAAAATCCAAAGTAAACCAGAGGTAATTCATTTTGGGCTGTGACACTGTGCGTGACTCACAGGATTCATGGAGGAAAAACTGGGGCTCCTCTGGCTCGTGGCCTTTAAATCGCTAGTTTTCACTTCTTCTTTTTTTCCTGCGGCATCAAGCAGAGAAAAAATAAAAAAAGTGACAGGAGAGAGAGAAGGCAGCTGAGTCAGTGTGAGCCTGGTTCTCATTTGTGCTGACCTTGTGTTACAGGACTCCTTCACTAGTGTCACTCACACTTCACGCTGCAGGAGGAGGGAGGAGGGAGGAGGGAGGAGGGAGGAGACTATCAGGAAAAACAAACTGTAGCTTAGTTACAGCTGGACTAGACTGAAAAACTGAAATCACACTCAGAGTTATGGAAAATCACAGGGCAGTGTTGCAGTGTTAATTGAATGAAATGAAAAAGAATTGAAGGGAATCCTTCCAAACTGTGTTTAAAGCTGTTTATTGTTTGAAAACAGCGCCATTAATCAAAATTTGAATTGTTCTCTGGATCGCAGTGCAGAGCAATCAGTCAGCAAACAAAAGTGAAAAATGAATTAAAAACACAATGTCCTTCTAAAAAAAAGCGTCTTTCCCCAAAGCCCCTGAAGTGTTTCCGTGTGAGAGCGAGCAGATATCAGATACCCTCACCTCTCCGCTGAGAGAAACGTTTCAGTGGACGGTCAGTCAATCAATCTGTTTGCTTTGAGAAGCGCCAAAGCTCCTCGGGGCAAAACATGAAGTACGAGGTTTGTCCAACTGTTCCAAGAGCTCTGCACAAAGAACTGTAGAGCCGGGTTCAGCATCTGGAGCTTTGACATCACTGTTTAAAAAACGGCCTTATTAGTTGTTCTGATCATTATTTATTCTTATAGGACGTTACTGTTGCCTGAGAGCAAGAAGGTTCCCGGTTTGAATCCCGGAGTTCTGTCTTCCTGTGTGGAGTTCACATGTTTTCTCACTCCGGCTTCCCTCCTCAGTCCAAAGTCATGCAGACTGGAGTTATGTTAATGGAGGAGTGTAAATTGACTGTAGTGGTTATCTACCCTCAAAGGACAAGTGGTTTAGATAATGAGACACTTTTTCAACTCCAGACATTAAACTAAAATGAATCATCAGCCGTCAGAGCATCGTCATCACGTTTCATTGGCTGTAGAGTTTTAATAATGGGTTGGCTGTATAGAGGTACAGTTTGGATGGACCACACCACATGAATTATCTAAAGATCTTTGTAATTGGGTTTGTTTTCAAGTTGCCTTTTTAAAAACTAGCTCAGGACAACAGATGAAATTTAGCCAACTCTGGCTCATTAACAGTATTTTGTCTGTTTATCAATAAGCACTATCTCTTTCAAATGTAAACTAATAAGATAATAATCTGACTTATAGCAGTTGTCTTTATCTGTAGCATTTTAAATAATCTTGTGCTTGTTGTTTGTTGACAAAAGTGTATTTAGCAAATTCCAAATGGTTTTCCACTTGATGTGTGATGCACATCGTCAGACAGCAGAACGCCAAACAGATTAAACATTTGACATCATAGTTCTGCGCAGTCGCCGCCAGCCGCCTTTACTGATTGTGAAGAATGAAGCTGCAGCTCGTTTCTTCATGATCTCATGCTCTGAGCCTGAATGGGCCATTCAGCCCTGCGCAGGTTGTGGTGCCGCCGGCCAACACATTTCTGGGTGGGGTGCCTCACGAGTTATTAATTCTTTATTTGCATGAATTTACAGGCCACGGTAACTAAGACGGGGGTTCAAAGGTCACGTGGATGGCACCCACTTTGGAAAGTGCAGAGGAAAAGGGGAGGGATGCTGAGTTGGTGTGTGCCAAGATTATTCAATCTTCAAACCTTTCTCTCCCTGACGTCTTCACTTCCTTCACTCTCTCCTGTTTCTCTCTCTCTCTCTCTCTCACAGTGCACTGACACAGTAGGAAAAGCAACTGCAGCGAGATACTGTCACTGGTCCTTGTGCCTCTTCAGCTGCTTTCACACATGCACTGTGAGAACACAGCAGGATATTGTACGGAAAATTCACTGCGAGCGAATGGGTATTTTAAGGACATTTCTAACACGTGTAAGATGCCAAAATGTATAAAAGCAAAGAAGAATACAAATTTCTCAGGATGAAAAAGAGGAGTGATTCACGTGGAAGATAGAGCAGAAGGTGTTAACTTGGAAATACGAGATTTCGAGAGATTTTGATGATAAGGGCCGACACTGGTGTTGATGTGTGCCGTAAAACAAAAACACACAAGCTTAGTCTGACTTCACATTTTTGTCTTTTTCCAATGTCATTTTTGTCTTCAATTATGAAACCTCACCATTTCTCCATCCGTCCCACTGTCACAATAACCATCCCCCTCTTCTGCCTTGTTCTCTCCCAGCCTCTCTTCTGCTCTCTGTGCCCACGATGTGAGCCAAAGGTCTGACACAGATACCGAACTTAAGAAAACACTGCAGGCCCTCAGTCGGGAAGGTTAAACCAACACCACGGGCAATGAAGGGAAAAGCAACAGGACAACAAAAACCACTTCTCCAAACTGGGCTGCATCGAGCCTTTAAAAGGGAAAGATTGTGCCTGTGGTGGACGTGGAATATGTTTCTTATTACGAGCCATTATGCTGATTTATGATTGATAGATTGATAGACTGTGAGTCAAGCCGTTCCCCTCAAATGGAAAAATTAAATCTACAACGCGGCAGCCAAGCATTTTCACCATTTGAAAACACCACAGTTGCCCGTTTGTTTCCCCGTGGCTCTGCGGATCCTGTGTGTACGTGTGTTCCCTCTGGTATGTGCAGCGTATCCCCAGGTGCAGGTCGCTGACCCCTCCACTGTCAAGGAAACGTTCGGCATTACCCGCTGCAGATTTTTTTCAAATAAAAACAATAACTGCGAGCTTTACTGGTGGGGCTACGAGTGGCATTCCAGACGGATTATTTGTCTGCTGCTCGCTCCTGAGCAAAATCTCACGCATGTAAACCTCCGTAATGGATTCAATAAGAGCAGAACAAATCGGCGGAGACATCCGATCTCAGAGCGTCCACTTATTGTTTTGCATTTTGGCGAAACGCACTGAAAACAATTGTGGAGAATAGCTGTATTTCAAAGTGGCAGTGTTCTGTTTTCCCACTTTATTCTCAGCTCTCATGTTATCTGACAAGAATTTATTCTGAGAAAAAGTTGGGCCGTGAATAATTCGTTTCCGGCGGTGAACCAGCTCGCGGAATTGTTTGGTGGAAACTTTTGTTCGCTCACGTCTATTATGATCCTTCTTTAATTGAGTTGGTCTTGTTCACTGGGATTTTTCAAGCAGCTCCTGTCTCTATTTAAATTCTCTGCCCGTCAAGCTGAAGGCAGAACTCTGTCCAGGAGGTCGAGAGCAGTGCAGCTGTTTTATGGTCTGGACAATAGTGCAAAGTGCTGAGATACAGAAGCAGTTAAACACTGGAGACGCAGCCAGCAGTTCTCACTGTAATCATCATAATTCACAAGAGTCATGAGTATTCCCTGATAACAGACCGTACAGCTGACTTCTGTCTTAATGCAGCTGTGTGTGTTGTTCATTGCTTTTATTAACTTTGACGTTTCAATCCTTCACAAACAGACCAACAACAGGCATTTTATATTTGAAACTGGATGTTAGAAGTAGTGTGGACGTTCTGCAACCACATGCAAGACACTGGGGAAAAGAACAATGTTTGGGAAAGAAAAAGATTTCAAGGCAACTCACTGCACTAGATTATTGAAGATTTAAAATCACCTACAGTTTATCTATTGTTCTAATCTTTGATCTTTGATGAACATAAAAACCCTGAATGACACTTTGATTTACAAATATGAAGAATTGGTGTCACTGCTCACAAGTGACTGGATATTCTCTGGTCAGGTTTTCAGTTTTTACAGTGTGATAAGCTTTTAGAGGAGTTTCCATTAACCTACATCACTTGATTCTGACTTTAGAAGTAAATAAAACAAAGTCACATAAAATGAATTTAAAGAGATGAACATACATTTTCCATAGCTGGTTTTGTAGTGTCCCTCCTGTGGTTTGAAACATGTGGAAATTCAACATCTTTCTCTCCCACATCAGTGAGAAACAAGTATTTTGTCTCAGATCAAAATATGTCTCCAAACTTTCACTCCGCGTTTCTTCAGAGCTTCATGATCCTAACAATCGTTCTGTCGTCGGTGCCGACAGACGTGTCTCCGCTCCAGATGAGGCTGCCCAGAGTGGAGAGGTAGAACAGGGAATTAGGGAGTATTTACAGTAAGAGGGAGATCGGTTGTGTGCAGCGTTTTTTGGCCGAGAGGAGACGTGGATCAGGCTTATCATTGAAACAAGCCAACTGCTTGTCGTTTCAGCTTAAAGCGTCGGACTGCTTAAGTACTCTGGGCACAGAAGTTTTTTTGCTCAACACTCTGTTTAGATTAAGTTGGAAGGAAAAAGTATTGCTAAGTAGCGTGGCTTACATCCACGCTATTCTCATTTCAATAAATTGACTCGTCTTCTGGTGATTCCTGTGACAGACGCGCGTTCGAGCAGCGGCAGCAGCAGCATCGTGCTCCTCCGCAGAGCGACTGAGGTGACTGGCACTGAGCTGACGAGTGTGGGACGACTGGCACCACACTGGATGAGCGTCGCGTTTACATTTTGATCCAGCAAGGAAAGTTTTAATTTCTCTCCTGCGGGTCAAAGGTTATACTAATATCTATTTGGTTTATACAAAGTATTTTACTCTTTTCAAACCTACATCAGTTATAATTGCGGCGACGGCTTATCTACGTAATATGTCTTTTGCGAAAACACGGCATACAGCACAAAAACAAATGGAAATACTCATGTGATTCCTATCACTTACATTTGGTATTATGATTTACTGTCATTAATTGCCCCCAGTTGACTGGATCTTTGTTAAACCAATCATAGACATTAGCCGTTTTCAGACATGAACGGAAAAATGTCTGAATCCAATTTTCCAAGTAGCAGGTGTCAGACGTCGCCAGGACATAACGTGTAGTTTCCACTGTGGAAATCTGGTGTTTTTCTTTACAGCACCTCCACACCAGCATTGCTATTAAACCTTGTGGTCTTCTACGTGTATGGCACCTCTTGTTCATCCTGAGATGCTAAAGTGTGTCACACAGACCCCCGCTGGTCTCACATGGGCCCAGTCAGACAATTTCCAGACATTTTAACTTGGGGCCTCCAATGAAAAGTTCCAGAAAACGTCCAGAGCAACTGACTTGGACATTTTCATTCTTACATACAGCTTCGAGGAAAATGTCCGGATGCATTCAGTGGAGCTGCTGATTGTCCGATTAGCCATTTTTGCCAATTGGAAGGATGGTCCATAGTCTTTTGAGGGTCACAGGGCGGCTGGAGCCAATCCCAGGGTGAGGGGCGGAGTCACCAGCCTATCGCAGGGCCAACGTACAAAGACAAACAACCGTTCACATTCACTTTTTTATCCTTTGTGCAAGTTAGAATCTCCAGTTAACCGAGGCTACATGTTTTTGGACTGTGGGAGGAAGCTGGAGTTCCCAGAGAAAAGAGAGAACATGCAAATTCCACACAAAAAGACAGACGGGCTCAAACCCTGATCCTTCATGGTGTGGGGCCAGTTAACAGTGCTAACCGCTGCACCACAATGCCACCAAAGGCTGCTCCACAATCCAGTAAATAGATTTAGTCACTGGACAAAATCCAGACAAGGGTTTAATACTCTCAAATTACAAAGTTGTTGAACACACAGTTTTTATGTCATTGTGGTGTTGATGCAGGTACGAGAAATGTGGCACCGCCTCTCGTAAAGTCATCAGGGAAATGTTGGTTCTGGCTCATTACACGGTAAATCATTACTGTAAATGACAGCTCGGAGATCCTTTGAAAAGACTGAGTCACTGCAGCTGCCAGTAGTCGTAGTAATAGTAGCTGAGTCAGGACACTGTGGCTCCTGTGTTTGATTATAAGCGAGTGTCTCAGGGCTCCACGTCTCCCGCAGTGTCTCTCACAGGCAGTTTTCTGTGGAGAAAACAAGGGGGGAAAAAAACGACAATCTGTTTTGGCCTGCATGACTAATGAAACCACATTTCTTCTCCCTTGCACGGAAGGGAGCGAGAGAAGGGAGCGAGAGAAGGGAGCGAGAGAAGGGAGGGATCGCGTCACTGCAGGGACACAAAATCATATAAATTAACAGGATTTTGCCACTTCCAGAAAATGTCCTTTTCAGGCCGATAAAAAAAACCACAAAAAAAACCTGGATAAACCTTCACTGATTTATAACAGTGTTGATCTTTGCACGGAGCCATTTATGTTACTGAAAGGTCAGGAGTTCTGAACTGTCCCGAGTCGCCTTTCAGTGAAGTGGGTTCTTTGTTTTCCTCTCATAATGAATGACTGGACTCTAGAAATATTGGTTTGGCTTCTTAACCGATGACAGCAGCGGACGACATAACAAAGATATCAGGCAGTGAGGTGTGAGTGACGAAGGTTTATGGGGGGCGCCGTGGATATCTCTGACGTGCCCCCCCCCCCCCACCCTCCCACGGCTCCCTCATTTCCTGTCACGTCCAGGACGTAGACTCCCTCCGTGATCTCGGGCTCCAGAATTCACGCTCATCACCGCCACCTCCTGCGCCGCGCTCGTCCTCTCCCGCTAATTCCCTTCACCTCTCCTCTCCCCAAACTCTACCGGAGATTTAGATGGATGCATCAGTGCACTGCACCTCTTCAAAGCCCCTTTCGATCATACTTACGGTGCTTTGTCTTCATGAATTATATCTGGTGCGGAAAAACACAAGCTTGAACAAAAAACAAGAGCCGGCCGAGTCTGGCGGCGGGGAAGGAGGGAAAGAATGTGACGATAAACGCGATGCTGTTTATGCAAGTCACTGTCAGTGAAGCCGTTATCATGGGTTTGCTTCTTCTCACCCGTATTTACTATTGTCAGTCGTCTCCTCGATGATGCATGGTACCGGTTCAAGGCTTCACGGTTTTGTGTTCCAGTGATGTCAGTGTGAAAGATGGCCGCACAGTTACTCTTGCTCCTGGAAAGACAGGGGAGATTTGGATGTGGGCTTTGTTGGCGAAGTCATTAACAGTAAAGCATAAACGTGACAGTGCCAAAGGAGCAGATACGCAAAGCATCGAGTCGATAAATCTGTTTTACACTCAATTAGAACATTGTGTAGGTCGTGCTGACACGGAGAAAACTGGAGGGATATCTACATTTACACTGTGACAACTACACCCTGACCTGCATGAGAAATAAACATCCAAAGCCAATTTCCTCGAAGTTCCCACCTCGTTTTTTATTCAAAGGTTACACAATCTTAAAATAATTAACGGGGACATTTTTCTGCTCATATTCTGGTTCATAATTCGATTTTTTGTTATAACTTTAAAAAGTTTAAACGCCCTAATGTTCAGAAATCACATCGCTTTCCTCTTAGGCTGCAGGACAAAAAACATATTCAACACACTAGAGGGAGGAAACGCTGAAACGCAACATGTGTCCTTAAATGCCCGACAGACAATAAAAAGACAAATAACAAATTGGCAGATTGAAATTGTCTGATTTCCGTTTGGGGAACGTCCTGGCTCATGGTCAGAATTGTCCAGACGAATTTGTGAAAAAAAGCATTTGACGGGAAAGGAGGCGATTATGAACAGAAAAAAGATCTGCTGCTGAGTTGTGAGGTCAAAGTTTTGATTCTCCCTGTGAACTACAAGATTGAATTTGACCGACACCCCAGCGGCGACCTGCCCTTTAATCCGCAGAGGAGCGAAGTCACACTACGGTCGTGAAGATTAACTGTCTCACCAGAGTCGGGGCAGCATTTGTCTTCTGTAGCATGTGGAGTTCCCAGGGAACGTTCGGGGTTCCTCCAGCAGCTTTTGTTATATTCTCTCCAGCTCCCTCTTTAAAGTAGCAGCCTGAATACCAGCGCTCAGCACATGCGGTTGCCATTTGTAGGTATATTACGAAACACAAAACGCCGTATCCCCTCACATTTCAGAAGAACTACAGGAGGGATCTGGTTTTTTGACAGGAGGCAAGTTTCGCCTCAGGTTTTTTTTTTCTGCAGCCTTAAACCTCCATCTGCCTCCTCCTCTCGTTTCCCATGGCCCCCGCTGAGCGAGTCCACCAGGTTGTAAGGGATACGGTTTGTGGTCGTGCATAGCTCAGATGAACTGAATTCCTGGCAGCGTGGCATGACACTCGGAGGAACAGTGAGACGTCAAGGCCAGCGAGCCGTGAGCGAAGGAGGGGTGGGGGGGAATATTTAACCCTGGAGATTGTGTGTTGGAATGAGACGGATGAGGTGAGAATTCCATTTCATTAGAGAAGCCGGTCAGGGTGAACCAGGTTTATATATTTAGTTTTTGCACAAGAGATTTCACTTTTAAGATATACTGTAAACCTGAAGGTGTCCATTGGCTGTTGCATGTAATTATAATCATATTTACTTTTATTCTTCATATATAGGTTATGAAATATGTCTCCTTATAAATGCTGAATTGTGTTAATAGACAACCATTTGTTATGTTCCCTATATCACTGATAAAAGTCTAGTGTCAGACTGAGTTTCACAGCTTGTTTCAACTCCACCAAAGGCCCAACAGATAAGTTATGGCAGGGTTAAGTTAAGATATAACTTAAAATACATTGGATTTCCATAAACTTTGTGTTCATGTACTGTATCAGAACCGTCATTCAAGTCCACGGATTTAATTAACCTATAAATCGCTGTCTCTACCTCTTTATCTAAATCGCACAAAGCAAATCATGTACGGCAGCAAAAATCAAAGTATAGTTAAAATGTAGTATTAGAACTTAGTTTTTATACAGTTTTAGATTTTTTATTTAGGTTAGGGCGCAGTGGTGCAGTGGTTAGCACCTCACAGCAAGATGGTTCCTGATTCGAATCCCGGCTTCCTCCCAAAGACGAGGTAAACAAGGGGGAGGTGAGCTGGAGGTGGACGGACAGGTTATCTGAAACATATCTGGAATATAGGTCCAGATTCTTCCCTGTGGTCCACGGACCTCGTGAGAGGTTCAACGTGTGAAAGGAGTTGTTGTTCAGACACTGAGCCGCTGCATCAGTTCATCTTTGTGCTTTTGTTTTTCCACTGGATAATGAACGTGCAGGAGAATGCTCACAGAAGAGCTGCGGCTGCCGCGAGTCCCCGGCTAAAAATAAATCACACATGCAGCTTTAAGTGATGGAGAAGGTGACCAAAACAGAGACTCTCTGGAGAGTGCAGCTAGAGGTTGAATACAGCTCAATACTGTGTGTGTGTGTGTTTGTGTGTCTGCCTGTGTGTGTGCATATGGCTTTACAATAAATGTAAATGTGAGCCAAACTGCAGCACTATAAGTTATGACACAGGGTTTCTGTGTTTGGAGAAGCCAAGAGGCGCTGATTGCATCTTAATTTACAGTTGGCTGTGAATACATATTAGGATCTTTTTACAGTCAGGATCTCCCAAAGGCCTCATATCACCACCAAATATATACAAGTGAGAAAAATGCAAGGATTCCCACTGCATCATATTGTTAGACTTGGATTTGTCATGTGCAGTTTTACACAGGCGAGAAATCAGTGGTGGGATGTAGGAAAGTACTTTACTCCATTCCTGTACTCAAGTACATTTTTCATATATCTGTACTTAGTTATTTCTTCACTTTTTCTCCACTAAATATATCAGCAAATATCTTTACTTTCTATTTTACAATGCATAGCGTTACCTAAAATAGATTTGGAAGAGGCCAAAGCTGAAACTGCAAATGTTTGTCGTAGCATCATCTGCAGATTTATTATGACTGTGTCTGTATTATTACTGCAGTAAACAGAATATACAGTAGGATCAGTTGTAGATGAAGTAGATCCTTGCATCAGGGAATAGCAAGTACTTACTTATTTTAATAAAGTAGAAAAGGTAATGAGGTACTTTTACTTGAGTGCATTTTTGTCCATTTATTTGTACTTTTACTTCAATAAAATATAAAAGTACTTCCTCCACCACTGCTATAAATACATACAAAAATAAAAATAAAACAACTCTTATTTTGTGCTTAACAATTTGCCCAATTTGCCTCCAACAGATTAAAATGTACTCAACACAATGAACTTTAGAACTTTAGAAGGAAATGAGAAGAATCCTCTCTGTGAAATAAAAAATAGTTTATTCTCTGCAGTGGCTTGTCTCCACTAAGTGTATATCGAGGCCCACTCTCCACTCTCCGGCCTGCTGTGGTTTGCCTCTCAGATGGACGACATCGAGCTGAGATCGTGCACGTGATGATCTGCTCGTGCATTTTGTCCACCGTGACCCCAAAGCACATTGTGCATCGACACGAAGATAAATTCGATGGCTGGTTATTTGCCTGACTTTCTCTTTTCTCACGGTCACATTGCAGATGTTTGTGCTGCAAACATCATTCTTGTCATCTACCGGATGGGGTGGGGGGGCATATGCATCACCATTGTGAGCTGTAACTGTAAGTTATTGTGTGCTACATCAGCAACTGTCAACTGACCTCTAATGAACCTCACACGGCATTGTTTCGCCGCAGCGCTCAGCCAGATCCATCTTATTGTGTTTGGTGCTGTTGGCGTTTCTCTCACGCTCGCCCTGTCACAGCGCCCTGTCTTTCTAACACCGCTCTGCTGACCTCACACAGCCTCCATGCTTACGAGGCATTCTGCTCCATGTGCAAGTGTGCATGTCCAAATTCATGAGCAGGATTTGAGTGTCTGTTCCTATGTGTGGTTAGAAAAACCTCTTGTCGAAGGCCCAGAAACACAGGTTGAAGAAAACTGGACCAGGCTCAGGAACGGCGAGCGGAGAAAACTCCAGTCCAAGACTTCAAGTGGAAACTATTCCAGACTGGAGTCCCATCTGCTTTCACTTTAGAGTCTGAGTCCTAAACTAAATAAAGATCCCTCCTGAACACTTTTATTGCACTTCTCCATCCATCCTTCATTCCCATCCTGCTCTTTTCACTGTTTCACCGTCCCAGGAAAAGATTTTCTTTATTCTCGCTTTGTTTTCGACTTGAGAGAGTCGAATGTGAGAAATGAAAACGGTCCCGTGGTGTTACGAGTTAAAGTGTCCCCCCCCCAGTAAAGGCCAGCTCTGATCCTCCTCATATGCAACACTTGGGTTTGTTTTTAACATGTGCACCAGGAGGATTTTTACCTCGGTCTCATCTCTAATGTTGTCTCTGCCTTTTTGTTGTTATGGGAACATTTCTGATGACCAGCGTCTGTTTCTCCTCTTTCCTTCTTTTTCCTTTTTGAATTAAACAGAACTTGTTGTTGCAGATCTCACTGTGAAAACAAGTAATGTATAATTAGTCGCAGGCAACATTCATCAAAACCATTTATCAGAACTACAGAAGTCTGTGTTCAGTTTACATCTGTAGTCTTGGCAACTTGTCTCTTCCCACTGAGCAATTATTGATGAATTGGAATTAGCAGAAAAAAGGAGGTTATGTTTTCACCTCTGTCCATTTGTTGGTTTGTTGGTTTGTTTGTTTGCTTGTTTGCTTGTTTGCTTGTTTGTTTGTAAGCAAGATTACTCAAAAATTGATTGGGCACATTTAGGATATCTGTGAGTCATCCGCAATTTGCTGCAGCTTGATTGAATTTACTGTTGGGCCTCGATATGAGATCTACTGTGTGCATGTAGTTGATTAATGGCAATAAAGAGATCCACTGACAGACAGATGCCGAAACTGCATTGTCTTTTTTGTTTTTGATATCTGAGTCAAAGGGAACAAAGCAAATATATTTTCCATGACAAATACTTTTTAACTCCCTTCTTTAAGAGCCTTCTTAAGAGCCTTCTTTTTGATTTCATCCTCTTCCAGGTTTTCGGAGGTTGTCATAGAGATAATTGTCTATTCGACACGTCTTCGCTCTTCCCAGCAGCGCAAACAACCACAGTGTAACACAACAGCATCAAATATGGGTCCTGCCGTAATGAATGGCTGCAGCACGAAACCCAGACAATCCGTCTTGAGTCAACACCACAACTTTTGAGTCCCATTAAATTCTCGCTGGGATAAAAAAAAAAACACATCACGCTGCAGCTCTATAGTTGCTGCTGGAGGTCGACCAAGAGCCGTTTGAATCCTTGTTTAAGTGTCTGTGTGTTCAACACGGACCGAGGGAGCTCCTTCACGCTCAAGTATATTCATCTGCTAATGTCATTCCAGCGTGCCGCCCTTCCATCGCCGCTCCCTGGATGGTATATGGTTTGGATTGTCACACTCTGCAGCCAATGCAATCACTGCGGGGCCGACATGCGCTGCAGCCCGGAGCCGACGGAGGCCATGTTTGTGTTTGTCTAAACAAACACTGCTCATTTTTTTTTGATGTTAGGTTTGTTTGAGTTTCAAACGTACACCACAGGGAGGGTTCTGGAATCTTCGGGCACCCAACAAAGACTCCCTCATCCACACAAATAATCCATAAAATGAATGAAAGCGCTCTTTAAGTCCCCACACAGATCCAGAGCGGCATCTGCTGAACAAAGGGATGACGACGAAGCTGTGGCCGACCGCACATCCCAGAAGAGACGCTGACTGTATATTTATGGGGATGTAATTGTGTTTACTGATGTGGAGTCGAACTGGCTGTCTCGGGGTTGGTATCACAGGTCAGCGGAGGGCAGACTGCTTTCAGAGAGCTTCTACCCACTGGCTGGGTCACAGATGACCTCATAGTCCTGGTGGAGGAATTGACAGACTGGATTCACCCCCTCCCATCTCGCTAAATCCTCCCGTGGGACTCCAACAAGCGCACACAGGCCGTATGAATAAGTCATGACATCTTTTTGTCTGAGTTGATCCTCTTCGTCGTTACCGTTCCCCTTTTTTCCCACTTTGCCACTTACCTTTTTAAATTCAGCTCGAGACCTTTTCTTCATTAAAGCTGGAAAAAATTGCCCGAGCCTCTTTGCTTCAGGAGAGGCTCTCTTGCCAGAGATGCACACTTGCCCTTTCTCCTCTATTCCCTCTATTCGTCCTTGGGGTCCTCTTGTCTCTTGTGGTGAAGAGGGCAATTTATTCATCTATTGATTGGCTCTTTTGTGTGTTTGCCCAGCGTGAGGCAGGAGGATTTCTCTGCGGGGTTCTCAGTTGGCTTCAGTGAGCCCAGATGTGGCCAAGATGAGTTGGATCAAAAAGATAAGCCGAAACACGGAGACACGTATGAATGAAGTGACAAACTAGAATGGCACTCAGTAGAGCCTACATACATCCTCCAAACTGTTCATTCCTGTGTTTCTGCCATTTCTGTCTGGGTCTTCGCTGAATCCCCGGAGCACAGGATCTGGGTGATGTGGGTTATAGAGGTCGAATGTCAAAATCCAAAGTGCTTAACAGGGGTGAGAAAGGTTTCCAGAGTGATTGACCACGAGAGAAAAGAAAACAAACTAAAGCAGTAACCCGATGCCCCCTTGGAACTAATTCAAGTAAAAAATGTGCAGAGTCAAAAAAGAAAAAAGGGGCATCAATCGCCTTGAAGTTTAGAAAACAGCTTGACTGAGAAGAAGAAATACTGCCACGCATATCTTCCTTGTTTTTCAAACCAAACACCGGAGCAGGCGTCGCACACCTGACGTTTCCTATCACATGTGCTGTCTCCTCTGAGCAAAAAGACCATTAGGACATGATGAGTGACTGTGGAGAGTTTGATAGATGTTTGTCTGTCTGTGGAACGTCTCGAAAACTGTTCATCTTGTCGGCTTCATACTTTGCATGAGTATTGGAAGTGCAATGTGGTGACGCAATATGTTAAGAATTGATAAACTGTGAATAAACAGGCGGCCAGTGCTCTGTAGCAGCGCCGGCTGTGACTCATCAACACAACAACAACTGATCCTCCAGCTCCAGGGTTCATCGAACTTTGAATAAACAAATAAACAGCTCTTTGTGAAGCAAATACGTGTATAAGCCACATTAATGTCCAAACCTGATCCATAATCAATGAAAAGATTCAGCATTGTGCTTATTCTCCCCTTTTTTCCCCCACAGCATCTTTTGATATCTGCTTTAATTCGTCTTTAAACAGTTCCTGGCCGCCTGTGAATCATCAGATTAAATTCTGCATATGATGACAAGCTCTTACATTGCAAAAATCTTGTGTTTGAACTCAAAGGTTGATTCTGAGTCAGCGACAGATGAGCAACGTAATGAAATCTGAGTTAAAAGAGAGAGGCTTCAGGCTGAGGCTGCGGTTCCTGGAGAGCAGGGTGGGCGGCGGATCAGGGACCTCGGCCAGAGGTGTGTGGACAACGCAGCGCAGGTACGGAGGAAACACATGTTTGGACCGAGGGCTGGCTGGTAACTGGATCTCAGACGAGGAGCTGGCTGAGGCAGGACACAGGTCTTGGCCGTAGCGTAGTGCAACATGAGTGAACGGACAATCTGCCGAAAGCGGAGTGAACATCTGAGGTTTTAATACTGCACGGTGCCTGTTGATGTGTCGATGAGGAGCCAGTGTGCAGCTGATCTGATCAAAGCAGGGATCTGCCACGCCCAGCACACAAACAGACCGAACAGCAGGAACCCAAGGTAACGAAGGGACAAGCAGAGTCGTTACCGAACACGAGCATCAAAACACAATTTTCAGGAAACTCAGCAGAACGAGAAAGAAAACATGTCTGAGCTTGGCAGGAAGGGATGAGAATGGAATATACAACCACGCAGACAGGAGGTTGTAAATCGGGGTTACTATGAAACATGTGGAGCATGCTTCTGGTGTGTGGTTTGGATGTGTAGATGCACATGTGTGAATGCAAATATAAGCCGGTCGCAAATCTGCCCATCCCGAAAATACATGCATTGCAAGGAAGAAAAAAAACCTCTGAGGCAACATGTGCATCTATTTTGGCTCCAACCTCTTTGCCAAGTGTGACTCACAAGACTCCAAAAAACGCAACCTAGTTTTCAGATTTATGACATTTAGTCAGCTGGGAAGAGGAAAACCTACATTGGCTGTTGCTCGTGCGTCACAAATATTGTCTCAATTACTAACTAATGCGTCCCTTTGTGTCAGTACCTGTGTCCCCAGAGATGGGTTTGCTAAACTCCAAAGCAGTGCTGAGAATAATGGAAGAGGATCCTAAAGTTTCAAAAACATCAATTGATGGATGAACACCCCCGAGACAAAAGCAGCGACACACATAAGGCTTGTGGAGCAATAACACTTTTCCACAGTTGACAGTCAATGTGAAATAATGTCTGTTTAGCTTCTTCTCTCTCAGGCCATTCGACCCGTTTCTTTTGCTCTTGACTAACTTACTGCAACTGTTATTAAACTAATATTTTACGCTAAACAAGCACGTCAGGCCAGTAGGTGGCGTCGCCTGTGAATGGTGTGTGTTTGCAGTGATGCTTAATTTTGCTGCAAACTTGTAACTAGACTTTATAATGTTTCAAAGCGACAGTAAA
This sequence comes from Verasper variegatus, assembly GCA_026259375.1. Classification (NCBI taxonomy): domain Eukaryota; kingdom Metazoa; phylum Chordata; class Actinopteri; order Pleuronectiformes; family Pleuronectidae; genus Verasper; species Verasper variegatus. The sequence goes on from CM048051.1 coordinate 4,778,407, forward strand.
GTAAAGTGTGATGTCATTGTTTCCTAAACGCTCCATTTTAAGATGGAACACATGGATACACAGCAACCGGAGTCTTAAAAAATCATCTCAGTTTTTCCCGAGACTTAAAACGTTGTTTGCATGTGGAGGAGAGGCCGAAATGCAGCGGAGAAAACCTAAGTAGGACTGAGAGGAGAGAGAGTTCAGGGAGTGGGTTTGAGAAGAAGACATCAAAGTTTATGTTGTATATCCTGGTTTTAATTCAAGGATAAGAAAGTTGCTTTGCAGTGGCTCAACACTGGAAGTCTAAACCCAGTTGAGCTTCAAGCAGCCCAAGGTATTAAACTGATACCTAATCCTCCACAGATGGATATACAATGGTAAGACCCCTTTTTTCTATATGCTGTACATACTCTTAGAGAGGGTGTGTCTGACTGTGGGCACAATAGACGCTGAGCGGAGGACGTTTCTTAACTGTGGAGTACAGATGTCTCAGCAGCAGTTGCAGAGCTAAGATGAGCAGCTCTCCCAATAAGCCCCAATGAAAGGCTTAGAGACGCCGCCATGAGCCGCGTCATAAGCTGCACTCGCCCACAGTAAAGTGGAGGCTGTTTTCTTGAACTTTTCTTTTTTCTTTCAGCGGGATCAGAATTTTCGTGGAGAATGTCGGGGGGTCACTCCGCTGCCCCTGGTTAGTTTTGATTGGTCTAATCTCCGCAGTTGATCCGGTGAACATACCGTCTCCGTGAGGCCTCGGAGGAAGGAACTGAGATTCCACAGTCACAAAATCGGGGGGGGGGGGGTTGTGATCAACGTTCGAGAGAGAAGAACTCACCACGAGAGCAAAGAAGGCCCAACACGGGTTTGATCAACTGTGCATCGCGGTAATCCTGTAGCCTGTACACAGTTCAGAGTGGCTGCAGAGAAAAACCTTCCAAATCTTCTGCCTGGTTCACAGGTTTTCATAAACTCTCTAGACACACACAGATTTACTCCAGCCAGCAGCACCGAGAGGGAAATTACACCAAGACCAAATAGGGACATTATTTCTCCTGATCTACAATCTCAAATGAAGCCATGTGTGTGTGTGTGTGTGTGTGTGTTTGTACTTTGTCTCCAGCAGTTTAAGTTGCAGACCTTGAGAGTGAAGACATCTTTTGCTTGACAGTTTTATTTCTTCAAAAGGGCAGTTGTGGGTTTAAGACAATTCTTGAGGGTAAAGGTTAGAAATAGAAGTATGTTTTGGTTCGGGTCACTTTCAGGGGTCAGGGTCAGGGATTTGCGATTTCCTTCGTCAAAAAGGAACCAAACCATTGTCCATTGGTTTGTTTGTCAGCAAAATGACACGTATTCTGGGTGTAGTTGTTCATGAGATGATGCAGGTTAGAGTGAATCCAGTATATCAGAAATTGTCCATAAAATGAGAAAGAGAACATATAAATAGAGGTGTACACACAAATCCTGTCGATATGCAATGCCTGTCCATATAATAATATATAATAGTATTTAATAAAAGGGATTTGTGGAGCTGGCTGTCATGCATTTCTCATATTTGCTCTATCGAAGCAAAACATGTCATCACGTAAAATATCGACTTCGTTTTCACTGACTTTCCTGTTGCTTTCCCAAATAGAATATTGGGGTAAATCCTCCGTGTGTCTGCCTCGGTGCCCAAAGTAAAACCACTGAGAACCGACAGAGTGCTCTAACCTCTCCGCTCTACAATGTCACATGTGGCGCTCTCAATCCAAACATCATGTCAGAATCATGCTGCAATGCTCCAAAAATGCAGCGATTTCTCATCCTCTCGAAGCTTCTCTGGAATTTCTCGGTGCGTTTCTTGAGAGGAGTCCGGGGAGGAAACGCGGGGCATGAGTTTGGAGGGAACGCGATAAATGAGGAAAACCGAGAAAGTGTAAAAAAACCTGCAAGCGGGAGAGGACGGCAGCCGCGCTGTGCCAAGCCTGGCTCACTTTCACTTCATGCTGAGGGGGCACAAGGTCAGAAATCACCCAGGAGGCGCAGTGACATGCTGTAGATTCAGAAGCCAGCGGTTTGGAGCTGGAGGATCTCCAGAGCCCTCGTGACCTTTCAGTCCGTCCTTGTTGAACTCCTGTTTTAATAGATTTGACAGGTATGTTCATTTTGATGAGGAGTCTTACCCACATGAGACAAGCTTAGGAAGTGGCTGTTTGGGTGGCTGCAGCCCCCTGCAAACTCAAATCCTGTAAGCTCTCCATAAATGAAACCCCCAAGAGGAGTTTGCTTACAGAGATGTGCTTGTCTTCCCCTTTCTTTAAAACGTATGTGAGGTCCTGCTCCCCGCTCGCAGGTATCTGAATGAACTCTGTCACTGCCTCTTGCGTCTGGTATATATGTAGTTTTTGGCCTGTAAAACAATTTCCTTCTTTTAAGTTCATTAATGATTCTCTGGACGTGGGACGATTTGAGAACACGCAGCATCCTGTGTCTGCAGACGAATGCCGGCGCTGTCGAGTTTCCCTCTTTGTGATCACTCCAGCAGCAGCTACGAGGCAGAGGTCAACAACTGGCTTTCACTTTAGACGCTATCATCCCCGAGATGTCGTGGCTGAAAATTAAGAGGAGGGAGAGAGAGCAGAGGACGAAAGATGAGGAAGGAGCACAGGAGATTATTTGCTTTTCTGCAGGAGGGGGAGACGCTCTTGTCGTTTTAAAGGCTTTCGAGGGGATGTTTGCTCACCCTCTTAATGGCTTAAAAGGACTGGAGGCATCTATCTTTCTCTCCGCGCATTTCGGGGGAGAAAGCCCAAGAGGAATGGACCAATTCAGGCGTTTGAATGATTGCACGAGCTCCAACAGATATGTCCCAGCAGCACACATGGAAAAATACCATTATTAAAGTCAATATCACAATGGAATTTCCATTACGCAGACGTGAAGCGGGGATACAGTCCATATTAATAAAATCCCATGAAACCAGTTTACATTTTTATGCACTCATCAGAAGTAACGGCATTTAGGATTTTGCATTTTTATAGAACTTGGCAAAACATATTTCAGCATACGGTCGTCAAAATATTTGCAGATAAACATATATTCTTTTAACTGCATTTTAAAACAATGTCAGTAAACTTACGAGTTTGTAATTTTACATCCATCTCAACTGAGTCATTTCATTGCGCCTCAGAACAACATGTCTCCAGAGTTACACAAGCGCCGGAGGAATGTCAGTGTGCACGAGGGTGTGTGACAGAAATGCTGAAGCAAAAGAAAATAAATGAATAAAATACTGTCTAGATGGAAAAGGATGAGAAAAACTAGGCGTCAGAGGATAGTGCACGCATGCACACAATAAATCACCATCTAAATCATTCACGTTAGCCGCCACTGAGCATGACTAGTGACAGCCGCCTGTCTGCCAGGCCTCGGTCATGTGGAGCGTGGCACTGGGGTTGACAGCCCAGTCTGAAACTTCAGGACCAAATGGACCTGGGAGTCTCTGGAGGGCTGGATAGGATCTTTCTGCACCTCCATGTCCCTGCACATCTGGCCTGCTGCACTGCTGTTGTGGCTGGAAGGGGGGGTGGGGGGGTACGAAGGGGGTGAGAGAGGTGAAGGGAGGGTACAAAAGAAAGAAGGGTGTATTCTTGGGGGCATGAGATGACACATTACAGAGCTGTGCAGCTGTTCTGTGGTTTCTGGTTTTCCTTTTTTTGTCTCTATGCAGCTTTTCTAAAGACTTAATAAATTTGGGAAACACATCTTGTGTGGTTGGTTCTGTCAGTCTGAGGAAAAAGTTGGATTCCTCGTCATTATTTATGTTTACATGTATTAAGGAAGTTGCATCCTTGCTTTTTTAATAGCTGCTCCCTCTTCTCCTTCGGTTTGCAGTTCTGATCCATTCCCAGCACATCCCCAAGCCACTTTATCTGCCGACGTCTGCTCTCTAGCGCCACACTCTGGCTCTTAGTCGGGCTCTTAATCACTTTTTAGAAAGATTTAATAGCACGTCTTGTGTGGTTCGCTCTGTCAGTCTAAAGAAAAAGAAGAAAATCTTCGTCATTATTTATGTGTGTGTGTATGTACGCAGTGCCTGAGGTGCCCGTAATAACACTGTGCCTGTCACCGGTCGGTCTGACAGAAATTTGGTTTTTATTCTTTCAGGCGATTACTCCAGCAAGGCTCATATTGAGCTGCTGCCTGATAAACAGACAGGTTCTTGGCATCTCGGGGACATTACTTAATGCAGCTTAGGATTTGACACTAAATGAGTGCAGTGTATGATGAGGTTTATTGTTCGGCCGATTCCACAGGGGACGAATGGTCACCACTCCTTGTCCTTGAAAAGTCACCGTGCATGCATTTAATTATTCGTCATCGCCGTAGTTGTGTCAGTCTTTATGTTTGGACGCCTCCGAGACTGAAAACAGCGTGAAAAAATTCACAATGAACTCTAAGCCCCCGTATCTCAAGTAACTATTGTAGATTCACATCTTTGACATTTTTCATCCGTCCTATTTCTTTTTTGAAACTTTTTTTTTCTCTCTCTCTCTCTCTTTTTTCCTCCACAAGCATCTCCCAACAGTTCCAGCTGACCGGCGTAATGGAAAGCTCCAAACCAGACTGGGCTCGGTGCAGCGCCGTCAGCCTAATGGCTCTCACAAGGCTGAATAATAGAAATGTCACCAAGGAGCTGAGACGGAGACCACAGACAAAACCACGAGGGACACTGTCTGTGTGTGTGTGTGTGTGTGTGTGTGTGTGTGTGTGTGTGTGTGTGTGTGTGTGTGTGTGTGTTTGAGGGGATCATATCAGGGAAGAGATGGTTGACCCTCTCCTCAAAATCAACAGAAATATTTACCACTGCCAAGGAGGTTTTGTTTTCATCTGCATGTGTTTCTTTGTTTACTATGAAACATGGTGGAAGGATTCAGTATGTGGGTCAAAAAAGCCATTAAATGTTGGTATGAATCCTCATCAGGGGAATTTCTGTATTTCTGTATACAACATTCATCATTCATTGGAAATTAGGGCATTTTTCTACTTTTTCCATGATTTCTCTGGGAATTTTGTCTGAATCCTGATGGAAACAAAAAACTTAAGGTGTTTGTATCACCGGTCCAGTGTGTAAGATTTAGGTGAAAGGGATCCATTGACAGAAATAGAATATAAAATAATACTATTAATGAATTGTCCATTTTTGTTTTTACATAGAATAAAGCCTTTATATTTAAATACTTTATATTTACATCAGGAGCGTGTCGTCTCTACGGAGGCTGACATGTTTTTACAGGAGCCCAGACTGGACAAACTAAACATCTTTTGAGTTTTTATGACAATTGAAGTCTTTCATGTTTGGAAGGGGAGGGTGAGGTGAGGGGTGTTCAGCTGCAACATGTAACTTCACCACTAGATGTCACTAAATTCTACACACTGCACCTTTAATGAGAGTTTGCAATTTTGTGCAGATCCAAGTAATAGTCTGATTTAAATGTGGTTGTATTAAGGTACTGTTGGGACACGGTTGAGCTGTCCTTCTAATTCCATCTGGTGGATTTAAAGTTGCTTTCATAAGTGAGGAGGTATCTTTTCAGGCATCATATGGTAACAAATAGGACAAGAAACATGTAACTGTAACTTTGCAGCTGAGAAACTGTAAAGTGGCCTTTTCCATGAGGCTTGTTTTAATTAAAGAGGATTGTTACAAATGTAAATCCATCATTTACAGTGACCATAGAGAAAAGCAAATTGAGCTCAATCCTGAGGTTTCACCATTAAAACCCATGTTTGAGACAAAGCACAGCGAGGAATGTCTGTGAGAAAAGGTGTTTCCTCTTTCATTGTTAGCAGCCTGGACGTGACGGCCTCATAAACCTCAGCGAGTTGCTTTTTTTTCCTGCGGCGGCCTGTTTGATTCCAGCTCGTTCCCCCTCTCCCACAGCCCCACCAGGTGGCTGCCCAGCTCTCCTCTGTTCATCAAACCCACCAGCGTGTTCCCAGCACAACTCAAATCTCCTGAAGAAAGCCGAGGTCGGGTTCTCGGGGGCCGTTCGGGCTCACTGCAAAAAATTATGGCTTCGTCAGAACTGTTTCACACCGAGACATAAAAAACCAAGATCAAAGTGGAACCTTTAAGCTGCTCATTTGGAAAAGGGATTACGCAGAATACACAGTATATTGGAGGTCCTCTAGTTTCCTAAACACTGCATCGAAATATTGGTTTGAATGAATCCCCCAGATTCAGGTCTTTGTTGTGCACGTGTGTGAATTCAGTGTGTGTGTAGTTTTGCAGAAATGTAGATTCTGTGCGTTCCTTTCAGAAACTACATTTTGTGATTGTCCCTCGCTCGTGTAGAAAAAGGAATCACGTGTTTTCACATGTTTATACATTCGGATGATCATTCATTTAATTATCATGAGAGCCGTTCATGCTTTAGATCTCGTACACTATTAATTCCCGTGGACAGTGATAACCACTTCATCTTCTGAGTCTCGTCGGAGATGCTTCCAGCATGAGCTCACTGATCCCACAGGTACGACTGCTGGAGACAAATCACCTCAACGGCCTCTGACGATGTCCCCTCAGGGACAATAAAGAATCTTTACTCTCATTAACCCCTGATTAACTGCAGATGCTGTAAATGTTTAGGAGATAGCTCTTGTTTATTTTATTTCACATACATTTCTCTCTGCCTTTACGATCAGGCCTATGGATCCCCCCCCCCCCCCACGTTTCTGGCTGGATTTGTGTCTTAGCTTTGATGTGGCGAGTGCCCCGCTTAGCGTGTGTGGGCAGGCCTCTCACGCCTGAGTGTGTGTGTGGCGGCGCAGAGGTGAGGGGGTCCGTGCAAGCCCCCTTCTTTTAATCTGGCAATGTTTAGACGTAATGCGTGACCATAAACCTGCAGATTCAGGAACAAATACAGCTGTAAAACACAGATCTGGGCAACCTAGGCAAACAGTTGTGATCACTGCTTGCTCATTTGGCCACATCTGTGTGTGCATGTGTGTGTGTGTGTGTGTGTGTGTGTGTGTGTGTGTGTGTGTGTGTGTGCAACCCTGTACTTGAATGTAGGTTGTGTGGTTTTTAACAAGCTTCGGTTTGTTCTGCCAAGTCCAGGTAGTTGATTTCAAAAGAAAAATAAACTCAGGAAGCATTAATAACATCTCTGGCACACACGGGGAGATTGAATGCTTCCAAAAGCCTCGATATGATGATGACTAATTCTTCAGTGAGAGCGAGAGACAACCTGCAGCGATATCACGTTCAACATGCGTCAATATTCAGACTTTTAATGTGACGACCTCGATAAGAACACATTATTATTAAACAGCCAGTTGAGGTTTGAACGTAAAAGCAACTTTGGGTTTGGGCCTGAATGTTCAGGATCATTTAGACTAGACAGCTCCTCAAAAGTGAAGCCAAAGTGTACCGATCACCCCCTGGTGGCTGGCTGCAGTATTGATCATAAACTACACGTCCATGTTAGTAGATAGGACAATGGGCCAAATTAAAAAGCACAAGTCAAATAAATAAAAGAGGATTTCCGTCATTTTAGGGAGTGACAGGTCTTATCACACTGATGTTTGTGCCAAATGTTCATTTTTCCAGTTTGGTTTTAATTTGATAAAACCGGGGAAACGTGATGATTGATTCCTGAGACTGACCCGCGATTGGCTCCAAACGACGTCAGGGATGACAGGGTTCGTATCCAAGGTATTTTTACTTCATTTCTGGACAGAGGAAGGAAGTGGAGCCCACTGTCCATCTCACACAGTTCATGGTTCAGGCTGGTGTTGCTGTGGTACTGGTTGCTGCGTGACGCATGAACACATGGCTGCTAACTGTGATCACTCAGTACTACACTGAGAATTAGAACTGGACAATTAGGTGTTTTTTATATAGTTAGTCAATCAAAATTCACTCATCTCCCTGGAAACAGAAAAAGAGATAAACTCAAGGTTCACTATCTGAGCCAGGCCTTTAAACGGATCTTGGCCTTCTCCAGAGGAAGGAAATTATGCTGGTCGTCATGGCGATGGCTCATTTGTCGTCCTTAGGTCATGTGGTGACAGATGAGCTACTGTATCTCCGTGACAACTGAGGAAACTCCGTCCAATGAGGACCAGGGCGTGACGAGGCTGGAACATGGACCTGGAGTTCTGATTCATTTTGGCAAACACCGTATTCGTCAATCACAATCAAAACCACATTCAGCCAAGAATTAAAAATGAAGATTAACAAAACCCGGAGGGTGATTCTGATGGAGATGTTGACCTCTCTTCACTGTTAGTGTTGGAATCAAAACTGCTGTCGCCTATTGAAGGAAACGGAGGGAAAGAATTTACACCAGTCGACTCCGAAGAGCTCCTGTGCTAATATTATAGCTGCGCAACACGCTTTGCAAAAACAGCAGCACGACACCCTGCGAGGAAAAAGAAAAACCTTGAATGGCAATGACCTGTGATATTTACCCACGGTGGCTCCTCGGTGGCTCGCTCACAGCCACAGAGGGCCCCGCACACCTCGGGGCAGGGGCCGCTGTTTGTCTTGCTCCTGATGCAGAACAGATGAGAATTATACTTTGTTGGACATTTCTGGTCACTGTTGAGGGTTGGAACGGCCTGAATTCAGTGGCTTCGTGGTCAGTCGCAGATCTTTAAAAGAAGATATGACTAGAAAAAGTGCGTTTGTGTGCACGTGTGGGAGTTTCACAGGGATTCATCTGCGTTAATCGAGTGGGTGTTAAACAGCCACTGTGAGGTCAGACGCTCTTTGTTTCAACGGAGGGTGGAGTGCCTCTCCACAACGTAAACACTTCGAGCAGACTGTCAGTCTATTTGCAGAGTTTCTGATTAAAGCAATCAAGGCTGGTGGAGACGTCAGTGTCGGCTGCTCAGTCAGTGTCGTGTGTAGAAGAAGAAGACGAGGAGCCCACATGTGAAGTCAGCGGATGAGTTGGTGAAGCCGTTATTCATCCAGTAGATCATGAAAGATGCTGCAGTCATCACAACGCAGCCACATCTTTTTTGTTTCTTCCTCACGCAGATGATATTCAAGCAGATGTGAAAAGCTCCATCAGCTTCAGAGTCTGCAGGAGCTCGACATGATGTCTGTGGATGTGATTGTAGATTTTAGGTTTGGGATTTGATGCCATCATGAGGTGAATTTGGGGTATTGAACCTGAATATGCTTTGTTTTGCAGTGTTTCTTGCAGAGAATATAAGAGGGAGGAAGAGGAGGGGGAACTTGTGCATGCTGCAAAAATGTGATTTGTATTCACTTTAACTTTTATGTTCAGCTAGTGGGGAAAGTGTCTGCGTGAGTGATGGATGCACTTGCATGAGACTGTGTTGTTAATCTGTGTGAGTCTTTCTGAGTCAACAGGTGAGTCTGCACACTAATGACTGAGAAGAGGAATAACATCCTCTGCTTCCAGTAACTCTGCTAAACTCACGCTTCATGTGGTCACTGATTAATTCCGAGATCAGACACTTTCTCCGTCACTTTCTACAACAGCGACGCTCAGCAGAAGAAACTATGTGCTGACATCCTCTGAGCTTCAGGCTTCACTCTGCAGACTCTGCTTTTTCCACAGCAGCAACAACGGGTCCCTCACAACTGGGACTGGGACTGTGGATCCCTTCAAATCAAAGTCAGCTTTATTTAAAGTTTCCACAGCACATGCAACGGTTTTTACACCACGTCCCCTTTTTCCTCTTACTTTCCTGGAGGCTTGAGTTTAAACATTTGCAGAAATTACATTTTTCTCTTTAATTCTCTTTTTTCTTTTTGTAAGTATTAATTATTTTTATAATATGCACAAAGTAGCATACCCCTGCTGTAAGGCCCAACAGCCCCCTTATGAAACCACATTTAAATTCATTAGATCCAGATTTGTATTTGGATCTGTACCAAATTGCAAACATTCATACATTTCAGTCCCTTTAATATGTGTAAACAGTTCCTGGATCTGCTCCCTGTTCCAGATCTGCAACAAGATATAATGTTTCTTCCCTGACGTTAGTTTCATGGTTTCTGTCCAGTTGCTTTTGTGTAAAATGCAAACTAACAAACAAACCTTTAATAAGGTATGTTAATAAGTTTTATTTGACAATTTAGTTTTTTTAAATGAATGTCCAGATATGGATTTAAAGTAGTTTTACGTACTTTTCATTCTCACTTCTCCAATAAGGAACTTTATTGTAATTTCCCTTCTCACACGTGGATGAAACTGCAGCATAAATAAGAAAATAGTCAATAAATGCACTCGATCTCATAACTCAAAATTAAATACACAATTAAAGTGCCTCGTTATCATAATTAGAAGACGTTGGCCAACGGGAGTGTGGTGGCTGCAGGCTATAATTTGGGTGGACAGCCGTGTACACACACATCTGCAGTAGCAGCAGCTGTGGTGAGTTGTGTTATGTGATTATACTGTTCGCATGTCCGCAAGCTGTAAAACATTTCTGTATTTAACTCACATAGGATAGAGAAGAAAGAAGAAACTGCACAAACCACCGCGACATGTTCAACAGGTAGTGACTCAGACTGGCATAAGAAAAAACACACACACACAGAACCAACAGCTGGAAAACTCGTTCCCGAGCTCCTCAAACTCACCATGAGTAAAATGTTCCCATGTGGAATTTTACACCACAGTCGAAAGAGTTTCTTTTGGCTGCTCAGTTTTTTTTTTTTTAACAGTTTCCCACCTATTCATTAATGAGATGTTCACTCTTTCCCTCGGCTTCACTTCCCACCTCCCTCCTCAGACTGTGACTGCAGAGGCTTCAGTGTTTAGAGGAGACATCTTCCTGCTGTGGGCCCAATAAAGGATTATTTTAACTAATCCTTATCTTATCTAATCCTTATCTTATCTAATCCTCCTGTGGGGCTGTCTGCAGGTGCATGATGGACTTCAGTCACTTTGGGTTGAGCTGTATCACCTAAAATGTGCTTCATGGGCACACAGCCTCAGATATTGATATGTGATTATTGGTTTTAACTTGTTGTGTGTTAGTCCTGTTAAAAAGCAATTATTGCATATATCTATACATTATAGTTTGCATTACTATATTCTTTATATATATTCTTCATAGTGCCACAGTTTCATCTTACTGTTTTTGTTTACATGCTAGATGTCCATATTTTAAACTGTCGTGAATCTGTCTTTTGCTGGGGAGAGAACCCTCTTAAAATTAAAAAGTATAATGGCATTAAAGTCCTTTCTCCCTCTGACTCTGATCTGATCAGAGTGACATTACTGCTGCGTCCACAGGGGGCAGCAGTGCTCGAAGTCATCGGGTTTGTATCTCTGACCCCTGGATTCTCAGGCTTTATACGGACTGGATTTTCAATTTAAAAGTCTAAGTCACACTTGAGTTACTTGAGCTAATGTTCAACCATCATGAGCAGAAACCTGCACAGGTCACCTGCAGACTCCCAGAGCTGGGTGGCACATCAAGGAAACATGAGGAACTCTCACTCTGCCTCTATTTCCAGGTACAATTCTGAAGTGTGTTTGGAAAATCTATCTATCTATCTATTCAAATTGTTTATACAGCGTTTCAAATATATAGTTTGTATCTAAATTTGATTTCAATAGTACATACAGTAAATTAATTTGACACTTTTTAAAGACGTGTTGAATTAACTTTATATTGGCCCATTTAAAAAAAAGAAAACTATATAAATGAGAGGTCCCTTTCAAAATGAGAGCCACATAACTACCTGTCTGGATTCTTTGTTTTTTTAATGTTAATATGTGTCTTTCATTTCAACACTGTTTAATCGACGTGTGAATCACTGATCTCACCTTTCCGCCTATAAATAAGGAGTAGAAGTCATGATGGCGCCCCCCTGTGGAGAGATGGCCGTACAGCATCTGGTCCAGTAGCAGCGCTGTTGTGCTCCATTTATTATACATTCTTATGATTATAACTCTTTACTTAATGATGCTGCTTGTTGTTGTTGTTGTTGTTGTTGTTGTTGTTGTTGTTGTAAGCAAACTCAAGCACTCACTTTATATAATTGCATTTTACTTCAATGAACTCTTGGTCTTATTTGACAGGGAGAGATAACTGTTGTATTTAATCACTATATAAGTCGTACAATGATAGATTAATAAATGTAAACATCATTTGACATTTGTCATTGCTACTGTCAAATGATGTTACAACAACAACTTCAACGACAACAACAAAAACAGTTGTTGCTGAACGACAACTCTTACATTCGTACTCTTACATGTTTGCTTTTATGTTGATCTAATGTTGTTTGATCTCTAAACTGCTTTTAATTTGTTCCATTGTTTACCTTCAATTATCCACTTTTCATCATGTACAGCATTTTGTAACCTTTGTTTTAGAAAAATGCTACACAGAGAAAAAAGTAAATAATAAGTAATTAAACAAACAAGTGAGATATTAACGTTCTTAAATATAAGTAAGTAATTAAACACATGTATAAATACAAAAGAAAAACAGCTTAATAATAATAAAAACACTAAATACTAGAAAAAATGAATTTGACAGTGGTGAAGATTAACACTGTTTTCTCGTGAGGAGCGATCCGTCTTCTTGTACATAGACGTTCTTCGTGGCGGAGTGCGGCTGTTAAATGAGTCCCACCGTGTCGTCAGTTCCGTCAAACGTTCCTGTCCGCTCCGACAGACAGAAGATAGAGGATTATTTTCGGGGCGTCCGGGACAAACACAGCGAGAATTAAAACCTCCCGTCGCCATGTTATTAAAAAAACACTATTAACTATTTATTTAGCTGTTTTTTCTGACGGCGGACTGAGCAACGAGGCACACGTCGGTCTCCTGCGAGCCGCGCACGGACTGGGATGCACCGTTAGCTCCTCAGTTAGCTTCCTCGCTAGCTTCCCCCCCCGGACGGCTCCGCTGCAGACACGGGACCCAGCTCACCGTAAGTCACCGTAAGTCACACCGCGTGTCACCGGCCACGCTGCTCTCTGTCCCGGGTCCGGACTCTGAGTGTTCATCGCCGTAAATCAGCGGATGTTTTAAACCGTGGAGCCGCAAATTCTCCCATTTCTCCCACCAGCTGCTCCGGGAACAGCTGGGAACGGGCCCGGTTTCCTCCTGGGAAGCGAACGATCTGTATTTAACATGTATTTACACGTTCTTAGAAATATGGAGATTGTATTAAGTTGTGTTTTGCTGCCATGTGGATCCCTCGGTGTGTTTGGATGCGCTGATCCCCGAGCAGGCGTCTCCATCTGTGCTGGTGCACCTGTCACCGCTCCTGGTTCCACTGGGAGCGGTGACAGCCACCAGCCTTCAGCCCAGTTACTTCACTTTAAGTTCAGTGTTATTCCCTTTTCATCGTGATTCTTTATCATGTGCAATACATTTTATTAGGATTTATTTATCATTAGGATCGTGCAGAGCTGGGCAGTAAAACAACATCAAGGATTCTCACAATGTAGTTTCAGAAGCAATAAAACAAATAGTTTTAATTCTTTGTGCAAACACACTTAAGATATATAACACACGTTGTTGATTTACCTCAGATTTATAACATATTAAGCTGTTATTGTCATTCAGCAAAAATCCCAAAAGCCTTTAAACCCCAAATAAATAATATTGTTATATTAATTGTGATGACTATCGATATTAACTGAATCGTCCAACCCTAGGATTGTGGTATTAAGTTAAACGTCTAACTCTTGCCTGATAAACTATACGATGCATTAATATGTAATATCACGCTATTCTTTTCCTCTGATGCAGCACCTTGTCTCTTATTTACGGAAGCTACACACAACTTATCGTGGACTGTTTAATAATCAGCCTCATCCCTTCACTTCTCACGTTGACTCAGTGACTTCATTGAGAGGTGAGACTCCGGGCTGAGCCTCTTACTGAGGACTGGGACCTGAAGCCAGGTGAAAGGGCTTGTTTCAGGTGCAGTTTTATGCAAAGCAGCAGAATTTCTTTGCTTGGTCGGTGGAAGGTCTCTCAAAGTTTCCGGTAAAACAGCTTTACTCAGCGTCAGTGACAAACCAATAAGCTGCAATTCAGTTTAAATCAATTAATGTGGACGTTTAGCACATTTGAATGTCAAAAAGCTCCGTAGTGAGTCAGACGAGTGTTGTTGGTCAAAGGAAGGACACCAGTCCTAAGATGTCTAGAGTCAACAGAGACGTGTCATTTATCAGGAAGTGGACAGGGCATGGCAACGTGTGCGTTTCTAATAGGGACACAGACTTAGCTGAGGTCAGAGGAAATGTAAACAAGCCTTATCCCTCCAAGTAACAATAGGGATGCCAGCAACTGCCCCAACTGTCGTAAACCTGTCTTATATGTTGACATTTCTGTGAGTCATGTGCTGGCACCAAGCTTTAAAATCTAAAACCAGTCAATTTCTTGTCTTACTTTACTTTCCTAACACACCTTTTACACAAACGTATATATTCTGGTATGGTGCATATTTGTCACCTGCATATCCTGTTTCTAATAAATGCTATATATATAATTTATATTTCTTGGAGATCTGCGATCAGAATTTATTCTTCAAATAAGAACAGAATAATCATAATGACACGGTGGCACATCGGGTGATTTAATGGATTCATGTATGTAGATGATAATCAGAGGCTGGAGGAAAAACGCACTGCTTTGTCACGGATGCATTTCTTTCTTTTACCCTCCAGACCAGACCACACTGTTTAGTTTCCCACGTGCAGTTGAGAGTCAGTCCAAATCCCGTCCTAATGAGTGCAGTGATTTTAAAGCTCCCACAGTCCACAACAGATCAGGGAACAAGCCGTTGTAACCAGTCATCAAATGGCAAAAACCAAGCATGTTACAGTTTCAGAACAGCAGCCGATTGTTCTTCATGATAAAAACATGCATCATCTCCATCTACAGTTTCCAGGCATTTTCTGTTGTCCACAAAACATCTGCTGTATTATTCGATTTTGTAAATCTCTCTCTCTTTGCATATTGCTGCTGTATTTGTGTCCTATTTACTTGTTAAACCTCCATCGTGCTCTGCAATGTGAAAACTGTGATACGGATTCCTCCTGTCTCACATGCAGCCCATATCGACCCCTCCTAAGTTTTTGTGGGAGTGAATTCATTAAGCGGTGCATCTGTTACTCAAGTCCAAACCACAAGTAGCAGCAATGCTCCAGCTCGCCAGACATGTTGTTATATATATATATATATATGTAGTTGTAAAACCTATTAGAAATGACCAGATCGTATCGATGAAACATTGAGTTGTGTGTGGTCTCGTGCAGCGAGTGGCTGCTGCTAACGTGCGGCCCTTCATTTGAGCAGAACAGAGTGGCCACTCGAAGACGGCTCATTGTGGCGGGCTTTTCATCGGTGTGTTGTGCTTCTGCCGAGCGGTAGCCTTGCTCTTTGAAAACCACCTCCCCTGCTTGTTTACAGCAATTATATCCCCGTCTGCCCAATGATTGGTCTGTTTTGACTACGCTCTTTGGTCTCTCCTCTTCAAAGCAGCATTAAAGCCTCACTGTTTTTCCATCGCTACCCTTTTCACTTTATTTACATGCAGCAGTTTGTTGTATCCACACACACTCTCTCTCTCTTTCTCCCTTCCCCCCCAGGACCAGTGCATTATGACAGAAAGCATTATGAGTAAAGCTGCCACAATGGAGATTCCTATCAACAGTAACGGGGACACGGGGACACTAACAGAAGACGACAGCCTTGAACAGGTGGGTCACTGAGGTGGGACGTGTTCAGACGACCCTGCGCAGCTGCTGTTTACCTGTTTAAAGCTATTACTGAAGGAATCAATGGGCAAACCGTTTGAGTTTCTGCACAATCGATCCCAGGCCAACAAAAGACACTAAAAAAAAGAACTTGAGCAAACAAAAGACTAATCTCAGAATCTTATTTGTTTACTTAGTTAAAGAAACACCACATTAGACCTGTTGCCCCTTTTTTACAGCTGTTTGATCACTCGTATAAAAGTGTTTTTAAAGCAGCAATGATGTGATTTTGAAGTTTGTTTGTCAGTTTTAGTGTAATAATTTCTCATGAAATCTTACATATACAATTTATTCATTTCAGTTCTTTCATCAGGATCCTAAATATCTATTCTGTGCGTTTATTTAAATCTTTCTCCTAAGGAGCTTCTCAACTTGATGATTTATTCAAAGACGCAGTATTTTCCCTGAGGGTCACGCTGTGAGAGCACATGCAGAAAATCAACCTGACATATATGAGCCAGCTGTAGTGTCATGAGTCATCACGGTGGGAAGGAGAACTGCGTTCCTTCAGTTGTATGAAGTTGACATAATGGTTCTGGGTATTGTTCTCGGCTATCACAAGATAAGCCGAGTCAGCTGACTCCTTTCACACCACAGTACCACTCTGTGGTAAATGTACAGAACAAATTAGGACTCGTACTGTGTCGTAAATGGAGTCTGTGTGTCACTTACTGTTTTTATCTCACCCTTATCTTACCTTAAGAATAATCTTAAACTGTATTCCAGTACCTTTCTGTGAAGTAACATATTTCTCACTGTTGTTATATCATGTACTGCCTTTCACACACTACTTGAAGTCCTTGTGTTCCTTAGCTTGGTTAACTACAACTGTGGGGAGGGATCCCAGTGGGAAATCAGGTGTCGGAGTTCAGATGTCTCCGTGGGAACCAGTTGTTCCCATTAACAGCTCAAGTGGCCTCATGTTCGGTGTTTGCAGAAATGCAGAAACACCTCTAGTGAGTTTGGTTCACCTGAACACTAGGTGTCAAACTAAGAAGCTTAATTCTCAGGTGGATGGGTTGGTTGGAACTATTCATATGAGGAATAATCTTTTGTGGGCTCCGGTACTTTTAGTCTCCACCCTCTTCAGGAGTGTCATTGTCGGTTAGGATGAAATAACAGTGAGATGCAGAGTAAGCGAGGCGTCACTGCCTGTTCTTTTTCCTTCATCCTCAGGCGCACCTTGTTATACAAACAGACCCAAGATCCTGGTGGAAGCTCGAGCAGTTAATTGTTATTTGCTCACCAAAGTGTGCGCGGCTCCTCGTGTAGTAAAACAAAAGACTATCTCTTCGCCAAGTTTGCATTGTGATGCAAACATTCAGCCATTTGTCGCGGCTTGTACAGTTAAAAAGTCTCTGTTTACTGGCAGCGTCTCGTCTGGCTTCACTGTTTAGTGCTGGATATCAACCAGTTGTCATAGCAACTCCGCAATTAATCTGAAACTGGCTGTGCTTTGTCCTTGGGTGAAAGCCCTCTGAAATCAGATAGATATCTGCTCTGCAGCACTTGGTTTACAGCTTGCAGGGGTTTCTGTTGCTCGTGCACGTAGAGGTGCAGATACACAGGTGAAGGGCGAGCAGAAGCCTTTCAGGTTTCCGACGCTTGTATCAGAGCATGGACGCTGACTGGCAGCTTGACAGTGTCACAGAGAATCGACTGCCAACTGCCGTCCTGGCAAAGGCATCAGAGTGGATCACTGGTGCCTTTTAGCAATTTAACAGCATTTTGAGACGGTTATATGGTTTCACACAGTTTCTCAGAGGTGATACTTCCCCTTTGATTTGTTAGAATTAGATTGTTTTCTGAAATATCAAAACATAGCTGCTGTAGGATTCTGTTTATTGTACAACATCTGCACCAAAACAGGCAAAACTCTCTCTTAAGCCTAGCAAACCTCGCTCTAATATGACAGCCGGATTATTTTATGATGATGTAAAGGTGCTGTACTTTCCATCATCTTAGGGACCAGGCGCTGTGTCAACAGAGTGTCCAGGGAGGGATCAGTGGTTGCGTCAGTTTTCTCCCACACTGAGCAGATGCCACAACACGAGGAAGGCCTCTCAAATAAAGGGATAGACACTGAATGAAAGAGACAAGAGTAAAAAGAACTTTCTTTGCATGAGGTTTGATTTTAAAAGCAGTTATTGTTGGCAGCAGAAATTGGCACTGTTACTTTAATTGGCCGCTACTAGCACAACCAACTGTAATTGGCATTTGCCGTCCTGACAATCAAAGTGTGCCACCAGGAGTCTGGCTCAGGTTTGTGTTGTAATTTGAGTGTGTCACAGTTTCTTCTTTTGTTTTTCCCATTTAATGTCGATGTCACTTTTAATGTCTATACATGAATAGAGGATTTATTTACAGTTGAATGTAGAATCAGTGGAGTCTTTGTCCAGACAGTGATGGAAGAATATCAGGGCAAAGCTGTGAGTAGCAAATTACAAATGGAAAGTGGTGAGCTACAACACGCTAACAGATGAACCCTGCTCCGACCCATCACTGCTCTCCGTCTTACATCCCTGCTGTGTGGACATCACAATGATTTATTTCTGGGATTTCTTTTGACATCGTTCTATCTTGTTTCATGACCTCAGACATGGATTTTTATTTCTTTTTGTCCTTTTTTTTGTCTTTTTTTTGTTTTGTTCGTGTTGTGTTTGTCAACCTTCTCCCCCCCCCCCCCCCTCCCTTCCTCCCTCCCTCCATCTCTGTGCAGGCTGCAAATCTGCAGTGGAGCTTAGATGAGAAAGTAGGGAGCTCCAGAGGCACCAGGGTGAGCAGGCCATTTGTGCGTTTGTGTGTTTGTGTTTGTGCTATGTTATGTCGTTGTGTAGCAACGCTCAGTGGTTTCACTTAATGCGGCATTACATTGCCTCGCATCGTGACATTGGTTTATTTCATGAAATGTCAGATACTTCCTTTTTATTGCAAACCACTGTGCGGCTTGAGTTGTGCTCCTACTAACTTTAGCTGGAGGGAGTCTCCCAAACATGTTTTGAGAGACTTCCTCAAAGTAACGGGTGTTAACAAAATAGCTGACGGCTAACACTTAGAACACAACATGAAAATCTGTTTGCATTCGTACATTAGAATCAGAACCATCTAGCTTGTGTTGTCTCGAGTGAGCTAACATAGCCTAGAATCTGTCTCTGTGTGTGTGTGTGTGTGTGTGTGTGTGTGTGTGTGTTCACCTGGGTGACGTGTGAGGCTACATCCACACCACTACGTTTAGTTGCATCCCTGTTGTGTTCACACCTACCGTCCAGTGGCATTCACACCACTCCAGAGTTTGAAGACAAAAAGCTGGCCCCATTTTAGTTTGAGTTGTGTTTTAGTGCAGACAAAGGAAAACGGATGTTCAAGCCTTTTCTACACTACAGATATTTTTTTAACTAATATTTTCCCCTCCTCATTCTACACAATATTTCCGTCCAGACAAGAACATAAATATGACCACAAACCAGCATGCCGTGCCAGTAGGTGGCGATAGAGAACACTGTGGTCCAATAATATTGGACGAGTCAGATGTCTGTGAATGGTGCAGCAATTCCAAATATAGCTTTGAACTTGTAATTCGACCCAGCAGCATAAACCAAACGTAGAGAAGTCAGTATGTAGCTGCCATCGTCGTCGTTTTTTCTGGCTTATGCTCACTACACAAAGCAACAGCGTTCCGTTCTACATGTACACACAGAAAACAGAGGTTTGGGAAATCTGCACTTAGGAAGACATTTGTAAAACCACAGCTATTCATCGTTTCCTGGTATAACCTGTAGTAAAAGCAACCGACTGCAGTGTAGACAATCTGCTTCCTGTGTAGCACACGCATGTCCAGGGTACGTGATCACTGGTCATGAAATATGCATGTTCAGGTGCGTTAGTATTTCAAATAGGTTTTAAAGCGTAAAACGTATTAGTTTGGATGTAGCCTGATCCCTTTAATTTAGCGAGTGTTAAAGGTGTCAAACTAATACTCATCATGTCCTAATGCTGTAATGTTGATGGGGCTTCACGTGTTCTGTTCTTTTATGTTTCAGTTATAAAAACTGTTTGTGTTGTGAAGTCAAGAGAAAGTTCACCTCAAGTGTTAGATATGTCTCAACAAGCAGAAAAGGCCCCTGAAGCAAAGCTTTTATAACATCTGTAGAAATTCTTCATGCTCATTTCCCTCTGTTGGTGCCGTTTGACCTCTAACAGCACAAATCACAGCAGCTGTAGATTACTAAAAAAAATAGTCTTCGTGTTTGTTTACAACAGGGAAATGGCGACTTCCCCTCTAGAGCTTTTCTTCTGTGGTTTTCTTGTCACAATCTTACTGAGCAGACCCAGCCCAAGATTTCAGAGATGCTCCCATTTCATTTTCCGATTGGAAAACATGGGTCTTTGCTCAACGTGGAGTATTGAGCCCTGTTTGCTCGTGGCACAGGCAGCAGTAGAACATTTTGTTATAGGAAACTTAAAGCTGTGCCAGAGTGAGAAATCTGTTTGGGCCAGATATTCCTTTTTCCATAAATCCCCCCCCCCCATGAATCTTCTTCTCTTTACCAGATGATACACGAGCAGGAAGACAGACAAAATAAATATTTCTTTAATTAAAGAAATCACACAAGTTGCATCATGGGGCTGGTAACACAGTTCCCCTCTTGATCCAGAGCCACGCTGAAGCCTGGGACGGGGATTGCTTTGGAAGGAGAAACTAGTTTGCTCCAGCGTTTCCTGCTGTTTAGATCAGTGAAGTCACTGCTCGGGTTTCGACTCTGTGCTAGAGAAGTCTTCTTGTTTGCTCTCAGCAGCATCACGGCTAGAGATTCTCTGTGTGGTTAATCATTGGTGGGGTTTTTTTTTGTCTTTCCTACAAGTGTTTTTTCCTGCTGGCACCGAGATAAGTAGAAGAAGTTAGACGACGCCTGGAGGCTGTGTTCTCACTAACCTTCATTAACTCAGCAGTGTCTGTCCCCCTCTAGTGACTAAGCCTCTAACTTACATTGTCTCCACTGACTGAATGTGACACTCGAGCCGTAATGTTTATATACCCCCCCCGAACCCTTCCCTTTTGTTCTTCTTTTATTGTTTCTATGTGGCCGTTAAAACTTTGCAGGACCTGCAGCAGGTGATGGTGTCGGGTCCCAACCTGAACGAGACGAGCATCGTGTCAGGGGGGTATGGAGGAACAGCGGAGGGTATCATCCCCACCAGCTCAATCAAAGGTAGAGTCCTGCTACGTCTCCATCCCTCATTTCTAAAATCTTCCTTCTCAGCCAAACCGTCGCTCTATTGACGTCTGCTGTTGACTCTATGCTCCATCTCTGAGAGTTTTTGACTCCTCGGGCCTCCAATCATCCTTCCTCCGAGATCATGCCGTGATGAATTTGTGGTAAAATTGTGCTGATTTCTCTCCCTCACTGTATCTGAAAATGATTCGTCTCACTCAAGTCACATTTATCTATGTGCAGGTATGGGATACAGCAGGAGGAAAGCCAGTAGAGTGCATACCTCTGCCAACCGTCCCCTTATGAAACCATATTTGGATCTGCACCAAATTACACACACTTATAAATATCAGTCCCCTGATTTTTGCCTACTCTCTCTCTCTCTCTCTCTCTCCCTCTCTCCCTCTCCCTCTCAGGGCCGGCTGTGCACTACAATGCAGAGTTTAACAAAAGGATCCCAGTTACAGGATTAGGTAGCTCCATAGACACTAATAATGCAGAGCTCACATCCAAAATGTGATAAGAACCATTTGTGGTGATGCCGGATCTTTATAGAATCTAGACCAGTGGTTCCCAAACGACACACAAGGGGGACCGTGAGACGATTTCCTGATATCGATCTCAAACATACTGGTTAAATTTAGGATAAAACCATGCAAACAGTCATCAGCTTTCTGTTTTTCTGCCTCCACGTGACCCCTGAGGTTATTACGGCAGATTAGTGACAGAATCAGTCACAGCAGGTTCGTTTACAGCACACCAGGAAACATTGGTGAATTTCTTTGTGACGTCCTTGGGGATAACTGCATGGGCTGAAAAGAAGTTTGGGAACCTCTGATCTAGACTTCTCAGTAATTGTTGGTTTTGTAAGCAAGAACTTTTTACTCTTAACTACACATTTCACATGATGGATGTCTCAAGTTCTTTATACGGAGTGAGTCTCTTTAGATAACTGGGAAACTGCTGCTCTGTCCCCTTTTTATCAAGCTGTGTCTTTCGGTGGAGAAAGGTCGGGGTACTTATTTCTGCCCGGTGCTCTTTTTCTTGGTTATTGTCGGTATTTTGTCTAACACAACTTTTGCTTCACAAGTTATTCCTCTTATTTCCCTGGCTGGTTGCTTTTACTCGTCCTTCAGAGGGTCTTCACTTTTGTTTTTCACAGCTCATCTCAAACGTCTCTGTAGCAAAGAAGAAACCGTCTCCATTAATGTGTATGTTTCGTCACCTTGAATATGATATTATTGCAAAAACTTTAGTAAACTTTTGGATTTTAATAGTATTAATACATTTTTATATATATTATTTAATAGAAGACTAATCCAGTTTATTTAGCATCACACTGTTTAACACCGCTGCATTTCAAACTGCCCCCGTCTTCACCATTACTCATTCGTCTGCATTGTTCACTGATTGTCATGCACTAAACGTTGTCTTTTCATCTTGTCTATCTTTGTCCTCCACCTCTCTATCACAATTCCCTCCCACACGTTCCTCCTCATCCTCCTCACCCTTTTGTTGTCTTACTTCTTTTCTGCATCTTCCCTCCTCTTCCCCGCAAACTTCCTCCTACGTTATCTTTCCATTTCTGGCTCGCTCGTTCAACTTGATCGAATTGCTTCATGTTTTGAACCCGAAATCCTGAAAACTCCCATTATTTGAAAAACTAAAATGTAAATCCCACACCCTCCCCTGATTCACACCCCGATTTATCCGAACCCTCCCCTGCAACAACCACCCATCTACTCTCACAGACCTGCGTATGAAGGCCAGGCGAGGTAGTGTTCCCCCAAACAGTTCTGTCATCTGCCATTTAGCCGGTCCGCCACATGAATACCAAGGTACTGGAGAAGGAAAGTGTGAAGTTACATGTTGAAACATCCAAAAGCCTCTGTATTGATAAACCAGGTCATTTAGCAGTGACTTAAAAAAAGAAACCTGCAGTTTGGTGTATTTTCACCTTTTTATTACAGCTCAATAAAAAAAGAAGCTGGTTTCACTATATTAAGGTTCTTTCCCTCAGTATTTCCTGCCACTTTAATTCTCTGCATATTCTTGCTACTAATTCTGCATGTTTCATGGTGGTTAACGAGATCGTGGTGATGGATTTGGGTTGTAAGAAAGCAGACTCTGTCTTCACTGAAAGCAGAACGGAACTTAAACACTTTTTATTTCCCTTTTTCTGGGATTAATCTTTATGTCTCATTATGTTCACCATGTTCTTTGTGTTTTCTCATTTTGTTCTCTTCTTCTCAGGTCCCAACATGCACCACAGCAGCAGCAGCTCGTCGATGACGGCGGACGAAATGTCCCGCGGTGTGGCTGTGGAAAAACTAGAAACAGTGAAGAAGTGGGGTTACAACACATACAAGGTCAGAGCTTCATGATGATTTATATGTCTGTGTCTGTGAGGAACGTCTGGATGAATCGCTCCGTGTTACCGATGCTCCTGTGTCTTGTGTTCAGTGCACAAAGCAGATGATCTCGGAGCGTTTCGGTCGGGGCTCCCGGACTGTGGACCTGGAGCTCGAGGCCCAGATCGAGGTGCTGAGAGACACTAAAAGGAAATATGAGAATTTGCTGCGATTGGCCCGAGCGCTGACCAACCACTTCTACAACATGGTGCAGACGCAGCACGCGCTGGGCGACACGTTCGCTGACCTCAGCCAGAAATCTCCAGAGCTACGAGTGAGGCTTCAAAATTTAATCACGTTTTTTTTTTTATATCAGCTGTTCTAATATTTAGAGGCTTTAAAAGAAAACAACTTTAGGTGAGGGGGGTGTATTGGCCTTCATTGAATCCAGTACACATTTGGTTTATTTAAACAGCTTTTAGCACCATTTGTGTTCGACTGTTTGTGTTAAAGCTGTGTTTTTCTCTGCAGGATGAGTTTGGCTTCAACGCAGAGACTCAGAAGTTGCTGTGTAAGAATGGGGAGACTCTACTCGGTGCCGTTAACTTCTTCGTGTCGAGCATCAACACACTTGTCAACAAGACCATGGACGACACCTTGATGACTATCAAGATGTATGAAAATGCCAGGTAAGGACATGCAGCCGGTTACGAGCCTGAGTGGAGGAAGATGAGCAAAGAGATTTAGACAAAACACGAAACACAGGTTGATATTATCCTGTAACCTGTGAAAACAATGTGACGGAGTCAAATGAGTTGCTCAAAGTCATGAGGCTAGCTCTCTGGTCCACAGCTTCACAGGTTCACTCTACATTACTCTGTCATGTGCAGTAGCTCTAAAAACCGACTGCACATGACCTGCTCAGCACCCAACATCCGACAGGTGGAGATTATATCAGCTTAAAGGATGAAAATGACGTGTTTCTGCCTCCCACAAGTAGGCTCAATATGTCAGTCAGGCAAATTGAGAATAAAGCATAACAACTCAAAATATATCAAGAATTCTATTTTTATAAAAAGACCAAACAGAAAGTTTCTGTTTCTTAATCATGAAAATCATCCTTCAGCCTGGATCTTTGTTTCCTCTTTTTCTTACAACTGTGTTTTAACGTGTTCCCTGCTTCTCTTAACAGACTGGAGTTTGATGCCTACCGGTCGGACCTGGAGGAGCTGAGTCTGGGTCCGAGAGACGCCGTAGCCATGGCCCGTATAGATGCTGCTCAGCAGCAGTACCACGTGCATAAGGAAAAGTATGAACGCCTCCGCTCAGACGTCATCATTAAACTCAAGTTCCTGGAGGAGAATAAGGTTAGTTAGTGGGTTAGGCCTCCATCGGGATCATCAGCCCACAAAGTAAAGAGAATACATCCAAGATAACTTAAACTTTTCTTTGTGGTACAACACACACAAATATAACTTCCAAAACTCTCCTGTGTCCGTCTCTCAGGTGAAGGTGATGCATAAGCAGCTCCTGCTCTTTCATAACGCCATCTCCGCGTACTTCGCTGGCAACCAGCAGCAGCTGGAGCAAACGCTGAAGCAGTTCAACATAAAGTTGAGGCCCCCAGGGGCCGACAAGCCCTCCTGGTTAGAGGAGCAATGAGAGCGCCTGCTGGGCCTCCCTCAGCCTCCGATTGACCACCTCCACCTGTTAACCTGTTGAAACCCCCCAACTTACAGAGGACCACTACAGAGAGAGACATGCAGATAACTGGGTGGATGAAGAATGAAGAGGAGCGTGTGCCTGGATGACTGGACTGATGAATTACAGGGTATTATTGGTGAATGGTCTTAAAACAGCAGGAAATAGCGCGGCCAGTTCCATAAACAGTCAGGGGGCTTCTAGTGCCTCTCAGTCCCGACTTCCTTGTCTCACTTTAACCTTCTCCTTCTGCTTTTGTTCCCAGAGAAACTGTTCATCTCCTCCTCCCCCTCTTACCCACTTACCTTAACCCCCTCCCATCAACACTACTTTGCTGTGTACGCTTGTGTTAGTCATTTTGATGGCTATTGTTGTACTCCTCAAGTGCTGAGTTCAAATTCAACCCCACATCACGCAGCGCAGAACCAGAGACAGACGAGTCGAGGAAAAACAGCTCAAATCATCCAACACAACGCGAAGGCATCAAAACTCTTCCAACCCTTCACCCCCCTCCTCGTGTGCCTCCTTGTATATGAGAAACAAATCAACGTACACACGAAGGGGATTTGTGTGTCGCACTGGAAAGGAAATGTGCAGATATTCTGTTTCACTTTTGAAATATTATCATATGATCATTTGTAGCCTAAAAAACTGTTTAGTTTAGTATTTGTTAAATCATCTCTTTATTTTCTAATCATTTCAGTCGTTATTGGTCAGAGTGCAGGACAGGATCATGTTAGAGCAGTGTGTGCTGGTGTGTAGACTGCGAGTGCTGCAGTGTTTAGTCTGTAACTATCAGAAATATTACACATTTTAACCTGAAAATAATTCAACTCATACAGTATCTTTGATAATTGTATTTAAATTGACATGAGAGACGTGTTGTCATGACGACATGGCCTGATGGAGACATGATGGGCAGGTGACATGTAGAGATGGGTATATGTTTCTGTTTAGGTTTGATGGAGTCACTTCATTATTGAATTGTTTTGAAAGGAGGACTGTACATTTTCTTTGGTTTTACATAGATGCATAATTATCTTTTGTGTTTTTTAAGTTTTGTCTTTTGAGTTAACGAGATTTTGCATTAATATCGAGGCCAGAGCCTGACGATGGGGATATTTAGGGGCAAATGTCAATGCCTATGTTAGGAAGTAAAACATTCACAATACTAATATATTGATTGGGTCTATATAAATAAATATATATATATATATATATATATGTTTACAAAACTTAGCAGTGACTCCCAAGTTGTTGATATCAAACTCAATTAAAGCCCATTTTCCACTGGTACACTCACTATGAATATGGATTTAATCGGACTCTGCAGTCGACTCAGGTTTTAATCGGCTCTGATCGGCAGTGATGGAAATGTGAAACCAGGGTGAACGCTCTAATTTGGCAGTTTTCGGTGCATCCTGACATTAAAACATGACGCGCTGGGGGGAAAAAACAAAGACAAGCTCCTTTTTTTTGGCAATTCAAGGGGTTTACCAGCATTTAAAAACCTGTGTATACCTGCTAATTGTAGTGTACAAGTTGTAATATAATTAAATCTAATTGAGGCTTGATATTTTACAGTTTAACCATGAACTATATTACAATTACAACCAAATATGATGAACCTAAACTTGAAAATTAACCCTTTTTTTTTGCGTAAAATATAATCAGAAATGTACGTAATTCTGAAAAACAAGTTTTCATATCAGCAAACAAAGAAATGCTCATATTAGATGATTTTTATAGCCCATCCTGTTGAGCTCTCATCTAGAATCATATCTTTCAGAATATATATCTTTGTTTACCTTTTCTTCACACTGAAGATTCCTGTAGCTCCACTAACGCTAACATTTCAACAGTAAGTCATTCTACGTGGTGATTGTCACACTAATGGTTCTTCATTCGTTTTATCTCCTGTGACTAAAACGCTGCTGTAGTAAAATAATAACAAACAATCATGATATTGTTGACGGTTTAGAGACGGAATCGCTGCGTAGTACAGAATGTTTTATGTCACTGTATTTATTATGTTCATCAGTGTTAATCTGTCGGAACTTCTGATTTGTGCAAATTACTTTTAATGTTTATGAGTAAATGATGTTCAAGGCAACACACAGAATATCCAAATCTGGAATGGATCTAGAAAAGACATTCTGAGCTGATGGAATTGAGTTTCCTCAGTGAAGGCAAATGACGATCATTCAGTGCAATGAATGTTGTACCGTTCTGTGTTCAGCACCAGTCGTCCAGCTCCTCGTCTCCTCGGTATTTGCATGGCAGACGGATCCAAAGTGTCGGTGCAGGAAAGTGATGGAGGGGAAATGGATCCTAAGATGTATTTCTCTGCTTGTGTTTTCTGAATTCTTTTCGTCAACTGGGTGTATTTTATTGTGGCTTAAAAAAAGAAAATCTCTCTTGTCACCTTTTGGCTAAAGTTGCAGTTTCCCAGCTCCTGGTCTGTTCGACCGTCACTCAGCAATATTAACGAAATGTGACTCTTCGTTTTTTTTCCAGACCCGCCCCTTTGAACTTCCTCTCCCTCACACCAGAATGAAGATTTATGAAATGAGATATTTTATTTGTGTACAATCAATATTTTCTAGGTTGAGCTGGTGTGTTGTACATGATTGCACATAATGGTATTTAAGGTGATAAATGAAGTTGTGTCATGGATTGATGTAGTACTCGGCCTTCATTCCTCACTCAGACCTGAACAGTCCCAACTCACCCCCAAGGGAACAAATAATAAAAAATACACGTTTTCAAATGATCTGGCTGTGTTTACTGTTTTGTCCTTGGTCTCGTTTGTGTTGCACAGTGGTGAACTTTCTGTTTTATCCAGAGCAGCAACTGGATATAGTCAAAACCAGTCATCCAGAGGCACTGAAGAAGTTTTTCTTGATCACAGTCATTTATCTGCAGAGGAGTATTAGTGTCGGGCATGAACACGTTTTTTATGTTGAAAATAAAGTCTAAATAATGAGGATAAAATATAATCCTCTGGTCCATGAACTCCAGTTAGAGGAGTTGTCAGAGCATCGGACACAGTTTATAGCAAAATCTCCTCAAAGACCTTCAACTGATCACCAATATAATTAATAGGATTTTGACTTCTTCTCATGATAAGTAAATAAAAAAATCCTCTGAATTAGTTTGACACTTCAATGAAGTCTCACCATCAACTTTATTCTCAATTTCAAATACACATTTCATTTGTATTCACATTTATTCATATAACATTAAACCCGGTTTTAAACTCACCAATGTTTTTTTTGGGGGGGGGGGGTATCTATTTTATCAGTCCAAAAGGGGGCGTTCCCACACGCTGAGCCTGAGGTGATTTGATTGGTGGAGACGCTCCCTGCACCTGTGACTGACGGCTGTTTGTGAGCCCGACTCACTGCTGCAGAAACACGAGGTGAAACCGGAGAGAGGATTTTAACAACACTTCAAACACACGGTGAGTGAAACGGATCCGGGGACAGTTCAGGGTTTATTACAAAAAAGCCTCCGCACCGGATTAAAGTCAGGGACATGTTTTAAAAATGATTTGATCAGAACCTGACAGGGAATCTGTTGTTTAAAAACCTCAAATCAATGATTCCTTGTTTGTCTTAAAGAGCTTTGACATATTCTAACAGTTCTCTTTGTCAGCTTTAATATTCAATCCTCCTTTTTCAGTTTTATCACAGTTCAAGTCCACAGCTTCACGTGATGTGTGTGTATATGTGATGTTTATCTGTCCTTAGCTGGATGACACGTCCGCCGAATTCATCATTAGACTCTACTCAGTGATATGAAGTATATATGCAACTTATGTGAAGCACTTAACTTTTCCTGAGAGGGAGGAAGTATTTAAAAGGGGGATTTTCTCAAAGAGGTTTCGTGTGATGTATAAAAAAAAATACCTGAAGGAGGGGATTTTATACGTGTAATATTTTACTGTTGTGTAGTTCATAGAGGAAAAGTAGAAGGTAAAATAAAACATGCACTATCTTACTGTGTATGTGGTGTCAAACAGTGTCTGATTCTGAGGTCTGGTATTTGACAGGTCACTTAAAATAACTCAAATCAAATGATGAACCTGATAAATGGGATTTGTCTTGTTTTAATATTTAAGTTGTTGGACCTTTGACAAAGACGTAAGATATTTTCTTAAATGTGTATAAGGTTGTATAAGCTCAGTTAAGAACAAGTTGCAGAAATATGACCGTGATGATATTTTTGTTATGTGTAATGTTGATATTTCGAAGCTGAGGTAAAGTCGGGGGTGGCTGTTCATCCAGAAAACAAAACCAAAACTAAATAATGAGAAATCATTACATTTTATGAGAATCATACATATATTTGAATTTGACAAATAACCCCTTTCTCTCCCCATTTTCTGTCGACCTTCTTTGCTCTGTGTTTCACGTTTCATTTATACTTGTGTGTCTCCTTAGATCTGAGCGGCCGACAGAGGGACACTTCCCTCCACCATCTTTGGATTGGAGATACAAATGGAGGGAGTGCTGATTTTAAAATCTGCATCTCTTCCCAACTTTTCCTCTCAGGACACGTCTCCTCCTCCATCGCAGGATGCTCAGGAAGATCCAGATCTCCAAGCATCTTGCCCCGTGCTTCCCACCATGTGTGTCACCGCTGCACCACCTCCTCCTCCTCCTCCTCCTCCTCCTCCACCTCCACCTCCACCACCTCTTCCTCCTCCTCTTACTGCCCCTTCTTTTGGCTCCCGTAACGTCCAGAGAAGATCCATGAAGAAGCTGAACTGGGACACCATCCCCAGCCAGCGTGTCCTGGGCAAACTGAACGTCTGGACGTCGCAGCGGCCTCAGAGGGACCTGGTGCTGGACACCCGGAGCATGGAGGAGTTGTTCAGTCACGTGGACAAACGGGCATCGCTGAGATATTCAAGGCTCGCGGGTCAGAAGACGTGTGATGGGAAGGAATCTCTTTCCACAGGAACCTCAGGTAAAGAGGGTTACGCTGGAGTTTCCATCAAGCTGCGTTTTCATGAACGTCAAACTCAAATAAAATGTTCATGCTAGGGAAGTAATGTCCACTCAAAAAGGAAGTGATTTTTTATAAGTTCCACTCCTGTGTTTATACCAGTGAGGAACTTCTGGAGTAAAACAGTGTCCAGGAGTGTTTTTACTTCCTCTAACAACATGTAACTTGTATCAATGAGTCAATCAGACTGTATTTGTGTTGCACAAAGTGCTTTACAGAATACAGGCAATAAAAACAAATATCCCTCCACCCAGAGTTCACAGAGGAGAAATATTTTCTTTTATTTATTACAAGTATTGATAATTGTTCTCCCCTTTCTCCTCAGGTCACAATCCTGGACTCCAAAAAGAGCATGAACATCGGGATCTTTCTGAGACACTTCAAGAGGTAACAGAGAAAAGAGAGAATGATACATAGAAGGAATATCTTTCAAAGTGAGAGCGATTCAGTGAAGGAAGACAAGACACTGAGGAACATGTGCAGAAAACACACATGATGTCATTACCCAGCCTGGCACTCGCTTTATCTGAGTGGACCATATTCAAATACATGCAAATGTTAATTAGGTGTCGTTTGAGTAGCAGTGGATGGAAGAACACATTTATCTGAACAATTATGACTCATTTTAATAAAACCTGACTGATAACATTAAACATAGTTCTGTCCTGGTACGTGACACCGAGCTGCAAGAAGAAGAGAAGAATCCACAAAACACCTGGTAAAAACGTTTAAACCTTTTCACCAGGTTTTCATTTTGATGAATCCTGTTTCTTCCCAGCTGGACAGGACTTCAGTGACTAAACAAACATTAAAACTATGAAATAATGAGAGAGGGGGTAAAAGTACTTTATAAAGTACAAGGTCTTTTGTTTGAAATACCTATTTCAGGTTGTTGTAATATACATATATAGATACTGGAGAACTGCCTCTTCGATGTCACGAGCCAGTTTCTGTGTGTTAAACTTATCAAGATGATGTCGCTGTCACTTTGAATACCAGCTGCTCAGTTCACTTAAATTCAAATTGTGTCAACTTCTCTGTGGAACGTGCACTTGATGAGGTATTTTAAATCATGTGCGGGAAGCTGTAAAACACCAGAGTTAATAGTTTGATGTAAAGTGTGACATGTTGATTGAATATGTCAACAGACGTTCAGAGTCGATCACCACAGGCTGGTGAACATGTCAAAACGGAAATTTGAATCGTGGCATATTTCATCATTGGAACATATATATATATAATAATAAATACATAAATCTTTTATAAAGATACTCTTGTTGTGCTTTATAAGGATGAAAACAATCACATTAAAAGAGAAAGTAGAACAATATGATAAATATCAATAAATAGGATTATGATTAAGCAGTGTAAATTAGAGCTGCTAAATTAAACGTAATTTTATTAATGTTTGGTGGTTGTTACACTTTGGGTTTGACTTTGTAAGAGCTACCCCCCCCCCCCCCCCAGTCTATTAGGGCCTCACTGTTCTTGTTTCCCAGCAGCACTTGAATGCACCACCTTGATGAATTTGTGGTCTGCATTGTAACAGCAGCATCAAATGAAAAACTAAGACCCAGCAGGATTCTCTCTGTGGTGGATCATTTGCTTCCAGCAGCTTTTTGAGTCTTTCAAATGAGATTTTCACAGTTTTGAAATAAATGTAAACCAATTTAAAAACCCTGGGAACTATCACCACTTAGCAGGACTGATGTTTGATGAGTTATGGCGATCACGGCGGGATTATGCTCGTCTGACACTGCTTTTTATCCCCCCCGGCTGCAGGCCAGTGACGGAAATGGTGCAGGACATTCGTCAAGGTAACTGGCTCAGGTTTGGATCAGGGAAACTAAAAGAGCTGTGTAAACTGCTGCCAGAGGAAAGTGAGGTAACGACCGATCGACTCTTCTCATCTTTCCACTGTGGTTATATACAGATAAAGTAAATAACTGCAGCTTTCTGTGTTTTATTAAGATATCACATTGATCTCAGTTTGATAGAAATAGGAGCTATTGGCCCGAGTTTCATATTTAACAACAATTACAGAATTAAGAAGCTGTTTGGGATTATTTTGGAAGAATATGTTTTATTTTATTTCACATGGTCTCTTAGCTGTAAATCACTGTTTTCTGTGTCTTGTCCTGTTGATGCTCAGGTGAAGCAGCTGCTGTCCTTCAGTGGGAACCTCTCTGTTCTACCGGTTGCCGATCAGTTCATGGTGCAGCTGGTCAAAGTCCCGGGGTTCGTTCATAACTCAGACCTTTATTACGTATTTGACAGTTAACGACAAATAAAATGTGCAAAGTTATATAATATCTGCTTTTCTTCATCTGTCACCATTATTGGTTCCCTGCAGAATAGTTTTTTTGTGTGCATCTCTTATCTTGCACACGACCCTGTGCTCTTATTCTTGTTCCAGATCTCTCTACGCTTCATAGTGAGGAATAAAACTGATGAAATGACAGCAGCTAATGTTCGGTTTTGTCGATGTGATCTCTCCTGCAGCTACGAGGAACTCCTGAAAATGATGGTGCTGAGGGAGGAATTCTTTCCTCTCATGGAGGAGGTGAAGAACTCTGTCGCTGTCATGACCAAAGCAGCGAATGGTAACTTTTAACACGCGTCCACCAGAAGCTGCAACAACATTTTATCTTTATATATTCAGGCTCTTTGTCTTCATCTCGCTTTTCCCCTCTCTCCTCCTAGAGCTGCTGGACTGTGACGACCTCCACTCCGTCATCCGGCTGGTGTTAAAAGCTGGGAATTACATGAACGCTGTTGGTATTTTTCTTTCCCTTTTTGGTCTTAATGCATTTAATCTGTCCTTTTGTCTTTTCGCGGGGGCTCTTACTCAGCATTTCTTCTACTGATAACAGACAATTCCATTAAATGTTTTTGTTCAGGGTGGTTACAGTGCCAATGCCATCGGCTTCAGGATGACGTCACTGCTCAAGCTGGCAGACACCAAGGCAAACACGCCGGGCATGAACCTCATGCACTATGTTGCCAAGGTGAGGACGAGTCCCGGGACGGACAGATGCTCACTGGAGAAAGTATTAAAAAAGGCTATGTAACGTGTCTTTCGCCCGCAGCAAGCAGAGGACATCGATGCCGAGTTGCTGACATTTCCCAGCCAAATTGAACACATCGGGTTGGCGTCGAGGTGAATAAGTCAGGTGTAATGTGCTGATTTTGAGTTGTTCGGACGACGCCATGTGACTGTGTGAATATCTGTTGAACCCACAGAATTTGTAAAGACGAGGTGATCACAGACTTCGAGAGAGAGGTGAAGAAGATCAAGGAGGTGAAACTGTACAGCAGCAGACAGCCCGGACTCGTGCAGCAGATGGAGATGTTTTTCGCGGTAAAGATTTGTCTTTAAAAAGCACAAACTGTGTGACTAGTTCTTCCTAATACCTCTTTATACCCTTTTCTATGTTTTATATTCTCAGAGGGCTAATGTGAAGCTGGACGATGTGGACTCCTCCATCCAAGAGCTCATTTCTCTGAGCAACGCTGTCGCTGAGTATTTCTGTGAAGACCCAGCGACCTTCAAACTGGAGGAGTGCTGCTCCATCTTTCACTCGTTCTGCAAACGGTTCGATACGGCCGTTCAGGTGAGAGCGGGAAGAATTAGGAGTGATGCTTAAACGGAACAAACCACATCACAGGGGAGAACTGTACTAAGTGGGACTTGAAAGCACAAAGAGCGCTTCTTTGAATTTCAACAACCTCAGTGAACCCTCGGGTTGGGCACGGAGGTAATACAGTATCCTCATATTTGAAAATAGCAACAGTGTCCGTTTCATTACATAACCAAAAAAATCTGCTGTACAATGTGTACATATATCTAATAAATGCTTCAGGAGGATTTGTCCGGCACCACTGTCTGAGTAGTTGCTATAAAAATGGTGACATAACATTTTGCAAACAAATGATTTAGTCTTTAAATAAACAAGTTACAAATAACTGATCATAATCTTGCATCCCATGACGGCATCATGCATCTTGTGACTTTTCTCAGGAGTTGTTAATGTTTGTTTTTCTGTTTCTGACGTTCAGAGAATAAAACTTCTATCACATTGGTTGTAGCATGAAAAAAACAAAAATTATAATTTGATGTATCGTTTACAAAAGAAATGCAGCTAAAAATGCATCACGGCAAAGAAATGACTTCAAATATAAACATTTTATAGTTAATGTGACATAAGATGGAAAATCACTCTTAAAGTATACAGCAGCCACCTACTGGCAGGAAATTGTACAGCAGCAATTGGTGGCGTCCTCTAAGTTCTACAGTGGGATATTTAATCAGCTAGTAAACCACACACTGGTTGGTTAGGCCCGACTCGACTGGTGCCGTGTGTCAGTGAACTGCACTGAGTTACATACATGTTCTCTCTGTACCTGCAGGAGAACCGAGAGCGAGAGGAGGCCGAGCAGAAGCGCAAGCGGAGAGAGAGCATGCGAATCTCAACCAAGCGACGCTCCACAGTGTCGTGTCCAGCACCTGAGCGGAACCAGGAATCCAGCCTGGAGTCGGCCTTGCACAGCTTCCTGTCCACCGTCCCGGAGGGATTAGCCAGATGTAGGAGGAACATGCTGTCACCGATCGTAGGATCCCCCTCGGGCCACAGTCCTCAGCCTGGAAAATCTGATGCTTCACCCTGTACTAGACAAGAGAGGCCTGAGAAGAAACAAGCCAAACTGCAGAAGGAGAACGAGGAAGTAACAGAGCTGGAAGACAAAGAGGAAGCTGAGAAGATGCGTGAGATTACTCGGAAGGTGCTTCGCTACCAAAACAGCAGGAGTAGCCTCGACGGGGACAGAGTTTCAGGCACTCCTCCTCGCTCGGACACTCCAGCTACCCCGAGTACCCCTCGTCCCCAGAACCAGAGACTTCTTCTTCGCCAACAATGGGAACATGGGCTCGCCGTGGACTATCCTCAGCCCTTTGACTTGTTCCCAGAGAAACATCCCAAACCAGAACAGACAAGCATGCCCACAAAGACTGTCCCTGGACGCATGGGGAGGACGATGATGGAGTCTGGGAGAGTCACGAGGGCAAGTCATCCTCCCAGTGGTGTCAGGCGGACATCTCCATCTGGGGGCTCTGCGTCCGTGCCCGATTGCCCCCATCAGAGAGCCGTGTCGCAGGGTCCGATCCACAGGTCTGCTTCCATGGATGAAACCGGGCAGTCCCCACTGGCTCGCTTCCGGCTGGGGGACTTGTTCCAGAGGTCATACTCCTCTGGGTCAAGGACAGAAACTATAGGGGACGAAAATTCAGGAGTGTTTCCACTGCATCGCAGCAAGGGGAGGAATAACGTCGAGGGGCAAATGAGCAGCAGCTCTGGGTTCATATCCTTCTTCAGACGCATCGGAGGCCGGAGTAAGCCTGGAGACATCGAAGATCAGAACTTCACAGAATCCAGAAATTTTACTTAGTGACAGAAACCAAAATTTTTTAATTTTTTTTTTTACATGTTTTTAAATGTCTGTGTATTTTTGTCACTGTCATGGTTTTAACCTTTGGTGGAAGGCAAGCGAGCACTTGCTTCAAACTGTGAAGGGGTTGTGATTTTTGGAAGTCGGGCAACGGCCAAAAATTATAATCTATTCTTGTCTTCTCTTTTTGTGTGCAATAAAGGTACTTTCAACCTTTTTAATCCACTTGTTTACAGTATATGCACTTATGTTATCTGCTGCTTTTCAGGTGGAAAACCCACTTGTGTCATGAAATCCTCGAGAGTCGGACCGGTGCTCATGTCAAGCTTAGTGACGCCTGCTCAGTTTCCACTACTTGCCTTTCACTTCATCTCTTATTTATTCTGTCTGTCACTCTGACTGGAGGACACTTGTGCAGGTAGCAGAGAAGTTAAACATTTAACACAAATGGATCCATTATGGGATTGCAGGTATAACTCAAACTTCTGACTCGTAGCTAATTGTGTGATCAGAATTGACAGGAAAACTGTTCAATTCAAATAAGATGCATTGTTGTTGATGAACCCAGCCTTTAGTCTTCATTATGATCTGCCCCCCCACTGCAGTGCCACCCTGGTGTCTCTCGCCTCAGCGGTTTCCCTAACGATTCTGGACAGAAAGAAAGATTCACTTGTGTAACTTGGGCAACAGACTCTTGCTTCCAGCCGTTTCATCTGAGCCCTCGCAGTGAAATAATACTCGGCTGAATGCCGGCTCCTGTCTGACTCTTCTCTTGTGCTCCCACACCCCTCCCTCCCACTGCTGTCTGCTCAATGGGGACATTTGCAGTCGCCTGGCATTTCGGATCAGGGGGCATAATGAAAAGAGAGAATCCAGGAAAATATACGGGCAGCTTTTTAAGAACTTGTTTGTCCGTGTGACAAAGACAATTTAAAGCTGCTCCATGGCTGCTCAAAGCGAGGCCTTGTACACAGCCAGAGATACGAGTGTAGTGCTGTAACTGCGACTGACCTATGTGATGTAAAACGAGCGCTGCGGAGCACAATCGGGGCCATTGTTGTGTTCTGTTCTGTGCTGCTGAGGATCATCCCATGTGAGTCAGCTCCTGAGGAGTCGGAGGTGACCCGCTGTCCTTGCCAAGCTGCACTCTCACCAGGGCAATCAACTCTGTGTGTGTGTGTGTGTGTGTGTGTGTGTGTGTGTGTGTGTGTGTGTGTGTCCCAGTGAAAGATGAGAAACAGGCATGAATAGAGGAGAGAAAGGAGGTGGGAGAGAAACTTGGACTGAGTGAGAGAGGGAGGGAGACTCACAAGTTGTATTGTGAGGGAGCAGAGAGGAGCATGTGGGAGGAGAGAGGAGGAAACCAGTGAAACAAGGGGACATGGTGAAAACCTGCACAGTGACAACCATGGACATTTTTTAATGTGGGGAACTTGAAGCTGGACCAAAAAGGTAGATTTATATTGAGCATGAGTGAAGATTGCATGCATGGATCCAGATTAGCCACAAGTAAAAGCATTGCTCGGAGGAGTAATCAGCAGTATTTACATGTTTTAATCTGTGTTTTCACATGTGCTTTTAATTTTGAAGATTAAAAGCATGAACTGCAGCAAACTCAGGGCTGCTGAAATGAAAATGATCTGCTCTTTAGTAACAGAAGATCACACTTTCTGGCAGCTGTGCCGGTTTGTGCTGTAAACGTAATCCACTGTAGCAGCGATGGGTAGGAGACTGTTTACAAGTGTTGTAATCAGATCGGAGCTTGGAGAGGAAAACCGTGAAGAATCCCGTCATAATTCACTGAGTGGTTTCCAGAAATGCATCTTAAATCACACTTGAGGTTTTCAGCCAACATTTAAACTTGAGTCATGTGTACACTCCTGGCTATGGACGCCCATTTCTGTCATTAAAATAAGAAACCTCCAAATAAGAATTAACTAGTTAGATGGATCAGTTGAACATCTTTGTTCGTTGATAATGTTTTCTACAAACTGTTTCATCGCTGAAATATGAACATATCGTTGTTTCCTCACTGTTGTTATTTAGTCCCAGGGATCAAAGGAATGACCCCGACGTGATTTGAACACGCAACCTTCTGATCTGGAGTCAGACGCGCTACCGTTGCGCCACGAGGTCCTGATACCACGGAGAAACGGAACAGGTAAGTATTTCACTTTGGGAAAAACTGTATTTTTCGTCACTTTGTGGTTTGTGTCATAGGTGACTGTCGTGTCCGTCGTCAGCTTTTACGCACGACACTAACCGAGAGTGTTTCTCACAGCTGTTACCTAATTTTGGCTTTTACGCACAGCTCAACACGCGTAAAGCCTAAACGTAAGACGCGTCTCTGAATCTCCAGATAAAAGAAGAGTAGAAGCTGAGACCACAGCGCTGCTCTCTGCATTTCATCTGTCTATGTTCCCCTCCAGCCAAATGCTGCGGGTGTTTGTGTCCTCTTCACTCACTAGATGGAGCAGTTCCACAGACTCGTTGCCAAATTGATGCTTTTTCACACAGAGTAGATGAACCGAGAGGATCCTCAACAATATAGGAGCTGTTCCTCTAAAAGTGTTAAGTAATGAGTCATTCACTTTGCAATAAAACAATGTAACTTTGGGATGAATGCATGTTGCAGTTGAACATGTACATGGTTCCTCTGCATGGTGCAAGAACTGACTGTAAATGAATCTGTGGTAATATGAAAAAAGGTCTGCAGCCTATTTCCTGCACATGCTATGAATGAATGTGTTGAATTAGTTTGTAATTCGGCTGATTTAGCTTTGACGGATGTGTCTTGTTATTTCCAGCTGTTTCTGTTTAGGAAAGAAGTGGAACATCTGGATAATCACCTCTTCCGTAATTGACCAACCTGTTCGCAGCAACATGGATGGGTAAGTGCACACCACACATGCAAAAGTCTGTTGTTTCTTTCCTCTCATTTTGTTGTTTGATCTTATACAAAACGATGATGGCACCAAGATGAAACTGAGTTCCTTCTATAACAGCAACACTTTCTTCAAATCCCAATTCCCTCTGAATTGACCCTGTGGTAGAAACGCAGAGTTCCTCCAAAGGTTCCTAGTTCAGGGGGAAAGTTCCTGATGTCCAGACGCAGCTTATTATTTATTTCCCTCACAATCACAGTCACTCTGTTGCCATCAATGTAAAACACAAACCTTATAATCATCAGTCACCTGGAAATGAAGTTGTTCTCTCAGCGCTGATGATGTTGTCCCTCCTGCTCTGGCTGCAGCTGATCTGATTAGGATGCATGCTGTTCTCTGTCTGCACTGATGAGATGGTTGCTGTACATTGATCGGCCGGATAGGTGAACATGATGGGAATGGTGTCTGTATACATCCGGTTTTATATTTATATATATTGTCTTCCTGATGTGTCAGTGAGGATCACAGTAGGATTTCTGTCTCTCTTGGATAGAAAGTCACAGATTTCAGGGGTCAGACTTCTTGTTGTAGTTTTCTTCTTTGTGATTGATTTGCTTAAGTCAGAGGTTTGAGATTGTAAAGGCTTGTGTGTCTGTCTGTGTGCATTTGTATTGTTACTGGACAACTTGAGAAAGACGTCACAATAATAATACGATGAGTACAACCTCCCCTACGCACTCCAGGGTGTCCACACTTTGTGGCAGCAGCCAAAGCTCCGTCACTGTGGGATTTGCATGTTCTCCCCTTGTCTGCCAAGGTTTTCTCCAGCGTCCTCAGGTTAGGTTATTCCCCGTATGTGTGAATGTGAGAGCGAATGGTTGCTCTGTGATACGCTGGTGTAACCTACTTCTCGCCCAGGGTCTGCTGTGATTGGCCCAGGAGGAGAAGGGGTATAGATAATGGACGGATTGATGGAAATTTCAAATTCTCTGCGGATTGATATTTAAACCATTCTGGCATAATCTGAAAATGTGGACTGCCTGAAAGGGCATATAGGCTGCAACCTCATTAGGTATGTGTCTAATAGTGAAATATCCCCTCAGTGTATTGGATATGCAATGACACGTTTGCAATGTTAAATATAGAATGTTTGAGATGTTACGATAATATTTGGTGAGAGGTTTTCTTGCAGTATTTTCATGCAGTTTCGTGAAACCACAGGGAATGAATACGTGAATAAACGGCGAATATAACAGTTTGTCTGCTGAGTCAAACATCCTGTCTACACCTGCAGGCTTCTCTGAACCTGCACGGAGACGAGCTGTTATGATTTGCAGGTCAGGGAAGAGAAGCCAACTGGACTCAGAGAGAGAGAGGAGAGAGAGAGAGAGAGAGAGAGAGAGAGAGAGAGAGAGAGAGAGAGAGAGAGAGAGAGAGAGAGAGAGAGCCATCTGCTTGTTCTGCTGCACAGGATGCAGTCTCCATGGCAACATGGTGCTCCCGCAGCAAAACCCTGGGAAGACGGTTTGGTCCCCACCCCCATGCGCATGCACACAAGTGCTACGTATCTGCTTGAGAGGAGGACTCGCACCTCGGATGTCCGTGCACGTACACAC
The DNA here is from genome assembly GCA_026259375.1 of Verasper variegatus. Classification (NCBI taxonomy): domain Eukaryota; kingdom Metazoa; phylum Chordata; class Actinopteri; order Pleuronectiformes; family Pleuronectidae; genus Verasper; species Verasper variegatus. The sequence continues at coordinate 4,818,370 of CM048051.1, forward strand.
ACACACACACACATCCTATAAACTCCACAGCTCCACAACAAGACAACATTTATCCTTGGGAAGAACTTGAACCCAGATTCCCTGAACACCCTTTTACTTTTTCAAACCCATCCTCTGTCCCTGCACTTTACACTCCCCCCCCCCCCCCCCACGTCCGTTTAAAAACTGAGCTCCAAATCTCGTCACTCTCTCCATCCATCACTTCCCTGCACCTGCACTGTGTTTGTGAGGAGGCAGTTTCTCTGTATACCACTTATCTCTCTCTCTCTCTCTCTCTCTCTCTCTCGCTCTCTCTCTCTCTCTCTCTCTCTCTCAGATGAAGCATCATCAGTTTTCTGTTTGACAGTTTGAGGTTTTCTCATTCTCCTTACACACACACACACACACACACACACACACGCACTCTAAAAAAGAGAGGGACAAGATAAGTAAGGGAGAGTGAGGGTGTAGAAAAAATTCGGTGTCTCTTTGTTGCCATATCCCCTCCGCTCTGCTCATCGCTCACACTATTGGACCATCCAGCCCCCTCCCATATTCACAGCAGCCAGTCAGCTCGTACAATCTCTGTATCTCTTGCCTCCTAAGAGTCTCTCACTCTCTCTTTCTCTCAGTTCTCCCTCACTCACTCTTCCTGCTGCTTGCACACACATACATGAATTAAAGCCAGATCCACACACACACACACACACACACACATACGCTGTGTCCCTTCTGCCTCTCCGGACTCCCTGCTGCATGAGGGGCTTCTTGCTGTGGCGATGTTGGGTTCTGTGGACTCATATCTCTCCCACTGGGGGAGAGCTTTCTGAAAACTTCTCCTCTCATCTGTCAGGAACCTGCTGTAAGTAAATCTTCCTCGCTCTTTAACGCCATCCCCACTACGGCACTCATTCCTTCATCCTTGTCCATCCCACACCTTTCTCCCCTTGGCAGGGAGGATGCAGACCTGTCCTCTCTCTCATGCCTCCTCTCTCCTCTCACCTTCCTCTAACTGCTGCATACACCCTATGTTGCCTGTTTCCAAAATAACGCGGCAGGCCATTCGCTGGCCTGTGCCGTGCAGCATAACCTGTGCATTGTTTGACAGCTGCTCTGAGGCTGAGCTCAGTGTGGTTATAGGTGAGTGGATTGATGAGCGGCTGCTCTATGTGATGGAGAAGTGGTTTAAATATTGAACTTCACTTGAAATATAAATTTGTGGCTTGATGCAATATGTCTTAGCTAAGACATGAATGAAAAATGTATCTTACTTCTTAATAGAAAACAAACATGTCAGCGTGCATCAATATCTACTAGAGTTTATCAAATATCGACACAGCAATATATCATGTCCTGTCTCACGAGATACGATTATCAATACGCTGACGTCAAATATCGATATTGTAGTTTAATAGATATATTTTGGACTTTTGCCAGTTTATGTCTATTTAACATTGGAATGATGGCACATGTGGACATTGAGAAGTCACTGTTTGCTTGTTAAAGACTAAACAGGGACTAAGATTAAACTTTTTAGTAAATTTTTCTGTCTCATTTTGTGTCAAACTCTGTGAAACTGACATCAAATTGCAGTGAATCAATAGAAATCCTTCACTCTATCTCTTTAGGGGCATTTTGTATATCGTGATGTATTGTTATATAATTGTATGATTAGAGAATCGTGATATTATTGTTATAATGGGCCATGTATCACGTATCGTATCGTACCGTGAGTTACCCCGAGTGACAACCTTGTCAACCTTTGTACAATTTCAGAATACCTGCATTACCTGGATTTAACAAACCCTCATACAACTCTTATAATGATGCATGGACTTTCTGGCCACGGTGGGGGAGGTGGGGACTGGAATGTCCAGCTGGCATGAGAGGAATGTCACCAGAGTGGCATGTGGGGGGGGGGTGAGAGTCAGGACGAGGAGGGATGTAAACTTAACGGTGAAAATATTCTGAGCGGCTGCCAACCACTGAAACTACTGGATTTTTCTGCCCCACTTGTGTCCCGACTGTCACAGACTGTCTGAGATTATCAGCTCACTTGATGCGGAGCCAATTTTCTATTCTATTTATACATTTTAGTCGTTAAAGTGTTTGCTGGTGCATCTAATTGGATTTTCTTGTTATGAGGTTTAATAGAAACACTTGAGCCTGACTTGATATTTTGGAACCTTTCACAGACAAACAAATATCTGTGTTTAAGTTTGTGTATTTATATGTAAATATTACGTTTTTTTATTGTTATTTTATGATAAACTTTATGGTTTAACTGTAAAATATCCTGCGTCAATTACATTTGTTGAATCAAAGCAGCATATGTGTCAGCCACTGTGTCGGTATTGGACATTTTTTACTCCTTAATATCAGTATGAGCACTGGCCGCAAAAATCAATATCCAGGCTCTAACAAGCAGACACTGTATTTGCACCTCTCTGTAAATGACTGAGAAGAAACATTTGGTTCCTGGTACCTCACAGTGGCATCTGGCACTGTGACAAAAGACTTTGATAAACACTGGAAGCACTGACAGTTGTGTTTCAGGTTGCCAAGGGTAACAGAAATGTCTCTGCAGGGTCAAGCAAATGTTTGTGTAAATGTTTTTGATGCTGGCTTCATACGAACCCGTCAGAGAGAGAGGGAAACGTGTACGTCAGAGCACAAGTTATTTAACTCTGTCTTTGATGAGAACAGAGCAGTGTTAAAGATGGGGATCCTCCAAAAGTCTGTTCAGGTGAATTGTTATTAACCATTTACCTCTGCTGTAAAAGCCAAGATGGCTAATTTATCCTTAATTATGAATATATCTTTTTCTTATTTTAGTTTTGATACATTTTTGCAAACAAAGAGGACTTTGGTTCTATATTGTGGTTTCAGTTGCAATGTGCATTATATTTTGCACCAGGTTTTAGCCGAGAGACAATATGAAGAGTTTCATTTTCACTTTTATGTGCATTTCATATTTCGCTTTGAAGTAGAAACAACTTTTATTTCTCCTCTGGTCCAAAAGATAAGATGTTGAAAGCTGAAAACATCATTGGCTGCATCATATGACAGAAAGGTCACATGGGATTTGGTTAGAAAACCAGTCTGTGTGTGAGTGTTTGCACTAAGATGTGAACACGTGTGTGGAAAAGGAGTGAGTGTGTGTGTGTGTGTGTGTGTGTGGTTGTGGACATTTCCAAAGCACATTCAGTCGTGTGCACGTTGTATTGTGTGGAGGGAGCCATGTGGTGAGAGCTCAGCAGCTGAGCTGAGAGATGCACTCATGTCATGCTGGGTATTTTTAGACACGTTGCTCAGGGGGGCTCAGTAATAGCACTGACCATATTATTCCATGTTCTTCAGCATTTCATATACATCAGATTATACAACCACAACAAAACACTGGGTTGTTTTGCATTTATAAAGCTAAATGCTGACAAATAGGATTATCTAAAAATGCCATATATCCAAAACTGCTTCAGTTCATCATAAACTGTGATCTAAGGGGGTGAAAAGAAGGAGAGATTCACTGTTGTATATAAATCAAACTGAAGGACGGATTAGTTAACATTCAGTCAAGTGTTAAAACTCTGCACTGCTGATGTTCCTGTGGTCACTGTCTTGATATTAATCCTCCAACCAGTCATGTGTTGGTTCATTACTTCTTGAAGCATGAACACACTGGACACCACACAGGCCTGTTTAGATGTTACTGTGATGACAGAATAATAATAAGAACCATAAAACTGTATTATCCTCGCTCACGCTTTCCTATAAAGATAGAGAATATTAACACGATGGGGACTCTGTGGTAAAAACAAACAGTCCCTGTCGTCTGAATTCTCTTTTATCCATTTACATGCTTCTTTGGTGATGATGCTCTGCTGTAGTTGTGTGCACCTGTGTTTGTGTGTGTGTTCGTGTGTGCTGAGGTGCGTTAACATGTTGATTCAGACGGTTCCTGTGACACATTCCTGTCCAGCTCAGCTCGGATCGGGCAAGCTGACAATTCAAGGCCCCTCCGCGAGCAGGACAGTGAGGAGCGGGGAAGGTTAACCACCCACAGAGACTCGTCATCCGCTGCATCACACACACACTCGCAGGCTTCCCTGTTCTCTTCCACCCGGCCGTCACGGCAGCATCACAAAAAGCGTGGTCAGTTTACCGTGGGATTCCTTCAGATGCAATGAGCACTTGTAGAATCCAGTGAAAGAGATTTGTGATGCTTTTATTCTTCAGTTTTCAGGCCTTGGATCGAATTATCTTTTATTTTTATTTCGTCCACCAGGCGTGCTGTTCAGGCCTCACTCCCACTCCTTCGTGTGCAGAGGTTGACAGACGTGCAGATCATAAATCCGTCGACCTATTGGCATGACGAACAAATGATGGAATTTCTAATCCCCTTAAGTAAATGAATTTCTGCCCTGCTGGACCCACTGAGTTTGTTTTTTTCATTATGTTTAAAATGAGCAGCAAGGGCGGATAAAACAGAAAAAACCACAAGGAGACGAGCAGAGCTTCACCCTGAAGCTTCTCTGCTCCGTTCAACCAGAGAGTGAGAAAAAACAACTCCAGGTCCCAGGAAAAATGCGTTTTATCTCATCCTGCAGAAATCCCCCCCCCCCCTTTGAGTCTGTGTGTTTCTGTGATGTGACGGCCCACAGCAAAGAGCTCTTTCCTGTTTTGATTGGTGAGGTTTCTGGATATTCGCCTCTTATATAAACCACAGTTCGACCTTTTCATAAGACAAATATCTAAACTTCCCAAATAGATAAACTCTCCTGAAGACACAGGGTCTGTTAAACTTGAAACGTGACTGGGGTCTGGATCTGTTGTGTCAATGAACTGCTCATGTTAATATATGTTTAGCTCGGAGGCTTCTATTCCCTCAGTTATTTAAAGAAACTAATTATTTCAGGATCAGCTCCTCTACCCTGTGGCACATGCCCCGCTCTCACTGAGACTATCACTGCAGAGCGAGAGCGTCGAGGATGAAGAGTCTGTGCCTCGTGAAGAAGGAATCTATTTATTTGAATGTTATATTTTGATATTTTCAAACATTTGAACGTTGATTACAATCTTTTTATTTCTTATACTCCATCTAATGTCTAAACTAGCATTACAAGCTGTGTTTATGCATATTAACATTAATCTTTTTTATTTATATATCAAGGTACTTTCATAATAGGTAATCACATTAGTGAATATGTACTGTATTTATATAAGATTTCATAAAAACATGAATCTTCACTTTAAAAGTGATGCCAATGTCAATTGAGTTGGTTTGATATTAATAATTCAATTCAAAGGTTTTCTTTTCTTCCAAATAAGACGAGGTTATGATCTGATATGCACACTGACTCATGCACTTTAAGACATGTCTCTCTCTCTCTCTCTCTTTTCCTCTCGCTCGCAGGGTCGACGGGTTTTGTTCGTGGTGTGGAGAATTAAATTATATGTCATTGTTATATCATAATGTATTTGTATGTATTTTATATGCTGGGGGGTACAGTGATGCAGTGGTTCATATAAAGTATATATATATATATATATATATATATATACTTTATACCCATGTATCATGATTATTTTAAGGGATGAATCTGGAAACTTTTCAAAGACCTCCTGTGCTAAAGGACCCTCGTGGACCCCCATCAGAGAACCACTGTGGAAGGTTGATAGGAGTCTCTGTATGTCAGCGCTGTGATTGGCTAGCGACCTCTCCTGAGTGTATCCCCTCTCCTGGCTTCATCTCCCCGTGACCCTCTGAGGATAATCAGTCCAGATGATGAAATGGCCTATTTTTACATTTATTTGAAGGATTTGCAGGTTTTCTAAAATATCATGATGACCTTCAAACTCTTGTCGGGGCTGTGATAACAAAACACGTGATTACTCTTTACTCGTGTACAAGGTGCAGGAGAGTCGAACAAAAGATTAGTTACAAACTGTGTGTGCACATTCAGCAGCAAACCTGTCTGAGAGATTTTGAAACCTGCCTGAGTGCTTTCTGCCTCCACTGCTCTGTTTTAAAAAAAACAAGTAAAGCAAATGATATTTATGTGAAGCACAATTCACGCTCACACACCTGCTCTCCCTGAGGCGGATGGCGGTGTGACGACAGCTGGGTGGCGTCTGCTGCTGCAGCGTTCGAGTGGGAAGCGTCAGTGTTTTCGTTTCAACCCATCAATCAGTGGGTAATTTGTAGACCTGTGTGTTTACTGTGAGCTGCCAAAAACAAGTCTCCTGTCAATAATAGTTTGTGATGATTCTCTGATGATGTTGTGTGGCAGCATCAGACAAATGCTGATAATTTCCTCATTAAACACACAAACCTTCATAATAGTTACATCAGAACTTTCTTATCTTTCATTCCTAACTTTGCACACATGATAAAAACCAGTGAGGATGTGTCAGTGGTGTGTAAGCATGTAGATGGATGAGGGCGAGCGTGCACAAGTAAAACCCGGATGTGCGTCACATGAATTGCAGAGTTATGCAGCCAAAGACAGGCTCCTGTAAATGTTTGGCATCTGGGTCCTTCTCCAGTGGCTCTGAGTCATTACTATGCTGGTCATCCAAGGATCCCTCCTCTTCTCCACAATGCATGAGTGTGTGTGTGTGTGTGTGTGTGTGTGTGTGTGTGTGTGTGTGCCTGCCCGTGGTGTGAAGGGGATGAGAACTGATAGCTCTATATATAGAAGTATATGTATGTGGAGGCTTAGGGCTGGACTGTGCAGGAGAATGGAGGTTTGCAGAGCCTGCTAACGAGGGTATAGGCCGGCCCATGCACGCCATCTATTAGGTTTATTTCTATATCTTTATAAGGAGCAAATTTAGGTTTAAACTCAGAGAGGGAAGTGTGTGTGTGTGTGTGTGTGTGTGTGTGTGTGTGTGTGTGTGTGTGTGTGTGTGTGTGTGTGTGTGTGTGTGTGTGTGGCATCATTTGAGCAGCTGAGGAGCAGAGGGGGAGGTCGGTTATAGACTGACTCAGAGTGAAACAGCTGACTGTAGGTGTGTGTGTGTGTATATTTGTGTAGATGAGTGTGTCTGAGTGTGTCTGAGTGTGTGCTTGACATTACAGAGTGAGGACGTAGTTAGGGTACGTGGACAGGACAGGGACTTAGGATGTAGAATCAAAATAGAGAAAACTATTTAATGGGTTTTATATGCAAAGTGAATGGGATGGGTTTAGGGTAAGGTCTGGATATTAGATATAAGTATTCTTTAGGCTGCATAAATGTGATAAAGGAAATCTTAAAACTCAAGTGCTATTATAGTGCAAATGTGTCACCGTTATATAAATGTTCACATATTAAACCTCTGTCCAGACTTGGGTTCAGGTTATTTTGTGATGAACCTTTCTTGTCACATTATTAAGACTCTCAAATAATCAGAATACATCACGAGGGCTTTGTGGCTTTGTAAAAGTATCGTTCTTATTCTCACTGCTTGAAGTGGATGTGGATTTTCTGGTTGTTTTTCCCGGTTGTCGTTCCGCCTCTTTCTGAGCCTGAGGCAGAACCGTTTCCTTTGGTTGTTGTTGTCATCGCTCTCGGCTCAGACTTAACCGCTGAGGTCGGCTTGTTTTCTCTCTGATCTCAGAATAAAGTTACTCTCACAGCCTCAAACAGAAGTTTAGAACCGGAATTTTAACTTTTCCCGAAAAGGGCAAATTCAGAAAAACAACTCTCTGGTCCTACATCAATTAATGATGTGCACTGTTTCTGGAGACTCACTGTGGCTGACACCGGCGCTTCATCTTCCTCCCGTTTAATAACTGCAGGAGCTGTATATTCGCATAAAACTGTCGATTCAGCAGATGCCACAGCAATAAACCAGTAATGCTGTCGAGTGCTCACTGCAACGATGGCAAGAGGCGGCCTGCCCACGCTGCAATTGGTATATTGGCCATGTCAGACACCCAACTCCCTGATTACGCACCGCAGAGCGTGAAAACAAGACACCATAAATTAGTTCTATGCAGCGTGTTTGTGGGAGCTGACTTAATTTGGAAGGAACAAGCTTTAGATCTTGTAACGAAGTCCGGCGAGCGTTTGACTCGTTTGTTTAAATCAGTGCATAAATTCATAAGAGGCACAATAATCTGCGTGAGTGACTCGTTAAATGAACTGATGTCATTGGCCGAGTTGTGTTTCCATCCTCCGATCCTCCACCTCCTGGCGTGCCGAGCTGAGGCCGATGGGATTTTTGGAAAGGTGTGTGCCGGGGAGTGGAGGAGAGCGAAGGGCCGGAAGTGAGGGAGGAGAGACAACTGGACTCAATCCACGCAGATTAACGCTAGATTGATGTGAAAAAAATCCTGCAATGAGATATTTGACTTGATATCCCCCCCCCCCAAAAAAAAATAAAAAAACATAATCCCCTTTTTAGCAGTGAGGGTTTTTCTTAATCACAGCAGATGTGTAATTTGATGCGATGATGCTCGACAGAGAGAGAGAGAGAGAGAGAGAGAGAGAGAGAGAGAGAGAGAGAGAGAGAGAGAGAGAGAAAGCGGCATATGTTCCACATTCTGAGTTTTTTTTAAAGGTGACATCATGAATTATGTAACGCAGTGTTGTGTTTGGCTGACCTGCTTGTGTGTGTGTGTGTGTGTGTGTGTGTGTGTGTGTGTGTGTGTGTGTGTGTGTGTGTGTGTGTGGGTGTGGGGGGTACTTGGCTGGTTTAGTAATGACACATTTTTCAGGTAACAGTGACTGAAAGCCAGATAATCTGAATGTTTAGATCTGAGTCGCTCAATCGGCAAATGCTGTTTCTGAGTAAAGCTACATTCAAGACTCGTTTTTCAGAGTTCAACAACGTTACACAAGTTATGTAGTTACATGGCATTTATGTCTCTCCAGCTTTGACAGTTGGACTCTTCCTCTTGCTCCTCTTCCTCTTGTCTGTTTCAGTCGCATGCGTCCATTCCGCTCTGGCCGGCACGAATTGTTCTCCCGTGATGCAACCTCACTCCATAGTTTAAGTTCCGAGTGCGGCAGTAGGAGGGTATATCCAGTCAGCTCATGCTTGTAAACAGCTCTGACAGTAGGAGGGACTTTCAATTTACAGTCCCACCCTCTGTTGTCGTCCCTGTTCAGCCCTTTTTCAGTGTGTGTGTGTGTGTGTGTGTGTGTGTGTGATGTGAGGAAAAGGGAAAAGGGAAAAGGAAGAGTGGTCAGTGGAGCTGGAGGGCGCAGGCGAGAGGGGAAGTCAGGGTGTGTGCTGATTCTTCAGTGTTACACTGACCCAACACATAGCTGCCATGGAGCTTTCTACACTGATCTACTGCAGCCGACTGACAGCAGGTAGTCTCTCTCTGTGTGTGTGTCTGTGTGTACTTATACATGTAAACTGTGTGTGTGTGTGTACTTATAAATGTAAACTGTGTGTGTGTGTTCTTAATACATGTAAACTGTGTGTGTGTGTGTACTTATACATGTAAACTGTGTGTGTGTGTGTGTGTGTACTTATACATGTAAACTGTGTGTGTGTGTGTGTGTGTTCTTATACATGTAAACTGTGTGTGTGTGTGTGTGTGTGTACTTATACATGTAAACTGTGTGTGTGTGTGTACTTATACATGTAAACTGTGTGTGTGTGTTCTTATACATGGCAACTGTGTGTGTGTGTGTTGTGCATGTTCTTATGTTCATGCAGTACACGTGTGGACTGTATATTTGTATATAGTGATTTTATATCGCTCTGCAGTTCAAGCCACATTCACACATTCACACAACAGCACTCCAAACCTGATGCACTACTTCGTTTACAAAAACAAACACCATTCTATCACACACCTGCTCATGCGGAGGAGCCGGGGATCGAACCGTCGCCTCTCTCTACCTCCTGAGGCACAGCCGCCCAGCTGTGTGACTTCACATCAGCTGTCACCAGAGTGACGTGTGTCTGTGTGAAGCTGTCAGCACAGATTCACTGGTGCTGTTCAGGTACAGGTGAGTCAGCAGGGAACAGATGGACCCTGAGGCCAAAACTTAAATCAAGACCAAATGTCAATGTTGATAATTATCATGATTAATGACATTTTTATTCTTTAGACTTTTTAGATTTATGCTCCTGAGAGAACGTTGTGGTTTAAAACTCTTCTTAATGAGCAGAGTATCAAACACTTGATAAACAGCAAAGTAGTTTACAAATCTGAAGTTGATCCTTATGAACTGAAGCTTTGTTGAATTACTAATGATGAAAACTATATTTTATTGTTGACACTTCTCCAGTCAAACTGTCTCTGTCCTCCTGTTGAACTGGGAAGAAGTTGGTTAATTTCCACTTCCTCTCCACGTGTGTGTGTGTGTGTTATATATAATATTCACACGTATATGAGCTGCGAGGATCCAGTTCCTTTAGTTCTGGATGAGACAAAGAGAAAGTGAGAGAAAGAATAATATTACTTTGTATCCTGTTAAGCCGGCGCTGAATAGACGCTTTGTGTTTTGACTCCACGAGTGTTCGCCTGTTGTCACACACCAACCTGCTGCAACCATGCGCTCACACGCAAACACGTACCTAGATTCACATGCAAATACTGTAATCCTGAGAGTTCAGGGGAGGTGGGGGTGGGGGGGGGGGGGATTACTGGAGCCGAGGTCTGTTATTACTGCGTGTTTAATTGCCGGGGGAATTATGACACATTTCATTTTGATGGTGTTTAGTTGACAGCCCCCTGCAGGACGTGTCCTCTCGTACATCGTGTTTTAGAGCCTTCCTGCAGTTCCTGTCTGGGCTTGGCTTCATCACACTCTGCTGCTTTAACTGCAGAGACTAAAATCTGAGTCTGCACGTCGTCACTCACTCCTGGAGCTTGCAGAGCCTGTCAGTGAACTGGTCATGGCTGCTTTAAAGCTTCAAAACCAAGCGTGGCGGCTTACTTAGGCACATGAGTGAAGTGGGAACGCCGTCTGCTTCCTGCATGTACATAAACACATGATACTGCACAGGAGAATCCACTCATGTGCAAGCGTTATTCTCACGTGTGTGTGTGTGTGTGTGTGTGTGTGTGTGTGTGTGTGTGCTGCAGCGGCATGTATGCATTTTCCAATCAGCTGGAACAAAGCTTTGTAAAAGTCACATGCCTTTCATGCATGAGTTACACTGTAGGGAAATGTTGAGTGACATTAAAGGTTTTATTTTTCCACTTTCTCCGACTGACACTGAGCAGATGGCTTTGGCAAATTCCTATTTAGGATTTATTCCATTTCAGGATCTTATTTTGCTGTGGCCACCAAAAATAAATGACTTTTTAAAGTAAACAAAAGCAGCCACAGCCGTCCCAGGACCACGGGTGTTATTTTAGTCTCACTGTCATAGCTTCCCTGCCTCCCTGCTTATACACGTGTCTAAATTTAGACAGACGTCATGACAGAATGATGCTGTTGTGGTATCAGTGAGTTGTGGAGAAGAAGTGTATGAGAACTTAACATCCTGTGGTCGATCCCTCGTTTGTTCTACGTTCTATCGAGCTTCTTTTTCACCAGAGTCCAACAGAGACAACCGGATACTCTTGAAATGCCAGTTTTAATTGCGGGATTTAAACAGAACAATGCATGTTTGGATTCAGACAAAACATAAGCCACTTAACCACTGATCGTTTCCATCGGACACGCTGCAAGGTCCTCGCCAGAGAGGGAGTGTTGTTCTTGTGGTTCGGCAGCTTAAGACGTGACCTTTACCCACCCGGGCCGCAGACTGTGTGTCATTGGATCCTCTGGAAAGATACTGCCTGGCTCTTACCCACTGGGGGGGGGGGGGGGGGGGCAACATGGGCAAGGGGATTGAGTGTCATATTAGATCCAGCAGCGACAGATGCACAGACACGGGGGAGGGAGGTGAGGTGGGGGATGATGATTATCAGTGTGTTTGTGCTTTTGTGCATGAGTTTGTGTGTTTCCTCGTCACAAGGGAATGTTCATAGCTCCATCTTGAAGCCAGGCGTGTGTTTGTTGCTCTTCACTCATCCCTGCGTCTGTGAGAACATATGAGTGCATGTCTGTAACATGAATAATACACATGGTGACCTACTGAGGAAATGTGGCTACATCACCGGAGTCAGTCAGCGGCACAGAGGTACAAGTGGCACGTGCAGTAATCATGAAAGACCACAGGTCAGGTGAAATACTTTCAAAAAACATACAATAGTCTCTGCTTTCCTCACAAAAAGATCAAAAAAAATCGTTGCAAATTGAAATAGTAGATTTTCTTTATTAGACCAGATATTTTAGTGTGGTTAAAACACGGCCTCTCCATTTCATTTTCACTCTCCATGCGATTGGAGCACGCTGCAGCAGCATCTCTAACATGCAGCTGTAATTGTTCCACCATGTGTTGGGACTTGTGCTGATGAATGTGAAAGTGGGACACGGTGGAGACGGCGCTGGCGTGTGTTGCCAGGCAGAGTGTCCGTACCGTCCAGCTGCCTTCCCTGATTTTGAGATTTTAGCGACATGTAGCCCATGCCAGATATTTGGTGTGTTATTTAAAATAAATTCTAAATATTTAGTGCTTAAATTAGTGAGAGCATGTTTTTCAAAATGTTCTTTGGTTTGTCAGAGAACAAATAACAGATCTTGTTAAAAACTCTGACATCTTTAGGAGACTGATATTTATGAGTGTGTGTAATTTGCACTTTGTACTGTACTCTACCGTTATGTTGTCCAAATCTATGTGTACATGATCAGTTACACTTTGTTTATCATGTCAGACCACATTGTTTAATGTGTTAAATTACAGTGTAACAACTGAACTATTAACTCAATGACACAGTGAGAAATCACAAGTGATGAGTAACGACTATCAAACAGCAACAGAAGCAAACATAGACAGGACTCAGCAGATTCTTTTGTGTGTCTGCATGACTGTGTGTGTGTGTGTGTGTGTGTGTGTGTGTGTGTGTGTGTGTGTGTGTGTGTGTGTGTGTGTCCAGTTCATGAGTGGATTTAACTGTTACAACAGGTCCAGAGTGCATGGGGGGGGGGGGGGGGTGTTGTGTAGATGTGTGCTTTTTGTTTTACAAGCTTGCCACAACTGTATTGTCTTTAAGTACAGATTTGTGTTAATTTCCTGCTCTGGTTTTAAGTGAAGTGTTGATTAAACACAGTCATGCTGGTTTGTCTACATCTGCTCCTGTCTTCGACCTCAGGGCTGTTGCACGTCTCTGTTTCACACTGGTCCCTTTCAGCTGGATTTCGTCTGGTATTAACCCAGAAATAACACAGCAACAATAGACAGGAGGAATTAAACAGCTTTATTAGCTTGGGTTCCTGGTACCTCCTGTGGGAAGTTCGCTGAGCATTAGCAGCCCCAGAAAGTGATACGCAACAAAAGAAAAGTTTAAATTTAGCCCAATATTCATCCATTTATCTTTGTCCCCCCCCCCCACAGGGTAACTGCTGCCATTGTCTGTGGCTCTAAATGTCCTCTGCCATGGCGAAGCGCGAGGCTGGGAGCACCAGCCCAGTGGTGCGTCAGATAGACAAGCAGTTCCTGGTCTGCAGCATCTGTCTGGATCACTACTGCAACCCCAAGGTCCTGCCCTGTCTGCACACCTTCTGTGAAAGGTAACCAACGTTTCTCCTCTCGCCCACTGGGACCTCACAGTACACCTTTTCTGTCTTGTGAACGGGTTATCTTAAGGACGCCATGAGAGAATCCTTTCAACGTTCACACATAGGTTTACTCAGATTCACAGAGTAACTGATCCGATTTGAGTGGCCAAAGGTCAAAGGTCAAGGTCACGGTGGCCTCTTTCGAAACGTGATATCTCAAGTCGGCCTATGTTACATTTTTGTTCAATTGAAAGATTAAATTAAAAGGTCAAAGGTTACAGTGTCCTCATATGAGTCTGGGAAAAATGTGTGTAGACTGAAACCGCTGTGGTTGGAGGAGGCGTACAACCACAGGGCAGTAATTATAGTTTCTTTTTTACTGTAGCGATTTCCCTGTCAGTATCCTCCCATCCTACTTCTGAAGAATTCCTTTAATATTTACATGTCCCCTAATAGAGGAAAATCTATCGCAAATCCCCACCAACAATTAAACAGCTCGGAGCGCTTCTCCTCACAGACTCCACGGGAATAATTGCATTCCTCAGCATCGGGGACCGCCAACTGACTGTAGCCCCATTGTTGGGAGATACACTTAAAATACTTAAACTTGCAGTTCCTTAGAAAGACAACACCCCCCTCGAGCGATACTTACTGGGACATTTGGGGGGGGGGGGGGGGGGGGTTGTGGGTCAGGGTGAGAGGACAGAGAATGTAGAGAGGGGAGTGTTGTGAGGTGTAGAGGATAACCGGGATTATGTTTCAGACTGGTTTACGTCTAAACCCTGCGATCAAACAAATATTTATGGAATAGTTTTCAATAGCGACACAAAGCATGAAGGATAAGTCTTTTCTCTCCTGTGCAATGAGAGGGGCATTTACCCACCAGAGGGCAGGTTTAATCCGGGGGTTTAACTGGATGACATGTGATCTGAAGCCCTGCTGAGGTGAACAGATTTTTGTCTGGAGCTGTGCATGATGTAGCCAGACAGATGTTTTAATGCTGGATGGGCTGATGTAGTTTTAGGGGTTTTAGGGCTGAGCTGGCAACCCCCCTGCTGGGCCCCCTCGGTTCGGGGTGTCACGTTTAATTTTGCTCCTCTTTTCCTCTTTGTCATTAAGCACAGTTAGTCCCCAAACAAACAAAGACAGACCAATGGTGATTTATCCAGACTGTTATAGTGGTGTTGACAGAGCAGCCAAGACTTTGATGGTTCACTGACTGTGAATATGGAGAATGTTTCCTCTTTCATTCCCACTCCTCCCCCTGTTCTTGTTCTATGTAACTTTGGTGAGTGGGTACGATCTCCTGTGATCCACAGAACTGTGGAACTGACTGATAGTCGCAGCTTTAGTCGTGGGAACAGATAATGTCTGAAATATTCAGGCAAGTGATTATAGTTGTTATTATAGTGAGAATAAAGGAGGCAGGACATGACGTATAAATTCTGACGTCTCATATTTTTGTTTACAGCACATCAACACCAGCATCGGCCCTTATCCCCAAAAGCTCTCGAATTTCGTTGTGTTTCTAAGTTTGAATCTGCGTTGGCGTCTTCTACGTGCACTGCAACTTGTTTTCATCCTGAGATATTTGTGTCCATCATCAGACTTCAGTGCATGTCTGAGAGCAACTGTAAGGTTGTTTTGGTTGTTCTCAAAAGCTAATGACTAGTTTAACAAAGCTTGGTTGAGACATAAACGAAACAGGAAGGTTTTAGTGGGAGTTGAGACTCATCCTCCACACTGACCTCAGGTTTCTTTTACTGTATAACCATCAGTTATCACAGAAGCTAAAGTAAACACAGCTGTGCATCATGTGCTGGATGGCAACCGGGCCGTCGGCCATGTGGAATGTGCTGTAACTGCAGCTGACTGGGGGTTTGGCTCTTGAAGGTGTTTAACGTTAAATCTCCTCAGGACAACTGAACCTGAACATCCTCAGGCTTTAGGGGCCGGTGGGACAGATTTGTGGCTGCGGCACCGGAGGAGGCTCGGCCTGAATCCAGCACCTTGTCACGTGCACACACACAAATATGCAGAGACATAAACGTGCAGTATGTGCCACACACACACACACACACACACACACACACACACACATGTCCTGTTCAGTATTTAGTCAGTGAGGAAAGTTGTTTTGCCAAAAAAATGCACTCACTTAAAGACAGTCTGGATGTTTTCTCTCAGGCTGTGGTTTTGGGGTTTTTGTGTATTGACTCTGATTCACTCTCAACTTCAATTTGTTGTGACGGGAGAACCAGACACTGTCTCTCAACACGGTGCTAAGACGACAGCGCTCTCACTCCGTCCCTGTCTTTCCCTCTCTGCTGACTGATAGTTAGAACCGTACTGTTTTATTGGTTGGCCGATAAAAATCAGCTGATCTGCCAATATGACAACTTTTATTTTACTTTCATTTTTATGCAGAAATGTTGTGAATTTATGTTCAGATTTAACGTCAAATAAATTAGACGTTTTTTAGGAAATTGCACATCAAACGGCATCTTAGAAATATTCTTTTAAATATCGACTGGTTTATCGGTATCTTATTAGTTTAGTTACTAATATTGGCCCCAATAATCCATATCAGTCAAGCTCTACCAATTATTCAGAAAACAATGCAAAAGACTTGCTTGTGTTTATTTTATGTATTTTCTAACTCATGCATTTCTTTATCTGCCTCCTCAGTTGTCTCCAGAACTACATTCCCCCAGAGTCTCTGACGCTCTCGTGTCCAGTGTGCCGGCAGACGTCCATCTTGCCAGAGAAAGGAGTTTGTGCTTTACAGAACAACTTCTTCATCACTAATCTCATGGAGGTTTGGATCCTAATCCCTTTTTTCTCTTTCAACTCACACAAATGTGTTCGCCCAACAGGATTTTTCTAGTATGTTATAGAGGAAGAAACGTAGATTCAACCAATCATGAGATAGATGTCAAAGTAAAGATTGTTCGCAGAAAGAAGTGGGTCAGAGTGCTTTGTGTGATCCTGGTGCTGTTTTAGTGAGGACCGCTCCTAGTGTTCAACAGAGTGAGCACATACTTTCAGAGTGAGGTCATCCTGGACAGACCTGACTCCTTCATGAGGCTCTTTTTAGGATTTGTTTGCCTCTGTCCACTTCAGTTCTGGCTTCACTTTTATTGCATCTCATCTGTCAGCTGTCTACTGCCAAATAAAGGAAAAGAAAGGACACCACAGACCACATTGTGCACAAGAACATAGATCATTAATCTTACTTAGTCATTAAAAATGTTCTTGACCAGGTTCTTCAACGAGACCCGGAGTGCTCGCGGCCGGAGGCCTGCAGTGTCCTGGAGTCAGTGAGTGCTGCAGCTGCCGGGAAGCCGCTCTGCTGCCCGAACCACGAGGGGAAGGTGGGAAACGCACCAATATCACCCTGCCTCTTTTAATATCTACTAATAATGAATCCAAAAAAACCTTTCCTTTCCCCTCCTGCAGTAACCAGCCAGAGTGAGTGAGCTTTATTTTGAAACTCTACTTGTCTCCCTCTGCAGGTGATGGAGTTCTACTGTGAGTCGTGTGAGACAGCCATGTGTCTGGACTGCACGGAGGCCGAGCACAGGGAGCACGTGACTGTTCCTCTGCGGGACGTGGTGGAGCAGCACAAGGCCGCACTGAAGACACAGCTGGACGCAATACACAGCAGGTGAGGACTCGATGCCTCCGTGAAGCTTTTAGATTTTATCCTTCACATCAGGTGTTTGGGAGCTGAGGTGTTTTGGCCCCGATTTAACATTTGCCATCAAACATCACCTGTTCTGTTCTGTTCTGTTCTGTTCTGTGCTGTGCCTGGCATTTCAAAACTTTTACTTCTACTGTGATTATTATATTATAGGGACACGTTTTATTTATGTAGTTCACTAGATCTGGATTTTAAATCGCATCTGCACCAAACTTCACACACTCATATCAGTTCCCTAAATTGTTTTTAATTTTATTCCAAATCAAGAACCATGAATTGTTCTCCAAGAAATCTGAGAAGATTTTGAAAAATGTCCCGTCTCACAATGTTAAAGAAAGTGATAAGAGATTCCTGGATCCTTCCACTGAGCCGGACTTGCACCAAAATGTAATTTGTTCTTTCCCACGTTGCATCTTTCCACCAAGTTTCATGGTAATTCAATCTGTTGTTGTTGTTGTGTAATCCTGCAGATAAACAGACAGGGTTTCTAAGAAAGCTTCTCCTCGTGTTCCCCTCCAGGCTCCCTCAGCTAACAGCAGCCATCGAGCTGGTGAGTGAGATTTCTCGGCAGCTGAACGAGAGGAAGACTGAGGCGGTGGCGGAGATCACCAGTACGTTTGAAGAGCTGGAGCGAGCGCTGCATCAGCGCAAGTCAGCCCTCATCACAGACCTGGAGAACATCTGCACCACCAAGCAGAAGGTGGTGCTCTCACTTACATGCACACGCATTGGTGCTCTTGCATCATCATGGTCAGACACACATGTTAGATCTCTCACATTCCTGTCAGCCTTAGGACTTCCTGTCCCCTCTTCTTTCCTTCTTTGTATAAACAGTATTTCACCTGCCTCCTCTCTTCTCATATTTGACTCTAACCTGTCCTCATCCTCTTTTCTCTCTCACCTGAGTGCAGGTCCTGCAGGCGCAGCTCTCATCTCTCCTCCAGGGGAAGGAACACATCCAGAGCAGCTGCAGCTTCACAGAGCAGGCCCTCAGCCACGGGAGTGCCACCGAGGTGGGCTGGCTCACTGTTACTAGCATGACAGAGCTCACAAACCGTTTACAGCTCATCTGGGAATCGGCTATCCTGTAACAGGATGTGAGCAGAAACAATGAAATATCTTTGATTGAAACGTTGACTGAGAAAACAGTTTTTGTTTCCTGCCTGTGAAGGTGCTGCTGGTTCAGAAGCAGATGAGCGAGCGGGTGACAGCGCTGGCCCGACACGACTTTCCAGAGAGGCCACATCAGAACGCACATCTGGACTGTCAGGTAGCAACAGCTGCTTATTCGGATTCAAACCATTATGATTTTAAGCACTGCCTCTGTCTGATAGGTCTGGATAGAAAACTTCTAGCAGCAGGTTTTTTTAACCTTTCATGCTCCTATTGAGGATGTGAGAGTGTTTGCTTGTTGTCACTAATGAGATAGATACAGTACATGTCGTCCATCTTTATACACAGTCTATGATCTCAAGTTGTGGATCACTGTGGAATCTACTTTAGCCATTAAAGCTATTCTAAGGCTGTTTTGACATCCAGCCGACACAGAGCAAAATTAGCATCTCATCAGAGTCGTATCTATGGTGATCTGGCGGTTTAAGGTCCAGTTTTCACTCTCTGCTTGGCTCTGATTTGCTGTTTGTAGAGAGCACAAAGTGTTTATAAAGTTCCACTGTGTCCTGTGTCCTGTGTCCTGTTTCCTGTGTGTGCCGTGTGGCTCCAGGTGGAGACTGAAGGTCTGCGACGCTCCATCCAGAACCTGGGTGTTCTCCTCACCACAGCTGCTGTCGCTCACACCTCTGTTGCCACGGGAGAAGGCCTCCGCCACGCAGCAACCGGGCAGCATCACACCGTCACCGTGACAACCAAAGACAAGGTACAGTATTCAAGCTGTTGAGACTACATCTGCAGAGGGAACCATGGAACGATTGATAGACAGCAGCTTTGAATTCACATTTCATGCAACGTTTCTTGTTTGTTTGTGAAAGAAGTCAGTTATTTTATAGGAGAATTTATGAGAATTACTACTGTTGCTTGAACAAGATAACATCTGTGTTATGAAATTGAACCAGTGACCTCTACTTGCAGGATGGCGAGCTGGTGCGGAGCGGAAATGCTGTTTTAAAGGTAGAGATAACGTCTGCCGACGGGAACCGGGCTGCAGAGACTGAGATAACGGACAATAAGAACGGAACGTACGAGGTGGGCTACACGATACGCTCCGAGGGAGAGTACTCCTTCGCCCTGCTGCTGTACGGCCAGCCGGTACGCGGCAGCCCGTTCCGCCTACGGGCCGTGAAGCCCTCAGATGTGCCACAGTCTCCGGATGACGTGAAGAGGAGGGTGAAGTCTCCCAGCGGGACGGGGGGCCACATACGGCAGAAAGCAGTGCGACGGCCCTCCAGCATGTACAGCACCACCAAGAAGAAGGAGAACCCCATCGAGGATGAGCTCATCTACAGAGTGGGTAAGACAGAGGCCTGGAGAGGAAGTTCATTTCAAACAGAGGACTGTGAAACAGAAAAACACAATGTACTGTAAAGACAGTGGACCGAGTCAGTCTCAACTGTCAATCATCACGTTTCACACACGTTCTTATGGCATCAAATAACAAATTAAAACCAATATTACCTGAAACATGAGCTCTTCAACAAACATCAGTCTGAGATGAACTTATGACAGAAACTTTTTTTGACATGTAAGTTGTACTTTTTAGTTTGGTCCATGTCCTGTCCACTAACATGGAGGAGGCAGGGGTTATGACCTATACTGTAGTGGTTTGGCTTTAGTTTTAGGAGGCCGACATGTTGTCCATCTTTATATACTTATCTATAAACTGTACTGATAAGAAATCTCTCTCTCACACACACACACACAGTTTAAGGTAGAGAGTGTGTAATTATTTGAATCATTAAATTGTCAGGTTCACGGGGCAGAGAGAAAGGAGAGTTCACCAACCTGCAGGGAATCTCAGCCTCCAGCAACGGCAGAGTGGTGGTGGCTGACAGCAACAACCAGTGCATCCAGGTGAGACCCCCACACAGAGAGGAAGACGAGCAGGTGTTCGTCTGAGGTCACGCTGGAAAAGGAACATCCTGTCACTCATTTGCTCTCTGACGGAACTGATTTTACAGATTTTCACCAACGACGGCCAATTCAAGATGCGCTTCGGGGTCAGAGGTCGGTCTCCGGGGCAACTGCAGAGGCCGACGGGTGTCACCGTGGACATGAACGGGGACATTGTGGTGGCCGACTATGACAATCGATGGGTCAGCATCTTCTCCTCTGACGGCAAGTTCAAGGTGAGATCACAGATCACTTAAGATGAAACATGTAATAATAACGAACGTATGGAGATAAAGATGGTGTTTCATGTCTTTCTTTCCCTGCTAAAATGCTCCCTTGCAGAATAAGATCGGTGCCGGCCGGCTCATGGGTCCTAAGGGCGTCGCTGTGGATAAGAACGGACACATCATCACCGTGGACAACAAGGCCTGCTGCGTCTTCATCTTTCAGTCCAATGGGAAACTTGTGACTAAGTTCGGGGGCCGAGGGACGTCGGACAGACAGTTCGCAGGTGAGGAGGCGTTAACATGTAACTGCAGACAGTCTTTTTTAATACAGACAGGGAGCTCAGAGGCAAGGTCTCCTTTCTGAAAGCAACACTATGCAACTTTTAGTGAGCAACAGCGACCTCTGCAGCCACATGTGGTGATTCATTCAGTTGGGCTTTGTTTTGGTTTTCATTTAAAAGGTTTTCTTGGCTGAATACTGGAGACAAACTCTGTTTTACCCTTGAATTTCAATTCTGTCCGTTTAAGTTGCTCAGTATAACTCTCCATATTCACAGTCGCTGAACATTTAAACTAACACTGAGGCTGATATTTTAAAGTAAAAGTTGCATAGTGTTGCTACAAAGGGAATAAGTCATGATGGATGCATTTAGCCTGATATATGATAACAGAGAATATTGCATCGTGGAGATTAAAGTTCAGCAACATGTTTTGATATTAGCCCTGATTGTGATCTCTGACTAACGAGGGGCAGCAGAAAGTATTCAGAACATTTACAGTCTCTTGCTCTCACCTCTATTATATCAAAATAAAAGCTGTGTCAAAGAAAGTAGAAAAAGAATCCGTGCAGCACAATCTGTCCAGTTCAGAAACTAAATCATAAATTCTCATAAATTGATTCTTTGGTTCCTCTTACACGTTGTCTGTGCTGTTGTTTCTAAACCTAGACTGATGTGTCACATTATTGTGTATGATTTGTCTTTACCTGTAAAAGCCCCGGGTGACGCACCGAGCCCCTGCTCCCCCAACACAAACTGTGCCCCCCCAACCCCCTTCTCTATTTGACTTCTCTGCTTCCTTTTATTTATTTTTGTTCATCTCTGACGACATGTCTTTTTCTTTCTTTCTTTCTTTCTTTCTTTCTTTCTGTTCTTCCTCCTGTTTTCCGATTCAGAAAAACTTGGCCCAAACTTTAATAAATCTGGCTCAGTTTTCAGTAAGTACTAAGTGTGGCCTTGCTGCGACCTTAATCCCACTCTGCGGTGCCCCCTGTCTAACCCGCCCCCCCACGCCCCCCCGGTCCTGTGTCTCACCTCCTGAAAACTGTTGGATCCAGCTGTGCCTGAGCAAACCTGATCAAACACAGAGAGCATTGTAATAATCACCTGCTATTACAATAACAGATGTTTTTGTCACACGCATTGTGTTTGTTGTGTAACTGGCTGTGAGTTGTGTGATTTCTCACTGCTCTGACTTACCCAGTTTGTGTTTGAAGATTTTGTTTCATTATTTACAGAATGAACAGTTAAAAAAAAACCCTATTATTTTCAAGTTCTATATATTTGGTTGTATTTGTGTTTTCTTTGTTTTTATACTGATATATTATCAAGTTCATAATATCAATATAATATATAGAAAAAAATAAAATAAACGTAATGGTTAAATGTTTTCAAGCATCAATAAATGGTCCTTTATAGCGACATCTTAGAAATCAAATTTCTTTTAAATATAAACTGGCCAAGTATCAGATACCTGAAATGTTTTACTCCCTATCAGTTGGGCTCGAATTTTTTGTAAACCTTCAGCGGGACCATTTATACAACTAATAACAAACTTGTCAGCATGATGAATCTAACTTTGATTTTCACTACTGTTAAAAAATATCTATAACCTCAACTTAAATCATCTGATGTGTTGAAAACATTCCAACAGACGACTCCAGGAAAATCAGAGCAGCTACAAACATCTGATGACACTCATGATTTCAGCTTCAGGCTCAACTAGTTGAAATTTAACAGTCGACTAACGTTTAAGAGAACGAAGAAAACCACACGGATCAGCTCAGGACACAGCAGCTTCAACACTGACCCGTTTCTCTGTCTTCACCCAGGTCCTCACTTTGTGGCTGTGAACAACAAGAATGAAATTATCGTGACCGACTTTCACAATCACTCTGTGAAGGTGAGACATTCAACAGAAATCAATGTCTTATCATTTAGATACATGTGCATTATCTGTATATTTCACAGTGAGCGTTGAGTTGTAACAGTTTGTTCCCTGACTTCCTGTCGCAGGTGTACAGTGCCGATGGAGAGTTCTTGTTTAAATTCGGTTCTCACGGTGAAGGAAACGGTCAGTTCAACGCTCCCACTGGTGTGGCTGTCGACGCCAACGGGAACATCATTGTTGCTGACTGGGGCAACAGCAGAATACAGGTGAGGTCTGGAATCAGGAGTTTATGTTTTCACCCGTGTCTGTTGGTTTCTGTGTTAGCAGAATTATGCAAAAACTACTAAACCGATTTCCCTTGAGCGAAAAGAACTTTGAACTCTATGCACAGCCTCGGCCATCGCAGTAGCACAGGGCAGTCAAGAGTCGGGCCGAACGGACGGCGGGTACAGTACTTATAATAGTAGGTAGAACTTCATTGGTCAATAACGAGGGGGAGTCGCCGTGGTTTCGACTTGGCTCTCCCTAGATGGTGCGCAGGCCGTGGTCCCAGCCTCTTGGCACTGGAATCCGCCAATGATGAGGAGCCGCTCCCAGTTTCGCCCCTTCTTTGACAGATGCTGGGCAAATCTTCACATTCTGATAGTGTTTGGTTTTGTGTTTTACAAACAAGCCTTGTCGGTTGCTCACTGGAGTGAGGAACATTGTGTTCCTGCTTTAACGGCTGTATAGAAGACAACGCCTTTCCTATCTGCCCTTCAGAACCTGGGGCAGCTGCTTGAATTCTTTCTAGGGCGTAGGTCACAGTTTCTTATGAGCACAGTGCATTCATGTATGTGTGATTTTGAATAAAGCTAAGGCAGGTAGGCTGTAATAGTAAAAGGTTAGGTATGAGAACAAGTTTAAGTACAGTGTATTGTATGCCATGGATTACAGTCCCCACATTGGGCCTCGGCGGAGGTTTGTGCTCTACTAGTTTGGAGCTTGATCGTCAGTTCAACAACAGTAAAGCAACATTTCAGTCACAGCAACTTGAAACCTGCAGATCTGAGTATTTTACAGTTTATTTATCATAGTCTGTTGCAACATGGACACTGAAAAAGTCTTTTGTGTTTTTATTTAGGTGTTTGACAGCACAGGCTCCTTCTTATCCTACATCAACACATCAGCAGACCCGCTGTACGGGCCCCAGGGCCTCGCCCTCACCTCAGACGGACACGTGGCTGTCGCTGACTCCGGCAACCACTGCTTTAAGGTTTACAGATATCTGCAGTAAGCTGAGGGGAGGACACACGCCGTTCAACTGCTCTTCAGACAAGTTCATGTCACACACACTGCTCGTGGACATAGAGCTGCAGCGTGGCTGCGCTGTGCCGTGACCCTCGGTTCCACTAATTCAATTCTACAATACATTTACATTGAAAACAACACATATCCCAAAAGTTTGTAAAAGACAAAAGAAGCCAATAATCCTGAAAAATACTGTAACATTTAAAATGTCCCTATATCCGAGAAAACTAAAGACTTGTTCCTTTGTAACTGAGGAATAAAACAACCTCTTATTTGATCGTGTTAGAAACCCAAAGTGGAACATCTGGAACCAGGCGTTTCAGCTCTATGTCTCACGAGTGTGACCTCACCAGTCGACAGCCTGACAGTTTATTAAAGTTGGTGATACGCTGCAATTTTTTCGGGGGCAAAGCCGACGCGCAACTCTCCCAGTGACCAGCAGGTGAAGCCAGGCGACGGTCAACAGCTAAAGGTGAAGAGACGATGCTCAGGCCTCTTCTCGAACACTGTTGCACGTCAGTTTCGCTCAAAGAAATTCCCCGTGGTCACTGCCTTACAGTTTCCAATCCTCACAACAGAACACACACAGTACGACGGAGCATGACGGCCACTCGAAGAAAAGAAATATCTGAGATATCGAGCATAACGATTTATGAATATAATAAAGTTGTAATATTACAAGAGTAAATTTGTAATTTAACGAAAAAAATTATATTACAAGGATTAAGTCGGAATTTGAAGAGAAAATACTGCACCTTTATTCTTGTAAATGTCCCTATTTTTCCTCATTAAACTTGATTCTCGAACTCTCTGATATTTCTTTCCCTCTGAGTGGCCCTCGGTCTCCGGGGTACACACAGACAGGAATGTGCTGATTTAAAGAAATCGTTTCTTGTTCTCATTCTGCACCTTATCAATATTGATTAATTTGTTTTGTTACCAACATGTATATGCAAGTTTTTGTTGTTGTTGTTGTTTGTGTATCCAAAGAGAAGCATCAAGAAGCACAAATCTGGTTCCTTCACAGCTCCTGTTTCTCGTCTATCAACCAAAACAAACTTCGTAGATCTGACCCCACTACTTCTTGCACTTTTTGCATATTCATATCTACAACCTGACGTCGTTGTGCATATTTTGATGTATATCTGGATTTGATGTCCATGTTATTTCACTAGATAGAATACTTATTCCAGCACTTAATGCATCAAGGATTTCAACACTGGAGTATTTACTAATACGCTAGAACGTCACGCCGAGTAGTAGCCAACTAAATGACCTGCAAACATCAATGGAACAATGTTGTATACACATTATTTTTGCTGTGTTTTATCTTCTTTTATTTTGTTCCAAAGGACTTAATTTATTTGAATTTTCTTTTCTACATAATTTGTTCTACAAATTATTTTTCTAATCGGTGCATTTTGAGCTGTCTCCTCTTTGCCAAAACGTGGTTGTACATAGGCATCGTAACCTGAAGCACTGATCCTCTGTTTCTGCCTCTTTCCCAAAATGAGCTCACAGCCAGGTCAAAGATAGGCTGTCAAAAGAAAGATGGACGACGTGTCTCAAATTCCTTCTAGGATCCAGAAGTGAGGCCAAAATATCCTGCACACGTTTCCTGGCAGCGATCAGGGGTTAAGGTCCTGCCGATACTAGCGCTCGACCAAACATCACTGTGATAACAACTACTTAAAATGACAGAAACCATCTTTGAGAAAAAAAGTATTTGATATGTAATTTAATTTGGAGTATTCTGAATTTATAACCTATACTGCAGCCAGCCACCAGGGGGCAGTCTACACGTTGGCTTCACTTTTGGGGAGCTGACACATCGTCCATCTTTATTCACAGCCTATATAAATTTAACTATATGTTTCCTTCTGCCGAAAAAACACGTTTGTCGTACGTTGTTCGTTGAACATTGCACAAATATACAAATATAAGAGTTTGCAAGAGTAATATATGCC
Organism: Verasper variegatus; assembly: GCA_026259375.1. NCBI lineage: Eukaryota > Metazoa > Chordata > Actinopteri > Pleuronectiformes > Pleuronectidae > Verasper > Verasper variegatus. The sequence goes on from CM048051.1 coordinate 4,844,330, forward strand.
TCTGTGTATAGTTATCATTTAACATAATCAGAAGGTTTACTGTGTATTACAAGCATATTCTTGTTGTAGCTGACAGGCACCTCCATCATGAACTTTTCCAGTAGTTGCTTTGTAGTTCAAGGTTTTTTTCTGTGACTCCCAGAGAAACACAACACCAGCTAACACACAGTGACGTCGAGTTTTTTAAAACTTGTTTTATGATTAAACTGTTCGTGCCTGATCATTGATCCTTTGTCTTTCCATCCGTTTTTCCTACTTACTGGGAAATTGGGTTTTAGTTTCACTGGCACCAGTCTCTCACCTGGAACCGTCGGCGACCAGCTCACATCTGTGTGAAGTGACAGAAACACATTCTCCTAAAAATAAAAAAATCAAATTGTACAATACCAACTTAAAAAGACATTGATTTACTGATTCCTGCAAATTGATTAAGTTGTTTCAAATCTAATTTATCCACTGTATGAATATAACAACTTCAATTCGAACAAACTTTGTTAATTTGTGTGTGATCAATATCGTCAAATTCACTTATTTCTTTTTAGTCGGTCCAACATCGTTTATTTTTCCAATGTAATTTCAACACTGCATCAACCATTTTGTGTCGTCCCACTGTAAACTACAAGAGGCCAGACTTACAAAGAATTAATCACTATGTAATCATGGCAAAGGTATGATTGTAAATATTAAAGAATATTACAACCAGCTGTTGTGCAAATGGTCCATTTTATAAAACCACACCTCAGTTAATTCAGCTTTTTTTTGAGGAAGGGTTAGAATTTCTTTGAAAAATGTCAGTGTCAGAATGTTTTAAAACATTTGTCTCCACTAAACTAAGAAATTTAAGTTTCCATCTTAAACAGGATAAAAAACAAAACTGGGTTTTCAAGCATTGTTGTGAATTTCTGCATCGTCAAATGGATACAGCTCTCTGTAAACCGAACAATGAAAGGCAGACATTCAGTTTACAATTTAATGGTGAGGATAATGTTCAACTATTTGTTTCCTCTGTTGAGGGTTAGATGCTCAACAGGAAAACACAACCCTCCTACTCTATAGACAGCTGTCTGGCCAGTGCAGTCACGCTCAGCATTTCTGGCAGATTTATGATGTAGTTTAGGGAGTAAACACAGAAAGCCTTCCCCAGGAAGGTCACATGTAAAGCTCAAGAATGCAATCTGAGGGAGGAAATGTTTCATCAGTTTAAAAAACTTGAACGCTTTTGTCTCTTAAAATCCAAGTGACAAACGAAGCATATTAAAAGCAGGAAATGGCCCAAAACAGGAATAACAATATCATTTTAATGTCGCTTGTCAAGAAATCTCAAAAACTGCTTCTCTGCACACATGGATGAGAAAAGCAACCAAAAGTATGTACAGGTATGAAATGAAATACACCATCATAGGCAAAACATAAAAAATAAAAGCATCTTGAGATTGATTGTACGTCTCTTCAAATATTAGCACTGATCCTGGTAAATGTTTCTACTCTGCCTCGCAATAAAAACATTGGCAAACTGCACAAGCGATAAAATATGTAAAACGTACATTTAAGAAGGACAAATATTTGTACAACCGTCCATATACATGTATTTTACGTTCAATTTGAATAAAATGGCCAAATCGTCAAAACAAGTGAAGCAGGATTATTTAACAGAATATAAAATAAACACTTGTGGCTCTTGGATGTGATGGAATGTCTTTATACAGTAAAACACATCTACGGGTTCAACCACATATATACATGTTCGGGCGTATGTAGCTGATTAACTACATTAATGACTTAATGACATTAATAATTGGTCACTACAATATTTGAAAATATTGGCTTTGCTCTTGCTCACTTTCGAACAGACCCAGTTTTAAATCTCAAACAAAGCCGATTTGTCTCGTTTGTGTAACTGCTCACAAAATGTGACTCTGAACAATAAACAGAGGAAATCGCAACAGTCCCAAGAAGTAGAGCATGTACAGAATTAAAAAAAAATAAGGAGAAATAAATCTGCACTGGTGTTAAAATCCACAAAACAACCTGAGCCAATAGTTTCTGGAGGTCAAACGAGGTCCGAGAGTGTGACCGAATCCAGTCACTGAGCTGTGAAGGCCGTCAGCACCGACTTCAGTCTGGAACCAATGAGGGAGTCTCAACTGTCGAACAAGTATCAATGTGATAACGAGGCCATGTTTCCTTACAGGTCTAACCAACACTGACCCTGTCCAACAAAAACTCAGCCAAAAGGTTTATGTACAGTAGTGGAGCATCGCGGTCGCTAACAGGATCAGAGCCGTCAGTTATCTGTTTCCCAGCAGACACAGTGATAGACAACAAAGCTCCTCTGCTTGAAACCCAGCCACAGTAGTCAGGGTTATGAGCCTACAGTGTGTGTGTCTAAACCTTCGCACCTTGCCAAAAGCAAATCTGGAAACACAGGCGTACACGAGTTGACTCGTACACAATTCATTTAAAAGCCTCACTGCAGCTCGTTCAGTAATAGTGGCAAATCTGCAGCCGGCTGCCTGGATCGTTTTTCCCTGGGCTGAAGAACGGGCTGACTGCTTCATCAAAGCAGGTGTCAAACATGTAAAGTCTCTTCATTGTGACGGCGTCGTAGAAGCTAAGGCGCCCTTTGTCGTAGTCTAGAAAGACGCCGACCCGGGGGGAGTCCCAGTAGTCGGCCACCGGGATGCGTCCGTCTTCATCGTTGGCGTACAGCCGGTCCTGCAGGCACAGACTCCAGTATCCCGCGGAGGGCGTGAGGTTGACGAAGCCCTTCCTGTTGCTGCTCTGAGTGGTGACTCCCAGGTACCACACGCCTTTGTCCCTCACATCCACCTCCCAGTAGTGCTGGCCACTGGAGTACTGGGCTATGGCCAGCACGCCACAGAAGCGGCTGAAGCGGCCGGGCGTCTCTGGGTCCTGGTTACGCACGTGGCCCTCCTCCACTTTGGTGTCAAAGTCTGAGATGATCAGGTATGGGTGAGCGGTGTCGGGGTCCAAAGTCAGGTTCTGAGGCACTAAAGAGACAGAAGAATTCAGGATTTAACTACACTTAACTTATGTATAAACGTCAGTCTAATGGAGCATCTTCACTGTGCTCAGTATCTGCTTCAGTGTGGAGAGGAGACTCACTGGTGTGCAGCACGTGCATCATCTTCTTCCACAAGATAAGCTGGATGGGCCCTGAGTATTTTGGATATCCAGTATTCACACCAAGAACCACGGGGGTAGTGGGAGGCTCGCGGTGGACGACTCTGGGAAGGGAGGCGGTGAAAATAATTTGTTACCAAAAAAAAAACAGGGATTTCATAGGTTCAAATAAAGTTTTAGTCACTTACTCTTTCCATGTCTCAGCAAGACTCTGTTGGAAGAAAGACATTTTGATTAGAACATAACCAACAGCAAAATGAACCTAATGAGGGCAGGGCTATTTCATTAGTCATCATTACAACTGGCTTTCTATTGGTTGGGGAATTTTGACCAAAACAAATAAAGAGAGTCAGTGTTAAGTCGCACTGACCTCAAAGCTCGTTTTCCCACCGATGTGGCTGTGGATATCAGCGATGACTTTGTCCAAAGCTGCACCTTCCTTCTCCAGCATGTTCAAGTTTTCATCCAACAGTGACACGGCGTCCTCTGCCTGAACATCCAGGCCCTCGAGCAGGGAGTCTCGCTCATCCAGCAGGAACTGGACCATGGCACCGATATCCGCTTCAATCTTCTCCTTGATTCTCCGTTTGTTGACCTTTGGAGGTTCAACAGATCAGCATAAAGGATTTGATGATGATGATGATAAGTGGTGTGCATGTACATATACAACTTTCCAGTAATATTTGCAAAAAGCACTTCATGATGACAAATAATCAGGCCTTGAGGATGGATTGCACTTTGTTGTTTACTTGAATTAAACTAGTCAGACTGAAGACTTCCAGAGAGTATAAGTTTGAATCAAACACGCCACAGGCTTGCACCACAAATACTGTCAGTGAACATCACCAGCAAAACCAAAAAAAGGTCCATCCTTACCACTGCTTCATCTTTGTTCAGCGCTTCAGCCGTTATAACGTCCAAACACAGAGACTTCTCCCAGTTGAGCTCCATTAGCCTCTGCTTTAACTCCAGCTGCAATAAAACATTACATCAAGGGACATGCACATTATGTCAGAAAATGATAAATCATATATTTTTTTAATAGACGTTAGAAGCGCTGAAGAAAACAATATCTGATCTCTTTGCCAACTCACCCTCATATCATTTGCAACTTCTGGCACCGGTGCCACCTCATGGTGTCTGAAACGGAACAAAAGGACAACTAGTTAGTTTCCAGAGCAGCGTGTCCCACTCACAATGCTTCAACTTGAATGAGGTCATGTTTACTGTCAGCATCTCTGCTTGTGGTGCAAAGAAAACAGTACAAACAGCATTTCACTCTTTCAAAAAACAGACAGCGTGTTTACAGTCTTCTTCATCACTGCCTCTGTTGCTGCATTGCTACGTTTGCTGGTGTAGGCTGAAGGTCACGGTCCTTGCGGGGCGTATTTAAACCCATACAAAACGTACCAGGCCAAATAGGGATATTGTCTGTTTGAGTAGGACAACAATACCCAAAACATACACATAATAGGGTTACATTATAATACATAAAATCTATAAAACAATAAAAACACTTAGCATGAACTAATACAGTAATAAAAACTAGAATAACGTCAAATCAGGGACTGTGATGTAAGAAAGGTATGTTTATGCTTTGATTTTAAAAAGGAAGATACTGACTCAGCCTGTCGTATTTCCTCGGGCAGCGTTCCAGAGCCTCAGAGCTCTTATTTCAAAAGCTCTGAGCCACTCATTCTTAAACCCAGAATCTGGAACAGATAAAAACGCCCTTGCCAGGAGCTTTGATTTGAGCAAGAGATCAGCTTGTTTCACTGTTAAAGATCCAGATGTCTGATTTCAAAAATCCTAAACACAGTTAAAACGTATTATTGAGAACAACCCGGGTTTAAAAAGGTGCATTGTTAAAGTAGATTAAAGATTTGTTTGGGGAGAACTTAGAGGGGATAAAGTTCACAGGCACACAATGCATGGGCACCATGTTTAGTTCACGCAATAGAAAAGAATACAAAAGACGTCCTCGTCCCTTGTGACCCTGACGGGGACCAGTTTTCTGTTTACACACTCAGAGGCTGTTTATCATATCTTTTACGATTACGGTCTGTGCTACGGCCTTGATTGCCATGGCAACTGCGGAAAAGGGACTGCCAGCTAGACTCCGTGTTTACAAAGCCATTCCTGAAACTCTTGCCTTTGGGAAATTCTTAGTGACAAGATTTATACAGTCTTACAACTACACACTTGAATTTTAAAAAGGATAACAAACCGAGGGCACAAAGTGAATTACAGTTGATGGTTTAGAGGCCAGCAGACACATTGTGATATTGTGCCACAAGTATTTGGCATGAATGGCAAAAATATGAAACAGCAAACACTGTGCTATCTTTGGCCAGATTAGAACCAGACAAGTTTTAGACCAGCTAAAAAGAACAGTGTTGACTGTTAAGCCAAAGCCAGATGTTCTTTTGGCCACATGCTCCATTTTAGTGGAAAACACGTGAACACCATTAACATGAGCACTCTATTTTATGTTGACTTATTCACACACCAGCCAGCTGATAGTAAATAGCTCACCCAGCAAATACTACTCCTGTTTGAGTCATGTGTGTAAGTTTAATATTTGACTACTAAATGGGGACAGGACAACAAATTGGCACATTTTAGGCACTAAACCTGAGAGGGTGATGGACAGATTTTCAGCGTTGCAAAGATGTAATGTATGTTATCACTACTTTTTGCATGTTGTTGGCTTAGGTATCATCTCAGATTAGTCACTGGTACAGATTCATGTCAATGACAAGTTGTACAACAACAACTTGAGCAATCAGTCACTAATAAATGTTCACAACAATTAATCTTGTCCTGCAAGAATTTGCAAGCGAGAAATACATTTTCAGTAGTATCCCTGTATAAAAAGGTGAATACACGAACCAACCTGTGCGCTCTCGATTCCCGGCACACAACACAGATAAGCCTTTTGTCAGACTGGCAGTAGAGTTTCAGCTCTTCTCCATGTTGCTCACACTTCCCGTCTACTTTGACAGGCTGGGGGGGCAAAGAACTGGACCCCAAACACTCCAGGTCGTCCAGTTTGGCCACCAGGTTCTGCACCAGGTAGTTTTTGGTGAACGTCCTCTTGTTGAACACCTGAGAGGAAAAGGAGGCAGACATCTGTGATGAAGACGTTTCTGTAGTTGTGTTCAGCACGTGTTTAGTGTACATTACAGCATCTCTCTTATATCAGCCAAAACACACAGCTACTGTTGTGTATGCTGCAACATGGTAGCTAGCTAACGGGAGCTAGCAGCAGTAGCTACAAACAATCCCATCCAGACAAGTTACCCTGGCGTCACTTGTCCCTACGCCAGAAAATATCTTTACTTCCATATATTACTACTCTCGATGTTCCACTTCTACCAAATAACCGTTTTTCAAACTGCTGTTACATTCTAGCTAGCTAACGTCAGCTAGCAGCAGTGGCTACAAACAACCCAGATACGCTACACACGCTTGTTGACAAATCACGTGTCTCGGCCCCTTCCCATGAAAGTGTCTCCATTTCCTTTATTTCATCTTTATGGTTTTTAATTGTTGTCAATTGACCACCTGCCAAGCAATGGAGGTTTTTTTGTTTTTTTTTACCTGCTGCTAACATTTCAGCTAGCTAACGTCAGCTAGCAGCAGGGGCTACAAAATAAACTGGGTGGCTAATATCGTCACACAAGACTCAGCTTGTCCTTCGAATCAGTTGATGTATAATTTATATAAATAATGTCTCTTAACTGCACCAACACACTGAGTGACGCAAAACTGCGGTGGACGTGCATCAACGCACCGTTCGGCACTGGGGGCACTGGTAGCCGTAGTCTCCGGCATTTTCGTCCCAGTGCATGCAGATGCAGAAGCGACAGAAGTTGTGGACCGCACTTCAGGATGACGGGGTCCTTGAAATAATCCAAACAGATCGCACATGTGAGCTCCTTCTTCCAGTCCTCAGCGGCTCCGGCGGACGCCATGTTCACTGACCAGTAGCAGCGCAACAATCTGCAGGAAGTGAGGGCGGAAGTAGGGCAGCGGCCACATTTGTGCCGCGTCATCTCCCCTCTCAGCCAATCAGAGTCGTGCCTCGCTCAGCGGGCGATACCATCACAGTTGGGGTTCGATCCGATAACAAATACCTTCGATATCGATATTTATCTATCAGTCAAAACACCGGGCAGTTTTTAAAGGCAAAAGACAAAATAAAATGTTTTTAAATAAAGTGCAACCAATGAATGTTTTCAAACTTAAAAAAACTAAACAATCAAAGTTCAAATAATTACACAAAAGCACTAACTATCACATATCGTTCTTATTTTCACATATCATTGCTCTTGTACGTTCAGTTCCTGTCTTCCTTTTTCTCCTTGATCTACAGGACTTGCTTCTCAGTTTGCTTTTTATTTCCCCCTGTTTTTCTACTGAACTATGCAACTCCGATCTCAAGCCTCAAAGCAGAACAATCTGAAAAACTCATTTTTGAGTCAGAGCCAAGTTCATATTCCAGGTCTTCGCTCAGTGAAATCAACAAATCCCTCCCAGTAAGCATCACTGTTTATTCTTAAATACATGTACATAAAAACCCATTCATAAAAAGACACAAAGTGATTATCAAGTTTGACTGTTTGTGCTAAAGTTGTCATATACATGGGGGATAACTGGCTGTGGGTTATACATTACATTGCATAGCTTGGATTGGCATGTGTGAGGGATGTGGCTCAAAAAAGTGCATTTGATGTCAGATATGGTTTCATTTCCAAATTCATCAGGGTGAAAATAATAAGAATTCACACGAAGGTTTTCCACACAGTATGAGCTGTACACACCCGTACACCCCTCACACTGATTCATCGCTCATCACATCAGATACAACCCTGATGAACATTGGAAACAAGTACACGATCATGACTCACAACACCATCATAAGACAGATATTTAGGAACACTGATCTCGGCTTGTTGTATATCCAAAGCAGAGTAAGACACAGGTTTTCAACAAGACGGAAATTTCACCAGTGACATTGATGAAAATAACGAGAGAGCAGATTATATGAAATGCCCTAAATGTAACATTTCTAATGGCGACACACACTGATCTGTAAAGAAGCTGTTTTTGTTTGCATCCTTTGTTCGAACAAACATGAGTCAGAACAGTGAACACCCACACAGCACGAGTGACAGAAATAAAGCACAGGAACATAGTTTCAGGGTCAAATCATTGCATGTGAATTCAGTATTTGCTTGTTCACAGCATCACACTTACGAGCAGTGTATCAGAAGCGGCTCCACAGAGCTTCAGTTAGAACACACAGTCCATTCTCTGAAAAATACAGAACTCCTGAGATGAGCGTCTTACGTGTGTGTGTCTTAACCAGTGTTTGATTACACTATCTTACAAAAGACACACAACATGAGGAAAAACAAAGTGTTAAGAACCCAACTCAGCAGCTACAGAGCTGGTTGACACATCTCAGAAGAGATTTCCTCATTTTATGGGAAACAAAAATGAACAGTAAACATGGTGGATGAATCAAATATTCAGCTGGTTAAATGCTGACAGCAGTGGTTTTCGTCTCCAGTCGACTGATATGAGAGTCATGCAGGTTTCCTTCACAGATTGTGTTTAGTTATTTTTTGCGTGAACGTCTATAATGAATATGAGGCCTAAAGGCACAGTTCAGCCCGGGATGAAGATTAATCTACTTATGCAGAATAGTTTTAATAAATCTGGAGCCAAATATTTAGGTTGAATAATTCTAATCAGTCCCAATCTTTGTTTTTCAACTAAAATAATCCTTGAATAGATGGATTTGAAGGGAAGGGAGATTATTGTGTAAATACTGGACTGTTTGCATCCACAATGCAATCATAAAATGCTACACAAATGTGTGAAGAAATCCAGTTTATTGTTTGCACTCTGTCTAAACGAGGTCTTGGTTTTGCAGAGATGTTTTAAAGAGTTGCACAGAAGATTTCAGGTCGATAGCGTCTGAATGCTCTTTTTTCACTTCTCCTCTCAGTGTGAACGTTGACATCACTTTGTGACGTTTACCCAGGATTCACCTGCCACGTCACATCTGTGGCTGTGGGACACGAGCTGCTCTCCGTGACTCAAACTGTCCTGAAGGGACTTGGCTGCTTCAGGCACTTTAACACCATAAAGCCGGTTCGAGAGAATTGAAACCCCCACGCTACCACTACAAGTACGAGTTGGAATGTGAAGTAAAGTGTATCGGACAGTGTGTGGGACTGGTTTCTGTGCTGGAATCAAGATGCATAAGGGAAACAATACTGTAGAAACCCCCCCACTAACAGGCACGCGCACACTCACACCCAATAACGCATATGATCACTCTCAGATTTTTGGTGTTATGAAAGAAATTTAATATCAGTTAAAAAAAAAGAAAAAGAAAAGAAAATCCAAAAGTTTTTATAAAAGCTCCCTCATCCCTTTGTCCATCTGTCCATCGTCCTATCCGCTGCTCAGACCTCTGAGCTGTTGTGGCAGTCCTGCATCCTCACCACCAACATGGGCTCCGTGCTCACGGACCCCTTCACCACCTCCTGCACCCCCTCCCTCCATCCCTCCTTCACGTCCTTCTGTCTGGATCGCAGCACGAGTACGACGGTGACCACGACGAGCACAGTCAGCAGCACGCCCACCAGCGCCCCCACCACAGTCACCAGACCCTCCTCTTCCTCCTCTGCGTTCAGCTCACTCGGTTCCAGCCCGTTGGCAAACATCTCGTTCAGCCCCGCCGCCCGCCGCTTGGTGCGGTCCAAAGCAATGTGCATGATGTTGGTGCCGCGGTTGTCGTCGGCTCCGATATCCTCAGCGACCTCTGGGACCTCATCGCCGGCTGACCTCCTGGAGCGGTGACCTTTGACACTCAAGGTCAGGTCGCTGCTTGAGGAAACCAAGGAGTGGTACTCGAGGCTGCGCTTTCCGATTCCTCTGTTAGCGCTCTCTTTGGATCGGACTGTGTAGATGGTGTGAATGTACCACTCGCGGCCTGCGGCAACCTGAGGGACACACAAAATCATCAAGATTCAGTTCACAAAACTAGTGCAGTCCCTGCTATTTGAAGTAATTGTTGAGTAATAATACAATATAGGATACCTGAAACATGGCTGTAGAGTCCAGTCTGAAGCCATCAGACCCCGGCTGCCTGACGAGGGACAAGGCTGACGGATCGTCCACTGCCAGCGCAGCGTTAAAACTCACGTCACCAAACACTTGGGCCTGAGTCTCTGGCTGAGCCTTGTCCTGATGACATGTGTTAGATTCAGGAGGGAAATTAATTTTCTGTTGACTGTAAAATACAATTTTTGAATCTTTCTCAGTGCTTTGAAACTACTTGAAAATACTCACAAGAATCTTGAATCTGTAAAGCAGCGACGGGGAGTCAGCCAGGCAGCCAAATTCAAACTTGGTGGGATTGTACTTTGGAACGTATCCATCAGCACCGGTGCAGAGGAAAACCTTCTCTATGCTGCAGAAGAAAGAGTCTCCCAGGTTCTGCACGGGGTCGACCATCACACGGCCGTAGACCGTATCACCTGAAACAAAGGATGAGTCACGTTTATAGATATAAAGAGATCAAAACAATATACAGAGCAGTTACTGCCAACCAATGTCCACATCATTAAAATGTAGATTTTTTAAATTAATTTTCTTCCTGTTCTTTTATTATCTAATATTTAGGGATGAAGCTAAAACGACCAAATTAATTGAATCCTTTCAAAGATGACGATGTTAATGTGTATGTGGTCTTCCAGTAACATGTAATGCTTTCAGACCTGATTTTCAGTTGTGAGTTCCTTCATTTACCACGGGACAATGTAATGCCAGCTGATATAATGGTCACTGTAAAGATAAGCTTCAGAAAGTGATATCAGGAAGATAATGGGACAAAAACATCTAGAGTGGTTCTTTGTAAATCTCCCCTGAAATGATCACAGCATAGATGATTAGGTTGTTAAGCTTGTCAGAGGACACTTACCCTCGGAAAAGGCTACGTCGCTCTCCTGACCGAAACCTGTGGAGCCATCGGAGAGCCACAGACTTCTCTTAGACAACAGGAACAACTGAGTGTTCAAACTGAATTCTACTGCAACCGGGTCGCTCACCTGGGGAGGGACGGACACGGTTAGAGAGGGATAGCATTACGACTAAAGAGAGACAGAACTGGTGACGAAACAAAGAAAAACACTTCTAGATCTTAAAGTCTAAACTGAGTCTGTCTTACTTGCTGGAACCTGATGTCGAGGTCGAAGGTGACGGGTTCTCTGGGACTGCAAACAGGTGGAACAGTGTACTCCATGTTCTGTGCTGTCGTACAGGGGATCAGCTTCACCGTGTAGGTCCCGGAGTAATCTCTCACCTGTGTGAGGCAGAGAAGACACACAAGCATGAGACTGTCTCTGTCCAGGTGTTTACACAGCGCACAAATAAATAGTTAATGCAGCCATACTTACAGCAAAGTCTGATGTGAAGGTCCACTGCTGGACTGGCTGGTTGTAGGTGGGCTCACTCCTCACTAATGTGAGGTTGAAGGTCAGGCCGGGGTGGTCCACACTCATCACCATGGATGACATGGAGGCTCCTTTGGTAACAGACATCGAGAGGAGGAGAAGTTCATAACGACTGATTCATAAAAAAAATGTGAAAATCAATGAAACTGATCATTTAATCTGTGTCTTCAGTCTCACCAGCTCTGTTTATCCTGCCTCCAGAGTGAGACTCCACAAACAGACCCCTGAAACGAGCCTTGGTGCGGAAGTTTACCACCAAACGCCCCTGCTCATTGATCCGCATGCTGGTCGGGTACAGCGCACCTGGACACATGCAAACACGCAGGTTTCTACAGAAGCTGTTTGCCACCAATGGTAACTACAGTTTCCCCACAATCCTTAGAGACTTACCCTGCAGATCGGCCTGCGGGGGGCTGCCGATGCCGTCCTTCCACAGAATGGCTGTGTCGTACACAAAGGTGAGACGCAGCTCGGACTGCAGGTCGAAGTGCTGCCAGCCACCGGTACCCACGGGCGAGTGGAACACGTACGACACGTAGAGAGGCACACGCAGGGTCACGTAGGACTGGACCAGGTTCAGCACCTGCACAGATGTTTCCAACAGCGACGAGTAAAGAACAATTCTCTTGAATGCTTACAATTTTAAGCCCATAATGTTTTTAGTGGGTAACAAGACGCTGTTTCTTTACTAGATATTGTAGTGGAAGCAATAAACCAGAAATATTTAGTAGTAATGTATCACAACAGTTGCATTATCCACCTAATGTAGGTCGATCAGCTATAAACAGCAGTGAGAAGATGTAAGAGGTGATCACACTGTTCTCCTCCACAAGGTGCTTGAACTCTTTCACTCCTACTCAACGAAGTCTTTCAGCGCTGCACACAAAGAACCACAGTCACATGGGCTTGTGTTATTCTTTTTCTATATTAGTTTAAAGTTTGGTATTTAAAAAACCTCTGGTGGGGGTGGGGTTTGCCATCAAGGCCCCAAGGCTCTGGAACGAAGTGCCTGAGGAAATAAGTCTGTCTGAGACGGTGTCTTCTTTTAAGTCTCAGCTAAAAACATACTTCCTTCAGAGGGCATGTTCCTGAGTCCCAGCTAGTGTTGTTCTTTTTCTGTTGTGCAGAACTTTGTACTTTAGGTATAATATATAATAAATAGTGCACCTTAAAAAAGGTTTTAAGTTTTTATTAATAAAACGTTTTTAATTCAGGTTAACCATTATTGAATTACAATCTATTAAATATAATTGCAAGTACACACAATTTGAAAATCAATATGATCACATTTACTTCGATTTATAAACATCTAGTTCATCCATCATGAAATTTTAGATGTATTTACATACGTCAGCCACAAGGTGTCTCTGTTCACTAACAGTATTGTGTCCAGAGAAGTTTGACAAAGGCAAAAGTCAGAAATGAATTGTTTATTTAAATACATGTTTTATGTTTGTTTGAGTCAATTTGCAGATGTTTTCAGTAAAAGAGAGTGTGAACATGATTCCTAACCCTCTTATCGGCCCCTTTCTCCAGCCATTCTCCATCGTTTCACCACAAGTCCAGAATTATCCAACCAGCTAAAAGTTTCACTGCATGGAGAGTCTGATCATATCTTTGAGAACAGAGGGAATCTGCACAAAAGACCTGTAATTTATTACCCAATCCACCCAAAGCACCACAGAATCTGTGCAGTCTCAGTGGAGTAAATTGGGAAATCGCTGACTCAGGAGCCAAATTATATATGAAATCACTGTGAACCATAGGAGACAAACTACCTCAGTCCTCAGGTTTGAAAAAGCCATCACTCCATTTTGAAAACGATTTTAAGAATAACTTTACACTGACTGGAAAAGAAGGGATACATATTGCAGCAGTTCATCTTGCCCTGAAATATCATCATCTCTACTTTACAATTTTATAAAATGCAACCTGGGACAATGATAAATAACTCCCCACTTCTAAAGCACTCACATAAATAAAGGAGTAACTCACAGATCCAGCTTATTATAATAATAATAAAAAGAAATTGATTGTAGAAGAAAGATTATGCAAAAAGCACAGGTGGGATTACTATGAAACTTGATGGAAGGATGTGGTCAGGAAATAACACAGTCAATTTTGGTGCAGATTCAGATCCAGGTATTTGTTTTCACGGTCTTTAACGTTGTGGGTATTGGGCGCTTTTACCAAATTTCCTTTGATTTCTCTAAAAAATAATTCAGTGATCTTGATGAGGGGGACTGATTAGTGCAATGAGTGTGTGTTATTTGGTGCAGATGCAAATACAAATCTGGATCTAATGGATTTCAATGTGGTTTCATAAGGGGGGGGGGGGGGGCTTGTGTCAGCCACATATGGGGCCAGAAACCTGTAACTGTCACTAATGTGTGGCTGAGATAATGCGGATTCAGTGCAGGCCCTCAACAATTTACATCCGTGTCCACATGAACATAACGGATGGTTTGCTCTGTGCTGAGCGTCATTCCAGTTTGAACATTAGCTTCGCCTTTGGTTCCTCAGAGGGAAACTAATTATCCAACTCTTCCTGCACTCTTTGATTTGTGCACCCTGGTGGAGCTGCAAGGTTGTGACTGCTTCTTTTCTTTCCCCTTTTGACACTTGTTAAAAAAAAAACAACGTAACCCAAGTGACAGTGTGACAGTGATCTCCCTTAACGAAGGGGACTTGGGGTCTCGTGGATGACTGGCATCATGTGTGACAATGTGTGCAAGCTGTTCTCTCGCTGTGACTGGGGACAAGCAAATTAATTTCTTATTTGTTCCCTATTGCTGTCTCTCTCTCTCTCTCTCTCGCACACACGCACACATGTGCACACACTCAGCAGTCTGATCAGCACCATGAAGCTCGCAGATCAAAGACTGAGAGAACACAAAAGAGCAGCAGGACACGAGCCAGGGAGCAGGGGTCTGCTTCCCAATGCACAACAACAACAAGAAGCAGGAGAAGAACACTGCAGCTCGGAACAGAGTACAACAAAAAACACAACAATTGCACCATCTGCTGCAATGATGCAACAACGGCAGAGTGCAACAACGGCAAAAAGCTACTGGAAGTTTGTTAGTGTCAAACTGACAGCTGACACTAACACCGACACTTAACAGCGATGTCTGACTTCTCTGGGAAAGCTCCACCGTCAAAAAGAAAAACGGAGCAAAGCTGCCGGATGGTAACAATCGACGGGATGTTGGTGTGCTTAAGATATAATTCTCCAAATAAGTAGTTCCTTTCATGATTTCATAGATTTCCTGTGAGGGTAAACTTTAATGCCCCATGTTGAGAGCAGTGGTGTGAGGATCATGGGACAGACTGGCAACGCTTTGTTTGAGCGTGCATTTCTCTGTGTGCCTGTGTGTGCACGCACTGCTAAAAGTTGCCAATCCCATGATGGACTACAGAGCTGGAACGCATTCACCGAGCGAGACACAGGCAAACAGACATGGTGCCGTTCTGTCTGTGCAGCCCTCTCACTCAGGAGGGCTGCAAATAAACTGAGCATACAGACTGTCACGTGCACAGGTGGATGCACACACACACACACACACACAAAGACTAACAGTCAAGCAGATGTACATACAAACCCCTGATTGGAATTCATGCATTGTGGACCTATGTGCACAGAACCCCCCCCACCCCCAACACACACACACCTGTCCATCAGTCCCTATGGTGCCTCCACAGTCGGTGAGCAGCTCGGACATGTGGTAGTAGCTGGTGAACTCCCAGAGACAGGCCTCCAGGTTGAGGTTCCTGTAGAAGCGCAGCGTGCTGTTCCCCCGCAGAGCGCCGCTGAACTGATAGGGCGCCATGTCTCCCATGCTCTCGGGGCTGCCCGTCGAAGCGGTGATGAAGCCGTGGCCGGTGGTGACCTCGCTGTGGTCGAGCAGGTTGGAGCAGCGGTGGTTTCCGACGCGAGTTCCGTCAGGGCTGAGAGTCAGGTCAAAGTTCATGAGCGGCCGAGTGGAGATGACCGGAAGCATGCCTGCGAGACAGAGAGAGGGGAGGTGATACCAATCGCCCCTTTGAACTACCTTTGATGCAAAATGATTGGAATGAAAAAACAAAAAGCAGGGGAGCAAGGAGGAAGGAAACCTGGTGGAGACAAGGCAGAAGCAAACTGATTAAAAATCAAGAGGGGAATGTTAAGTGGCGGAGTGTGCTGGAGGCTTTCTACGCCGAGGGTTCGACATAACCAGAGAGATCTATATTCTGGCTGTCACGCTCCTGAGGATCCCCAGACGTGAATATTACACACACACTACATCACCATTCATCGGTGGTACAAGTCCTGCCTCCAGCTCCCACCTACCATCGATGTGAGGCATGGTAACAGTCACTTTGATGAGGTTGGGGTGTTGCGGGTCGTCTGTGCCCGTGTAGCGCAGCTTGGCGGAGAAAGGCTCGGCACCAACCGTCCCCATCTTACGTGGTTGACACATACCTTTAGTTTGACAGAGGAGACGAGGAGACAAGGTCAAACTGAGCGTCTATGATTGGAGCTGATAAATCCATGTGTAGTTATTTGACATTACAGTAGATCACACAGTCCAAAAAAAACATTTCTCATAACCTGCCTGAACCATTACTGAGTCAGGTAGCAATTTCCATATTTCTAAGAATACCTTGCTACCACCCAGAGAGAGAGAGAGAGAGAGAGAGAGAGAGAGAGAGAGAGAGAGAGAGAGAGAGAGAGGGAGAGGGAGAGAGAGAGAGAGAGAGAGAGAGAGAGAGAGAGAGAGAGAGAGAGAGAGAGGGAGAGAGAGAGAGAGAGAGGGAGAGGGGGAGAGAGAGAGAGAGAGAGAGAGAGTTGCTTTCAGGATTTGTGGGTGGAGGGAGCGGAGCATAAGTAATAGCATAGCAACGGCAGCATTTGAGAGAAGTCTGAGAGCTGTGACCCCCCCCCCCCCAAAAGCTCTTAGCTTGTAGCAGCATTGCGTTATGGTTTATTGCAGGCAAAGCAAATGGTGTCTCTGCCTCTTCTACCATGTATTCATCCCCCTATAGTTTCATAAACGGTCACATTTACTCGAGTACAGGACTGAAATATTGTACTTTCTACTCTAATACATTTATTTGACAGTTTTATTCTGCAGATTAAGATTTTACATCCACATGATGATCTTTTACAATATGGAAAATTGCTGAAATAGCGGCTTCAATATTAGTTTGAATGAGCGAGTACGATCTCCTGTGAGAAGTGTGGAACTGACGGAGAGTCGCAGCTTCAGGTTGTCAGAATCAGGTGCAGCGAGTTGAAGAGTGAAGCTGAACTGTAGCTCAGTTAAAAAGACTTACAAGTTTTAAAAACCAGAGTTTATCTCCAATATTCAGCAGGAAACCTTTAAAATCTGACGAATTCTGAAGAGAGTTTGGTGGATTTGTTACAGCAGCAGCTCTTCTGGTTCAGGAAGGGATCATGGTGAATAGCAACTGTTTAGTCAGATCTCTGGCTTTGTTTTTCCTCTACATTTTATCTACATGATGCTTTAAAGATTAAATTAAATTAGCTTCACCCTGATCAATTTTAATTTGATTGACACATTATTACATCAGTAATTTCAATCCGATATAATGACGATAGATACTCAAGTTTTTCTAATACTTACTGTATGTACTTAAATAGAGTCACATTTTGATTGCGGGCATTTTGCTTTTAATGGGGTATTTTTTCATTGAGGATATGAATTTGTCGTATCCCAATTAAAATGTTCATTTAAAAAAATATATATATTTCTTTTATATCTTCTGTATTTTCAGGACTCTTCGTTCACATGTGTTATCCCTGAACAGTCACGACGCTACGAGAACAAAGCTCTGTTGATTGATTCCAAATCCCTGTTTAATTCCTTCTCTCGAAAAAATGGAAACATAACTGGAAACACAGAGCAAATGCTTATTGCACTGTCCTCACCTTCCTCCTGGCTGACAGCGACAATGGGGCTGCTGAGCTCCAAACCCTCGTCCCCATTAGAATTAACAGCCCTGGCAGCACACTGGACCCGGGAGCCTGCCTGGAAGTAGACCGAGTCCAGCGTGATCATCTTGGAGGAGGTGAAGAAAGTGTCGAAGTCCACCTCCCTCATGGGACTGGTGACGCCGTCCGGGCCGGCTGGAGCGCTGATGAGCCAGCGGTAGCGGGTCAAGGTGTTGTTGATGTGCTCGCTGACACAGATAGAGCCCTGTCTTGTCGTAGTCTGGGTACTTGGTGTTGCACGCCTGGACAGCGGATAAGGAACATAGCAGCGGGCGGGGAGGGACAGTGGAGAGATGGGGAAGATACAGCAGATGCCGGAGGAAAAAGAGGAAAGAGAGGAGGCGAATACAAATGAGTGACTGTTGCCATGGAGATCGAAATGTTTAAGTGAGTTGTGTTTGTGTATTTGACTTCCTGTTGACACGGCACCTAATTGTGCAGCACTCAACACTTAGATTTCGATAAGAGTACTTCACTTTGTCTTTGTGGGGGAACCTCCTACACATCTGACCCCAACACACACACACACACACACACGCACACACACACACACACACACACACACACACACACACACACACACACACACACACACACACACACACACAGCATTCACCTCAGAGGCAAATTACTTAACACATCAGAAAAATCCAAGTGTCTCACTGAGCCTGTATTCAAGAGTGGAAGTGATCTCCTGTGGATAAAAGCACTGAGGCTGTGGCCTACTAAACTGTGTAATGTGCCAGACTGGCAGCAGTGGAAGGACACTTTAACTTTGAGGGTGGGGGTGGGGGGGGGGGGCTACACCTTGCATAGGTCGCCAGCGTATCACAGGGCTGACATATAGACTCTCACATTCAAATCTATAGGTAATTTAGAGTCTCCAGGTAACTTAACCTCAAGATGCATGTCTTTGTACTTTGGGAGGAGAACCAGGAGAACATGCAAACTCCACACAGACAGACCCTATGTCTTTTTATAGACTGTATAAAGATGGACAACATGACAGCTCTCTAAAAGTCAAGTTAAATCATCTCGACCGGCCTCTGGTGGAAAGTTGTATGAATACAATGTATAAAAATAATAATGGTTCCTGTCGTTTTGGGACGATGTTATCACACACGGGTACAAGAGCAGGAAGAAGACATGTGTCATCCATCTTTACATACAGTCTATGTTTCAAATCAAGAAGCATCTTGCTTGTGAGACAGTGCTCCGCCATCCGCCCTAATTCAAGATGTCATCAAAGCCGCTTGTGTTCCTGAACATTGTTCTGTCAGCTTGACTCACTGTCACACAGATGACAGGGTAGCCGGCTGGTGGGCGGAGGTTGTCTGGTGTCCTGGCGACGTTGTCGTAATGGAGGAGAGACACCACATGAGGCAAGGAGGGGAAGGTGACGTCAGCCATGCTGTTGGCCTCCTCGATGTAAACGATGACTTTAGTAACCTGAACAAGAGAAAAGAGAGATTTAATGAGAACTAACCGATACAGACATCAGGAGTAACATTCGTGATTTACAATCCTTCAGTCGTGGTTGATTCATGGTTTCTCTTTTTCCTCTTTGCCTTGTTTCTCCTGCTTTCTGTTCCTCTTTCCTTGTGCGATCTATTATTCATTGTGCAATGTTTTCATGACTCTTTCAGCTACAACTACAGTAAGTGCTGTTGTTGTCTGGGCTGGGATAACCTTGTAAAAAGAGATCCCCGATTTCAGTGGGACCGACCCGGATAAATGTGAGTCAGATCAAAAAAAGAAAAAAGCGACAGTTTTCTCTCTCTTTTCCTTTTTTTTTATCTCTTTCATTTTTCATCAAGGTGAAATTCCATCACTGTCTGTTTGGATTTCGTGTGACTGCTGCGTGATGGTTATTCATGAACACATCCTGACCTGAGTCTCAGCCACCATGTTCTCATCAGGCTTCAGGTGGAGAGTGAAGGCTTCCCTCATCTCTCTGATGCCGTCGAACAACACCTCCACCTCCACCACATGCTCCTTGTCCCCCTGTCGGAACTCAATGTCTGGACACACAAAGACACACAGGAATATAGGGAAAAATGATTAGATGTATATACAACACACTGCAAAGCAAAAACAGATATTTTTTGAGCTGATAATAAAGTCAGATTACACCAAAAGTTTAGCTTTCTAGAAAAAGTATTCAAAGACTAGACTAATTTATATTTTATTGCCTCAGAGTAATATATCTCTTTGCAGGTTTCTATGGGGCAAAAGGTGGTCCATCTCCTTACGACATAAGTAATAGAGCTTTGCATCAGAAATGTGCTGCACTGGAGACTTATTGTGCAAAAAATGAGATATTCAAAGCTGAATGATTCAAAACTGCAGGGAGATTTGCAGTGTTTGAGCAGCGGGTAGTCAGGTATGATTTGAATAGACCGAATGTATTCACATAAATATTTCAGGCCTTGATTAAGCCAAGAAAGGTTCAGTGCACTAAAAGCCGAGCGGAGAGAGGACGATTTCACTCTGCTGACAAAGCATGAAGAATACGGAATAAATCAATCAAAGCATTTGATGACCCTCCACTGGACATTTGAGGAAATAGTCCCCCACCCCCCCGTGAAATTACAAATCAGTGACCGCTGCCCAAATAAATCACTATGACCAATTTCATTAGTTCAATATTCCTATTTGTTTCACACAAGTCAAAATGTCTCATATGAGCTGTAGGAGGAAGAAGGAAGAATGAAGAGGGAAGAAGAAGGATTAGGAGTAAGAGGAGGAGGAGGAGGAACAGAATATGAAGAAGAGTAGAAGAAGAGGAAGAAAAGGAAGAAGAAGAGGAAGAAGAAATTTAAGAAGATGAAGGAGGAGGATGAGAAGAATAAGAAGCTGAACAAGAGAAAGATGGAGAAGAAGAAGATTAGGGAGGAGGAGGAAGAAGATCAAGTAGATGAAGGAGGAGGATGAGGAGAAGGAAAACAATAAGTAGGAGAAGAAAAAGAAGACATAGAAGAAGGAGAAGTAGAGGAGGAAGAATATGAAGGAGGAGGATGAGGAGAAATGAAGATGGAGATGGAGAAGGAGGAGAAGAAGAGGAAGAAGATGGAGGGGAGATCGTGACCATATTTCCTGTCTGGCGGATGTGGATGTGTGTCAGTCTTACCTTGAGACACGGGGAAGTAGTCCTCTCCGGAGACCGCCGACCCGTCTTTGGTGTGAACCCGCACCACTGACACCTTTGATGTGTCACCCACTCGCACCACAGGGATCCTCACGGTCGCCACGGCTCCGGCCTCTTTCGGTTCACTAACACTGAACTTGGTTGCCAAGAAGCGGATGATGGGTTCTACGGCACAAAGAGAAGGATAGAGATTTAACAAAAAGACAACAACATGTATGATTATGGATGTAAACTTTTCTCCATCTCACTTACTGTCGGCTGTGTCCTTGATTTTCACCAGGGTCTCTTTCAGGACTCCCACCGACGCACCAAACTGTGAGCTGCTCTTCGGGTTTCCTAAGACCAACCGCAGCTCCTCTCCTTCTTCATACATCGTGTCGTCAACCAGTGACAGAACGCAGAGCTTCTCCACTTCGCCTGCAGTGCACAGCAAGAGCGTGACGGCGGAACATGTCAGGAAATTTGAGGTGAAAGAAAAGATGGCGTGAATTCTACAATGTTTTCTTTTCTTTCTTTAGCACATCATGTCTTATTTAAATAATTATTTCCCGTTTTGCTTCCCTTTGGAAGCTGTTAAATATATTTTGCAGCAAAACACAAAACTAAAAGTGACAGCACAGCAGGAAAGGTGTTGAACATTGGAACTGGATTTTTGCAAAAGATGTGTGACAAAAAAAAAAACCTGTAATTCCTGGATGAGCTGTTTATTTAATTAAAAAGGTGTCAACATTAAGGAGAAGACATGTTTGGTGGAATTGTGAGATCACTGGAGTACCTGGTAAGAAAGTGATGATGGATGTGTCCGTGTTGGGCCGTTCATCAAAGTCGGAGGCGACCTGCGCGGAGCCCTGACGGGTGTAGCAGCGGACGGTGGATTTGTGTGTGATGTCGCCGCTGCGGTACACCGCCACCGCGATCTGGCCGTCGCTCTCCTCTCCAGAGTACACCGGCTCGCGGAACTGGACCTTTGGCACTGTCAGTCAACGGGATGGTTCAATCATCACATGTGGACACATATAGTGATCATGTGGTGCCTGAGTGAAGTGGTTTCAACAAGCAAATCCAGTAACAAAGCTTCAACAAGCTTTTTTTTCCTGTATTAAAATCGGTAATTAATGTTGTGAAACTATAAAAAAGTTATTGTTGATTTGTTTTCAGTAAATTGTGTAAATAAGTGGGAAAAAGTTCCCATGACAAACTTAAAAACAATGTTTCTAAGACATTAATACTCTTTGAGACTTTCATATTGTTTTTTTTGGATATGACACAAAAACTAAAATGGGGGGCTCTGTGAGGCTTTACTTTAGGCTAAATGTTAGCATCTGTATGTTAAAATGCTCAGCATCTTAATTTATTAATGTTAACATGCTAATATTTGCTAATAAGCACTAAATAAAAAGTAAAGCCATAGCTCAGGGGGACCATAAAACTGTGAAATGGAAATTCTTAATTGAACTAGGTAAAAAGTCAAAGATCACCACAGTTACTGCAATACATCCTGAGGGAAAACATATATCTGCACTTGTTGTATGTGAAAAAGATTCTACATATAAACTCACAGTCAGACACAGAGTCGTTGATGAAGACTGTAGCCTTCCCGGGTTCTCCCAGGATGCCGTGCACTGGCATACGTAATCCCAGCTCAAAGCTCTCGGTCCCCTCCAGCTCCGGCTGTCCCAGGTCATCCAGGATGGAGACCCTGAAAGTCTGCATGCTGACGCCCGGGGCAAAGTCCAGGTTACGGCTGATGCCCACGTAGTCGACGCCGGCTAGAGGAAGGCCAGGGGGGCGAGGGTGAAAGGTCAGACAAAATTACAACGATAAGAAGCTGAGTTGATGCAGAAAGATGGTTGTAATTTGTAAATGTATATATGAGCTTACCCTCCGCAGAGACAGGCTCTGCCTTGCGAGAGCGGACAGTGACTGTGCCGGACTTGGACAGATCGGTTCCCGTCCTCCACACTTTGACCTCCACGTACCCGTCACTCTCATCCACATGATACTGTGACTCTCCAAAGTAAAAGACTGGAACTGGGGTGCAAAGAAAAAGCAAAAAGGAAATTATAAAACCAGCAGTCCGTCAGTGTTACCGCCCAAACACCGAAAAGGGGTTGTGTTTTCAACCTTTCTGATACTGGACGGATTCCCACAAAACGTGGTGGAAGGATGTGCTACGTGTCAGGGAAGAGCCAGTGAAATATCGGTGTGGATCCAGATCAGGGGGGTGCATCAGGGACATTGCAAATGATGTTTTTCAACATTTTCACCAATTCCCCAGGGTATAATTAATCATCTTAAAATCATTAAGGGAACTATTATCTATAACTGTGTGTAATTTGGTGAAGCTTAATTCAATTTAAGGGGACTGCTCCTCTGACTGCTGACTTCTAGTTCGCTGATAATATTGTTTAATTCACACTTTTGGTTCATATTTTGCTGCTTGTTATCATGTCCCTGTTGTTGAAATCCTGCCTTGAACTTACAGTCTGTTTTATATGCAAAATACTTATTTGAGTACAGGAGAAATGTAGCTCTGTTAGTTCTCACATTGCCTTGAAGCTGAATGTCGATGCCCTTCAACGTTAATACGATCCAACCTTTGTGGCTGAGTTCCCTGCTACTGTGTTATTTGACTCCTTGTTCAGTCGCAGTGTTACTTGTCTTATCTTCTTCTTCGTGCACCTGCTGCATCATTAGACCTGTCGGCAGCCACACGCACGCTGACATTGTTCATTTGTAAAACCAGCAGCCGACACCGGGGTCAAACAGCGACAGCCCATTAGTCTGAATTAAACTGTAGGGTGGGGGTGACCTTTAACCTTCCTTGGCCTCTGCTCTGACCTCAGTCTTTATCGTTCCTCTGACAGAAACCACTAAGTATTTAAATGACGACAGCTCTGAAAAACAAGGCTCACACGCTTGTGTGTGTGTGTGTCTCATTTCCCTGAGTGTGGCATCGTGAGATAGTGAGACAGAGAGAACGCGGCCCTCTAGACTGCTCAAAGGCTCGTTTGAACTGCCATTGTTTCCTGAGGCAGCAAAGGAGAGGCAGTCCAATGAGTATTTGACAGCTTCATCTCTTGCAACACCCCCCCCCACCCCCACCCCCCCTCTGTCACGTCCAAAAAACTGACAGAATAAAAGTTCTTCTGTCTCCATTTTAAGAATCCACTCTCTCTCTCTCTCTCTCTCTCTCTCTCTCTCTCTCTCTCTCTCTCTTGCTCGTCTCCTCTCTTATATTCTGGCATATAATCCAAAAATAGCGAGCGTACTATCATTTTTTTGTGTCATGATCAAACACTCGGAGTCCAGATTGAGTTTTTTTTTTCTGAATATTACTTTTACTGATGTATGAACTTTCATATTTTATTTAACTGGGCCAGATAACAAAAGCTAAGCCTATAGTGTACATAACAAGGGGAGTGAGGGGAAATTACTGCAGTTACATTGTGACTCTGACGCCTGGCAATATCCAGCGAGGATCACACATCAAGTGCAGTCGTTTCATCTAAAGACTTGTCTCCTCCGTGCACCTGTCTTTCTCTTGTAGCGTTTCCTCCTACACAGCCGGCTTCACCTCACAGATGAAGCGCCGTTTGTCATGCAGATAGATTTTTTTTATTTTATTTTTTTATGTATTTACACAGCTGCAGAGTAAAATGGGGAATTACAGATTGTGTAGGTGGGTTAAAAACATCTGACCAAATACAAGGGTAAATACTGTGGGGGCTAGTGAAGGTGCGATTACCACAGCATGGCTCAGCGATGATACCGGATACATGTTGTTTTTCAGTAAAACGTTATATTTGATCTAATCTGCCGCACAGGAAACTTCTGCTCGGGCGCTAATACATGTTTTCACACGTGTCCCAACTGGGCGCACGACGAAAACATTCTTGACACCCTGAGAGGGAGTTGAGCGATGACTGATGAGCGAGAGCTGTATCCTCTCTGCCGCCTCCGGGGGCCACGCTTTGCTTTATCACTCTGAAGTGTGTGTGAGGTCGGGGGGGGGGGGGGGTGTAAAGCCAAATTGTGATAATTACCACATGTGCATGTTTGTAGACATTCGTGTGTCACTGCACCTTTAAACACAGTTTACGGAGCATTCTCAGCTGCGCTCCGGAGAAGGGCCCTTGCTTTTTGAAGGAGCTGACAAATGAGATCTTACAAGTTTGCATGTACATATTACCCCCGAGGCTGAGGTGCTTTTCTTTCAGTTAAATACTTCTCAGCGGTGCATGTCGATTACATGCGAGGGATCATGCAAGGATTAAGAGGGTTGGAAATTCAAAAAGAAAAGGTTTGCGACACGCATCATGTTTTAATTCATGTTTTCGGACTGTTTTCTAATCTTTGCTTTTAATAGTTAACCTTTTTCAGGCTCAGGCGTGATTTTTCCCTTTGCTTTTAAATTTAAAATTCAGTTTTATGTTGCAAAACTAAGCGGAAATCAAAGGAATTGTCACAATTTGCTCCTTGTATGGAGAAAGACGGAACATATGCCCGTCCATCAATTCATCCATGTGGCGAATTGCTGTTAACATTGGGAAAGAGACGAGGTGCCATGCTGCGCAGGTCAGCAGCCAATCACAGGGCCGACATACAGAGATAAAACCCTCCATACTCACATCTACAAACAGAGTCTCCAGTTAACCTAACCTCAATCTGCATGTCTTTGGACTGTGGCAGGAAGCAGGAGAGAAAACCCACGCAAACAAGAACCTTCTCGCTGTGAGGCGACGGCGCTAACCACCACTTGTATGTGAAATAGATACATTTGTAATTGAAATTACATGTATTTTTTTAATGAATGGAATGTGTTGCCTTGCAATGGGGCGGCTGCGGCTCAGAAGGTATCGCGGGTCATCCGCAAATTGGAAGGTTGGAGGATCGATCCCCAGCTCCTCTAGTCCACGTCAAAGTCTCCCTGGGCAAGAAACTGAACCACGTATTGCCCCCGATGATGGATGTATCATCAACATGTGTGTGTGTGTTAGAGAAGTGCTATTTAAAGAAGTGCTGTGAACTGTAGTGTAAAGCACTTAGAGTGATCGTTAAGTTTAGAGAAGCGTGGATAAAATACAGTCAATTCCTCTTATGATGACAATAAGCGAAACGCAATCTCTCCATTTCTAAGTCAGCTGCAATTTACCTCCTAACAGTGGAAAATAATAATTTACAGCGAGGGCACAACGTGAAGAATAGTTTCTTTAAGGGTGTGGACAACAGCAAGGCCGCCCTAGAATTGATATGGAGGACTGGGCCGCCGAGAAATACTCCAAGCCAATTCTACAAACTCAGCTGTGGCCGTATGTACCCGGGCGAGTGAGCCCGAGTGTCCTCTCTCCTTGGCAGGGTACAAGGAGATGACAACACTCACTTTGAGTCAGGGAGTGCAGCCATGCGGAGCGCGGCACGCAGGGAGACAGGTACTGTAGAGTTTAATCTGATAAAGTACTAAATCTAGCAGACACCCCTGGGCCCCCTTTTTCTTTTTTTTTCTCCGCTTAAGTGAGAGAAAGACTGTATATGTGAGAACGGAGAGGGAGAGAGCGGTGGTGGCGGAGGAATAGATGGAAGCAGAGCAGCAGACTGAACTTGACTTTGACCTGGGGGAAGGAAAAATAGGGCTCGAGCAAGTACTGGCAGTCACACTTAGAGTTGCTCAAGTGCTTTTCTCCCCTATTGCCTTTGCTGCCTGGGTTTGAGGTGCAGTGTTCACACAGGCTGCCCAGACAGAATCAAATGAGCACACATGCACAGCAGACGCATGCGGACACGTATACAAGTAAACACGGAGCTGCCGTGGCTCCTGTCTCGCTGTTTCCCCCCCTCGGGGAGTTGGGGATGAACTGAAGTGAGGGAGGCTGCAGCTTGAGTGGCTGGGTGCAGGTATTAGAGCACTGGCAGACGGTGCTTTATCCTTTGGGAGGCTAAAAATGACACATCATCTCTCACTGGAGTTTGGCTTTCACAAACACATTTCCATGTCTTTGAACTCAGCACCATGAGTCTTCTGACAATTTACTAACAATCAGAGAGTGTGTCACGCTTTCTTGTTAACTAGTCCCAAGATGCCTCCACACACACACACACACAGATATTCAATTTGGCACAGTTGTTTGTATCCTTAAATAAGTATTCCATTGTTTCATTTATCAACCTGACAGTAAAATGACAGCTCTGCACTGACATGTTTCTTTAGGTTACAAACATATTCTGGCAAAAGGAAAAGAGCTACTGAGGAGGAAGTGTGAGAGTCTACAAAAGGAAATAACTGTCATCAACAAAAACATGTTTTAGGCTGAGGAGATATGCAATATTCTGGCGGACTGTATATTCAAAGCGCTATTTCCACCCTGACGAGGAACCTGTGAGGTCAGAACATAGGCTGTATATAAAGATGGACGATTCATCTCCACTTCCTCCCACTATAGAAAAACAAAGCCAAAATATCCCAGACAGGAATGCTGCCATCTTCAACAGATGATGACATTTAGAGACCGTCTCTGCTGTCAATCATGACGTCTCATCTTGTTTTCAAACCATCGAATGACTAATTAAAACCGAACTCATCAGAAAGATCTCTTGCACATACGTCAGTGTGATAACAACAACCTGAAATGACAGAAACCAGCTTCGAGAAATGTATTTTCACATTTATTTGGACTTTTTAGGCCCATGTCCCATCCACTAACATGGAGAAGACAGGGTTTATGATGAGAGTGGCTGAAAAACATTTTCTTTAATTTATTCAAAGCTAAATGTATGCACTCATTTGCAGCTGTAAAACATGACGAATAGGTCAGTGTCGAGAGAACACTCGAATAGAAAGAATTAAAAATATAATTCAATTTGTATCTGAAACGTTTCTTTGCTGATGCATCGCCCTCAGTCAAAACACTGGTCAGCACTGTGGCGCTTCTAGTGTGGCTTGGTTTTCACTAACAGAAAACCAGGGCAGTCTTTGCAGTCGTCATTCGTCTTGATAGATGATCAATAGAGGCGCTCGCAGACCTTTACAAAGACAGCCCCAGTCTACAAGGACAGGAAAAAACTTTTCTTCACTCTCTCCGTATGGCTCTTTGTTAAATTGCTGGTATTTGACCTAAATTTATTGCACTGCAGCTCCGCTCATTCCTTCATCTCCAGGAAGAAAGTATGAATTTTAGTGCAACAATCTATAGCATGGCATTTAACAAAAAACCTTGAGCCGGGACATTCAATCTCTCCAAGTCCATAAAGTAAATCAATGCAGAATAGTGAGATGGTGGAGAGCGCCTGTAGATTGGAACAGGTATTTCCCAGCGGGCTTGTCTGTCCCAAGATAAATCTCCTCCACATATCTCCGCCTTTCGGAAGAAGAGATATACTTTGTATACGATGTACGATGTGATGAAACTACACCTGGGACATGTGTGTGATAATACACATGTCCCCTGTGTGGGTCTCTGTAATTAAAGACTGTCTGAATGACGGCGAGTGTTATTCCATCTGTCTCCAGCGAGCGCAGCTAGGGTTTCTGTCAGGGCGTTCTCAGCGCTCTTATCCTACATGGCTCAACACCCGGTAGGTTTGTAAACAGGCTTAATTAAGAGATGTTCGGTGATATCAAGGCTCTGGTGACAATTCAAAACACCAGAACTTCGAGCCCTGCGAATTCACACCCACAAACTGTTTTCACATGCGACTCTGAGCCTGCATATATGCATGTGTTATTTAACCTTACAGCAACATGCACACATGCACCGCATTAGGCAGACATGAATTAAATCTTCTCAGCCTCTCTTTGGAGATGAAATGTGTTTTTGCAAAGTTCACTACGCCCTCTCATCCATGTGATTTGGGTACAGCACATTCAGGGGGAGAAAAAAAAAGAGTTTAAACAGAGTTTGATTTGAAAGTTTTCTCTATAAAGTTATTCTGGCTTTCACAAAAAGATGAGTGGATATAGAAACTGGGGGAAGTAAGAAACTGAGACATCACAGAGGCAAAGGCTGGATCTCATATCATGTTACCTCTGCCAAGGAGGTTATGTTTTTTATCTGCGTTTGTTCAGTTTATTGGTCTGATAGTTAGCAGCCTTCCACAAAAACTAAAGGGCACATTACCACCAAACTCAGTGGAAGGACAGGACATGGGCCAAGAGAGAAACCAGTATATTTTGGTGCAGATTAGATTGAGGGGATGAATCCAGGATTTGTTCTTAACTTTAAATGAATTGATCTTGAAAAAAATCTGGAATATTTAGGAGACAGATATCTGTAAGTGTGTGTACTGACGTACTTTCTAATTTGGGAAAATAGTGGCTGAGAAATGGGGGTAACAAAGATGTCAGCATATGTTTTTCACGTTAATTCACACACCACACCAGTGAGACAAAAAGACCTACCGTCATCCATATCCTCCAAGATGTTGACTTTGGAGGTGGGGTAGTGCTTCCCCAGACGTCCCCCGACAGGCAGCGACAACGTGACATTGAAGCTCTCGTCTCCCTCGTACAGAGAGTCGTCGATGATCATCACGCGACACTGCTTCTCCCTCTCCCCCTTGTCGAAGCGGAGGATGCTGCCGTGCTCCTCCGGACGGGAGATGTAGTCTGAGTAGGACAGGACGGTGGTGGGGATCGTTCCCGAGGCAGATCCTTCAGAGAGGTGAGGACAGGGGGGAGTGTGACGACATTTCAAACATTTCAAACATTTCAAACATTTCAGTTATTGAAAATGCATCATTAGAACATAATGTATTTTTAAATGGCGCCCTCAGCACATATAATGGTTTTTTAAACAGCATCTCTTATTTTAGGAATACTGAGTGATCAGCTTCAGGCACATATTTATCTATAATGGATTCCCCGCATTTGAAGTCGGAATCTTAAGATACATATTCAGACTTTGATGTAAAGAAAAAAGTGATGTGACGAAGTTTAAAAAATTCAAAACACATCAAGGAACAAACATCTTCATCTTTAACAAATGCTGCAGGTAGCCTGTCAGGCAATCAGCAATAACCTGCATGGCTCCCTTTCACTTTATTGAAATTCAGACTGTTAAAGCAGCCATTATGTCTGCTGAAGGTTGGACCTTTTAATTACAGTAAGTGCATCAGGTCAGTTTTAATATGACAACACAAAGGGAACAGACCAACCCCCGCATTTAAACCTTTTTTGTCATTTAACAAAAGCACCTTAATTATTCTAATCAGTGAATTAATTATCTCTGCACTTTTAGCTCCGTTTATTTCATGCATGAGGGCATGCGGGATCGAATCTGTCACTTTTCACACATTGTCACCAGCTGCAAGTAAACAATTAAAAATCATTTGTATTGTCTCAAAGTGAGTAGGAGCTGTGGTCGAGTTTAAATGGAAGCTGATCTGAATAAACTACGAAGAGGATTTTTACAGCCGATTGTGGCGCTACCGAGCTCATGCTGCTTCGTTTTATTTGTGAAATGTAAATGTGAGGTGAACTGCCTCTCTCCCGCTGCACTGCTGTGTTTCAAAGACACTACATCGTACACACTGGTTTATCTACATTAAACTATAACAATATGTACGGCAGCATTAAATTGACTTAGATACACTCTTGAGCAGAACGTTAAAGAGGAATTCTGGCATTTTTCAAGCACGGTGCACGTTGTGAGTGCATTTGTAAGGTTTGTACGCGCAGCAATAGAAATGGGTGAAAGTATGATCATGTATTATATTATTAAATAATTTATTTATATGATAAGATGCTAATTTTCCATCTATACCCGAGATTCATAAATTATGCACACAAGTACCTGTGGACCAAACGTGTGCATCAAGATTTTTCAATAATAACTTCCAATTCATATGTTCAAAGCCAGCAGACAGCGGTGGGGTTGGACTGAGGATAAACGGGTTATACGAGGTGAGAAAAGGCTCGTCCGTACCCTGCTGTGTGTAGCAGACCACCATGAGCTCCTGGCTGATGTCTCCACTGCGGTGCACCGGGATGAAAAGCTCCCCAACATCCTCCTGCACCGAGTGGGTCTGCTCGGGGAAGAACACTGTCGACTCTGCGGAGGAGAAGAGAGAATAAGTGGGGGGAGTCATGGGGGGGCGAAAAAATAATAAAAGGGTAATGATATGTATAACAATCTGCGAAAAATCCACAGTGCATTAGGCCATCATGGACTGGTACGGGCTTTTGTTCTGGCTCCGCATTAGTGAGCCTCAGTTGCTATATATTTTTTTATTCAGACCCATTGAAGTGGTGATCCTGCAGCGTACTTATCCATATTCAAAAATAACTCTCCATCAGTTTCCAGTTTGATGCAACCAGAGGTGCTCTTCAAAGAGACCCCTGCGGAAAGTTTCTCTTACTGCCTCGTGTGTCGCAGGCTATTACACATGCGAGGCCCCTCAGTCCAGCCCGCAGAGCGATCCAGCCGGGAGTTTCACGTATCGACAGCTCTATACACGGAGGGGTCAGCTGAGCCATCGCTCTTATTCTCTTTCTCACTATCCCCCACGCCTCTCTGCATCTCTGACAGGCGTCTGTGATTGAGAGAGAGACTTAGAGCCAGTGAAAGCATCATCTATCAAAGCGGGGAACTTACTGGCATTATAGAAACAATAAATGTTGGAGCTACTTTCCACAGACGCGCAGGGACCAATAAAAAATACAGCTCGGACCGACTTTCAGCACATCACAGATCTTCTTGTGAGTGCACTCCCTTTCTGCTCTTTCCCTTTAAGTGAGAGAATTAATGAATGAATGAGGGATGGGAACTGAGAGACACTTGTGGCTTGGTTTGCGAAATCAAAACTTGCGTTACAAAGGCGAGCAACATTTGACTCAACACCCAGCGTAAAAAAGGAGATCAACACCTGAGATGATTCTTTGAGATGAAGTCATCAACAAACACAATCTTCCACACCGCAGGGGCTCCAACATTGCTCTTTTCTCTTGGTAACTCCCCAAATCGCCCTCTCGCCTCTAAGTCTTCTCCCCTCGCTTCCATTTCTTCTTTCTGTCCGTGCCCACAATTTGTCCCTCCCTGGGGGGGCGTAGGGAGGGACCTCAGAAATGATGTTTTGACTCATAAGGCTTCAGTCTCCATGAGGACGACTGGTCCCGACAAGGTGGGTGTTTATGCCACAAGTACCAAAGTGTGGGAACATCCACACACACACACACACACACACCTGATTTTTCCCCCTCTCGCCAAACTCTCCTCTCCTCAGCAGCTCTTTTTACAGTTCACCTCACATTTCGTTCTTCTAGTGCCTCTTAGTCCACCCAAGATTTAAAAAAGCCAAGTGGGTCAAGTTCCCCTCTTGGATACAGTCACTTTAAAACATTAATGTGGATAAAAAAAAGACATATGTTTTTGCAGAGGGTGTTAAAACAGTGGATGGCTGCACCTGATCCTGTGACTCTCTTGGCAAAAAGAAGAAAAAACTATACAACAATCAAACAAAGAAACTCTTATTATTTAAACGCCTCAGTCACAAATTCATTTCACACATTTCGGAGGCTCTGTAAGTGATCAGTGAAGAAAAACAGATGCAGCGCTCATTTCACACCTCTTTCTACGCTGTCTCCATTATTGATCTTTTCATGAATAATCTAAGGATGCATTGATAGTTTGTTTCTGGCAGTTGCAACGCTGGTTATTCCCATCAGCCAAATACCTCAAACGTAACCGTGAAGGTAAACAAATGAACCGATTACACCATGTAACCTAACACAGTTCAATGCAACAGCTCCACAAGATGCACTCGCTGGTTTTATGTGCACTACATTAGTCAACAGATTTCCCGTCCTAACTGAGACAAAGCTCCCGTAATTACAGAAGAACCGGCTGCAGCTGGCCTTGTGGTTTCACACTCAAACATGACCACAGAGGGAGCAGCTGTTCATCATTTAGTGCAGTGACCTTGACGCAAAATGTAGTAGAGCAACAGCTCCACTGATATATAGTGTCCTTGCTGTGGAGAAAGCAAGAAAGATACCACCGATTATGGCAAGATGCTGCAGCAAACAGTCTAACAGCAGGCTCCCACCTTCATCTTTACTCAGCATTGTGCATGAATTATATATGAAAGAAAGTCATAAAGTTTTGGAGGAGGAAAGCCAGACTATCACACCCTGTAATTACACAAAGTTTGTTATTGCCGCAGCACTTAGAGTGGGTGTACCATAGGCCAGTGCAGATGGGTGGTGGAGAGCATGCATTCTAAGAAAGAGAAAACAATACAGAAGAGCTGCGGGGCGTTCATGCAGATAAACAGAGACCGTCCACGCAGTGAGAACAAATTCCGCTTGTTATGCTCCCTTTAATTTTGGTTAAAGCTTAGTGATCCGCTCTAGAGCTGACATTAGCCTAGCTGATATGTCCCCTCGGGAGGGAATCTCCAGGCTAACCAGGAGACCAGACAAAGCCCGTTCTCATCATTAGCGAAACAAAGCCGGGGTACAGCTAATGCCACAGGCACTGCCAGAGCTTCGCTGGCCCATTAGAGTACAGAGTGGCACATCTCTGTCACATTAAAGAAATCTCTGGAGATGATAGAAAACAAACCTGCATAAACCACCCCCCCCCCCCCCCCTACCCTCTGCACACAACATAATTAACCCACAGGGGAGGACAGATTGAAAAGGACGCGTGTGAGGGGAACAGGAGGAGGCGAGAGAGATCAAGACACAGCTGAAAGAGAGAGAGAGAGAACGAGAAGACAAATGAGTGTGATGAAAGCAGCTGTTGTGTGTCACTGTAATGGAACCAGTGGTTTTCTCAGGTTTTTTTCTGCTTGCACATCTATAATTACTTAAAAGTTGCGAAGAGCTCTGTAGTAATGCATACAAAAAGAGCTGAATGTAAAAACTCTCAGAAGGGAAAATGTTGCCTTGACGGAGAAGGGGAGCGAGTTTGTCGCGCGACTCGATATTCTATTAATTTTAAAATTTTCAGGCAAAGACGAAAACACAGAGGATGAAAGAGAGTGGGAAAGAAAAGACTCACATTTCATGTCACTGTTTCTTTGAGATTTGAATTTATAACCATTAGGGGAAATGCAGGTTACTTTGAAAGGCTAAACTCGGCCTATTGATAACCTTTAATTTGTATTTGACAATAATATTCAAATTATGCTGCTTTTCATTGGGTTTTCAGAAGCAAATCTTCTACTCAGTAAAAAGCAAACTACAACAAATCTCTGCCGGCTGTCATGTCAAAATGATATTCCTCCTCATTGCCTGCAGGGCAGATTTGACATGAAAGGATATCTACAGAAGTCCATGTTAATATTGACAATTCTTCATTCTGTTGAAGTTGACTGACACAGCAAAAAAAGCAATATATGGTAAAGCGCTGTGTATTTTTCATGGCTGTGTAGCAGGAATTCTTGAGTGGCAGCTGGGATCCTGTGCTGTGTTCATTATAGATGTCAATCAGTGTTCCCGCAGCCGCTCCTGTTTGTTCAGGTGAGCAAAGCAAAAAAACGATTTGTTTATATTGTATTATCTTGTATTTACAATCCTCCGTATTGTTTCTCCATCGAGCTTTCATTTGATTTTCATTTTGAATAATGGAAGCAGAATAGGGACAAAATCTGAATAAAAACACATTTATGAATAAACTAATATCGGCATGCAGCCGCCAATCAACTGTCATATCCAGAAAAAAGTGGGCATCCCTGTAATTGATTAATATTCTGCATTTGTATCTATTTCACTCAGTTCCAGTCTATTATCTATACCGCTCATCCTTTGAGGGTCCCAGGGGGGATGGAATCAATCCCCCATTGGGCGAGAGGAGGGGCAGCGTATTGCATGGCCAGCGTTCAAAGACAACAACCATTCACAACCATACACAGGGAGAACATGAGAACTGACGCCCTCCTGTTCCATCTCAGACACCGGTGTAGCTGTCTGGCCCTTTTGAAACGTTTCATTTCTTTGTTTGGTCCATGTCCCATTAACTAGCATTGAGGAGTGGTTAATGATCTATACTGTAACCAGCCACCAGGAGGCAATCAGGGAGATTTGGCTTCACTTGTTGTCGACATGTTGTCCGTCTTTATTTACAGTGTGTGATCCAAACCCAAAACTTTCTGCTAACCACAATCGCAGTATCTAGAAATGCTTTATTCCAGGACAGGAAATCATCTGAGGCCAAATGTGCACAAATAATTCACAACAAGTAATCGCATCTCTTTTACTTAAATGAAAGAGGCAACACCACAGTGTAGAAATAGTCTCTCACAAGCTAAAGTCTCGTATTCATAATTTATCAGCTGATTATATTTTGCATTAATAATTTGAAACTGCAACTAAAGCTGTCAGATAAATGCGTCGGAATAAAAAAGTGCAATAATTGTCTCGGAAATGTGCTGGAGTTGAGGTATTAAGGACCATAAAATAACCCTTAAAACTGTAAGCAGAGTACTTGAGTAAATGTTTTCAGTTGCAATATAGTCAAGTATCTAAATGAAGGCTATGATATTTGTGGGAGGTGTACTGACCGTCGCTGGGGTCCAGGATCTCCACTGTTGCTGTGGCGGGAAACTCCATCACCGCCATCACCGGCTCGGAAAGCAAAATCTGGAAGGTCTCCGCCTGCTCGTACTTCCCATCAGTGAGGATCCGGACCCGCCACGTGGCTCTGGTCTGCCCCGGGTTGAACTGGACCTGCCTCTGGGACTTACCCTTGAAATCCTCAGTCCTTCTTTGCACTGCCGTCCTGGGTGCCGATGCCTGAGGGACGGACGTGGAGGGGAAAAGAGAGAGACACAAAGAGAGTAGGCCGGGTGAGTAATAAAGTTTGAAGTGGAGACAAAGCAAAGAAAACAACCATGAAAATGTGTCAGGCAGGAGAGAGAGAAACAGATGAAAAGCAGATAATATATTCACACCCTTTAATGTTTCTCAGAAAGAGGTGTGAAATGAGCGCTGCATCTGTTTTTCTTCACTGATCACTTACAGAGCCTCCGAAATGTGTGAAATGAATTTGTGACTGAGGCGTTTAAATAAACATATTCACCTCACTGAGATGGATTAGCTTCCACGGCTGTTTGGTATGTACGTGTACGTGTGTGTACGTGTACGTGTGTGTGTGTGTGTCTTCTCTTCCCTCTTCAAATGTCTCTTATTTCATTTATAATGAGTCTTTTCATGTGAATCCACTTTACAGAGATCTGTCTAACACTCAGGCTCATCGACACACCTTCTTCAAAGCAGGAGAGCGACTGAGTTTCAGATAAAACACACATCAAGGAAGCCCAGGTGGGATAAGCCACACACAATAACGTGTTACATTCGGAAACGTGCTGTTCATCTCCCTCTGTCTGCAGTCATAGAAACAGCGTGAGCAGATACGGGCCTGTCTGCCTGATCCATGTTCTTGTAAATTAAAAGGATTTGTTTCCTGTTTTTCCTCAAGCAGTTGAAAGAGAGCGGTGACAAACAGACTCGGAGAGAAGTGACAAACACACGGAGACAGGACTTGAGGCATTAAGTCTCACACACAGCGAGAGCTGAGAGCTGAGAGGTGAGTGTTGTATGCAAATAATAAGCTGACGATAATCACACGTTCAGAAATACAAACTTTTACTCTTACTTCTGTTACTGTACTTATGAGGATATTGTGTGATTTTAATTATTTACAATATAGTGAGGGAAGCTGTGAGGAAAAACTCAAGGATTGTCATAAAAGGCTTCTGATGTTAAATGGTGCCTTGTCTGGGTTTATTTTTTTTGTAGTTTTTCAGTTTTTACAAGTGGCACAAAAATGTGCTGCAGATGGAGTATTGAGGTTTGACCACAATACATTTTTTATAGGTTGTCAAAGACTCACTGTTCCGGACAAGTTTCTACAACAACAATAACAACGGAGCTCACAGAGGTCCAGAGAAACTGGTGGCCTCCACGGCTCATATCTCACATTTGACCCAAGCATCATATTAAATCTAACACCCTCTGTTTCCTCTGCGTTTGCTCAACGTGAAAAACTAATGATGCTGCTAGTCCTCGCTGCAACTGCACTCACACAGTGCACTGCGCTGCTAAAAGTCTTTTCAGGAACCGAGTGTAAGGTTCACGAGCTGAGCAGTCGCACGAGCTGAGCCTAGTTCGAGCTGCGCCGACAGCAGCGTGAAAGAAACACAAAACTATAGAAAGGATTTCAGGCTCGATTGATCGGGCACTTCTGTGGTCATTTGTGCTAATGGTGTGGTCACTTTACAGAATTGTTTTATTCAATGTGAAATACCATTGACATCGATCAGTTGTAGAACGTGGATTCGGATTTAAAAGGTCGGGCTCGGCTCACGTTCTCTCTGAGAAATTGGAGTCTGAGCAGAACTCTGATCAGTTAATCTGTAAGAGATGCTACATGTCTGTGACCTCAATATGTAAATTGAAATAGAAGAGTAAAGACCATCAGAGTCAACGATGTTATACTTATATTCAGGTTCATAATTTTAGTTTGTTATTACTTGAACAAAGAAAAGCTCCCTTTAAAGCAAACTTTGGCCTTTTTAACTTTGGTCTTCATTAATGGAAATGATCCACAGCACATGCATGCATCATCTCCTGTAGATCCCTTGTGCATGATTTGAATCCTGTATAAGACTCTGCATCTAAAAGCAAAGACTACATATTCAAATTCATCCAATAGCTATTAATAGGGTTGACTCGGTGAAGGATTATAACTTAAAAAAAAAAGTGAAAATGAGAAAAGGTGTCATCGCAACAGATGGTTTCTATATGATCCGGCTTTCTGTCCTGAAAAATCAATTTCAATCCACATCAAATAAAACATACATGTGCAAATTCCGGGCGACAGGAGAGATGAAGGGTGCAGCCTCACTGTGCCACCTTTACGGGGCCCCCTGGAGGGCAGAGACGTGCCTCGCCTGGGGGTCGCACCGGGGCTCTTTCTCAGCGGGAGAAAAATATACCCACCCGGGACCTTTTGATCGTGACGGTGCTGCTGCTCAGCGCTATGTTGTTGTGTCTGTGTCTCCAGAACACACACACACACACACACACACACACACACACACACACACACACACACACACACACACACACACACACACACACACACACACATACATACAAACTCACAGAGAGTTCAGAAACACACACGCTCTGTACAGCTGCGAACATTTCTTCCTTTTGTTCTCTGTTGTACATTTTTCACCGCTGAGAGCAAACACTGCAATAAGCATAAAATGTATGATTGCAGGTATCGTCATGCTCATTATAGCAGAGAGGTAATTTCACATCGAGACAACTGAGGTGGAGATCTGTGGAAACAAGGTTGGGGGGGGGGGAATAAAATAATTTCTACATCCACCTGGCTTGGCATCAATAATGAGGCTGGAATACATCCCACGGAAAGGCTGGGTGATATACAGAAACTTAACCTGGCAGAGATACACCTCGTTAACAAGCCGCCATTTATCTCTCAGAGCAAGGACAGACGGAGAAGAGGACGGAGCAGGAAGTCTTCAAGGAGTGAGCTCTGACTTGTGCGAGGAGCAGGAAAAGACAAATGAGAGCTCAGTCCCGTCTTGTTGCCCCATGGGGCGTCTTATATTGCTCATACAGAAGAAAGACGAAAGAAAGGAAAGAAAAGGAAAGAGACAACGTACCGAAAAAAGACAAGCAGAAGAGGTGCAGTACAATCAATAGCTGGTTTCAGACTTGCACCTAAAATTTTCATGTGAAGACACAAAATGTCTCAGTCAGTTGCTCCAGACTTTCCATTACAAATATCCGGAGAATTCACACAGAGCAAGTGGGCGCGTTGCTGAAAACTGAAAAGAACAAAAAGAATAAATATGTCTCAGAATGGAAAAGAAGACACAAAGAAAGCTGCCAACTTGAAAGACAACACGATTCATGAGCATTTGATGTGCTACAAACAAAACACGTGGAATTCATACTTTATCTCTTTAAACAGATGATAACCGACGGGTCCTGCCTCATGCGTGCTCTGCCACGCCTCACCTGAATGTTCCTGACATGTTCCTATTGTCGTGAACACATCAGACGTGTTCACGACAATAGGAACACGTCTGACTCGCACAATCTCACGCTGTGTTCTTCATGAACCCAATTGGTTCTGCTGTTCATGTTTGTAAATGACTAATTTGCTCCAACCAAATACAGGATGCACACAAGGAGTAGAGCATCTACAGACAGAGGAGAGCCAAACTGCGGATGAGCACCTTACTGGAGTGAGACAGACGAATATAAGACGAATGACAAATGGATAGTGGGAGGAAGAATATAAGACGGAACTTGTGGCCCGGACCCAGGGCTGGAAAAGGCTGCGAGGGAGCAGGATGAAGAGTGAGGTGGTGTCTTTGATGAGAAAAAGCAGGTCAGGTGCAAAAGGACCAAAATGCTCTCTACGGTGAAATGAGGTGAGAGGAGATTACGGATGAAAAGACTAGAAAGTGAGAGGGGTTAAGTGGGTTGACAAGTCAGTGGGACAGGAGTCACGGGGGAGAGGAGAAAGTGAAAGAACTCAATTAGAAGAGTGGAGCAGGTGAGGAAGGCCACACGCCCGGGAAGAGTTAAGCTGAAGGTTGATATCTTAGTCATGATCGGACTATTTTTCCTCCGCAAGAAGAAAGAAAGCAGAGCTGGACTTCGTGAGCTTGAAGACAAGAGGTAGAAGAATCCAGCGTGATCCCCAGGCTCCTGTCCAGCCCCGTTGTGGCTGAGCTCTGCTTCGCGGGGGCATCTTTGAACCTTGATCCCGTCTCTGCATTCCTCCTCCACTGATCCTCTCTACCTATACACGCCCTGTTGTGATGGAGCATGCGGAACAGCTTCCCTCCACCGCAGCCTGGCACCACACCAGCTTTCCTCAGCAAAGCCTCTGTCAACATTGCTGGGTGTCTTTCTCCCCGCGTCGCCATCCCCGACACTCTGCATCTAATCTATCTAATCCATCTGCACACACGCTATCTGCTTTAATCACTAAATCCTATGCTGCTTTCTTTACTTTCCTTCCTTTCCTTTGCTTTTTATATGCGCTAGATTTTTTGCACACCACGTCTCTGTATGTTTTCTAATTGTTTTGGGTTCAACAATTTACAGCAATTTTCCCTTGAAATGAAACAATAAAATGGAGGGTTTGAAAGTGCTCTGAATTGGCTCAACAGCGCAGGACTTATTGCCCTTTTTAGAGCTCAGACAATTCATGGATTTATTAATTAATGAACAGGAAATTAATTGGCAACAACTCTGGTCGTCTTTTTTCAAGCGTAAATGCCAACAGGTGCTGGTTTCTGCTTTGCGAAGGTGAAGGTTTTTCTTCCTTCCTCTGCTTCCTATCATCGTAAATTTGATATATATTTTTTATTTTAAACTGTGGTCGGGAAAAAACAATCAATTATGTCACATCGGGCTCTGCGGAATAGTGCTGGCATTTTCCAAATGTCAGTTAACTGTGTTCGGTCCAACTGATGATGTGTTTCAAAGTGCAGCGCCGGTCCCGCAGGACATCAGCAAGCAAGACGTGTCTTCGGATACTGTCTGATACTCACGAGCAACAGCGGATTTGCAACTGAATTTAAAATGTGATTAAAGGTGACTGTTGGTGTTTGTCATTGTTCAATTATTTTCTATCCTGAAAAGTGGTTTATATAGTTTGTGCAAACACTGCTGTAGTTCCTGCACTGGTTATCTGATGTGTATATAAAGTAGAAATCCTTGAAAGGTGAGCAGACCATTGACACTTTAACCTCAAACTTCAAATCTAGTGTAACTGTCATAATACTTCAGTTTTTAAAATAAAAATGCAAAAGTCCATCTAAAGAGGCAGTGTTTGGTTTGTCCTATCAGAGCCACTGTAGAAATATGGCAGGGCAACATGACTCACTTGAGGACGACCCGCTCCCAATTTAGATATAACAGGTTAATTATCAGGTAACAGAAACTTGATGATTTGCATATCATCAGCAGTACGTGTCAGCTTCAGTAGCAAACTGACAACCGCCAATATCAAGACACCAGCTGAACAAATTCATCAAACTCACTGGAAAGTTGTCTCCTGTGGAACGAGAACACTCTCAAAAATCATTAAGGCTCGAGCCAAACACCTGAAAGCCGAATTAGCAAAGGGGAACATGAGTGGCGCCTCACTAACACCGACTCCTAATGAGATATTTGCTTGACAGCAACAGCAACTACAGCCTTAAAACTGAGTTCAGTCGACAGCGGGGATCAATCAAAGGTCCCATTACTGTGTCAGTATGGTATTGGATTGAATTACATCGAATGGTGTTCCTGCTATTTTGTCCATTCCGAGCGTTGCCACTCTATTATTGTTTCATTGGCTCCATTCTTCTGTTCACCGGCCCAGCAAATTGAAATCTATGAAAGTTATTAGGCTTTGATCAGTTGCAGTTTTCTACTCTGGGTTGTCATAAACTGGACCATATTTCATCATCTGTGCTGTGACTGGACCACTCTGGGTTAATTACAAATACAAAAATGCATAGAAAATAAAGTATAAGCAGACGTATGTGTGTGCAAATCTGTCGCTCTTAATTGTACGGCAGCCTAAAAGTAACAAGCCACATTTACTATCAAATACTAGAAATGACATGTTCTTTATTAGAACAGCAAACAAACACAGTCACACCCTAATTAGACACCAGAGGAGTAAAATATTGTCCAACTATATAATAGATTTTGGATCTAATATGGACTTGAATGTGGTTTGTTATAATATAATACATACTCTAATTTTCATTATGTTTACTGTCTGATAAAAACGTTGTATTTCTACTTATTTGTCATATTTAATACAAAATATTGTCTTTTTAGTGAACTGTTAAATAAAGTGTGGCCATAAATAGTTGCTGGCTGCTATGTTACGAGTCAAAATATTATATTTATGACCTTTAAGATTACAAGTAAATATTTATTCTCTGAATCTTCCTCCAAACCAACTTATGAATAAAAAACACCTCTACTCAACATACTGCAGCTACATCGGCCTGGATGGAGGACACTGTCACATTGTCGCTTCCTAGCACCATGTTGTAAAAGCAGGACGTGTGTGTGTGTGTGTGTATGTAGGTGTGTGTGTGTGTGTCATCAGAGATAACCAGATGCTCGCTCACCGACTGTGCAAAGAGACGCAGGTTACACCGCGAGCTCTCATGTGTGCCCAAGAGATCCACTCACAACCTTTTCCAGAGAGGCATCTCACACACACACACACACACACACACACACACACACACACACACACACACACACACACACACACAC
Organism: Verasper variegatus; assembly: GCA_026259375.1. Lineage (NCBI taxonomy): Eukaryota > Metazoa > Chordata > Actinopteri > Pleuronectiformes > Pleuronectidae > Verasper > Verasper variegatus. Next base: position 4,886,428 of record CM048051.1, read on the forward strand.
ACACACACCACATGCATACGCACAGGTACACAAGTCTTAAAGTGCACATAAACTGCAACTGTGATGATGCGACCAGACGAAAGCTATGAACAGGGGATCAGGATGATGTTGAGAGGTGGGAGACGGTAAAAGCCGCTTACAGCCGGTGATTCTCACAGAGCGAACTCGCTGAAGCGTGATAAAGTCAGGGCTGAGGGGAGCGTTCAGGGACAACGTCATCATCATCCTTTTAACCTTTGAACCTGAACAAACACTCCCACATAAGCATAGAACCATGTTGGACTTTTGTTTCCAACCCCAAATAACCTCCATCTGCTGGCCGGAGAGCTTATGAAAAAACTCTGTCATTGATGTTTGTGTCGTCAGCTGGATTTAAGATTTGAGAGTCAGCAGTGTGTTCTCTGCATTTTATTCTTAAGCTTGCTGAAGATTCACTTATCCTAAGACCTTCAGACAGGGGAGACATGTTCCCAGTGTCACTGTTGTCTGCTGTGACAAGACATTTTAAAGCCTAATATGGATAAAAGACGACCTGAGGCAAAATGCTACCTAAGGCCAGTGAGCAGAACTACTTTAGACTGATGTGAACTTAATGTTAAGGTCTAATTGGGAACAAAATGTAACAGCAGCTCTTTTCCATCTCAGCATCGAAAAACAATTTCCAAGAAGAAAAGCAAGTTTCACAAAGTAAAAAGTACATCAAGTCACTTTACATGCAATTGTCAGCACCTATAATTTTGTATTTAGTCTGATCTTAATGTCATTTCAATCTCCTACCTCTTTCTGTTATGCTGCAGTTTAGGGCACTGACGCATCAAACCCACGCACATAAAACAACTTGTCAAAGAGCGACTAACACACACTTTGCCTCCTGTCTACTGTGGAGAGTCGCATTACACACGGCACAACAATATACTATACTATACAAGGACTATGTTTCTACTTCTAATTATTTAAAGACAAACTAAGAAACCTTTTAAAACCATTTTGATTCTGATTAAATTGTCATATGGACCAAATACAAACGGAGAGCATGTATCAACATTATTTATATCGACAAGGAGATTATGACAATTCTGTTGTGATGGTAACATGATGTTTTTTTTTATCACTGACTCCTACCCTGCCCACAATAATGCAGCAAAAAACAGCAGTGGTGGCTGTACTGTATATCGGTTGACAGGAGACTAAGCTAACAATGGACGAATCGTCGATGTAGACTTTATCGCCACCTGCTGGCCCAGTGTACTTGTTTGTGCGTTTGTACTCATTTTCGTGTTCTTGTCTAGACAGAGATATTTTGTAAATCGAAGGTCGTGTGAATGGAGATTTTTTTTTAAAAGCAGAGGGTGAAATATCAGTCGTGTAAACAAGGCCTTAACCTTGGTAATGTCGCCATTATCTATTCTGTCAGCTCGTTCTCTCAGGATTGTGTCATAGCCACAGCTCAATGTGATGCATTTTTATTGCCTTTTTACATGTATTTATTTAGAGTCCTATTTCAGGTCCTCACTGTGACATGCTGGGAAATCACTTGCCCGTCTGGGAGAAATTAAGTAGAACTTTGAATATCAAGAAAAACAGCGCGTTGCTTTCACTTGTAGCAGAAGTAAAACACTTTTCTTGACATTGTTCCCCTGCATGTGTTGGGAAATAAAAAGTGGCATTGTGCTCCGGGCACTGCACCATCCTTACGGCTGTATATTTAGTTGCCTAGAATTCGTGCCAAAAATACTTTGGAAACTCTCGGCTGACTTAAAGCCAAACTAAATGACCCAGGCAGAGGAGATGGAACTGGTGAAAAGAGGCACTAGCCAATCAAATCATGTAAATACGAAAGAGGAGGCAAAGGTGGCCGGTAAACCTGGTGTTTGTTGTGGATTATATTTTCCCTGTACTTCTCTTAACAGGTTATTAATAGCTGGCATGGTATATTGGCACAAAGCCGGGTATGGTGTCTGTCCCGAGAATGTGATGGCTCATTATGACGATCATGGCGGCACCAAGCGTCGGACACGCCCACCATCAAGCTCTAACGCAACGCGTATGTGATTCCAGCAGGGCCACAGTCATGCTAACCGCTTTGTGAGGCTGTACCCAGGCAGTTAAGTGCTAATACCTCATAACATGCTGCCAATGTCCTTGGCTAATGTGTTTACCAGGTTCGGCTGCGTCGTTTTGCCTGTCAGCACGCTAACATACTCACAAAAACAATTCTTATGCTTTGCTAGCTTTGCGTTGTTTAGCAGGTGTAATGTTTTGCCATGTTCACCCTTTTGGTTTCGCTTGTTAGCTAACGTTCGCAAATGTGACAAACCACGGGTTAGTTGTTGTGGTGATATTTCAGTTCGGGGTGAAGTGGTGAACTTACAGTGACACACCAACAGGTCGACATTGTTATACCTAGAACCAACAACTGAAATGTGGCTAAAACACAACGTATGTCCTCAGAAAGGTAGAGAGACAAACACACTCACCGATGAATGACGTCTCTCCCAGGTAGCCTCTCCGTCTGAGCACCACCTCCAGATACTTGTCCTCCTCGTCCACCACGTAGTATTCTCTCTCCAGGGAGATCCAGGACCAGTCCAGACGAAACTTCTGTCCCTTCAGCTTGTTACCACCTGGACCAAATACACAAGAACACTGTGTTAACTCCGACACTTTAACTTTTAGTTAATTTAAAGTGTGAGCGTACAGTTTATTATCTAACGTCTCTGTGGAAATACCTCATGAGCCATTGTGGGTCTGTGCCTATTTACTTCTAATGATAACTAACAAATACTTGGCATTGGGTTTTATGCAAAAATTGGAAAGGAGACTAAAAGGCCAGATTCTGTGACCGGAGGGAGAAATGATTGAAAACCATAATGGTGAAAAAGTGCATTCATTATTTTCAAAGTGAAGTCCTGCAAAACATCTGGCGCAGAACATTTTCTGCTTAAAAACAAACAAACAACACAATCTTCTACTCAATCTTTCCATGATTTAAACGCACATCCACCTTCGATGAACTGCGTTTTTTTCCTTTTTGTCCCTCCTCGCTTCGGCAAAAATAGCATATCATCCTGAGTGTGTCAGCGTGCCAGCCAATCAGTGCTATAAAGCGAGGGGTTGGCAGAGTAAATGCTTGTGTTAGTGCAAAGGCTTCTGGAACTTAATAGCTGCCACTTCAACAGGCGAGCAGAAAGGAGAGATGTTCTGTGTGGCTAATTTGCCCACCTACTGCCGGGGGAGGAGGACAGAGTTTTGCAATAATGAATGGAAATAATGATAAAACTACAAGGAAATAGGTGGAGGTGGGATCTTTTCTTTTGTGTTTGACTATGGGAGCAAAGCTGAATGCCTGCATGAGTGTGTGTGTGTGTGTGTGTGTGTGTGTGTGTGTGTGTGTGTTTTCCTGGCAGGGAAATGCAGAGGTGGCGGACTGTTTGTGCAAATGTTATGTGTAGGATGTCAGAAAAGAAATCTCATTTAGTTCCATTGAGGACAATTTCAAAGCTATTTGCTTCAAAGCTAACCCTAACGCTTATGCCTCTTAAAGACTGAAGCAGTACGGCTGTCAGAAGAACACACAGCATAGCACTCTACTGCCGCCATCATCAAGGTCGTTAATGGCAGCGGGGCAGTATCAAACCAGTAAAAGTGCTATTCTGTGGCTAATCCTGCGTTGGGATGCTCTGAAAAATGGATAAAATACGAGTATTTCCCAACCCTGATCAGTGGGAAATTCACAAGTATCACCATAAAGCTCCAACTCTACATCTAGACACACATAGAGTTCTGTGTATGAATAAAGCTGCGTCGTGATGCCGGCGTGGGGCTCAAAAGCAGCCGAGGTGAAAAGTTCATCACTTTCCGGCTTGGCACACATAACAACAGGCTGAGGGGGGGAGACAGCTCGTACAACCGCAACTCGTGTATCCTCCAAGAAGCCTGTAGGCCAAGTTTAGGCTTCGCTTAGCGCGCAGATATGAAGTTGCACACAAACACACACACACATCCCTTCTTCTTTCCAACTTCACTGCACCCTTGACTTTCATCCCGCCGTTCCTGACGGTAAATTCGGCACAAGCTGCCTGAAATCTTAAGTGTGTGCACACGTGTGTGTGTGTGTCAGTCCTTCTGTGTGATCTCCAACTGAAAGTGAGGAGCATGTACAGGGACAATAGGGATCTGAATCAGTAGGGTTCAGACAGCCTAGTTCCTCCAGCCTTTCAAGAAGATAAAAGACCGCTCACATGTGCTGACCAGACAAAAAAGCAGCTTTGAAATCATCCTCAATAGAGATAAATTCACTTTACAGCATCTTTCAAAGGCTTCACTAACAAAAACTGACCACAAGAGTTTTTTTTTACCAATTAGGGATCATAGTTTTTGAACAGCAGATTTCAAGGATCAGGGCACTCCGAGAAAACTCTGCCGAGAGAAACTTTGATGCTACAGTTTTCATGCATCATGGAATGATCACAGACAGCTGTCCAGTCGGATAAGACTACTTTTTTATTTTTTATCCACAAAAGGGTTAAACAAAAGAAGTATCAAATCTTAATCCACAGTAAGAACGTCTTTATTGTAGGTGTACAGTTTGTAATGCTCTTATCAAATGTGTTGCAGCTGCTGCTTTTCACCACTCCGTCCTCGAGCCGAAGATCTGTTCAGTCGGCGAGCAGAGTGAGGAACCTGTGATTAAGGTAGAATCATTCAAGAGCACATCGTTTTTTTATGTTTTTCAGAAACTACTAGAGGCAGTGCAGTGGTGGCCCTATACGCTGATGACCTGTCCAGGGATAAGTGGTATATAAAAAGTAGAATCTGCCATTTAAAAATCGTATGATGTAAACATGTAACTTCAGCTGCTAGGGGTCTGTGAATCAAAAAAACAGCAAAGTAGCAAACAGCCATTAATTAATGATTTGTTCAGCTGACTGGTTTGGCAGTGAATTTTGTTTTGTCATAAGTCATTTGCCCCAGAAGTTATAGCAGAGACGGACAAAGTCACGGGTATGAAGCAGATAAGACGTTATTATTAATTTAAAGGCGATTAAAATTAGATAGTTAGAATAAAGTTGTGGATTTCTCTGGGTTTGAACATTGCTGGAAATATTTTTGCATAATGTAAGTACACAAATCAACTATATAATGTAAAACATAACATGTGTATATATGGTGAGTATATAGTATATATTGACGGAAGTACTGTATAAAAGCCAGGTGAGTGCAAATTCAAGTTTATCTCACCACAAGGCCTTAACCACTGTCATTACACCAACCAACCATTACAACCACTATACTGGCATTTGTAGCTCTGCATTGATTGTGGTCTACTAAGTGTTCACTCTATTTCATGCTGCATGTTACACGTCACCGTTTCACACAATTGCCGTATGTTCCTTCTAGGGACAATAATAAATTCACGCTGATATTGTCAGTGAATATGAAACAGAGCACTTGCCAGAGAGCGTGATCTCCGAATTGTCACATTAAATATTCAGATCAGATTGTGTGAAAACGCCTCTCAAGCTCTCTCTCACTCCGCCACAGACTCGTGTTTGCCCAATAAACATAACTCACATTTATGTGGAAATCACACACATAAAAAGTGGAATTATCATTTACTGGTTTTGGGGGGTAGTGTGAGGTGTGTGTGTGTGTGTGGGGGGGGGGGGGGGGGGTGTGTGTGTAAAGTGTAGGTATTCCTCATGTTGTGGGGACCTAAATCTGTTCTCACGGCCACCTTATGGGGACAAAAAGAAAGTCTACATAATGTGAATCATTATATTTTTAGGGTGAAGATGTGCTTTAATGTTAGTGTGAGGTTAGGCGAGGTTTATGTTAAAGTTACGGTTAATGAATGTAAGTCAATGTTATGTCCTCTGGATGTGTGTGTCGAGGGAGAGGGAGCCTATCATGAATTAAACTGTAACTGCCAGCGCTGCATATTAAAGTGGAGGCTTTCACCCCCACCTTGTTTGGTCTGTACCTACGGACTTTTTCAGTTTAGTCAGAACCACATTAACGACAACGGAAGGGACCTGAGATCACTGTCGGAGCGATTCCAAGAAGTTTAAAAAGACAAAGAAGCAGCTCACAGGATTATACTTGCTGTCTTCGCCCTCTGATGATATAACGTTTGATAGCTGAGTATGTTCATTAAGTGCAAAGTGTATATTCCTCCTAATGAGGTTGGTGATGCTGGTAGAAACACCGAAACGATATCACAGTGGCAAAGATTAACAAACCGGTGAACAAAATCAACCAGTTTACTCAATTTCTCCGTCCAAATGGAAAGACAACTACCCGTCAAATTGACATCTGACGCGCGCCCGACTACAAACTAATCAATGTCAAGTATAAGTCAAGTAATAGTACGCTCCCTAAATTACAATGTGAAACCAAAATTAACCAGATCAGACGTAACAAAGACACGAAGCTTGGTTTTTACACGATTTTCTTTAACTACAATTCTTAAATTAATCTTTTAGCTTCACTCCTAAAAACTCAGGACTGTCCTGTGTTGAGTTTCAGCTCAGTGTTTTGTAAACATCTCAGTGTCTTCACCACCAGAATCAAATGAAATTCATTTCTGCGGCTTCCCCTCACTGCTACATCTGTGTACTCATTTATATACAAGTCCCCAACTCCCAGTGCAATTGGCAACCAAACAGCTGTATGCAGGCAACACACCAAATGATTTTTGCTCATCATTTGAGAAACATTGGACCAGGATGTAATCACTAAATCTGCTATTTACTCAGCTGGCATGTGAAGCACTTTGACACTCTTTCTGTTAGAATACACTGGCATTGATATTTCTGTAGTGATAGGAGCCCAGGCACCATTCATCTGACAGTGGCACTCTACACGGACTTTGATGGTTGACAAAACACAAGCATCTCACTCCCCCTCAGGGTGTTTCTTTGAATGTTCCCTGTCAGGTGTGTGTCAGTCACCGCGGCAGCGTCGGTGGGACTCGGCGTTCGTGCAACTGGTGGGAGAGAGAGACGATCGCAGGAGCTGCGACGGGTTCTGCACTCAGCTGTTCCTTTGTTCTTCAAGAGTGTGTGTGGTCCGGGTTTATCTTATGATGTGGGGACCTGAATCTGCGTACACGTCACTTCATGGCGATTTATCATCCTGATGTGGAGAAGATGCAAGTCCAAATAACTTAAATGATAAAGTTTTAAGGGGAAGACTTGTTTTAAGGTTAGGTTTATGTGAAGGTTAGGTTTAAGGTAAGGGTACACAATAAGTTACTGTTGTTAAGGTTAGAGTAAGTCATCAGGAGGTCATGGAGACGCAACTGTGTGTGTGTTTGTGTGGCCGCACAAGCAGGTCATTTTACAGGCCTTCTATTAGCACCATAACCTGGTGTCTGAGTGTGTGTGCAGTGTATTTGTGTCTCCCACTACATTTGCACTTTGCCCAGGGCGAGCAGCACGACATATCTCCTGAGGTGTATTGAGATGTAAGTAGACTCACCAAGATTTCCTGGCCCTGGGCAAACACATGTATTTCAAATGCTGCTTAGCTTGAGGGTAAATGATGCTAATAAGCACAAGGTTTCTTTGTTGTTAATTTACCAGCATCAAATACATCGTGGCTGTCCAGACCTCCTGCTTTTACCTGTGTACTGGTAATTATCTCCGCAAGTTTGCGCGTTTGATCAGTCGCTTCACACAACTTCAAACCAAATGTGAGGACGAACACTGCTGCTGTTTATATCAGGGATTATTATATGTGATTGTGCATGTAGCTCCTGCCTGGTGGGCAACAAGGGAAGTGAGGTGCACCTACAATTAAATCCCCCATCACCCATCCAACCCTTAAGGAATGAAAGTTGCATGTGACGGAATAATGCATTGTTTCCTTACCTACAGTCAATAGCCACCAGCCACAAGTGGGGGTGCAGAAACACCTGAAGCAGCCTTGCACATGAAGCCATAAAAAAAAACCTGACATCTAGGGCAGAGACACCTCGCTGCTTTGAAGTTCTTGTGCTGCACTTAATACTGTGAGGTTTTTCACTGATGTCTACAGAGAGAGCCGCATACGACCCCGGGCACGGCTTCAGGGAAAAAGGCTCGAGGACAAAGACACAGTGGCTCTCGTAAGGTGTGTATGAGTGTGTGTCTGCTTTTGTGCAGTTGTGCATGTGTGTGCGTGTGTATATACAGAAATGTCAGCGCCTTGCATGTCTTGAGCGTCAGATGAATCATAGAACCTAAAAGCATTTGTCGTCCTGCTGGATTATTTTGTGCGGCGCCGCCTGTCAACTTCCACATCAGCACAAGTCCCCCCCCCATGCCACCGATATAATATTTAACAGAGGGATGGGTTTAATGTATCTCAGGACGCTTACTGCTGCTCCTGAGAGCAAACTGTGTCTCAGCGTGGAGATGATAAACTAGCTACTTTAATCTCTGCTTTTTTCCTTTGCCACTCCTCTGCTCTCATTTCCCTCCATTATCTCATCCAACTCCTTAGAACAACATTTTTTTATTTAGCCACAAATGTTCATTTCTTACTTCAGCGGCGCACTATACTTTCAGATGTATGGTTTTTATTATTTTCACAGCGCAGCAGAGCCGGGAACTGCTCCCCGGTGCCGTGCGTCGTTGCAATGTGAAGAGAAAAAGTGTAATTTTTGTGATATATTTTAATGGTTGTATGATTTTAAATATAAATTAAAGTTCCATTAAGATGACACATGCAAAGACGATAAAAGAGAGAGTGTGAGAGCTGGAATTGTCGCTTCCCAAGTTTCATTTCGTATGGAGAAATAAACATTGAACCTTATGATAAGTGAATGTGGCAAAAGGTGCAACAGAAAAAGCAATAATAAGCCAATAATTTGGAGAAATCTAACCATATATTCAAAAACTGCAAATCACAACATTTCAGTAGCGAAATGAATGTTGAAAAGATCAATTTCTTGTTTGTTCTTGAGATTAGAGTGTGTTTGGTCCTGTTTATGTAGTGGATGGCTTGTCAAGCTTAGAGAAGCCGGGAATCAAAGGTGATTAACGCGATGAAAAATTCCCCTTCACATCCCTCAACAAGTCTCACGCTCTCGTCCCGGCGCTCTAATGAGATGCAGATCAACGCTGTGCGACAATCGCGACTGCGGAATGTGCTGTAATCCTACAACAAAGACATCCATCAGCACCAACGCTGACAGACAAACACGTCAGGCTGCAGGAAAGAATAAGGACAGCGAGAGTGTGACAGTAAAACCCGATGCCTGAGACTAGAGTTGACATTCGGGACAATAAACGGCGACACACTGTGAGATTAAGCTCAGCAAGGTGGGAGGGGCAAAATATCAAGGCTGTACCTGGAAAGGAAAAGGAGACGTTGATAAGCGGCGTAGGAATGAGACTGAAGAACAAAAGGTGTAATGAACACAGATTGTTGTGCGGAGGAAAAGAATGGAGGATTAATTTAGAAGAATCCAATAAGATCTACGAGTGTCATGATGACGGGTTGAAGAGGATAAGAGATGGAAGAGTTGAGATGTGGGAGAAGTGGATGACAGTAAACTCCTGAATGGAGGCTGATAAAGAGAATCCTCTTTTAAAGCTGCGTTAGTGTGTGTGTGTGTGTACTTAACTTAACTTAACTTCCAATGAAGGTGGAAGCAAGATTACACACAAACAACCAAGCACATCACCACAAAACATGGTGGAAGGACGGAGTCAGGGAAGAACCCATCGAAGCTGGGAGTGTATACGGATCAGGGGGAGGAAATTTGTTTCACGTTCTTTTACGTTGTTTTTCCACATTTTGATGGATCTTGATGAAAAAAATTTAAACGAAGCACATTTATCGAAGTGATATGTTCGAGTGTGTGAAATTAGGGGCAGCGTGATTGAATCTAAGTGGACTGTTGGAAGCAGTTTAAACTGAGCAGCATCCTAGTTTTTTACGGTTTCAGGTAATAAAGTTTACATTATTCACAATTAGAGATTTCCCAATTTCTTTGTCCATCACTTCAGCCACTGTTATAATCATTAGAGCCTGACCAGATATCTTGGGACCAATGCCGATACCAGTATTAGTGAGTAAGATATTTCTGATACCGATATATTTGTTTAAAAATGGTTCCTAAGATGTTATTATCAATTCATTTTTCAACATTTTCACTGATTCCTTGGAGAATAATTCTTGGATCATGATGAATAGAAAGTTTAGGGCACTTATATTTATCTATTATAATTAAGTGTCTGTAATTAGGAGTAGATCCAAATAAAGACCTGGGTGTAGTGAATTTAAATGTGATTCAATACGAGCTCCATTCAGTTCCCTTCTCGTTCTACTGTAGAGTTGAAGTGGAGTTTAAAAGTTAACGACTCATGACTCAGAAGCGGTTTCAAAGAAAAAGGGAACCTCGGCGAGGTAATTTGACCATGTTGTCATTAGTGCTGAGAAAAAAGCTCTTTTGAAGAGTCACCATGGCACCAGAGATTCACACGCGTCACACAAAAACATTAAAGAAGCGGTGCCCTCGCACTGTCATCTGTGGTGATAGTTAGTCTTCATCGCCACCGATGAGAATCATGTTTTATTCAAGTCAACTTTGTGATGACAGAGAAACCCACGTCAAGTGTACTGTGTGCGGTGAAACCACGGGTCACAGAGGGGTGAGGACGGGGGGGATCTGAGTATAGTGTGATGATCAATCCCATTTGCAGTGGGAGAAGAAAGTAACAGAAAAAAGACGGGATGACAGGAAAGATGTAGACGTTTTTTTGTAATTTTGGCAAATTAATCTTTTAAGTAGAACGGAAATAATGAGTTAATTGGTCAATTACAATGATCAACTATTGTGATAATTCCATCGTGATAATGTCCAGCTTCTCAAATATGAGGGTTTGCTGCTTTTCTTTAGTTTGTTACCGAGCACGTTATGTTTTCATCACTGCCCACTGGTTTGTCTCTACTTCAGTCTTTTGTTTTCACTGTCTTCATTCAAACTCCCTGAACATCCCGTGGTCAAAGAGAAGCCTGGGAAACGAGTCGTGTTCCAGCCCACTGCGGTGAATCGTAGTGATCGCAGCTGGTCTTAACCTGTGACAGGAGGCACTTCCTGCCGCTCTTTCCCCGTAGATGAGCCTGTAATAGAGCTGTGTAATTACCAGTGGTTGCCTCGCAGCTCTGCCCAGCTCACACGCTGCAGGGCTCTCATTAGCCACAATGATGCCGGTGCTCTTAAATATCAAACACTTCTTTCTTTGTGCTGGAGGCCTGACCGCCCCTCAGCCCTCGGCTACCCCTCCATCCTCTGCTGTGCATGCATATGTGGGAACGTGTGAGTGAATGTGTGCCAGTGCACATGTGAATTATATATATATACATGTACCAATAAATATCTGTACCTGCTCATATGTTTTACAAGAACAAACCAGGTGCTTCATGTAAAATCGTTGGAGTTGCATTGGGGGATTTTTGGGGAGGCTGAGGATGATGCTTCCGACTTTGTTGCACCACACACTGTAATTCACTGTACTGCTGCCATTTAACATTTCCTTCCTCTGCAAATTCTTTATCTGGAACCGGTTTGCAGTAACACCAAGTCTCCAAAAAAAGGAAGCTTAAGTATATCCAGTAAGTTATGGATTGACAATAGCCTAAACTTGTGTAGAGCACAATTCCCTTTAAAAGCCTCTAGCCTTTTTTATCTAAACCAGACTATTGCCAGGAGCAGGAGAACTTTACAGGAGCATGGACAATCAATTAGTCAATGTTTCTCCTTTCATGTGCATAAAGAAACTGTTAGTCTTCTGCACATTAGCATTTCCCTCTCAGTGCATTTTCACTACAAAATGAAAGGCACTTCTGAAAAGTGGGTCCAGGGCTAATTCACCAAACCATTAGTTCATGTTTTTAGACAGAGAGTGTGGAACAGCCTACACGGTTTTTCTTCCTGTGTAATTTTGGAAAACACGTTTATTTTACTTGGCGTCGCTGGTTTAGACTTGAGAGTAGTTTTGAAACTGAGGGACAGAGTCACTATCTCAACTATTGTGTCCTTTTGTAGCTGCAGAAGAAAGGCAGCAGTGGTGATGAAGAAAATAACCTTGAGAAGTGAATCATGATGTCGCCGTTATGTTTTAATCCGACACTCAGTGATGGGAAGTCTTGCAGACATGTGAGTCACTGAGAAGAATTGTGCTACTGAGAGTGAGTCTGAGAATTAAGTCCATGTAGCAACGTTACATCTGATCGTACAGAAGACAAACGAACAGACTGAGAGAAATAAGAGTGTAAACGCGTTCTGTAACTTCTGGATTGGCGGCGTTTACAAATCACTTTCTCCACTTTTATCGACCGTTCAAAGAGCTGCACAGTTCAAGTCACATTCACCCATTCGTACAATGCATCTATATGCAGCTCTCATACAACAACATACCAATCACACACTGCCTACACTCTGTATGTTGCCCAAGGACAGCCACTAACCCGGAGGTCAGGCATCGAACCACCGGCCTTCTGGTTGGTGGATGAACCTCTCTGCCTCCTGAGCACCTTTTATTTTCACTGTGCATTTCAAGGAGGATCAAGTGCCACAAATGTCTGCGTAGTTGGTGTGACTACATATTTTACAGGATTTATAAATGTCTTGCATATCTGTACATGTGCAGAAAGGTTGTGGCAGAGACAATTTAATTAACCTGTATTTTCTACCTTGGCGACGGCAGAGAGAGAAAAACAGAGCAGAGGCCAACAAGATGTAAACATGTAAAGCTGTTATGTGACGGTGGGCTGGGAGCTGGGTGCTCTGAGGTCGTTACATGTAAATCGTTTTATGAAAACATTTGTTTGGGTAATTTTTGAAGATGAAATCTGAATTTTTGGAGACCGGGCAAAGACATAAAAGCATTCTGGTCTTTGCATGCTACGTCCAAACACCACATGTTGTGCATTTGTGCTTCTCCTCTTCGTTTCAGTCATCTGCCCACTGATTTAAATACTCAAGTCATTTTCACAGTTTGAATTTGATTGCAGCTTTGGTAAACGCCTCGAAATGTAATTATGTCATTAGCGATCATTTCTGTTCAGAATCAGAAACATTCAGGTTTTTCTTCTTCAGCTTGCCGATCTTGAACAAACCCAACGATGCTCTTGAGCCTTTGATGAGATGGATAAAATCTGCATTCACTCCCGGGTTAAAAGACTCTGCGGCAGACGCAGGTTTTAAACGGCTCCACGTGGCGGCCGAGGTGTTTGTCACACGAGCAGATTAACGGACAACACGAAGGCAAAAGTACAAATAATAATGAAATAAACAAGCATCCAATTTACTGTTCGTTTGTTGTTGTCACTCACTTCCACTGTGGTTGTGTTTTCACTGTGTGTTTTCCGTTCTTGTTGTGGCTTTTGTATTTCTGTGTTTTCCGGTTAATGCTTGTGTGAGATGTCATGGCCACCGCAGCTCCGGCCCCGATCAGCAATGATGGAAACGTGAAACCTGGGTGAGTGCACTAATTTGGCAAGACAGGGAGGTGTGAGAGCACTTTAGTTTTTGTTGCATTCGTGATGTCAAGTGGAAGGCAAACTCCTCTTAAAAGTGGGTTTACCCATGTTTAAATAACCTATTAATTTTAGTGTGAAAGAGGTAAAACACTACTGCTTCAGTAAAAAGAAGCAAATTAATCGCACACACAAATATCGTAAGAATTGGCAAAATATTATTTGCAGATTTCATATGCATAATTTCTCTGTGTCTGCAATGGCAGGTACAATGCACGTCAAAATGTGCACTGACAAATATGGAGAGGAAGCATGAAAGCATGTTGTCATATTGTCTCATATATCTTGTATATGAAATGCATGTTGTTTGCATTCTAATAACTACACTGACTAATAAATCACAACAGGACCAGATACACAGTAACTCTGCTTGACATCTCCTGCAGTCATATTCACAAATTAGCCAGGCCGTCTCATTAAATCAACGGACTGTGAAAATGACACAAGTCAATCCCAGCACCTCAGAAAGAGTTTCCTGTCTTTAACAGAAGTGGAAGCCTCAGTTCGCCGCTGAGCTAATAAGACGGAGCATCATTTGTAGTTTACAGTTGCAGACGCTGGGCCTCTGTTGGCCTATGCAGATTTATTTTCTTGAATCAAATGAAGTCAGGGCAAATATCAGCCTCCTCGCGCATCTGAAGCTGACAGAGGGGAGGCCGGGGTTTAGCACGATGAATATGAATGAACGCAGCAGAAATGTAAAAAGAAATCACTGATGTTTGTTAAATCTGCAGGGAGCGATTTTCCGAATCAAACGCACCACGAGCTGGAACACGATGCCTGACAGTTGACTCGCGGGTCCATCACAATCATGAGCGTGAGTGTAATGAGTGGTTCTGTGAACCCTGACAACAGAAGAGAGCAGACTCACAAATTCACCCGGAGAGACGAGAAACCAGCGAGTCTAGAGGTTAGGGAGCACAAACAAAAACAAAACTTCACCTCAGCCGCTTCGAATCCACCAACACTTTTGTTGAAGCATCATTTGAAAAACCTCTTTCTGCTCAATCATTGTAAACATTTTTAAAATCTTACCGTTGTCTTCAACAGAGAAATGGAAGAGATCGGATGTGGCGTTTTCTTCGTTCCGCAACACGTAGCAGATGTTCAGGTCGTCAACATCAGCTGCAACACACAAGCATCTTGAGTTCAGTTTGTTTGCTCATGTGTCACAAACGGGATGACATTTGTGCAAATGATAAACACTGTGTCACCTGCGAACCGAGAGGAACAGAGCAGACGAGTAAACAACAACAAATATTTTGATGTAATTAGCGAGCGAATGCAAATGAGAGTCGGTGCATTCTGCGTTTTGAACAAGAGCGTTTCACTGTCACGTCAATGTCACATGATGAACAATAAAAAACACCCTGCTCGAGAGGTTAAATCATAATTTATGCATCAAAGACATTTGTCCTTACAAAGGTTTAAAAAAAAAAATGTAAATATGTGAGATATTCTTTTTAGATTAACTAAAATGTGATGTTTGATGCTGGCCGCAGACTCACTTTGAAGTCCCTGTGACCACTGGATTGTTGAAAACACTCTCTGTCAAATAATTGTTCAAAGATGGAGGCTGTCCTGCTTCGGCGCCGTATCAGCGGCAGGAACAGCAGGTCTCGAGTATCACACCGATTCTCTTCCTTATCTCCACTCAGCATGAGCGGTTTTGTACCAGAGAAAGTGTTCTGAAAGTCATGCATCTGTAATCCAGGACGATAAAGGCCACCACCTCGTATCTGAGACAGCTCGCTCAAAGCTCAAACCTGCAGGGGGGCGTTTGAGTCACAGACCCGGCTGGGTAACAGTGGACGTTTAATGACAGACGAGGGGCAGGAATGTTAAGAACAGGATTGCACGCGGGCACCGACGCTTTCCACAGCTGTTTCCCCAGCGATTCAGAATTACAGGGCTCTGTCTGCATCCCCCCCCCCCCCCCCCCCCCATTCTGCAGAAATGTCTATTACAGTGCCGAAAAATCATCAAGAGCGTGAAAGGATTTGGCCCCTGCGAAACACCTCCGTCAATAATAGATGTGAGAGGAAGGAGGTTCATAAAAGTGTAAACCCCTGACTCCTGACCGACTGGGAAGCTCATCCCGTGGCGTCCTGTCATTAACCGACTCTCCTGCTTCCCCCTCAACACGGAAGCACAGACGGAAAAAACGTGAAAAAATGTGCATGCAACATTTAAGTTGCATTGCCGAGTGTGAAGTAGGAGTTGTGTTGCAGCCTTGAACCCGAGGACCTTGCAAATCTAAAGTCGAGGCTGCGAACCAGGGCCGCACTGTTCATCAAATATTTAAAGAGAGAGCCTCATGGGATGTGCCCTGGAAATAGGATGAGTAAATAAAAAGCGAGGGATTGTCTCTTTCACCTGACTGATTCTTCTGACGAGCCTGTTCTCTCTCTCTCTCTCTCTCTCTCTCTCTCTCACGACCCTTCCCTCATTCTTTATTTCTCTCATGCCACCTGCACCCCCCTCCCGCTCTCCACTCGATCTTCTACTTTAGTTTCTCTCTCTGCCCCCTCTCCGTCCCCTTTGCCTCCTGTTCTCTCTGCACTCTTGTCTCATCCGTGTGCGTGTGCCCCCCCCCCCCGTCCCTTTTCTTTTTCTTTTTTTTTTCAAAGGCTGCAGCGGCACAGCGGTCGACAGAAGTGTCCGTCTCCTGCAGACTCAAGAGCTTGTTTTCTCTCCTCTGTGTTCTCAGCTGCCGCCTTTGCTTGTGCCAAGCTTGTGGCATGAGCAGATGAATTTCCTAACCTGTTTGCATAATTGCCTCAGCGTGATATGAAATACCGCATTGATTGCGTCGCTTTAAACCTCAATCAGTGGCACTGTTGTCTTGATTCCGTCTCCAGTATCAATAAACAGACATGCACAGATGCACAAGGAGGTTTACAAATTCATAGCTCAGGGAGGGCCAGTTTGGTCTGCCTGATGTTTGCAATAAATCGCTTGGAGATGCTCGGACCTGATGAAACCGTCAAAATCTGCAAATCTGCACCTCAACCGCCACTGGAACGACTGGTCTGACCTTTTCACACGATCCTCTGCTCCTGTCCTGCTTCATTTAACACACCGCGGTGGAGAACAGCCGATGTGAACATTTCCCTCCGAGACGGAGAAATAATAAATTATTCATCTCAAACCATCTACAAGACATTTGCGCGGAAAACATCAGCCCCTAACTTTGGGCTGCTAATTACGATTTGATGAGCGAGGCACGTCTAAATCAGGCCCACAGATTAACTATTGAAATTCCCATGCCAGCACTTGTCACACATATACATAATTATTACCCCATAAATTAAAATCTCGGTGTGAAGAAAAATAATCAAAACTTACAGATTTTTTTTCACTTAAACATTTCTTCTCTGAAGAGCACGACATCACTTATTAAGGGATCGCAAAAATGATGTTTAAAAACACTTCCATTTGCCAAATAAGAACATTAATCACACTTTTCAAAAGTTTAAATATCTGAAAATATGTGTAATCTTGTGTTTTGTATTATTTTGTTTCCCAAATATGGCAGATTACATATATACATTTTACTTTTTGTCATTTGATTATTACATCAGCATGTATTATTCATGCAGTGGTCAATATGTTGCAATGCTGATGATCTCACCTTGAGTAAACGTGTTGATGGAGTTGTTTCCATGTCCCAGGTT
The DNA here is from genome assembly GCA_026259375.1 of Verasper variegatus. NCBI lineage: Eukaryota > Metazoa > Chordata > Actinopteri > Pleuronectiformes > Pleuronectidae > Verasper > Verasper variegatus. Next base: position 4,903,638 of record CM048051.1, read on the forward strand.
GATGATGGAACCGTGTTTGGGCGCGGCGGTGACGTGGAACACCAGGGACACTGGGCTGCTGTCTCTGTCCTCTGCCCTCAGCACCTTGGAGCTGATGGGGAACCCCAGGTGACCCGTGGTCAAGATCTTCAAAGTGGGGGCGCCTTTATTCACCACGATCTGAGGGACGCCATTGTCTAGAGACACAATGGTGATCTTCATCGTTTGAGGGTGCCGAGTCTCGAAGACAGTGTCGGGGAAAACATAAAAGTCGGTGTGTGTGCCGTCGGTGACAGTGAAGGAGAAGGAGTCCTCTGATGATTCCGTGCCGTCGTGTTTGTAGCTGATGAGGTTTTCATTCAGGTTTTGTTTTGTGAAGCTGGTGACGGGCGTGGACTGGTTGTAGAGGAGTTTACCGTGAACAGGCAGCTGGGTGACGGTGAATCTCAGCATCTTCTCAGATGTGTCCTGGTCCTCAGCCGTGAGCTCAAACGGTGTAATCAGCTTAACCTGCCCCTCGGTGACAAATAGACTATTTACAGTCACGACAGGTTTCTTATTGTCAACATCCACGATGGAGATTCTGAATGTCCTGAAGATGGGATTGTAGCCGTCAGTGACTTCAAACTCAAAGCTGTCCATCTTCACCTCGTCGTCTGAGGTGTGGATGTAGTAGACCTTACTGCCGGCCAGTTGCAGTTGAGTGAAAGACACGATGGGCATCCCGGGAGTGTCTGTGCACTCCAAGTGGCCCCTCACAGGGGCCCTCGTCACCGTGAAGACCAAGTGCTCATCGGGGCTGTTGAGGTCAGTGGTGCTGAGAAGATCTGTTGACAAAGTCACTCTGCCACCTTCCCTCAGGGACACACCTTTACTGACAACATCAGGGAACACCATGTCAATGCTGCCCACAGTGATGTAGAAGTAACGGTCGATTAGCGGGTTCATTCCGTCTGTGACGTCAAACTTGACCAGGTCTCTGATGCCCTCCTGTCCGTTGTGTGTGTAAATTAAGAGCCCGGCATCGAGATCAGCTTGTGTGAAGTTCATCCCCAGTGTGATGTTCTCTAAAGCCCCAGAGGGAGTTTTCCTCTGCAGGAGACCCTGACCAGGCCCGAACCGGATGATGTATGTGAGTGAACTGTCGTCTGAGTCCAAATCTGTCGCTTTCAGCGCTTTGTTGTTGATCTCTTTTGCTTCACCGATCTCCACCTCCAGGCCGTCGTTAATGAGCATTCTGGGCGTCTCGTCATCGACTGCAATAATCATGACCACGGCTGTTTTTTTGACAGAGTACTTGCCGTCCGTCAGAGTCACATCAAAGCTGTCCTCTGTTGTCTCTGAGTCATCGTGCTCATAAATAATGCTTGATGCCTCCCTGATCTGCTCTAAAGTGAAATTAGTCACCAGGACTGAGCCCGTGGGGAGCTGGTTCAAAATGACGCCGTGTTTGGGCGGTTTGGAGATGATGAACATCAGCTCCTCGGTTGGAATATCTGCATCTGCGCCGTTCAGAATCGGGGTGTCGATGATGATGTTCATTCCCTCCATGACGAGTATTTCTCTCAGATAAATCTCTGGCTTCTCATCATTTGCAGGGATGATAACTATAGGGAAGAAGTGATTCTCTGAGAAATTGATGCCGTCAGAGCACCTGAACGTGAACCTATCCTCCACCGGCTCGACTCCTTTGTGGATACTCTGCACATAGTAGACGTTCCTCTCTCTGATATCTCTGATGGTGAAAGCACTGATAGCAGTTCCTGATCTGGATTTCTCTGAGCCTGGGGCCGGTGATATATTTTCCACATAGCCAGTGGTCGGCTGGACGATGATGGTGCAAAGGATATCATCTGTCGGAGTGTCATTATCGTCAGCATCCAAGTGCTGGGGGCCGATGGCGTATTTCTCCCCTTCGAGGACACTAAATTGAATCCCAACTCCGACCTCAGGGGCCTGGCTGTCAACGGGAAGAATAGTAACTCGAACAGTGGACCCCGTTGACCTTATTCCCACCTACCGTCCAATCATCAGACATGTCTGTGAGTGTCAGATTGAAGCCGTCCTGCTGAGAGGCGAGGCCTATCTCCCCGCTGGTGTGTGCGTACACCACCACACCGTTAATAATGTCAGCCTGTGTAAACCTGGTGGCAGGCACTCCTTTAACTAACACATCGCCCATCAGTGGAGGATCCTCCACGATAAACGTCAGCTCGAGGTCATCTGTGTCGTCATCGTGGCCTTGAATGACATTAGTCGTGATTTCTGTGGCTCCGTTTTCCAGCACGTCCATGTGAGACCCGATTGTTCCTGCGGGCAGACTGATGGTGGGAGTTTCATCATCGACGGGCCTCACATTAACTTTGACCATCACGGTTACAACATGGAACCCGTCGCTTACGTCCAGCTGAAAGTCATCGCTCATCGTCTCCTCCCCGCCGTGAACGTATGAAATCTTCCCCTCTGAGACATCCTCGAGTCTGAAAAGACCTTTTTTCTCTAAGTCGGTGAATGCAACCTGGACCTGGCCGTGTTTGGGCAGCTGGCTGAGAGTGAAGGTAATCTGTTTACTCTCTGTGTCCAGGTCTGTGGCGTCCAGCTCGGCGATGGTGATGATGTGCATGCCACGTTCAAACACAGTGAAGCCAGTGTTTGTGATCTCAGGGGGTTTATTGTTGACGGGCTGCAGGTAGATAGTGAACGCCCCCTCGACGCTGTTCCCGGCTGTGTCTTCAACAGTGTAACGGAACTGCACGACGTGAGCTGTGATCCCGAGCTCCACATCCGGCGGGCCGTAGGACATCTTGTGATGATTAAGTTGAGCTTGCGTAAACTCTGTGACTTCGGTGTCTGGGCTGTCTGTCAGAACCAGAGAACCGAACACAACAGGGTTATTTTCGTCTGTGTCTGTCGGCGGCTGGATAACTGTGTATTTCAGGTCACGGTCCTCAGAGTCTAAATCGGTGTAGCGCAAAACTTCTTTGCTGAAGTGAGTGAGCTTGTACTCCTGAACCGTCATCTGCAGGGTGGTGCCAGGGAACAGCACCGGGGGAACGTCATCGATGGGCAACACTCGGATCATAAAAACATTTTCTCCTGACTCATTAGGGGGGTCGTTGTCATCCTGCACTGTGAACACAAACTGATCCATGATGGTGTATGTGTTGTGAGGGCCTGTGTGCTTGTAGAACAACTTCCCGTCGGTTATGTCTTTCTGGAGCCACTCTGTCACCTCCTTTTCAGTAAACTTCATCTTCAGCGTTGAACTTCCAGGACGAGGGATCCTCGGGGGCGTCAGACTGTCTGAGGAACACTGTGCCGATTGTGGAGAAGGGAGGGACGATGGTGAACTTAATAGTTGAGTCCTCAGAGTCAATATCAGCAGCACTGAGCATGAGGGGAGATATCAGCATCATCTGGTTCTTGAAGAGCACCAGGCCCGTGTTGGCATTTATAATCGGTGGCTCGTCATCAGTGGGAACGACTGTGATCGGGAAAAGAAATTCTACTTCGTTTTTCCCGTCCGTCATCTTGAAGACAATGTTGTCGCTGTACGTGTCGCTCCCGTCGTGCTGGTACATGACAACTCCCGTGGTGAGATCAGCGGGGGTGAAGAACTTTCTGTGAGAGCCCAGCACCGTGAGGTCTCCGTGCCGCAGCCCGTCCACCACGGTGATGGTGACCGCGTCCAGGTCGTCCTCGTCGCTGATCTCCAAGTTGTGGGTGGTGAAGAGGGCCCGAGACTGGCCCTCGTACAGCAGCTGGCCCGTGTTGCGTGTCACGACAGGGGCCAAGGAATTCATGGGCTTCACCACGATCATGAATGCGAAGGGGTCCGACACGGCCCCGTCCGTGTCCACCACCTCAAACTCAAGCTGGAAAATCCTCTCCGTCTCCGAGTCCAGGGACGGGGGCTTGTAGGCAATTTTCAGATCACGCAGGTCCCTCTGGTAGAAGGAGGTGATGGGGAGGTTTCTGTCGTCGGTGCTGACTATGTAGCCCTCCTCATACGATAACGGGGAGGTGATGTTGAAAATAAGCTCATCAGGGTCTGACTCTGCATCATCTGCTGCGAGCATATCAGGGGTGAGGGCGGTCATGACAAACTGACTCACCTCCATCATCATCATGGACACAAAGCTGGGCTTGGGGGGGGTGTTCTCCTCCCCTTGTTTGATGCGTATCATGAGATGGAAATACTCCTGCTTCTCCAGGTTGCCCTCTTTATCGTGCAGCTCCACCACCATGGGCACATAATCCCTGTTGGGGGACTGGCGCTCAAACGTGTGCTCATAGCGGATGTCCGCCTGTGTGAATTCATCACAGTCCATCATTTTGGAAAGTTTCCCCCCGTCGATGAGTCGTCCATATCTGGGCAGAGCGCTGCCGCTGGACAGGGAGGCCACCTCACATTTATGAGATTCTCTGTCGTAGGTGAACTCCAGAGTCTTTTTATCAATGGGGTGGCTGATGCCCCTCAGGTTATCAACAGTGAGAGGCATGTTTTTGGTGAGTAACTCTAGCTGCGTAAAAACTACTTCCACCTCCATCATGAAGGGGATGATAACGGTCTCCGTGGGCGCGTCATACCTGAGCTGCAGCCGCACTCGGTCTTTAGCCGGACTCCTGGAGCCGTAGTGGGAGTACGTCACGTCGTTGGGACCGAAATCGCACAGGAACTTTTTGGGGGAGAGATGCCCGGGTCTCTGCGAGAGCGGGTCGTTGTCCAGGACCGTGATGCTGCATCGATCCCCCGGCTGAGTCTGGATCACCAAATCATTGATGGGGTCGATGAACACGGATCTCCCGAAAGGCACGCGTACTCCGTTGTTGGCCACCAGGATCGCGTCCTCGGACAGCTCGGACCTCAGCGCGTAAAACAACCCGGAGCTGTCCGGCTGCGCGGAGGCGAAACCTGTGAGTGAGACGCACAGGAGGAGAAGTCTGTGGAGAGGCATCGCGGCGGCGGATCCCATCCAAAGCATCCGAAAACAGTCCCTGTGCCAAGGCGGTGCAGAGAAAGAAAAACACGCTCCGGTGTCTTTTAAATGGAAAGGTTAAAAAATCCCCAAGTGCTGCATGGGAGCTGGCTGGATGTCGACACGGTGCGTGCGCCCGGACCCTCCACACTCTCCGCGAGAAGAGCGCGCAGGAGTTTTAAGTTGTGACATTTGAGAGGCTGCGTAAAAGCGCCACCGCCCATCTCTGCGCATATTGGAGGATTCTCGGGGCTGCGCTCCTCAGCCTCGGCCGCTATAGGCAGCGCAGCTGACATTCACACAGGGAGGCAGGGACCGAGCTGAGCCACACAGATGTGATTCATTCATCACTGAGCGGGGACGCTTCCTGGAGGATGTGATAATATAATGTGGCCCTGGAGAGAAATATAATCACATTATCATTGTCATAAAACTGTAACCCCATGGCTGAAAGGATTATCCACACTTTCCATAATAGAGAGAGAGAGAAATAGTTAGACAACTCCAATACTAATGACAATAATAATAATATAATTCAGAAAACAAAATAAAAGATGTGAAATTATAGAAAAGCCAGACAATGTAACTATAACCCTCCTGATTTGATAAATGTATGAATTATTGGATCAATGCAAAATATAATAATAACTCTTATAACAGCAAATATTAACGATCATTCTCTGCAGTAGCACGTGTAAGTGTTCATTCATAATTAAGTATGTACAAAATAAAATGCAGTAACTACAGAGGATTTTGCACATCTTGGTATTTCTTGATCACGTTAGAATTAGACTTACAAACATTGAGTACTAGATAATACTAAAGGTGAATATAAGTGAAACAAGGCACTGCCACAACATGTGTTTGGATCCTGATGAAATAAACTTTTACAATTCCTTTTGGCATCATCCTCTAAAAAGACACTCTGCTCATTGTTGGCTTAACCTTCCCCGAAACAACCCCTGACAAAATAATAACAATCACACATATTGATAGAAGTGAGACAATATACAGCTATTTTCTAATCTATGTATTGACCTTTACTTTGTGGTGAGTAAGCAGGTGGAGGTTGGCCTCTGGAACATGATTGACCTTCGCAGCAGCGAGACAAAGAAGCCATGTAAGACCTCTAATTACCCAGGAGGCCGTGCAGCCAGAGCGACCTCGGCCTTGTCAGTGCGGCTGAGTAAACTGCACTTGATGCAGAGAGAGACAATCCAAAATATTGCTATAAGCAGCAGTACAGGGGATATGAAATACACATTCAGTTGTCATGGACGTGGAAAGAAAAAAAATTATCGATGCAAATAGACTGGAGAAAATCCATCCTGCCAGATCTCCCAGGTCCTGGGGGGGGATTTGTTCAGCAAGTTGAAACATCTGTCAAAGCGAAGTCATGAGAGAATAACCCCCCCCCCTCTCTGCCAACAGGCTGTTTCTGATGTGATCAGCTCGCTGCCATTTTTACATTTCTTTGCTGAATACTTATCATTTGATGTTGAGCATCGGTGGTGAGGGCTGTGCGGTGGCATTGGCGTCGGATGATGAATCTAATATGAACCAGAAGTCAGAAATTTGTGCACTTTTCAAGAATTTACACGTGTTCGTATGTTACTGCTACATGTGTTGTGTGTAGACGCTCCATCCCTGACTTTGTCTGACTTGACACTTATAAGTTTACATGTCGTTCTTAGACTCGGCCCGACACGACACAATCTACACAAATCACAGCTCGTCCAAAACCTAAAAGAGCAAATGACATCTGATTCTAACTTCTCTCCACTGGCTCACACTGGATTTTAGATTTGATTTTTGATGCTGACTCTCTTATAGACACATGTTTATATACACATGCTTTAGTTCTGATCTCACGATAATCATTTTATAGTGTTTTATTTGATCTTGTTTTTACTGTCTTCTCATCTGTAACATCTTTTATTTCTGTATCTGTGCTCTATGCTGTGTGATCTTCCATCAAAACAAATTCATTTGTTTCCTATTGCTTTCCTTCAGTTTCTCATTCTTAACTTGTACAGCACCTTGTACCCTGTGTTTTGAAATGGGCTGTATAAATAAAGTTTCTCAGTATTATTATAATGAAGTGGGAAAATGTGAATATGTGATAGAAGAGATAACACATCCCGCTGCCGGTGTGAGTCAAATTCATTTAAACGCTTTGTATAAATCACTATGAAACTGGATACAAGCTGAGAAATTATCAGGACCAGGTTTCAAACATGAATATTTGAAAAACTGTTCTCAGGAGCCCAACAGCCTTGAATTTTAAAAACTGCCGAGCGTTAGAAGTGCTGCTCATGACTACATTTCGTTCTCGACTCTTCACCACCCACGTTTAAAATGCCAGGTGATTAGAGGGTTTCTGGTGCCTTGTTATTTCAAAGTACATGGCACCCCCAGCTTTTCCAGCTGTCGCACTCTTTACACGAGCTGGAGGAGTCTGCCTGTACCTTCACATGAGAGACGCCACTCGGATACGTGAGCACGCTGGATGTGCCCTGCGAGGTGCGAGCACATCCACACAGATTGGACTGAATACTGAAAGTCTGATGAGACGCAGAGGGAGCGATAAGGAAGAAAAGACAGATGTATGAATTATTATTATCCGGCTGAAGATTAGAGACTTTATTCACCTGGAGCGTGAATCTGCAGTGTTTGTTTCCCATGAAAATACCTCCTATAGATAAACACATAAGGGATTCCACATGATGAACAGCTGGTTATAACTCATGTCTATTATTTTGGCTCCCTGGACGTCTGGTTGCTTCACAAACATTTGCTCACGTCTCATTTGACTAATTTGCACCCAAACAGCACTTTGAAAAACTTTTTTTTTTTTGGGAAAGTCCAGCCTCAGATTTATGACATATTCATGGAGTACGGTGCAGCGTTGGGTTCCTTCCTCACAGCAGCTGCTGGGCTGTGATAAGGCCGCACGTGGTGATTTCTGGTGTTTGAGCCAATGAGAGAGATTCAAACCTGACAAGTAATGAGACGGTACGAGGGCGAGGAACCCATCAGATTTGGAGGATTTGCATATTAAAAAAACATAAAGACAAATTTATTTGAATAGACATTGTGTGACGAGCCCACAGTCGCCATTTAAAGTCAAAGGAATGTTCACCAATGCAACACACAGGATTATTGCAAAGCAGGAGCTCATTCATCTAAATACATTTTTTCTCTCAGTGTTAATTGCCAAAGATTAGTGTTGCCTTTAAATATAAAGAAAATGACTTTATCTTGTTTGCAGAAGATGGAGCCACCGAAATGTGACTGGAGGAGCAGGAGGTTTTTTTGTTCTCTGGTGCTGAGACAAAGCCGTAAACAGGATTTTTTACTTTTATTCCTTGTTGCATTTTAATAAACATAAAATAAATGACCCAGAAAGAATAATGTTCATTGTGTTCAATTTATTCATACAGAGAATCTATAGGCACAAGGAAATATATGCATACATGAGTGGGGGGAATAAAACAAGTACATTTGGATTAACACTTACTTCTTCACTGTATTTCACGTGGACGTCAGGGAATTTTGTATTCAAATCGGGTCATGGAGGGGGCAGGACATTGGGTGAGAGGGAAGGTACAACCTGGACAAGTACAACCAGTGTATCACAAAGTGTAGAGAGCAGCAACCATTCACTCTCACATTCACTCCTACGGTCAATTTAGAGTCTCCAGTTAACTTCACACTAAGCCTGCATCTCTTTGACTGTGGCAGGAAGCTGCAGAAAACCCACACAGCCTCGAGGAGAACATGCAAACTGCAGAGAGAAAGACCCCAGGCCGAACCAGTGTTCACAATGTGGCTTCCCACTGCACCACCATGCCTCCCCACACTAAAACATAGACAGATATTCAAGGCCAAGGCCCAACAGCCTCCTTGTGAAGCCACATTTAAATTTACTGGAGCTTAATGTCCTAACATAGATCTAAAACTACAGAAGATAAAAATTGTTGATTACCCTGAATCCACATTATCTCAGCTACACATTGGTGGTAGTTACAGGGTTCTCCAGCTCTATCTGTTTCAGTGCAGCGGCTAAACAAGTCCTACCCCCTCATGAAACCACATTTAAATCCACTAGTTCCTCGAGGAATAATAATCGAGGAAATGAATGCTCTATCTCGCAATGTTTAAAGAAGTGAATCAAAACCTCCTGGATCCGGACACAAAAGGAAGTGACTTGATGCGTTATTTTACTTTAAACTGAACAACAGGATATAAAATAGCTACAAATCTTTCTCAACTAGAAAAAAAAACACTTAAATGTTCTGTACATACAAATGCAACGTGATCAATAACCCCTTAAAGTCATAGAACTCACGCCGTTCGGCGTAATAAGCACCTCTGTTTTTGATCACACAGCTGTTACTCTCGTGCTTTCAACTGTTACTATCATGCTTTCAACACTACACAGGAATGAGAGGCGCGGGCCTCCTGTCACTCACTGCCGCCTCCTCACCGCCTCCATGCCTGTGACCTGGGACCTGTTGCGTCTTGAGGAGGAGTCCCACGCATAAAATCTACGGCTCCACGGGTAAAACCGATGATTTTTGCAGATCCAGCCTGCAATTACTTGTTTTGTGTCTGGGTCAGCTGAAAGTGTAAAGGGAAGTTCTACCCCCCCCCTGCACACAAACACACACGTTCACACGAGCGCTGACAAAAGCATACACACTCACATCTGGTCCATCTTTGTTCCCATGTTACAGTCGTGACAACGTCGGCATTCAGAGCTCACACCAGGAACTCTTGGCTGCAAACAGGCCTCTCAGAGCCGCCGCTGCTCTGTAATCACCGACACAATGAGCATGTGAGTTTACACAAAGTGCCATCCTGCCCAACGTTTACGTCTGGTGAAACCGCCAGTCTGTTCCTGCGTCTCCACACACTCATTTACAGCACAGATGACAATGCTCCAGCAGGCCTCCGACTTTCAGTGAGAGGAACAAGGTTCATTATTGGGAATTGGGTAAATATCTGTTGTGGCTAAGAGGGAATCTTCTCATGGATTCCATTTCTGACAAAACTGTGAGAAAAAGACCCTTTTCCAAACACTCTGCATCCATTTTACTCAGGACAAGCAGCTCCTGCAGTTGTGTGTCCCACGCTAATAATCACTGGTGTTTTGCAGAACAGCCCCTGTACGGATCTGTCAGGTTTTAATGACTTGTTTACTGCTCACATGTGATATATTTGTTTCCAGCTGGTTGGCAACGTGACATTTCTCCCCTGCAGAGCATATTCTCTCCATTTCACGTGATTCCACCGAGGTGACGGGACTAATAAGGGACTAGGCTGCCACACTCCATCAGGCGTTAGACAGAGCCCTCAGCCCTCAGCCCGGCAGGCAGAGTCAATTCACCGGGATTAGGTGGCTGTTCGTCTCTCGTAGCACATCGGAGGTGAATGTTTGTTACAGTACTTTTACAGTAGGAGAGGAAGAGGAAGAAGGGAGGAAGAAGGGAGGAAAAGGGGAGGAAGAGGAGAAGAGAGGAGGAAGAGAAGAGGAAGAGTTTTTAAACCTATAAAACTTCCTCTTGCGCTTCCACTTTTTATTTTTACCCAAACCTCGTAGAGCTTTTGTAAAGATGAGAAAACAAGGCCCAGAGAGAAGAACAAATTAAACTGCTCATATTCCTCCTGAGACTAAACATCATTTACTTACTACAATTATTTACACTGTAGATGCAACTAAGGCCGGATAAATGTCGTCTCATAACTTCTATCTCATTAACTAAATAAAAATAATTACTTGAACAAGGCAAATAAATCAATTAAATTGAGTCATGATTTAAATCTGAATAATCCGGGAAATAAATGGTGTTATTTCTTTATCAGACTACTGCTCTCTGGTGGCAAAGAGCAGCAGCAGCAGCAGCAGCTCAGGAGTAAAGTGCTGCAGCTTATCAAACCATCAACGTTTACTAGAAGAGCTCAAACCGCTGCCACGGCCCGACAGTCCACGTCAATTCAATCATGCCGCACCAAAGATATCAGTCCACTAACCGTTCCTGATGATTATCATCAAGATCCATGAATTATTCCCTGGGAAGTTGGTGAAAATGAGAAAATAAAATCACACCTATCTCACAATGTTAAGGAAAGTGAAAAAATAAATCCTCTATCTGTCCCCTGATCTGGATCCGTGTCACAAAAAAGAAAGTCCTTCCTTCAGCTGTTGAATTATCCTGCTAACAAACAAACAAAGTCGAATGTCTGTCGGTAAAGCCAAGAAACCGACAGTCCTCACATCAAACCACATTTAAATTCACTAGATCCAGATTTTCATTTGGATCTGCACCGTATTGTTTACACCCGTAAGGCCCTAAAGAGGCCTGATTTAAATTTCATCAAGATCCATGAATTATTCTCTGGAAAATAAAAAGAATTCCCCGTCTGGCAATTCAAATGAAATGTCTACATCCTGCCCCCCTGATCTAAGACTGAATAGAACAGAAAGCCTTCATTGTCATTGTCAAATGAGGCCAATGCAGCAATAGGTTAAAATTCAGAGCTGAAAATCTACTTTGCTAATTTTCACAGGCATCCCAGTGTCGTTACACCAACACAGATCTCGACACAGATACTAAAGTTGTTGCCTGCTCAAGGCATCAAAGCCTCTTTAAGTTTATCCTTGTTTCATTTTCCACCACATCCCAGCGAGACGTTGGTCTCAGGCGTCATCTGGGTTTATCGTCCACCTTGCAGATAAATGCTGCTCAGGAACTGTGTGAAAGCAGCAGCGCTTAAAAGGGCGGCTGTGAAAGAAAAGAGAGAGAGAGTCCGAGTGACTAATGACAAAGTTTGAAGTCTTACTTACTCGTCTGAGTCGAGAGTCGGAGCAGACGGTGCAGCTGGTTTCAAAGTTAACAGCATTTTCTATGACACCTTTTCCCTCTACTCCAGATCTGCTTTGTTCCAGTCAGCTGTTCTCACACACACACACACACACACACACACACACACACACACACACACACACACACAAAGAGGGCACACTCATTCACAATTCTCTTTCTGCTTCGTCCAATCAGCCAATGGTGTTGTTGCTCTTTGAACTTAAAGGTTCGATGTGTAAGATTCAGATCTATGGGCAGAAATGAAACAGAAAATAATCCTTGTGATGTTTTCACGAGTGTGTTTCATCTAAATTGTACGAATTGTTATTTTCTCCACCATAGAATGGGCCTTTATATTGAAATACTTTATGTTTACATAAGTTGCAGGTCCTCTCTACGGAGGCAGCCATATTTTTTACAGTAGCCCAGACTGGACAAACTAAACCTTTTGAGTTTTTATGACAACTGAAGGATTCCACAGGGTTCTCTTCCATGTTTGGAAGGGGAGGGTGAGGTGAGGGGTATTCAGCTGCAACATGCAACTTCACCACTAGATGTCACTAAATTCTACACACTGAACCTTTAAAATCTGTAGTCTCTTCTTCTGCATTCTCTTCATTCCATTACCAAACGTTTCTATAGCATATTAGTGAAATACCATCTGCTTATTTTAGAATTAAACACTGGGTTCGACTGAAGCTGATGGGAACGTCATTAGTTCTGCAGATATTTGGTCATAAACAAAGTTGCCCTGGTGATTTAGTTCATCCTGAGGGGAACATGAACGTCAGGGGCCCGATTCGTAGTTTGGGGACCTCGAATGTGGAACCCCATTACTGTTGAGACATTTCAGACCCGACAGTGACATCCACCGAGCTGCGCTGCTGCCTGTGTGTCTAAAAAGATCAGAACAACACAGAGATACAGAAAAGTAGCTGTGCAGTTCTTAAGCGGCCTACGTCTCTGCACCCTCAGCAGCATCGTGCACTATGTGCCATCACTCGGACTGAATAAGCTGCTGCTGGAGAAGCAGACGGGCTCAGAATTCCCTCTCTCCGTTCTGACCAAAGCTTCACGGGCAAACCGCAAACAAGCTGAACACGCCTGTGGCTGTTGTGTCCTTAAAACACACTCTCCGAGCGCTTTATTAACACTCCCACAAGCCTGTTACACACACGTCGGTGCAGAGGGAGAAGACAACACAAAGAGAGAAGGGGATTATAAAAGATTAGCCGTGGGACTGCCTCCACAGATTTAAGAGACCATTCACTGTAACTTAAAGAAGTGAGACCACTTTTTTGAAAAATGTTTTTAAACACAGAAACAGTAGAGATGGTGTAAAATCACAGCCTGTTGTTGTCGCTGAATAGAAACCACAATACAGCATTGAGCGTTTTGTGTGAATGTTGTCGTCTCAACTGTTTTGTGACTCCATTACTATGAAGAATGCAGTGATACAATAATAAAAGTGATCTCAGACAAATTGAGTTATTATCAATTAAACTATTTTGTAGATACGTTTAGTTGCACAAGTTTCATAGTTCACTTCAGTACTTGTGTGTGATTTAATGTTTATTGGGAGCAGTTCTATTTGTGGCACACATTGTGGAAGCATTGGTCCTAAACACAGAAAGGTTATAGTTCTCATCATGTCTGAACTCATTTGGTTGGAATATTTTGCGTTTTTCATTAGATTTAAGTTTGTTAGATACTTTTTCTTTGATTAAAGGGAAGTTTGTTTCAATTCATAGACTAATCAATGGTCCTGCTTTGTTTCTTTTCGACTTGGTTGTTGTGTTAAGTATCTACGTCATCCTCTTTGTATGTAGATGGTCTGATTGTGTGTCCTCTTTTCTTTGTGATTGTCAGGTCAGTTCACTTTTCTTCACATCAGTGAGGATGTTAAATTACTTTATTTTCAGACCCTGAGTTTACTTGTGTTGATTTGACTTCAGGCCCTGAACTGTATTTATTCTCTGTTTATTTTCATTTTCATTTTCTATTCAGCGCCGTCCTTCACAGGCCCTTCAGTCGCAAAGAGGATTAATTCATTTCATATTGAAGGAGTGACATTGTGTTAAATAACTGTGAAAATGAAGGACAAACATTTGTCAGTTTTATCCGATGTGTTATTCTACAGTTTTTAACAGGAAAGCAAATAGAAGAGGAGCAGAGGGAAGAGGCAGACGGTATTTTCCAATAACTTAACAACCTACTATTTGATGAGTCAGTTTTTGGAGATGGAATAAACGGGACATTTTGCATCTGAGGAGCGAGTGTGTGTGTGTGTGTGTGTGTGTGTGTGTGTGTGGGGGGGGGGGGGGGGGGCTCTGTCTATACAAGATGTCTTAGAAATGCTGGCAGGTTTATTTTTCTTTATAACACATTGGTTTAATATCAAAACTCACATCAGTGACAAATCAATTTGTCTGCGAGAAGAGAAATACAAAAGCAAATGTAATATCAAAGTAGAAAAACATGATTTTAAAATACAAATGGGATAGTTTTCAAAACCAAAACATGCAGCCTTGCTTTGCATCCACACTAATTATCCACTTTTCATTGATCCCAAAGGATTTTCCGATTCTCAGATCTGTGAGAAACACGAATCTTCCTCGTGTCTCGTCTCATTTCTGAATCACAGCAGGACGTCTAAAAAATGTCCATATTCTTGCCTAAATATCTGAACTCCATCAAGATTAATCAGGCGTCATTCTGCAGAGGAAGAGCCGAACAGCGCCTGTGTGCTCCTCTGTGGGATTTCCCCGCCAGCTGCTGTACTTATTTTAAGACAGAAGGGGGCAGAATTAGGTCATTAATATAAATAAATAATCTTGACGTGGAGCCTCCCATGGCTTTTTATCACTATCCCTGCAGAGCTACACCACCTGGCTGTGTTTGTGTGGTGATGGAAGACACACACCTGCACCGTGCCACATGTGTGTGTGTGAGCGACAGATGTGTGAGAATGGGCGGATGGGTTGTCGGGGGGGGGGGTTCGCTGGTTCGTTCATTTCTCCACAGGGCTCACTGACCTGTGGCCACAGTGCTGCTGGTCTTATCTCCACTGGCGTTTGTGGAGGACCATCAGATCTCATTTTAGATTGGCTGCCTTTAATGGGAGGCCGGGGGAGCACACTGGACGGGTCATTTATAAACCAGCGGGGGGGTTACAAAGGACCAGGGGAGGAGAAAATGGAGGAGTCAGTGGGAGAGATTCATGTGATCAGCTCATATAAAACGTGTCGTCCCTGTGTCAGCATCGTGTTCCTGTCAACCATCTTCCGACAGAGACACTCAAAAACCCCGTCGGACACTTTAGACCCGTCACCAGCTCAGATCATGAATCACAACACAGACCGATCAATGAATATAACAACCTCGCTCCCTGTGACATTTGAAAATTCTCATTAAAGTCCTGACAAAGGGTCATTTATTATTTCGCTGTTCTCTGAGACACAACATGAAAAAACAATATATTTGTCACATGCCTGCACCGAGATGCACTCGAGCATTTGTCTCAACCACAGGCGAGTCTCCACTTCCTCTCATTGTCCAGAAATGAAGCCAAAATATCCCAGATACAAACGCCGCCATCTTGTGCCAAGAAGGTAATTTGGAGAG
Source organism: Verasper variegatus (assembly GCA_026259375.1). Classification (NCBI taxonomy): domain Eukaryota; kingdom Metazoa; phylum Chordata; class Actinopteri; order Pleuronectiformes; family Pleuronectidae; genus Verasper; species Verasper variegatus. The sequence continues at coordinate 4,919,089 of CM048051.1, forward strand.
AGAGGCTGTGTCCGAAATCACCCACTCATTCACTAACCCCTACTTAATATATAGGGTTTTCTATTTAGACCGACTATGTAGTGAGAAAACGCAGCTTTACGATCTATTTTGTGTTTTCACTGAATATTTGTCCGTAACAAACACGACAAAACAAAAACACAGGTCCACCAAACTCACGTGGGACGTTTTGGACGTTTCCGTGGCACGAAAATATCAAATATGATTCACGTGTAAAACAGGAAGTAAAGGACCATAATGCACTTCGCGGAGTGAGGATAACATTACTCAATGTTGCCACCTTGTGACTGAAGTCTGTAATGGCAAGTAAAACTCTGGCGGTCCAGTTACAATCAGTTTGACATTTTACAAATTTTACAGTCGACATGAAACAATAAAGAACACACTCAGGCCCCCCCCCGGTTATAAAAACAAACAACAAACAATATTTTTCACATATTTAATGTGAGCTTTTTAATTTGCTCCATGTCCCATTTGCTAACATGGAGGTGGTGGAGTTTGTAACCTATACAACAGCAAGTCACCAGGGGGCCATTGAGACACTTCGGCTTCACTTCTGGGAGCTTTCATGTGGTTTATCTATATAATCTATAATCTATGGTTTCAACAGATTTGTATTGTGGTTTATTTAGGAAAAAACTACATGAACATTTCCAGATATGTCGTGCGACAACTTCAGTGTCAGTCCCGTAGTTCTTCCTTTTTCTATGTTTGTCTAAACTCAGACAGGTTCAAGAGGCCGAGGAGGAAACACACCCTCCCTAGAAGAGGAGAAACTGGCGTGGGGAGCTACAACCGAGTCAACTGAGCTGCACAGGTCAGAGGTCAGAGGTTAGAGGCCTGAGGAAGGCTGAGAAATGATAACAGTCATTACAGAAAGTAAGGAGACCACATCGCCTCCTCCATGATTCCTCTTGGCTTCTCCTCTCCTCTCAGGCCCGACCAGTGACTCTCAGCCTCATCACCCTCTAACCCCCCCCATAGAGCCGACAGTCTGTGTGTTTGCTGGAGTTTCCCCGCTTGACATGATCCACCCCCCCTTCGGAGCCGTGACGGACTTGCCGAAGCCTGGAAAAGTGCCAGTGCTGATACAGGAGTGGATCAGAGGACTTTATTTCTTCCTGGTCCGGGCGGCACAGGGATCCACGGTGCAGCAGCTCATCCTGAAATCTGATTAGAAAGCATCTTTCCACATCGTTGCTTAAAAAGATTAAACGGCGGTACCATCTTTGTTTAAGAGCGACATTTTTAATTTCATGCCTGAAAGGGCACAAAATCAGAGGATGATGGAATGAGTTGAGTCCTTTTATTTTTATTATTAAAGGAAACCTTGTTATCCTTTGTCTGCATGAAAAAGAAATCTAATATTTGTGCTGCCATGGGAACAAATATTCAGACTGTTATTTCACAAACAGCCGCAGTAATTAAGCCTTTTTCAGAGCAGCGAGGCAGATAGCATCTCAGATGATAGTGATGAATGTGGAGATAATAATCTGCCTTGCTTCATTGATCAGTCAGAGGAACAATAATGAAACCTGCTTCTCCAACTATTACTCAGGCTTTTGTTTGAATGGAGAAACGTAACGTGAAAGTATATTTTTCTGCTCGATTCGATGATTTGAATCGAGCCAAAAGAACAAACACGCGACTAAAAGACAGAATCAAACACTTTTGTTTATTTCCCCGGAAGATTCCAGTGCCAGAACATCTCAGAAACATTCAGTGGATTTCAATGGAAGCGTTTTTAAATTCACTGCCTTGTTTTCTCGGCCACCTGCTCCTCGGCTCCCTAATGAATCTAGCAGAGCATACTAAAAAGTTTGATGCCGCTCAGGGTAATTTACTGTGCGACGACGGGACACGACACAGTGGTTTTAGATGCAGAGGCAGCGCATGTGGGCAGAGGACAAGCTGATGTTAGAATGTAACCTGGCAGAGGGCAGCAAAGATCCACGCGTCAGAGACACAGCTCAACAGACACAGCTCAACAGACACGTCTTTACATTAACTGGTATATTTTCTTCTCATCTGTAGATACTCTCCTCTGGTTATAGATGATGAAATGAAATTACTTTTGTCAACAGGTGCCTGACAACAAAAACAATAATGTTAACAGACATTTTACCAACATCCAATAAAATGGTTGTTAAAAGCATGTTAAACTTTATCTTTTACATTAACACATTAATATATTAACAATGCTATTAAAAAGAAAAATAGACATTGCAAAATAGGGACGTACTGTTAGTCATGTTTATTGTCATTTACAAAGGTAGAAAAACTACTGTTGACTTGTCGTTTCTTGATCTTTGCTAAAATGTTTCCCAGGATGCATCTGCTGTGTTCGTCTATAATGATTACATGGTATCTCTGGGAATTCTGGGTAAACATTCCAATCTTCTGATGGAACAACACTTACGGATGGAGATAAAATGACTGAAGGAGCAGGGACCATGCATGTGTGAGTGCAAGTCATCGTTAAGTTTAAATATATATATATATATATATATATATATTCTCATGTGAGTCACTGTCAGTTGTGGGCCAGAGAAATAATTACGACACACGCTGAGGAGTTTCCCGGGTCTCAAGTGTTATATGATTCTGCCGGATGAGTCATTACGCCGTCAACGAGGAAACGCAGCATCAGTCTACTTGTCCTCCCACTCTGTCTCTAGGAATGATGCGAAGCTCCGAGCCGTGTTTTAGAAACACATTTCCTGCAACACAGGACAGAGCAGCACAAAAAGGTCACAGTTGGTGGGACGCACTTTTCCTCAAAAGATACAATTTCTCTATCAGAAATGATGGTTAATTTAAAACAGGGGAAGCATTGGGAAAACTCAAATTTGGTTATCATTACTCTGATTTATTGAATACACCTGTATTTCATCTTTTAGATGACGAATATTGAATCTTGTTGTGATACAATATGAAAACGTTGATGATTCTTTTTTTTTAAATCTGTGTTACATCTACAACAAATAAGTTTAAAGCAAATATAAGTAACTTTTACTGAGCAACAGCGCCCTCTGCAGCCACACGCGGTGATGAACTCTGTTGGGCCGAAAGTTGCATAGTGTTGCTTTAAAAGTTGATACAAGGATTCATAGATTTGTTTACATAGTTGGTTACAGATCCATTTAGTTTAATTTACGATTTCAGAAATGAGCTTGGACAGATTTCTAAACTGAAAAATAAAACAATTTTCTGGGGCCCATTTGTCCATCTACAGCATCTACGGTCTCCAGCATCAATTCATTAAGAAGTGAATAAATCATTTATAATACTGCAGTTCGGACCCACAGCAATCCAATTCATTTATTCACTCGTCCAGTCAGGAATCACGCTGACAGGTCACACATAACTCATTCCCGGGACCATCAGTGTAAGTGCACCTCTGTTATTCCACTGGACACGTGTGATGTCGACCCTTTAATAACGACGTGTGAAGAGAAAATGGTTGTAAAATTACACCGCGTCCGTTTCCAGTGTGTCCTCAGTCCCATGAACACGAGGGTGAAAAAAGGCCACGAGACAGAGGTGTCTGAGCTCAGGCTATTCTTGGCAGCACACAGCATGGATGTTGCACAGATTAAAAAGCCGCTGTGAATGCCCACCACTCATTTCCTTTCTGAGCATTGACCACCCAATCTTGCCTTTGGTCAAAGCAGACATTACCTTATCCTGCTGCGTGCAGAAAACCCAGTCGTGTGTTAACTGGCGTTGTTGAGGACTTACATAAGGAGAGGTGGGCTACAACCTCAGGGAAACACACCGGAGGCTGACACGGAGAAAAAGTGATTCACTGAGGCTCAGCAATATTGTGGGAATCTCAAGTCAAAGTTATTTCTGACTAAACAGCCGGGTGCGTCTAGTTCGCCTCCAGTCAGAGGTCACTTTTTAAATTACGTCTAACATTAAATACAACCTCTCGGGGCTCCGCATCTAAATCCATGACTCAGTTAACACCAGTTTCATATAAACAACTCTGAGGCTCAAACACAGATGCATGTTTAGAGAATTCAGTTCCACAAAGCAGATTTCATTAAACTCCAGTTAGATCAGAACAGAAACTTCATCAAACAAGTCTATACTCTGGCTTGTTGTGGTTTGCTTCAGTTTCAGCAAATATATATATTTTGTATCTTTATGTTAAGTTTATGTTTCAAACCCGACTTAAATAACCTTGATGCACATCCCACACTGATTTGTGATGTTGCCTTGAGTGAGGATTTCTGTGTTAATCCTTACATTTCTGAACATTCCTTCATGGAACCACCCACATATGTCCCTGCCTCTGGGAGCCTTATCAAAGTGATCTTATTAATTCTATTATAAATGCATTAGCACCAGCATTACCAACGTGTACCGTGAAAGAAGCTTTATTGTAGTTCTTTATTGGCTGAGGTTACTTTAAAGAATCTTAAAAAAACAACTGAACAGAAGAATTAAAACCTCTTACAGCATCTCCAGAGGCTTTTTTTGTGACAGAACCAATAAAATGTTGAGAAACAGCAGCTTTTCAAAGATTATACAAGGCTCCAAACCAACAACTCACCTGCTGTCTGGGCAGGGTTGATTCCTATTCCGTCTGCGAGGCAACAGAGAAACAGAGAAAACAACAGCAGTGTAAAAGAGATTGTGATGCAAATGAGCAGAGCAGAAATGAAGACTATTTACATTATCATCAGTTTATCCATAATGATGTTGCGCGAGGCAACAAAAAGGGGCGCGTGCCTCAGCAGCAGGCAATTCCATTTGGAATAATAACAGACCACTTATTAATTCTGCAACTGGAGAACTAAAAAAACCATTTAAATACAAATCCAATGTCCAATATGGTTCCACACTTTATGACTCACCTCTACACAACGTGAGGAAATACGTTGGACATGTTAACACAGGACGTAAACAGACATCGTCTTGCTTCACAGTTTAATCAATTAAACATGTTTCCATCTCTGAATTTAGTTGTATATTTTAGCTTCGGTACTTTATGTTGCAAGTGCGATCGAGTCAAATCATCACATTTCAACTGGATTAAAAATAAACACCAGTATCAGCAAATCAAGTAAATAAGAGTTTTTGGAACATCAGCATCGTAAATCTTTAATTTAGGGCTGACTCGTTTCTAATGAGCAAACAAAGTGGGATTCGGGGGCTGAGATTAGTGGCGTCAGCACTTTAGCCGATACAGATCAATAGAGGTGGAGCAGAATTATATATATATATATATATACACACACTACATCATTAAATGTTCCATTCATTACCTCTGCCATATGTTTTCACCCCTGTCTGGTTTAAGAGTAAGAAAGATTATGCAAAAACTACTGGACAGATTTCCATGAAACCTGCTGGATATGGGTCAGGATAGAACCAAATACATTTTGGTGCAGATCTAGACTCGGGGTCGGATCCAGGGAATAACTCATGCATCTTAATGAAAAAAAAAAATCTGGCAAATTAAGAGAACAGATGCCTGAATGAAATTTGGTGCAGCTTGATTAAACTTAATGGGCTTGTTGGGCCTTGGCAGGTGGTATACGCTCTACTGAGAGTCATTCTAAATCCATATGTCTTTCATATATGATCAGAAACTCATATCCCCTCTTTGAGGAAAAGGAGTCTGTTAATGTGAAATAGCAGGAAAGACTTCAAAAACAGCAAGGCAACAAATCATGTTCTCTTCTAAATAAACACATTTGTCTTTAACTTGTATCTGGGAGCTACTATACGGAGTCTTTAAATAAATCCTTTAAGCTTTAATTTATAATAAAAACAGATGACTACATGTATGTTGAAGTGACAATTTGTAGGTTTGTGGGTCCACTGAACATTAAGATTTATCATCTGACTTGACGGTCTGTACTTCATCACCTTACTTCAGCATCACTCTGCAGTTCAAAGACTTGGCGTAAGCTCCCCATGATTTTTGTTAGAGCGCCGTCAAATCCTTCCAGCTCGGTGCTGAGGTTTTAAATCTTATCTGGGTTTCCAAACGTGTCTGTCTGGAGAACGAGGGTCTCTCTCTGGTGTAAGACACGTCTAGTAAACGTCTCACTTTTGCAGTTAGTTTGCCAAAGACACCTTAAAAAAAAAAAAAGCATTGACTCACCATTTGTTATTATTGCACTGGTTGCTGATGGCACTTTGAACTGTGAAAGGGAAAAAGGAATCAATGATCACACTCAACTTAAAGAAACAGAAGCTTACTCTTTGACATTTCGCGAATTTTAGCAGCACTCAAAATATTTTGTAACACGTTGCAACCCAACTTCACTTGGGTTGAAACAAGGTGTGAATAAATCATCAAGGCGAGAAGCTTCATCCACTGAGTCAGCGCAAAGAGACACACAGACTTTGTTCGGTGACAGCTTCAAAAAACAGGAGCTGCTGCTGCTACGACGTCTTCAGAAAAAAATGTAAGTCTGTGACGAAAGGGGAAAGAAACTGCTGTGTAGTGTGTTTTGTTTTGAATCTTTTGTCTGCCAACTTTGACGCTTGTCAGACACACACACACATATATATATATATATATATATATATATATATATATATATATATATATATATATATATATATATATATATATATATATATAGAGAGAGAGAGAGAGGAAGAAAGGGAGACAGCCTGAGGGAAAGATAGCCACGCTTGAAATTCTGGAAGAAAATCACTCAGCCTGGTCACAATACATCCTACTTCAGTGTTCATGCGAGGGGTATGTGGGCTGCTGGGATTTGTTGAAAAAAGAAGATGGCGGGATCAGTCTGTCGCCAGGGAGATAGGGTTAGCAGAGTGCGGCTCAGCAAACTGCTGCCAGGTACCACAGGCAGCACACAGGAGAAACACGTTGGATCAAACAGGAACACATGTGGTCGGAGCTTTGTTTGATGTCACATAAAACCGCATTAAAGGTAGTTTGGAAATGGTTTAAGTAAAAAAGAATCAGCATAGTGTTCTGAATCCTGAGCTGCTGATTTCTGAATATAAATCATTTAGTTTTAGTTCTCTGTTTCTGTTATAATGACTAGTGTTGATGCATTATTAGTATTATTATCTTGTATATATTACCAATAAATACAATGGTTCTTAAGATGTCGTTAACAAAACCTTATGACAAAGAACTGTAATTGTGGTTTGATTTTTTTTACAGTTTAATCCTAAAATAAAAAGTAAACTCTGATACTGTTTTGTCTGTGAAAGGCTGACGTTTTTATTGGTTAACCTATAAATCGATCAGGCTCTTATATCGATCAACATGGGATTTAAATAAACACCTGTTGAATAAAAGGCTAAATCACATTTAACATTACAAACCACTCTGACAAAGAAAAAGCTGACACCCAGTGCTTTGATTAGAATAATACAGATGCTCTGACTCAACGGCCTCTATTGGGTTAATGGAGCCTCCATCATTAGACCACACAAGGCCAGGTATGAAATGTGAAAGTGATGCTTCATCAGTGTCCTGGTTTTCAACAGCAGCTCGTCAACACCCTGTCTGCACATTATAAAAGCGGCACATCAGCGTCAGCAGCATCAGCCACAGTGCTGCTGATGTGTTCATGTTGGTAAAATGGAAGAAAACAAAGCCTAAAAAGAGTCAGTGGGTTAAAGTATGTGACACGTGGGACGTTACACAACCTGCACAGACAACTGCACTGAACCACTCACGAGCTCTGGGACTTAATTTCAGTTTAGAAAAGGTTGTGTGCAGTTGCTGACACCAAATTTGCACAATTAACAAGCTTTGATTGAGATTAGAGCCTGATAAATACTGGACATCATCATTTAACAGTTGACACCAAAACAAAAGAGAAAAGGACTTATTGGTTTATATTTATGTCTCATCATAAAACATATAAAACATCCTTGATGACAATCCCTTACATTTGCTTTAGAAACAAATTTGATAACGACTTATTTGTTTGTTTTTGAATCTTGCTGTGATGTTAATTATTAATATTTGTATATGCAGTGAATCATAAATAAATAATAAAATAATTGTGACCAACATACGTATGGAGCAGATGGCAAGAACAAAAAAAACACACTGAGGAACAAAGCTGTGCGATGGTGACACTACAGATGATCTCAAACATGTTTACACACAGCCCAGAGCATATGTACATCCATATTCATCTGCAATATGTTTAGCCTTAATTCCCATGAGATCTCATTATTAAAGAGTTGGAAGAGTTATACTTGGTAATTATATTGTATATTTATAGTATAGTTTGGAAGAACAACAACAAAAACATACCTCCTCAGCTGCAAACTTCAAAACTGCAGTGAATGGCGTGCTGTCTGGAACACTCAGGCTGTAATAAAAACAAAATCAGGACTTGTAAAACACCAGAAACAGAACTTCCTTAATTAAATATCATATCTTTGATCGACAAACACCTGCTTTGCTTTCTGCTCGAGGGACTCACAACTACAACTTATCTCCAGGTGGAAATCTGTAGGCAACACTTGACTTGTGCAGTACAGTTTTCAGCTGGGAGCAAAGAACCCCGAGGGCAACAACAACAACAACAACAACAACAAAAATGTATTTTGCCGAGATGTGCGATAAAAATACAAGCCAAGTGATACGATCCCTAAATAAGGCAACATGGAGGGAGCCGAGGTGGTGGAGGGCAAAAAATCAATGGACACAGTCAGAACAGCAAGTAGCTGAGAGAGGAGCCGAACATGAGCTGTTAACAGAAACCATCCCACGGTCTCACCTGAGAGAGCGAGGGGGAACTTCTGTATCTGAACAGACGGACAATGAGCTCGAGTTCATTTCTATGGCAGATTGGACACGTCGCCTCATTTACTTTCACCATCATCCCTTTATTTGTGCTGAGACATTAGCAGCAGCGGCACAGACTCTCAACTCACGAGAGATTTCACCTCCACTGATGTTTTTCAGCTCCTTTATTTTGAAGTTGCACAGATCAAAATTCAAAGTGAAGCAAAGTTGGGAAATTTTAAATCCATTAAGTAAAAATAAGGCAATGTAAAAAAATAAAAAATAAAAAATACATTCTGAAGTTTAACTCACATTATTGTGCCTGATTTCATCACATATGTTTGACCTACGGTAGATGAACAGTTTGATTTGCACATTCAGCCCCTGTTCCTCCACAATGAAAATGAATTTAAAGAATTCCACCAGTGTTTCCTTGGTACTCAAATCGAATGGTCTGCTGTGTATTTCACTGGGAAAATCTACCTCTTCTATGGTTTTGTTGGTTGTGAGTCAGGTCGTATCTGGACTATTGAGAAACACATGCCGTGGCGGCAGCTGCTCATATAATACGACTACTCACTCGTACTCTACCATTAAAAACAAATACAAATACTTTAAAACACACTTCTCCATTATGTTACAAACTGTTTCTTCTAATCAATCTATTGCACTTCTGTCTGTCCTGGGAGAGGGATCCTCACGTGTGTTTTCCCCTGGTAACAGGTTGGCTTTGGTAGTTTCTCCTCACTGTGGTTGAGGGTTAGCACCTTGTTAAGCCCTATGAGGTGAATTACAATTTGTGAATATGGGTGATAACAACAGAATTTGATTGATTGGTTGATTGATTAATTGATTGACTGATTGATTCATTGAAAATCTGCCTATTAACATTCTTGAAATAAGTCTAAAAACACTCAATGGAAAGCAGTAGCAGACGAATCAAAGCTGCTTCAAAAACAGTATCTACAGTGAATTGTTTTGTTTGGTGCCAGTTCATTACCAGATCTATTAAGGACGTTTTATGCAAGAACCTCCTCATACTTCACAAAATGTCGGCACATAACAGGGCCTCTACTTCCCCAAGTCTCTGACTTGCAGTTAATGGAAGTGAGTTAAATATTTAAGCACTTCAATAAACTCCTAAAGGAATAGCGTGGTAAATACTGCTCCTGTGGTGCCGTCCAAGTGTCTGTAAGCCCCGACATTCAAATTTGACCCTCGATAAAGTGTCATTTACACCATGTTTTTAGCCTGAATGTCGCTGTTATGGAGCCATTTGGGTTTTTTTTTACATTTGAAGAATTGATCCTCATTTACTTTGATTGTATTGGATTTGGCTACAACGCTGTTTTACCCCTGAAACTCCAGAAGTGTGTTGTGGACTCAAACACTTCACCCACCTGCTCCTCCATCACAGTGGCGAGGTGAAGCTTCCCTTTAACGTGGGTGACGGGGAGAGAATCAGGGGATTCAAAATTTATTTTATTTGACCAGAATTTAATGGTTTGAATATGAATTTACATTATTACTACATTCTGCCACATGTGGGGGATGTTTCTGTTGCTCGGCTCCTTCCTGCTGATTCCAAATCCAATTCAGCAGCTTGATTTGTAAAGTTGGATAAAATAAAAATGCATTGTCACATTTTAGAGATGAAAATGTGTTGGGAAATGTGAGGTTACCACACAGATGCATGAGTTAAAGATCCATTAAACACACACCTATGACAACCTGGGACCACCACGTGTAGGGTCACACATCCATTCATTCATCCATCCATTCATCCATCCATCCATCCATCCATCCATCCATTCATCCATCCATCCATCCATCCATTCATTCATTCATTCATTCATTCCATAAGTGACACCATTATGACCACGTGTCATATTAATAGAAAACATGTAAACAAGAGGGGAAGTAAACAGTCAACGGAAACAGCTGTTCTCCCATTGACCACCGTGCACGTAGCTCTCGTTGAAAAAGCACGTTAGCTTCCACCTTAGCAACGAGGACACACGTCGTTCAGCAGTAACATGGAAACGACGGGTTTAGGAGGCAACCGACAGAAGGTGTGACGCTGAGCTGTCAGTGAAACACACTCACACTTTGTACGGCAGCCGCGGGTCCGACGTCAGGGTGATTTTAAACGTGACTTTAGACCTGAGGGCGGAAAGGAAACCACAGTTAGCATCAGCGCCATGTTGGGTCATTTCAACGTGGAACATATTCGGAGACATTTTCGCTCGGAGCGGGAGGAAAACTCACATTTTTGTTTACGAGGCGATTCGGTCCGCAGCCGGTTTACACACACCCGGAAGTCCGAAGGACCCACAACACACACACGTCATCCCGTTAGTGGTTTTTAAACACACATTTAATTATCTATGTGCTGGTTTTAATGTGTATTGAAATATTTTGAGCATAATTATGAATCTTCAGTCTTTTAAATGTACGTGTTAGAATAAAAAAAAGAGCTGTAGTTTGTGCTAATAATTGACAGGCATCATACTAGACGACTCAGATTTACCGTAAATGTCAGTGGTACAGCGCACCCACATTGAGCGCCTATTCAAATGATGGTTCACCTCTTCCAGGTATACTTCAGATATGTAACTTTAAACTTCAAACTGTTTTCCCAATTAAATAATATTATACATATTTATTATATATAATAATATACATGTTCACATTGTTACTTCCTACCGGCTTCATGTATTATTAGACACTTAGACTTTGTGTGTTTGTTTTGGACACAACATGTTGCCGCTCGGTCATTTGACCCTGAACGTCATGTAGAAGGGTGAAGAACTTTTCCACTGAAACATCACATCAGTCTTTTTTAATGAAGTCACTGGTGAACTTTAAATTTTCTCCATGTCATGTTTGGTTTTCAGGAATCAGTCAGATGTCAGCCATGTTAGATTTTGCAGTTTGCATTACAAAAGATTGTGTAGATACTTGATTAGATCAAGTTTTTTGGGGGATGTTGGTTGTTCTTAGTCATTTGATCAAATAGTCTCATCGATGAATTAGATTCACAAGAGCAAATATGTTTGTCATGTTTTCTAACCTTTTTGTTCTGCCTCAAATAAACTGGTAATTCACATTTAAGTTACACACTGACTCCTCATGTCACAACAGTGGGAAAAGTTACAGCTGTGAAAATACGACAAATCACACATGAATATTAAGATGTGAACTGGAGCTCGAGTTTTTTTCACGCCAGTTCACCTCCTGCTGCTGCTGCACCACTTGTAGTGAGACACAGGGACAGAGGGTGATGTGCAGTGTCGCCAGTGGAATGACACACAGCAAACAGAATGGGAGCAGACGTGTTATGATGACTCAGAGTTGCAATCCAGACGCTCAGGCACACACCTCAGGGGATTTTAGTGATGGGTCCTACAGACGCAGAGGAGGCTGTGGTAACACTGGGGAAAGAACAAAAGAAGGAGACCTATATAGAGGCACATGCAACAAAGGCAGTGTGGAGAAAATATACTGTACAGGATGTCTCTTCCTATTGAAGTATTTTATAGATATTTTAATAAGTCTAGACATAAAAGAAAAGCAGACGGGGCATTTTCTTTTAAACATTATACAATTGGCACAAAGATAGTGACTTCCTTCGGCGTATTCAGGACACAGCAGACTGCTTAATAATTGAAGTTTCTCCAAAAGAGAATTCGATAATTGCGGTAATAAAGGGACTGTTTTTCCACTGACTGTGGCGTAGGAGAAATATTAGTTTTGAAGCTGAAATTAGAGTGGAAAATACGACATTGCCTTTATTTTTACTCTCAGACCTCGTGCTGGAGGCCTGAGAGTGTGTTCAAAATGCAAAACACAGGCGCTGCGTTCACTGTGCAGCCTCCACTGACAGAGTTTATTAACATACCAACACTAGGTCTCGTGGGTAGAGGGACACAAATGGCAATTACCTGCAGAGATATAAGAGTAATCAATGCTAATACTGCTGCTTATGCAGGCGGCAGCACACTCACGCACACACTCACACACATGCACAAATACAGTGGGTGCGCAGTACATGCATAATACATGTGCTTGTGTGCATACAACAGCCATCATGGTCAAAAAGGCCACTGATGAACATTCTGTATAATGTTTTCACTGGATTAGTATTAATATTCACAGGACTACAGACACTCACCTTCAGGAACAGACATAAACATCACTGTGACCCAGTGAAACAAACAAAGCAACATGAGTATTGAAGGGAACAGTGTGTAAATTACATTGATTGTCAACAGCCGCTATTGAAAAACACTTACAAACGCACATCATTCTTTATTGATATGGTAGACATGCTGTTAATCTTTACAAATCCTTTTTTACTCCCAACCTGTTTGACTTGACGTGTATGTGTGTGTGTGTGTGTGTGTGTGTGTGTGTGTGTGTGTGTGTGTGTGTGTGTGTGTGTGTGTGTGTTGTATTTCTACTCAACACATGTTACCCAGCTGATTGCTTTGAACGCTGTGTACCAGCCCTGACAGATACAGTGTATTATTGACTACATTTACATGGACACCAATAATCAGACTTATTCTGATTAAGACATTATGCCGATAGTGATGTCATCCTGAGCTGCCAATAGGATATTCCATTTATATTCTCTGTTTACCTGTTAGAGAGCAAAGTCTGATTATGACTCAGAGTTGCGTCCAATATGTCACACGTGCAACATTTAATCCAAAATGTTAAAACACCAACCTGAAATAGTTAAAAGCGTAATGTGACGTAAACCCTTTAGGGGACTGGTTTCTATGAGTGTGTGCAATTTGGTGCAGATGTAAATTAAAATTCCTATGTCCAAATGAAATGACAGATTTAGTAGATATCTCCTCTAGTCATTAAGAAAATTAAGAAAATATTAAACTTGAGACTGTTGGTTTGTAATAAATATATCTGTAAATAAACCTTTTTTATAGCAAAGAGTCATAACACTAAAGTGTCACCCTGATAATTGCTTAGTGGAAAAAGTCCTTAATCTTTCACAAACCATGATGATGAATAACAATCTGTGAAAACTATTGCAAAGAGACCTCGGGAGTCGACCCCTGTGTGTCACTGTTACCAGGTTTACTTACTTTGCATAATCCCTGGCACACTGAGTTGTAATTAAATTTGAGCTGGGGAGGAAGTTGCCCGGGTTGTGTTAACACGGAGAGATAAGCAAAGGAGCTTTTCCAAACAGTTGAAATGTTACTCGGGGGAACGTTGTGCTATTACACAGTCGCATCACGACACCTATGCAAAGCAACAATATGCTGATACTGTAAAGAACTCTGCTCCGTCGCCTCGTAGCGGCATGAATATTATTGATGGATTTATCTTAATGCATTCCCAAGATGCTCCTCAGGAGACGAGTCATTATCCCGGTGGTACAGTGAGCCCAAATGGAATAAATCACAAGTCAAACACACACAAGCAGTTACCAACATCTAATGATGCATGACAGAATAATTTAGTTGGTTGCCTGCTCTGTGGGTTTAGGAAATAAATAAAGCAACTGGAGCAAAAAAAACATATGTTTGTGTTTTAAAGTTTGTCTTCAAACATCATTTTACATAAGGAATCCACCTTATTCTCATTGATGGTTAATTCTTCAAAGTAAATAATGTATTTCTATATTCATACTCATCATTATAGCAGCAGCAGCAGCAGCGTGTGCTCAGCAGACAGAAGTTCAGGTTCAGGTGAGTAAAGAGGCGTCAAGATCATGTCGAGATAGAAGCACGTTTAAGGGCAACAGCGGAGAGACGAGCAGACAGGCTTGGATTTTAATTACATGCTTCATTCAGGCTGGAGCAGGAGGTGACTAATAGGAGCTGCTGAACGTGGAACAAAAGGATGCACGAATACATGGGAGTAAGGAGACGACTGATGGAGAACAATATGTGAGGAGAGAAGATAGACAAGACGAAATAGACAGCAGTAATCTGTGAAGTGTGTGTGTGTGTGTGTGCGTGTGTGTGTGTGTGTCATGTCACCTCTTCCAGTATAAATACTGATCTTGTCAGGACCTCATGGGGAACAAAGCCTGGTCCTAATGAGGTGCAACTTAATTTCTAAACTCCTGGTTAAGTTTAAAGACGAGATGTGAATTGTGGTTATAAAGGTTAGAGTTAGGCATGAATTGGTTATGGTCATGATAAGGTTGGTTTTGGTTGGTGAGGGCATGGAGGCAAGAGGTTAACATATAAAAACATGTTTAATTGATTCATTAAAAAGTTCATTCAAAGTCACTGCTGTGTGAGAGTGTGTGTGTGTGTGTGTGTGTGTGTATGTGTGTCGTCCTGGTGACCGACCAACACGTCGGACAGATAATTAGCAGCAGCCTCCATTTCAGCCTGATCACAGTAGGTTTTTACACAATATGTAAAAGGTGTTAAAATCACAAAAGTGTAAAATGTTTATTTACACTTTCATGCAGATCTTAGCTGTTTTTTTTTTGTCGTAAGTTCAATTTGATCGTATAGTAACACAAACACTATGCTTGCAGAAAAGTTGGAACATTCTCGATGCTGAATTTTTAGTCCTTTTCCTTTTCCTTTTAACACATCTTCCCTTTTCAGCTCTTCCTCTTCTCCCTTCCTTCTGTAATGAGTCTTTTAAAAACATCTCTTCATTCACGGCTTCCTCCATTCAGCACCACAACCCCCCCCCCCTCCCCCCCTCCCCCCCTCCGCTCATCCTCAGAACTCTGCATCCAATTTGTCATGTCCCGTCTTGCTGTCAGCCGTGTTGCCCCCTCAAATGTGGGAATTGAACGAGCCCCAAACAGTTGAGCAGCCTTAATAGGATTAAGGTGGCTCTATGCTGATGTCTCCCTCCTCCTTAAAACTCTCCAAAGGTCAAACCTGAAGCAGCAGCACCTGCACGATCAATACCAGTAAGACCATTATATGCGGCAGGTTACTCAGAGGTTTCCCACAAGCAGCGTTGTCATTAACAACCATATAAAGTATCTCTCCTCCTGCAGGTTTGTGCAGCTGTCTACGCCTCATGGTTATTCCAACAAATAGTATGAACAGATAATACATGTGTGTGTGTGTGTGGAAGCATGAGCAGTGCATCTATTTGTGTCTCAGCTGCCTACGCCACTGAAGACGAGGCCTAAAGCACCAATTAGAGCGTCTATGATTACAGCTCCGTCCCCTTCTTCTCATCACACTCACGCTTCCAGGCTCAACCAACTACAGTGTGTTGATTAGAGAAAATAATCTGTTTCTGGAAGAAAACGCTGCAGCACAAATAGTCTGGAAGGGGCATGATTGACATCTCAAACCAGGGTTAGTAGTTATTTAGAAGCCTGAGCTGTAAATTTGGACGTTTTATGTGCTATGTTTTTAAAAAGGCGTCCACACAGGAGGAGGAGCTGCAGACTTTGCACCAGCGATGGTTTTGTCCTCACTTGACTCATCGGAGCAGATTCATTTGAGAGTCAATGCTAACCTGCTTAACATTCGTTATTAGGCCTTTTCAGGTTGTGTGCTTAAGACGGCTCAGTCTAATGAGTGAAAACTAAGTTGTGCACCGTTTACTGGCAACAGACATCGATGTAGCCGAACCTGCCAAATGCGTCCTGCGGAATAATTAAATGATTAACTTTTGAAAGAGCAGTGGCAATAGATTGATTAACACACTCAGCTCCTGTAATAAATCTTCTTCTTCCAACTTGCCAGAACAATTTTATTCATCTACTCAGTAACTTTATTTGAATCATTTGATGAATAGAACATAGAAAAAGGATAAACAGCTAAAACTCTGCTATTTCCAAAGATACACTTAATGTCATTGGGGATTATTATTATACATATATTTACACTGTGGTCGTTTAAACTCGTCTGTGTCGTGCATATTGAGTTTGTTCATGTCGTCGACTTAATGAAACTGCAGCCTGTGTGTATTTGCTGTGTATCATTTTGCAAGCTCAACCATCCATGCAGGGCTGAGAACTGATTCAGACTGGAGGACACATACTGCTGTTTGGGGGGGGGGGAACTGTGTGTTGTGAAAAAACTAATACCACTCTACCTAAAATAATACGACAAGTAAACATTGCAGTGTTATTTACTGTGAAAATCCTATTGGGTTCAGAGATGCCTTCCAAATTTATATGATAACATGCAACTAGCAGTGAAGAGAGCTACACATTCAGAGGAAACGAGACCCCTAGTGGGCGTACGAAGAAAATTAATAAAAGTAGACTGCCGAGCAAATATAGCAAACACAGGCCAAACATTGCATTTGTGCACGAGAATTTTTAGCTGTTGCTTATCATCGACTCAAAATTATTTTCAGTCTCCAACAGACCCAACGGACCCCTTTGTTTCTCCCTGGGTCACCAGAATACCCAGAATACCTTCTTTGGGCTTTAACAAAGCGATCCCTCATGTTCTTCCAGACTCGGCAGCTAAAGGCCTCGTCTTTACCACGTGAACTGGCATTTCGTCATGAAACGTCATTTCTGGCGCACGACCTCACGCCGGCGACACTAATAAGGCGACCATAAACCAGCCTTCACTTTTGATTCTGGAGACAGATGACGTCTGTATTATCATCTCTCTAAGCTCCCATTCTAGTTTCTTCTCTTTCTGTCTCCAGGAAAGTCAGAGTCTCCTCTCACAGAGATTATCTGCACCTTCCTCCAGCTGTTTTATATCTTCCCAACTGAACCCTTGGGTCCTATGGTTATTATAACACAAAGCGTGAAATTGGATAATCTTCCTCTGATTAACCGTCATCCTGGATTAGCGCGGCCCGTAAGTAAGACAATACGAGTGAAAAAGAATAAAAGAAAATTACCAAAATAGATCCAAGAATGTCAAATAGGAATGAAATGCTTCGTGAGTCGTGTCTTAAATGTGAGAAATGATGTAAAGTTGCTCACGGTCTGTTTGTCGGACAGATTGATGATGATGGACTTCTGACTGACTTATGGCTGAGGAGCTGTGTTTAGCTCTAATGTGTCTGGCAGGAATGTCTCTCCATCTACTTGCATGTAAACACTAGCTGGACATTGCAGATGGCCAGTGTCTCACACACACACACACACACACACACACACACACACACACACACACACACAAATCATTGCTATGTTGCTGTCATGCTCATAATCAATTTCATGGATGTCATTTCCCTTCAGTTAACCCTCCTGTTCCTGTTGGTTGTTTACCTACTGCAGCTGTATTACACCATATAGTGGCCGCATGCACATACTGAATATCTACTGAATAATACTGAATGCATATGCAACGTGCGCCGCCTGTCATATATTACATTACTGTGTATTACTTCCCCTCTTTCAGTGCGTGCTGTGCGGTGGTTGATTAATATGTCCCTGCACTAGTGAGGGGGGATCTCGGAGACACAGGATTTGATCGATGGGGGACAGGACATACATCTGATGTAACACTTGACAGCAGTTAACATGGGGCAGAGCTGCATGTTTCTAGCTGAGCTTTAAATTGAAGTCCTGTCAGATACACTGTGATGCTCTGGACAGAGGAAGAGAAGAGGAGGGGTGTCGTCCGACCGCCTAGTGGCTTTGCTTTCATTGTGAATCCAGCAATGACACTCCAGGTGTTGCGACGATGAATTTTAATTTAACGGGCAGAATTAGAAAAACTAATAATAGCTTCACTAAAAGCTCCTGTTTTCCAGAGGATGAAACAGAGATGAAAGGGAGGGTCAAGCATAAAGTGAACATCAAAACCTGTTGGTGAACATCGTTACTGAGGTGAGACAAAGCATCCAGAGCATCAAACTGTTAAAGCTGTAGGTCCCTCACAAAGAAACAAGATGAAATGGTGTTTTAACCGACCCTAAAATGAAAGTACAAGTGTAAGTGCAATTTGAATTCCAGGTTCAGCCACATTATGCGCTGAGGTGCAAGGTTGAGAACAAATCAGAATCAGCTGTAGGCTTGTTCACGACTCAGTCATGGCAGACGGAGGATTGAGTCGTCCTGCAGGTTCGGTTCTGACCCGGCACTTTGCTGCACGTCTTCCCCCAAACTAAAACGATTCATTCATCAGAGATAAGTTCCAGGTTCCCTCGTTACCTCTGCTGATGTTTGTTTGCCAGCAGCATTATGAATAAACTGCTCGACAGATTTCGATATTAAAGTTTGCACAAAGGCCACATCCTGGAATTTGATTCTCACTTTCTTTAACATTGTAAGAAAGGTTTTTATAAAATATCTAGGAACAAAGGATGGATCTGGATGAGAAGAAATATTCGGAGGACTGATATCTATGAGTGCACTTTGGGGAAGTTCGACTGGCTTTAAGGTGACGGTTGGTCCCTGAGATATGTGCTCTGAAGTGCCACTCTACTCTCCCTTGTTTCCTTTTCAGACAGATCAGGGATAAGAGCTTTGAGAGGTGTAGACGTGATTCAGTGGAGGTTGAGGATGTTGCAGAGGGAAGAGTGTTTCTGTGTCGAACAGGAGATAAAGGTCAGCGTCGGTGTCCTGGCAGCGTTGCAACAGGACGGCAGCCGCACAGCACTGACAGTTACTGGTGAGTAACCTTTCAGCTGCTTCTTCCACAACGACACGATACTTGACAGTTGTTTCCTGCTTTTCTTGTTTCAATGCAATATATGTAGGCAGAAAGTTTGCATCGAAAGTGGCTCTATTACCACAGACAACTAAATGTAAATTGTATGTCCTGGTCAGTTCATAAAATATCTAACAAAGGTTCAAGTTTAAATGTTGTTTGTTACACACGACAAAGTTCCTTATAGTGCTTCTCCAAACCTAATGGGTCTCATTCACCTTGTCAACGTATAAGTGCTGAGCAAGCAAACAGCCTTAACATTAGTTACTTTACTTTCAGTGCATTGCACTTGCTTGGTGCGTCCCTCAGATGCATAACAAGGCCGGAGCAGACGCAGGAGAGGAACGAATACACTCTTGTGCTCAAACTTAACCATGTTAGTTAGAGAGAGCACGAGGTGGCAAGAGAGTGAAAAACAGTTAAGGCTGCGAGGCTGGAGAAGATCAGCCTGCTGTGTTTGGCACCAGGGTGTCGGTACAGAGTGTACCCAGGGCCTCCTTCAGCAATCACAGGCTTAATGGTTGGATGGCTGTGAAACTGCAGGCGCTACCAAAGTAATGGAGGTCTGACTCTGCAATGTGCCTTTCTCTCACACACACACACACACACCCACACACACACACACACACACACACACACACACACACACACACACACAGACGTATGCAGGCTTGCACACAGAGAGGTGGTGGGATTTCAAATGGCCTCGGTCGCCAGAGGAAAGTCTGATCTGTCAGGAACAACTGGGTGTCGGGTTTTTCACGGCAGCGGGTGCGTGGCCACATTTTGCTTTGCCAAAAGTTCCATCTTGCGTTGGTTGCAAACAAGGTTTTCTTCAATAGGCTAGGATTTGTGTTTGCGACGCCCACCTACTCATCAAGACTCAAGCGGAGTTCAAAGTCTGTGCATGTTCATGGCTTTGGCTTGTAGCACATGTACTCGAATCCTCAAACTGGGTATCGACATGGCCTTTAAGCAAGAAATTAAAGTGATGTACTCGGCAGGGATGTGTGAATGAAACTCATCAACTATCACCATGCACCATGTTCCCCTCCCACACTCCTCAACGCCCAGGAATATCAGGATATCAGTGGAGACGGGGGTTTGGACTTTCACTTTCAGTCCTCGGTTATTTGTACTGAGAATGTGTTCCTCGTAATTACAATATAATACAACTTTATTAATCCTGAAAGAAATTGGACTGAAGGCAATTAGAAGAACTAAAAACAAGATACAGACACGCACTGACAAACATCCACTTAAACAATAACACAATTAAACACCATGAAAGAGCTGAAGAGCTAATTTCTTTAAAAATACTCAATTAAAACACAAAGTTATTATTGCTACTGTGTCTTGCTGCTTTATTTGAAAACCATGGACAATGTTGCATATAGTGCATAGAGACAGTGAAGGTGCCAGCGTCCTGTGGTTGTTACACACTCTGCTCCTGTTGCTGTCACTGGGCTCCACCACTGCAGGTCCAATCTGTCCGTTTTCAGAGATAAAAAACAACAACTGCATTTTCATTTACAACATTTGCACCATAACAGAATTTTTTATCATTACATTAACCCCCCCCCCCCCCCTTTCCAGCTGGTTTATTAACAAACTCAATCGCTGAAAGCTACAGGTCAATTATCACAATAATGTGGTGGTCATTATGACAAATCCCTCCTCTTCTGCGGTAGGAAGGCTGCGCTAAACTGGTTAAGTCAATATTGGATTACGTTATTAGCTTCATCAGGCGGCGGAGACGAGAGGTGTTTTGTTCTCAATGGGAAATTGTGGCCGATCTAATTTTAGCTGTCAGTTCCGGTACGATGAGTCACAACGTTATGCTGCTGCTGGAGATTAAAGAGCCGTCTGTCGCCGCTAGTCACTCACATTGTTTTGCACTTTTATTTTGTTGCTTGTTATGTATGTTAGTTGGCAGGATTACTGCAAAAACTACTGGATTACCACAGAATTTGGTGGATTGGTGAAGTACAACTCAGGGAAGAACCCATTAAATTTTGATGTGGATCCAGATCATGGGGCGATGCAGGAATTTATGTTTCACTTTCTTAAACATTGATTTCACAGAGAAGAATTCATGGATCTTGATGGGAAACAGTATCAGGCGTGTGTGAAGGAGACTGGTAGTTACGAGTGTGTGTAGAATTTGGTGCAGATCCAAATAACAAATCTGGATCTAGCCGTGGTGGATGTTTGGGCTCTAAGTGGCCTTCCAGCTGCTGTCATTGTACTAAAATGCACGATCAGCACTGAGGCTGTCACTCTTCCTAAAAATCAAGTCTGAACAAATCTGTCATGGCGCGTAATTCATTGTGATATATTCAAACCCCCCCCCCCCCCACTGCACAATTCAGATGAAGATGAACACTTGACATTTCTCCACCTCTCTGTGCTTTCAAATAAAAAGTGACAGCACTAATCAGCACAGTGGATGTTTGAGGCCACACTTGTTTCCTCGCTTGTTTTGTTAATATTCAGTTCTGCTGATTGTTTTCGACCATTCTCAGTGTCCTTAAGTTCAATCTACTGGGTTTTCTGAGGCAATTCACTGTTTATTTGAGTTCTGCATGTTTGTGCATGGCCTCTCCTCCCACCTGTTTACCATAGTGCTGTGATTCCTTGAGGAGCCACATGCAGCGGCTGTGACAACAACAGAAGCTTAAGAGATTCCTAATGCCCTGAGGCCTTCGGGCTTTTTGTTCACGGTGTGACGGTGGCCGACTTCAGTGTTTGTCCCTTTTTCAGTGCACAAAAAAATGTCTGATGGTGGAAAGATAATCAGCGCTCGGATTGAATGTGCCTCTATATGTCGTACGCCCAGTGGGAAGACTAATAACCTCTGTGTGTGTGTGTTGTGGGTTGTAGTCAGGGTTAATGGATATTACGGTAGATATATAGAGAGACACGGGGCAGTATGGATTATGAACAAAGCTCATTTACCATCTTTAATCACATATAGACAGACTCTCTTCATCATCGTCTCCATAAAGTAATAAGTCATCATATAGCCGATACGCACGGCTGCGCTGTAGAGAGGTCAGACCTGGTCGATCTTAAACACCGCAACGCCGAGCGCCTGCACCACTGCGCCCCGTGTGGCAGACACAGACACGCATCTCGCCACAAGCTGCTTTCTCAGCCGATATTTTTGACGAGTCATTGCAACGACGGCTCTGATAACATAAACGATGACTCTGTTAAAATCAAGAGAACCGCTGATTAATTAAATTATTGACACCAGTGACGTGTCAAAATGTTCGCGGTGAAAAAGGCCCACCTGAAATTAGACGCCAGCCGGCTATTTATCTGTTGCACACCTGGTAACCTTGGAGACGGGTTTGGGGCTGGTTGTCTGAGGGCAGGATAATGAGGGGATGAACGAGAACAGGGGGCGGGAAGAGAGAGGAGGGAAAGACAAAATGAGAGAAAGGATGGATGCACCTGGACAAAAAAATACTGGAACCGTGCACTGTAAATAAAGATGGACGACACGTCTGCACTCGCTCCTGTTGACCAAGACAAAAGATCTGAGTGCCACCGTCTTCTGTTTTTTTTAAACATCAGCTGCTTTTATCCTGAAAGAAAAAAAACTAAAAGTAAATGTCAACTAAAGAAGAGAACATGTAATTTGCTCCAAGAATCCTACAAAAAAGTTTTCATTATGTTTCCACATGGTCAACATTTCAGAACAGGATGTGCTGACATTTAAAACTCATAGAGGGATTCATGACTTCGATCTGGTACATGTAGTATTCATGTCTGTATACCAGAGGTGTCATGTTATACAGGCATTTACAATAGACATGAAGTATACAGAAATCAAATATTTATATCACACATGATAATAACATGTAAATAACTATCTGATTCACATTCTATAGAAGGTATTAGTACTTTGAATTAAATGAATTTGCAAAAAAGTACACAAACGTACAATTAATAAAGTTATAGATGAATTAGAATTTGAAACCTTTTGGCCAAGAAAATAGTTTAAATGTCTTTGTGATGGTTCTAATATACACACGACTCTGTATATGGATGATACATATGGATGCAGATAAAACAGATGAGTAGTTTGTGATTTGAGTTTGGATTCACCTCATTTGATTCATTTCACACGTTTCCGGAGAATCCTTAACACCCGTGTTCCACTGAAGCTTTCTCCTGGAGGTGGGAGGCAGAGCAAAGGTTCTGAGCTGTACAACCAAATCGATCCACTCCATCTACTCCCCCACTGGAACCAGTGACATGTCACTGGAACCAGTGGGAGTCACTCGCTCACTTTCCCCTTAGTTCACTCTATAGTGCTCTTATAAAGCACTAGATAGTGAGCTCATCCGGAAAAGAAAAAAACACCTTTGACACTTCTCGGCACATTTTCTCTTCGCCGGTGATGACGTCATTGTCGCAGGATTATGACGTAAAACAACAACAACAACAACAACAACAACAACAACAACAACAACAACCTAAAATGCAATGCGGCATTATAGACATTTGCAGGATGGTTTCATGCTCAGTTTCGGAGTCATTACACCCCCCTGAATTTTCACCATTTCTCTTAAGCGACCACTTTGATGTATCAAGGAGGATGTCAAAAAGTCTCACTGCCCCTGATGGCTGCAGTGATTTTCATTTTCTGCTCTGATAGAACTGATGTCTCTCGTCGTCTGCTCTCATCCGATGGCACTGAATGACTGAACAGCTTGAGGACACTGTCAAACAGCCCTCTGAAATGTGAGGACCCAAAATGTCCTAACTCTACTTTGGAGGCATTATCGGAAATGTGCATTGCTGAACTGCATTGTGGTTCCTTTGCGTTGTGTTGCTCATGTTGGAAACTGCAGACGTTGGGCAGAAACTCTCACGCGGCAACAAACGCACCAGCCAGTCAAATCTTGTTTAAATGAAGTGCACGCGCTAGCCAATCAAATCGTGTTATTGGGAAAGAGACAGCAAATGCACCAGCGCCAAAGAAAAAATCCCATTCGATTTAAGCAGTGCATCCAAGTAAAACACATTATCCTCGATGTGGTCAAACAACAGAAGGGAACATGAGGAGGCATCGTTTCATTCTTAATTTCATTCCTCACCTCAGGGACTTCACAGATGAATGTGATTATCAAAGCTCACACCCGTTCACTGCAGGTCCTTCAGAATAAAACGTCCGCTGCTTCAGAATAAAGAAAGTTAAGAGTGTGAAGCAAACCACAAACTCTCCCCCTTATTTTTGTCTTTCATAACAACCAGAGCACATCTCTCCATCCTGGGTCGTTTGCATTAACTCACCGTTATACCGAGCAGTGATTGGTTCGGTCGTATTGTTTTGGAGTCGGCCACATAATAGAATGTATTTTGGGGTAACTGGCATCAGCTATGAAATGTCAGCGGCTGAATATTTATGAGCGCAGGACATTTCAAAAACTCCCTCTCGAGTAAAATATACCATCAGTCTTCAGCCGAGCTCAGTTGACGTTTAATAAAAAGACTTTATGAAAGGGCACCGTCTGCAGGGCTACAGCGTGAACCTGTAATATCGAAAGTTACAGTTGTTTAACAAGTTACAGTTGAAAACTGACCTGCCAGTGGTCCATCAGGACCGGCAGGGGAAGCAGTGCTTGAGGAGTTTAAAGTAGACAATGATTAGAATGACACTAGACTGGAAGCAAAAGTTAAAATAGCTTTATGTCTCACAAAGGAAACGTTTTGATAGGACACCACAGCAGCACTGTGGGGCTATGCATGAGCACACGGGCACTAATCTGGATGCTGGACTGTCAGATAAAACAAAACCACCGTCTATTTATTAGTAGACAGAGCTTTTTAATACATTTTGTCCCTTGTAACTGCTAAATACATTCATAAAGCTGTGCAGTCGTCTGCTAACTCAGAATTTACAAAGAATAAGTGTTGGAGAAAATGTTTGGACTATAATTTGGACTTTGGTTTTCTGCATTTGATCTCTAGAGCTTCTAATGAAAGACAATAACGGTGGTTATGTTTATAATACTATTGACCTTATTCTCCATCTCCTCTTTCTCTGTCGGCTGGCTGGGCTCGACAGAAGAGAGGGTGAGGAGTTCAGACATCTGTAGGGAGCTTGGAGTCAGTGAACCTCTGCTCCTCCACATAGAAAAAGGACAGTTGTAGTGGCTCGGGCATCTAATTAGGTTCTGTGCACCTTTTATGTTGGAGGATTACCGAGCATACCCAACCGGGAGGAGACCCCAGGGCTAGACCCAGAACTTGCTGGAAGAGACTTCATATCGTATCTGACCTGGAAAAAAACACAGGATCCCCCAGGAAGAGATGGAAAGTGTGGCTGGGGAGAGGGACGTGGTACTCGGTGTGCTACCTCTGCGACCCGAGACTGAATAAGCAGAAGACGATAGATGGATGGACGGACCTTATTATGATGTAAAGCAGGCAACTTCTGGACATGTCAATGTTGCAAAATGCTGTGAAAATTTCAGTTGAACATTGAAATAAATACGTAATAATACGACAAAGGTCGGTTCTCCACTTGTCTTTATTTGATTATTGCTCTTTCTGTTTATGACCTTATTCAGGTTAATCAGAAAATGTATGTAGCAGGATCTTATTCAGACCATAAACCTGAACCTGACTTTTAATCAGGTTAAATCTGAATATTGCTGTCTATGTAGAAAGTAAAAGAACAAAATGGAAATTTGAAGAACTCCCCTGATTCATCAAGAAAAGTTGAACTTTCTTTACAGGGTTTAGAAAGTATACAGCAGTGATTCATTTTCACTTGTGCAGAGAGAGTAAACCAATTAAACTCAGTGGCTGCCTGACACTTCTCCTGACTCATGCTGCATGCACTGTCAGTATGGCTCCGCTGAATGCATCCTCTGTAATGCAGAGCGTATTTAAAATTATGGGTACTTTAAGCAATTACCGACACCGGAAAAAGCTTTAAAGTATTGTGGCTCCGAGTATCTAAAGTGATTTAGTGGGACTGGAACCTCATGAATATAAAACTTACTATATGTTCTGATTTGACACGTGTTTGAATGGAGCGCGAGAGGTTTCTGCTGCTCTATGAAGACGTGATCTGTGTAAATGGAGATATTTACAG
The DNA here is from genome assembly GCA_026259375.1 of Verasper variegatus. NCBI lineage: Eukaryota > Metazoa > Chordata > Actinopteri > Pleuronectiformes > Pleuronectidae > Verasper > Verasper variegatus. The sequence continues at coordinate 4,945,565 of CM048051.1, forward strand.
AAAACACAACGATCTCCTGTAAAAGTTAATGGTGATATTGATTTCCTGCCGTTTCGAAACAATAGTGCTTTAGCGGTGTTTAGTTAAAAGATGACGCGGCCGGATGCAGAGCAAATCTAATTCATTCCATTACCTCCTCAAGAGGTTTTTCTCAAATGGTCGGACTCAAGTTACACACAAGTAATGGCATAACGATGTTAGACGACACAGCAGGAGAGATCAAGTGCGTCCAGCGAGTGGCATAAACCCCTCGTTTAGCTGTTTTCAAAAACCGCAGCCATTAACTTGGAAATCTTATTGCAGCTGTATCGCTTCATCAGTTACAGCAGATATGCTCCAACACTGACTGGTCTTTGCAGCTTGAGAAGACAGACCTTTGATTTTCTTTCTCCCAAGGCTTCTCTTTGCTCCACAGGCAGATCTCCTTCACTCTGCAGATCTCTTTCACTTTGTTCCCACACATCTTCAATCACTCACATTGATGAGGCCCAGTCGCTGCTGCTGCAGATCGCACCACTTCCTTTTTTCTTTTACATTTCTACTAGACAATCGTGTAGGATTGTTTGGCCTTGGCAGAGATATGTGCCATTGTAGTTGGGTAATTGATTATTTTGTTCCATTGTAGTGTTTTTGATGGTATAATAGAAAACATCGTAACTGGAAACCATGACGGCTTTGTCAACTGTGGGCAGTGATGGAGAAGCCCGAGGATGCAGTATTCATCAAGAGGATCCAGTATTGATCAAATGTTGGATAAAAGCAGTTAATAAATAAATGCAGACAATATGATTGAGTACACTTCGGTTAGACTCTAATGACTGTGTGGAGAGTTGTTCATGCTGCTCAGGAGGGGAGACGTTACTGCCACAGCAAGGCCGAGGTATTAAATCCCTCATCCCAGGCTCTGGGTGAAGCCAAGACCAGACAGGTCGAGGTCTGTGTGGTGCCACATCCTGTTCTCCATCAGCTGACCTATTGATCGTCTGTTCTGAGAGAGGACGGTGCTGTGTAGAACCGTCAATGCTTTGTCTCCTTATTTTCATTTTCCCTTGAAAGTAAATGGTTTTGTATTTATATAGCACTTTTCTAGTCTTGATGACCACTCAAAGCGCTTTACAGTACAGTTTTACATTCACCCACTCACACACACATTCATACAGTGCATCTATTAGCAGCACTTTGTTGTTCTACTGAGGGGCAATTCAGGGTTCAGCATCTTGCCCAAGGACACTTCGGCATGCAGATGGGGAAGACTGGGGATACGAACTGCTGACCTTCAGGTTGGAGGACAACCACTCTACCCCTCAGCCACAGCCGAAAGTAAACATCTCACGAACAAAATGTGAATTTCTCCAAGTAAAGTTCAGTTTCATTTTTAACCATGATACATGAAAGTTGGATATTTTTTCACACATATTTCTCCATTAGACTTTAATGCCGACAATCACCCGAGGCTTGGTATGTGGTGCCACACAGGCTGTGATTCATTGTGCAGTGAGACTCAGCGGACATGACGCGCCGTAGAGTCGCAGTGCGTTGCCACACAAATCGAATTTGAAGGCACTTCGAAAAACAATGGCCTCAACAATTAGATAGAAGGCCTGTACAAGAGCGGGCTAATGTCGCTTTGCCATTATCCAACACGCAGAGAGACTTTAGTGACGAGAGGAGAAAAATGAGTAGAAATGAGTAGAAATGTCAATAGCAAGGCATTGTTAACCCCAAGCCTCTGCTTCAGCCACTGCTCCATACCGCCGACCTTTAAGAGCTGAGATATGCAAATCATTCATGATCATGGAAATACTGATATTTATGATCTATGTTTATATTTCTGTGTGACCCCGTGGCTCTGGATGATTTATTTTTCCACCCAATTAAAATATAGAGTAACCATCTCCTTCACTGTAGGGTTCGGGTGAATTAATGAAAAGCAACTACAAGTCATGAGTAAGTCAAGACAATCTTAACATGGAGCAATTGTAAATTTGCAGTACTGGGGTTTAAACGGTTAAAATTCAGTGTTTGAATGTACAGCATAAAATAAACTGAGATTAAAGATTTGAAGCTGTCATGTAAAAAGCTGCAAAGTGTCACCTGATTGTCAAGCATATGAGATATCACAAGATTTTAAAACCCCAAGTACAATGTGCTACTTAACACGTGTATTGCATCCTCTTGAAATAAAATATTCTGTTTTCACAATCCAGCAGCAAAAGAGGATTTGCACATATGGAAACTGGTAGAATATTGAATTACAATGTCCAGTGTGACATTCATCACGTGCAGAAACATCAGGAGGATATGATTTTATGACGGCTGCTCTACAGGAGGGTGTTTGTGTTGTATTAATGTCAGGATTCAGTTGAAGCCCCGCAGCCAGTCGTCAGATTAAGTGCTGTAAAACTCAAGAGGTAGAACGAGTCATTCACAAACCTAAAGGTCAGAGGTTCGATCTCCAGCTCCATCTCAAAGTGTCCTTGGGCAACGTAATGAACCTTCACCTTCTGAGATGAAGAGTAGAAACAGCTACAAACACAGTAAATTCATAATTTTCTATCATGGTGATTCAAACATCTCTACTCAGTGTCTGGAGGCACAACCAGGTAACTGTGATCATCACTTAACATTCAAAAAAGGCAGCAACAGTCAAACAGCCCTGCTCTGTTTGTTTGAGTAAATTCCTCATGAGGGAATGACAGTATATATTCATTTTCATATTTTTGAAGTGGCTGTTGTCTTTGTCACAGATTCCCTGTGGTGATTTATTTAGTGGCTTGATTGAAAGGCTTTTGGCTTTAATGGATCTAACAAAGCTGTGAACTGTCTCTCTCTCTCTCTCTCTCTCTCTCTCTCTCTCTCTCTCTCTCTCTCTCTCTCTCTCTCTCTCTCTCTCTCTCTCTCTCTCTCCCTCTCCCTCTGTCTCTCTCTGCATGTCTATCTCTATATAACATCTATATAAATATATATATATATATATATATATATATATATAACTATATGTACATGAGTTTGAAATACAATGATTGAGGTTGTGTGAGTGTCTATGTGTGTTTAACAGAGATAGTTTACATCCTATAGAAAATCCCCTTTTTCACTTGTGAGGTCATTTTAATTAAAGATAACAAACACTCACTATAGTTATTCTTCTCTCTTATCTTAATTGCTTCTCCTTGTATTTCCATCTAACAGCTGTTTATAACTTCTACATTTCATCCTTTAGTACCAGATTCATACTGTATCTCAGTTCGTATGTAGTTTTTATCAGCACCAACCATTTGCCCTGATATGCTGAAACATTGCTGAATCCATTAAAGTCCATTATGTTGCACACTTAATGTCTCGTGTTCCATTTAACTTGACTGGGTCCCGTGTGGTTCAGTGAGCACACTGAGGTAACACCTCCCGCTAATGTGGCAGCTGAAGTGAAAGAATGAATATGAAGTAAAATGGAAATAGAAATCAGAACATATTGGAATAGAACAGCGCCCTGAGAGCACACACCTCCACCGAGGCAAATGTCCTCTCTACCCATTAATTATCTAGACTGTGGCTGTCCAACATATTCTAAAAATACCTTTCACACTTCTAATTATAAGTTGAGAGGTTGCTAACTTGGTGTAGCTGTGTGCGCTGTTTGAAGCACTACTTGCTTGTCCCTATCATCCGTAAAGTTTTTACTGTCCACGCAGAGCATCAATGCAAGTTCTCTCCCTCTCTCTTACAAGAACTTGTCTTTCTCTCATTAGTTTATTTACTTTATTAGTGATAATCCGTCCAGTAGTTTTTGCGTATTCCTGCTGACCAGCAGACAAACATAACCTTCTTGGCGGAGGTAACTATCGTAACATTACAATCAGCATCAGAGCTTTTATCAGCAACTTAATCACCTCACATTGACCTCTCTGTTTGCTCTTTCCATTTCTACAAACTGACTGAAATTTGACCCTTTCCTTTACAAACCAGACAGTATATAAAAGGTTGGGGGTATTGAACAGTGTGTGTGTGTGTGTGTGTGTGTGTGTGTGTGTGTGTGTGTGTGTGTGTGTGGCTAAATGCTGTGACATTCACTGGCTAAGCTCTCCGGGGGCTTAAGAGATCTTTTCCCATCTTAAAGCTGAAGAAATAAGAGCTTTGTCGACATTTAGTCTGACCTCACTCAGCTGGTGTCTTTTCACTGTCACTTTCCTTTGTCCCCTCTTGTCCCACTCCCCTTGTGTCCTCCAGGTCGGTCCATTAACGTGACGCTAATTGCAGAGTTGAGTGGAACTGCTGCTGCATGTTCCAGTTCGGCCTCGGGGACCAATAATCACATCAGTGTCGTGTCCTAATCGCCAATTTTTTTTCCATCAGCATCATTTCCATTACATTTGCGATGACGCAATTGTTTTATTTTATTGTAGTCCAACATCCTCTGTTGATGATTATTATTCTGTCCTGAAACAAATCAAATTAATTCCAAACATGCTGGTTTGTTCTTGTAATTACCTCCATTCAGTTTGTGTATGCAGTTATTAAAGTCTAACAACCAACCTTGATTGGTAAAACACAAATTAATTATGTTTTTTTCAAATTAAAGTCAATCAGTTGTGTTAATGTAACTTGAACTTAAATAAACCCAATTGCTTTGTTAGCAATTGAAGCATCTTTTTAAAAGTATATCTCTATTGTAAGAAGGACCTTTTAGTTATTGCCTGAGGAGCAGAGGATCTCCTGTAAGACAAGTCAAGCCTCACTGCCTCCTTTGTTCAGTTTGGTTTTAAAGACAGATACACGGGGTGATAACAGTCAATACTGCTTACGTTTGTAGAAAAATGGCTATTATTGTGTACTTTCTAGTAAAATAGCAAATCTGTGGACTGCTACAGAATTCAGGTTCTATGCTTTACTCTTGTATCAGGAGCCATATTCACGTTGAGCAAAATGCACATTGAATAAATTCATCATCTGCATTTGTCATTGTCACGGCGACGACGGCCTCTTTTATCCAACCATGTGATTTTCATCTGATTTGATTCTTTCACAAACATTATCACTGGCATTGTTGACAGCGTGGATCATTTTCTGATACTGGGATTGAGGAATTCGGGACATAGTGCTTGAACTCGTCCTCCAGAATAGAGACGGTCCCTACAGGTCTGGCTGACATTTACTTTTGGCAAATATGGTAAAAAAAAACAGAGCTGTCTAAATCCACTGCGGCAACATCAACCTGTAAAAGCAAAGTCACAAAAATAACGTGACTCAAGATGTAATGTGTTTGGAGAGGAAACACATCTGGTGCATAAAGAAAGTTGCTGTTGATAAATGTCCCCAGTAGCTGCAGAACAAAGGCAGATCCGTAATTACCACTGAAATTATGCAAACAAGTGTACAAGGCTTTGTGCTTAATGAGGTCTTCAATGTATAATTAATGTTACACAATAAGAAGCTATAGAAGATTCAGACAATCACATCCGCCTCGTTTTCCTGTTATTCTCTCGTGTTTGTGTTATTCTTGCAAAGCTCTTCTGCGGATATTCACAAATACACGTCATGTTATATTCCTTTTACACTGAGCCCCTGCAAAGAGATTAACACAGTGACAAATAAATTATAGTCCACGTGTTTCTACACCTATAATCACACTGGACAGACTATTTTAGGCATTTCCATGGTGATGGTGTCATTTCAGCGGCTTCACAAAGCGCTCTCTCTCTGACCGGGGGTTCTAAATAACACTTTTTGAACATTGTGCCGTTGTTTCATAAGCATCTGCAGTGAAAGCAGGAAACAATCAGTCAAGATGAAATGTAAGAAACTCAACTGGGTGTTTTATTTAGATGGTAACAAAAAGTCTGGCTGAATCAACAGAGCAGCATGAAGTCAGGAGATTGTCTTTGTAATTGCAAAAATGAGAAGAGAATCCCACAGTACTGCACTTCTTACTTGAAATGTGACGTTGTTGAATATTGTTATGCTGCGTATCAGCTCATCTAAAAGTGCGATGTAAGATATGAGGCTAATATTGCAGCATTATTATTTGTGTGTGGAAAGTTGTGGAACTTTATCTCTCTCGTGTGTGTAATCAAATTTGTAAATGTGTAAAACATCTTGAAGACACAAGTCATCAGTTACATCTCGAGCCCTTTTGTCATTTTACATTTTTACACTTTGAGATTCGTGTGAATCCACAATTACTTGTTTAACTTTATGACAAGTGAAGCCGATATTTTTCATGTGTTTTGTTTAAAAAAAAAAAGGTTTCCTTGAACAATTCATGGGTAAGAAACTTGTGTTATTTGAGATACAGTTACACAATTCTCCACAGACACACGTACTTGGCCCCATATTGCCCCATAGCCACGCACCATAAATTTGAATCGCTTGTACTTGTGAAATAAGCCAGGACTTCCTTCTTGTTCCTCTTTGTTTAATCCTCCTCTCCTCTCCCACACCAATTAATGGCTGTCAAGCAAACCGCTTAACGCCCGACACAACCTAATAAGTCTGTGTTGTGGACACCAATAATTTAGGTTCAAATTTATAAACCCCAAAAAAACATTTGACTTATTCTACATAAATCAACTACCCCGATGTTCGATTGTACGTCACCTTAATTATATTTTACATTTCAGTTAAGTCTGTTGATTTAATGATGAACAGGTGAAGTGCAAGTCTAAATCTAAACAGTACATTAAATACAGTATCTAACTGACGGACAGATAACAGATCGTCAAACGGTTAAAGACGGTTTTCTTCGACGCACGCCGATGATTAGTATTTCAGGACTGGTTTGCCGTACGCTGTACAGACCAGCTTGTTCTGAAATGTGTGTTTACTCATAACTCATAACTTTAAACGTTACGTGTAAATACGAGTCTGTCTGCACCATATTCCCACAGCGCCGACCCCTGTATTCTGAACGCAGTCGTCTTTTATTGCTCCCGGTGAAGAAATGCATTCTTAACATTTGCAGCCATCGGAGGCAGGCGGCCCTTTTCCAGCACTACAGGCATTTACCACATATGGGCCATAGACTGACCATAAACCATGGATTGCTGTATAGGTCATAAAACCTGCCTCCTTCATGTTAGCGGATGGGACATGGACGTCAAATAACATTTTCTCAAATATGTTTTTTTGTCATTTTAGGTTCTCATCACACTGACCTTTGTTTCTTACCTTGGTCCCACAGCAGGTGTCCACCCCCCCCCCCGATCACTGCTGCACAGACTCTGGCACCAAATGCGCAAGATGGCGATGTTCATATTCAGCATATTTTGGATTCTTTCCATCTTTATAGTTACAGTCTGTGGCATTTGCACGTACGTGGACTCTTGCTCTCTGTCCATCGACTCACACAGATGAATACATAGCAGGTGGTCGAACTTATTGATATGAAGCTCGTGTGCAGCTGAACCTTTTCACATCGAATGCATCTGATCCCGACACGGATTCTGTGTGTTTGATGTGGGTGGTCGGCGCGAGGCTTTTTTATCTTTGCATAAATGAACCACCAGTAAATGTTTGCATATCACAGAACCGCATCTAAGACCCGTGTGTGCTTTGTGTACTATATATATATATATATATATAACATAAAAGCATGTGATGTGTTGTGCACACACTCTTTACATGTAGCAGATATAATTGCACGACAGGGTCAGATGTTGAATGATGATCAAAGCCGTGGATCCAGCGAAACGTTGGTAAATAGAGGACGTCTGATTGGGGGACAAAGCCCTTGTCCACTTTGCGTTGTTACATAAATGTCCTTCCCTCTGCCTCCTCAGAACACAACATTATTTTGTGGTTTAGACGCTGCCGGCCTTTTCCCTCTGGTTTTTCTTAACACAATCAATGCAGTTTGAGCAGTTTAATTGGATTTCTCTGTTTCCTTTTTTTCACCTGAGGCAAGAGGGTGAAGGAATAAAACGTGAGACATGACTCCCATCCATCTGCTCAACTTACCTCTATTTGCATTGTGATTGGATTCCTTGTCTGATGACCCCTGACTCTGAGAGGTCGATCAGGGTAATTACCATGATCCTCCCGAAGAGATGGAGAGGGCTCTAAGTAAGTGTGTGTGTGTGTGTGTGTGTGTGTGTGTGTGTGTGTGTGTGTGTGTGTGTGTGTGTGTGTGTGTGTGCGTGTGTGTGTGCGTGCGTGTGTGCGTGTGTGTGTGTTTGATAGACAGATCCCAATCACATCCACAATCAAAGTAGAGGCTTAATGTAATGATAAATTCTGAAGGAAGATGTGAGGAATGTTTGATTTGCATTTATGTAATTATAATGTTTATATATATTTTATTGTATGTGGCCAATGTACTTGTAGTTAACTGCCTTGTCTAGTTTTAAATGATTTGGTTTGATTTCTTCTTGCTTTGTGCTTCCAACATTATTAAGAAAAGTACTAAATAAATAAAGTTTATTATAATTTGTTATGGTTTATTATTATATTATAAGTGATGAGAAACACCACAAATCTAGGACAGGTACAGTCCAACATAAATGATATGAGTAAAGTAATTTTTTTATTTTTTTATATAAAGAAGTGAAAGGAGAAGATGAAGATGAGGAAGAAAGAAAAGGACTAAAGCTTCTTCTTCTGATTAGTTTTGACTGTTTGTAGGTTTTTAGTATCACCACATGAGCTGATGATGATGTTAATAACTGTCACAGTCTCCAAGCAAATGAAACAAGGCAAAGAAGAAAATGTTTTTAGGACTTTATGGCTTTGTGCCAGTGATGAAGCAGTTTCAGCTCAAACTGTCAGATGTAATCTGACCTTCACCTCGGTATTTCTTTAATATGCCTTGGAGAGAAATCCTGGTGTCACGGTCACAGCATTAAAACGCGTCTGTATTGAACCTGCACAAGACTGAAAAAAAAATCAATATTCAACTCTGGGTTTCACATTTATAAAGATCTGCGACATTCAGGGGGATCTAAGTGAGGTTTAAAGGAATCTCGCCAAGCGTGAAATGCAAAGAGGAGCTTCAATTGAATGTCAGCGTGTCAAGTATATTGCATTTTCCCCATGTGCCTTGTTCATGCACGTGGGGCAGGATACCTCTTTCTCTTTATGATGGTTTCTCTGATGAAGCTCTGGCACTGAAACAGTTTTCAAATTGTTGCGAGTTTGACAGTGAGCAGGGTTTGGTTGGTGATTGATCCACAGCAGCCAAGATGGGTCAGAAGGATTCTAGTGACGATGTGAGAAAGGGACAAAACACTCAAGCAGCTCAAGTGCAGGAGAAGTAGAGAAAAACGTATGGAAATGTTCCTTTCAGGTCCAGTGTGATGTGTGTAGCAGCCGCTGAGACCTCTGTGTGAGTGTGAGATGCATTTACATGCAAGAACGCACCTATACTGTTTTATATGTCCTAAAGCCTAATGACTAAAAAGCTTGTGGAGGTGATTTTAGTGCTGAAATCAAGGGAAATTATTCAACAGAATTCTATATTAATGAAAATATCTGACTTAATGTGTCCCTGACTTAAAAACGTTGAGAACGCACTAAAAACTAAAACTTGAAATCACTATCTCTCCACAAATGCAGCTCGAGCACTGTTGTCACTTTCTTGAAAGCAGCTTTCACGAGCCTCCACTTCACCGCGTGCAGCAGATGTACATATAATTAGAACATTTTGGCAGCGACTGCACGAAAGCTGTATTTGCTAAAAAAACAACAGAAGCAGAGTCACATTACCGAGGAGTTGTTAGTCCATCATCCTGCTCAACAAGGGACAGTTGAAAGTCTTTATGTAGGGAAATCTCAACCACAGTGAACTAGAGCCTGAAGAGATGTTTGCGGTGTGAGCCAGTCACACAGATAGAGCTGCTCCATGTTAGTGATTGTAAACATGTTGCATGTTGACATTAGCATTTAGCTTCAAGCATCGCTTTGCCTCAGTGGAACCTTGCCAGCTAAACCCGCCTCTACTCTATTTCCTGCTGAGTACAACAAACCTAGTGATGGATATCCAAACAGCCAATCAAGAAAGTCAAATCAGAAGCAAACACACATTGACAACACCGTTCAAATCACCTGCTTTCTGAGGTGCATGGAATTGATCATCCTGGTGTGGGATTGGAGTGAATGAGTGTCCAGTGACAGTGAGATTTAAAGCAGGGATGGAAGAGTGCAGTGGTAGAAATCAATAATTGTTTTGGTTGGAAGGAGGTGACAAATTGCACAATAGAGAAGTAGAGAAATAGAAAGACTCCTTCACTTCCACCTCAGTCTTGTCAACGCTCTCACTCTTTGTCGTGTCTGTGTGTGTGTCGAGTGGCTCCAGGACATTGCTCAGAAGTATTCTTTAATCTTTCCTCTGCAAAAGGCCTTTCGACTCTTCCTCTGGTGTCCCCGTCTTTGATGGAGGAGGTCAGTCACCTGGCAACACCTGGTTCTCCAACAGCTCCCCCCGGGGGGGGGGAAAGGGGGCTCACGCATTGATTCAGTGGAATTGAGAAGATCTGTCATCAAATCAAATGCACACACACACACACACTTATGCCTAAAGTGCACATATGGACACACTACGCTGCATCTGGAAGGACGAACGGTAGCCTTAGCAACAGGAGTCACACCAGTTACTCCTCCCCTTGATTTTACATCCTCTCCCTGTCACTAACAGATGGCACAACAGTCGAGAGTAGAATAGTTTCCAGTCAATTCAACAAGATTTCTACACATTTATTCTCCTCAAGTTGTTTCTTCAGTCTTTTCTGCTTTGCTGATATCGCTTTTAGACGATATTTCCCTGCTTGGAAAATTTCAAAGCAGTCCCTTTATCCGTTTTGACCTTGAATCTCCGTCACAGTGGCTGGAAAACTGGGAAGGCATACAGACAATTACAGATGAGAGCTTTTCAAGCTTCCAGCCCTGCTGATTTGCATGTGTTTGAGACGAGGTGGGGGGAACAACAGAGGAACAGCAGAGGGAAAGAGGAAGTGCACCTGCCTGGTTGGTGTTTTAAGCCAAAACAAAATATGTGAAACAGGAGCTCCTCATCTGGTGCAGTTATTTGAGCTGCAATGAAAAAGACAGGATTTTGGCCCCAATATGAATTGCATTCTGTCAGCTGTTACCATGACATGATATTGTCCTCCTCTTTGTGTTTTTTTTATCGTACAGCACTTTGGTCAACCGATTTCTACCTGAAACTTGATTAAAAACTATAAATACACTGTGGCAAACAACTTTATTGACTTTATTGAATTGCAGCAGAGCCAACAGGGGTCTTTAAAAAAGTTAGTAGTTAGAGAAGTAGAAAGTTTGACTGATGCTTATCACTGAGTTGGGGTGATTGCGTCGCCCTTGTGGTCGCTGAGGCGCTTCAGTACTGGGGCTGCAACACAGATATGAAAGCACAGAAAAACTCAGGGCAGAGGTTTGTGCCACCAGAGAAATAAATCTAATGTCACTTCCTGTTTTGTCCAAATTTGAAAGCTTTCGCAGGAGTGACTGGTGCCAAAGAGATGCTGACAGTTTTCAAATGGGAACGACATCGACCCAGACACAGCTTCTGAAGTTCTAAATAAAGGTGGAGAAAGTGAGTTGGTCACAAACCCGTAAAAATGGAGGCTTGGACATTAACTATCAAGATGCATTATGGGAACTGTCATGAATCCTCCCAAGGATTAAAGGCCAGGACGTATCAGCTGGTCAGGGAGTAGATAAATAAAGTGTCACAAACTTCCCTGGCTTTTGGGTTTGGTTTGTGACTTTGTGCATTGTCATGCCTGATGTACCCACTAGTGGCAATGAATGAATGCACATGGTCAGCAACAAGACTCAGGCTGGCTGTGGCATTCAAAGCATGATTGAAGGGGCCTGACGTGAGCCAAGAACACATTCCCCACACCATGCGACCAGCAGCAGCCTGCACGGTGGACACAAGGCAGGTCCATGGATTCCTGCTGTTGATGCCAAATTCTGAGTAGTTTCTGCAGAACCAGGCTTTGTTTTATTTGCCTTCGATTGATGAGCCTGTGTTCACCGGCCCATGTCTCATCATTCCACCAAATCCTGTCCAGTAGCAGACGAACAGGAAAAAAGGACGGGGGGAGAAACACAACATCCTTGACGGAGATAAACGGAAACTGAAAAAGCTGAAATCGGATGTGTTACAATCTACTGTACAACACTGGCTGCATCTTAACAACATCTTGTTTATCATCATGCTGCAATTCTAGAGTCTAGAAGACTGTGATGCCATCCCTAAATGTTATAAGGAACCCTACAGTACAGTTACAATACTTGCATTGGGTGTTTTTGTCTTAACGTTGCTTATTTAGATTCTCTTTTATAGTTAGATTCTCTTTTATTCTCTTCTTATTCATGTAAAACAGTTGTAGAGGAGAAAGGGTGTTTCTTTTTTCATTGTCAGTTGTGCATGAGAAAATGAGAATAAAGAAATAACTTGAAACAAGCCTATGCTGTGTTAGTAAAAGAGCCCTGAGGAAGATACGGGGAAATGAATAAACACTCTGGTTATAGCCTTACACTTGTTCATCTTCTATAAACAACCAGCTAGTTTCTTGGGGATGTGAATGTGATGCACTCTGCCGCACATCACTGTGTGAAGTGTAATGAGTTTTAAAAAGCAGAAAGCACAGGTTCAATTTAGCAGCAGGCTATTCCACTCTGTCAGAGGTACACCCGAGGGTGACCGAGAAAGGGGGCACACATTTCCCTTTCTCAGTATATATATATATATATATGTGTGTGTGTATCATATTATGTTTTGAAAATGAGATTTCAATGTGCAGCAACCCTCATTTGTCTTCTGATGATAATGGCACCGCTAATGCAAAACACAAGCGGAATGAGATCTAAAGATGATCGTTCATTTCTTTTAAATGTGTGACATCAACGATCAGACGGTCTAATCACGTAAATAAAACTCAGTGGTGGTCTTCCAGTAGAAATGAACAAAAACATGAAATCTCTGAAAACGCACAAGTCAAGGAGAAATAAATTTAGAGTGTTACACAAGCCAGAGATAACGGCAGATAACTGACAGGTCCTTGACAAATCACTGCAGCGGAGTCAAGGCTCCTTTCTTCATAAGGTTCAGTGCTGCTGAAGCTCCTGCAGAGTAGCTCAGAGCTTCAGGATGTGTGTGACACAGTCTGTTTATTCTCATGGAGTCTGGACGGGGGGGGGGGGAACCCAGCACTTATTTCTGCTGCTGCAACCTGTGATGTCTCAGGATGAACTGCTCAGCCATAAGGTGTGTGAGTAACTACAGGGGTTTCAGCATTAAACATGAAACGAGTGTGCTCACGACTATTTATATCCAAGAAGTGGATAAATGGAGACTCTAGACATTAATGAAAAGTACGACAAAGGGTCACTGAGGTTAACTCCAGTAGCTTATTACTCCCCCTAAACCTCTTTTTTTGTTCCTTAAAAATGACATTTTAAAAAGGTTGGTCATTAAAAAAATCCCTTATGGCCTTAAAATGTCTTAAATGAAACTCAACATGCCCTGACCATGTTCCTTATATCCCCATCTTCGCAGCTCAATCTGTGCCATGGCTGCTTATTTCGTCCAAAATATGACTTTTATCATATAAATGGGACACGAGGGACATGCTAACCTGTTTAAAACCTTGATTTTCACTGTAATGCACACTAGCCTCTATAGCTTAACTTTATTCTGCCTGAAAATGTCCCCAAAAACATACTTCTTCTACTTAAATACGTATTATAATGGAATTTTTGCGTTAAACTCGGGGCATCTCTTTTTGTGGGACACACTTAAACATGAAGTAGTGCGTTATGTGTCAGGTCGTCCCTAAAACCTGATTAGTGTATATATGTGTATCTATTTGCATATATAAATTAACTACCTATTTCCTGTTTAGTCTATGTATCTTTGGCAAAAAGGAAGTGAGAGGAAATACATTTATGGAATACACTACAGATATCCAGCTGCTCCAGGGAGTCTTTATACCATTTAGTAAAACTAAATCTGCACTGCTCAGATGAGGTTTATGCTGATCTCTGCTTCCTGCACCAGATATGAACCGTGTGTCTGGGAGCCACAGTCTCAGCCTCCGCTCGTCTCGAGGGAGAAACAGACGTAGATCAATTTTAATTACCCTGCAGCCTCACGGAGAGCATGAGAGTAATGGGGACTTAAACAGCTGAGGTGGCCACACTAACCTCAGGAAACCCAAAGAGCCACAGACACGAAAAAGGCAGCACGACGCCCACAGACGCACCGAGAGCAAGACGAGAAGAGAGGGAGGTTTGAAAAGCTAGTGAGTTATTTCAACGTGTCGACTGATGTTCTGCCTTTTCAAACCGACTCTATACATGGCGTTGGTGTAACTTCACGACAGGTCGACTGTTCTCAGAAGCGAGGATGAGGTCAGCGCTGTGTTTCCATGGAGATAAAAGATAAACTCATGGGTTACAACACAAGTTTAGATTTCGGGGAACAGACGCACACACATAACTCTGTAACGGAGAGAGAAGTCCATAACTCTTTGTCGAGGTTTCAGCAAAAGTGGGTTCAACCTGTGGCTGCGTGAGATAGTGGATGAGAAGAAGAGGAGGGAAGGCCAAAGACAGAGAGATGTCACTGCCAGCTGGATGTTCATCCTGGAATAGTGGGCACGTTGCATGTCACAGATGGAGCGGGCGCCTGTTTGCTTTGCAGCTGCACTAAACAGCCTGTCGCTTGTATTCTCTGGAGTCTCCTCTTACCTTGATGACAACTGCACCATCTGGTGAAAGTCAGGGAACTCTGAAGGACAAGGCTGCTCACCAGTTGTTCATAAATGGACATCTGCAAAACCTAAAAAAATGTCCATTTTACTGTGTGAAAAGTGACTGCGCTGCAATGCATCACGCTGAGAGAGAAATGATCATCAACATGCACATCGGTAACACTTTATATCTTTATGCTCACTCTGGAATTATTAACAGGTGAAACAATAGAACGTTTCTGATTCACTATCATGAGGCAGCTGTGAGGTAAAAGGAGCATCGTGCTCCTGCATCCCTCTGCTGCAGAAGTCGTACTGTGCTTCCCCTGCAGGCAAGAAACTCCATCCAAGAAACTCTGCCGACGTTTCAACAAAGGGCCTGTGTGCTGTCGTGAGTAAGCTTTTAAAAAGATGAAGAAATCAGAGTAAGTGAAGAAGTATACAACCCCCCCCCCCCACCCCGCATGTTGCATCAGATGCTGTAAAACAATTAGCTTCAGACTTTTAGAATAAATCGTATCTTCTGTTTTCAGAGTTTTCTGCAGACTCAAAATCATTTCAATGCACTTTAAGTACACTCAAATTTAGTTGAGCCTTTATTTTATTATTATTATAAAAAAGCTGAAACATAAAGGATAAGCTGATATAAAACCTTAACTGACTATTGATTATCAAATCTTGGAACAGGATGAATAAAACCAGCTCCAATGTATCCCATTCATTTCAACCTAATTCAATTTCCCACCCGCTGGTCATGATGAATCCTCTGCTGCTGTGCGTGTCTGCGAGTGTGTGTGTTCTTAAATCAGTTTGACGGGATGAACTAATGTAGTCATTGATCCATGAAATGGCAGATGAACATGCGGATGACAAAGAGGTGGCCTCTGCTATTAGAATATATGATTCTGATGGGAAGTCGTACGTTAAGGGAACCCTGTTATCCCAGGGGTGCAGCCATTTCATTTAAATCTATAGACGACATCAAAGAAGCGAGCAGCTCCAGAGACGTAATGCTTCAAATTATTTTTAATTAGGAGATGCCTCAAGAGGAAGTGAAAAGTGCAAAGACAGAAGTATATATATATATATATATATATATATATATATATATATATATATATATATATATATATATACTATGAGTGAGGCTAAAGTGAATAAAGAGCTCTGAATGATTATGTGCAAATAACTACATCAGACAATGGTTAAACAGTTCAGCCCCATCCATCATCTGTCCAATGCACACAAGCTCATAATGTCCGTTAAATAATCAACATCCTCACGAATGCAAAGCTCGAGTCATCAAAGGCTGTGTGTGTCCAAGTATGTGGAACTGGACCTGGGGTTTAAATGCAAGCGCTGCCAAAATAAACACACACACACACACACACACACACACACACACACACACACACACACACACACACACACACACAGGCAGACGGGAGGAACGAGTCTGGCCATGGAGACTCTATAAACATGTCAGTGATATTCAACAGCATTACACACTATTAGGAAGAATTTACAACATCAACAGGCCTATAAGTCAGACAAACACAAAGAGGAAGGGTGAGAGACAAGGAGAGAGAGTGAGAGAGAGAGAGAGAGAGAGAGAGAGAGAGAGAGAGAGAGAGAGAGAGAGAGAGTGAGTGAGAGAGAGAGAGAGAGAGAGAGAGAGAGAGAGAGACAGAGAGAGAGAGAGAGAGAGAGAGAGAGTGAGAGAGAGAGAGAGAGAGAGAGAGAGAGAGAGAGAGAGAGAGAGTGAGAGAGAGAGAGAGAGAGAGAGTGAGAGAGAGAGAGAGAGAGAGAGAGAGAGAGAGAGAGAGAGAGAGAGAGTAATGTTGGTATTTGGGTTTGACCTCTGATCAGTGGACCATTGCAGGGAATCAATGTGGAACCTGTGACATATAAGGAAAATGTGCAGTTTGACCACAGTCACTGATACATAAGTGAGAAGGGATCATCAACCCTCAGTATAACGTCAATGGACATGATTTTAGTCTTGTTAGAATTATCACTTTCACTGGTTTGTATTATTTATTGGTGAGTTTCTCCCAAATTCCAAATTCAAGAGACGCTGGAATGAAATTGCTGCCACACATACAGATGCAGGTTTTGAGCTGTGTATACATCACATTCTATACAATGACATTCATGATGGCAGATTTCTGGCTGCAGAGAATGGAACCTGTTGTTTCAGGTTCTGAAATATCAAAATAACAGGAACCTTTTGAATATCTGAATATGTGTTTTCACTCGATGAGCATCAAATAAAATGAAATTAAAATGCTTTTGCACAGAGGTTGCATGCAGAATTGTCTTCTGGGCTAAATGCTGAAAACAAAATGACCAAAGATATGTGAAGATTTTTAGAAAAACTTCATACATTCGAAAAGGCTCGAGTGGTTTGTGATGCACTTAAAATGCACAGTTTCACCTTTTATTCACACATCTCTGCAGACGAGACAAACTGAATGGGAACAGTGGAACGGTGTAAATAACGATAAGAGTGAATCCTGCGTGTCTGGGCTGAGTTTGCGCTCCAGACGGCTGTCCCCCCCCCCCCCCCCCCCCCCCCCCCCCCCTCCTCGTGCAGCGCCACAGTGTTCAATGCGTCTCCAAATGCGCACGATCAGTCTGCAGCAGCGCAGCGCTCCGCAGACCTCCTGCCGCGCATCTGGCTGCTCTGCGTTCATCTCTCCTGCAGTCGCCCCCCCAACAGGTGGATAGGTCGAGCGGGCATCGATGGAAAACACTCCCCGGGGGGCAACTGGATGCGCAGCGGGACCAAGGCGCGATCCACCAGGGGAAACTTCGCTTGTTTTTCGTGTCCGGGATTTGTTGCACTGTGGTGAGCTGAATGCGGTGTGGACCGGTCTGCGCTTCTTCTTCTTTTTTTGTATATCTTCCCCAAATAAGACCGGATGGAAGTCGTGATCAAAACTGAGCGACTGTGGATCTACAGTAGGAGAAGTGTCCAGAAATGAGACTAGAGTAAAAAACCACGAGGAAGATGGACTTGCACCAAAAGGCGCATTAAGCAGCAGAGTCCCTGCGCACATCCACACTGCAGTCACACATCTGGATGATGCTGACTTCCAGAAGTTTGGGTTCAGTGGTTGGATAAAGCTTTGCGCTTTATTTCATTCGCCCTCGTGTTGTCTCTGGATATTTCCCAAAGGAACAACACTGATCTCCCCGAGTGAACTTCCAATGTCCATTCAGACCAAAGGTTAGTTTCTGCTCCATTGCATTTGAAACGTGTATTTGGGGGCTTTTCACAGTGGATCTGGGTGATAGATGTTGTATCTGTGCACCGTGAGGGTCCCTCAGCCTCTGACTGTCGAAGGACCTCAGCTGGCACAGACACGAGTCCTAGTATCTCCACAACCATTTTTATCCCTGCGCTTCCCTGGAACATTTCTCTCGCCCACAAACACAGAAATAAAAATGTCAGCATCTCACTTGTGAGTTCACACAGGCGCCATTCGCCCTGTGTGCATTTACACAGACCTATTCCTGAGTGATCACTGACGTTTTTATGACAGTTTGACTCTCAGTGTATAAATACGCACACAGTGCAGCATGGGGAGCTCATCTGTGCTCTCCAAAGCATGTATTGATCCTCTGTGTGTGTGTGTGTGTGTGTGTGTGTGTGTGTTTTTCATCCTCTTATACTTGTGTGTCTGCTTGTTGGTTTGCTGGCATCTGGTATTCTTTCCAAAGTTTACCATCAACAGGGTGAAATGATCCAGTAGTGATGTGACCTGATATATTAAAATGTGTCAAATTAGCGTTTCCATACTTCTGTCTCAACCTTTATGTTCATGAATCACAACTGTGACACACATAAAAGTGAAATTGACTTTAATAGAACGTGGAAAACAAACTTTAGAGAAGCTGTAAAGTTGTTTTTCCATTGTGGGTAATGAGCAACTTGGCAAGTAACCGTCAACACTTTCACTCCTGTTAAAAAAGATACACACACAGCAACCTTAATAACAAACACTGTTTATTAAAGACATGGTATCTCTCTAAATTCAAATGTATTGACACCAAGATTTACTTCCACTGAGTGTTGGACTCTCTCTGCACAGTGCATGATGTTCACTCATGTCATTCAGTGGCAGGGTCCCTGTGTTAAACTGTTGCACAAAGGGACATATCCGATTCATGTAAAGGATTTTAAAACCTGCTCCCAAAAAGGCTCTCCAGTCCTCAGAGCAAATCTTTCTTACCATGATGATCTGTGATTATTGTATTTGTCAGTGGAGTGAAGTTAAACGGCTCGTAGAGCAGCAAAGTGGCACTTTGACTACAAGAGGAGATGATGGGCGACATCCGGTGAAGGCAAAGTAGCTTAGATCCTTAAATATCCTCCACTTTTGGTGTCATTACCTGCGTGTCAGCCATTTTACATTCCTGGTCCTCCTCATACAAAACCTGGACAATCTGCATTAATGCAGAAAGTAAGCGCTCACACTTGAAGCTGAAAAGCTAAACTGCAAAAGTCATGATCATTTAATCGGAGGATTAGTTTGTGGTTTTGATTCTGGCTGAGCTTTAGATGGAACGTTTGATACCACTCTCTTATCTGCGGAGCAAAACTGAAGCTGCCGCTGGTTGGAGCTTATCTGAGACCAGAGAGTGGAAGCTCGGGGACACAGTTTGCTTAGTAACAAGCTGGTATCTGTTCTAAACCTGCCTGTTTGGAACGGGCTGTTCTCTTGACCTGTGGTGACGCTGGTTGCAGTTATATTTCTCAAACTGTCCTGACCTGCAGTAACTGAACTGAAGACTCTGCGCACAGAACCATGTAGCTGCTCCACCGCTGAGGCACAAAGAGCAGTTCACCTCTTTATAGGACCTGGAGAAGCAGTTGTGTCGATGAGTCCCAGCCACTGCTGCTACAGAGCGCTGCTCATCTGTTTATGGAAAGTGTATTAATATTGAATGTATTGCACGTCCAACACTGCACTTCATCGGAACCTCAACAACACACCAGCCAAATATGAAGCTGGGAAGTTTAACAGCTTTCAAGATATGTGAGTCACAGACAGAAATGATTAGATAGATTAAAAGTATAAATTCAGTCTTGATAAGAGTGTGATTATTTCTTTCTGAAGTCTGCAGTCATGAGGATAATGACGTCTGTTGCTGGCCAAGAAATAATCAAGCAGAAATCACTTTAAAACAACAGCGTGTTGTTTTCACTCGTCCGCCTTTATGCAGATTAAACTAACAAGATAAAACATGTGAACTAGAGCACAATGTTAGGGCCTTTCAATACAGCTACTTTCTGTTTCGGCTCTTGGTGCCAAGCTGATTTATTTGTTATTAATTTTTCTCTACGCAAGAAAGCAAATATTTAACTTTATATATATATGTATGTTTTTATAAAGAATATTGCCTTCGTTGTTATGAACTAATCTGTCTGCCATGTGTCTGTTAATCCACTCATTATTTCTGGGATAGTGAAACGGAGCAGTAATGGGTTCTCCTGAGACGGTGCTAAGAGACGGGGGGGGAGCATTAAACACTACAGCTACTTCAACTGCCTCCCTTTGTATAATTAGAAACACATCAACTTTTACACTCTATCTCGTTGTGTGTGTTTTTACACACCTCTTCTTATTCCTCACTCTCGACGTCTCATCCTCCCCTCGTTTTCTTGTCCTCTCAAGTTTTTAAGATAAAACACGTAACAGTTCTTCAGTAAAGTGTCAATGTTCAGACATGAATCCCCAATGTGAGTCAAGGTGAAGGGGCGTTTCATTTAAGTCGACTTTTCATTTGGTCATATCTACTTTACCAGTGTTTGCATTGGTCGTAATGGATCGAGATCATTCTTTCCTGTGACGGGAATAAAGCTTCAATACATTATCTGATCCGTTGACGTGATTTAATCTGCAATGGTGGTGAAGACAACAACTCCCATGATCCCACGCTGCTTCAGGGACTTCAATGTCAAAACTTCACATATTGTAAAAGTTACATAAAAGTCACATATTCTACTTACAAAGGACATCAGAAAGGGAGTTTATATTCACATGGTGATGGTTAACTTCCTATTGACACAGATTCTGTGAATAATAATAATAATAATTATGATCATATTGTATTATATTATTATAAACTTTATTTGCACAGCACCTGTCATGTATGAAATGCTGCTCAAAGTGCTTTACAACAATGAATTTACATAAAAGACATGAAAACACACAATGAGAATAAAAACAGTTCAAATTAATGGGAAATAAGATGTAGACAAAACCCAGTAAGAATAACAAATACAACACTCAGTTTATTAGGTACACTCATGGAAAACTAATGCAGACTACGACAACAGTCCAGCAACAAATCCTACCTCAGTGACATTTATGATGTTAATTCAGTGGTGTGATGTTGGAGCATGTAGTTTGTGCAGTGACTGCTGTATCACACACTGCATTATTTTTAGCGAGCTCTACCTGATAAACGGCCAAATCCCGGCGCTGCCAGATTCCAGAGAACCTGGAGATCTTGGACATTACCTTGTTAGGAGCCCATCGCTGCGCAGTGTCACCGCGTCACTCCGGAGGTTTTATTTTGAGAAGCGTATACAAAAGTGCTGGAGGCGCCATGTTGCTGTCACCAGGCAACCGCCGAGTCAACCGCTCTCAATCAATTAGTAAAGCTTCACTAATGATATTAACTGAAGCGATGAGAAGCTGGTGAATTAAACGTCTTACCTTCCATTCCAGCTGAATGATACGTGTTTCTCTCTGGTGTAAGAGGTCGAACAGGAGCTGACGGGTTTGATATTTTTCTGCTTCAGTTTGGATTGAACAGAGTAAACAGTGAAGTGATGTGAGATGTTTCTGTGCCCGGAGGTTAACACTTCTTCTTTCTTCTTGATGTTTGTAGCAATAAAGCAATTCTGAGAAGACTTGTGCGGATCAATAGCGAAGCACTAAATGTTCCAAGGTCGATCTCACTGCAAAAAAAGTCAGTATAAAGTGACACAGAAAAGTCTTGAGGGGACTCTGCTGCAGTAAATGTACATTTTAGACTTTTAGACTTGTTTCAGCGGCGTTTGATTCTCCTGCTGAAGACTCTGGTCATTCGTAGACTCTGGTCATTCCCAGGTTTAGTTACAATCCTGTGAGAGCCACAGACACCAGCTTTCAGACGACTTCCTGTATCGACGGCTATTAGGACCTGGCGAGGATTTCAACAAATAAGATAAAAAGTGTTTCAGAAACAGCTCGTCAAGCTACCTTCAAAGGATTAGCAGCATAATAATAATAATAAACTTTATTTGTATGGCAACTTTCCTACAAGAAATGCATGGATGGATGGTTGAATGGATGTAATGTCATCTCTGTCTGTATGACCCTTTCACCTCCTTCTTCTTTTACTCGTCCTTTATATCTTCACCAACAACAACAGGTGCCTTCTCCCTATAACATCTTTGCCCCTGTCCCCTCTAGTGTGAACTCCCCCTGCCTGGCCGCAGCTGTAGCAGTGTCAGCAGCGCGCTGGTGAGCTGAAGCCCAGGGAGATGTCACAGCTCTACTATCGGCGGTCTGACAGCTCCTCGTACCGGGACCGCATCCCGCTGAGAATCGTGCGGGCCGAGTCGGAGCTGTCGCCTCTGGAGAAAGCCTACCTCGGAGCTGTGGAGAAGGGCGACTATGCGAGTGTCAAACACGCTCTGGAGGTGTGTGAGGGAGAGGGTATGAATATATGGTAGAATGGATGATTTGATGATGAAATGATAAATTATGGATGGACAAATGGATGGATGTTAAATCCTTACTGTAATTGGATTGATTTAAAAAAAGATTGGAAGATTTACTGGGAACATGTGCAGCTGTGATGATCTGCCAAATGAATCTTCCAATAACATCTGAGGCCTTTAATTTACCTTGAGTTAACAGAAAATGATGAAAATGTAACCGTGTATGAAATAATATTAATATCACAATGCGGTAAAGCCAAACTAAACAAAAATAACAAAAATAGAACAGAAATAGCTGAGAAAAATCAAACTGCGTTTTGTCACAGTGTCACTGACTCTGACTACAACTTGAGTCAAAAGTGCACGATGGAGCACCTGTATCCAGAATATTCTAGTTTATTTTTAAAATGATGATCTATGCAGAACTGTAGAAAACTTTGCTTGGACGTATAATCACAGACGACCATCAAAGCTACACTTCAATATACTGACATTCCATTCCTCAACTCATGATGGACAGGTTTATAATCGGGATCGAAATCAATGCAGCAGAGATATTTTCTTACTGTTACTTCTAACACATTTTTCTCCCTCGTCAATATCTGACACCCACATTACCCACAATACAACTGCAGACAGATCTGTGATTCAGGTGTGGTGTATTAGAGGTGGATAAAATAACCTTGAACTGTCTGCCTCAAGCAGAGATAAGGAGTGGGCTCCACTTTCCCGTAGTATGACTCATATAGCTTTTTTCACATAAACAGTAATTCTCCCTTAGACATATAAACACAGTAAATTGTGTTAAATTGGTCGTAATCTCCTACAATTACTGTTGATATCAGAAGGTTGTGTGGTCATCGCTCTTTCAAACAAAGCAAGAAAGCAAATATCACTATACTTTGAGCTGCTGAGTCAGATTTTAAAGGCGTGTAAGTGTTTCCTTTCAGAAATCAATGAGTAATCTATGCCAGTGGGTAATTTCCCTTCTAATCACTGAACAAACTCCGAGTGGCTTTTAAAACAAACCCTGACTTCCGATCACATCCTTATTTTTTTTTTCTCAGGAGGCAGAGATCTACTTTAAGATCAACATCAACTGCATCGACCCTCTCGGCCGCACGGCTCTGCTGATCGCCATCGAGAACGAGAACCTCGAGATCATCGAGCTCCTGCTGAGCTTCAGCGTCTACGTCGGCGATGCCCTGCTGCACGCCATCCGCAAGGAAGTGGTGGGAGCTGTGGAGCTGCTGCTAAATCACAAGAAGCCCAGCGGCGGCATGCAGGTGAGGAGGGAGCTCAACAAAAGCTACTAAACTGGTTTCCATTGAACTTTGATAAAAAGGCAGATCACAAATTCTTTTTCTTTAACATTGTGAGAGAGTGCGTTTCCTTGTATTTTCACCAAAAGGGGGCCACAATTTACACACACACACACACACACACACACACACACAATTCCTGATTCAGTAAGGTTCTTAGTTTACTTTTAGATCTGTAGCTTTGAACAAAGTCCACAGATTATTGAATATATTTTTGAAAATATAAATTCAAAACATTCAAGCACATTTTGTTCTTCAGAAAAGTTCAGAAAATAAAACAAAATTTCATATTTATTGAAGTGTGTCCACCAAGAGAAAATATGATGTGTGATTTTCCTTATATTTATAATTCTGTCTTGAAAGGATCTAGATTAGTTTCAGTGGTGTAAACAAACTTCATTTTGTAGTTGATGAGAAAGGCCTGTTTTACTGCTTTAATTACTGTAATCCAAACTAAATAGTCTAATTTATTTCAGATGGCTGCTCCTTTGCACTGATTACTCTTCACTCAAGGAGAGTTTTCTTTTCATTTACCAGCCACACGTGTACACACACACACACACACACGCACACACACACACACACACACACACACACACACACACACACACACACACACGCACATGTTTCTCTGTCCCCTCGCCCTATCAGCAGTAATGCCCCATAAAGCACAAATGTTTTTGGCTTCATTGATCAACTGTGGCGGAGATATTGTTGCTCTTCCTGTCGCGTCCTGTGAAATGAGGGGGACATGAACGGAAAAGGAAAAAACACATTAGGGCGCAAAATGGAGCACGAGCACAGGGGATAGCTCCGGCTTGTTGGTGAAATGGATGTGTAGCGGACTGAGATCCACGGGCCCAGAATGTGCGGTGGTCCGAACCCCTTAGTTGTGACATCTATCAGCCGCTGCATTGCCTCTTTACCTTAATGTCTTGGTAAGATAGTGTGTGTTCCTATCACATGAGTAAATGAAATAGATCAGTCATGGAGCTTTCAAATCTCCCTGAGAGAAGCTCATTGATCGTGTTAAAAAGCTGTCTGGGTAAAGTGCATCGTATCCATTACCGGTGTCATCCATGAAGGTTTGAATGCATTTCAAGCTTTGCCGGAGCTGTGTGCGTACGTCTTTCTCTTTTGCAGGCAGCTTGAATGATGTGTTTGCAAGAATCTTGCAAGTTGAGGCTTGTTTGTTTCCCGGCATGAAGCGCCTTGGCATCTTTTAAATAGCTTCATACATTATCCTCTGAGCGTAGATATGCATCTGTCGGTGGCACAAACACTGCAGCTCACGCTTTTTCTCAATTAAAAGAGCCCGTGGGTGCTTTTGTGTTTGCTTTTCTTTTTAATCCCTTCCAGTCTTTTTATATAGAGCACATTTTGCTCAGTGTTTTTTTCCGGTGACTGTGCAGCCCACATACCATATGCACATGAAGGCCGTTATGTAAGGGAATCCCTCGTCTTCCCACACACAACACAGTGCCCGGTGGGAAGGAAGTATTATCACATCTGCAATGAATCCCGCAAAGACCTGAGCTTATTTTTCGCACTGTCATTCAAAACCACAAAACCGCACGGTGTCCCATTTTACTGCGGCTTCATCTGAACGTTTGTGATGTCGTGCGCTGACAGGTGAAAACCAACAGGGGGCAAGAGCACAGTGAAAACAAAGGCACACTGTGAAGTCTAAGACCCTGCAGATGCTACAGTGTTGCATTTTTAATCAATACGCTGACGGTGGATGCGTCGTTCTGATGTGAGTTACAGACGTGCACCACGAGGAGAAGTGGGCTACGATGTGGTTTCTCTTCTCCGCTACTATCATCGCTTCACATCTGCTCCTGCTCCAAGCTTGGTCACAGGCCAGGGCTGTCTGATGTACATTATTTGATGTCCCTCCTCCTCCCACACAGAGAACAGCGTATATAGCTTATTAGATCACCCTCCTCTGCAAAACATGACAACTCTCCGACATTGCTCTCCGACCACTTCTTGTTGATGTTGCTGCTGCCGCTGCTGCTCCGTGATGCACCGAGTACACGACACGAGGAACTAATGTCCGCGTGATGAAACGACTTTGGGCTGCAATAAATATAGCTGATGAAACATTTTGAGAAAATGAACCAGGGCCCTTTAGATAACAATTCTTCATTGTTCCTTTGAGAGAGAAGTGGTGCCAGAGCTTCACTGATACTATTTCAGTTTGTGCTTTTAATAGACGACTGTAAAGAGAATCCTTTTTAGAACAGCACAGTGGATCGCAGATCTCATCTGAAATGTGCTTTCACAGCTCAGGTCTCATATGTATTTTGTGTTTTTTCAGTCACTCCTTCACTTTGGTCCAACCTGATGCTGCCTTCAAACGATGCCATGTCTATCATGTTCACTAGAAGTGTACATATGAATTCCTTGTGTATTCAGAATTTCATAATGCACCCCTCTTCCTATAATACCTTAACTGACTGCTAGTTTTCTAATTAGACCTCAGGACTACGTGGGTGTGGACAAATCCGGTTTGGCTGACATCTCACTGTCCTTATTCTTATTAATGTTAAATTGTAAAGTCCCACCATAGTTCCACCTGTTTTCAGCCTGTCTGGTTCTAATCAGCCAGAGTGGGCTGCAAAGGCTTTAGCGTCTCTTTGCTAAATCGGCCCTTACCTTTTGCTTTTCCCCTGCTCCCCTCGCCACAGAATCAGATAATAGGCGTTCAATTAAAAGAAGTGAAAAGGTCCGGCTCATTCCTCCGCCCGCGGCCGTGTATTGCCGCTGAGTGACATGGGAATAGTACAAGGGGGCAGAGCTGGAGTAGGCGATAAGAGCGCTGGTCTCTCTGAATATAATGATTCCCTCTGAAACGTGTGAAATATTGATGCTTTTCACTGCACGGTGACCCGCACCCTTTACCGCAAGCCTCCGTGTGGGTGACATTTTTGCTGCCACTTTGATAATTTCTCACCGGTTCTTTCTCTGCTCCGAGCCCTGATGACTGCTCTCTTGATCGTGCTCCTTCGGTTTACCTTCAGTGTAAAGCCCCTCCGAACTGCACTGAGGTGAACAGGAGGTCTTCCAGCCTCCGGTGTTTAACCAAACCAATTACTTACAGCCTACTGTGCTCTGAGCAACTCATTTCAACCTGACTGAAGGGGGGGGGGGGAAGACTGAGGTCTGTAAACTGGCAATACGATGCTTAAATCCAAAAGGCTGGATGTGGTGCATAGAGAGAACTTTAATTAACATACAAAGTATATATTTAAAGTTATTTTTCTCCCCCGACAGGTTCCTCCCATCTTATTGGACAAGCAGTTCTCCGACTTCACCCCCGACATCACTCCCATCATACTTGCGGCGCACACCAACAACTATGAAATTATCAAGCTCCTGGTGCAGAAAGGCGTTTCAATGCCGCAGCCGCATGAGGTCGGTAAACCACAAGTCTCCTAACGGTTCTCTGTTTGTATTTTGATGTTAAAAACCACATGTATCCAACATGTCAACAATCTGCTGAGGGAATAGACAAAGTTTTGTGTGCAGCTTTGTTAAAGAGCAGCTTTGACATGATGCTCAGGGTTGTTAGAGTAAGTTTCAGTCAGAGATTTCCAAACAGGTAAAAAGCTTTGTTAACATGTTTCCCATGCTTGACGTTGCAGGTGCGCTGTAACTGCGTGGAGTGCGTGTCCAGCTCGGACGTGGACAGCTTGCGTCACTCGCGCTCGCGCCTCAACATCTACAGGGCGCTGTCCAGTCCCTCCCTGATCGCTCTCTCCAGCGAGGACCCCTTCCTCACTGCGTTCAGGCTCAGCTGGGAGCTGCAGGAGCTCAGCAAGGTGAGGACGAGGCATTTCATATTAAAAGAACTGAATGCACATCTGTTTCAGTTCAGAACATGTCCAGCTACTATATTACAAAACCCGAAGTTTATTATTTAATTTGTAGTAAAGCTGAGTTGCCAATAGAGAACAGAATCAAAACAGAAATAATAAAAAATAGATGCTCCTTCTTTAACTCTGCAGGTCTCCTTATCTGACACTAACTACAGTAAATGCCTTTTAGTTATATTTAATACATATTTCATATCTAAGAGGGAAAAACACTTGAGAACATGGTTTACCGAGGTGGTGGATTCAATAAGTAAACAAGTTTAAAACAGCTTCTTGACAGAAAACGGCCAGAGGCGAGGTTATATTTAGAAACTCCACTTTCTAGACAAACCTGCACTCGAAGATTTACCTTGATGTATAGATTTCAGCTGCCAGGTTCTTTCAGGATGCCCTGATGTTTAGAGGCCCCTGCGCTCTGCATTTACTCCACCCGTCGTGTCTTTCAGGTGGAGAATGAGTTCAAATCCGAGTACGAGGAGCTGTCTCAGCAGTGCAAACAGTTTGCCAAGGACCTGCTGGACCAGACCAGGAGCTCCAGGGAGCTGGAGATGATCCTCAACTACAGAGACGACATCAACCTGTTGGAGGAGGAGAACAACAACGAACTGGCGAGACTCAAACTAGCTATCAAGTATCACCAAAAAGAGGTACAAGCATCAACACATGCTTTCTAGAGCCCATATGGATTATTGGAAGCTGATATATCCGATATATGATTGGTTGTATTTAACAAGTTAACCATGACTTCATCATAACCACTTTGACCATTAGTGTTTTTTGAATATCTGTAGATAAAAAGAAAACTCAACCAAACATTTCATTTTCTGCATTGTTTAGTTTGTAAATTAAAAGTTTTCAAACCTGCACATATTGATTCTGATATGTGGGAAAGACTCTTATCGGCTGATTTTTGCTTATCGGTCTCCATGACTTCTTTCTACCGTATTGTTTAAATTCTGGGGTAAATATGCACATCTTGTCATTATATCGCACAGTTAAAACAGGTGCATGCTGTCGTGTATGAAGGACAAAAGAAGAATGACACAGAAACTCTTCTTAGTTCTTCATTTTAGAGGCTGCAGTAATGGGAAAGGTGCAGGGGTGTCATCCCAGTTAGATATGAATGCAGAATCCCAGTTTTATCATTATTCAAATGTGTAACATAAAAGACACCATGTTTGTTTCTTTCAATTTGTTTCCTTGATTTCTCTAGTCTCTCCTTTTCCTTGTTGTTGTTAGATTTCCTGGCCACATGCCGCAGGTCCCATTCACTTGCATGTGGCCTGGGGACGACAGCCAACAGCACACACAGGTGTCACTGCCAGCCAACATGATGCAGTGTAATGATGTTAGATTAGCATCAGCAGCTTTTCTCATGTTGCCAGAGGCTGTTCCTCGTTGTATTTGATCTGGTTTCACTTTGGCAGCTCACGCAGATGACAGATAGACAGGCACGGGGGGTAATAACTGATTTCATATATAAATTTGTAGCTGTACATTGGGATGGGATGCCTACTGTAATCTACACACACACACACACACAGGTTTGGAAGAAGGTTTGCAGAACTGTTAAATTCAGCAAAAACCTATACAGCACACGAGGGGAAAGAAAAACTAAAAATGTCTCCTTTAAACATTTATGCTCTTTAATCCTCTCGAATGTGGAACATGTGCAGCGCTTCTATTTTTACAGCTCATGGAAAACATTGGCGATCAGGCACGGATAACTTTCACTGTCCAGTTTTATTTTCCGACAGTGAGCAAATTGTTTTATTCCCTTCAGCAGGACCTGAATTGCGTTCGAAGCATATTTGATTATGCGGGTAATGGTACAAGCCTGATAACTCAAGATACATATTCAGCTTTGCAGTCTGTTAATGCTTTTGTTTCTGCTGCTGATAAATGCTTTGTCAGTGAGGGGAGCCGCGGACAATTAGTATGCAAATAGGCTGGTTTAAAGGTGCATTTTCATTCCTCTGAAGTGTGGAATCAAATGTGTGCTCGTGCGATATAAACCCCTCTTTTATATTTCTATAACTATACAGCAGTAGCAGGCACGGAAGCAAAGAAGGTTTCGAAGGTTTGAATCCCTGTTGGGTCGGGGTCTTTCTGTGTGGAGTTTGTATGTTCTTCACGTGTATGGTGGATTCCTCCCACAGTCCAAACACATGCAAACTGGGGTTAGGTTGATTGGAGACTTAACTGTCCCTATGTGGTAAGGACCTCTCCAAGGTGCACACTTCACTCTGGCTCCAGCTCCCCCTGCGGAGGATAAGTGGTAGATGATGGATGGATGGATGGATGGATTTCTACTATAAGAACTAATCAATAACATTGAGTTATGGCTGCAATCACTTCACATTTGTTACCATATATTAACTGTTTGAAGAATAAGTGCTGTGGGAGAATAGAAAACAAAGGCTACTAGATGCATACAAATGCATGTTTTTCTTGGTTTAATGCAGAATGTGGAAAGCCTGGTTTGAGTTGATTTACTAAGCTGTGGGATAGTTTAAAGGCTCCTCAGGGAAGCAGAAAGGCATTAAAGTGATATTCCACCACATAATTGTGCCGCTGAATACTAAGGTGAAGCAGACACGTCTGCCGGCTGATGCAGGCAGCTCTGTCTGGTTGGACTCTTCTGTGGAAGTCTTGGTTTGTTAGGCAGCAGTTTCCTCCTTCATTAGCTCGGCTGTTGGAAACAGGTCAGCGGGTGACCACGTTGAGTTACATAAAAACAGTTAAGTGCAGAGGTGGACAGCACCGCCATCATCTTCAATCGCTTTGTTGTTGTGAATAAAGTAAATCTTTCATTGTGCACAAACATCAAACGTCCCCTCCTCCAGCTCTCCTCTCCCCAGCTGATGTCCCAGCATGCCCTTCTCCTGAATCCTATCTATAACACCCATTGATCGCCCCGGCACTTTGATGGAGGACAGTGTCTCATGATGTGGGTACCAATCCACCCAGCTGCCCTTTCCACATGATAAATGTCCCAGTTACCTGGACTGGTTAGCAGTCGTTTAAAGGTAAAGTTATTCTGCTGGAAATCATCATTCTGTCGCTGCGTGTGCGCCTGTGTGTGTGTAATTAATAGACAGTGCTGTAGTGTGATTGATGTAAAATCTCTCTCTAATGAAATCTGTTGCTCTTTGTCGATGAATCCTTGAAGATTTATTTTCCCTGAAACAAAAGAAAAATCCGGCCACAGAAGAAATAAATCAAATATGTCTCAAGTAGGTTCGAAAATCAAATTACATTTATTAAAGTTCCAATGAAGCAACCTGCTCTATTGTTTTATTGTTATCTGTAAACAAGAAATGAAGGCAAAATATACCAGACATGAACGCTGCCATTTTGCACCAATGACAATGCAATTCGTGAGAATGAAGCTGTGATATCAAGGTCCTGCTCATGAACCTTGCGACCATTTTATAGCATCAACTAATTCATTAAAAATCAAACTTACCAGGTAAATATACACTTGATCATACATCAGTGTGATAAAAATAAAAGAAACCACCTTTGAGGTAAAAAAGCACTATTTGGCGTGTCCCACCCACTAACATGGAGTAGGCAGGGTTCATGGCCATTACTGCAGCCAGCCACCAGGCGGCGGTCCAGACACTTTGGCTTCACTTTTAGAGAGCCATCATGTCGTCCTTTGTTATTGCAAGTTTCTGCCAGTGACGTCAAAAGATGATTTATGCAGCTTAAAATATTTTCACTTGCTTTGCATTTGATTCAGAAATGTTGTGATCTACGTGGAGCAGCGGTGATATAACAGCATTGTTTATATGACGGTGGTGAAGGTGTAAATGCACCGAGGTAGTTACAGCGATGGCTTTGTGCAGATGTGACGGATGATCTTTTAAGCCAGACGTTGGGTTGTGGCCCCTGCGGCGTTCCGAGGGTCAAGTGGACACTTAGCGGGTCTGGAAAGGCTCGGCTGTTCCCGGGAGCCGCCATTACCTCCAGCACATTTTGTCTGTGGTGCGATCACCCCTCATCTCTTTCACCGATTCAGCAGACAAACACTCGGGCTCTTATAATTGGTGTGAACCACAAGCCTGAATGTGTTTTTTTGATGGTGAGTGTTCCAGTGAGTCATTGGGAGCCTGTCGTTGACCCCCACTGGAACAAAACGCAGCTCCCTTCTCCTCTTAACCATGTTGTGTGTGTGTGTGCGCTCATTTGTGTTTTTTTGCATTCATCCCTACGTGTGTGTGTTTTCTTGCATCGCCGCTGCTGTGCTCCCAGGGTTTAGAAAGGCAATTTAAAAAAGGTCTGAAGAGAAATCTCCACAGGCCTCCTTTCTAAAGAGCTTAGCCAACGGAGCAGCCGGCGCTTTGATGCAGTGGGAGGTCAAATCAGATAAACATGATCAGGAGCACATAACACATTCAAGTGGCCGTTTATCCTCCTGTAACATCCCGAGGCTTCAAACACTGGATTACCCCTCGTTTGTACTCGTGCACTCGCACGGCAGGTGAGCACGCCAGAGTGTCACGCCGAGAGCTGGAGCAGACTGCCTCTTTAATATTTGAAATTTTTTAAAGGCGCCAACGGGAAAAGCTATTAACTTGACACGCTGTAGTTTGACGTTGCCTCCTTGTGACACCTCGTAAAAACTGCAATTCAGTATTTCAGATGCGTTTAATGTCTCCATTAAACGCAGATAAAATCACACTACACCCATAAGTGCCATCAGCAACCTGCAAGCAGATATCTGGCCTGTCATCACGAGAGCGTCTCCAATGTTCAGCAATGTTTGGTTTCAAATATTGAAAGGTTCCTGGTTATTTATATTTAGAGCAGATAAAATAATCTCATACTGTTGCTTTTTGTGCTCTTAAGGATTAGTTCTTATTGTTTCTCCTGTAATCACCTTAAATCAGCCAGTTTTCTAAGACAGACAGACAGAAAGGTGACGGATTTCCATTAATCTTCCACAAAAATCCAGGAATTTTTAGTTTTACTACTTTCGTTAACATTGTTGACATTTTCACCAGTTTCTCTGGGAATAATTCATAAATCTTGATTTAAAAAAACAGATTTCTATGAGTCTGTGTAATTTGCTGCAGCTTAATTGAATTTAACTAATTAAAGGCGACTGCTCGGCCGTGGCGTGTGAGCTCTACTGAGGGACTCCACTGATTGAAATGCAAATCATGATTTTACACGTTG
This sequence comes from Verasper variegatus, assembly GCA_026259375.1. Classification (NCBI taxonomy): domain Eukaryota; kingdom Metazoa; phylum Chordata; class Actinopteri; order Pleuronectiformes; family Pleuronectidae; genus Verasper; species Verasper variegatus. The sequence goes on from CM048051.1 coordinate 4,978,386, forward strand.
GGAACTGTGATACTCTCAGAAGCGATATCCTTTCCAGGTTAAGATGATTAGAAAAAGGATCCTACCACATGTGACCACAGATATAAATCATTGGCTTTTAAATAATTCAAAGTGTGAAATATTTGGACAGAGTTTATTGTCACTTTTGAAAAATATTTGAATCTTGAACTCAAACTAAAGCTCAAAGATCCTGCAACTGCTGCAGGTTGTGTCTTGGTCAGTGTGTCTTGGTCAGTGTGTGTGTGTGTGGTTCAGACCCTTTATGTCGGTGAAGCTGCGGGAGGGGGGGGGGGGGGGGCAACGTCTTCTCAGAACTACAGAGTGGACCCACTTGTCCACTCACACAGTGTCAAACACTTCCCTGCTGTGGAGACAGGCAGTGGAGGTGGAGAGACACTTTCTATCCTAACAGAACCCACAGGGATTCAGTCTGAACTGTGTGAGGCAGCCATCACGACACACACACACACACATGCACACGCACACACACACACACACACACACACACACACACACACACACACACACACACACTCTACCAGTATAAGTTAGTGTGACAAATGGAAGGTGCCATAACAGAGGTGAAAGACCGGAAGAAAGGTTTTAGGATAGGAGAGGTGATTAGGTGGCTCAAGTACAGTTTACTGTCATTAATTACACCTAATGTTGAGACGAGCGAGATGAAAGCTGGTGTATGAACGAGCCTCTCACTTCCACATCCTCCGTTGTACAGAAGAGTTGTGATGAAATGATCAAAGCTCTCATTAAGTGGACAGAATAAATCTCTCTGCAGCTGCTGTAGCATTTAACTATGCGTTTGTTGATATGTTCTTTTGATTTCATTATTTTCTGGGCTGAAGTACGTCATTAGAAGACCGATCCTGCACCCGCGGTTCTGCCTCAGACTTCAGGTGCAACTTAATGAGCTCGGCTATTTTTCCCTATAGATAAGGTTCGTCCTCAAAGGAGTCGTATGATAAGAGGAAAATCAGCAGGAGCTTTTTTCAACCTGTTCACTTTGCCCCTTTCTTCTTCCATCGTCAGCGACAGAGGAGATTTGAAGCGTCATCATTGATCCTCCTCGTTGCCTTAACTCTGTCTCTGTCTTCCTCTCATTTGGAGAAAGAGAAGGTATTGTCTCCCTCACCGCTCATCCGTATGGAAATATGAGCCACTCTGCTCCAGACCCCCAATGCACATAGGGATCTCCGTGGTTCCCATGGTAACAAGCTGCAGAGTTTTTGGAATTGGCTGCCGCTGGAGCCAGTCAACACATTGGCTTTGATATTACTAAAATCTGTGAATTTTCATAATAGCAGTTATCTTCTGTTGTTCTTATTCAGCTTCTTTTTATACATTGTATTGTAATGGATTTTCTTTTTTTCTTTTTTTACACATTTTTATTTTATACTCTCTTTCTATTAATTGTTAATATCTTGGTCTCTATATATTTCTATTCTTGGCTGGAGTGACTCTAACAAAACCACATTTCTCCCCCGGGAATCAAAGTATTTCCGATTCTGATTCTTCCTGCAAATATGTTGCATGTGCACACTGTTATATTGTTTTATACAATTTACGAAATACAATCAGATACTTCTAGATTATCACCACGGGCTGTTGACGTACGTAGCTCTGGTCCATTTCGCAGAGACACAGCTGCAGCTCCGTTTATATTTTGGCTTTGCTGGTCTTTTTTAAAACCTGCACTTAGTTACCAAACAAACACGGCATTAACTTGGACAGGATTTCCTATCATGTTCTAATTTCATTTTTGCAGTCACATAAGGTATCAATCCCTCAGCATCGCCAGATGTCAAACACGCCAAACAACAGAGAGGAAGGCAAAACATTTCCCATGTGTTGGTTTACGTCCGAAACATTTTGATTCCTTCCTGTCGTGTCTGATTTGGATCACGTTCCAATCACAATCAGACGTCTGAGGCCGGAGAGCTGTGTTATTATCTTGTGGAAAATCAACAGGAAATTCAATGCACTCGTCTGAAAACATGATCTTCTCCTTTCTCGACAACATGTGGATTCTTTTTCACTTCCCTTCCTTCCATTACCTGATTTCCTTGTGATACATCATGTGAGTCGACGATCACCACACAGTCTGGGCTCTCAACTGGAACTTGGTGCAGGTGCTAAAGTCTTGCATGTGGTCACCAGAGAGTTATGTTCTGTGTAGAACTGTCAAATAGCCTCGAGCTGAGGAGGCTGACTCCCAGCAGGCTCACAGCTCACAATAGTGTATGAGGAATCCCTCCAGTCGCTGTTAACTGTGGATCAAACACATGAAAAGTCTAACTCTTTCCTCCCTTGTCTTGTGTTCTAAGTTTGTAGCTCAGCCAAACTGCCAGCAGCTGTTGGCGTCGCGCTGGTACGACGAGTTTCCCGGGTGGAGGCGGCGACAGTGGGCTGGGAAGTTCTTCACCTGCGTCTTCATCGGCCTCCTCTACCCCGGGTTCGCTCTCTGCTACCTCATCGCTCCGAAGAGTCGCTACGGCCTCTTCATCCGCAAGCCCTTCATCAAGTTCATCTGCCACACGGCGTCCTACCTGACCTTCCTCTTCCTGCTGCTCCTCGCCTCCCAGCACATCGTCACCACAGAGCAGGACAGGCAGGACCGGCAGGGCCCGGCACCCACCACCGTGGAGTGGATGATCCTGCCCTGGGTGCTGGGTGAGTAATGTGGGTGTGGACTGTGGAAGTGGGTTCGGAAATGTCACCATGGTCGACTTGTCACCACCTTTTTTTAAAGTTAAATTTTACATTGTTTCAGTTTACCAAGCTGATGTTAGCATGCAACTTCAATCACCACTGTGTCTCAGTTCAGGGTCCCTACCCAGGCTACGCAGCCCGCCTCCTTACCGCCAGCAATTGAGACACAGCTCGTATCTAAGTTCAGCCTCACAGATCTGCTGACTCTTATTCCTGATCTCAGAATAATCAGACATGTTCTAATGCATATTCTGATCTTTGGTGTTGGTGATTCAGTCGGGGAGCGTTTCACTGCCAATTCCGAGCTTCAACTCCCACTGACCTAAAGTTGTCTCTGCAGAAAATGAGCAGATTTGCACATTTTCACACGGCAGCCGCCAGAAACGAATACTGATCTGACAGATGATGAGAAACTTTCTATTTCTAGGATTCATCTGGGCCGAGATCAAGCAAATGTGGGATGGTGGTTTCCAAGACTATGTCCACGACTGGTGGAACCTGATGGACTTTGTCATGAACTCTCTATACCTGGCCACCATCTCCCTCAAGATTGTAGCCTACACTAAGGTAATGACTGATCTCTGAACAGCAGCACAACTATCCGGTGTGATGTGTCCTCACTGTATCTCACTGTGTTCCCCGTACAGTACAGCGGCAGTAAACCCAGGAACCAGTGGGAGATGTGGCACCCGACGCTCGTAGCTGAGGCGGTGTTTGCCATCGCTAACATTTTCAGCTCCCTGCGCCTGATCTCGCTGTTCACAGCCAACTCGCATCTGGGACCGCTGCAGATCTCTCTGGGCAGAATGCTGCTGGACATCCTGAAGTTCCTCTTCATCTACTGTCTGGTAAACACGCAAATGCTCGCACATCAACATCAACACATGGAATATGACTGAGAGGCGTTGATTGGCTCATGCAAACCCCATCTCTCTGCAGGTCCTGCTGGCCTTCGCTAACGGCCTGAACCAGCTCTACTTTTACTACGAGACCAAGGCTTCGGACGAGAAGGGGAAATGTAAGGGCATCCGCTGTGTGGAGCAGAATAACGCTTTCTCCACGTGAGTTCACATGAATCTCATCTTTGCCTGCATGTTCAGCGTAGATGTGTGATGTTGTGAAACTGAGTGGCAAAGAACAGAGGTGTGTGCCTGTGAATAGCGCATTTTGGAAATGTGTGAAAAGTTTCCAGTTGCCAAGAGAAACTGATGTTTCAGCAGAATTTCATGAACACGAGGGTGAAGGGGATTTTTTTTCTCCAGGTTTATGAAAACTTTTTCAGTTGATAAAAGATTTTCTCAACATGATATTTGAGTAACGGGAGTGTTTTCCCTGCAGGTTGTTTGAGACCCTGCAGTCTCTCTTCTGGTCGATCTTCGGCCTGATCAGCCTCTACGTCACCAACGTGGACGCCGACCACCAGTTCACCGAGTTTGTCGGCGCCACCATGTTTGGCACCTACAACATCATTTCACTGGTGGTGCTCCTCAACATGCTCATCGCCATGATGAACAACTCCTATCAGCACATCGCTGTGAGCACACACACAAACCATTACTGAAAGCACAATGCGATACAAACCTGCTTCCTGATCTGAATATGCTCTGAACTGGATTTCAGGACCACGCAGACATCGAGTGGAAGTTCGCCAGGACGAAGCTGTGGATGAGCTACTTTGAGGAAGGGGCCACGCTGCCGGCCCCGTTCAACATCATCCCCAGCCCCAAGTCCTTCCTGTACCTCATCTGTTGGATTAAGAGGCAAGTGTGCAAGAGGACCAACTCCAAGCGGCCCGACACCTTTGGATCTCTCGGAGTAAGTCGGCCGTCAAACAATTAAAACAACATTTCACAGTGATGGAAAGAACAGAGTCGGTTGGATAATAATAAGCAACATGTCTTTTGTTTTGGACTGATGATGTTTTTACTCTGCAATAAATTTATCAATTAAATATAATACTTTGTTGCCCCTAAAGAGTCGAAGTGATTCTAACTCACTTTTGTTTTTGCATGTGATGTCCCTGCAGAGGCGAGCAGCGGAGAATCTGAGGATAAATAATCAATATCAGGTTAGTGTGTGTGTGTGTGTGTGTGTGTGTGTGTGTGTGTGTGTGTGTGTGTGTGTGTGTGTGTGTGTGTGTGTGTGAGACAGACTGTGACAGATCACACATTCTGCTCTTCTGCTTTTCTCCTCTTCCATTCTGTCTCTGTCAATAGAAAATTCATGCAACAATAGGCCAAACAATTACACTCAGTGAGACGAGGATTTCCCATTTGTCCACATCTGCAGGGGGTTGTTCTTCTGCTTCTTATGGGAGTTGTAGCTTAGAATATTTTATTGTCATCTTACTTTTGACTCGGAAGTTTTCTAAAAGCACTTTCATTCAATATAAGAATTCAATGGCTGTTTTTCTCCACTGTTTCAGGAGGTGCTGAGGAATTTGGTGAAACGTTACGTGGCCGCAATGATCAGAGACGCTAAGACAGAGGAAGGCCTGACTGAAGAGAACTTCAAGGTTGGTTCAGGGAAACAAAAAAGCTTAACAACTAGCTGGTGGACGTAGTGGAGCAGTTCATGTTTAAAAGATAAATATTTCCCTGCTTTCTGAGCTGGGGGTCCAAACAGCTGCCTCAGTATTTGAGCTAACGTCGGACAGAAGTGACTCAGAAAGAACCAATATTGCTCTGTGTCCGCTGGACGTGTAAATAAGTAACTGAGGACCAACAGGTTTTCTATATACACTTAAAATAATTGCTGTTGTGTGTACAGCCTGTTTCCATTCTATTGTGCTTAGGTAACTAAACAAATCAATTACTGATGAATGACTTGGGATATTCAGGCCGTCTCTTCACTAATGCAGATATATTTTACCCTCTGTTTTAAAAAGAAATCTCAGCCCACACAACCTTTATTTAGCAAAAACTACTGCAAAGGCTCCAACAAGCGTGTCAAACGATCCGTCCAATACCAGAGGAGAACACTGGGAAGTTGGCGGCAGTCACTTCAAAACCAAAACAATAGTAGTTCATTTTTCTGATATACTTATTTGACGTCTGTTGTCCTTTCTGCCCAAAGTGCTGATATATGACAAAAAATGCCATTTTCTAGAGGAGAAAGCTTGTTTTTCAAAATGTCCGAACTAGTGTGGATGGGACATTAGTCTTACATAAAGTTACATTCATAAAAAATAATGAGAAATCATCTTGTAGCAGTGTAGGCATGTTGTCTGTTATTTATTGGCTTTGATTTAGATCTTTGAAGAAATGTAATTGCTTCAAAAATGTTACACTGTTCTTTTTAGCTTTGTAAGAAAAGTTGTTTTATCATTATATAATAATTTCATGGACTACACTTTGTCCACTTAGTACTGACTGAGGTAAACTGAATCAATACTCTCTGCAGCGCTCCGCAGATTCCCACTACAGAGATTGATTGGGACTAATGGTTAAATGAAAAGCATTAGTTCATTTACCAGGGGGAGCTCACGCTTTGCTTTGCTCTCTCAGGAGCTGAAACAAGATATCTCCAGCTTCCGTTACGAGGTGATGGGCATGATGAAGACGGGGAAGCCCGCCCTGCAGGGGGCGAAGGCCAGCGGCAGCTCGGTGGAATCCAGTCTCGCTTACCCTAACTCCTCGCTCAAGGTTTCCCCCGGCCCTCAGAGCAGCCAGGCCAAAAGCAAAAGCAACAGATTCAAGATCACCGCCTCCATCCTCAAGATGGGCAGCTCCACAGCGTCACCCAGGCCGCCAGAGGCCTTCAACGGTCTGCCTAACGGACTCCTGCCCCTGGAGCCTGATGAGAGCCCCAGTGACAAGTCAGGCCAGAGGAGGAACTTCCCCAAAGATATCGCAGACTTTGGCTTGTTCCAGAAACGCCACCGCAACGAAGCCACATCCGGCGCAGAAGAGATTTCCAGGAAGATGTACTCTTTATCAGAGGAAGCAGGGGAGTCTGGGGGCTCGGACGCAGAGGAGCGGGATAAAGAGCAAACGGCCGGGGGTGAGGAGGAGACAAAGCTCTTAGGGGGAGAAATGGCGGAGGAGGCTGCGGTGACAGAGGCAGACATCGAGGATGGCGAGGTCTCAAATACCAAGCACGGCTCGGAGGAAGACGAGGAAAAATGAACTGAGACAGGAACATTATAACAGGCCACGTTATGATGGACTGGAGTGAGACTGACAATCAATGTGAGCTTTAAGTGAGAAACGAGCGTGATACTTGCAACGAGTCTAACTTTTCCAGTAATCACCACACTAATGATCAGCTTTGATCTATGGAGACTCAGGGAGGCCTTTGGTTTCAGAGTTTTAAAAATGCTGTTATATCGGCAGCGAAGGTAAATGAAGCGTTGCGAGGATTTAGATTTCAGGATAAAGTCATTTCATCTTATCTCTTCCCTAGAAAGTAATTATTTCCTGAAACTGAAAATGTCCTGTTTTCTTTAACCTCCTCTCTCTCTCCCTTCCCTGACATGTGTCCGTCATTCCTTCATTCACTGTACGAGCACACTCTCCTTCATCTCTCTCTCTCTCTACCTCTTCTCCTCTCCTGTTTATCTCTACGCCCGCTTCATCTCTTCCCCTCCTTTATCTCACCGGAGCAATAGATAGGTTCACTTCTTCACCCGACTCTCTGCCTTATTCTGTCTGTTTCTGCACTTTACACACTTTACTCTGGCGAACAGTGTGTCGAGCTCTGACCATGCAACAGCTCTGTCCATGTTTTTCTATGCAAAGAATCCCAGGGAGGGTGACGAGGACGAGGGTTTGACAGTGGTCGGCTGCTGGTGGAAGGGTAATGGGAGATAACAACAATATGAACACAGGCTATCAACCATTAAAAGCAACATATTATTCATGTTTGATCACTTCTACAGAAAATCTACCGGTTCTTTTGAAGAGTTTAGCTGTTTTTTAAAATAGGTTCCTTTTAGATGTAATGTTAGTTCGTATGACGGATGTTCTAGAGACTGAAACAGAACCGAAATAAACCGAAAAGTTCACTATTTATGTCTTTTAATTACTCATTCTTTAAGGTACGGTGGCCCTGAAGTTCAAATCATAAAACACAACTACAAATAAGCCTAATTAAAAAAAAACCCCCACATCCTGTTTGTGTTTTCTTCCTGTTATAAAGACTGACAGTGCGTCCGTCCAATCAGCGACAAGCCTGGTCCACAGTAGATATATAACTTTTCCAGTTTGAAAATGTGTTTCGTGACTGGTTGGCGTGTTTTCTTATATTTGCCGCACAATAACTGCGTGTGGCTTTAAATTATGGCTAAATTGATTATTAACGACACTCCACATTTAAATATCAATGTGTATTTTCCCTGAAATACATAAATCATTGAAATTAAACTCACGGTGCATACTATCTATCCAAAATAACGTATTTAATGTATTTGATGAACTTATTTATTTTCTTTCCATTTAAAAAACGTTCTTGCCCTTAATGCTCAGGAATCCCCGGAAGGATTCCAAATTTACAAAAAGCTGAAAAACAACTTTACACATTGGAGTTTGTATTTTAGTCGTCTTCATTTAAAGAGATGCTGAGTTCTTTTATTTTGCATCAAAGGGCACAGAAATTAAGAACTTGTGCCGAAGACTCCAGCAGCAAACACAATAACAGCACAAACAGACCCACACACGCACAGTTTGATGCAGTCACACACTGGTGTACCACACATGACTCAGCTCTGTACACGATTAGAGACAAACAAGGTTCACAATTCCAAACAGATTTATTATATTTCAGGACATATCATGAAGACTCGCTGCACGAACACACACACACACACACACACAAATGAAATGAATGCAGACCTGTTGTACAGATGTTGACCGGTAAATAATCTCTAATTCGTGGCAGATGTGATGACATGAAACATCCAAGGTCCACATCCAGGATGAGCTGATTTTCATGGTCAAGGGTCAAAGGTCACTGTGATCTCACTTGAGGATGTGCCTCATCCAGGGTTCAAGTGCAAATTATGACCAAATATGTCAGACGGCGTAAAATGATAAAGTGATGACATATTGTATTGGAAAGGTCACAGGTCAACTTCACTGTAGTGTCATCATGTTCTTAGACCTGGACCCAATTCAAGTGAGACCAGATTCCAGATGTGGTCTCAAACCTTGACACTGTTGTAACTGTACCGATTTGAAGACGTGCGTGAAGTGTTTTATCTTCTATATGAGAATGGACAGACGTGGATATAAAGAGCAACTTGCCTGGTCAGTGGATGTACACAAGCACAAGGTGGGTTTCCTTATTGTCCGAAGCGAAGAGGCAGAAACACATGACTGTACTGACGCGTCTTTCCCACCTGGGGGTGCTGGCATTACAGGATGACGTTCCTCAGTTCCTCTTCCTCTCTTCCAATCTGCATGATCTTTAGATTTAAGATGGTCACCTACAGGCAGCAGAGGGTGGTGGTGACACCAGGTTCGGCTTCGAGCATGAAAAAAGTCAGAAGAGGAAAATAAAAGAAGGGCACTTTATTTACAGTTAGATGTAATTAAAGTCATTACACAGGACATAAAAAAGGAAATCAAGTTTTAAATTGCAGACTTGGTTTGAATTTGTGTGTTTAAGTGTGAATGTGTGATCTCAGTGTGTGTAAACTTTATATTTTCTTTCCTCACACTGAGATAACGTCATGGATATGAAGTTGTTTCCAAAGGGAGGAGCCCCTGTCGGAGGAGGGTCGGCTTCCTGCGAGCTACTGCTCACCCTGGGATCCCGGAGGTCGTGCGAGTTCATAAGGAGCGAGTTAATCTGTGGTGCGCTGCGGGGGCATTAAATGTGATGTGATTAGTTTCAGTTAATTATTAAAAGTATATTCTGCTGGGCACGAATGATCAAGCCAAGGAGGTCATGTTTCCAGACCAGTGTGTCTGTGAACACGATTACGCCAAAACCGCTGCACGGATTACGATGAAATTTAGTGGAAGGATGCAGCGTGGGCCAGAAAAGAAGCCATTACACTTTTCGTTAACCTTGCATGATGTTAGCAGATTCCCCAGGGAATAATTCATGGATCTTGATGAAAAAGATCAGGCATATTTCGGGGAAAATATAAATATTTAAGAGGAAAAACTGAAGGTAATCTCCCTGATCTCTCTTTGTGGAGGAAATCAAAAGATTGTTTTCTTAATTCAAGGACCCGATAAGAGACTCCAGACCTGCACGTCTCCGGTCTCCCTTTTCAAGACACGACCGTGCATGAGGACGTCCGGGTGGGAGCCTGTTTGATGCCTGTTTCACGATGAATTCTTCCTTTGAAGCCAAATCAGATATGGCTTCAACCTGCCAGAGACGGAGGCGACTGTGGAGAGAAGTTAGGCCTGAAAAAGAAGAGCTGACGAACGATGGAGCATGACAGCATGGAGGGAGGAGGGGGGGGGGGGGGGGGGGGGCAGCTGCAGCACAGAAGGGAGGTCAGGGGAGGAAAGGATAAATCCACATCTCAAAAATTGATGGGGAGGAGAGGGGTGTCCCTGGGGATGGATGATAAGAAAACACGGTCAGGCTTCTGTCAAGAAAAGTGTAAAATGTCATCGTCTACATAGATTCATCACCACAGGGCTGTTGGATTTACAGCCCTCCTTCCCAGCGCATTAAAAACAGCTAAATCAAGGTTATTTACATGGGACAGATATTAGAGTTGTGTCCACAGCTCCCCTCTTAAAACGCCCCATCAATCTTTAAGGCGCGGGTGGAAGACCTCTGCGTTACACAGTAGTCTCAAATCATTTTACAGGATAACCCGCGAGCTGTCGCAGCACCGTGCACACAGCCGATGTAGAGTTTGAGTCACAGGGCGTCCTCGGTGCTCTGGGATGTGATGGAGGTGGAGAGAGTCGTGTGAAACAACGTGAGGGGAGGGGGAGACAATAGGCTCCAGAGCTCCAGGGAGGATTCTGACTCAGCGTGTGTGTGTGGGTGAGAGCAGGATCTAATGGTATGGAAAGTGAGGACAGTGAGGGAGGGTTTTTTGAAGGAGTGGGTGGGTATGGGTGTGTGCTAGAGAGAGAGAGAGAGACCTGTTGGTATAAAAGCTCTCTCTCTCTCTCTCACTCTCCTGTATCTCCAGTGTATTTGTTGTGTTGGGGGGGACCCCAGTTGTGTGTGTGAGAGTGTGTGTGTGTGTTTTAGCCATTTGCAAATATACAGAGGACTGATAACATCCCAGGATGCATCAGCTGCTCGCCGTGACCTCAGCGCTGGTGGCGCTCTGCTGCCTAGGGAGCGTGGATTCTTCAGCCTACGACAAGATCGTCACCCACAGTCGCATACGGGCCCGGAGTGAAGGGTAAGGAGACGGGGGAGGGGGGGGGACGAGGGGGGAGGGGAAAAAAGAAACTTTCATCTCAAAAGTTATTGCAGAATTTACTTTTTAATTCAGCAGATTTTTGCTGATATTAACAACCCTGATCCATTTTCTTTTTCATTTATCTGCAGATAAATGAACATAAATTGTGTGATTACTTCAGAAGCAGGTCGGCCACAGTGATGCGAATATCGATTCAAGCCATAATGGAAAATTCAATATTGTCTCTCACATTCATTTTCTCCTCTCCTATAAATATATACGTCCCCGATTTAGCGTTTGAAAATGATTCTGCAGTGAACTTTTTACATTTAGGTTTGAGAAAGTTTTTGAATTCATTTTTTGTATAGAAAATGACAAAGTGAGGATTAAAAACTAAATTAAAGTTTGCATTGTTAAAAAACAAGCACTTGCATGTATAAATGACTTGTTCTTTTCTGAACCTGTCTGCACCCCTCCCTGTTTCATACCCTCACTCAACAACCCTCACCTCCTCCTCTCATCTCATCCTCCTTTCTTCTTACCCGTCTCTCTCCCCTCCCATGCTCCCACATCCCGTCTCACATTCCTCCCCCCCTCATCATCTTCCTCCCCCCCATCCCTCCCCTCCCCTCTCAGGCCCAACGTGTGCGCTCTGCAGCAGGTCCTGGGCACCCAGAAGAAATACTTCAGCACATGCAGGAACTGGTACAAACGCTCCATCTGTGGCAAGAAGGCGTAAGTCTTTACAGGGGGACTCAGTGGATGAACTTAAAATGTGTTTGCACGGAGCCCAGCGGGTCTTAACTCAAAGTGCAAACCACACATCCTGCACATTACTGTAACAACTCTTAAAATGATACCTCTGATATAGGTGGGGTGTGATGAATGATGTCAGAATTTCCCAATGAATCAGAAATAGATAAGAAATAGATTTCACAGATTGCATTCTCCTTTTACCTGCTCACCTGTTTGTTTTTTACTGTGGTTCAAATGGCCGAGGTCATGTCTCCAGCTGTGTGGACGCTCAGGCTCAGTCCGTCTCCTGCAGCCTGAGCGTGTAGCTGCATGTCTCATGTTCCTCGCTGAACCTTCACACACACGTACATTTCACTTTTCAACGTTTTATAAACGTCTTATTGGCAAATTTGAGAGTTTTCTTAAACGTGGAACGAGAGGACCCAAGCTACAACATGTCATTTTTTTGTTTTTCATGATGCTTTAACTCAACATATATATATAACTCATGATCCTCACCCCCACAGCCCTCACACTAAATCCCCCTCCTTGTGTATGGGCCTGTTTTGTAGCCTGCGGGCAAGTTCACTCTATTGTCGACCTGCTGATGTTGTAAACTCTGCTCAGCAGTGATTGACGCTTCACTTCCCCTCAGATACGTTTCAGGTGTTCAGGAAGAATTCTGTCTATATGCTCTTTGTGTGTGTGTGTGTGTGTGTGTGTGTGTGTGTGTGTGTGTGTGTGCAGTCGGCCGAGACATAGGATGTGCTGCAGCTCCTGTGTGTGTGTGTGTGTGTGTGTGTGTGTGATGGACATGATACACTTTTCCTTAATTTTACCTTAGCACATTAGTTTTCTGTTAAAATGCTGTAATTCTACTTCACGTGTTTCCATTTTTATGCGCATTATTTTGTACATATTTCTATTCACTAGTATTTATTGTGATAATTACACGTATTTTACAGTAGTTTAAACTTTTTAACTCATTTACTTGCTCTCTCTGAACTGAGGAAACATAGCAAAGCGTAGTTTCCCTGCGTGGATCATGTTTTTCTGATTGTGAAACTACTTTAGTGACGTTTAGTGACGTTTTGATTGCATTGAGTTGTGTGTCCCTCGGTGGGAGTGATACGCGTTTTAGAATTCAGTGATACAAAAACCAGAAAATTATTATTTTTATTTGTTTCGTTTCAAAATGCCAAAATACAGTTTGGTGCACCCAGAAAAAAACAGAGTGATGAACTGCATAGATGCACGTAGCTGATGGATTTAAGTCAGAATAGTATTTCCTTGTGATTTGAGATGAGAAGACGTCAGGGTGAAATATGTGGAACACCGCTGCTGATGTGTTGATGGAGTGTAAGGCTCGGCTGGAGCTGCTCTCTTCCTCACTGACTCTCGATCTTTCACAGACACGCACATACAAGAACACACATGCACACACACACACACACACACACACACACACACACACACACACACACACACACACACCTTCTCTTAGTCATACAATCATCTGTAATGGAACTAGGATTAGCATGAAAGTGAGGTGATGAGAGGGAGAGTGCGGAGAAGAGTGATTCAGTACTTGTAGACTCTAGAGAGAAAATAGGAAACTACATGCAGCCACCAGGAACTATTCAAAAATAACTTGAGGGCACAGAAGGAAAGTGATGAGGGTTTTATACCAAACACGTTTAGAACTAAAGATTAAATAAACTAGAATTAAAATGGAAATTTTAAAGAAAGATTTTAAAGAAAGAAAGAAAAATGTAATGTGGATTATTTCTTTTTACATTTCACATTACTTAATCATTAATGCACAAATACAAATTAATCAAGGATGAATTTTCACTCTGAAAATCTCATTTACTAAGATATATAATCAGGTGTAAAAAGATTTCCATTACCCAAAGGTTCCGATATAAATAAATAAAAAACTTTATATTAAATATAAATTATATAACTAAATTTAAAAAACTGAAATAAAATGACACAGGATTATATCACCCTGTTGTGCACTTTATCGTGCGTGCATGAATACAAATCAGTCAAGTGCAATATATGTATTTTATCATCGTATGGATTAAAAAAGGGACAAAACCACATTTAAATGGCTGAACTAACACAGCAAAAAGAAAATGTAACCGAACTGAACCACACTTGTCCAGAGCCGGAGAAGTTGCCTCCCTCTGTGGTCACAGTGAGGACATCGTCTGGCAGCGGTGCAGGAAATCCACCCAGCTGTGGTTGTGTCTGAGCCAGATCTGGTGTCGATGAGTGATTAGCAGAGGGCGTCGAGGGCCTGTATGCAGCATCTGAACCAACAGACCTGGACCCGACCGCTGAGAAACTGTTTCAAAGAACAAATCAAATTGATGTGAATTCAACCTTTAACTCTTCCAATTATCCACCCTGGAGTTAAGTGATACCCAGGGGTTGAGCTGTTGAAGTGGAGATTCAGGTGGAAGCAATTATCTGGGTGTGCTGGTGTGATGCTGGTGACGCACACGGTGCGCCGGGGCAGCGGAGGACTAACGCTTAGAATCAGGTTGATTTACGGTTACAGTAATGATGTCACTGATGGATGAGGCGTGTGAAAGTCACAGTGTGGTGTCTTCTTTACAGCGAGTGGTTGTCATGTTTAAAGTAGAGTCATGTTGGCAGGACGCAAGAAAACCAGATTATTCCTGATTGCATAATGGGAAAAAGCAGTAATGTTTTAAGTTGATGCCAGACATGTCTTTTTCTTGTGTGTGTGTGTGTGAGGGTACAGTGTGTGTGTTTGTGTTGCCCCATGTTGCCCCATGTTTGCACATCTGCTCATCTGGAAGCCCCCTTGAGCTGCTTCGTGCAGCGACACTGCCGGAGGTCTGGTTCCAGTGCGTTGGCCAGTTCTGTTACTGGTCTATTCTGCCTCCATTATCCTGTCAGTGTGCAGCTGGGGAGCAATGACTTCATACCTTCCTGTTTATGTGTGTGTGTGTGTGTGTGTGTGTGTGTGTGTGTGTGTGTGTGTGTGTGTGCGTGCGTGTGTGTGTGAGTGCATGTGCATGTTTTGCATGATATCAATCAGTGTCAGAGCATACAGGGATTTCTCTGTAGAGCAACAGTAGCAGACTCACAGATTCGGTGTCACTGTAAACATTTACACACACACGCACACACACACACACACACACACACACACACACACACACACACACACACACACACACACACACACACACACACATTAGAAGAGGATCACTTTAAACGTGTGAATCATTTCAGGGAGTTAACTGGAGAAAGTGAGTTGTGTTTTTTTAATGTTTGTGCACTGCATGTTTACAGTGGTTACGGAGGGAGTGATTTGCTCTTGCGTGACCAAACAGTTATTTGTTTTGAATATGAATCCTGCAGGGGAAGCACAGGGTTCATATAGGAACACAGTATTTCCATGGGGGGAAAAAAAAACCAGAAAGCAACAAACTCTAACAGTGTCCCCGTCTCTTTAGCAAACCCACTGGAAGCTGGAACCTCTGAGCGGCTTCGAGTTAAACCCCAATTAAATTTATTCCGGCGTTCGGGGACTCCGTGACTCGTTCTCTGAAGAATCGTTGATGGTGACTCACTGCTCGTTCTGTTTGAACCTTTGAACGACGTGCGTTAACTTGGGACGAGTCCCAAACAAACGTCTGCTCTGTGTTATTCCTCAATGTGAATCTGCTCGGAAAAACACAATTTACTCCTCAATTTAACCTAAATGTGATGGAATATTACTTATGGCTCAAAGTGTCAGGTCTTCTCCCAGTCGGAGGAGGGTCGGACGTGCAGCTCGTGTCAGCAGGTCCTGTCAGCTTCCTGCCAGGATGTTTCTACTACTTTCACATATTTTCCTAAGCTGTTCCTTCCGCCCCCTAAATCTTTCAAATTGACACAAGAAGTCAATTGTGTATCAAGCTTTAGTTTTTTCTTAGAGTTCTTTGGGAATTAGATCAAATCAGTCCGTTTTTTTTTTCTGATGAATATAAAGTAAAAAAACTTGAATGAACAGAAATGTGTCGTACCTCTGCCACGGAGTACGACAAGGTTCTCTATCTTCACTGTACACTCACTAATGACAAAGTAATATTTACGTTAATAACGTTGCTCTGGAGCATTAACATTAAGAGAAAATGAACATATACACCTACACTGCTGTATGTGATTATATATACAGAGCAATGTAAAGCTCTGATTCCCGTAGAGCTCATGCTGTTGAGTTGTTTTAATGTGACGGCCCACAGACGTTCTTCTCTACATATTTTATCCAATTATCATTTTGAAGTCAGGGAAAAGCTGCAGAGGTTTGATCCCTCGTCTCTTTGCTCTTTGATATCAGTGATGCACAGCGTGTCAGTATTCTTCCTCTCTTGTTTTTGATCCCGTTGCTCTCACATGACTCTGCTCCTTCAGCTCTCCTCTTAGATTCTTGTATTTTTTTCGTTGGGCGGGTTTGTTGTTGTTGCATGAGATATTGGAAACGATGTTGGCTCGCTCACTTGCTCTTTCTTTCTTAGTTCTTTCTCTCTGATTGGTCTGCGGAGACTTGTCGGCCCTCTGCCAGTCTCCATTGTGAACCTCTTTCATGTTAGTGGTGTTTTTCTTATGTGCTCTTATTCTCCTCGACAAGCTCGACTTCTTCTTCTCTTCTAACTTTCAAATGTACTTTGCCCAATTATGGGTTTATATTTTGGTGAGTGAAATCCCTCCTCTTTCTGCAGCCTCGCTCTCAGTCTGTCTCACATGTCTTCACCTCTGTGAGTCCAAGTTCTCGTCAGTCAGTCCTGCTTAATAATAACACCTGAGGAATTCCTTTAATGTATTGCATTACATATATTATATTGCATTTTGCACAGTTCAAGAGCTCTTTCGCCATTTTTTACATTTTACAAATGGATAAAGTTAATTAAAGTCTTTTTAATCACTTACAAGTCTTATATGTATGTGTTTTTTGGGCAGGACGGCCGTATATGAGTGCTGTCCTGGGTACATGAAGCTGGAGGGTAAGAAAGGATGTCCTGCAGGTAGGTGGCACCAACCACAGACGTCCAGCACATAGGTCCTGTAGAGTTGCCTCATGTTTCTGTGCATGAACAATCCCTCTGCTTCCTTCCAGTGGCTCCCATCGACCACGTGTATGGTACGCTGGGGCTCGTAAAGGCTACAACCACACAGCAGTACGCTGACATTTCCAAGCTGAGAGAGGAAATTGAAGGTCAAGGCTCCTTCACCCTGTTTGCACCGAGCAATGAAGCCTGGGACCAGCTTGATCCTGTGAGTGGAACTGAGGTTTACAGAGAAAACAAATAAATACAATAACAACTGAACAATAGAAAGTTAGGGACGTTTGACCGATGGTGTGATTTCCCCAGTCTGTGCGGTCTGCACTGGTGAGCAACGTGAACATCGAGCTGTACAACGCTCTTCACTTCCACATGGTGAACCGACGTCTTCTGACAAAAGGGATGAAGGACGGCATGACTGTAAATTCCATGTACAACGACCTGGGGCTCCACATCAACCACTATTCAAATGGGGTCAGTTTATCCACAGTGTAAAAAACAACTTCTAACCCAGTTTACTGACTTGGCTTAACATAAGAATCCCCCCCTGTTAAGGTTGTGACAGTGAACTGTGCCAGAATCATCCACGGTAACCAGGTGGCCACAAACGGCGTGGTGCATGTGATCGATCGGGTCATCAGCGCCGTGGGCAACACCATCAAGGATGTCCTGGACATCGACGATGACCTCTCCTCCTTTAACGTATGTAAAACGCACAGCACGCTAAATACAATGGGTTTCAAAGTCAACATTTTACTCGTGGAAGTGAAGAGTAAAGAGTCAAGAGAAGAACCAATGACAAAAAGCTTTCCTTCGGTTATGAGACCCTTTGACGCGTCTCGTTTCCCAGGCTGCGGCGTTGGCGTCTGGTATGATGGACAAGCTGGACCAGCCGGGACAGTTCACCCTGTTTGCACCCACCAACGAAGCCTTTGACAAATTGAACCCAGGCTACCTGGAGCGTATCATGGGCAACAAGGATGTTATTGCAGGTGATATAAATATTGGCTATTCAAGGGTTGGTTAGTTAGAAGAGATCTAGCAGCAGTCCAGACTGAAATGTGTTTGCTGTGAATTGTTGTTAAGACATTCATGGTCCCCAGAGTATGAACCCTACTAGCTTTGTTGTCTCTTCTTACACCACGTGCTGATTTGAGTTTTTAAAAAATACCAGTGAAATCGATTTTGTGCAGACATTCATGTAAGTTAGAGTTTTCTATATTTTTACACATTCATATAAATATCTGGGAGATAGAAGCCTCTTTCAATTTTATTTCCTTTGTGAGTATGATGAGGATAAAGATATTTGAATCTTTAAATAAATTATCCTAGAGTTAACAGAATGGATTCACACAAAATTTGCTTCAGACAAACATATCTCCTTAATTCTTTATCTACAGTAGCGTAGCATCATTAAAAGCTCATTTTATCTAAACCTACACACCTGTCACAGGAAAACAGAAGTAGACGCCCACTCACACACAAGTTCATCCACACACTGTGCAATGAAATCAGGAAACTCGTGTCTCCACAGCGGCAGCTTATCTGCTTATTTGTTGAATCACTGGTCGGGAATATCTATAAAAATGAAGCCGGTGAGTGGCTTCCTCTGGGAGCACGCTATAACCTCAGATTCATTCTGAGACTCTGGGCAAACAGTTTACTGACCAACCATCTTAGAACTTCCACCAAAGTAAAGATAACATGGATCCTTGTGCCTTGTTTCTACAGTTCATTTGAATTTCTGTGGGTTTGGAACAGATTCCCATGTTGTAAGTGCAGTGCGTTTTGCAGGCCAGGTTTTGTTGCTCAGTTTGACAGTTGGACTCAGTCGAGGGGTAACTCCATATCTGAATGTTGATAGAATTTCCCAAGTATTTCCAAAAGAGCTGAAGAAATATGTGAGTGTAGCCAGATTACAAAAATAACCAGAGACAACCCACAAAGGCTATAAAAGTGCAAAATCTGATCAGGTACATGTTTGAAATTCTCGACCTCTCTTTCTCACAAACTTTCCTCTCAACTCTTTCGTCTCTTTCCCATCAGCCCTGGTGAACTACCACCTGCTGAAGACTGTCCAGTGTTCAGAGGCGATCACGGCAGGATCGGTGTATGACACGGAAGAAGGCAGCAACATAGAGATCGGCTGCGACGGCGACAGTCTGACGGTGAACGGCATCAAGATGGTGCTGAAGAAGGACATCGTCACCACCAACGGTGTCATCCACCTCATCGACCAGGTGCTCATCCCCGACTCAGGTAAAAATAGAAACGTCAACACTAACTAACTATATGTTCAAATCGTTTAGCAATATCGTTCTGTGATCACCAACATGTCATGTTCATGTGATTCACACCAGCCAAGGAAGTCATGGAGCTGATGGGAGACACACAGAGTGTCTTCACCGACATGGTGTCCGAGCTGGGATTAGCCGCCGCCTTGCGTCCGCAGACAGAATACACACTTCTTGCTCCACTCAACGGAGCCTTCACCAGTGAGTTGATCTCCAGTCTTGTTTTCACAGTGGTTTTGAGAAACCTTAACATTACAATGCTTTGCACAATGTGATGGAAAAGTAACATTTTGTCCTTGAAAGACATCTCACACTTTATTTAAATGAAAATTTAAGGAGCACATTAGAGACACTAGAATTGCATTCAATGGCATTTATACCTCTCCTTAAATTAAATCATATCTCAGCAACACATCGGGGGTAGTTACAGGTTTCTAACCCCGAATATTAACATACAGCGGCTGTAAACAAAAGCCTACCGCCCAATGAAACAACATGTAAACCCACTAGCTCCAGGTTTTTATGTGGACATGCCCAGAATTGCACACACTCATCAATATCAACCCCTGAAATCTGTCAGAAAAGTGAAAAGAGAAAGTGAAAAATCCTGGAACCCCCCCCAGTCCGCACCAAAATTTGATTGGTTCTTCCCTAAACCCATACCGCATCCCTCCACTAGGTTCCGTGCTAATCTGTCCAGTAGTCCCTGTGTAATCCTGCGAAAAACAAACACCAGTACAAACATAACCTCCAAGGTAATAAGACATAACGTATAACATAACTTGTCTGTGTTTGTCAGATGAGGTGATGTCAACAGATCAAAATCTGCTGAGATACATCTTGGAAAACCACATCCTGAAGCTGAAGGTCACACTGAGTGAGCTCTACAACGGACAGCTGCTGGAAACACTGGCTGGCCAGCTCCTCCGGGTCTTCATTTACCGCACAGTGAGTCCAACACATTCGATTAAAGAACAGGAAGGACAAAAAAAAAAAGATAAAGAAGAGATGATGGAAAGACAGGAGAGAGAGTTGGCTTCCATTCCTGGGAACCTTATCAAGTGCTAACACGATTTTTATTTTTGTCTTTGAGATATAAACAAACACAATAAACCCAGCGCTCTTGGCAAATGAAATGCCTTTCTGCTCTGGTGGCTCAGACATTAGAATCAGCTGGTTTATTTCGTCACAGGATTGAATTGTCCTGTTTGATTTGCGCAAACACACCATAATGTGGCAGCCGGCTTCCCTTAAATCCAAATGCTTAACAGATTTGCACAAAGACTTTTCATGAATACCTGAAGCTGTGCTCTCTGAATATTTCTGCTCTCTGAATAACTCTGCTCTCTTGTTAGGCTGTGTGCATAGAAAATGCCTGCATGGTGCGCGGCAGTAAGGAGGGAAGCAACGGGGCCATCCATCTTATGAACTCTCTCATCCAACCGGCCAAGAAGACGATGTACGAGCTCCTGAATGCTGACGGACGGTTCAAGTACGAACTACTTCTCATTTTTTGCTCAATTCCTTGCTCATCAGCTGGTCTGACCAGATGTTGACTGCAGGTATAAGCAGGGAGCAGCTGGTGTCTCACACCAAACAGCAACAACCTCCCAACTGTAGCAATCTTCATACTGAAAATGGCAAATATGGGGACTATTTGAATTGTTCACCCACTGTCAGGGGGACATCAAACTCATAAACATGAGTTATATTACCAAACAGTTTTTTAAGCAATCGCCCTGACACTATTATGCGAGGACACCTTCGCAGTATCGTGGATTTAGCGCCACCCAAGATGACTGCAATTGGTTTAAAGTATTTAAAGTATTTGTGAATGAATGAATGAGTGAAGGCAAGTAAGGATTTTACTTCTGCTATTTTGTAAATTTAATTATTTCCTATTTGTGTTTTTCTGTTCTCGGCTGTATTGTAAATGAGGTCTTAACCTCAAAGTATTTCATTTTTAATTAATTAATTCATAATGAATGAATTAAATTACACTCTAGGTATTGCCGCCATAGTCCACTCTGTCTTGGTCACTATAATGTTGCTCTAGTTCTTAGCTCTGGAAAACAAATCATTGGTGGTTGGTGTAAAACCCTGCACTGGGCTGGAGGATGAATGTCACTACAGACACATTTAAAACAACATACAGGGAGATTTACTTGGCACTAATACGATTAATCTGCATTTTATGAACTCGTTTGGCAAAGGATTGAATGTAATGGACATTGATGTAAGAATCCCACACTCCAGCTTCGGGTGATTAGGATGATTAATACTTTGTTTATACATTCAAACTTACTGGGAGCCTATTAAGTGGTTTTCTGTAGGCTACTCCACACATTTGACAGAACACAATAATTTACCAAACATTAGTGCTTTTCCACACATTTCACATTTTCTGGCTCGGTGACAAACACTCGCGCCCGCTGATGAATAACTGAGGAGGCAGATGTGTGAATGAGCGGCGCCCACAGAAGCACATGTGTCTCACACATATCCCAACCTCAACGACCATAATCCCCCCCACCCCACCCTCTGAAATGAGAAACACATTTTACCAGTTTTCAATCCAATTTAGTGAGATGTAGTTTAGCCTCGTCGCAGACCATTAGAGCTGGAGCTGCCGTTACTGGTGTAAAAGGTGTAGAGCTCTCTACATGATGACTGGGACATAAGAAAAGAAATACGTCACTGACCAAGATATTCAAAATCAGGGTGTGATTTTTATTTCTGCCTGTGTTGATTTTAAAACATCATCCGAATTATTTCAACTGGCACGTTCCTAGATTTAACCCGTTGATGACTTGTTTCTTACTTTGTTTGAATGAATGTAGGATGTTCCTGTCACTGATGGAAACTGCAGATCTGACTGATCTGCTGAAGCAGGAAGGCTCCTACACCATCTTTGCACCAACTGACGAAGCGTTCGCCAGCCTGAGTAGAGAAGACTTAGCTCTGCTGAGAAGTAAGTGAAATAAACACATGTTCTCCGAGAAGAAGGAATACTGTTGAGCAAATTTGTCTTGATTTAGAAATCTACAATGCAGGAATGAGGGGGATACAAATATGCTAACAGTACATATATCATGTTTAACTTGTGTTCTCGTTGACAGGTGATCTGAATGTTCTGAGAACCATTCTGCTGTACCACTTCAGTAATGGCATCTTATTAATGGAGGACTGGAGGGAGGAGTTACCAATATGCTCAAAACGCTGCAGGGCAACAACTTGCAAGTTATGTCTGTACGTACAACCGGTCTGTGTTCATGTGTGGAGTCGTGTCCTTCGAGCAAATATTAGGCTTATGGTCTCAACCTTTGAACATTTTCACCGTCATCGTACAATCAAACAAAGAGATACCCGTTGATGCCCATGGTCCGCGTCCCATCATTCCACCAAGTTTCCTGGAAATCCACTCAGTGGTTTTTGTGTAATCCTGCTGAGAAACAAACCAACCATCAAACAAAGGGGATGGAAAATCTAGTAAATGTGATGAGGCTTTTAACACGCAACTAAAAAAAAAATTAGAAAAGGCAAACTGTGGAGAAAGTCCAGACCCGATCCTCTGGAGACCCTCCACAGGTCATGTCTGAAACAGCTCTACACAGATATTTTCACTTTAATCCAGCTTTTCCCCACATTCTCATTTAAACTATTGCAATTGAAGAGTCGGAGCGTATTTATTATTATTTCAAAGCTGGATATATTTGGAGAACGGCCACAAGTAATAAAATCTGCCTTCCTGTCATTTCCATCAGCACCCACTCCCATTTCCTGGTCTGATCCCCTCCACCCACCATTTCCTCTCCTTTTCTTTTTCTTCCTTTCTGTCTTAATGTCATTCTTGTCATAATTCCCCTGCAATTACCTCAATTCAGCCCCTTTCCTATAACAATATCAAGTTATCAGCCAAAATGTCACCTCAGGCTGACAGGACCCACTGAGCAGACACAGGAAAGCTTGTTTGGGATAATGTGGTGTTAGGAGAGCTGCTTATTCAGGCCTCAATCTGTTCAAATGGAGGGAAAGTGAGTTGATAGGTTTTTAAAATGTGGACTGAGAGACAGAAAGTGATGTGGCTCAATGGTTGATGTGGGTGAGAGGAAGCCTATCCCTTACTTCCATGTCCACCTCCACTCACAACTGTGGAGTCAATTAAATTGCAGGGAATCAGAAATTGAAGCCCCGACACCTGGAAAACCTCTCTTGTCAAACCATTTTGAAAAAGTGTACATTCAAAAAAATGCAGGTGCTGCCTCAGTGAAGTGTTTATTTTAAAGCAGAAGCTGATGGAACTCACAAATTCATTCTACGCCATATTAGTGATATTAGAAAAACACACGTGCATTCAGTGTTTCTCTGTTTCTCTCAGGTTAACAACTCTATTCACGTCAACTCTGTGGAAGTTCCAGCCAGCGACCTTATGGCCACAAATGGCGTGATCCATATCGTGAAGAATGTTCTCTATCCCGGAGGTGGGAACAACGTGCATTAGCAGAAAATCATGAAATGTTCCCTGTGTGCGTGGATACGTGATGTTTACTGATGTTGCGTATGACTTGCAGACCTTCCTGTGGGCCAACAGGAGCTCATGGTCATCCTGCAGAAACTGATTAGATACATCCAGATAAAGGTAATGAAAGAGAAAACTCACACATGTGAATATGTTCAGCTCACGTCTGTGTATGTTTTGTTTTAAAACCTCCTATTCTGCTTTTCTCTTTAGTATGTCCCTGGATTTACTTACCTTGAGATCCCACTCACTTCCTACAGTAAGTGTCTCTGTCGCTGAACGGATGTATGAATGCATTATTGTGTCTGCAGCAACTTATAACCTATTGTGTTACTTCACAGAGAGGACCATCACCACCACTCATTATATTGAAACAGGTGAGACCACTGTTATTAACCACATGACTGAAAGTTAGGAATTAGTTTTCATCAGAGATTTGATTTGTTCTCAGTGTGTTTATAGGAAAAACATGTCTGACTTTGAAACGAACAGATGTTCTTTGTTTAAAAAAGGAGCAAGTGAAATCCAATCTGCAGCTACCTGCATGTTACATCACTTTCATTGTTCCGTTCTGGCCTCTTCCCTGGACCCTCTTCTTTGTTCCGCTCACTGTTACTTAAATCCACTGGGGCCCCTTGGGATATTTAATCAACTCCTTCAGAGATGAGGTAATTAAGCTGTCAAAGCAGAACATGGTCAGAGACCATAGCAGACTCTTGGTTCTTCCAGTTACTCATGGACGGAAGCAGGCTTTGATTTATTATATAACAAAGAAGAGATGTGACCTGATTCCTCAAAGGTCCTTACGCACATTAAGTGGACCAGAGAGCTGAAGGTTCGGCCCGCTGAGAGATTACAGTTTTAGGAGCTACACGTGTTTGCTTTATTAAATTTATGGAAAGAATTAAGTTACTGTGAATTATGTTTTTCTACTACTGCTACTTTTTTGGCTTTATTCAGAAACAGTGTTGTGAAACCATGTGATGTACAGTCACAGTACGGCTCACGTGAGTGATGGGTGAAAAGAAGTAGAAACTATGAACTAAAAATGGAACTGGCTTTAATTTGAAGGTGTGGTTCTGATCTACAGCGCTTTAAACCTAATTAAATTTGTGCATGAATGATAAAATACATGTGGTGTATTCTCCCTTTACACTTCAGAGGGTGTGGTCTACCTGAAGGAGTCTTCGTGGCCAGCTAGACCACAACCTCTGAAGGATGCAGCCCCTGAATCGAGACACTTGCTTTAAAGATGACCTCTCTCTATTGTCATGATTATGGGATGGTCACGTCTCCCTCTTCTTCCTCCGTCTCAACAGTCCCTGATGAGACAAAGGTGACCAGGGTCATCGGGGGGGACCCGGTGACCACCACGCCAACGAGAGTCATCGAAAAGAAACCAACTGTCACCGAGGTGGTTGTCGAGGGGAAGCCGGTGGTCACCAAGGTAACCAGGTTCATCGGAACCGAACCGAAAATCACCACGGTGGGTATTGAGGAGGACCCATCCATCCTAACCAGGATCATCGAAATCGGGGATCCAAGAGTTACCAAGGTTACAAGAGTTATTGATGGTGAGGTCAACGTTCATATTGTTGTTGGATGATGAGATTTCACAGGTTTCGACACTGATTTTAATGACACACCGTACATTTAATTTCATCGACGCAGGTGGAGAGTTTGATGCTGATGGGAAAAAAATTACAGGTCAGTTTCTCTTAACACATTTTCTGCCATGAGCTGGTCGGGCTGCATCCAAGAGGTTTCATGTGTCCTCTAACGGCTCTTTTAACAAATGCTTCAATCTTAAGTGAGCATCATGTCCTCAGTGATCATCATCTAAAACATCAAACACATCGTTGTCATGGTGTGCACCATTTTGGCCTTAAAGGAACATGTGTGTACGTGTTTATTCGTAGGTTTTTACTCAATATTTATACAACTATCCGCATTAAAAAGGACAATGTTTTTTCATTCACCTCTTCAGGGGCATTATATCAAATAAAACAAATTATATAACCCACAAACTAATTGCTGCTGATCATGAAAATAAGCAAAGTCAGATTAACTCAAACCAAACTTTATTACCTGGTATTTGTGACCAGACCATCAAATGTAAACGTTTGCAAGTTAAGGGTAAAACAGGGAATTGTAAAATTATCCAAAAGAAAAACAGTTCACTGTGAACTGTGTACGTTTACTGCTGCTTTTTTTTAATCGTCATAGTTTTATGTGGCCTACATTTTCATCACAGACAGACTCAGGGAGGTATAGAAACCAGGCCTAGAAAACAATTGTGTTAAATAGCTGGAGCAGTTATGTTGTTTCCTGTTGTTACCCATAATAACTTGCTGTGCTAATGGACAGTTGTATATGTTTCACACAGGGGACATTGTGAAATACGCTGTTCACTAGAATTGTTAAGTTTATTATGGGAGGCTTTGGCCAGTCAACATTCAAAACTCCACTACAGCACATTCAGGTGTATGATGTTTACACGGGTTCAGTAATGATGCTACAGAGGTTGAATTCTACCGTCCGTCACATGTCTGTAAATGTCTGTCCACTGACAATGGTGCACCGTGATTTGGATGTCTGTCCATCTCGTCACTCATCCATCTGTGTTAATCTCTGTCGGTGCTGCTGTTCCTCAGGAAACCCAGCATTACTCTGCCTAACATAACTCTCGTGTGTACATGAGCAGCGTGCAGTTGTAATGTGACATTTTGACGTTGCCGATCTCCAAAATGCCACTGGCTTGCAGTGTGGTTGCAGGGGCAGTGAGTTTCAAGCTTCAACTGCATCTCTGGTGTCTTGCAGCTTTGTGAGTGGGCTTTAGAGGAATTCACTCTCTCTCTCTCTCTCTGTGAGCTGAACGCCCCCTGCACACCTGAGTGTGTGTGTGTGTGTGTGTGTGTGTGTGTGTGTGTGTGTGTGTGTGTGTGTGTGTGTTATAGGACACCTTTGGGGACGTATGTCAGATTGAAGACCACTAATGTGGGAACAGCTTGTCCAGTTGGGGTCCTCAACTGGGAAAAGCGTGATTTCAGGTCAACATCAGGTTTATGCTGTGTTCACACCTGACGTGAAGCAAATTTTGTGTGGGATGAGATTACATACAAAGTCAATGCAAAAAAGTCCATTTACTTCCAATTCCATTGGACTGTCATTCGCTTCACGAGTTGAAATATTTAAACTCAAGCGTAAGATTCGGCAGTGAGATTGAAATTCACCAAAGGCCGTTCCTTCCCCTCACATGTGGTGCAAATGCAGCATTGGGGTTTGTGTAGTCTTTAGGAAATGAATGCAAGATATGTACTGTCCCTGAAAGTGACCTGTGACAACATCTGTGTGCCTGTCCATGAATCCTGCACATCTGTGCTTGACTTCTTGTGCGGTAGCGGAGGAGGTGTTTTACCAGGTGAATGTACCTGTCAGTCTGTCCGTCTGTCAGTCAGTACAGTTGCTAAGTCGTTAAATGACTTTCAACACCCTTCTCCGCTGCCGGTCTGAAGGTGGAACCAGGCGCACCACGGTGAACGAGCCTCATATCATTGAGGGTAGGGTCTCAAAAAAGCATTTTCAAAACTGCAAACCCATTCATGATTTTGTTTGTGACGGTAAAACTGCAGCGCAGGTTGGATCTAACGGTTTTGTTTTGAAATGTTCAGGTCCAGACTTCTCAAAAATCACCACCATCCACAGCAACCCGGGTCTGATCAATGAGGAATCAGAGAGGATTACCAAACTCATTAAGGGTAAGCACTCATAACGGCAGAAAGAGTTTGTGTAGTACATGTAGCATGTGTGCATGTGTGTGCAGGCTGACTGTGTTCTCGTCGTTTCACAGAGGGAGGTAAAGGACCGGCCAGCAGAAGACCACCTGGTAAGAGCTCAGTTATTTGATGACACATTCAACACCAAGGTTTTTGCCAAAAACGACATGATTACTCCTCAGATTTTCCATTATCTATGTCCTTCCACCAATTCTTCTCATGAGTTTTCTCCTCCACATGTTCTCTCTCGTCTTTGTTTTCACTCGCCCCCTCTGGCTCCGTCCGTTAACTCCCCGTGTCCCTGTTCACAGCTGGAATGAGGAGGGCGAGGCTGGTCAGGCGTCACCACAAGCCGAGGCAGTGAATCCCAGAACAGCGCCGGGCTCACCGCAGGGACTGAATGCACCTCGAGCGCTCCTGGTCGAGTGCTGGAGGGTTAAACTATGGGAGAGCAACAGGGAGAGATCGAATCATTCTAGCTTTGTGATTGTTCACCGTTCCACCTGGACCATACTGTATGTGATAGGCATGATGTGTAATAGCATTGCAGTGACATTAGAAATACCCTTCATGTAAGTGTGCATGGGAAATATGAATTTGTGCGGTTGGGTAGATGGTGTGTAAGGTGAGATATATTCTACCGTAGAGAGTTTTTGCTTTTTTTAATTAAAGTCATGTCACTTTGTAAACTTGGCTTGGGAAGATTTGTCTATGCTTTTTTTATATGGTGCTTGCTTTCTGTACAATAGATGCATTTTAAAGAAACCGTGTTTTGCTACCATTGATGCTGTATCGTACCTTTGTAAATTATCACATGGTGATTAAAAAACACAATGAATTTTTATCCAGTATTCAATCAATCTTTGCAGCCTCTGAATTCACAATGTTTCCTGGGTTTAAATTTGAGCTTGACTTTGTCTTAATCTACACACGACTCAGTAAAGTTCCCATGATTCCCCTCAGGAAACCACATTTAAATTCACTAGATCCAGATTTTTATTTGGATCTGCACCAAGTTGAACACACTCATAAATATCAATCCCATAAAGGGTCATGTCTGATTTTTTTCATCAAGATCCTTAAATTATTCTCCAGGAAATTAAGGAAAAAGTTGAAAACGCTCCATCTCACAGTGTTTAAATTCAGATTCCCTTACTGCATCCTGCCACCAGGCTTTTGCGTAATCCTAAATCCACAAACAAATGCTGAGGTTGTAGCTGCAGTTGACAATCAACACTGATATGGCCAAATTTAAAAGAAGTAGAAGAAGCTGCATTAGAAGTGATCTTCATCCTCCTCTACCAACACAGAGTATGAGAGCAGGAGCTTTCTATTCCCTTAAAAATTTATATTGCTTAAATCTGGAAAGAGATTTGTTTTTCTTGGAAATAAATGATATTGAATGATTATTAGCGTCTCGGTGAGATGAACCCATCGCAAATCTGCATCATGTAATTAACCAAGACAAAAGCAGATGCATATAAAGTTTCACATTCGCACCATCAGCCTCGTGTTTCTTTAACTTTTGGTTTTATTTTAATCCTAAATCAATAGAACATAGAGAAAAAAACACTGTAGGATTTATGAGTCTGTGAAGTGAATAGTTTCCTTTTCTCTGGTTTCACAAATATGTTGAATAGATTATTCCACGTTTAACAGCTTTTCCAAAAGTGACGCCTGATACTGGGTGAATGTATTTTCATTTGGCTCCAGTGACATTTTAAAACGACCATTTCTAAAGTACTAAACAATAATTTTCTCATCTCTATTGTAAAATATATGGAGGGTTTAGCCCATTTCTACATATATATATATATATATATATATATATATATAACACAAGCGTGAGTCAAGCAGAGATGAGCAACTTCTTCGTATTTACACTTGTGAATACTTACACGTTTATCCAACCTGGGGGGGGGTTTACACTACCTGATGAGCCACGTGAATCTTAATGAACTTCATCTGATAAACTCTGCACTGTGAGAACATGTGCATAAACACTGTACACAAAAACAGGCCAGATTTGAGGAATTACATAACAGTTACATAAATGCCTTTTTTTTTTTTTTTTTACTGTAACACATGCATCAGTAATATTACGCACGTGTGCATCCATTGGACTCGTGTTTTCCTGCAGTTTATTATATGTTCCCCCTGAGAAGCAGACGGAGATGGGACGGAGAGTGAGAATTTATTAAATACTTCACGTGTAGCGTCGCTCTTGGGCAGCATCGTTAAAAAGGGCTCCAGGGGCGGCAGAGGGGAGTTCAAGTTTGCACAAGGAGGCCGGTTTGACGTCACAGAGGGCAGATAGCAAGCTGATGACAAGAGAACAGGATAGTAAACTAGCTCTGCACTAGTTGTGTTCATGCAGGTGTCCAAGCAGTTTTCCAATAAATTGCACCGCACTCCTGGAGCAATGGCTTGAGATAATAAGTCTTGAAAGTGCCGCTGCCACATTTGTTTCACTAAACTCTTGACTTTTTTGATTGATACCACCCGAACATGACAAGTGACTGGGCCCTTCCCCGGCTGCAGGAGATTCACAGCTGAAATCATTCCCTGGCACAACAGCCCTGTTCTCTCTCTGCCAACTGCAGAAATAAAACCGGTGGATGAATCTCACAAAGACCCATTTGATCCCGGATCATGGATATGATTTAGATCATGTGCATCTCGTTCCAGATGTTACACTTGGCCAAGTATGAACTCACAGTCCTGTACAGGATTAGTGAATAACAATAAATAAACACAAGCTAATGGAAATCAGCTCTGTTAGATGGCTTGTGAATGTCCGTTGGTTGCAATAAATAATCATATATACCTGTCAGCCTGTAGTTATACATGTTTCTCTGCTTAATTTATCCCTCGTTTATCAGAAAACTCGACAGATATTAACCGTCCCATGTGACACAGATCGCTTTCCTGCGTGATGTGTTTTGTCGTTTAGCGTCAATTTAACGATTCCCCGTCAAATAAGATCACATTCGTTTATTTTTCAAGATTCAGAGACAAGGATTTCAGTTCTTATTCTGTAACCACGACCTCTTAGAGGTGTTATGTTAGAATATAGATAACAAAATATATCTCCTGTCGTTTATTACAGATATTATATGTATTATATTATATACTGTATATACATATTTTATAGTGTTCTTTGTGACCTAGTGTGACCTTGTGACACATTCAGAGCCTAGTAGTGCCTGTAACTACTTCCCCTGATAAAAAATACGCAGGACAATACAAACTCTGCTGTAACTTTATACATTCTCGTTCTCTGACAGCTCTGTTGTCCGTCCCCCAGCTGTAAATTCAACCATATGGATCTGAAACTAATGGAGCAAAGTGTCATCTAGGATTTGTCTTATGATCGATGCTCCGTGACAGAGAAACATTATCACACCACTTTAACTGTGTCTCTTTGACTGGTCCAAGAAAATGTGTCTAGCTTTCGTTATAATTGATTCAGGGAGAAGATACTGCTCTATGAATCAAAATGGAAAAAACAACTGAAGGTGACAGAGAAGTTAACTTACTCTAAATCAAGAAAGACAATGTCCTTAAAACAGATTTATGTAGAGAGATGAAGGAGAAAGTGTAAAGAAATCGCAGAAAGACATTGAAGAATTATTTGTTTGGGGGGGGGGGGGGTTTAGCCCAAGGACACAGTTACTCTAACCCAGCATCTTGACTGGAGGAGACGGGGATCGAACCTTCTGGTTAGTGTATGACCCACTTTACCTCCTAAGCTACAGCCCCCAATATTATGGAAACTATACAGTTAATAAACTCAGAGTTATAATATCAGTACACATGGTGAGTTTATACAGAACACGATTATCTCTCATTTTAATAAATAATCTTCCCCCTCATTGTGTTTATATTACAACATTAATATTAGATTTTTAAATGAATTATTAATTATTAATGAGCTGCTGAAAGTAAGAGATAAAAGTGTAATCCTCTAAAGACAGAGAGCGGTGAGAAGAAGACCGATGAAGACACATGTCACAAACACTGCGGGTGCTTCCGTGTTTCCAGCCACACGATCCACCACATTTTGGATGATGTGGTCCGTCTGGGAGAATTTACATGACGAGGATTTCTGAGACTCGACGCCGCCAAACGGCCACGATTTCCTGTGAGGAGCCGTGGATGCAGCCGTGCTCCTGGCCGGTAGAGAAAGTTTATTCATGTGATCCGTGAGACTGTGGAGAGAATGATGTCATGGCTTACAGATGCCTCGTGGGAACACGAGCCGCAGAGCTTGAATGTGTGGGAGTGAGTGTATTGAGTTGAGTTGAGTTACCTCAAATCTGCAAGTGCATGCTTGTTGCTTGAAGAGTGGAGGTATGGAGCAGTATATAACGCTGTACAAATAATGCACACACTCACATTTGTCATATATTTAGCAGAAGTCAAGTATTTTCTCTGTATCAGCCAATCGATATCTTGATTCGTAGTAACACAGGCTCAAATACTGAGGTCTCTTAACATCCTGGTCAGGGAGATCAATATGAGTTTTGTCTAGGACGTGTGATTTCCCCCCTAAAATATCTCAGACAATATATAATATTATATAATATTGCTCCAATAGCATCACTTAACGTATCAGCTGTTGAATCTCTTCTTTCCCAGTCTTATTCTATTAATTGTTATTTCTATTCTCATTATTTCCTGACCAAACCTCTTATGTGACCATAAAAGTATAAATTATAGATCTTTTTCTGCTTTCTTGTCTCGTAATTACAACCTTGTTTATCCTTAGTTTATCTTCTGTAGTCAGCTGTGGTTGTTGTGTGTGTGCTTGTTCATGTTTGAGCTTGTGGACGTATTGCGATGTGAGAGAGATAGAAGCTTCCCTGCAAAATTATACTTTAATACATTGTTGACAATCATTAAAAAAGACATTTGAAAGAAAAGAAAACTCAGATAATTCAATAAAATAAAACAAATTCCTTTCGGTAGATAGGGTTATTCCTCATTCCTGAATTATTTGGCAGTTGTCAGGTTTTTCATTTTGCCATCATTCTGTAGAATCTACACCCACTCTCAAAATGCAGTACTTAATCTTATGAAGGCTTCTCCTCTCCCTGCAGTCACAGCGCAGCCTTGACAAGTCTCTAACACAAAACATGCACAGTGACATCATCCAATGGCAGCCGCGATCACAGGAAGGATTTTCCAAGAAAAAAAGGAGGTGCAAAGTCTGAGGGGGAGGCAGAGGAGGAGAAGCACAAAGAGAAAACAGATCGAGGGAGGAGGACACAGGGAGGGAGGGAGGGAGGCTGCAGCGACGAGACAGGAACATGCGCGGCACCTGTTTTGTGTGTTTAAGTGGGCTGCTCCTGCTGCAGATGTTAGGGCGTCTGACCTTGTGTCTGGACGAGTCGTGGCGTCCCTCAGGGCAAAAGCAATCAGGAGAACTACACGTGAAAGCTGTGCAATTTAGAAGTAGATGGATTATCACATGAGTAAAGGGTTTTAGTGGATGTTGACTTTAAGCTTTATCCTCCTTGAGGTTACATTTATTCTTAGAGGACATATTATGATACATGGGATGGAAGTTTATAGTCAACGGTCTCTTGAGGTAAAAAAATATTAGCCTCTTCTTCAACAAATATGGACCAAATTAAGACGATCCATGTTTTTTCAACTTGCCTACAATTTCTAATTGACCTATAGATCATAATCAACTCTGAATGTCAAATTTGTTTGATCAGTGTAATCAGTGTAGTTTGGGAGGGTTCACGTTTGGATCTGGTAAAACCTTCACATTCCCAGATAATCAGAGTTGAAAATCAGGAAAGTCCCAGAGCAAATTTAACCCTCTGATTGTCTGAAGGTGTGAATCAGCCCAAAAGGCCTTGGTTCGATTTACAGACATAACCTCGTCCCGCTTTCATTCTGATGCCGTCTGACTATGATTTGTCCTTTTCGTGTTTTATTTCATCCATGTGGTTGTCGTCCAGTATAGTATCTTAACTAGATGTGTAATAGTAGAGGTGGGAAGAAGAAATTAATGAAGGACGGATAAAAGAAACTTGTGTCTAAAAAGTAATAGTGTGACGTAAAATCGTATTTTCCAGAGAAAAGAAACATTTGTTTGTCTTGTACTTAAATTTAAACTAGAATGGAACAGGCTGTTAAATTCAATCATGTTGGAGGACAAACTCAAACAGGATTGTTATTTGTTCAAATGAAACACCACAATTTGCACTTATCGGTTTGGACTGTTCCCCCGTGTCATTAAAATGCGTTTTACACTCAAGAAACAATCGCATCAATTCTTCCACTTTATTTATCCAATGGGTTTTGATTGCAAATCCTTCACCCGTTTTGCAAAAGCTGTGTTTTATGTCCGTGCCCACCAGATTTCTAAAGTCACACGTCGCCAGAAATCCTGTGAACGTTTGCAAATCTGTAACAAAGCATCTGTTTTTTTGAACTACTGCAGATTATGGCAAGGTCATTGTTTCTACTGATCCAAATACATATTAAATTTTGATTCTCTTGGACAACAAGATAATTGCAGGTGATTACACTGTGTGTGTGTGTGTGTGTGTGTGTGTGTGTGTGTGTGCGTGCGTCGAGCGTGCATGTGTGTGCGTGCACCTGGAATAATCTTCCCATCTTTGTTTTCCTCATCAGCCCAGGAGTATCGCCGAATAATAAGTAAAAACGTAATTTAACTTGCAACCTCACTCATCTCATAAATGGAAACCATGTGCTTTATCAAAGAGAAATTTCCCCTCGAGGCTCTGATTGTTTCAAGGCATCTGTTTTTTGGACGAGTCCAGAGAGAGGGGGAACGGTGGTAACGGTCTATTTTCTGAAATTAAAGGATATTCCAGAGTAATTTTTTGAGATTCGTCTTCTCGGTGGCTCTGACTTTACTTTAGAGGCTGATGTAAATTATATGAATCAATATAAACATAAAGAATAACAAGCGAGACCAAATTGATCTAAGTTTTCCAGAGTACTGGTTGCCGGCGGCCTCCTGGAAATGGTACATGTGGTTCTGATATTGTGATTAACTTCACTGCAGCTCACACAATCCTATACCAGCACATCATCACAGAGAAAATATTGCATTGTCTCTTGTAACAGAGTAATGAATGTACCCGAACCACATCTGCAGAAAGTGTTGCCTTTACATGATACCAAGACTATTCATATTGACCCTGTGGTTGCAGAGATAAACTCTCATTCAATGACAATAATGGTTTTCTATTTTATTCTATCACACCTTTAGCATTTGTTTGGGATTTGCACAGGGGTAACATGAACAGTATACTTTGTAGCAAAAATGACAGAGACTTTCGTTGGATCTGCTTTGATCTTTGTCACATCTGAATTGGTTTTAGCCCCAAAATACAACCATCTTGGGGTTTGGCACATTGGAAATTAATGAAGTTGAGACAGTGATTGGTGTTTTGGTTCCATATGTTTTAATGTTACAGTGGATACAAATTTAAAGACTCGTCTAGATGGGACAGAGATTATACATTTTCAAACCAAAATATTAATCTATGAAGAAACAGTTGACAGCTAATATTGAAACAGGAAAGAGGCTCTATTATTTTTACAAGGCTATATTTATAATTTTATATATATATATTAAATCAATTATATTGTTGTCATTTTATGCCTATATAACAAATACGCACAAATGAGATACCTTAGGATGTACAGTACGTTTGTGTCTACAGAGCTTTAGAGAAGCCATTCTATCAGATTTCTAAACATTTTGAAACTCATTCAGCTTTAGTTTTTGTCTTCCTTCTACTTCTGCAGCACAGGAACCAGAAAACAGCCACAGTAAAGAGCAGCAGTGCAGCCGCAGCAGTCAGCAACACTAGCAGAACATCTAAACTGTAGTACGAGTACCAGGGCATCTTATAAGCCTCCGTACGCAGGTGTGCTGCCCCTTTGTGGCGGATCACATACTCCACCCAGAAGATAGCGTGATCCATGGGTGCTATGGGCTGATCTCTGTGCAAGCTAGACAGTTGTTGCATGTTTTGTCTGTAGCTGTCCTGCAGGAGCACTTCCTGAAGACCTTGTTCGAAACTGTGGACATTAAGGTCACCCAGCTCAATGATCTTGGCAGCTCCTCTCTCCCGCAAACGTACAAGGTTGTCAAACTGGTCAAAGAACAGGGGTATGCCGAGCACGGGCACCCCGTGGTAAATGG
Source organism: Verasper variegatus (assembly GCA_026259375.1). Taxonomy (NCBI): domain Eukaryota; kingdom Metazoa; phylum Chordata; class Actinopteri; order Pleuronectiformes; family Pleuronectidae; genus Verasper; species Verasper variegatus. Next base: position 5,014,047 of record CM048051.1, read on the forward strand.
CCTCCTGGACTCCGTTGGTTCCTCCATGAGCTACAAAGACTTTGGTCTGAGGGTGGCCCAGGAGGTCCCTCTGCGGCATCCAGTCCACGATGAGCGTGTTGTTGCCCAAAGTGGAGGGACGCTCCCCTTTGTGTCGCCATATCACCTGATCAGTAAACAAAAGAATCAACATGAATTTACTGCACCTCTGTTCATGAGCAGACACACAATACGGCAACAACAATCTGGGTGCCCATCGGCCATCATCTGATGATGAATTAGCCTCTGGGACCAAAGGCCAATCTATTGAGGCTTCCGTTGTAGTGAAGGGATATCCAGGTCAATCGACTCCATCTTCCATTATCTGTACACTGTTTAAAGGTATACCCAGGTGTGCTAAAAACTTAACTCTAATTTAACTTGTAGGGTCATTAGGAGTCATTGAGGTTACCTGAAAGACTCAACGACTCCTAACAACTCCCAGCAGTCCCTAATACCTGGGAGTCCCAGCAGTCAGTTAGAACTGAAGAAGCCTGAAAGAAGGTGAAACGTCTTCAAGAAACTCAACCAAGTCCAGTTGACCTGTTTTTTAGCACAAATCACAAACATATATACTTATTGTAGGTGTGTTAGGTGTTTTTTTTACTTCATCTGCTTTTGATTCATTGCTCTGTGGCACATTTCTAGCTTTTAACATTTAGTAACGAGTACATTACCTTCTGAGGCATCTTGGCAAAGACGCTGGCGATGTCATCTGCAGCCTCAATTGAGGCAAAGCCTCAATCATAGTTCCCAGACTCATGACGATCACACCATGCTCACCGGCGCTCTGAACAAACTGCTCCAGGTCCGCTGGCAGAGGCTGGGCCAGTTTGCACTGGAACCCTCCGATGTAGATGACGTTTGGCATCGTGGGCCGAGGGAAGTCGAACACAAAGTCTGACCTGAACAGCCATATGTCTGCTCCCTGAAGCATCGAGATGATGTCACATTCACCCTCGATATATTTACTGCAGACAACATCGTGGATTGGCCCAATCAAGAATTTGTGCTGGAACAATATGATGCTGTAGAATAACAGGTTCTTGATCCTCTGCATGAAATTCATTTTGTCGGTTAAACCCGATCCTGGCACTGGAATATAAGAGAGTGGGGAGGGGGCTATCGCAAATTGTCCGTCTCCACTGGTGATCCAGCGAACATTTAGCACCAGGGGCAGTTTGAGATACTTTGCTAACAGAACCCCTGGTGCTATGGCCGGGTCAGTGAGAACAAGATCGTATTGGGCGTCCTTTAATCTTTTGACCATGTTTTCATCATCTAATAATTGACTGATGTCATCATACCAGATAGAATGAGCCTGAGATATCATGGAGAGGAAATCCTTTGTGATTTTGATGGAAGTTAGAAATGATGCCCCTTCTCTCATCACCTGAAAAAAATGGTAGGAAATAAGTATTAAGAAAATCTAAAAAATATGAATTGTAATGTTTAAATGACTAGATGACCCAGTGGGGTCCAGTACATCAACCATGATATCATACCTTCATTTGTTCCTGCATGTACACTTCAAAGTTTTTCATTCCCTGGTTCATTTTAATTGTAATGGATGTGTAAAGAGGAGACTTCTCAGGGATGTACCAGCTGGTGCTGTCCCGGATCACAGTGAGGCTGTGTCCTCTGGCATGAAGCTCCTCCAGCAGCAGCTTCATGTTGATCCAGTGGCTGCCGTCAAGGGGGAACACCAGAATGTTCCCTCCAGTGGCAAGGAGGGGGGAAGGAAATCAGACCAACGCTGAGGAGAACAAATATTCCACAGACACGAGACAGGGGCATGGTTCCTAAAATACAAGAGTGACAAACAATTGCATTTTAATATGTGTTTTCACAGGTACTACGGTACTACGGTAAGCGAGTCGCGTAATTTCCTGCCGCTTGTGGTGGTCGCTGTCTCTGAACAAGCTCCTCTGCTAACACAGGTATTTTCTCTATATTACTACGGCTAAGTATATAGTTAATGGTGCTTAGTGATTCTGTGTCCTTACATCAGCGTGTCACCGGATTCTTGTTTGAGCTCACCCTCGTAGTCTAATACAGCAGCGATGGCTTCTCTCTCTCTCTCTTGCTCAGAGTGTCTCATGTTTACTTACTCCTCTGCCTCCTTTAACAGTAGTGGTACATGTAATAAATGTAGTGTGTTGGTAGCGATGGAGGCGAGGCTTAGCGACTTAGAATCTAAACTGAAGCTGCTGGCTAAAACTAAACGTAAATACAGTAAGATCGTAATTCACGTCGGCAGCAACGACTCCCGGCTTCGCATGTCGGAAGTCACTAAAGTTAATGTTGAGTCGGTGTGTGCTTTTGCAAAAACGATGTCGGACACAGTCCTTTTCTCTGGTCCTCCCCCTAACACAACAGGTGAGGACATGTTCAGCCGCATGTTGTCTTTTAACCGCTGGCTGTCGAGGTGGTGTCCTGTAAATCAGCGGTCCCCAACCGTTTTAGCACCACGGACCGGTTGGACGTCAGACAGTATTTCCACGGAGCGGCCTTCAAGGTGTGGCTACGGAGCCTCACTACGGAGGCCCTCTGGTACGGCCTCTGGTGACATCGGTAGATTTTTTATTTATTTAACGAAATTAACGAATTGTTAATACGGGGCCTCAAATTAATTATTGCGTGGCCACGTATTAACAATGCGTGGACACGAATTACTAATAATAATAATAATTATTATTATTAATAATAATAATATATTAATAATAATAATAATAATAATAATAATAACAATAATAATTATTATTATTATTATTATTAATATTAATATTTCGAACGAATCACAATATAATTATTAAACGAATTAACGAGATGACGTCTTCCTGGTAACTTACCAGCAAGACGGAGACGGCCGGATACCAAAGCTCCATTACGCACACGCTGCGCCTCTGTGCGCTTTGGAGAGGCGTCCTCTGTCTCCTCACTTTGCCTTTTACCCATCGCAAAAAAACTTCCCAGAGACGTTTGTCTTTTGCTCATTTTTGCTACCGTGTGGGTTTGTGTTTAGCGAAAAAGTCATGACCTCTATATATACACAGTCTATGGTCTTGACATGCGTAAAGCATGAGTCATAACGGAGAGGATCCGGTCATTTTTCAAAATAAAACACCGTTCAGAATCAGATAATAAATAAAACGGAAATAATGTAAGTTGTTTATTCTTTCTGTGCGGCCCGGTACCAAATGACCCACGGCCCGGTACCGGTCCGCGGTTGGGGACCCCTGCTGTAAATTGTGTGGGCTTTGTAGATAATTGGCAAACTTTTTGGAGGAAACCTGGTCTTGTTGGGAGAGACAGCATTCATCCCACTTGGGATGGAGCATCTCTCTTATCTAGGAATATTACCCAGTCTATTAAATGACAACCCAGAGTTGGGACCAGGAAGCAGAGCTGCAGTGCTAAACACTTCTCTGCGCTCCCTCTGGATCAGTCACTCAACCACAAACCCATAGAGATTGTGTCTGTCCACCGTCCCATTAAATTATTTATATCAAACAATAACAGAGGGAGAATTCCACAAAAAAATCTAATGCAAATTAACACAACCTCTGCAACAACTCAGGAAACAAAGACTTTTAAATGTGGTCTTTTAAACATAAGATCATTATCATCAAAGGCTATTTTAGTTAATGAACTAGTCTCAGATCAAAAAAAATATTTATTGTCCCTCACTGAGACGTGGCTGCATCCTGATGAATATGTCAGCCTAAATGAATCTACTCCCCCCAGTCATGTAAATTCACACGTTCCCAGAGAATGTGGTCGAGGAGGTGGAGTTGCTGCTATTATTAACTCCAGTCTATCAATTAATCCTAAACCTAAACTAAGCTACAACTCATTTGAAAGTCTTGTTCTTAGTCTTCCACGCCAATCTAAGAAACACCAACAGCCAATCATATTTGCTGTAGTTTACCGTGCTCCTGGGCTTATACTGAATTTTTAATGGAATTCCCTGAGTTTTTATCAAACCTAGTCCTAAAGACTGATACAATTATTATTGTTGGTGACTTTAATATTCATGTTGACAATAATAAAGATAGCCTTAGCGGAGCATTTATTTCGATATTAGACTCAATTGGTTTCAGTCAGTGTGTACACCAACCTACTCATTGTTGTAACCACACACTTGACCTTATATTATCATACGGTGTCAAAATTGAACATCTAACGGTACTTCCGCGCAATCCAATTCTATCAGACCATAATTTAATAACCTTCGATTTTTCACTATCAGAATATATGCCACTAATAATAAACTCGTTTTCTAGATGTTTACCTGATAGTGCTGTAGTTAAATTTAAGGAAATAATTCCGATTACATTTAAACCCGTATTATCCGTCAATATAAACAACAAATTCATTAAAAACCCTATGTCCACTGAGATTGACCATTTCGTCGATAGCTCTGTAGACTCATTACGATTAACATTAGACTGAATAGCGCCTCTAAAAAAGAAACATATAAAACATAGTAAATTAGCTCCGTGGTATAATTCCAAGACACATGAGTTAAAACAAGTATCACGCTCCAGCAACCATGTTGAATATCTCCTAGACTGGAAGAGTAGTGTTAAAGCATATAAGAAGGCCCTCCACAAAGCAAGAGCTGCCTACTATTCGAAACTAATAGAAGAGAATAAAAACAACCCCAGGTTTCTTTTCAGCACTGTAGCCAGGCTGACAGAGAGTCACACCTCCACCGAACCCAGTATTCCTCGATCCCTAAATAGCAATATCTTTATGAATTTCTTTAATGATAAAATTCTAACTATTAGAAATCAAATCAAACATCTCCTGCCCTCAATTGGCACTAATACCCTACCAAGAACAGAAATCTCAGAAACGACTAAGAATCCTACCAATTATTTAGACAGCTTCTCTCTGATCACCCTTGATCAGCTGACCAAACGAATCTCATGATCTAAACCAACAACTTGTATCTTAGATCCCATTCCTACAAAATTACTTAAAGAAGTTCTGCCCCTAATTGATAGCACGTTAATGAACACAATAAATCTGTCATTATCATCAGGATATGTACCACAGTCTTTTAAAATAGCTGTAATCAAACCCCTTCTCAAAAAACCCACCCTAGACCCAGAGGTTTTAGCCAATTACAGACCAATATCTAACCCCCCCTTCCTGTCTAAAATCCTAGAAAAAGTTGGAGCCAATCTGCTGTGTGAGTTTCTCCAGGAAAATAATATATATGAAGACTTTCAGTCAGGGTTTAGAGCTAATCATAGCACAGAGACAGCCTTGGCAAAAGTCACTAATGACCTTCTAATAGCTTCAGATCAGGGATTTGTGTCTGTCCTCGTTCTGTTAGATCTTCAACACAATTGACCATAACATTTTAGGACAGAGACTAGAATAGTTACGTGCCCCTCTTGGTGGGAGCATAAAGCTGAGTAGAGCGTGCAGGAGGCGGGCGAGTAACATCATCAAGATGCCCCCTCACTCACTGCTCTGATCACATATAAGTTCAATCCCTTTTGCACTTGTGAGATAACGGCGTTGCAAGATTACAGATCGTGTGTGAAAGCACTTTGATAACAGATGTCTTCATGTGTAAGAAGCATTTTATTGTTGTAATAGTTTGAGGTGGAGCAAATTTACAATATTTTATAAGCCTGCAACTAATGATTATTCTCGCTTAATCTGTTAATCATTCAGCCAATTGTTTAGTTTGTTAGTTTGGTCTCCTGCTGTCTCCTCCGTGCTCTTGAGACTGTGCTGAGAGACACTGCAAACCTTCTTGGGACCACACGTATGGATGGGACAATCCTGGAGGAGCTGAACTACCTGTGCAACCTGATTGGGCTGCAGCTACCGCCTCCTGCTACCGGCAGTGACAAGGACACAAGCAGAACACAAAACTAGAGAAGAATCAGTCAGGAAGGATAAAGAGGGTGCGACTGTCTGTGGCCACCACATGTAGTTAATACCACAGTGTCTAAGATGATCTGGCAGAGGAGCAGTGGTCGAGACAGTTCTTGTGTGTTGTTGTCTCTGTTTTACCTCCTATTTGGTCTCATAGTCTGACCAGAAAACATCAGATGTGATAGTCTTGCTTTTCAGCACATCAGGCATATTAAGTATTTCTTGTTTTGTTCTTTTTTACATGAATGTGCGTTGTTTTTCAGAAATAGCACTTCTAATTTCACTGTACTGCTTTCTCTTATACACTGACAATAACGGTTTTCTATTCTTTTCAATTCTATTCTATTGTATTCTCTTCCACCTTCAGCATTTGTTTGGAATTTGCACAGGGGGAACATGAACAGTATATCTGATTCTGTAGCAATAATGACACAGAGACTTTCCTTTGAAATAATACAAATGTATTGATCTTTGCCCTGATCAAAATAAAATGTTAGACATATAACAAGTTAGGTTTGTCACATCTGAATTGGTTTTAGCCCAAAAATCCCCAACTCACAACAATCAGCAATGATGTATTTTTTAACCAAATATAAATCCATGAAGAAACAGTTGATAGCTAATGGTGCTACTGGTTGTCATTTTACTTTCTATACAACAAATACGCACAAATGAGATACTTTAGGATGTACAGTACGTTTGTGTCTACAGAGCTTTAGAGAACCCATTCTATCAGATTTCTAAACATTTTGAAACTCATTCAGCTTTAGTTTTTGTCTTCCTTCTACTTCTGCAGCACAGGAACCAGAAAACAGCCACAGTAAAGAGCAGCAGTGCAGCCGCAGCAGTCAGCAACACTAGCAGAACATCTAAACTGTAGTACGAGTACCAGGGCATCTTATAAGCCTCCGTACGCAGGTGTGCTGCCCCTTTGTGGCGGATCACATACTCCACCCAGAAGATAGCGTGATCCATGGGTGCTATGGGCTGATCTCTGTGCAAGCTAGACAGTCTTTGCATGTTCTGTCTGTAGCTGTCCTGCAGGAGCACTTCCTGAAGACCTTGTTCGAAACTGTGGACATTAAGGTCGCCCAGCTCAATGATCTTGGCAGCTCCTCTCTCCCGCAAACGTACAAGGTTGTCAAACTGGTCAAAGAACAGGGGTATGCCGAGCACGGGCACCCCGTGGTAAATGGCCTCCTGGACTCCGTTGGTTCCTCCATGAGCTACAAAGACTTTGGTCTGAGGGTGGCCCAGGAGGTCCCTCTGCGGCATCCAGTCCACGATGAGCGTGTTGTTGCCCAAAGTGGAGGGACGCTCCCCTTTGTGTCGCCATATCACCTGATCAGTAAACAAAAGAATCAACATGAATTTGCTGCACCTCTGTTCATGAGCAGACACACAATACGGCAACAACAATCTGGGTGCCCATCGGCCATCATCTGATGATGAATTAGCCTCTGGGACCAAAGGCCAATCTATTGAGGCTTCCGTTGTAGTGAAGGGATATCCAGGTCAATCGACTCCATCTTCCATTATCTGTACACTGTTTAAAGGTATACCCAGGTGTGCTAAAAACTTAACTCTAATTTAACTTGTAGGGTCATTAGGAGTCATTGAGGTTACCTGAAAGACTCAACGACTCCTAACAACTCCCAGCAGTCCCTAATACCTGGGAGTCCCAGCAGTCAGTTAGAACTGAAGAAGCCTGAAAGAAGGTGAAACGTCTTCAAGAAACTCAACCAAGTCCAGTTGACCTGTTTTTTAGCACTTGGATATTCCAAATAGTTTCTTTCTCACATCACACTAGTCAAACTTTTTTCCAAACAAATCACAAACATATATACTTATTGTAGGTGTGTTAGGTGTTTTTTTTACTTCATCTGCTTTTGATTCATTGCTCTGTGGCACATTTCTAGCTTTTAACATTTAGTAACGAGTACATTACCTTCTGAGGCATCTTGGCAAAGGCGCTGGCGATGTCATCTGCAGCCTCTTTGGGTAAAGCGTTCACCAAGGTTCCCAGAGTCATGACGATCACACCATGCTCCCCAGCGCTCTGAACAAACTGCTCCAGGTCCGCTGGCAGAGGCTGGGCCGGTTTGCACTGGAACCCTCCGATGTAGATGACGTTTGGCATCGTGGGCCGAGGGAAGTCGAACACAAAGTCTGACCTGAACAGCCATATGTCTGCCCCCTGAAGCATCGAGATGATGTCACATTCACCCTCGATATATTTACTGCAGGCAACATCGTAGATTGGCCCGATCAAGAATTTGTTCTGGAACAATATGATGCTGTAGAATAACAGGTTCTTGATCCTCTGCATGAAATTCATTTTGTCGGTTAAACCCGATCCTGGCACTGGAATATAAGAGAGTGGGGAGGGGGCTATCGCAAATTGTCCGTCTCCACTGGTGATCCAGCGAACATTTAGCACCAGGGGCAGTTTGAGATACTTTGCTAACAGAACCCCTGGTGCTATGGCCGGGTCAGTGAGAACAAGATCGTATTGGGCGTCCTTTAATCTTTTGACCATGTTTTCATCATCTAATAATTGACTGATGGCATCATACCAGATAGAATGAGCCTGAGATATCATGAAGAGGAAATCCTTTGTGATTTTGATGGAAGTTAGAAATGATGCCCCTTCTCTCAGTGCCTGAAAAAAATGGTAAGAAAATAAGTATTAAGAAAATCTAAAAAATATGAATTGTAATGTTTAAATGACTAGATGACCCAGTGGGGCCCAGTACATCAACCATGATATCATACCTTCATTTGTTCCTGCAGGTACTTATCAAAGAAGTTTTCCATACTCTCGTTCATTTTAATTGTAATGGATGTGTAAAGAGGAGACTTCTCGGGGATGTACCAGCTGTTGCTTCCCCGGATCACAGTGAGGCTGTGTCCTCTGGCATGAAGCTCCTCCAGCAGCAGCTTCATGTTGATCCAGTGGCTGCCGTCAAGGGGGAACACCAGAATGTTCCCTCCGTGGCAAGGAGGGGGGAAGGAAATCAGACCAACGCTGAGGAGAACAAATATTCCACAGACACGAGACAGGGGCATGGTTCCTAAAATACAAGAGTGACAAACAATTGCATTTTAATATGTGTTTTCAAGAAATCTAGAATAAAATTCTTCTCCTCACCTTCAAGGCCCTTAATAATATGACACCATTATATCTCAAAGAGCTGATGGTACCTTATCAACCCACTAGAGCACTGCGCTCCCAGAATTCAGGCTTTCTTGTCGTCCCTAAAGTCTCTAAAAGTAGAGTAGGAGCCAGAGCTTTCAGCTATCAAGCTCCTCTCCTATGGAATCATCTCCCACTTTCAATTTGGGAGGCAGACACCACCTGTACGTTTAAGAGTAGGCTTAAAACCTTCCTTTTTTTATAAAGCTTATAGTTAGAGCCGGTCCAGGTTTGTCTTAGACCTGCTCTTAGTTATGCTGCTATAAGTCTAGAAGGTCGGGGGACACATGACACACAGAGCTTCTCTTTCCAGCTTCTCCTTCCTCTTCTCAATCGTTATCACATCAAAGTAATTCATATCTCATCAAACATGTTACTGACTTGACTTCTTCCCCGGAGTCCCTTTGCCTTATCATCCGCAGATCCAGGGCTGCAGCTGTGGCCACATCATGGATTAGGATCTGCGGATCGCGTATCAGAGATCGTAATAGTGGATCCAGTATGGCAGATTCTGTATCGTGCTGGCAGATACTTGACCATTAATGACATTAATCCATCAATTCATTGACCTGCAGTTATGCTTCAAAAATGTCTACACTTATCAATGCTGCTAAAACCTTGATGATGTTCTCCTTTACACTTGACATCTATTACACTTCTGTCCGTCCTGGGAGAGGGATCCCTCACATGTGGCTCTCTCTGAGGTTTCTACGTTCTTTTTACCCTGTTAAAAAGGTTTTTTAGTAGTTTTTCCTCACTCTTGTTGAGGGTTAAGGGCAGAGGATGTCACACCCTGTTAAAGCCCTATGAGACAAATTGTGATTTGTGAATATGGGCTATACAAATAAAATTTGATTGATTGATTGATTGAAGTAAGTGAAAATTATAATACTATCAACAGCATGAACATGTTCCTGAAATTCACTCACCCATGATTGAGAGTGGCAGCCGTAGTTCTGCCTGCATGCACACTGATATTCCCTCTAAAGGATTCCTTACATATTTGAGTTCAAACTCCACAGATGATTGGGCCATAACAGTAAATGAGTTACAATGCATGTGTCATACAAAGCTATGATGCTGCAGTAAATGTTCTGCAAATAACAACCAAAGTGTTTACTTCTTATTTAATATGCCATCGTAGATTTATCACTGATAATCTGATCATGTTGTCAAACTAGTGTGTGTGGTTGTGTGAAGTTTCATGAGTGTTTTTCTCTGTCACATGTAAACACATGTGACCTCTTTCATAAGGTTATTGGTCCAGGTTGGGTAACTTGAACCTTCTAGAATTTCACACATAACATGGCAAAGGGATAGTTCACCTAAAAATGAAAATTCACTCATTCTCTACTCACCACTATGCCGCTGGAGGTGGTGGGTGAAGTGTTTGAGTCCACAAAACACTTTTGGAGTTTCAGGGGTAAACAGCGTTGCAGCCAGATCCACTACAACTGAAGGCAATGGGACCCCATCTTTAGATGTAATAAAACCACAGAAAAAAAAACATGAAATGCCTCCATACTGCTCCTGTGGTGTCATCCAAGTGTCCATAAGCCCAGACATTCAAATTCGACTCGAAATGGTTTCATTTACACCATGTTTTTAGCCTTAATGTCCTCTGATATCCTCCTCTGGAGGCGCGTTCACGTTCGAGCCCAAGGTGTGAACGAGACGAGATCAGCGAGAACTCACGATAACTACCTGTAGCATCGCTAGTTCCAGTAGCATCACTAGTTCAGGTCGCATCGCTAGTTCCAGTAGCATCGCTAGTTCAGGTAGCATCGCTAGTTCTAGTAGCATTGCTAGTTCCAGTAGCAAAAGCTGCATAGCTGAAGTTACGGCAGCAAGTTCTCACTGATGTCGTCACGTGCCCCTCTTGGTGAGAGCATAAAGGCGCGAGCTTGCGCGGTGTGTTTGCGCTCTGGACTCGAACACTTCACCCACCCCTCCATCGGCATTGTGGTGAGTAGAGAATGAGGGAATTTTCATTTTTGGGTGAACTATCCTTTTAAACCTGGAGAAAGACAGGTTTCCTGGAAAAATCCTGCTTCTTGTTATGTGCTTTCTTCACCTGCTGATTTCTCTAATGCATGTTCCTGTTGCCAGATCTGACAAATCTATCTGCCAGTTGAAAGTAGGGCACAGGTTTCAGATATGAACTCTGTTGATCCTAGGAAAGTCCTCTAATATCACTCTGAGGATTAGTGGTGGAGGGTAAAGTTTTCAAATCCTTTACTTTCCTTTTGCCTCCATTTCACCTGTTGTCACTTTCATTTGCACCAAAGCAGGTGAAATTGATTCACTATCACTTCTGCTTCCTAAATGGACAAATACATATTCCTGAAGTTTAACTGACTTGTTAAACTGACACGATTAGTTGTTCCCTTAACCTTTTTGAGCTGTGTATTTTAAGATGACCCGCGTAATGTGTGTGTCACTTTTCATAATAACTTTTTCTCCTTACCTGGAGTCTTCTCTGGCTTCGTTGCATTTCCTGGTTACCTCAGATTCTCCCAGGATATATACAATGGAGGGCCACATTCCTTTACCTTCAAAGTAACATTGACAACTCTCTGCTGGGTCCTAATATCTGCCCATTTACAGCCTCTGGTGATTGGAAACTTCATATAGAGATAGAGGAGAAATAACCTCTGGTCCACAGTGACCCCAACATGTGATAGGAAGGTTGTTTCAAGGAGGGATTGTTGAGTATTACCATCACAGTAACAGGTTGAAAAGGCTTTTCCAAGAAACAGAAGAGAAATCAGACTAAAGTGGGTCAACGTGTTAATACCACAGTGTCTAAGATGATCTGGCAGAGGAGCAGTGGTCGAGACAGTTCTTGTGTGTTGTTGTCTCTGTTTTACCTCCTATTTGGTACTCATAGTCTGACCAGAAAACATCAGATGTGATAGTCTTGCTTTTCAGCACATCAGGCATATTAAGTATTTGTTGTTTTGTTCTTTTTTACATGAATGTGCGTTGTTTTTCAGAAATAGCACTTCTAATTTCACTGTACTGCTTTCTCTTATACACTGACAATAACGGTTTTCTATTCTTTTCAATTCTATTCTATTGTATTCTCTTCCACCTTCAGCATTTGTTTGGAATTTGCACAGGGGGAACATGAACAGTATATCTGATTCTGTAGCAATAATGACACAGAGACTTTCCTTTGAAATAATACAAATGTATTGATCTTTGCCCTGATCAAAATAAAATGTTAGACATATAACAAGTTAGGTTTGTCACATCTGTATTGGTTTTAGCCCAAAAATCCCCAACTCACAACAATCAGCAATGATGTATTTTTTAACCAAATATAAATCCATGAAGAAACAGTTGATAGCTAATGGTGCTACTGGTTGTCATTTTACTTTCTATACAACAAATACGCACAAATGAGATACTTTAGGATGTACAGTACGTTTGTGTCTACAGAGCTTTAGAGAACCCATTCTATCAGATTTCTAAACATTTTGAAACTCATTCAGCTTTAGTTTTTGTCTTCCTTCTACTTCTGCAGCACAGGAACCAGAAAACAGCCACAGTAAAGAGCAGCAGTGCAGCCGCAGCAGTCAGCAACACTAGCAGAACATCTAAACTGTAGTACGAGTACCAGGGCATCTTATAAGCCTCCGTACGCAGGTGTGCTGCCCCTTTGTGGCGGATCACATACTCCACCCAGAAGATAGCGTGATCCATGGGTGCTATGGGCTGATCTCTGTGCAAGCTAGACAGTCTTTGCATGTTCTGTCTGTAGCTGTCCTGCAGGAGCACTTCCTGAAGACCTTGTTCGAAACTGTGGACATTAAGGTCGCCCAGCTCAATGATCTTGGCAGCTCCTCTCTCCCGCAAACGTACAAGGTTGTCAAACTGGTCAAGGAACAGTGGTAAGCCGAGCACGGGCACCCCGTGGTAAATGGCCTCCTGGACTCCGTTGGTTCCTCCATGAGCTACAAAGACTTTGGTCTGAGGGTGGCCCAGGAGGTCCCTCTGCGGCATCCAGTCCACGATGAGCGTGTTGTTGCTCAAAGTGGAGGGACGCTCCCCTTTGTGTCGCCATATCACCTGATCAGTAAACAAAAGAATCAACATGAATTTACTGGATTGTTTACCTGCAGGCAGCCTAAGCCTGCTCAAACATGATTGGTTAAAATAGAAAACAGAAGCCAGAAGTCCCTCGTCTGCAGATTCCACATATTCACAAGCAGCATCTGTTTTCAGTGATTACAGCAACACAATGGTGTTTCCACTGCTGCAGCCTGAGATACACAAGATTCTCAAAGATGGCAAATATAATAGAGGAACCATTTATCTGGTAGCATCAATACATTTCATCATAAATCAATAGATCACTCCCTCTGTTTTCCATACCCTTTAATACGATTCATTAGAGGCCTAACAGGCTACTAAGGCTATATATTTGTTTTTCTTTTTTACTTGATCTCCTGTTGATTAATTGCTGCAATTAAATATCTCAAGGTTTCTGTGGCACATTTCTAGCTTTTAACATTTAGTAACGAGTACATTACCTTCTGAGGCATCTTGGCAAAGACGCTGGCGATGTCATCTGCAGCCTCTTTGGGCAAAGCCTCAATCATAGTTCCCAGACTCATGACAATCACACCATGCTCACCGGCGCTCTGAACAAACTGCTCCAGGTCCGCTGGCAGAGGCTGGGCCGGTTTGCACTGGAACCCTCCGATGTAGATGACGTTTGGCATCGTGGGCCGAGGGAAGTCGAACACAAAGTCTGACCTGAACAGCCATATGTCTGCCCCCTGAAGCATCGAGATGATGTCACATTCACCCTCGATATATTTACTGCAGGCAACATCGTAGATTGGCCAGATCATGAATTTGTGCTGGAACAATATGATGCTGTAGAATAACAGGTTCTTGATCCTCTGCATGAAATTCATTTTGTCAGTTAAACCCGATCCTGGCACTGGAATATAAGAGAGTGGGGAGGGGGCTATCGCAAATTGTCCGTCTCCGCTGGGGATCCAACGAACATGTAGCACCAGGGGCAGTTTGAGATACTTTGCTAACAGAACCCCTGGTGGTACGGCCGGGTCAGTGAGAACAAGATCGTATTGGGCGTCCTTTAATCTTTTGACCGTGTTTTCATCATCTAACATTTGAATGAGGGCATCAGAGCACATAGAATGAGCCTGAGATATCATGGAGAGGAAATCCTTTGTGATTTTGATGGAAGTTAGAAATGATGCCCCTTCTCTCAGTGCCTGAAAAAAATGTTAAGAAAATAAGTATTAAGAAAATCAAAAAAATATGAATTGCAATGTTTAAATGACTAGATGACCCAGTGGGGCCCAGTACATCAACCATGATATCATACCTTCATTTGTTCCTGCAGGTACACTTCAAAGAAGTTTTTCATTCCCTCATCCATTTTAATTGTAATGGATGTGTAAAGAGGAGACTTCTCGGGGATGTGCCAGCTGTTGCTTCCCCGGATCACAGTGAGGCTGTGTCCTCTGGCATGAAGCTCCTCCAGCAGCAGCTTCATGTTGATCCAGGAGCTGCCGTCAATGGGGAACACCAGAATGTTCCCTCCGTGGCAAGGAGGGGGGAAGGAAATCAGACCAACGCTGAGGAGAACAAATATTCCACAGACACGAGACAGGGGCATGGTTCCTAAAATACAAGAGAAACAAATGCATTTTAACGTGAGTTTCGAATGAAAATGCTCACATTTTAATGAATTCACACACGCATGCTTTAAAAGTGGCAGCTGTAGTTCAGCCTGCCTGCAGCACTGACATTCTCTCTAAAGGATTCCTTACATATTTGAGTTCAAACTCTTTCACGAGGTTATTAGTCCATTTTGGGTAACGTGAAGCAGCCAGAATGTCACACATACCATGTTAAACCTGTAGAAAGATAAATCCTGCTTCTCGTTATGTGCTGCAGTGAGTTTCTCCACATTTTATAACCTGCTGATTTCTCTACTCCAGGTTCTTGTTGCCAGATCTGCCAAATATAGCTGTCCAATTGAAGGTAGGATGTTGAATCCTCACTCTGAGGATTAGTGGTGGAGGGTAAAGCTTTCAAGTCCTTTACTTTCAAGACACATTTCACTATAAATTACTCCATCACCAGTTAAAATAAAGTTAAATACATTGTTGGAACATTACAGGAAGATGTAATTAAAGTTTTTAATTCAAGAAAAAGACTCATTTGAACAATGTTTGTGGATTCAGGTCCAGTACGGAGGTCTAGAGTTGGTCTTTCACATGCATCACACACCAGGAGAAGTCAGACATGTCCTCACCTACTGAGAGTAACATCATCAACATGCCCCCTCGCTCTCTCTGAACTCTCCCGACTGCTCTGATCACATAGGTATCAGCTCACTCCCTTTGCACTAGTGAGATAACAGCGTTGCAAGATCACACACGACCACGCTCCCCTCCACACACACACACACACACTTTCTCTCTCTGTCTCTCTCTCTTAGAGCAATGTGTCCTCAGAGTTCCTCGCTCTAGCTGAGGGGTAGAGTGGTTGTAGGTCGCTTTGGATAAAAGTGCCAAATGATATCTAATCTAATGTAATCTCGCAGCTCTTCATCAGTTCACTAAAAACAAAGGATTTGTCAGACACTTTGCTTTAATTCTATCGTAATAGAACACGTTTACATTTAACCTGATGTAAACTTGAATCTGACTCTGGGTTCGTGCAGCTCAGTCTCTACACAATTAATGTGTTCATAACGCAGTGATTTATCATCTGATTTTCAAGCCGTTTGCTTTGTTACAAACGTCAGATGTGTATTTATGTCAGAGAACGCTTGGTTACATTGAAAATGAAGGTTTTCATACATAAAATACGTGATCTGTTGTCAATGGTAATGTAGTAATATTTCTATAATATTTAAGATTAACTTACCCAAAACCATAAGGTTCTAAGTGCATTATCTTTTCTTACTGCATGTAAAATGGCTGCCACAGTGCATTTGGTAAATAAATAGTCTTAATTCATTGAAAAACTAAATCTAAATCTAATCTGCATATTATTTGCTTTAGATCGCTTAATGGGTGTTGCTGTAAATAACCTGTGAAGAAAACACTGCACCAAAATGCCAAGTATGTGTAAGGACCCCAGTGATATCACGTACTGTATATAGGCCTCCAGGAATTGCTCTTGAGAAATGTCTGTTTATCGTCCCCCGAACATTAAGATGAAAGATCCGCTCTTGCTTGCAGCCTAAATATTAGTTTTATAGCAGGAGAGGAACAACTGAGGGACAAGTTATTTAATCCATACGACTGTGACATGCATGGTGTAAAGTCCTGGGTGAACTTACTCATATTTCTCTTTGTGCAACTGATTTTTATTAAGGATAAAAAATTCTCCACCTCATATTATCGTGTCTGTAAAACATGATATCTCTGATGGAAGTGAATGAATGTTAATAGAATAAAATCATTATGATTATATTCACTGGTTGATGGAATGGAATGTAAATCATGGCGTGAAATGACATAACAAAGTGTTTGTCACTTACCAGTTGGTCCTTACTGGCCTCCACCTGGGAAATCTGTTGGAAGTGTTTATGTATATATCTTATAGGGGTAATGCCACTAAGCCAGTAAATCAGCTGCAGGTCCTGAGAAGCAGAACTTTCTCTTGTGTCCAACCAGGAAACTCTTTTTATACCAGTGTATAACCAGCAGCACAGATTTTGTTTAGCGAACAATGAGCGTCTCTACACTGTCTCTGATATTTAAAATGAGTGTGTCCATTTTCATAATACCCTTTTCTCCTTTCCCCGGAGTCCTCCCTGGCTTCTTTGCATTTCCTGGTTCCGTCAGATTCTCTCAGGGTAAAAACAATGCAGGGCCACATTCCTTCACCTTCAAAACTACACTGAGCACTCTCTGCTGGGTCCTAATGTCTGCCCATTTACAGCCTCTGGTGATTGGAGACTTCATATAGAGATAGAGGGGTAATAACCCCTGGCCCACAGTGACCCCAACATTGTGATAGGAAGGTTGTTCCGAGGAGGGATTGTTGAGTATTAGCATCACAGGTTGAAAAGGCTTTTCCAAGAAACAACGTGTCGGTCAACGTGTCAATACCACAGTGTATGAGAGGATCTGGCAGAGGAGCAGTGGTCGAGACAGTTCTTGTGAATTGTTGAGAGATGCGAGAAACACACGTCCATATGCCAGGTGGGTCTACTCACACCTAAAAGCACTCCTCCATGGAACCTAATTTGGATTTCTTGCGTTGGCAGGTAGAGATGCACCGATCCACTTTTCTTCAGATCAGATTCTGATACCTGAATGTGGTTTAGTCACTGATACCAACACCAGAGCTCTTTTGGAAAGCTTGAACAAAAGTAATAAGAAAATGGGGACTACTGGATTATCGTTGCTTTGCAGTTTTACATAGTTATGACTCATATATCAGTCTATCTATGTAATCTGGAGTCATAGATTGATTAGTCTGTCCAACATACAAAAACCGAGTTAAGTCAGTACCACAGCGTTCTAAAAATAAAGCTGCAGGAGGATGAAATCCCCGGGACAATTGTTTTCCATTACACATTCCCTCAACATTTTAGACTTTAGGCTTAAAATAGCATTTTGACATATTTATGCATGTGAGTCAGTATCGGCCCCTGATATCGATATCGAATTGGTTCCAACTTTATTGACAAAAGGGTAAAGAGGATTTTTCTAAACATGATGAACTTCAAACATCCACATTTCCTTAGTGAAAGTGCAGGTAATGTGTTGGAAGGAGAAACGCCTGATGTGGATGCCTCCTGCATCACAGGATACTACCCCCCCCCCCCCCCCCCACACACACACACACACAGATCACCAGCCTTGTCACACCCAGTTTGAATTACTCTTCCCCACCTCTTCCATGCTAATTACATTAGGTTTTTCCAAGTCTCCATGGAAAATCTATTTCACCACAGCGTACTAAAAATAAAGGATTTCCCCTTGTATCATTTAAATACATGCAGGAGGATGAAACCCCCCCGGACCATTTCTTCCAAGTGGTTCATTGAAGGAGGAAACAGTGTCTCAGGCAAAGGTCAAAGATCTTCCACAGCAAAAGAAAAAATCTTATGACTCAGACACCAAGAAGAAATAACTATAATTTCCACACCCTTGATAAAATGTATCACTTTACTGAAGCTGATTGAGGGACATCTCTGCACAGGATGTTTGGGTGATATGAGGTAACTTTGATGCCAATTACACTTTAAAAGTATAAATGAATAGCTCACAACCACTTTGTGCGCACTGGTGTTTAACTTGCCCCCCACGGAGTTTAGCGGACATCACAGGAAACTGCTCCCCATCAGCTTTTATACTTCGAGTTCCTTATTTTTACAGCTGATTCCCGCTGCACTGTAGTCGATTCCCTTTTCGGCGACACGACAGAAGGCAACACACCTTGTGCACCAGATTATAATCGATGACACAGTATGTTTGACAGACTCTCATCAGCATCTGTCGAATAATTCACGTGGAATTACGACCTAATTAACCGTGAAAGGTAAACAATCCAAAAAGCATTAACACAGAAACCTACACAGCCGAGCCTGCAGGAGTCACGTGACTTATGTAACAGCCTGAGTCTGCATAAATACAATCTGCCTTTACAATATCAAATGGGTTATTTCTGTTGCAGTCTGCACAAGTCATTTTCATTTGTCAGCAGGGGTCTGGACAGGATAATGGCCGTGTGGAAACTCTGTCTGACTCATGCACTAAGGGCCCCTGCAGCCGTGCACAAGATGAATGGGAAGGTTCAAAACCAAACAGTGCTCGGATTATAGGAGCAGATGGACAAATGAATGAGGAGAAAGAAATCCGTCACCTGGAGTTTGTTTATTCAATGACTTGCTGTTTGGAGTTAAAGTTTTCTTTTCCATCTTTTGACAGCATTAACAAACAAGTTGATCGTGTTGTGTCGAATTATATTTTTTGAATCAACGATTACCTTCACGTGTCACATCGATCTGTCCAGGAACTGCAGAGTGAAATTTACCCTTTTGGGCTGAATCGCCTTCACATCAGGAGGAGATTCAGCCCCAATGATCCATCTTCCAAAGATGGTAAAGAATGGAGAGCAACGTCGTTTCACAGAGCGTGAGGGAAAGTCTTTGGCAACAGCAGGTGGAAAAATGTGCAGCTTCAACTTTATGAAACAATTAACACTGTCTGAGCTCCTGGTTAAGGTTAAAGGGGAGATTTGGATTGTGGTTAGGTGAAGGACAAGGTGTGTGTGTGTGTGTGTGTGTGTGTCTTCTCTGTTCCCTGGGGTGGAGATGCTGATGACTATGATCTCAGTGTGTTGTATCCGGATCAGGCAGCTGACAGATAAAGATGATAAAAAACTAATACAAGAAACACCCTGATGAAGTTTCCATCTCTCGTGTGCCAACCTGCTCCAGGAAAAAACCTCCTGCGCATGCACCCTCAGTGTTTCAGTGACGGACGGCTTTTCTTCTTTTAAAGGAAAATGTCTTTGTCCTTTAAAATCAAGAAGTACAGAGTGACTTTGGTTTAGTTACCGATACAAGGAGGCCCTATAGTTTGTTATTCACGTGTGCCCACGAAAGTAAAGACAAGCAAACTGACCTTTAATTTCTCTACGGCTTGAATTACAGGACAGATGAGTTCTGTGAGATGATGTACAGCTGATTACAGACTCCATCAAAGCCTTTGATTCGTCCTCTCTTTGTTTTAGTTGCTGTTTTAATTACACCTCAAAGGATAAGTTCAGTTACTGAAGAACCTGTTTTATGATGGAAACACTTTGGATCATCCCACATCAGCACAAAGATACGATGACATCGTGCAGGTAAACAGGATCAGTTTAAGCTGAAATGAAAGTGATTCCATGCAAACACATGCAGAAAACATTAGTGTGGCTCTTTAACCTGCTCTGATGTCAGGCAGCTTTTTCATTATGAGATGAACTTTCAGAAACTTAAATCTTCCTTTCTCATATTTCCAGAACGACTTGCCAGAGAATCCTCACATGATTCCCAACTTTCAGTCATTATTTGTTATCTCAGGCAGATAAACTTGATTAGAAAATTTGAAACCATTACAGAGAAGACCTCATATTGCAGGAGGTAGCCTGACTATTACTGTAATAAACAGATGTTTATTAAAACTGATGTCGCCTCATAATTTCCCAACGCAAATTCTTATCCGGAGCTCAGATTCCTCCTCGTCGGCTGAACAGTAACTGAAGACCAGTAAAAACAAACCGGCCTTTCCCAGTCAACAAGCTATGGTGCAATCCATCATAGAGTCCTGACAGACATATAACACAACCATGACAAATATAAACAAGTGTGAACAGTGTGGCCTGTTGGACTGTTTCCATGAGGACCCCACGCAGTAATGGAGCGTGTTGCATCATTTACAGGCTCCATATTTGATTAATGAGTCTGAAATGTGTTTCACCTGAAGAGGATCTACAGAAAAGCCACAAAACAAAAACACCTCGAGGAATATTATCATCGCAAAACATCCTCTGCGTTCACAGCATGAATCTGAAGTTCAGCAGTTTGCAACCTCGGCTTTGCTTTCTGCTCCGTCGAGTCCACTCAATCATCTGGGAGAGATCAACCCTCCTCAAGGTTTATGATTTCATCGCATTTCGACATCTTTGTCACCGACCTCCGCACGTGTGCACACGAATGCACAGGCGCTCGCACGTGTGAAAGCAGTCGGTATTTTTCCACGCATAACCTCCAATTTGTCTTCCACTCCGGACATGGAGAACGTCAGTGTATAGCGCTGACAGCTCCCTGGAGAGGCCGTGCATATGGACGCCTGTATGGTACACGCACACACACACACGCACGCATGCACATACACACCAGTCGGTTTGAGGAGCAGGCCGATTGATTTGCGATATCTGATGCATTGCCAGGACTGATTGGGTTATTTGCTTTTGTTAAAACGCAGGTTGGACAGTGGCTCTGGTCGTAGGTTCAGGTCACGTGCACGGGGGAAGGTCTGACCTCTGAGTGAGTTGTGTTATGTTGTTTATAGGAAGTTGCCTATGAAACCACATGTTATAAGAGAGTAATTAAAGTTTAAACTCATTGTTGTTACTGGCCAACATCTGTCAAACAACGTCCGCAGTGCAGACACACAACACAGATCATACCAGAGGGACTTCATCTGGGACAGAAGTGGAAGAACTGGCTGAGGAGAGGGATGAACCAGCGACTTTGTCCAGCCGGCTGCCAGAGGGACCCCAGATACTGAACCAACCAATTAGAAACCAGAAAGAAGTACATTCAACGGATTAGAACTGTTTTATTGATGCAGGTGTAAAGATTTATACATAAAATATGCAGTTAACACCATTAACATGTTTTCTGGTAAGTTTTCTCAAATGTGTGAACTCAACCTCTGAATCAGAGCAAACAGAAACAAGTTCCAGATCAAAATAGTTGAAATGCTCAAAGTATGACATTGTTTGACAGTGTTTTCAACCCTGATTCATGAGAAAAGTTGCGTCTCTTAATGTGGTAAAGAAATACATAGAAAATGATCAGAATTAATGTTAATTTAGTAATTAGGAAAAAAGACAACATTAGAAAATACAAGGATCTGAGTGAATATTTACACAAAACATATAATACAAGAATTAGAGTTAAAGAACAGCAGTTAAATGGTCTTTTCAGCTTCTTTTGTGAGAACAGATCTGAAAATTGAAGTCTGGTGTCAAATCCAAGAGGACGAAGATCTGAAAACTGCCAAATTAAATAAGAGTGGACCAGTGAATTTGCTTTGAAGTCTTGAGGAGTCAAAAGTTCACAAAACAGTCACATAAACTAGAGTGGACTGTACAGCCAGCTAAGCCCATTCAAAAGAAAGCGCTCAGAGCTGGCTAACAAAGAGCACGGGCGGGAAGAGGAAAGGGCAAGTCTGCCGTGCGTCATCCCCACACGGGAATAACTTTCACTCTCTAAAATTCCACTTTTGTTGAAACACTTTAATCACTTAACTGTGTCCTTTACAAAAATGTCGGAGGCCAAAATTTGAAACTCTGCAGCGCTCCAGCTGTCGAAGCTGATCAGAGCATAAACTTTACATTATGCAACGTACTCATCAGTGAGCTGTGTTACATTGTTGTACTCTACCGACAGCAGTGTGTTCAGTGTTTTCTCTCAACTGTTTTGGATGTGGAGGATCTTTGTCCTCTAATAACACTCTTTTTTTTAATGTATTGCATAAGCTGTGTGTGTGTGTGTCAGTGTGTTTTTATGACCTGACAGATCAGTCTGTACAGAGTGCGACCTGGAGTGGATGTGAGGGGGATTTGGACTCTTATCAAACGATACCAGATATCCACTTCCTGTGCCTACAGCCTGAAGAAAGACTTTGTATTTTATTTATTGTAAAAGAACCATAATATACGTTCACTACATACACGATGAGATTTAAATCTCCTTAAACAGACGTTTAGGACACAAAGCAAACAAGGCGAGCAATGTCCGGTGTTAATGGGAATTTGTGGAAGAAGTCGGCTAAAGGTTTGTACGAATGTGTCTCCGAGTGTTTGGTGTGAACCAAGCCTGTGTTCTGCATGAGGTCATGTTAAACATGTCGGTGACTTCGGGAGGCCGTAACTGGAAAAACAAGTACACAAACACACACACACACACACACAACTACCCACACCTATGTGACATTGTGGTATTATGAATAAAGAACAAATCTTTTATTGGCTGATTGTGTGACTACAAAGTAAAATTAAACAGTTTAGTTAGAATGTTTGATCACACCAAACATTCGACAACGACACTTAGACAACGATCCGACCAAGACAAGGGGAAGCACAGAGGCTTAAATACACCCAGAGACACAGAAACCCATACAAACATAAGCTCAAGAGTAAACATGAAAATAAACTGAAAACACTTTGAAACTAAACACTAGAAAATACCAGACCATGACAGTTAGGCAGTTATGTGTTCATTTAACAGAAAGGTGCCATTGCATAACATCTGCTGTTTAATCTTTTGGAGGAACTGAATCTTATTACAAGCAGTGAACCACATGTTGTATCGGTTCCAGACAGTCATATCCTGTGTGGATGAGGTGGAAGTCTAACGTTTTTCAAGCACGTCCAATGTCATTTGAATTTGTACATGTGTGCATCCTCACCCTGATTGTATGTGAAGTACCCGGGCACTTTGTGATTGTCAAAGAATCACTGTGATTTGATTTAATATTTAGAGAAACGTCGAGCCCCCACCCCAAAACGCTGGCCATTTAAATCCCTGAGTAGTTTAACACAAAGCCAGTCTGAGAAATATAAACTCCACTATCTGCCCTCTGCACTCGCCCACCGTCAAATCCCACTCAGGATCAGTTTAAGCTGGAATCACATCCCCCAGGCTCCAGACTCAGACCTGACCATGAAATTGTGCTGTGAAGTATGTCCTATACATATTTCTGTGATTCTTGCATGCTCACACATTTTGTAATGCCGCAAATATGACATAGAGTACACACAGACAGTGTGTTGACTCTGTGTTTCCAGGGGGATGTGCTTTTTTACAGGCAGTGATTGACACTCTGGACTTCTAACTTAACACAGACCAGAGTGAGGAAGCGCCACCTTATCTTATCCACAGCCACTCTGGTTCAACTTGAAACAACTTGCAGCAACATCACTAATAAGGCAGCAGAAATGTTTCCTACCCTGGCAAGCGCTACTTTAGTTGTAGTCGCTAAGTGGAAAATGTCTCATCCTAAACACACAACGTCAAAGCCCTGACAGCAGCTGCGAGGCTGTGTTAACCTCTGGGCATTTCATTTCAGCAAGTTCTCACTATTTATCGTTTGTCTGTAAAAACACTGATGCATTCTTTCATTCCGAATGCGAGCCAGACAGTAGACAGGCCCATTGTTCTGTTGCGCTGGCCTCCATCTGTGCATCGACTTCCTGAGGTTTACAGTCATCGATCAGATCACATGTGGTCAGTCCTTCTGACAAAAACAATCAATGTATGAAATCCTGCTTTTACTGGAATATTAGTCTGTCAGCGGACGGGGTGAACTGACATCGACACACTAACAGTGATGGTAAAGCACAGTCACCAACACACACACACACACACACACACACACACACACACACACACACACACACACACACACACACCCGCGCCTTGTTCTGTCATTGGTGATGTATCCTCTCTCTCAGTTTTTCCAGCGTCCAATGACAGTTTTGCTGAGAGGTTTAAAGGTAAGGAATTCTCTATTAATCCCCCTCATCAGAGCCGGGCTTCACGATACCAGTGACGGGCTGACAGCTCCTGAGGGTTCTCCCAGAGGTCTGGTTTGAAGTGCATGACACACGCTGAACAGCCAAACCTGGCACAAACCGACAGAAGTTGGAATACTTAGCATCACCCAAAAGCAACAGGGCCACGTCTTTCTTTATCTCGCTCTTTGTAATTTACAGGAAATCTGGTTGAAACCTTTCATTTCCAATAATCATCTATAAAGGGAAACTGCTGATTGCACATAAGTGGATGTTACAGGGTGAGGTTTTGCAAGATATACAAAATTTAAACACAACACAGTTTATTTACTCTTACCCCAACATCAGAGCTGATCGGCTGTCGACTGATGATGAATTAGCCTCTGGGGGCAACAGCCAGTATTTGGGGTGTAGGCCAAGATCTGATTTGTTTCTTTTATCACACAACGATTAGTCTTATACTCAAAACAAAGGTTGCATTTGTCCTAATCCATATTTAATGGTATTCTTTTCACAGGTCAATGCTCTCCATCCGACCACCTTCACCTTTCTCATCACTTCACCTTGTAGCTGTCTAACTCTGATGAGGCGCCAAAGGGCGACCGGCCAAACCTCTGCAGCGATGACAGACGTATTCTTATATCCATGACTCGTGTGTTTGTTGAAGCACTGAGAGAATGTACCAGCTTGTTTTTCCTGCAGAGGTTCGATGTTCTGTAAAACGCCGGCCGACACAGACGCCAAACACATGACCTGGCCTGTGTTTTTATTATTTCTTTGGTAAATCCTTCATATTTTCCTACTTTTCAGGGACATTCTGCTGAACTGAGAGTGTGAACTTAACTGTCTGGTTGTTTGATTCCATCCAGCACATGTATTTGAAGTGCAGCTCCACAAAGTAAATTTTCTATTTTGTTGTATGTGTTTGCTTATTTTTTGTGAAAATATAATTTTTTGATTTTCTTTTCTAATAAAATGAAGGATTGAATGTTTCTTTATGGATTTAGCCATTTTTCTTTACTTTTTTTCAAAAGCTACTTGGTAAACTAGAAAAGTGAATATTGGCGTTGCATTACTCGTGCGAGGTCATTTGTGTTTACTGGCGGTAAAGCAACGTGGCGGAGGAGAGGTGGGCTCCTGGCTGAAAGGACGACAATCGCTGCCTTGTATTGGTTGTTGAAACACCTGAGAAGCCAGCACTGATCTATGCGAGGACCTGTCTCAACCCTGATTGGCTTTGAAAATGCCTCCATTTCCCCTATATTCTAAGTTACGGTGCCATTAAACTAATCTTGAAGCTGCTATTCTGAGGTAAAAACAAATGCTGTTGCTTTAGCTCAAAACACATTTGATCAAAACATGTGGTTTCCTTTTTGGGGGTGGGGGAGAAGACAGCTACTCTCTACAAGCCACTGTGGGGACCCCCTGCTGATATCCTGGAATAGACTGTGTGGCCTTCCTGGATTTTGTTCACTTTCTCGAGGACGTGTTGCACAACGGCGTCCTGGGAGCCACGTGTGTCTCAGCTGTTTGTTGGAAGACTTCGACGGAATGCGGTTGTGGATGCGTTACGTAAGGGAAGGGGGTCGCACGAGGCCGGAGGAGACTGGCCGAGGGGAACACCAGTGCTGGCCACACGCTTTGGTTGTTCTCCACATGTAGACTTATGGTTCCCTGTTCAGCCCCACGTGGAGAACAACCAAAGCGTGTGGCCAGCGTGTTGAATTCTCGGTTTTCAGATTACTGGCCTAGCTATTTGGTTTAAAAGCTCAGTGTTGTTACAAAGATGGTCAGAATTTCCACATAAAATGTGTGTGGAAAAGGACAAACAAGTTTTAAATGTATCACAAACTGTGTAAAGCTCTTCATGCGTTTAACGCAGCTCAAGTGATTCATTTAAAGGTTACGTTTCTTTGTGTAATTACTAATCTCGGCAAAGAAATAATGCGGCTCAGATTTAGCTGTCCTGATAAATTACTTTTAAATGAGTCGTTAACTCCAGAGACTCTAAATACATAAAGTTAATCCAAAATTAAACTTTTTAAATGTTGATTTAAGAGTAATTTCACTGGAATCATAAATAAATCTCGTCACATACAGACGCTTGGTCGGGGGCTCCATCCCTTTTCCATGCGCTGGGTCCCCCTGAAAGATGATTTCCAGATTACATTTACAAGGTTGACTTCTAATATTCTCTACTCCACTGACAATTGACATGAGCACTGCACACTGCGGCGTTGTCTGCAACCAGTTAGCATAACGTAGCATAGAGACAAAAAAAATGGAGGAAACTGTTAGTCTGGCTCCCTCCAAAGGTAAAACGTTTCACCAAGCAACCTCACAAAAACTCACTTATAAACAATTTATAGCCTGTTTATTCAATCTGTACAAAAACCTACGTGTAAAAACAACAATTTGCTTTTTTACAGGGTTAGTAGGCTACCAGGTTATAGACAGGTTTCCCTTTTTACAGGATACATGCTCTGCAGGGGGTAGAACACCCAATGCCACAATAGCTTACATGTGGACTTTTGTTTTTTGGAAAAACTACACACACAAAGTTATTTAAGTGACGTCTCTGAATGGTAGATGATGTGGTGGTTTAAGTATATATACAAATGTCATGATGTACAGACGATGAAACACTAGGTGGCATTATGAGCCATGTTCAACCCATAAATGCATTTTTTTATAAACATGGTAACAAATG
The DNA here is from genome assembly GCA_026259375.1 of Verasper variegatus. Classification (NCBI taxonomy): domain Eukaryota; kingdom Metazoa; phylum Chordata; class Actinopteri; order Pleuronectiformes; family Pleuronectidae; genus Verasper; species Verasper variegatus. The sequence goes on from CM048051.1 coordinate 5,041,172, forward strand.
CGATATTAAAACAGAAAAGTTATAATATGTTTCATTAAACAACAGTTGTATAATTTAGGTTTTAAAAAAAACACGTTTAAGTTTGCAGTATCTCCTTAAAGGTGAATCTGTGTACAACACTTTCTCACATTTACGAAGTGCCAAGCGTTTGCTGTAACATCTCGTAACTTTAAACCAGCACAGAAGAATGACAGAGACATTTATGATCCTTACATGCAAACATGCAACTGCCAGAAATCCACACTCCTTCCAGGTCACTGGAGGTTCTGTTGCTGGGGGGTGGTCAACATGTACGGTATGGTAATGTTTCAAGGTGTATTTACTGTGCAAACAGAGCTGTTACACTACTACAGTTTTCACTGTTTGATGTAGTAAGTGCTGCGCTACACACAAAGTAAACAGATGTGGCACAAACACACACACACACACACACACACACACACACACACACACACACACAACAGGGACTCACAACAGCAGCTTACTGTGCTTGCTGCTTTCTTTACTTCTTTCTTTTTTTTGACTCTGTCGATTATTGCCTGAAGCTTTTCTATTCTCCTCCTGTGCCCATGAGTGTTTTTTGTAATTCCTTCATCAAAATGAGATCTCTGTCATCGAAACACGTGGTGAGATAACTAACGTGTAATGGTTCCACGAGCTTTCCCCACACCGGCCACCGGTGTGACTTTTAATTTGTCATGGGTTAGAAAACACACACACCTGTTTGGCAACAAGAGAATGAGAGAGTCGAGCTAACAGAGAACCCTAACCCTAACAGAGTGTCACAGAGTTCAGATGAGTGCAAGAAGGAACCCGAGGATTTCTGTTGTCTCCCATGAGGACGTTGGTGTGCGAGTGCATGCGCGCGTGTGGTAGCACGTGTTTCTCAAATTAAAGCTGTGTTTTATTATTTGCCTGTGAATCAAGTGCTTCCTTCAATAGCACAGGGTGTTTCTGCTAGACTTTAGCATTTTCTTCTATTTTTTTTTTTTTGACAAACTGTTCGCCATAAACCAGATGAGAAACAACTGTGTGAGGGTGAGGCGGCTCAAAAAGCCCTGACTTGAACTCATTGAACTCGCATGAAGCTTGAATTCCAGTACGAGCACCAGGAGAAAGCTCTGGAGACAATTAAAGACGACGTATCGGTACAGTCTGTGTTGGATAATAACGCCTCTCTTGCCAAATTATCTTTACTTTTTTGCGGCTCCCACAAGAAAAACTTGTATCGTAACTGTTGAATATTGAAATTCACAGCTTTGGCTCGATAAGAATTAACTGCTCCACACTTTACAACCACTTGTATCCAGGCCAAGGTGAAGCCTGCAGTCGTTATGACAGAAATCACCCGTGCTGCCAAGCTGTCCGTAAACGAGATAGTGACTCTCGCCAGCATTGTTCTGTCTCTGGCCCCGACCAAAACACACAACTTTCTCCTGGAGGGGGGAGTGCCACAAAAACATTAAAGTAATGCAACAGACAGTGCCAACCACCCCTAATTTTCCATTTCAATTAGTAAAAGCTTTGTTTATCTTTGTTTTTCTTGCTGCTCCGCGGTGCACTGAGCATCCCCGCTGCCTCTTCATGGCACCTCTCCCACTGGATCCCACTGTACAACGTTACGCAAGACAGGGGAGCAACATAAACATGTCATAGCACCAGAGAAACTCAACTGAGCTTCTCCGGCTCCTCACTGGCAGGGCCGTGCACAGACATTTTTGGGGGGTAGGGGCTCAAGGGAAAAAATTAAGTTACATAAAAAAGTGATATTCACACAGAGAATATGGTCTTGAATCCACCATTTCTACATTTATATATTTGTATATGAGGTATGCATAGTAACCTGTCTGAGGAGCTGTATCACAGAACACAGATAATTGACAGTTTACTCCAGTAAACCTGCTCACTATCCAAATAACAGAGAATTCTTTCCATGTATGGAAGTGGACAATCAATAGGTCACTGTGTGTTTACGAGTGTGGCTTAATTTGCCTGTGTGGACAGGCCTGAGGAGACTTTCTTGCCTGCGTAAGTGTCATCCTGTCATTTCAACACTTTTCTCTGAGGGAGTATTCATTGATCTGATGAACGGGGTTGAAGATGTAACTTTACACCAATGCCAAACACATTTAAAGTCCTCTCCGGCAATTTGGCTTCCACCTCAGTCGCCCAGGGAAGAGCACCCATCACAGTCAAGGCCATCGGAGAAATGTTGGTAACAAAAAAATTGGACATTAAAACTAAAATAGATATAATATCGTTGATTTATGTTCAAGGTTAAGACTTGGCTTAGTGATTAAAAAGAAAATGCAGTCTCAAATAAAGACCTGGACATCTTTAAACCTGCTTCTGATCGTTTAAAGCTTTTTCTCTCGAAAGAAACTTGTAATACTTGGTCACCAGATACAACAATGACTGTAATTTATTATAAAGCTTTCCAGACCTCCTCTACATCCTAAATCTAATCACAGAGCAGTAAATCAGCGGACCGGCAGTATTCTTGGACAAATATGAAAGTCTTATGCTGAGCTGGGGGGGGGGGGGGGGGGGTCACAGAACAGAGAGTTATGAGGTTTGGGTGGGAGGAAAGGCCGAGTTTCCAACAGCCATAGATCAGTCTCACAACAAGGTCTGACCTACTGTACATGTCTGAGGCCGACAGACAGACGGGGAAAACAATAAAACCTCCAGCTGCCTGGATGTTTGACAGGCACCGAACCTTCCTACCAACATCCTCGTATCATGGTGACGCCGCCCTGACCGCCGAACCTCGAACCTACGTGCTCCCCCGCAATGACGTGTGAAATAGTGTAAACGTTTATGCAAAATAAATCCATGTAAATGTTTGGACAAAAAGCTGTTACACGCTAAATTAAAGATGACAGAAGCAGGAGGTTGTTTCGGGGTTCAGGGGTTTTGGTTCGTGGTTTTAGTCTTGTTGGTCACATCAGTTATAGTCAGCATCTTAAGATATAAATCATAATAATAATTTATGTTTCAGCAAGAATCAAAAGTTGAAACAAGAAAGCAAATAAAAGTAAGCAGCACGAATTAAAATGACACTCTCATACCTCAGCCAATGGAATTCACCATAGATCTGGATTGTAGATTGTTTGAATAGACAAACAAACAAAAATAAATAAAAGAATTCTGTAAGAGTGTTGCGTAAAGATCAGGGCAAACAACATTTACATCCCACAGGAGGGTTCAGAATAATAAGATAATGTAATTCTACCTCACTGACTTCAGGGGATGTTATTTTACAGTTGGATCAAACTTTTCCAACACAATAAAAGAAAGAGGACAGGATATTAAAAAGTTGATATTTCAATGAGTCGCTTACTGTAAGACTGAGTCAGGTTTATTTCACACAAACATTGAGAGCTGGCGGATTCAGGATGTGGTGTGGAGGTGGCAGGTCAGGATAGAATACAGTTGAGTTCATAGAAATATGGGAGATCTTACTGGACATAAACAATAATTTGTCATTTTAAAAAACGGACGCAAAGACATTTAGTCGGGCCCACACTCGGGGAATCACTTGTTTGACCATTAAAGAAATATCATTGCTTGGAGTTAATTCAGCTTTTCAGAAAAGAGTTCCCATAGATTTGGGGGTTTTAACTGTGTGTATTGTTGAAGCATCCGTTGCTGTCATTATTACATATTTTAAGCAACTTCATGTGCTGTGAATTCATGCAACTCAATCCAAGGAATCTAAATATTTTGACACAACAAACTGTTTAAATAAAAAGTCGAATACGTCTCTCACAAAGGCCTGAAGTCAGGGGCCAAACCCGTGTTGACTTTATGGAACCAGTTAGTCTAACAGCACTTTGGCCAAGATCACATCATTTTTGCCAGTCGCTTGGGTTATGTAACAAATCAGCCAAACACAACTCAACAATCTGTGCCATGATACGGTTCAGCAGGAATGTAAATGTTCTGCATGGAGAAACGTAATGTCTGTCAGGCTTCACGATAAGTGGCCATTGTGCCAAAAATGTTCGTATGGACACGCAAACCCTTAAAGGAGACATACAATTCTTTTTGACATGTTCTTTCCTCTGGTGTGTTTTATTGGTTTTTTTGTGAATGTAAAAGTTCCGCAAAGTTAAAAAGCCCAACGTCACGTAAAGGGAGCTCCTGGGCCAGCTGACCAATCAGAGCAGACCGGACTTCATCAGGAGGCGGGACCTCAAAGAGACGGGAGCTAAAACCAAGTGTTTCAGACAGAGGCTGAAAAGAGGAGCTGCAGCACAAAGTGATGTGTTTTCTGAACTTCAGAGCATGTAAACCTTTTCAATTAATAACACACATTAAAATTATGAATATGAGCACAATATGTCCTGTAAGGGTCACAGGGGGAGCAAGTGCAACTCTGGACAGGTCACCAGCGTATGAGCATAATATGTCTCCTTTAAATTCACCCATAATGATCTGGACACACGTCATCGCTATTTTAAGACTTTCTATAACAGTCCCGCAGTCTCTATTTCATTTACATGACAGCAGTTTCCATTGTGCTGCATCGAAGGCGGTTGTTGAACACACATGTGCCTCGTATGTCCAGCTAATGCTCTCAGACAATTGCACTGGGAAAGTGGGCAGAGTGGTAATGGAGTAAACTTGTCACTGCATTGGAAAACAGAGCACATGCGATCACTTGTTGGCTCGCCGCGTGTTTCCATTGGCCAGGACCTCATGCTGTGTTGTCCCATCAGGCTGTTCCTGTCTGAAATGATTCCTGGCTCTCTCTCTCCAGCGCTCTGTTGCACACACACACACACACACACACACACACACACACACACACACACACACACACACACACACACACACACACACACACACACACACACACACACACACACACACACACACACACACACACACACACACACACACACACTATCTTCACATCTTGGTTCTGTTTCCAGCTCAATGTGAAATGCTACGATGTGTTGAACGAGAGTCAAAGGTTTTTCCCACAAAGAGCTGCAATCAGTTTTGGATTCCCCAATTAAAAGCTTTTACAATAGTGGATCAAAAAGTAGAAAAACATGTATCATGTAAAAACATATCACGTGTCAGTGAGAGTCAGGGGACTTGCTCTGACAAACAGTGACCGGAGGGAACAAACCAGGACAGCGCTGTGTATTAAAAGCTGTCTCGCTCACTTCCGAGTGACTCACAGATAAGTTGCTGAGTGCGGTGTTCCCCCCATGTTCCCAGAGAGCGTGCACGGCTGCTCAGCTGCAATCTATCACAATCCATGTTATCAGTGCCTGAGACATTTGAGACCCACTCCAGACACGTTCCTCTGTAATAGGATTTGAAAGGTCAGTCTTCCGTGGATGAAAGTTCAGTGGAGCCAGTTCTGAATACTCGATTAAATCCACTCCCTCTAAGGTGAATATATAACATTTGCCTGGACTTGTAACTCTAGATTTTATTGCCTATATCTCCGTCAATTACTAGGCTGTATAATTCCTTTCATAAATCACTCCACGATACCTTTATTACAGGTGGATGTTATCGCAGCTCGGTTTGTTTTCATGGTTTATATTTTAATTTGTCACAATGAAACTATTTATCACGTCTGCGCACAATATTCACAACCGCAATTTTGGTTCTTGGCACCAGATTAAATAAATGGTTTCATAAACTGTTTACAGAGTGATTCAAGCTTAAACCCAGAGAAACAGACACAGAGGCTTTAAACTTTAAAGGCACAGATGTCACAGCCTGATTTGATGGTAAACTTCATAAAATGGTCCTTTTAATGTCTCTTGATTCTTCTTTTCTGTCAGGCTTTTTAAAATTAAATAACCATGTCAGCATCGGTAACCCTCTCTCAGTAACTTATGACCTGTATAATAATGATCAACTTTATCATATACTATTATACTGTTTCATGCGATATGACAATGCTTGTTATCAGCTGAAACAATGAATGTACACAAGGTCATTATACAATAAATCAAACTTCATTGGACAGATGACAACAGGAGATAAAATTCACAGTTTGGCACCAATGACATGATTGGCTGATTGAGATCATGAATGAATGGTACATAGAGAAAGTCTTAATAGTAATAATAATTCAAATGGAATAAAATTTACAACAAGGAAAATAAGTGAATAAAACACAGTAATGTCTATAAACCACACTTAATTAAAAGCAAAGCTACCATTAATAATCTGCTGTTATCACCAGCTTCACCTCTGTCAGACTATTTCCTCAGTCGGGAGCTTTACGGAGACATTTATCATCACGTCAGCAGCCAAACTGATGTTTATATGAGAGTCATATGACATCCATCAATGTTTTATTGTCATCAGCTTCTGTTATGGCTTCCTCTGCTTCCATGTTTGTCTGTGTGTGGATACGCATGTGCTACCCACCATGTATGGATGTTTAATTTGTGTATGTGAACCTTGGCCCAGTGACGGGTTACCCAGTAGACCGCTGGTCTGAGGCCAATGGACGGATGAGGCCCATGCAGCTGTTTCTCAGAGACAGAAAACATAAGGTCTCTCTCTCTCTCTCTCTCTCAGTTTGTTTTCATATACAGCAACAGAGATGAGAGAAAGATTGAGTCATGCAGTTACAGAGAACAACGGCGACCGGTAGCTCCTGCCTGTGCATGCATTCACGAATCCATCTGTCTGAACGCAACATGTCTCCGGTTTCAACTGAAGACATGTTGGTGGAAAAATTTCGAAAACTCAAAGATGCCCACAACTGAAAAAGATTAGAAACAGCTCTGGGGGTTTTTTCTTGGCAGCAGCAATGAGAGAAGAGGAAAAACATGAATCTGGTCGTCTGCAGGTTTAACTTCCAGAGAATTTTCATTTTGTTGATTTGTGGCACAAGAAGATGATGATGTGGTGATGATGATGATGATGTCAGGACTTTTCCTGCTATGGTGATTTTCTTGATCACCACTCAAAGTGCTTTACAATACAGTTGTTCCATTCACACACATTGATACACTGCATCTACTGCAGATGTCAGGGTTCAGTATCTTGCCCCTTTTGGAGTGGGTGAGATGGAGATCGAACCACCGACCCTCAGGTTAATGGACAACCCGCTCTACCCTCTGGGCCACAGCCACCCCAGCCACCTCAATGGTTTTCATTTTTTCAGTTTTCTTGGTTAGTTAGCAGGATTAAAAAGAAAATGGATTTCCATGAAACTTGGTGGAAGTGTAGGGTACGGGTTCTGGGAAGAACCAAACCTTTCTTTCCTCAACATGGTGAGATGTTTTATTACATGTCCACTGTTTCCCAGGGCTTAACACATAGTTCTTGATAGAACAATATCAGACATGTTTAATGGTCTGATATTTATGAGTGTGTGTAATTTGGTGCAGGTATAAATAAAAACCCAGATCTTGTGAATTTAACTGTGGTTTTATGAGGGGTCTGCTGGGCCTCGGAGGAGGAATGCACTGTACTGACTGCTCCTCTACTTCATTATGAGATCTGATGTTCTTATCTCGCTAAAGTTTCCATAAACTCTGTAAGGAATTAAAACCAGCACAATGGTGAGTACCAGTGTATTTCTTATGACTGCAAGAGAAAATTAAACAAACATGGGGGAAACCACATGCCTGCAGTGAAGACCTCATGACTAACTTGACTAAATCAATCACGGCTGTTGTTTATCATGGCTCCACGGAAGGACGTCTAACACCATCCTAACCCACCAAAACCAAGCACTGTCTGTTGGTTTGGACCTTTCAGCGCTCACACTCCTCTCCTATCAATCACTCACACTCACCTCCCTGTCCATCTATTCCCAAGGATTGTTCCTGCTGTTTCGGGACGATGTCCAACTCTGACATTTGGTCTGAGTCATCCTGCAGCTCTAAAGCCACTTCTCTGGAAGTGAGTGATACATACTTGCACTGGCAAACTGTGTGGACCTGACAGTACAAGATATATTCATACTGCCCACAAAGTTCATGACAGTGTCTTCTGTAGAAAAACAACGGTATTAGTGATATCAAAAAATGATTTTCAAACTGCAATTGTTTATGTTCAAGTGACCCGGTCCTCTAGAAGCAAAGTGAATCCAGTGAATCCAAACACTGGATTCACTGGACACAGAAACTGGTGACATCTGCTAACAGTTCTTCAAACTGCTAACAGGTCTTCATTGTCCCAATTATGGTAATAAAAAAAACGTTCACATATTACGAGACGGATTCAGCTGTGATCTCAGTGGCTGTAAAACCTGACAACAACACGCTTCCCTTCACAAATATACATGTTTTTACCCCGAAGAATTGTGGAATCCCTCTGAGTCTCAGGGGAGGTGTAAGAATGAACCTGAGCAAATGAGCAGATTGGTCTTCCTGCTCTCTGCCTCTCAGCTCTGCCTCCTGTCCGTGATGGACGAGGTCGGCTCAGACCTCACTGGCAGAAAACACTGCTGCTGCCAACAAGGGAATTCATTTCTGCATGTTTTTAGACCGTCACGAGGACAGAGGCCTTTGAGCCTAGGATCATGTGTATAATTAAAGACGGCCTTAAGAAAAACCTCCTCCTGCCGGTGCATATTTCCACAGTAACGTACCAGCGCTGTATCTTCTATGAGTTCTCAAACAACGTGATGGTTATTCCCGTGTTTGCCTTACTTGGTAAATATTGAATGTAACCTAAGTGATAGCAGAAGTGCAGCTTTTCTGTTTCTCAAACCGCAAAAATAATGTATTCGAACCAGACACACAAACACTGCAGCTACTCTCCCTGCAGCTCTTTAGCTACTCCCCCCATGTGAAATTATGGGATGTTTCTGCATTGGTCTAATCCTGTGTGACAGAGCAGCTCATTGTTTGCTACAATAGCTGAATCCCAAGCTCAGAGTCCAGATATGCAACAGTTCCCCCAAGACCACAACTGGACCCTACGTGATGACCCTCAGTTCATATTTTCCCACATTCGTAGACTTACAATTTACTGTACATCTCTTTTTTTTTTTTTACTTTTTCCACACTTTTAATCAGTTCATTTTTCTCTGTGAGGTCTTCATTAGGAAGTGAGATGACGAGATCAGATAATTAGTCATTACCTCAGCCGAGGACGTTCTGTTTCCCCCCCTTTCCGTATATTTCCTTGTTCAAATGTTGGTTTGATTGTTAAGCAAGATTAAACAAACACAACCACATGGACTTCCATGGAACTTGGAGGATGGGTCAATGGGAATAAGTCATGCATCTTGATGAAATTAATCAGGCACATTTAGAGGACTGATGTCTATGAGAGTGTGACATTTTTTGCAGCTTGAATGAATTTAAGGGGCCTGTTGGTTTAATTTATATATATATAATGTGTTTTTAATTTAATTATTATGTTCATAAGGTGTAATGTTGTTTATCGAAAATAAAATAGATTTAAAGTTTTTAAATTTACATTTCTGCCTCTGCCTACTCAAGAGTCAATGTAGAAAACAGTCAGTAAATACAAAACCGAGGCAAGCACATCGCCAATTTCCAACTACTGTAATTGTGCACCCCTTTGAAACGTGACGTCCTCTGGAGAATTAGGTCATCTGACTATTTGCTTTTGAACCATTTTTTTGGACAACATCCTTTCAGCCGGGGTCCATGGCTGATGTTGTCCTCTCCCACACAGCTGCAGGCCTCGTCTCTCTCTTAAAAAAGAATTATCAGAGCGAGATGGAAAAGTCTTCTTCTTCTCACAGTTTCCAGGTCCCACGTCCCTCAAGGTGAGGGGAGCATGAAGAAGAGACGGGCCGTGGAGCGGAGGCAAGGAGATGAAAAGTAGGTGCAGTGTATCAACGATCATGCCGGCTGCTTGTCGACACCGTGTGAAGAATTCACTTCTCCCATTCCCATTGGACACACGTTTATCGGTCTCACAAACATGCACATGCTTTATATCGCTCGCACATCCCAGTGTCTCATTTATGTCACCTCCCATATAACTCTCCCCCTCCACATTGTGTGCTTGCTTGTTTCACTCAGTGCGCATGGACTGGAAAAAACCCGATCAGAGCTCATGGCCCAGCAGCTCAGTGACAGCATCTGGAAGTCCCTCTGTACGCTCTCAACAAAACTTTTTAATGGCGAGGGATCCATCACATCTCAAACTAGCATCCAACAACCAGAGCTAAAAAGATGTTTCACATGTCAGGAATTTGGAAAGTAGAAGTTTGTTTTTTCACTTTATGTTTGTTTCTTATTACCTAACTACCTAATTTTTCATTTTTAAGGGCAGTGGTTGTGAGTCACCAGAAGCAGATGTTGGCAGGAGGAGAAATATAAAGAACCTTTTGTTAAGTTCTCTGGCTCGTCCAGTAAAAAAAGACCAGTCCAGCAAATGGTATAATAATCGTTTCCCAAATGGAACAATGCAATTGTGGAAAGTAAAAGAATCCAGATAACACACATCATCTTTCATTGTCATCTTTAGTTGTTCAGCTGATATTTTCAAATGATTTCATCATCAGTTTAGGGTGTTTTACTTGGATGAGACCAGTTCATAGACTCCAAATGTGTAAGATGGCACCTTTATTCAATCAAGCTGCACCAAATTACACACACTCACAGATATCAGTCCTCTAAATTAGCCTGTTTTCAGTGAAATGGTGAAAATGTTTACAAAGAAAAACACCAGATTTTCGTTCTGTTAAAGAAAATGATGCAGAAAATGCTCCTAATTTTTACACATGACCATAGGAACCCAAATACACAGTTCCGCGTCCCCTGAGGTCTTGACTGTGGAGACACTCATGAAAACCAAGTTTACAATGCAATCAAAACACTGTTTACATGTAGGTGTCCCAGACAGCGAGTCATCTGGCACTGGCCACCTACCAGTGCTGCTTTTAAACTATGTAATTGATTGCAGGTCCGAATTTGGTGCAGAAGATTACTCAGAATCCTCAAATCCTGCACCACTTGGCTGCAATGCATGGATTCAGTCAAGGATTTGTAACTGTTCAAAAGTAATTTTTAATCTATCAAGAGACGAGGATCTGTACCAAAAATAAGTTTTGAGCACATGGCTTTGACCTGAGAGCCGCTCTCTCACACATATCGATGTTGTCATCAGTGTGTTCATTTCTCCAGGACATCTTCAACTCCGTTAAAGAAGTCAAACGTGCATGAGACAAGTCTTCAAGTCTCAAATTCCATTTTTCTCTGGTGTTGATGAGGATGCCAATTACAGTTAAAGAGTGACACAGGAGTGAAATCATAAGAGATGAAGAGATGAAGTGGGATGCGTTGCACCAGCTTGTTGCATTCCGGACAGCCTGCCAAATATTCCCCCTCACCGGAGACAGGGTTTCACAAAGAACCTGGAGTCAAAATAATCATTGTAATCATCGTTATCCAACTGGATCAAACCTCACTTCTAATGTTGCATTCATAATATGCATAGTCTCAGTAACTTTGGCAGACATCTTTCATACAAACCATGAAGCTAGACCATCACATGATCCAAGTCCAGTTGAGAAGATTACTACATCACTGAATGGAGAGACTATTCTTTGGAATACTGTCATGCATGTTGGTCCCACTAAGAGTTCCCATGTCTTTTCTCCATTGTGCTTTTCCTCATTGTGTTTACATCGTTGACTGGTGAGGACATAAAGAATGAATTAGGATATATGTCAATCCACACCACAGCCTGAGTCTTTGGTAACATCCTGGATAGAAGCCATGTCAGGGTGAAACTCACTTTTTCCCACTTGTTTTAATTTGATTGCTTTATTAATATTCCATCCCCCATTACTGCGATCACAACATATTACAAACAGAGATCCCTAATTTGTGGCCAATTAGTCCTCTGGGATTTGAGTCTTTGGAGAAATATTCGTTGCTGAGGAAATCCAAACTATTTTAATTTGGTCAATACACCAGAAACAACATCACTGCAAACTCAGCAGCACACGTGTGTTCAAACTTACATTTAAACATCATCGATGGATCTTCAGGCAACGACCAATCACATCATCAAGAAGTCAGGAAGCTTGTGAATACGGCTGCCGTCATTCTGACCTCCACTCCCCCTTTAAAAAGGCCAGTCTCCTTTAACATCCTCCTGCAGCTAAGTTATGCCTCTGTCCTCAACCATGTGAACAGAGTATCTCACTCATCAACCACTGGAAACCTGCAAAGATTCTTCTCAACTGTCCCACACAGCTCAGCTAAGATTGTGGCCAACTCCAAGCTCTGCATGCTTCAAACTTAAAAAACTTAAAAACCCAGTAACTGATCGTTCAAATCAATTCGCTATGAGATTACACACAGTATTTACAGTAGTGTCAGGCAGTGCTGTGCTCAGCATGAATGTGCAGCAGCTTTATAAATTAAGGTAAAAACATTGTGGTAGATATGACTGTCTACCAAAAAAATGTGCACGCTGCATGCACTAACAGGTATTCCAGTGTTTTGGGAAACACAAGCATTGCTCTGCCCCTGGAAACAGATTTGTTCTGCTGCATGATGCTCTATTCATGTAGGATGAGGTAAGCTAATATTTATGGCTCTGTGTATTTTTGTCGTTGGAAGGTTTCCTGCTGAAGTGTAATTTATGAGAGGAGTTGCTGTTATTGGCATTATTGAAGCGTGTCTCAGCTCCAGGTGCTGCTTTGAGCAAAACTGCAGCACCAACCAGAATGGCACTCAGTAGAAGGCAAACCTCCGCCAAGGCCGAACCGTACGGATGATTGTTGAGTCAGAGAAGAATTAACTGGATCTGCCACTTAATCCAAATCTGCACCAAAATGGAGGTACCATCCCTCCATCAACTTCGGTGGAACTCAGTTCTGCTGACAAATACCCAACAAACAATGAACAGTGAAAACATAACCTCCTTGGCAGAGGTAATGATGAAATCAAACACAACCATCTGAGATACCGGGACAAATTTTGGTGGGTCGCCGCATCAAGAGGCAGTTAAAACATTCAGAATGTTTTTACGGGCCACCTGACCTGATGTGATGTCACTGGATCTTAGTGTTGCTCCACCTGCTAAATCCCACCTAAACCTCTGACCACGCAAAATCACATCCTTTGTGTCAAGAAGAAAGACGTAAAAACAACTTCTTGTTTGAAATGTAACTGACCCCAAGCAAGCCCTATCATGTGGCCCTGAAAGAAAGGATATGTGTATGCGTTTGTGTATTTGTGTGTGTGTGTGTGTGTCCAAGCGCAGCAGGTGAAGGGCCAATCCTAACCGAGCCCCACCCAGAACCTTTCCATTCCTCATAAAGGAACCACTCATTCTGCTGAGACATTGATGTTGAAAGAAGACTTTTCAAGCCCAACTGCCAGAAGAATAAACACAACTGCTCACTCACGCTTAAACCAATAATGGCTACAATAGATTTACATAACCTCTCAGTGAAATCCACATGCTTACATAGCATCATGCAGGTTTTCACTGACAACTTACTGAATGCCAACATTTTTATATTTGTTGCCCTGAAGTCAGAGAGTGACAGTTTCTGAGTAACAGGTAGGAAGCAAAAGGCCATTAAACGTGCATTATTACTTTAATACGCCTGTTATGTTTATATGTCTGCTCCCCAGACATTTACTACTCACATTTATTGAAACATGTGGAGATAATTTCCCGTAAAACCGCTGTAAACGTCTGTTCTATACATACAGACACAAATTGCTCTCACCTCTAGTGGAAAATAGAATATATATACATATATACTGGATGGTTTTATGTAGCTGTTGTTGGACTGTTCACCTGTGGCAGTCAGCCTAATGAATCTGCTATCCTGCTCCTCCCCCTACTGTACATTTATGGGATTTCAGCCTACTGATGTATACACATTATAAGGCCTCTGCTATGGGCTGACGTTCAAAATTTTAACCAGTTGTTTTCATCTTCTTTTAAAATGTATCTTCAAAGATTAATGATAATAATCATTTCCTTTTGACCTTGAGCAATAAACACAAATGGACACTTAAGTATCAACAACAACCATCAGTCACTACAGGCTCCTTCTCTATTGTTTTACTACCTATTGCTTTGTTTATTATCATTTATGCATCCTTATTTCATTCATTACTCTACTTCAGATCAACTATGAAGTATTACTGTAACATTGTGTTCCATAGGATCCTGTTAAACCTGACAGCCTGTCTATGTACAGTATTGATCAGTACAACTTGCAGAGGTTACTGTTGTTATTTTTACACTTCAGGGTGAATTGAGATGCAGAATTTGAACTTTATTCAATCATCATCTTGTTGTTGCCAAAGTTGTTGCAATCCAGTTGATTCAGGGTCAGCAGTCCAGTTAGCCTCTTATTATTATTATATTAATCATGATTCATACTCTGACTGCCAAGTTATGATTTTCAATGAATTACTTTTGACAGTCTGTTTATCGTCCACAGTGAGTTGAAAATACACTGAACGAAGAGAGCTTCCAAAACTCTCTTCACAATCCGGCCTTCTGATGCAGAGCCCATTACTACAACTGATTCTCAAGTGTTAAATACTTTTTTATTTTTACTTAATTGTTTGTTTGAACACAAAGAACAGCTGCAAAATTTTAAACTTGAATTTGTGAGATTCAAGTTGTAAAATGATTGTTGTACAGTGTTTGCTCTGGTCAAATGATACGTCATCCACAATAGAGTTGCATATTGTGAAATCTTTTTGACTACATTTTTGACTCTATTCTGCTTATCCTTTAAAGTTGCGGTGTGTAGAATTCAGTGATTTAGTTGTATGTTGCAGCTGAACACCCCTCACCTCATCCTCCCCTTCCAAACATGAAAGAGATAGTTTGTCCAGTTTGGGCTACTACAAGAAACATGGCGGCCTCCAAAGAGAGGACCCACTCCTGATATAAATATAAAGTATTTCAATATAAACGGCTCATTCTAGGGTAAATAAACCAACAATTTGTACAATTTAGATGAAACACACTCGTGAAAGCATCACAAGGATTATTTTATATAAGATTTCTGTCAATAGGTCCCTTTCACCTAAATCTTACACACTGAACCTTTACGACTCTAATCGTGTCAACTCATTCAAATTCGAGGATATCAGAAAACATGGTGTAGATGATGATGTAGCCAATCTGAATGTCTTGGGTGACACAACAGGAGCACTATCGAGGCATTAAACAAAACAAAATTACGGTTATTTGTATATGTTTGAAGTATTGGTCACCATGTCCTTTAATTGTATTGGATTTGGCTGAAACTCCCAAAGTGTTCCGTGGACTCAAACACTTCACCCACCACCTCCACCGGCACAGTGGTGAGCAGATCATGAGTGGAGTTTCATTTCTCAGTGAACTATCCCTTTAATATAATTCATACATATTCAAATTAAAATGTCTTTTGTGGATTTGCTCGTTCTTTACCTTGAAACTTCTGTCTCGTGAGGAAACTCTTGGACAGGGGTCTCGATGTGAGCTGGCCCCGCCCACCGCCGCTCAAACCGGAAGTTTAGCTGTTGTTGTCACACTGGAAGAAAATGGCTGCCGCTCCGACTTTTTTTCAATGAAGACGCCGATATTTCAATTTCATTTGGTTTCCTCGCACCGGAGCTACAGTCCGCCGCTATGCAACCTTGAAGGCAAGTGCACCCCGATCCCCGAGACCCGCGCCGGCCCGCGCCTCCGACGGGCGGAAACACCGCTAGCGTAGCGGGTAACTCGCAGCTCACCCACTGGGAACGGGGCTAGCGTGCTAGCGTGCTAGCGTTAGCCGCGCTAGCCTCAACGGCCGGGCAGCAACGGGCTTGTCGCCGCTCAGCCTCCCGCACGGCTGCGCTCTCGGTCCCCTCACAGAAGCGTCACCGCCCGGGTTCATCCGCCCGGACACGCATCGTGCCGGTGTTCGCTCCCGCCCCCCCTCAAAGTCTTCTCAGAGGATGGAATAGTTCCGCTCGCCAGTTTTAGCTGTAGCTGCTCGCGTGTGGCATCTTTCAGTCGAGTGGCAGTGGAGCCTCAATTTGGCATCAGAGCTGAGTTAACAACCTGCCAGTCAACCCGAGGGTTCTGTGTCTGTATTGATCCGTCATCTCTCTCTCTCTCGCTCTCTCTGTGTGTGTGTGTGTGTGTGTGTGTGTGTGTGTGTGTGTGTGTGCAGGGTGTGAATGGTCACTATAGGAAGGTGACAGCGTGGGGCAGAAAGGACAGCATCGTCTACCGTCCCTCGCCTTGCAGCTGGCGGTGGACCACAATGGTGAGCTTCACCTCTCTCTGGTCCTCCACATATCCCTCCTCAGGGATGTTGTGTAGCGGATTAAATACTCCACCGTTGGTAAAGTTTGCATCTACCTTGTTTGAGAGTTCACATTGTGAAAAAAGCTGTTTCTCTCCTCCCCCTTAGCAACAAGTTTTGGAATATGCATTGGATCGAGCCGAGGTAAAAGCCATTATTTCATGTTCTTCTTTGCAGGAAGAGGAAACCGCTTGTACTCTGGTATTAACATCCTTTCTGAGTGATCTGATCACAAGGGGTCAGTACTTAGTGCAGGTCTGAATGTGTCTTGAGATCCGATCACTCAAACCACAGCGGGGATGGCTGTGGCCAGGAGGTCGGTGGTAAGATCCCAGTCTCTGCCATTCCATGTGTGAACGTGTCCTCGGCCAAGATACTGAACCCCAAATTGCCCCTGATGGCTGTGCAGGCAGTGTGTGAGTGATGTGTGGTAGAGAAAGTGCTGCACATAGATGCACTTTGTGAACGTGTTTGGGTGAATGGCAAAACTGTACCGTAAAGCCCTTTTTTAAATGGGCATCAAGACTAGAAGAGCACTATTTAAATACAGATTGGGTCAAAACAACCAAATGTTTACTTTACAGACAGAAAATTACATACTTTTTTATTTGCATATAGCTTGAGATCCGATCACAAGTGGTCACGGACACTACTGTCAGGTAGGAACACACGTACTTAGCACGCTCCAGTTGTGATCAAATCTCTCAGGACGGCAGTTAATACCAGGTCTGAACGGGGCCTCTGTGCACCATCTGAATGCACTGACAATGTTACTCACACTCTCTCTGTCCCATCATCCATTAACTGCAGTGTGTTGTCCATTATTTAGTACATTGTTGAAAGTGCTCGACAGCGGCCAGCCAAAAGAAGACTTTCATCCGGCGGGAGGAAGAGTTTGTATCAGAAGCTCTATGAGCTGTACATAGAGGAATGTGAGAAAGAGCCAGAGTTAAAGGTTTGTATTACTTCACACTCAGTTATTACCAGATAATTATGGGCCATGCATTTAAAGCTTGTTTATTCCAATCTGCAGGGAATGAGTGGACATTATTACTTTTAGAGACATTAAGCTGTGCATGAATTACTACTAATGCAAGAGAAGCAATGAGTTTCACTGTTACGTTTTCTTTTAGAAAATAATAGTAAATCTGTTTAAGAGCTTCAATTCAAAACACATGTGAATAGAAAGCAACAACACAAGTTGCACATGAACTGAGGTTTTGCCCCTTGTATGCATTTTGTTTATTTGTTGTCTTTCTGAAGAATTTGAGGAGAAATGTCAATCTACTGGAGAAGCTGGTGTCCCAGGAGTCTGTGTCATGTCTGGTGGTCAACCTGTACCCTGGGAATGACGGCTATTCTTTAATGCTCAGGGGCAAAAATGGATCCGGTAAGAGAAACCACTTCAGCAATTACCCAAGTCCCTCAAGTTGTTTTTTGAATGTTTATGACAATGGCATCATCTGCATTTTTTTCACTTCTGTCTTCTTTTATAGATTCTGAAACAATCCGTCTGCCATATGAAGAGGGAGAACTGCTGGAGTACTTAGATGCTGAGGAGTTGCCTCCTATTCTGGTGGACCTATTGGAGAAATCCCAGGTTTGTATGCATGTGTGTGTATATGCACCCATCAGGTTGTAGATCAGTTATTTTAATTTAGATATAATGCAGTACTCTAAAGTATATAGTACTAAATGGAGAGCAAGGGTATGCAGGGTTTAATTTGTTGATATCTGGGATAGCGTTTTATCTGTTGGTTGACCTCCATCATTTGCTTTGTATTTCAGGTCAACTTCTTCCACTGTGGCTGTGTAATAGTCGAGGTGAGAGACTACAGGCAGTCTGGAAATACCAAAATGCCGACTTACCAGAGCAGACACATCCTGCTGCGGCCAACCATGCAGGTAATCTATCAGAATACGTAAAAGGAAAAAAAACTCTCTCAAACTGTAAAACAAATAAACTAAGACACTCCTTATATCTGTGTTTTTGCCTTACAGACTCTGACCTGTGATGTCCATGCCATGACTAGTGACCACCACAAGTGGACACAGGTAAATCGTCATGGTTTCTATCTCAGAGAGACACACAAACGACTAACTTCTGCCTCATCTTACACTTCATTGTTTTGATTTACTTGATCATAATCATAGGCAGTTCTTTCTTGTGTGTCTTTAGTCCTTTAAGCATTCGCACATGGCACAGGTGTTTTCTGTAGCGTCTGTTTTTCTTTCGTTGCAGGACGACAAATTGCAGCTGGAGAGTCAGTTGATTTTGGCCACAGCTGAGCCTCTGTGTCTGGACCCTTCCATTTCTGTCACCTGCACAGCCAACCGCCTGCTATACAACAAACAGAAAATGAACACTCGCTCCATGAAACGGTACAGAAGACACTCACCGGGGTCAGAGTCAGTCCACTTAGAACGCCAGGGGGAAAAAATGCCCATTTACCGATATTTGTCTTGTGAAAATGAAAAAGTATTACTTCTTGTGTTTGTCTGCATTATAGGTGTTTCAAGAGACACTCTCGAGCTGCTCTGAACAGGCAACAGGAGCTGTCCCACCTGCCCATACCACCACAGCTACGACTCTACGACTACCTACAGAGGAGGAAGGAGAGGAAACCTGCTCCAGTCATAGACCTGAAGATCTCAAAGATCGGAAATGTAGGAAGTCAAAATATATCCAGTAGGACAACCATAGCTACACTGTGTACATACTCAGATATGATGAAGTTCACAGAGGCATTTTCCTTTTTAATAGACCTTCTCTCACATGATAAACATTGTATCCACCTGTTTGTCTGTCTTGACACTAACAGATATAAATGAAACTTGAGCTTCAGCCATGTTTAAATGACTTCTAAGTTCCCAGCTTACCATTGACGAGTAAAATCTCCTCACCTACTATTGGCACGTTTTCATTGTGCTCTCTGACTTGTTTTTTGCTCTGCTGCTCTTCTACCATCTTTACTGTCGTCCCTTGCAGTGTGTCGACATGTGGAAGCAGAGCAACTGCCAACTAACTGTACCGAAGGAAATTGATGTGAGTAGCTCAGCGTTTCCTCTGTAACACGTGTAAACATTTGAGCACACACCACTTAAAACCCACAGATCTCACTGTCCTGACAGTAATGCAGGCTGTACCAAACCAGATGGATTTGTTTGTGTGTTGCTTTAGGTGGAAAAGTACGCTGTGGTTGAGAAATCCCTGCAACTGGAGGATTCTCAGCCCACTACTGTGATCTGGCCTGCTGAGGTAAGTGTGGCAGCAGCATTAACAGGCTCTGAGGGTATAGATCAATGTGCTGTTGCTGTCAGAAATAAGCGGTGGGTGGTGTGTAAAGTGTAATGCTCCATAGGAAACTAGAAGAACACAGAGGCACTTAGTAGAACACAAACCTCCGCCAAGGCCCAACAGTCCCCTTAAATTCTTTCAGGCTGAACCAAACTGCACACACTCATAGATGTTAGTCCCATAAACATGCCGGACGCTCTTTCCTGCAACGTTAAAGAAAGTGAAATTTCTACTTCCTCGTCTGGACCATACAATTGAATGGGTTCTTTCTTGGCCCATGTCCCATCCTTCTACCAAGTTTTATTTAAATCAGTTCAGTATCTTTTGTAATTGTCTTTTTTCCTTTTTCTGCCATTTCTCACCTCGTTTTAAAACCATTTTTCTTCATATTTGTCTTTGACTCCGTTTTTCTTTGTGCTCTGTGTTTGCACAGGAAGTTATAGATGACTACACTTTCGAGTGTGAGGTGGGGGGCCAAGCACAGAGGACCAAGGTGTCAATCTTCCAGGCGATGGGAGATCCACTAGTTTACGGGAAAATCTACTGTGCTAAAGAACCAAAAGCCGAGGAGGACAGCACAGACCTGAAGCTCATACATCCCCCGTAAGGACCGTCTCTTAGACTCAGTGTACGTGACTGAATTTGAAATGCTACTCTGATTCTTCATCTCTTTTGTCTCATTCACAGATTCCTCATAGGCTCAAAGATCGATGCAGACCGGTGAGTCACCGTGTTTTCTTTTGTTGAGAAGCTAATCCTGTCAAATACATCATTTTCACGGATATGCTATTTGAGAGCTGTGCCATAAATTCAGTGTTATATCTGCTTGATAGGTTTCTTACTCAGTACAAAGGAGTGTATGAGAAAGATGTGAAGTGTCAGGTCAAGATGTCCCATAACTCAGGCAGCGTGGGACAAGGGCCTCCCTCCCCCAGCAAAGATGAGGTAAGGGCGTCTTTGCTTGGATGTAGGAAAAGTTTGAGGTGGCTCCAAGTTTATGAAACTAACTCAAAGTACTTCGTAAATGTTGAAAACAACCGACATCCCAGCTGTGTTGCAAGATTACCCATGCTGCAGCCGGCACTTGGGAGAAAATGATTTATGTGATGGTTTCAGGACATTTGTGTTCTCACATACATTCCCTCTGGATAATTTATCTGGAGGAGTTCAGTGCATGTCTGGAAGCATCTATGCTTTCCAGACATGCACTGTGGTTGAGAAACGTTTTATTTGAATGTCATCTGCAGGGTGATGGTATTTCTCCACTAGTCCAGACGTCTGTTTTGGGAAAAGGGGTAAAGCACAGACCCCCTCCCATCAAACTGCCTTCAGGATCAGGCAGCAGCTCCTCAGGTACATCTCGATGAAACTCAAATATTTTATGATCCTACATTATTCCCTTGATAGAAAACAGATACAGACCAAAGGGCAAGGGGATCTTTTTACAAATATTTTGAGATTGAAAGATAAAGATTTGCATCCTTTGTCGTGGCGTTAGTTGAAAGGTGATCTGGAAATTGTAGAACACGAGAAAGCAAAGTAGACAAGATCTGTTTTTATACTTTCTGTTCATGAGAATGGTGTATTTATGTCAGCTCTTCTTTTCCCCCCTCAGGTAATCCATATAGTTCACAAACCACCAGTGGTCTGCTCAAGTGTCCTACTCCCCCTCCAGCCAAAAGCCAGTCTCTGAACAGGAAGCACTCTATGGAGCTGAGCCTGCTGTCGCCTGCTTCCCTCTCGCCCATGGGCTCCACACAGAGTGAGTAAAGCCGAGTCTGACAAACTGTTTGGCTGCTTTCTGTCAACGGGCACAGCTACAGGTCTGAAAATTAGTTGTGTTGCAATATCTCACATTAGCTCCCAAGTTTTCCTGGAAATTAGTTTTTTAAGAAATTGTAAAAGTGTTCTCGGTAAAGATTCGGGTCTTAATGAATGTAGAAGCATAAAACTACTGGGACGTAACTGGAACTTTACAAACAGAAAAAATTGCATCACCACAAACACTTTTCTCTGTATTTTATAATATTATGTATTGTGGCTAAAGCCAGCTGGCATCAGATTGTTAGGAACTGAACTCTTCAGCTGTTGTTCAGGAAGTTTCTGTAAATGAATCAAGTACTGAACTGTTTTGTTTTTTTTATAGCTCTTGAACTGTAGCTTTCACCTGCTAACGTTACCTTCTCTGTCTTCTTGATTCTTGTCTGTTTTGATGCACTTTCTCCTCCGTAAGGGTCGGGAACCCCAAAGCCATCCACCCCCACGCCCACCAACACGCCGTGCTCCACCCCGCATCCCACCGACTCCCTCACTGCTCCTCTCTCGGTGACCCCCACCCCAACAGACCCTCCCCTGGTTCAGGGCCAGTCGCAGCCGGCCCTGCTCACCCCTTTCACGCAGCAGCAGCTGGCTCTAAGCCAGCCGCTGCCCGTCATGACCATTCCCCTGCCCACCATGGGTACGTCCATCACCACAGGAACCACCTCGTCGCAGGTCCTGGCCAACCCCACAGGGCTGAATTTCATCAACGTGGTCAGCTCTGTCTGGTAAGAGAATAAAAATCTCTGATGCCATATTGTCACTTGTTGGTCACTTTTCATGACCCTCCACTACTTTCTCTGTAGCAGTCCTCAGAACCTGATGAGCGGCTCCAACCCCATGCTGGGTCCAGGCCTTAACCTGAGTGGAATCCTGCCACCTGGAGGCCTGATGCCCACCATGCAGTCTGCAGCACAGAGTGGTAACAGATTTCAATGTCACATTCCACAATGTGTACTAAAATCATATGTGAGGAATCTGTGACCCGCAGAGAGTAATGAAGAGATTAAGAGTTTGTTTGGGATCTGTTTTGCAGGGAGTCACTTTGGCCTGAACAGCAGCACCGGGTTGAGACCACTGAACCTCCTGCAGGTATGACTCTGTACCAGTTGTTGTGTGACACTCTCTGCCGCCCGAGCATATGTTTGACACCTTGAATAGTGTCGAGCTGCGTGTGAATCAGCTGCACGGCTTCATTTCCTCCCTTGTCTTTTCCCTGCAGCTCACAGTGTAGTGAAAACTGTTTAATGTAGTTATTCCAAAGCCACAAGGGTGTGTATCTTTTAGTGTATGGTGCCCTGAATGAAATAGAACTCCAGTAAGGTGCGGATATGCCTGACGGATTGATTGCACGCGCCAACGGTGACGTCAACATGAGACCTTTCCCTTTCTTGCTCATGCTTGAGGCGCGGTGACTCTGTGCAGTCTTCTTCTAAAAGATGGTTGTCGCCAGCTTATGAAAAATACAACCACACCACTACACAACAGTTTCAGCTGGCGTGGAGAATTCCCAAATTCGATTTCTGCAGAATCCCTCGTTTTTTTACTCTGAAATCTCCCTTTGGGGGACATTTGGGGACATTTGTGCATATTTGTGCGCCCTCATTAAGGAGGGGTGACAGAGATGTCTGTAGAGATGCCAAGTTGGAGTTGGGAGGCTCACGAACAGCCAGCCACAACGATGTCATTTCTGGTGCTTTCCACCATACGCAAGGACAGGGCTGGGGAACATGAACAAAGATTTAGAGTTACCCTCCACCTCCTGAGATGCAGAGTCTCTTGGCCAAAGCCCAGTGCAGAGGAACTAAGCAGGAGAAGCATGGAGATAATCTGAAGACACAGTTTGCTTCAAGAGCTTTGCCTTGAAATATCCCCTTTTATATCCTTTATAGCTTTGATATTGTGGTAGCAGTGATTGTGTAGTTACCCTGTGTTGTTTGATTGTTTTTTTTAACTCTCCCATTTCCCCCCCCTGCTCTTTTCCCCTTTTGCTCACATGTGCATCATTCCTTCCCCCCCCCTCTCCATGTCCAACCGTTCCTTTATCTTCTTGTCCTGTCATTCCCCTACTTTTTGTTTGTTTCTGTGTGCGTTTGCGTGTGTTTTTTTTTATAACGTTCCCAGATCCCCACTGGTCCTCTCATCTTCAACTCTCTGCAGCAGCAGCAGCTCTCTCAGTTCTCCCCACAGCAGAGTCAGTCAGCGACCTCCAGTCCTCAACAGCAGGGCGAGACGGTAAGACGACAGGAATATGCAGTTAACAGGGAAGTGATGAATGAGCCAGTAACCTCTGGGCTGTGTTGGGCTGGCTTGCCATACTGAAGCCAGAACTCAAAAGGAAAACTCCTCCCAAGAAAAGGTGGGGCAGCGATCTTTGGTCCAACCGGAGAACAGCCGAAGCTTATGAACAAATATGGCTTTAGAAAAAGAGTTTGAAATTTCCTGGGAGACCGAGCTGAAACCCAGCGTTGAGTCACAGTGGAAAATCTATGGACTGACTGACTTCATGACACGTGGAGAGAAGCTCATACAAGAGCAGGTTTGAACAAATCTGCCTGAAAGAATAAACGGAGAAAAGCCCAGAATCTCAACAGTGCCAAGCTAACACGGACATATTCCATCAGGCACTGTAGGAGAAGCTGTGACCACATAATGACTGAATCCTCACTGTTCTGGACTCATGGACGAGAACTAGTAAAATAAATATCATCTTTTGCTTTTTAAACCTTACGACCTCACTGAGTTGTGCGGCCTCGGTTTCTCTCTGCAGGGCGACCAGGGGTCAGATCAAAGTTTAGGAAACCAGCAAACGGCCGTCATCAACCTGGGAGTCGGAGGCTTTATGTCGCCACAGGCAGCAGGTATGAACCACCACCCCCCCCCCAGTCCACACACACACACACACACACACACACACACACACACACACACACACACACACACACACACACACACACACACACACACACACACACACACACACACACACACACACACACACACACACACACACACACACACACACAGTTTTGTCTCTTTGTTCAGTCCTTGAACCAAAACAAGTTGACATCATGCCACTAACTGGTACTAATGAGATCAGATGAACTAATGTATTCATTATTGTAATCACTGTACATTACGAGTCAACATGATGAATTGTTCCTCTGTGCGGAGCATGTAACAACTGACAGGAGAGACTCAACTTCCCCTTCTTCTCTGCTACATTTCCTCTTTTGTTTCTCTGTTGTTGTTTTTTTTTTTTGCCCCCCCCCCCCCTTATGTCTTTCCCTTTTTGCACTGTTCCTGTTCTCCTTCTCCACCTTCCCTGCTCACTCTCACCTTTCCGGGCTCAACCAATTCATGCTATTTAAAAACCTCCATGGTCATTTACCATTTTGGCCTCCCTCCCTCTTTCTTTCTGCCCTCTCTGTCTTCCATTTTGTCCTCTTTCCTCGTGTGTGTGTGATAACGCATCACTGAAAACACACCTGTCTCCCTCTTATCTTCGTCAATGCCCCTCCCCCTCCCCCTCTTTTTGCCTCTATGTGCATTTTCTCTCTTCATACTTCGTTCCATTCCTTTTGCATCTGTCACGTCCTTCCCTCTGGGGCTCCCTCCCCCTCTCCCTCCTCCCCCCTTAGTGCTGTCCCAGTTGGGCTGTGGGCTGGACGGGTCTGGGCCCCCGCTGCCTTCTCCAAGGCTTCAGCAGCAGCACCAGCCACAGATCCAAGTAATACAGCAACTTTAACATCTGTATACACATATATACATTTTTCTGAAGGAGACAAACACTGAGACTAGATTATCAGCCAACTGTCCAGGCCCTCGTGTAGCCGGCTGAACTAGTTCACTGATGTCAGGGCAAATCAATTTATTAAAGTCTAAATCAGGATTACTGACAAGAGCTTCATATTTTCCTCAAACCTTTGGTAATATTTAAATATGTTTGTAAAAACATGTTGCAAACAATGCAGTTCTGTGTTTTACAGAATAAAAATACATTTAAAGCTGAAGAGGCTGAATGTTCAGAACATTTAACTTTTGAAAAACAATTGATCACATATGTAAATATCTAAAACAAATCAAAATTCAGAACAATAAAGGCCTTTGCACAATAGATGCTTTTCTTTTCTTTTTTTTCTGCGTTCTTAATATTTTTCAAACCCAAGCTTTCACACAAGTGATGGAATTTCACTGAGCTATATTATTACAGTTTTTTGGGACCCAGGTCAATTATTCCCTATTTCGTGCTGTTTATCTGCGTCGTCGATGATGTGCAAAGGTCTTAACTCAGAATATATCCCTCAATCATTTAAGTTTACTTCTAGTTGGACTTGAAACTATTTCACCCCGGGTCTGATTTTCATCCAAATCCTCCATCACCACTTTCTTTTTTTGAATTATTGTTTTTTATTTCTTTGATGTAGATCCATCACATTCACTCCATCTTGTGTTGTATGTTTGTTTGATATGTTGTTTGACAAAGATCACAGCCGTCCCAGTGCTCCCAGCAGCCAACACTCTCTCTCTCTCACACACACACACACACACACACACACACACACCAGAGCTTGTGGCACTTCCCGGTGGCAGCGAACTAACAGCGAGTGGAAGTGGGAGGCATGTTCTTACAAAGCACTTAGCAACGTGAAATAGCGTTATCGGGTTCATGCTGTTGAAATGTTGCTGACTGCATTAAGACAGATTACAGATGTTAGTCTGTTTCACTGAAAGCATGAAGCATAAAGTGTTGAAAGGCTCTTTTTTTTTTTTTTGCCCAGTTGAAGTTGCTGACTTACTCTGAGCAGGAAGCACAGTTGCTGAGCTGCATGTGTGTTGTTGCAAGGATCCCGGCCAATAATCTGTGTCTCCAGAAGAGAACGTCACTGGTGCTGCTTGACTGTATCCTGCCCCCCCCCCCCCCCCCCTTCTCCTCACCTCCATCTGCAACAACCCATTAACCACTTCTTCTATGTTTCTCTACTCCTGTCCATCGTACCAGGCTTCAGTTCAGCTTCACTAACCCATGCCACTCATTTTATATATATATATATATATATATATATATACATACATATGTCTATGTCACCGAGCGTCGTGCTGGTACTCGTTCTAGTTTCAGGCTACATCCACATTACTACATTTTCCTTTTAAAAAACGCATAAACTTTTCGACGGAAACGTCCGCGCTACTCCAGAGTTGTAGAACTGCTAAAATGAAGACGTTTGGAAACGCTACTCGCTCCATTTGAGTTTGAAGAGAAAGAAGCAGAGCAGCAACTGAGATGTCTGTTGATGTAGACACTCGCATCCGCTCACTGATTGGAGATTTCCGGTCACAACGTAGCCTTCGCTGATTCGTCGGGCTCCTATCACATGACCCTGTTCCGGGAAGAAAACAACCGCCATTAGCCTCGGCTACCGGTGTAGAACGCAACATGGATAATCAATTACGAGCGTTGCTGGCTCCTGTTGTCTAAACTAACTAAACTGAGTTTTGCTGTTTACATGCCAAAGAGACAAGCTCAGTTTTCTCAGTGTACGAGTGGTCAAGGTATATGCGTTTTTAGTTGTTAGAATGAAAACTCGGATTAAAAGCCAAAACTGGATATGGTGTGAAACGTCTTTTTCATACGACAATGTAGTGATATGGATGTGCCTCATTGAGGGAGTCTGCTCAACACTGTTGCCGGTGTTTCTCTAACGGTGCTGCAGAGGTTCACACGTACCTTAGACCCACGTGCACCATGTTGTTTGTAGTAACGCACTGAAACTGCCACTGACGTCTTTTGTTTTTCCATCTTTCTCTCTGCATGGGACAGTTGCAATTCTTGCACCAAATGCAGCAGCAGCAGCAAATGGCTATGGGAGCAGCGGCTCCTCAGGGGGGAGTGCCACGGCAACATACCGCCAGCCAGCCAAGAAGTAAGAGGAAGAGGAGCACGCCACAGCCCCTCCCTAAGTCATGACAGACTCAAAATCACACTAACGAAACACAAGAACATGAATGATCCATACTGTGCTCTTTGTCTGTCTCACTGTGGAGGCTGCAGACAAAAAAAAGGCTTTTTTTGCCATTTGTTTGTCTTTTTCTAGCTGACAAATTCCTATGTAATGGTCGTCAGAGGTTTTGGGAAACCCAAACTGTGTCCACCATGAATTATGGGCTTTTTAGAACAGGGAGCCTTACGCTTAAAGAACCGTAGTGATATTTTTTGAGAAGAAAAAATGGTTCTGGTAGGAATTGGGCTTCCGCAGTAAAACATTGTCCCTTCAGGAAAAGACAAATTCTTTTTGTGGCGGCCCTGTGGCCTGAGAGGATCATGAATGCACTGAGGATTCCTCGGGAGCCTTCCTGATCCTCCCGCCTCTGATTGGTTGACCCCCCCCCCCCCCCCGGTAGAAACTGCCCTGTAAGCACGGATCCCAACTGAGCTCATCAACACCAAATCCTCCACACAGCCATTACATGTGAAAATGCAAATCTGATCTTGGAGCAGTGCCTGGGGGCAGCTCTCTACCTCTCAGTCTGTTGGAAGTCCTTCTTCTGTAGGCGACCCCGACACAGGGCTCAACCAAGGTCTCAAGATCAACATGCAAGATGATGAACCTGCTTTGGAACAGCACATTTTGAAAAGGCTTTTCTTTTTAAAATTAGATCAGGAGCAATGAGCGTATTCTTACAAGACATCAATTGAGTGTGTGTGTGTGTGTGTGTGTGTGTGTGTGTGTGTGTGAGAGATGTTTCCGGACACTATGAAATAATTTTTTAAGCAGTCTTTGTCAGCAGTTTTATTGTTATTAAAAAGAATATATATTGACAGTGGAAAATACAGCTTTTAGATAAAAAAAAAAGCACCGTCTGAGGCTCTTTATTGTTCTGTCTTCACACTGTGTAGGACTTTGTTGATGAGTTTCTGGATCTCTCTCTGTCGCACTGTTGCTCGGCTGATGCACTCCTGCAGCTTCTCTCCTGACAGGGACGTCCCACCTGAGCCAGAGGGAAGACGTTTAACAGGGACGTTCTTTCCTCATTCAACTTCATACAGGGTCTTTAAAAAATCTCAAATTCAGTAATTTAAATTGTAGCCCTTAAGTCTGATAAATTAGAATTTGCTGGATTTAACTCCACAATTCACAAAACTGGGTTTATGCAAAAGTGTATGAAAGCGGCACAAACAACAAGAACGACCCCTAACAAACAAACGTCATTACAAATATGCTGATATTTTACTGAAAAACTAAAAGATGAGAAGATCATACAGCTGCTTCCAAAACTCTGGGAATTTAAACTGCCTTTTACTTCATATACTCTCTATGGAATCCAGCAACAGAGAGAGAAGTGGGATATAATTCAGATGTTTTCATTTATTTTGATTATTCATAGCTGCTTTTTACATTAAAAAAAGCTTAATTAAAATGAGTTTGCTGGTTCACTGACTTGGAATAGAGAGAATGTTTCCTCTTTCATTCCCTCTCCTCCCTGTTCCGGCTCTATGTAAATCAGGTGCAGCGAGTAGAAGAGTAAAGCTTGAACTGTAGATCAGTTACAAAGTCTTAAAAACCAGAGTTTATCTTTAATATTCAGCAGTTTGGTGGATTTGTTACAGCTGCAGAACTTCTGGTTCAGGAAGCTGAGGATCATGGGTAATATCGACCGTTCAAATCAAAAATCGCTCGGACATGGAGCCGAACAGAATGAGTGCCCACATGTGGCTCCAGGGGGCGCTGTTGATCAATAAACGTTGCACAGCTTTGACTGAAGTGAAGAATCATTTCCACTTAAAGCTCCAACACTTGAGCCGCTAATCCTGCATCATCTGCAACATAACCTCCTGGTTTACTCTTGTTTTCATCTTGTTTGATGGGATGAACTAGTTTCAATGCATGATTCGTGCTCTTAAAACAAACTGGCTGGTTGAACATCTTTCACGGCTCCGGGAGTTCCTCATGAGGACAAACACCAGGGAGAAAGAAGCCTTCACTTCCCTCTGCGCATTCTGACCTGGTTTGTGTAAAGAGCAGAGTCGACCTTCTTCATCCGTCACCACAGCGAGCTGAGCGGTCGCCAGGCTCTCCTCCTCGGCCGTGGGGTCTACGATCAGTATGGAGCTGCACGCAGATCGGACCAGAGTCAGACACACAAACACAGAATGATGTTTTCACCTCGTCTGGAAAAACTGGAAAGAATCTGTCACTTACTCATCGAAGATACAGAAAGAGGTGGCGACTGGATGTTTGTGGATGTGCAGCCCACGTCTCTTCTCTGAATTCACCTCCGGTGCACACGTCTCTGTGCTGATAGTCACCTCTGGGAGTTGCGCTGTGGGGGAACAGGAAGCAGTGAAGTAAATTTACAGATGAAAAGCAGCTCATAAAAAGAGTGATCACTTTTTATAGCACGTACTGTTCTTCAGAGCAGCCAGCAGGGCAACGATACAAGCGTCCAACAAGTTCCCATCGTAGTCGAGACACATCAAGTCACAGTAGAGCACCCAGCAGAGCTGCAACCACAACCAGCACAGTCAGAACCAACCGTCCCAACCTTTACAACAGCAGCAGTGTACGTGCACCACTTACTTTTCCTCTTTCAATGCACAAGTCCTCCGTTTGGATCACCTCAGAGCTGCCAAACCCAGATGAAAACATGGAGGTTAGTAAAAGCATCGACAGGCGTGAAGAGGGTTAACACCAGCTGCTTTCAGACATGAACTCCCGAGGATGTCCTGACTTTCTTCTGAGTTTGCCTTTTCACATATGAGCGACGCAGCAAGAGATTCTCCGCTCAGACGCGTTCACAACACAGAAAGATCTGGAGCGGTCAGGTGAGGGTGGAGCAGCAGGCAGAGGCAGGATGTAACGTAGAAAGTCAACTGTGGAGATCACGTGTTTTTCCACATTGACATCTTGATCGGTATCTCCGCTCTGGAGAGATATTTCTATTCTTTTGCAGGTGTTTTTTCCGCTTTTGCGTCCTGCGTGTTAGAAACGTCTTCAACACACCCATTCGCTCACGGTGAATTCTGCTGGAGGATCTCCTGCTGTGCTCCCACATGGGCTCACTGACATCTGGAGTTTTTACTCGCAGGGTTTGCAGGAGAAACTCTGGATGTCTGGAGATTACCCAGAGTTCAGTGCACGTCTGAAAGCAGCGACTCACTGATGGAAGCTGAGAATTGTCTGTTAAAATCTGCGGCACCTTTCGATTACATCTGCGATGAACTGGCTGGCGGCCTGGGCCTGTTCTCCTGGCGGACCCGGTCGAAAGCGGGACGAGCACAGAGGCGGCAGGTCCACGTTGGGCACTAACGAGGACGGACAGAGAGCTGCAGTCAGTGTCGGGTTGTTCATTAGGACACATTCACAGTCACATTAGAAACACTGATTAGACACAGATCAGCTCTGAGAAATAAATACAACACATTTTTTATGACTTGGTTCCTTTTTTCTCTTCAGCGATCGGTCCAGAGAGTCAAACTTCTAATGTTTGTTGGTTTGTAAGATTGAGCAAAAGCTACCGGACAGATTTTCATGAATCTTAGTGTAAGGATGTGATGTGGCTGTATCTGCACCAGGGGCGGATCCAGGATTCTTTTCCCCGCTTCATAAACATTGTGAGATGTGCAAGACGTTTTTCAACATTTTAAATAATTCATGGATCCTCATGAAAGAAAATAGGAATGTTTAGGGGAGTAATATTAGTTTAATTAGTATTTTTAGGTGAGTTTTGGGTCAGGTCTATATTCACAGATGTATACACAGAGCACTTTGCCTGACTCCTGCTCCTGACACCTTCATACTGTACCTACCAATGTAGCCTTTACCAGGTGCCTCCACTGGAGGATTCGCCAACTCCTGCACGGGAAGAAAACATGAGAGTAAACATCTGTTTATCTGATCCGGAATCAGTGAAACGAGCCTCGTGATCATTTACCGCTTTAATCCCACAGATCACTGTCGTGTTTCCGAACTTCACCAGAGCTGAGCCGTCTGCCGTGGATATGGACCCTGAGCAGAGAGGAAATATTACACACACACACACTATTGTGTCACAGATCTTTCACAGGCATTCATCAACGACCCTGAAGGAGCAGAAATGAAGACTGACCACTGCCTCTTACACATTTCATTGCCACCTCAACACAAGAAACATTTAACTTGGGATTCCACTCAGCTTGTATTTCTTTGAACACTCAGTGACCTGAGAGCCATAAACAAAGTAGTGCAATAGTATTTTGCATGTGTGTAAACGTGCACTGATCACTAACAGCTGTTCAACATTGTTAAGAATTCAGACAAATAATTATCAATAATAATAATAATCTATACAATGGTTCAAAAAACAAACTTTCTTCTGGTCTTGACTACATCACAAACTAATTTAAATTTTCTAATACAACAAACTGTTTAGATAAATACGGAGCTTAATTCCATCAGCGCTGAGTCTCACCTATGTTCAGGGTCGTGGTTCTGAATTCGGACAACTCTCGTCCATCAGGTCGGCAGTTTTCTTTCTGAAGGGGGAACGTTTGGATGTTATATTGTTGTATTAAAAATAAATACTAATGTGTAACTTTCAAGTCAGAAGACAGAATGTGTGTGTTTTCAATCACTGACCAGGAAGCTCCTGTGGTACTCCAGGGGCTCAGCGGTCCTGTGTGAACAAAGGAGGACACCGAGCTTAATGGCTGCCACCGTCATCGTTTTTTAAAATTATTATCAAATTGTATTACAAATACAAACAGGGCTCATTTCTGCTTTTGTTCTCCAACAATTCAGTTTGAGTGGAAACAAAAGAAGAAACACAAAGGAAAACAAAACAACAAATACAAACAGAATTAGGGAATCTATCAGAATATCTTAGTAATGAAAGCAGCTTACGAGCTCTTTAGTGTATGTAAGAGTTTTAACTCATTCTTACCCTGACTTAAATTGGGTTTTGAAATATCTACATATATTTACACAAAACTTCCCTAATAACAGCAAAGTAAATAAAATAAAACAGCTCTCCAGAAGCTCATCATCGAACCGACAGATTCACAAAGTTTCTTCCCCATTCAAACTCTAAACCAACAAACAAAACAAACACGACAACTCTCACGAGTTTACTCTGATTTTACTGCACTTTTGAGACTTTTTAGTGATCATGTGCAATGTGTATGGATAAGAATGTATTTACATGTGTGTGTTGTGTTTGTGCACCGGATCGAGTGCATTGTCTTTTATTCTGTTGTCAATGACAATAAAGGCTTTTTAATTTCTATCTTAATTGATCCCACTTAGAGGAAACTCACACAGCAGCAGACTGTCAGAATGAGGAGTTTAAAAAAGGCAATAGAATTTAAATAAAAACACAGAATATGTACATAATGTACACCTTAACTAATATAAATATTGTTGTATAGAAATATATTTGAGTAAAGTGCAGTGGCACTGAACGACTGCACGAGGGTGTAAACTGTATTTGTGCATTATGTCTAAGGAGATGTTGAAATGGGCGAATTCATATATAAGCAATATAGACTAGAGTATAAAATGCTAGTACAACAATACAAAGATGTATATTAATATACAGGTATAGAAGGTATAACAGAGTACATTACAATATGAATAGAAAAAGGTATGTGGGTGTGTATATATAGTGTATTAATATGGTGAGCTTCACAATAAGAGGTTTAAACGTGGAATAATATAAGATAATATAATTGGTAAACGTTAAGTAGAAACTGTAATCGATTGTCTGACAGTCAGAATTTAAACCTGTGGACTGAAGTCAACACAGAAACGAATCCATCAGATCCGCTTCACCGACACCAGGTACGAGCAGTCGCGGTCACAGCGCCACCTAGTTTCTGTTTCTATCGCCTGATAACGAACTATTCCTCCGTCAGGTGTGTGTTAAACACGACATGCGAGTAAAACGCGTCTTTAAAGCGACATATGTGGTGAAACAGCTGAGGTCCGAGGAAACTCACTTGAAACCGGCCGCCATGATGTTTTGGTAAACCACGTGGGTCTGGCTTCCGCATTACGGTGGCCGGGAAGGAGGGAGGCTCATATGCGATAGTCCCACTTTGTCCTTTGATGGAAAGACGATTCACTCGTGGTGAAAAACTCACTCCACACAAACCCGAGACGCTGAAGGATTCGAACAGTTGATTTTTTTTTTGTTCTGTTATATATGAAATATCAGGCATCTCAACAAAGGGACGTGCGGGCAAACCACAACATAACTCCTTTGATCACCGGCTGTCATCGAAACACTGGGAGTTCACTCACTTTATTAGGAACATCATACTCACACCTGACATGTTGTTTGCTTAGAACAACGGGTCTTTAAGAAATGTAGCCAGGAAGTTGATTCTGTTTCCTGTTTGTTTCTCTTAATTTCTATTTAAAATGAAGGTCATCTACTTGTAACCGAGAACTTTAACATTGTTTTATCTGAACTTCAAGTAAAGGATCTGATTTACGTCATTCAACATGACCCAGAAATCCTGAAAAACACACAGACTGTACCTTTTGTTTTTGCAAAGCCCTCCCACTAGGTTGTGTAGGAGCTTTCAGCTTCATCACATGGTTTTCATCATGATTAACTTTATTCCAACACAGATGAGGAGTCCTAAAAATTTGCTGAGCTAGAAATGCTGGTAACAGATCCGTCATCATGACAACAGAGCAAAGTCCCTGAAGATGAAGACTGTGAAAAACAACGTCTATTCCTGGACAATTTTTCCACCATAACATGTTTCCATAATGCTCATTGTGTTTATTTGCGTTTCCTCTTACATCGAATCTAGTGGATACCATTTCTACATTTGTACATACAGTAAAGCCTTGAAACGTCAGCTGTGCAGAACAAAAGAATAAACAGCTTTTATTTTCATTTCAAAGAGTTTTCTTGTCACGTGCCACAATCACACCCATCAACCGAAGCCCTTTTAATGGGAACAGTCCAGTAAATCACTTCAGTCAAAATCCACAGTAAATCTACACATTAATAAAAGAAGGCAATTCTCTAAGTGTTTTGAAGATAACAACAGTTGGTGGTTTCTTATGAAGCCACCAAATCTTTTTCAACCTTGTCCAACCTTATTAAAAATAAGCAAGATTTCCACCAAGGGGCGGCACGGTGGTTATTAGCAAGGTGGCCCAACAGCAAGAACGTTCCCGGTTCGAATGCTGGTTGGGCCGGGGTCTTTCCTGTTTGCAGTGGGATAATCTGGAGTCTTCCCAAAATCCAAAAAGATGCAGATTGGGGGTTAGGTTAATTGGAGAGTCGAAATTGCCCGTAGGTGTGTACGTGAATAATCTGTATATGTTGTCCCTCCAGGTTGTGCCCCGCCTCTCGCCCAATGTCAACTGGGATTGGCTCCAGCCCCCCTGCGGCCCTCAAAGGAAAAGCAGTCTAGATAAAGGATGGATGGATGGATGGATCTCCACCAGGCTTTAGGGCTTGAGACAAAAGGCGGAAAATGTTTTTTCCAGAGGACTGTGCAACTAAAGCAGGCAGAGAGGGGAGATGATGAAATACTCAAACAGAGCAGAGCACCAGTGGCGACTACCTTGAGTCATAATGAATAGTTATTATTATTAATTTACAAAAATGCTACTGAAATACGATTAAGGACCAACAGCAAGTCCATTAACAGTGCGATGGTGACGGCGTTGCTGCAGTTGTGTCTGATGAGACGTCAGTGCTGGTTTATGTGCCTCAAGTTAAATCGCTAGCTGCTGCAGCACAGACAGAAAGCAGCCGTTCAAGTGTGTCACTCATCTTTTGAGTGAATATACTACTCTTAAAGAAAACAATCTCCCTTCAGTGCATTCACTTTCTACTGAGATAAATATCAGCTGGTGGTTTCCACTGGTGCTTGGTTTCCTAATTCCTGGAGAAAAGCTGCCTGCAGCGACAATTCAAAGATGAGTATCAACAGCCAATCACTTATCAATACGCCAACATGCCTCATATATTTGATGTGTCCCAGGCACAGACAAAGATGCAATTAGCAAAATCAAACCAGCTTTTACTGAGTTGTTTTTCTGTTTGTATCAACAACATGTTACTGGTTCTGTATATAGCTGATACCCCCACATGCCCTGGTCCATTCAAATCCTCTGGCACGGGGTCCTGGGTTGGATCTCAGCTCTTCGGAGCCGATTGCACCTCTGAAGACCTTTTTATTTTTGAACGTGCAATTACCCAGAAACCATCTGTCCCCCTTTCTTCCACAAACACTGATGTGATGTGTATCCTCACGTCCTGAAGCGTGTCGTGACTGTCAGGTCATAATTCCGTCTTGATTCTGTGCATCAGATCTCTCTGGTCCACCATGTCCACCTGTCTGTTCCAGCGGTGGTAGGCCAGCAGGGCGATGTTCTTGGCAGCCACTGAGCTCATCTCCATGGCGCTGCCGGCCCACTCGATGCCGTTGAGGTAGTAGAGGTTGGGGTGGAGCTCCA
The DNA here is from genome assembly GCA_026259375.1 of Verasper variegatus. NCBI lineage: Eukaryota > Metazoa > Chordata > Actinopteri > Pleuronectiformes > Pleuronectidae > Verasper > Verasper variegatus. The sequence goes on from CM048051.1 coordinate 5,076,996, forward strand.
CAGGCGGCAGACCCTGGCTGCTGCTGTAGTGAGAGTAGGGCTGCCACTCTGTCTCCTGCACCGAGTAGTACGACCTAAACATGAGAAGAACAACACATAAGCAGACTGATTCTTGAATTGGAATGTTTGCTGGTTTTATAGGAGAGACACTGAATATCTTTGGGGTTCGGACAGGTGCTCAGACAATATCAGCTTATACAATAAAATATAGTTAAAAATATGATGTTCCTTTTCACTACTTTCTGAAGCAAATGGAAAACAATATTTATTTGTAACCATGAAGACCTATCCAGGAAGGAAGTGGCTGACCTGAAGAGTGTTTTGAGCTGAGACTTCTCCAGATGCTCTGGCGAGAACACTTTATAGACTCCAGCCTCTTGCGGCTGCTTACGCCGGAACCCCGACGAGATGTTGACGGGGCAAACGCTCGCCACGCTGTTGAAGAACACATCGGGTGTCTCAGATGTCAAGATGCTGGCGAAGGGGAACAGGCGGGGGTCGGGGAAGCCGAAGAAAGAGGTGTTGAGATAACCGTGGACGATGGTCGCTACAGTGCTGTGGTAGTTGCCGGGGAGCTGGTCGAAGGGAGGCGTGAAACCCTGGAACTGGAATCCAGACTCGACACTGGCAGGGAGCGGCGTCGCCAACACGACGATGTCATACAGCTCCGATCCTGTTCCTGCTGCTGTGGTAAAGCTCAGCTGGTACTGGAGCGACTCCCCTACAGGAAAAAACGCATCAAGTCAGTGTCAACACTATATTCAAAACTAGAATTAGCCCTGTGGTTGTACGTCTCCGCCATCCGGTGCACTTTCACTAATTTTGGTGTTAATGAGATACAAGTAAACATTTGTACCCAAGATATTCCCTCTTGAGATGTCATGTACACAAGGATGGGACAGAAAACCCCCAAAAAGAATGCCTCTGGCCACTGGGTGTCACTGGTGCAGAAGCAGAATATGCATCCGTCCAGTTTGTTGAATTAAGTTCCTGCCATGTACAAGGGTTATTATATATGCTGCGTTGGGACAAACCTCTGGACTGTTTGATTGCTGCCACTCCATAAGCTCAAGTACCTGTCTGGATGGGGGAGATGGTGTTGACTTGTGCCTGCAGCAGGTTAGCGTTAGCCATCTTCAGCAGGCCAGAACACACCAGCTTGTTTCCTCCTTCCACCGCCCACTGGTTGTTCTGGGCACCAGCTAAAGAAACAGCACCTGAAGCACACACACACACACACACACACAGTCACTCACAACAGACAGTGTCAAGTTCTATAAGCTAATTATAAGCTGCCCACAGGTATTCCTGTTCCCATGATCCCACAGCCCCCCCCCCCCCCCCACCTTCTCACCTTGCTTTCCTCTCTGCTATTCTCATCATCCTGCTCCTCCCACCCTCGTTTCCTGTGTCTCCTCTGTTTCCTCTTTTCTTTCCTCTCTATGATGTTCGGACCCTAATTGCAACAGTTTAACCTTCCTCTCTTCACTCTCCTCCTGTAGCCAGACATTGACTCCATCGCTCATTTCATCTGACCTATGAAGGCTGGGATGCTGACGTTCTGCCCGTAGTTGACCCTCATGACGGGTGCGATCACGTCGTCGATGAAGCGCTGTGACACGCCCAGCTCCAGCAGCGAATCGGAGAGCGGCCTATGTGTCATGTTGATGAAACCACTCCCTCCCAGAGAGTCCAGCAGCTCTTCCACCGAGCTGAAGGCGTAGCCATGGGCCTGGTACTTGTAAATCCTTTAATATGCATGTGAACACAGATGGACATACTACATGAGTGAAAGGAAAAGTCTGTGCATCACCGATAAACATAGAGAGATATATAGGCTCACTGCAGCTGATTTACACAGACGACAGTGATAAAGAGATAAACTAGAACGCCGCCGAGGACCACGCTCCTTCAGAGACAGGCTGGACAACAACAGTGTGTGTGAGACTAAACCACAAGTCATATTTCTGGCTTACCTCATAAATTTCTCCATTATTTCCTCCACCCACATCTGCAGGCGTATGAAGCTGATGCCGTAGCGCCACCACAGTCGGAACAGGTCCAGCAGGTACCAGTCTGTCTCCTCCAGAATCATCTCCTTGCCGTTAAACACCGCCGTCTTTCCCGCCACGCTGCGGCGGTACTTCATACCTTCAGGGGCCAACACAAAACAACACAAAGGGCAAAACACACACAGACACACACAGACATCTCATATTACTATGGAGATGAAAAAAAAAAGGACAGATAACTTCAAATAAAATCTATATTTCTCATTATATTACACAAACCATGACGTGTGTGTGTGTGTGTGTGTGTGTGTGTGTGTGTGTGTGTGTGTGTGTGTGTGTGTGTGTGTGTGTGTGCGCGCGCGCCCACCAAGCTGTTTGACAAACTCCTGCATGTGGAGGTTCAGGGAGTGAATGATGGAACCTCCAGACTCGTAGTCATTGTGATTCACGGTCACGGTGGCGAGACGACCCCCGACCTCGCCCTTTTCAAACACGTCCACCTGCACCTCGGGACCAAAGTGCTGCCGCAGGAAGTGGGCCGTGGCGCTGCCTCCTATCCCCGCCCCGACCACCGCTGGAGCACAGAGGATCACAGAAGAAGAGTGTGATCATCACAAGGATTTCTCTCTCTCTCTCTCTCTCTATAAGTGTATAGATGATATAGATGATATAGATGTATAGATAGATAGATAGAATGCATGTGTTACAGCAGCTATGTATCAGGAACATAACACATATTTATCGGATATATATAGTGCAACGTGGTGTCAGGTGCAGACTACGTTATTATAAATTGTGTTTTAACACATTTGATTTTACTTTAATCCCCCTCCACCCGTCATCTACTTATTTTGGAGTTGTGTCATTTTTCGAAAAGGAAGAATTATTTCTATTTTGTTATAATCAGTAGAAACCTTTTTGGACAATTAACCAGATTTGGATGATCTCTAATTACTTGAACATCATATTTGGATGAATGGGGCAACATGGACCCTCAGTCAAGTCTAATCAAAACAACATTACCTTAAACAGCCCTTCAACATTAGCTTACAACACATTAGCTACGTATAAATGAAGCTGCAGTAGCACACAGAGATAAATATAACGTGTAAAATGAAGGGTTTCCAGTTAAATGTCTGTTTATTAGCTCATTAACATTAGCCTGTAGCCGGATGCTAACGCTAGCTACATCCAGCGGGCGGCTGTGGTGTTTTGACCCCGGCTTCCTTGCCTATTTTCGAAGGCGGAGCTGCGTCGACGGGAGCGTGTGCCTCCGGGTCTCCGACAACCGAGCAGGCGGCGAGCAGCGCGGCGAGCAGCGGCAGCAGAGAGCCGTCCATAGCGCCGGGAGGAGCCGGGGAGGAGAGGCGCCGCGGCGGGTTCAGCTCCAGTTGAAGCTCCACGCTGTGTTTACTCAGTTCAACCGTCCGTGTTCATCAGTGGCGTTTTATATTTAAAAAGAGCTGAGGGGTCGTGTACAGAACCACATGAACGTGATGGTGGCGACTTCCCTGATGGACCGTTTACATCCGGCAACATGACGTCACCAGAACCGCAGCCTCGTCTCAGCCAATCACAACCGTCTGAGCGTGTACGTGCTTTGTCCGCGATACTGCGAGCGTGACGTCAGACACCACGAAATATAATCCGAATACAATGTTGATTGTATATAAACTATATATACTCATGACTATGTAAAATAAAATAAAAATATGTTAGTATAGTAATCTATATATACACTCGTCTATTTCTAGCCATTTAAATATCTGTCAAATATTAACAGTTGAAAAGCAGCTTCCAGTACTACTTTTTAAATCAGATTAATCAGTAAACAAAACTTTAGACAATCATTTTGTACCAACTTCAAATCGACCTCTAAAAGGTCTCACGTCAGGTGAAATAATTGAACTGCTGTGACAACAGGTATCTGAAGGTTAATCTGCTCCTAAATGAAAAGAGGTTTAGTTTCTGACTAATTTCTCCAGATGAGTTCCAGACTTACACAGAATCATGAAATCCACAGGACGACAAATTGAAAAACAGTGGAAGTTGCCTTTATTTCATCAATATAGGAGTAAACCACTGAGCAGAAACTAACATTCACACTGAGCCGCTGAATTGATAAGTGGCACAGTGGAGAAGTAAGGCTTAAGGACGCCTCAGACACATGCATACATACACACTCACAGACACACTCCCACGCACGCTCATCTTCATTTACATCTGTTATCTTACACCTCTTTGGCTGCCTGGGCAGCAGCCTCGTCACTATCTGTCTCCCTCTAATGTGGTCAGTTAGAGGTGAGGGGTCAAGGGTCACCTTGAGATCAGGTAACCTCTGCTCCCTGCTGTTGCTTCGAATGCAGGGCTAATTCACGGCTAAGAGGCGACATAACACAGAGACCTTTACAATTCATCTCTCTGGTACATCTCTAAGCAACATAACCCCCAGCAATAACACTGCAAGGCCAGCCATGGGCCAGGAGGGCGGGGATGAGGGGGATGTTGGGGGGAGGTCATGCTCTGGCCGAGTGGAGGGCAAGGACGAGAAGGACACTGGCCGAGAAGGTGGTGCTACTGGTCACTTGGTAGAGCGTCTGGTGGGCTCGGAGGCCGTGGGGGGAGGTGGCGGCCCGCGGCGGTCTAGGTCTTCAATATAGAACATGATGAGCTTCCTGCGCTCCTCGGGGACACACTCCAGAACAAGGTAACGCTTGTCGTTCTGAAGGATCTTCTCCACGTCCTTCAGATGCTGCTCTGACTCCTGGATTAGTTTCCTTGACCTGGAGGGAGGGAGACGGGAAGAAGGCAGGATGGTCAAACTATGAATAATATCGTCTCAGTGCAGGATTCAGAGAAGATTTAAGAAAAAAAAGGCTGTTCAGATTTTGTTTTTTGTCTTCACCATTTTCTACTGTTTAACTATCTTATCGAACAAAGTCACTTTGATTTGAACATTTCAACTGGTTTAAGCTTAAATGCGACAAAATCTTCAAAGTTAATTTATCACATGTACATTCTGTGTCCATCTACATGTTTAGAACGAGTTGATTCTCTGATGTTTGTGGGCTACAACACCAGGATATTTAAACTGAATATGTGCGCTCTAAAATAATTTGTAATATTGTAAATGCGTACAGACCTGTACGTGATGAACTTTGTCTCCTTTAGCAGCGTCCTGAAATCAGCTTTGGCCGTGATGTACTTGTCCTTGATGTAGTCTTCAAACTCACGTTGTCTCTTCTACACAGACAGACAAACAATTCACATCACACATCAAAACTCAGATACAGTGTAAAGTAAAGTAACTAAACCCACACCACTACACCATTTGTATAAAACAATAATTCCCTAAGCTTTTCCTATAAGTGACACTTGCCCCTTATGAGTCAAACTTCTAATTTACTGTAACTCTGTAATGTGAAATGAATTTAATGATTTAAGATGTACAGAACACCAGTCTATATTATTACCCACAAACGAAATAACAGTGAGGTTTCTCATTAAAAGACTTACCCTGTCACTGGAGGAGAACTTAATACAGCGAGGATCCTCTTTGATGACCTTCTTCACCTCCTTCCAACTTGTTGTCAAGGTGATCTACAACACAAAGACCCGTCAATAAAACCAGTTATCAACTTGACACAGGTTGTTAAACATAATGGATAAAGCATATAAATAGACACTTTACATTAACATTAATCTCCCAATAAAAAGTGCAATCTGGTTATAACTGAATTATAATTTTTTTTTTAAAGCAAACAGATTATTTAAAAAATAAATGCTTGTTACAGATTATTGGTCACTTTTCTGGCTGTTGACAGTTTTTTGGCACCTTTCTCGCTTCATGTTTTTACTCCTCACCATGCTGGTCTCATCCAGAAGCTGCCTGAAATGTTCCTTCTTCTTCTTGGCCAGAGCTTCTACGTGTTCATTAAACAGCTTCTCCTTCTCCTCTCTCTCCAGCAGCGAAGCCGACTCCCAGCGATGGTCCTTCCTCAGGTTACGACGCGTGTCTGACCACGTTGCATCTGAAGAACGAACCTGGGGAATGAATTACCAAATTATAATGGTTCTAGTTGAAAGGCACGAGTTAAAATTGTGCTCCTGCAGTCAAAATGCATCTGACTCGTTTTCTTTGGGAATGAATGCAGATAAACTAGACTTTTGTCCAAAAGTTTAGAATCAGCTGTTTATTCTCCATTTTTCTCATCATATCTTGTGAAAAATGACAAACTGGTGACATAAAGACTTCATGAAATTTTAAATACAGCACATTTCATTCAAAAAATAAAATCTGCAGAGCATCTCACCATATCCGACATGAGAGCTTTGAAATGCTGGATGGCCTCCTCCCTCTTGTGCTGCTCCCTTTCCCGGTCGATCTCTTTGGTCTGTTCTGATCGGGCCTTCTGAACCTCACGCTCCCTCTCTCTGAGACTGACCTCGATACGAGCCTGCCGCTCCAACTCTCGCTCCTTGTCGACGTCTACGCTCTGCGGGGTGTGACACACATGGTCTGTGAGGGGATGTCGACAATAGCGAGGTTTCTATCCACCTCATGCAAATTCTCGAAAAATGTCCAAGAAACGTGGCAAAGAAATGAGACTTATTTAAAAAAGGAATTGCAGTTTTTACATCCTCACTCCATTTCAATGTCCCTCAAACCTAATTTGTGTTTCAAACACACCTTGGCTTGTTTCTCCATGTACTGTTTGAAAAGTTCTTCTCTGAGTGCAGAGCTGTCCACAGACTTGTATCGTGGGTCCGTCTCCAGCCTCTCTTTAATTTTGCTCCATCGCTGGCCTCCCTCTATGTGCTGCTCATTCAGGAGATCGAAGAAGTCTAACTTCACCTGAAACCAGACGTACAAATATTTAAACGAATCAGAAATCTGCCCAAAAGTTAATTTTACCTTCGACTTGAGATATTAATGTGCCAGTGAGTTATACCTTCTCTCCTCTGGACTTGGAGTCTTCTTTCTCCCTCTTCCTCATAGCGGTGATGAATTCCACAAAGATGGCCTCCCTATCCTTCATCTTCTCTATAGTCTTAAATCGCGGGTCTCGGCCATTCTTCATTGCAAATTCACTAAATGTTGTTCTGCAAATAAAAAAAAAAAAACTTTTTACAACAAACAGAACAAACATCTCAGGAATATGATCTCTTTAGCACCTTTAAGTTTCTGTCAGAAAACAGCTTTATTTACCTCTGATTAAATATCAGCAGGCGAGGTTGAATATCAGAGGATTTAACCATAGATGTAAATATCTTAAAGCTCTGGCCTGGCTGTTTACCTGGGTGTGAACTTGGCCTCCTCCATCATCCTCCTGAACTCGTCTTTGGCCTGCATCAGCTTGTTCTTCTTCTCCTTCCTCTCCTCCTCCGCTCGCGTCTTCACATACTGGTCAAACACCTAAAATGGACATGAACCACAAACCTATGAATATAGGATTTTTAAGCAGGGCACGTATGGTAATGACAATACTCCAAGAAAATGAGAATGAGTGATAACGAGGGAAGAGAGAGAAACACGAGACAGGAAAAGAGACCGGACCTGTTTTCTTTCTTTTGGGTTGAGCAGAAGGTAACGTGGGTCAAACACAATCTTATGAAGCTCTTTGTCCCAAGTTGAGAATGCAGACACCTGCACGCGAAGAAGAACAGTGGTATAAGACCATATACCACAACCGTCTGATACGAACTGTCTACGACCACAAACAAAACTAGGAACATTATTATGTAAGATTTATCCTTGACAAAAAAACAAAAAAATTAGAACAATTCAAGAAATAACAAGGAACATTAAAAACATTTGTCTCAAAGCCCAGTCTTGTGATGGTGTGTCTCCAGACAAAGACAGATAAACTTTACCTTAAAATATCAATCAGCATAAGAGTTGTGTTACCCCTCTTTCCAGCAGCATTTCTTTGAACTGGGTCATCCTGGCCTCCAGGGGCACTATGGCTCTTTCTCTGGCAGCTCTGAGTTCTGCCTCCATTGCTGCTTCCTTCTCCGAGTCCGCCTCCTTCGCGTCCTCCTTCCTGTGAAGACGAAGACACAGACACGAGAGGAGTTGAGAGAATAGTACGTGGGATAGTAGAGGAGTGTGAGTGTTTTACAATTTCTAATGTACCCTTTTTTTTACTGTACTCAAAGTACTGGTAAACTTACTTCCTCTTTTTGGCTTTGGTTGGCTCCTCATCCAGATTTTCTTCAGTAGCCATCGCTAACTCTGGCTCTTCCTTATTGATTCCTGTGTACGAACACACAGACATAAAATAATTAGGACAGCACAGTGTTTAGAATGTTTTCTGTTTACCAAGAACAGAAATTATAAAAAATCAAGTGCTTTATACAATGTCATAATCACTGACTGCATGCGAGTGTGTCTTTGTCCACACCTGTCTTCTTGATGTCCTCCAGGCCTCTCTTGTGTGGCGGCTCCTGGATGTGCTTGTCGACGTCAGCTCGACCCACCAGCTCCTCGGGTCGGTCCCACATGGACAGCCGTGTTGTGGGGTTGTAGAAAAACACGCGATCATCACCCGTCCATACCACACACCTGAGATGAAGTGATCCGACGCACACAGTCATCAAGAGGAGCCAGGGAGATTAGAAGAGAAAATAAGAATGCGGTAAGAGAGTAGAGGTCACATGTTCTGCGTTGTGCCGTGCATACCATGGTGTGCCAGGGATAGGGTTGGTGGCTACAGGCCTGGCTTTCTGGGCGGCTTTTTCCTCTTCCGTCATCTCTTCTTCTTTAGGCTCCTTGATTGAAACAGAGAAATTTAGTCCAACTATAGAGCATAACAGTGCCGGCATCATACAAATTTACCAGAACGACTTTTACACTGTAAACGGGATAATTCTCCCGTGATTTCTAAGTCGATTTATTGAAATTCAAGATATCTGACCGATGTCCCTGGAAAGTATAAAACACACTGAATATAAAAAATATGTGGTCTCACATGTTGTAAAGGAAATAAATAATGTGGAAATATTGATAATGATTTAATTATGCTCATTGCATCAAAGCAAGTTTGTTTTTCTACTCTTCACATACCTCTTTCTCATTGTTAGTGTTTTCGTTTTTGTTCTCTTCATCCTCCATCTCCATTGCCTCAGCTTCCTCCTGGGCCAAACGCTCCTTGATCTTTTCTGCTTCTCTTTCTGAAAACAGTACAGAGAAAGGGTTAAAAGTGAACCCCACTGCCCTTGTCTTGATACACAAAACAGACACACAAGTTACTAATAATGTAACTCAACAAATACAGCCTGTAATCTGTGTGTGTGTGCGTGTGCACTAGTCAGCAATGCCAACCTTTCTCCAGCAGGGACTGTGGTTTGTCCCAGGTTGACTCCAGTGTTCGGTTGTTGTAGTAGTACGTTTTCCCATCAGCTGTTTTGTACTCTGACCACTTCTGGGAGGTGCAACGATCCGGCCATGGAAGCAGGGGCAGCCGAGAGAGCCAGCTGGGGGTGCATCATGGAAACTAAAGGCGGACCCATACCAGGAAGCATGCCTGTAAGAGAGGAGAGAGACAGACCATGATTAACCAATTAGTTGTGGTGGACTAAACTCTAGTCATCTGTTTATATGTAATTTTGTGACGTGTAATATTCCTGGTTGGACATTTGTAATCTACATGAACTAGGACAACGAGGTAAGAGAGTGAGCTCCACAGGCAGCATGACACTGATTAACTGCCACTTTAAAAGTATCTGCCTCATTGTGTGGAGAAGTAGATTAGATGAGTGAGTGAAAGAAGAAACTGCTGAAGACTAAACGTAACTCACTGACAGCAAACACACAACCAGGCCACAAAAGAGGACAACAACATGACCCTGACTTGTAGTCCTAACTGGTTCACTTCTGGACGGCAGCAGCTCGCATTAATGGGACTGTTCTATCCTGACTTGGCCCAACCTAACGATTTAGCCGCTGATTTTCAAGTGAACTCATTTACCAGTCGGAGTAAACAAAGCACAACAAGAGCCGACCAGATCCCGAGGACAACATGCATTTTCAGTTTATCCCATTAAGACCAAAAGGCGCCATTTATAAAAACACCGACTAAAAACAACCAGGTCAAATCTGAGGGTTCTCTGGAGAGCTGACAGAATTGCCAATGGTTAAAGAAAACTTCCTTGTCTCATTCGCTGATGTAGTTAGAGACATGAAATAAGAACAGTTGATAGCTTGAATATGTGTCTTTCATTGTAAATCATTGCTAAAAACTAACAACGCAAACAAGCAGAGATCACCGTGTTCTTCCTCCTCAACCGTGTCTCTTACCGACAGAGCGTTGGTCAGCTAAACAAAACTCTTCTATAATCTGCTTCAACATCGCTCCTGTCGCTAAGAACATCAGCCATTGTCTGAAACACTACTTAAAACCTTTTGTCAGGCTAAGAAACAGATAAACTACATTTCCCATAATACTTTCCAATATAATGTTTCAGCTAATCCTGAGGTATTCCATCAGTGATGTCTTTGTTCTTGATGGGTTAATCTAAACAAAGAAACGCTGGAAACCAGACTTGAGCACATTGTCCAGTGCTACACCCTAAAATATGCTGATGATGAAATGGTTTGGATGACACATTTAATCCAGAGATGTGAAGTCTGTGAGTAGATTCAGTATCAAGCTAATAAATAGGAGAGGTTTCACCACTGTACACTGAATGGATCATGTTCACAGCATTCACCACAGTCCAAAATATAGCATATGACTCATGTAGACATCATTCACTACCATGCCATCTACTGTGGGTCTGAGAGGCGAGCGGTGGGGTGTTTACCGTTGGCGCCGGGGCCTGCCTTTACACAGGGTGCACCTACTATCTGCATCATTGCTACACCTGAAAGAACAATGGACAAGCAAGGGTCTGGTTGAACACAGCAGGACACTAGACATCAGCTACCACGGTGTGTTAAAGTTTTGGGTTCTACGCAGAAAAACACACCCAGATATTAGATAGACTCTGGACGTTTTTTTAACTTTGAAAGCCCAGAGTACATTGTGTTTACAATAGAGGAGTAATGTCTATTTGGAGACCGTTATATCTACATTTTGATAAATTAAAAAAAAAGCATTTAAAAGAGGGAATCATTTGGTTGGTACAACACAAATCTCAAAGTCAATCCAGAAGTTCTCAATCTGATATTTATAAGATGAATTAACAAAATCCCTAATTTAGACCTACACTTAATACACAGAGACACAATAAACTGATAAAAAATGATCTGCCCAAATGAGCTTTTCCCTTAAAATGAAGGACAGAGAGAAAAAAGTAACAAGACATTTGACGGAGAAGAGGACAACACGTAGGACCAACAGGAGCATTTACATTAACCTACATCTGTATGTAACCTACTGATCTCACAACCTGTCTGTGTCCAGTATGAATTACTTTGAGAGACATTCATGTTATTTACATGTATAAGCAAGTTCCTGTTGCCACCAAAATAATCCCGTGGTGTTCCAATAACAGTGAGAACTGACATCTACTAGCTATCCTCATTTATTGTTGTCATCATAAATATGCCTGTAACGCTGAATCAGGTTTGAAAACTAAATGCCAGTTGTCTCAAAATATTTGCACAGATAAGTGGCCGACTAACATCAGAGTAATAATAATCAAGGAATTAAATCTTAACTGGTTAACTTATCACCAACATTATATAACTAACATTTGTAAGTGGAGGAAGTGACAGTGATGTTACCTGAATGGTTTGTATACTGTCTGTGAGTTTCTTGCTCTTGACGAGTCAGCAGTTATTACCTGGTAGAGGAATGTGCATGCCCGGCAAAGGCACCCTGAAAGGTGGCACCATGACAGGGGGGAAGGCAGGTATGGCAGTGTTGGACTGGGCCACACTGTGAGACAGGCCCGCAGGCAGAAGTGACACAGTCTGCACCGCCGTAACAGGTGACGGCACCGTGGAAACAGTCACCACGGTGACTGGAGACACACCAACGGTTGAGGTCACCGTGGCAACAGGGGTGAGGTCTGCTACAACAGTGGCTTATGGAAACAAAAAGAAAAAGAGGATTACAATTTTTGCTTTCGTGTACGAGTGGATGCGAGTATGATAATATCCCAAGTAATTACCTGCAAGTGTCACAGAGGGGGAGGGGGAGTCTGGACTGGAGGCGAGTGTGCGGGAGGAAGTTGTGGACAGGGCCTGAGTAGAGGATGCTGCTGCAGCCGTGCTGGCTGTAGTGTTGACGGTGCTTGAGCTGCCAGCTGCAGTCACCCCCCCACTTGCTCCTGTCCCCGCAAGAAGAGGGTTGAGTTCAGACTGCTGGATGATTTTCACACCATCAGGTTTACTCCACGATGACTCTCTGGTCCTGGCATTATAGTAATACGCCTGTGCAAAGGACAACAGACAGAAAGGCCTTTTTAGCTGGGTGACAAACTGTATTGTGTATGTGAGCATGTGTATTCTGACATTGGACTAAAGATTCTGCATCATCATTGTAAAACTAATCCTCTCTATAACAGGACTCCAAGGCTTTTTTATTTTAACATACTGTTAGGAGACCATTAATTATTTCTCCATCTTTTTCCAGAATGCATTAACCAGCATAGCAACCCTGCTGTGTGTTTACATGCGACTCCCGGCTTACCTTCCCCTCTGATGTCTTGTTCTCTACCCAGATCTCCTCTGTAAGGTTGAGCGCAGGGGTTCCAGGTGTAGGAACGGGAGGCATCCCAGGAGGGAACAGCATCCCAGGAGGAGGCGGTAGGTTACCAATGGGAGGTGGAAGGAATGGAGGTCTCTGCAGAAAAAAAGATAGAGACCTAGCATTTAGTTTTCAATCCATATAATCACATAAGAATCCTCCCTTCACCAACAAAATGTGATGATACTGGGTACAAGAAAAAGGGCAAGTAAGATGAGTCATTGCTAATTTACCCAGCAGCCTGTGTTTATTTAAATCTGCTCAATCACTAGTATATCATCCAAGAAGGAAACACACTGCAACTAAAATCAATAAGGAAGATGGTAGAGGTCAAGGAGATTATAAAAACAGTGTTAGACATGGCCCTCCTTGATTCTGTGTGTGTTGTCCTAAGATCAGACAAGGCTGATATTCATGCACGAATTATGAGCTTGCTTTGTGGTCTACACTCTCAATAACTGCACCACTGAAAGTTCACAAACACTGGGGATTCAGTGCAGGCCACTTTTAGTCTCTTTGTAAATGCTGTGTAGAGCATCACTGCAGTCAAACATAAAACAGTTCAGCCCCTCACTATCATGAAATAAAACATGCATGTTTGTATAAGAGTGGGAAACAGTCACCTGTAAGTGAGGAGGTCCGATAGGTGGCGGCATGCTTCCTGGTGGTGGGATGGGTGGCATGTTGGGGTCAAAGGGTGGACGTGCGTACGGGGGTCGTGGTGGCGGTCCCCTCATCATGCCAAAAGGAGGAGGTGGTGGCCTAAGGAGTGGTGGCGGGCCCCGTAACACTGGGGTCTGGACAGGCGCAGGCGCTGGGGCAGGGCCGCGGAACCGCACCGCCTGCTGCGCCATTCTATCACAACAAGGTCACAATGAGTTAAATGAGCAGACCTAACAAAAACCCTCAGATATCTCCACTTAAGGTAAATCCTAACAAGCTAACATGCTATTGAAACGTCCCACCCGGATTATATGTGATCCTAATGTTTACTACAGGTAAGCAGGGGCAACAGTAAAAGGGTAATACAGGCATCGTATAAACAACATGATTGTTTCCTGAATATCACTTTGCTTATGGTTAATTCAAATTGTCACTTTGTTGGTGATAACATCAGAGTGCACAAAAATGAAATCACACAGGAGGCTTCACTGCCAGCTGCCATTCTCAAGAACTTGAAATGTATGTCTGGAGGATATCCATCTTGGGAATTACTTGATCACAAAGCAAAACAAATCTCCTCCTTCACGAAAACAGGTCACTGCAGGTTTCTGCAGGTCACATTCAATTTAAATCAATTAAGGACAGTTAAATCACCATTGTCTGTGCAAAACCAATTAGTATTAGTGTTTTGTACTTATATTTAATACCAGTACTGAGTGCACTATTGGAAGATAATTATTACAATATGCAGCAATTTAAAAACAAACTCGAAACTGTCTCAGAGCTCAGGTTTGAATGTGATCTGCAGGCGGGTCAGTTCAAGCCTCTTGGAGAACTTGATAGTTATCTCAGCGTCTTCTCTCGCTTGATGTTGTTGGATGTTGAGGCCACAACACCCCTTGTTTTCCTTGTGAATGAAGACGGGTCTTTAGTGAGGCTGGGGTCGTTGACTACACATGCTGCAGACTGAATTTGGGGGGGGTTTTGAACGGACACTCACATCTGAGCTAATGTGCCTGAAACTTGAGCACGGTGGCTGGATGCGAGCTGCAGAAATACGTGCTGGAAGATGCAACCAGCCGGGCCGGACATCACTTAGCGTCGTGATGTGCATTAGTCGACCCGTTTGAACGCTGAATCCTTCAGGGTGGATTCCTGTTGCTCGTGCGTGCATCATATATTATGATCCAAAGCTAAAAACCAAACGCTCCGTGGGTGAATGTGTCACTAACGAGGCTACCAGACAGACGGTCCATTCAAAACACAGTTGTGCGCCTCTGCTTACTAATGACTGTAGCATAGCTTAGCTAGCATGCTATTGTGCACTTGCGAATAAGCCCAGAATGCACACTCGGGGAGGGAGCCGTGTTGGACAGGAGCACCGGGGCTCTGTGAGGGAAGCATCCCGGTGCAGCAGGGACATGTGAGTCGGTGTTTGACCGCGGTGTCGGTATTTACCGCGTGCCACGAGTGTACAGCAGCGGCGAGCCGATTGGAAACACAGGCTAGTTAGCCGCATGCTAGTTAGCTAGCGTGGCTCCATTCACTAGTGAAAACACCGGTTATCACAAGCTATCAACCTAAAAAACAACTTGGTATTGAAACTCAGTTTGTGCTCAATTCCCCACTGAGTCTCCACTGGTTTAAAGCCTTCATGTGGTTTTAACTGACCTGTTGTCGCTGAATCCGATGGTCTCGCTCTCTGCCTGGTCCGCCATTACAGGAAAATGTTACCACTCTCTTCCTGGAAACGCCCCTTAGTGATCTCTCCGTTTCCCATTGGCTACACGCTGCTGTCGATCGTGGCGCAGTCCGAGCTGTGTGTGATCTGATTGGACGTTTACTGTCCGTTTGTTTCCGTTTTGTCACGATGTCTTTGTTCAGGGGTGTGTGTGTGTGTGTGTGTGTGTGTGTGTGTGTGTGTGTGTGTGTGTGTGTGTGTGTGTGTGTGTGTGTGTGTGTGTGTGTGTGTGTGTGTGTGTGTGTGTGTGTGTGTGTGTGTGTGTGTGTGTGTGTGTGTGTGTGTGTGACCAATCAGAGAGATTTATCCTACATCTGCCACATTGCACCTTCTTTAAAAAACAATTTATTCAGATGGATGTTATTCTGCAAAAATGTATATAATCATTTTCTAAAACGTTCATTTTATTTGTATGAAGTCTCACACAAACTCTGCTGAGGTTCATAATCCCAGAAGAAATACAGATGATGTGATCTCCCTGTTTTCAATGACAGCTACTACAACCCTGTTCAGGACCAAATGTAAAAATCTGTACGACCATGAAGACAAACTAACCTAGAAACAGGAGAAAGGATGAAACTGAACATTCATTTTTTATAATTTAATTTAATGTTGAATGATGTACAGAAAATATAGAGTACAATCAAATGAAATGAGCTGTACCAAAAAAAGAAGAAAAAAAACCATGTCTAAATAATATTATTAGTTCTCCAATATGAACATAACCTTACAAGTAAACTAATAAAATATTAAACTAACAGCTATGCAATTAATCCTTCTGAGAGTAACAAAATAAAGATTTGGTCATTCGGAGTGCAGTGCCTAAGAAAATGACAAGAGGCTCCGCTTAGTCGTGTTTGCACATCAAACAGAGAAAACTAAATCCATACACAAAGTCACACACACACACACACACACACACACACACACACACACACACACACACACACACACACACACACACACACACACACACACACACACACACACAGGCTTCACCCAGGATCCCAAAACCCCTTAGATCGATCTCAGCTATAGCTGTAGAAACCATTTATTAAAAACGAATGAGTTTAGTACATCGTTTGTGAGGCCTAGATATGCAAGAGACCAAAAAAATTTGCTGCGAGATGAAAAATCTTTAGTGGTAAAAAATACTAAGTAATGGTACATTGCTGAGGTGTCCCAAAAACTGCTGTGTACCACTGCCTTCAACATGAAAGATGTTTAAATAATTACACGATGATGTTCACTCTCGCAGATGATGACCCTCCTTTCCCACAGCAGGCCAGAAAATTATTATTTAAGATGTTTTTCTGCACCTCGGTCCATAAACAGTGTCTGTATGCAAAAGTGTTGAGTGGAAGTATTAGTTAATTGTACTTAAAATACTGACTGATGCTTTCATTGGACATTATTAAGGACAAGCATCACTTTTAACAGTAACCCTGTTATATCTCTGAGCAATTCAAGGCTTCACTCACGGTGTCTTTTACACATCAACAAATCTCCTCCTACTGTACATCCATCCACTGTGAACTGCTACGAGCCTGATAAAACGATGGGAAGGGAGACACACAGACAGAGAGAAAAAGGGATGTAATTCATTATCTCACTGCATACACCCATCCGGTGTTCTGCTGCAGCACCAGAGTATGGATTCTGTGAACTCCAGACACTGTAACTGTTATGCTGTTTACTCAAGGAGCGAGGGAAAGTCAAATTTGTGATTAAATTAGGTTGAAATCATGTTGAAAGTGATGTCTTGGGCTACAATGCAGAATTAAGGCAGCGATGCCATTTTAACCGGAGTCGACCATACTGATTGAGTTCTCAGTGCAGTTACAGAGAGAAACGTTCTGTTGTGATGTTTTGTAATGACACTGCTGTTCATATTATAAAACGGGTGAGGATTGTGGGGTCAACAACTTCCCTGCTCTTCAGGGAAAAGTACCAGGGGGCGAGTGTCACAAGGGGGCGCTCTCCCCTGCTTCAAAGATGGTGTCATCAGACTGGGATAGCGAACGATCACTGGTTTCACCTCGCCGAGAAGAGCAGAAGCAGAGAGAGAAACATGCAAGGTACAAGTACAGCGGCCTGTCCGTGGTTCACGCTCTCACACTGTCAGACATGCACATTCACACTCACACACATTCGCACTCCTTCATTTGCCAAAATTGCCAAAGTTGGCGAAGGCATCTTGTTTGGGTGGGACCACGGCTGGGCTGACGGAGTGTGAGAGGCCCATACCGACTCCTGGCACTCCCACGCCACCCATCATCACCGGAGTGGTCATGCCCATATTCATGCTCATGTTCATTCCCATCATGCCTTGGTTCGCAGGAATTCCGCCCATCCCCATGGTACCCGTGGTCATTGAAGGTGGCATGCCAGTTGTCCATTGATGCAGGCATGCCCATCGTCATGGCACCGCCTGCCATCATGGGATTGGCAGGTGGTCTGATGGGTGTCACGTGAGGCGGGGAGCTCAGGTTCAGTCCTCCAAAGTTCTGGGCCAACAGGTTGATGGGGGGAACACCTGCAGACATGAACAGGGATGAGGTGGACACTTGGGTTATGAAGCCGTGGAACAGTTTGGTCATTTCTGTCATGACCCACTTAATCCCTCTGACTTTATTAATTCAAATCCCTGAGTTAAAATGTTGTAATAATACCTAATATCACGAATTGATCACGACCTGCAGATACGTTGTGTAATGAGATGGTTTTCTTTTGTATATCTGCACACAGTAAATGTATTCCAGGGAAACGTGATACCTTGTTGCTGGATGATGTTGTTGAGTGTGGGCGGTGTCTTAGTGGGGTTGAGGCCTGCTGATAGGAAGTCAAGGCTGATATTGACGGAGGGGTCAGACCATGTCGACCCTAATGATCCCTGACCTCCGACGCCAATCTTCTGCTGTTGTCCTATGGGCTGCTGAGATGTGATGCCTCCCAAGCTCTGAAAGAAATGACAAACATTTTACCCTTTGATAAATACATATAGTTAAATAATGGTAATAATGTGATGTGTACCACACTAACCTGTTGAGAGCGAGAAAGGGGCACGGCGGCCATAGCGACAGATGCTCCTGGTGTCGCTCCTCCCAGAGAGAAAGTCAAGCTCTGAGACGCGCTCAGTGTTGTGTGTGGATTGTTTAGTTGATGGTTAACTCCGCCCATCAGGTCAAACAGCTCAGCAGAAGGTGGGCCGGAGGCGGGATTAGCGGCTGGGGCAGTGGGCGACTGGACGCTGCCAAACAGGTCGGTGACAGGCTGGGAGGAAGCAGAGCTCGCTGGTGGTTTGGCTGAGAAGGCGCTCCAGTCTCCAAATTCTCCGTTTCCATTGGATGATACAGCAGCTGGCCACAAGAGAGTTGTGACGTGTTTAATTGGATTTGGACTATAACTATAATGCACTCTAAAAAAACTATATACAAATCTAATCCTGTTCTTAGAGAGTACATTTCAGGATTTAAGATAGTTCACTCCTTAACTGTTTGGTTTAGTTAGTACAGTTTATTTTAGTTAAAGAGAAAGATGTCAAAATATTGAAAAGGTGAGTCTGATTTTGTTAAAAAACGTAACTGCTACTGATCCCATCACTATGCAAGTACTACATTAACATGAGGGCATAGGGTTTTCCTTTCTTGTATGGATCCTACTCCTACACTTGTATGGATGACAATCACCAAAACTGTTCATTCGTTACTCGTTTGTCCAACTAACGTCATGTTTACTCCTCTTTTTTTCCCTGAAACATTTATTGTGAAAGCAGCCAAAGATCACAGAGGGAAGAAGGAGTTTACCCGAGGCGGTTGGGAGGCTGGCAGAGGCTGCTGGAGAGGAGAAGTCAGCAAAACCAGCGATGAGGTCTGAGCTACCACCTGGATGGATGAACACAATTGGATTCACACAAAAAGCTGAAGTCTTAAGAACCATTTTGTCCAACAAAGATTGACATCTCACACAACACACCTGTTGTATTGCTCTGATTGGATGAAGGGTCGATCACTAACAGGTCAGCGAGGCCGCTACTGGATGACTAACAAGAGAAGTACAGAGACATGGCAGTTATTCATGTGCGATTGAAAATGTGTCTCACTTTTGGGGGAGTGTGAGCGTTTTTGTGTTGAGCACCTTTTCATCTGGGCTCTTGTCCCCAGTGTAGTGAGCTGCGGCACCGAGATCCAGAGTCTTGCTGCCCGACGCTCCGCTGCGTTTCCGTGTGGTGGTGGTTGTGGTTTCGGTTGCTTGCGTGATCTGGATACTCTTCGTTGTGACGGTCTCCTCCTCATCTTTGAACTCTAGGGTTTCCTGCCTGCCGTTTCTAGATGCTCGGTCCTCCTCGTTGTCACTATGGCAACCAGAATATTGGATTATTGTGTGTTTGTGATCGCTGTGATAATCCAAGACAGAGGTTTTACCACACATGACTGCCATGCTGTACGTTTACCTGATTCTGTCGGGTGAGTCGTCTCGTTCCTTCTTCCTGAACTTGTTGATTGTGTCGTCGATGGTGCTTCCTATCTTGTCACTGATCTCTCCGAGCTTCTCGCTGAAGGGGAAAGCTCCTCTGCTCTTGTCCCAGTCCTCGTCCCACTTACTCCGATCCATCTCATTAGCTGGATTGAAGGAGACAGGAAAGTGCAGTGAGAGGCATCCAACCAAAAGGTCATGAGCAGTCCATCATATTACTGGTATAAACCTCCTGAATCTGTGCAACTATTGACTATCTCGAAATATTCTGCTGCAAATAATAATTGTAATATTTTCTCGATTCATTGTTTGGTCAATAAAATAAAATATCTTGTTGTTTGGTTTGATTAAGTAAACCTAAGCAGAAAGACACACGATTGATTCCCACAGTTTCCTTCCTCCAATGAACTGTAATTTCCATTGCTTTGCATAAGGGAAGTATTATTATCACGTCAATCCACACTTGACTGAAGCTGTCATAGAAGATAAGTAGGTAAGTTACGTACAATTCTTTAAGCTTCCTCCTCCTCCTCCTCCACTACTGTCAGAAGAGACTCCAATGTATTTATCTTTATTCTTCTTGGCTTTCTTCCTCTCCTCTCTCAATCTGTCATCGTCCTGGATGAACTCCACCATCTCCTTCACCTTCTGACGCACATTGATGCCCTGATCCTTACCATTCTCATCTGCAAACAGACACAAGCACAAATTCAGTTGTTATTTTTGGGTTTGTCCTGACCGTTCCTGTCGGACCACAATCAGGCTTTTACTTCAAATCAAATGGACAGACTAGCATGGAATTTTACTGGACAATGAACCGTTTCTATTTTTGAGACGCACGTCCAGATATATAAATCTTTATGTTGGTCCTGGCACTTGCAGCTAAAAACATATCTCGAATTTATACAAAATAAAGGAGAGAAAGAGGAAAAAGTCACCAATCAAGTTGTAGTTTTCTAGAGATCGCAGGTCGTAAATGTGTTCTCTGGCACTGGTGACGACTCTTTCAGACCCGTTCCTGATCAGATAGGCCAGCAGCAGTAAGGCCTGGGAGAGAGAGGCCGAGAGACGGCAGGAGATGGAGTAAGGACACAATAAGAGAGGTACAGAAATGACGAGGGGATGAACTAAGCATTGCTCATCGAGAAAAAATGTTCGCTAAGTCAATTCTACTTTACTCAACTGTTTAAGTGAATTTATTTCTTCTCCCAGCAGTTTCCCTTCCTCAAGTCACATCTCCTCTCCTAAACTCAGCCTAATTGCTTCCTAAAAATCCAAATTCACCCTTCGCTCAGCTTTTGTATCACATTATCAGTCGATATGCAGGTTGGACACGAGAAAGTAGTTGAGAAGCACTGGTCTCATATTTGCACAACAAAAATACAGAATTCACGTATCATATCTTGGTATATAAGTGGAAGGAACAATAAAACTGCCAACCAGAATATAACCACACCTTGTACACTCGTCTCCAGTTCTTCTTGTTGTCCTTCAGCATCCTGGTCCACAGCATGTTCATCACCTCTGGGAATTGCTCATACATGAAGGTGGACCTACACACACAACCAAACAAATACATATGTTATGCAGGTAAAACCCACGCAGGTAAACCAAAGCAGAATGTGTGAGAAACAGCCTGTTGAGAACCACCTTTAGTTGAACGTGTGTCTACCGGCTGCCTCAGAGATAACATGGATGTGTTTACGTGCACACGCAGTGACTGTAATGTGTGTGTTGCACATACTTGGCTATTTCTCCCATCAGTTGTCCAGAGGGTCCCCAGGGGTCGTCATTGGTGGCCTCTCTCACCTTGGACTCGATCTCTGAGTAGTTCATCACCACATTGGTGCTGTTGACACAAACATATGTTTTCTTCATTAATTAGAAGTACCATCAATATTTCATAGCTTATACAAAACACAGGCTAATCAGAACAAATGGCTAGAGTCAAGGGTTGAGTAATCGAGATAGAGAAATAAATGCTGCACTGATGAAAAAGAGAATCTTAGCTCACTGAATAATGAATTACAGTTTACTCAAAGGCTGTGTACTGACCAGTGCACTTGAGAGCACAGACACACAAGTATACAGTGTGAGTAATATGTTCAGCTGGTTAGGGCACAACGGAGGATGAGACGGTTTATTGCCTCATGAGATGAGTGTGTACAGAGGAGCCATATGCTGTGTCTGCTTCCTGCCCTTGTTGCTTTTGTGGCCTCACCTGCTCCTGTGTTTGGTTTTCCGGTGTGTGTGTGTGTGTGTTGCATCTCTATATGGGCATGGCTTGTTCTACAGACTGCCTGCAAAAAGTACAGCCAAAGCACTGCAACTTTAAACAAACCTCTCTTGTGACTACTACATACGTCATCTTCCTTCTTTAATTGTCCTTTTCCGTTTTAAATTTCCTTCTCCAATCTTCTGCTGCTCGCTTTTTATTGTTTTGTCTTAACACCCAAGTAGCTGCTTCCTTTTCCTACCTCTGTCTCTTTCTCTGAGCTCTGCCACCCTCCTAGGTAAAAGGAATTAACTGATGCCTTAGACTCAGTTATTGTCAGTACATAAGACAGACAGACAGCGAGGGCTCTATAATAGTGTAGCTCATAATCTGCATGAAAAGCAAAGCTGCCACTGCCAACTCTGAGGCAGCAGATCAATAATACAGTATTTTCATCATGGCCGACCAGGCACAACAAACAGCTGATGGGAGCTGGCCTCTAACAATCCCTCAACTACTAATTCTAATATTACTACTTCTACTGCTACTGCTACTTCATATTTTTGTCTTCTTCTTTCTTTCCTATCTTTGGTCTCCTCACTAGTTTTTCCTTCACAAAACTTCCCCCTCTTTACTTCAAGGGGGGGGGCTCTAGTTATTGATGTAACAATATATTATCGACCGGACGTGTCAAACTCTGTCCTGCACTCTATCTCTATCTCTTCAGGGGCATTTTGTAATCTTATTCCGTTGGACAAATATTGACGGATCGTTATATGATTGTCTTGCAATATATCGATAAACAGAGAATCCCTGTGTCGGGATTATTATCGTTATTGTGGGCCACGTATCGTGCATCCTATGGTGAGTTACAATGTGACTCCCACCCCTGGTCTGAGGAGTCAGGAGTCACGCTGAACAACAATATCGTCATCACAATCTAAACACAATTATAAATCCTCCAAATGTGGAATTCACACATAAAAACTACACTCAACAAATACCAGGCAACTCCATATACTTCTGTCAGAATGACATTTACTCTGGTCAAACTCATTATTTCAGTCCTGTTTACTGTGTTTTTATGTTGTTGTCACTTCCTGCGAGTGAATGATGGTAAAATGGACCCAATAGTAAAACTCTAACTATAACACCTCGACACTGCTCTGAGCACTTTGAGGATGTAGGTGTTTTGTATTAGATTGTAAACTACCTGCAGCAATAGTTATTACACAGATCTACAAACCACAGAGGAGCATCTCTGCAGAGACAAACCACGGAGGTAGGATTAGACACTACACAACAAATGTGTTTGGTCCCAGACAAGCTTTGTTATGTGTCTGGGACCATGGGGGCATGGGGGCATGGGCCTCGTCGGACCGGTGTGGCTCCAACTGGGAGACGCGGTTGGCAGCTTATCAGCAGGAAACGGGCAATTACCAAGCCACTTAAAAATGTTTGCAACCAGTATAGTTCCGCCTCCTGGTCTGGGTGTAAAGTCGGTGGAGGCTCGGTGAAGATAGCGAGCATCACCGGGGCGGGACAGGGCGTGATCCGGCTGCAGCATCAGTGCTAACGGGACCAGTTCACTGATGACACAGCCGCGCTGGGCTTAGCTAGCCGGGCGGAATTAGCTAGCTGGGTTCGCTCTCGCTCTGGGTCGGACACATATTGATTCCCCGGTTATCGTATCGCAGTATTATTCTGCCGAGGGAACCAGGGTGAAGGGAGGACACGAGAGAAGATAACACAATAAAATAAAAAACAAATTTCAATTTATGCTCCAAGGTTGAAGGTTGGCAGCTAGCCGGCTAGTCAGGGCTAACAGCTGAGGGCTAGGTCCGTGACGTCACGGCCCGCATCCCTCTCCGCTCGGCGGGTGAAGATGCTGATGTTGCCCGGTCTCCGGTTAGCGCACACCGGTTAGCTTAGCAGCCTCCGAGCGGGTGAGTGAGTGCGGGTGAGTGCGGGTGAGTGCGGGCGAGCAGCTCCACCTGCTCCGGGTACTCACGCTTTGTCCACCAGCTCCCTGACTTTCCACATATTCAGCATCTCCGCACGGGACCGCGGACTCGCCGCCTCGGTGCTGCGTCGCCTCCCCCCCCCGCGTCTCTACGCCCTGCACGGCGGCGGTGGTATCCGGTTACCGACGACAGCCCCCCCCCCGCTGGCCGCTGCTCCTCACCCCGGTGAGCTCCGGTTGTTGAACGGCCGCTGCGGGTAACGAACCGGCTGCTACGGAAACGTAGGTCTACGTCACGGAAGTGTCCGCGCGTGCCCTCGCGAGACTGAATCGAGCGCTCGAAGAAAAAAATAAAATAAACACGAACATGTGAGATTGAAATTAAACAAAACAAATCATTTGGATGAAATCATTTAAATACACCTGTCACAGAAGGAAGCGAAAAGTGCTTTTACTTAAAGAAAATCTGTTTCTCTGAATTAAAGAGGTCGTTTTGTGTTTTCATGAGAAACACGTTTCCGTAGCTACAAGGTTTTATTTATTCCTCCCGTTAAACGGACGCAGGTGCAGGTTCTACTGCAGCTGGCACACATCACAGAACTAGCTCCCTCCTGTGGTACAACGTGTGTCACTGGAGTGGTTGGACTTCACGTGCTTGAGGAAATAGGGATGTTTAGAGTTTCTGCTTTTATTCCAGATTCAAGATGTCGAATCTTCGTGCATAAAAATCTACTTGTATTTGTTTGAATAAAACTCCAACACTGCGTTATCCCCTCATTGTATCATTTTAACTTTTGAAAGATTGACTTTTCTACACCTTCAGATATTTACAACTTTGGGATTTCTCTAATCAAGAAATGAAAGAAAAGGTGAATGAACAAAAACAGTGTAATAATCACCAGTCTCATGTGCCCTCAGCATCCCCTGAATCCTCTTGTATTATTGATAAGCTGGCTCAGTTATGTAGATCTCCAATCTGGTCTGTAGAATAACAGAACAGAAGAAAGTAGAGTGTGATAATGGTCATCTGAAGTAAAAATCACTGACTGCATCTGTGTTTTATTGCTTCTTTCTTTTTTTGGGGGGGGGGGTGTCGTCAGTCTCACTCAAGTAAGAATATTTCCGTCGATTTTAATTGTTTTGAATCTGATGGGATTCTCACAAATGTTGACTGTTTGGTTTAAGTTACATAATAAAGTGATGCAGACACACTTCCTGCACAGTTGGGCGGACTAACCCACTTCCTTCCACAGCTCTGGGCTACTTCAACATCTTGTGGTCATGCCATATTTCTATATGCTCAGTGTGTGTCTGAGGAAACTCCCCAGCCTCTTCGCTCCTTTTTCTTTCTTGGTTTCTGAAGGGACACCTCCTCCTGTCTCAGATTTGTCTCTATACACTGATAACCAGGTTGCCATGGTGACCCCCTCGCAGCATAGCAACAGCATCAGCACCGGGCAGAGCTCCGGGTCGGACCCCGGGCTGAGCCTGGCCGGTCACACCACGGTGGCCGTGTTCCTCGGGGTCATCCTGGTGCTGGGCTTCCTCTGTAACTTCCTGGCTTTGCTGGTGTTCTCCCGCTTCCACTGGCTGCGGACTCCGGTCAACCTGCTGCTCATCAACATCAGCGCCAGCGACATGCTTGTCTGCATCTTCGGGACGCCGCTCAGCTTTGCAGCCAGTGTGCGTGGCAGGTGGCTGACCGGCTCCTACGGCTGCCGGTGGTACGGTTTCTCCAATGCGCTTTTCGGTGAGCTGGTCGTGTTGCACCACAGCTTATTATTAATCCGTGTTAATCAGTGGTGTAGACCAGAGCATGTTGTCACACTTTATAATCTTGGGATCAATACTTCAATTGTAAACCAATACTCCAAATGAAAGAACAAAAGTGCTTACATTTAATTTTCATAACACATTTCAGTACAGAGTCATAGTCTGTTATCTTGTATTTATTGCCAACCGTTGTTTTTTATTGCTTTAAATCATGTAACTTAGACATTTAGTTGCACTTGTCTTTTAAAACTGCAGCTTTTTTTGTGTTGTCTTTTAACTTTCTGTTTGTGCACACGGTATGTTTTACAGATATGGCTGGAATGACTTGAAACTAGCGAGTGTGCACATGTGACACATTGCCCCAACTAGTCACACTATGTGATGTAAGCAGCAAAAATAAAATGAGAACCAGGGCATCTCTGGGTCACTTTTTAAAATTCAAATTTAAATACAAATATAGACAAAAAAAGAGTGATTCAAAAATGATTGTCATCACTAAATCTGAGCTGTTCGTCTTCATGTGGAGCTATTGGACAATGTTATGTTCCTTCTTCCAGTTATCGATCAGGCTTCCTAACTCAATCTTGGATCAATATCCCACATTCGGCCCACATACTGCGTAGAATGTTTGCTCCTGTTTGGCAGATCTGGGCAGATCTGATAGTAATAGCAATACCACATTTCAACCAAAGGTGCCAAAGGTAACCCAAATTTGTTTTGTGATATTTATAAGCCACAGTCACCATTTACCACATGGGCCACTTTAGGTTCACATCCCTTTTGTTCGGGCCACAAGATGCCTGACGTGGTCCACATCTATCTGGGAGGAAAACTGCAATATAGAGAAAAGCGGAATCAGTTTCACAACACAAATATGTGGTGACTTTCTTGTATTGGCATCCTTGATTAGAGAGGCCCCCAAAATATAAGACAACACAGTGAACGGAATACAACTAAATCAACAAAATAGACAAAACTCTCTCTCTCTCTCTCTCTCTCTCTGTCAGGTATCGTTTCCCTGGTGTCTCTCTCTCTGCTGTCCTTTGAGCGATACTCAGCGTTGCTCCACAGCACCCAGTCAGACTCCTCTCAGCAGCGCAGGGCCAGGCTCGCCGTGGCAGCCTCCTGGCTCTACTCGCTGGTGTGGACTCTGCCGCCGCTGCTGGGCTGGAGCAGGTCTGTACTTAACCCCTCAGTTCACTCAGTAGATCATTCATTTATTTTATCTGATGAGGGTAAACCATGGAGGTGAGTATGAAGTGTTTACAAGAAGAACCTAAAAGAAGTGATTTGTTTAATTGTGTCATATACCTCTCTAGTCAATAAATCAATTACTAAGTGGAGGGGTTTTCTTAATTGGGGCCACAATTTACACAGACAGGCCAATTACATGTCCAGCATCCTACACAATGTCTGATTCAATAAGGTGCACATATAAATTATTCCTTGTTTGCTGTTGGCTCTGTAGGTTTGAGCAAAGCCACACATTGCTGAAAATATTTCGAAAATTGTTTCATGTTCAAGCACATTGTGTTGTTTAAAAATCTCGTTAAAAGACTCGTTTTTATAAATCGGATTTGGACTTACGTGATCATTATGACTCCAGGGAGAGAAAAAGAGAGAAATGTCAAACATATAACAACACAGGACAGGAACATACTAATGTTAAACCCCTGTGACATCGGAGAACATGTCCTGTGTTGTGGAGCAGCTACGGGCCCGAGGGTCACGGCACCACCTGCTCGGTCCAGTGGCATCAGCGCTCGGCCACATCTCGCTCCTACGTCAGCTGCTTGTTCGTCTTCTGCCTGCTCCTGCCTCTGACGCTCATGTTGTTCTGCTACGGGAGGATCCTAGTGGCCGTACGAGAGGTGGCGAGGCAGGTGAGCTTGACCTTTGACCCCAGTGTGACGTCCAGCTCTACTTCCCCATGCTCACTGTGCCGTGTGTGTGTGTTGCTGTCTCCAGGTCACCGACATCAACCGGTCGTCATCTGAGCAGAGGGAGGTCCGTATCCTTCTGATGGTGGTCTCCATGGTGACGGGCTACCTCTTGTGCTGGATGCCATATGGTGTTGTGGCGATGCTCTCCTCCTTTGGACGGCCGGGCATGTTGCCACCCACTGCCAGTTTAATCCCCGCCCTCCTAGCAAAGGCCAGCACCGTCCTCAACCCTTTTATTTACGTGCTGCTCAACAAGCAGGTAACAGCAGCTCAGTGTAAATACTCCATATCTCCACCTTTTTCCTGTAAATCAAGTGTTTCCTCTCCACTAAAAACAAACATCCGCTGTATATGACTCACTAAAGATGCAGTCGCCATTCAGAAGTCTAAAACCAGACTGTTGCCACAGACAAAGAGTTAGGATGTAATCCAGCACTGGTTTATATAGTCTAACTCTTCACATTTATCTTTGCTTTAGACGACACAATTCACATATAACATCTGTTGTGATCCAAGAGATTTCTTTCCTGAAAGCGGAAATGTTCTTGTATAGAGTTAAAGCAACACCCTGCAACAGTTTCACATGAAATTAGCAGCTTCAAAATGGGTTTGATGGTTCACTGACTTGGAATATGGAGAATGTTTGCTGAGTGGTTATTCAAAGCCAGAGTTTATCTTGAATATTCAGCAGGAAACCTTTAAAATATGAAGAATTCTAAACAGAGTTTGGTGGATTTGTTACAGCAGCAGCTCTTCTGGTTCAGGAAGCCGGGGATCATGGGTAATATCCACCGTTCAGCTGTGTTTCAGCTCAGTGAGTGGGACGACACAGCCAGAGCTCGGGTCAACAGATTGATGGAATTTGTTTTTTTCTCTACATGAAAACCTCGTCATCGCTTGGACAACAGAGCCCAACAGAATGAATGACCCTGTGTGGCTGCAGAGGGCGCTGTTGCTCAGTGAAAGTTACATAGTGTTGCTTTAACATGCCAGTGCAGCTCTAAAGTGCTCCTCTCTTCATCACATGTTTCCCTGCTCTTCACTTCCTGTGTTTGTGTCGCTCAGTTCTCCAGATGTTTCCAGAACATGATCAGGTGCAGCTCAGAAGCCCCGCCCACCCCGGGCCACCTCACTCTGCCCAGCAGCGAGGGGGCGTGGCCTCATCCTCGCAACCTGACAACAGCGGAACTAAATTCACCAAAATACATACCTGCAGCATTCACACCTAGTGTCCTGCCCTAACCCCACCCTCCATATGGAAGCTTATTAATAGTTGGACATGTTTACCTCATTGTCCTGAGTAGAAATGCACTGTGTTACTTCAGTCCAGTGTTAGTGCATGAGATGTAGCTCATTTTGTTCCCAATATAACCTCATGGATTTGATTACACTTGAAACTGTAATTCAATTTAACATCATTCCCATTTCAAGCACTCCACTTTACACTCAGGGTAATGTTAAGTAAATTAAAGTCAAGAAAAAACAAGTTTGACTACATGGAAGAATGATTTTTTTCTGTCCGGTTGTTTTGTTTAGTCATCAGTGGAGGGCACGGTGTTTCAGATGTGAGCTGCACACTTTGGATGGATGACAAAATACGTAAACTACATTATAAAAGGTGACATTTAGGCATGTTTTTATTTCGTGTTGAACAATACACAACAATTACAAATTCTCAGTTTGGAATAAACAACTTTCAATTTCCTGAATGATTGGTCAACGGCAAAATAATTTATTATGAAAATAAACATACATCTTGAAAAATATACAGTCATTATGCTTCATGGACACTGACTGAAATCTCAGTGAGAAGGAGATTTGTGTAAAGACACATTCACATTAGTGGTGAAGCCATAACTACCGACAGACATGTTGAAATACTTGCAGGTACGAGGTGTGATAGCGTGATGACGTCTGAACTGCCGTGAGCCTCAGGTTAACCACATACAGCACAAGAGCTGAGACATAAAACTCTGAACCACCCCATGAATCTGTATTTTAAAACAGACTGCGAACAGACAGAACCGCTGCATTCAAGTCTTACGAACAATTCAAAAATACATTATGACACACTATAGAAATGTTCATGAGGTGTAATTGCTGCTTAGCTGGTCTGTGTTTAAGGTGCATCCATGTCGTGGAACAGCGAACAGCTTTCTCTTCTGTTGTTTAACTGGGGTGTGGAGGTTCTGCTGTTTTAAAACTCTGAGGAAGGAAAAGAAACAACGTTCACTGATGAGTGGAAACATAAAATTGCACAGTCCTAAAAACTATTTTTTAATATTCTTTCCCCTTTTGCAAAAAATGTTCATTGAATTAAAAAAAAGAATAGGCTATACATTTGTAAAGGAGATAAATGATGCGTAATAACACAAATTAAAATGATCACCCTGGGTATGAGCACAATATGTGTCCTTTAAGCTCACCTGTGAGTCGGCCATGGGCTCTGGTCGTGTGTAGTTAGGGGGGTTGGCGTGAGGGTCGTAGCCAAGGCGAGCCAGCATGGGGGCGATTTCTGCCATGTCAATCAACACGTCAGAAGGAATGTGTCCCACCCACTTGGAGAGCGCGTCTGTGTTCACGGGCTTCATCACCTGGTCCGTCGAACGCTCAACCCTGCACCGAGGCAAACATGAGCTCACTTTAAGTGTGTTCGACCATGATGCTACAAGGAAAAGCTCCAATACAGATAATTGTTATCAACCAGTCTAGAAGAGATAGACCCAGGGATCTATTGTCTTTATCACAGCCAAATTTGAGTCTTTAGTCTGGACTTTATCCATCAAACATTTTCACGCTGAACTGCATTTCTCTGTGTCCTTGTGAAATGTCATTGGTAGAAAACAGATAAGAATAAGAACTAGACTAGAAACCACTGCATCTGTTTCCTGTGGCTGAGGTTTGACTGATCAATCAATAGAGTTTTAAATGACCTCTGTCGCCTGCCTGTCACTCACACAGAGTCCTGTCATGAAGAAAATGCTTTTTTCACACTTGACGCATTACTTGACCACAGTAAGTTACGCTTCTTGTTTCATTGTCAACATCTAGTGTCGCTCACGTCCATTGCGGTTGTGTTGTGTTTCCATTGTGCGGCTTTTGTAGTCGTCACTTTCGGATTCTTGTGGGGGCTTTTGAAGTTAAATGCACTTGTGTAAGACGTCTTGGCCACCTTCATCTAGGCACGCAGGAAGCTTCAGTTTATTGTGCAGAGGTTTCGAAATATCTGAAAGTGGGAGTGGCCTGGGAAATTAACTTTGACTTCAGCACATATTTGGAAAGATTAGAAGCACCTTACTTTTCCGGAAGATAATATTCAGAGGTAGTTATCTGCAAACCTCAGCATGTGAAACTGAACCATCTGCAGGGTTAGAATCAAGCTTGGTGCCAAATACTCACTTGGACAGAGACACACCACCGGCCTTGCCAATCAGCTCTTCGTGGTGCAGCACTGATGGATCCCATTGCAGGTCTAGGAAGTGAAGCAACTTCCTCATTTCCTCCTGCGGTTGGATGACCAGCTGCTCGTAGCTAACAGGGAGACATCTGCCCTTCCCGGCTGCCTGGCACTGATTGAACATGGTCTCCACTGCACTGCTCCACTTGGTCAAACAGTCCCTGTAGCTCGTCAGATCAAAGCCAGAGATGGTCACCTGTGAAAGGAGAGATGATAAAAAACACAACCGACCTGTCATGACAGGGTCTAAATGCAGAAATGCAAAGATTATTTGGAAAGAGGAAAGCCTGTGATGAAATGTTACTGCCTGCAGCCCCGATGATGAAGGGAACCAGCGTACCTTGCGTGATATCATGGAGTGGACGGTGGCCCGTCCGTCTCGTAGCATGAGCACAAACTTTGCTTTAGGGAAGATGCGTGCCAGGTATGAGAGACTCTTCAGGGCAAACGGGTCCTTGTTACAGAGGCGAGGTGCAGGCTCTCCATGGCCGACTATCACCTGAAACACATGTAAAAAAACAAACAAGAAACAGCAGTAGTTGTTACCTTCAATCCATTATTTTTAATACATGCATTTTTATTGTTTATATTGAGACATCAAATATAAATATTTTGTCTTATTTGTCACATAGATGGACACTTATTCTATTAAATAGAAATATGAATATTTTACCTAAGACACTAATTATTACCCAGGATTTTTCTTTTACTCCTTCCTTACCTCATTTGAATTCAATTATTGATTCTCAATCATTCAGATTGTGTAACATGATAGGGATATCTGTGGGATATCATTTTGCCAAACTATATTGTAACTGTTTTCACATTTTACACATCTTAATAATCTGAAAAAACACCAAAATTGTGTGTGTAAAAATGATAAACTGCCTCACGTGCTTGATAAAACCACAACTGGTCATTTCAATCAGGCTTTTGTACAAATCAAACAAGATTTGACATGTTAAAAATAAACTTTATATGTGCTCCGGGGCAGATTTCATTTCCTTTGGACAGATCCAGGTTAGCTTTTGCACTCTGTTCCCTGTCATGATGCGAAGCCAAGTACCTGGCAGGAGTAGCTTCATATTCAACTGGCATGATTACATGGGTGGCATCTTCTCATCTAAGTCCCAATAAGAAAGCAAATACATGTATTTCCTAAAAATGTTCCTTTAATAATCACCTCTATAGTTTATGTGTCATATTCATGTTTTGTACTTCTGAATTTAACAACCCTTTACATGTTTCTAGATGCTTAGAGACTTCAATCCCAAAAAATAAGACTAACTGTGCTGTAAAAGTAAATATAACACAATAGACACATTAATTAGATAAAAACACAAATCATGTGAAATGTGGGGAGCTGCTGCTTTTCTTTAGTTGTTAAACTGTTGAAAAAGTTTAAAGTCAACATCTTGGGCTCTTAAGTGATATGTTCTGACAATGATGAATCAATGATACTAAAGTGATTATGCTTTAAAACTTTATTTGTATATTCACAATTGCCTTTAGTAACATACACGTCCCTTCTGCATCTGTTCATCTGAAAACTTGGTTGTGTAAAGTGTGTTTCAGGCTCACCTCTAACAGGAACGCTCGCACGGCTGAATCCAACACCTGGTCAGTGACGCCCGCCTCGTCCAGTCGTATCTTCTCCTTGACCGAGCGGCTCCAGGTGGCCCGCATGGCCAGGAGGCGAGGGATCACTCGGGTCTCTTCCCCGCACCGTACGGCGTTGTGGGCGTCCAGCATGACGCGCATCAGTGTGGTGCCGCTCCTGGGAAAACCTCCGATGAAGATCAGCGGCGTGTCCTCTGGGAATTGCTCGGTGAGGGTTTGACTCTGATTGGCTGAGGCCAGGTTGAGCTCCATCCATCGGTAGCGGTGGCTTTTTTGAGGGCACTCTATCCCGCTCATGCCCAGGTAGAGCAGCGAGGCGGAGCAGAGGAGCACGCAGCCGAGCAGCAGGTTTGACCTGGTGTTCCTCATGGTATCCGGGTGTGTTTGGGAGTCAGGAAGACATAAAATAATATTCAAGGGCACGTGCTTACGTCTTCAATTGCAGTAAAGGTCAGTTGGACGTAGCTTGACAGAGACGCAGTGGAAGGCCTGACGGAGGCCGGGCCCCCTCACTCCCCTGTCGGTCTGCAGTCTTTGTGTTGGAGAGTGGGATCCGGGCCTGCTGGACTCCACAGCCAAGCATGTCTCTTATCCATCAGTCCTACAGCATCAAACACATGAGAAGAACATGTTAGAGCTGCACCGGAATCAGTTTTTGCCTTAAAACCATCAATCAATGCCTCTGAGATTATGAATCCTACTGCAGAATAATTTCACAATTTGCTGACTAACAAAAAACATAAATCATCTTATTCTAAATGTCCAGTAAATGAGTAACTGCCCTGCAATGAGTGAGCTATTACAGCATCAGCAAGCAGAGTGTGATGGTGGCTGCTGTGGTATTTTGCCAACAACACTTGCACACACTTTCATGGGATCTGAAATGAATCCAGTTTCTGTCCTCGGAGAAGCTGTTCTGCATCTTTCCTCTGGGGAGTCGCAGACTCTTCAGCCATATCAAACTTCACTGCGGCATGAAATGCAGACACTCTCCAAGGCCGTGTATCTGAAGCCACTAATTACAACTTCCTTGTGTTTTCATTGTCACTGACAGTTTCTGCCACGCCGCAAGGCAGAGCGCTTTGTTTACGATCAGATTACTACTGACCGTGTCATCCTGCAACTTCCCCATTTGTCATGTGCACGTGAACAGTTTAGAGTACAATTCCTCTTATTTGCCCACAAAATGTACAAGCTTGCCAAAAGAACTGAATCAGCACAACACTGACTTCAACAACTAACTAATGATGAATGTTTCATTACTAAAGATACATTCCCGCTCTAAAATCATACAAACCATGACTCTATCACCTAACAGCAGCTTTACATTTTGCAAACAAGCCTCCCTTTCTCAGAGGTGCTTTTGTTTCCTTCTTTCTCAGACTGGATGTTTAGGGAGCCTCACATCTGGATGCCACGTGGGAAACCCTGTGCTTACTGTGCTGGAGAAGCCTGGGCATGAAATTCAGCCTGACCATCAAAGAGTAAGAGGAAAGACAGCTGGAAATGAGGACATCCCGACCTGGCAGGGAAACTAAGATGCTGCTTTAATCCATGCTAAGTCCAGCGGTATCCACTGGCTTTGCATGTAAATCTAATGCATTTCCATGCAAAGATTAAGCCACTTGGAGAATTAGGCCAGTGGTTTTAGTTGAGCCTTGCTGCTTATTTACCCAAATCACAAAAAATGATTCTCACTTTAGGAACGCAACTGAAACTTATTTTCAATTTCATTCATTTGATAAATTTGTTGCTTTCGTTCTCAATTACACATTTGGTCGATAATGAAGAGCCGAAATTGGTCATGGACACAGAGCTGCATGGATTAGTCAGTTCAAAGACGGTCAGAAAAATAATATGCAACTACTTTGATAATCAATTAATGGTTTCAGTCATTTCCAAGCGAAAATATAAATTTCCTCGTCCCAGCTTCTCAAATGTGAGGATTTGATCTTTACTTCATCACATATGGTAATATACTGAAAGTCTTCAAATAAAATTAACAAACACTATACAAATATCAATGTTGTGCAGCCATGCAGATAGTTTTTGAGACAGGTTTTTGAGATATATACATCTACAACACAATACAATCAATGAACTGTTTATTTGTGTTGCTCAAAACGCTGAAATTAGGTTGTAAAATTTACCCTAACCCTCCAATTTCTTTTTTAAATAGCCCCCCCAAAAAATGTAAGTCCCCTCTCTATAGGATGGAGGCAAAAAATCTCAGTGTTATCGGGGAAAACTGGAAAAGTCAAACAAAAACTATCTACCAAACACACCAAACCAAACAAGTATTATCAGACTGACAACTCAAAAAAAAAAAACTGACCTTGAAAAGGGCCACTGTGTTCCCTGATCAGGAACAAACCAACAAACACGTCTAGGATTAGAATAAAACAGCGACCAGCGATAACAGTCTATCACCGGACTATAGCTGAGGCAGAAAAGCAGCAAACTGACACCTCTGAACAGCAGGTCGTCAGGAAACTCAAAGCCCGGGTCACATTCATCTCCTCACAGGGGAGGAAACTCTGACCCCGTTCAGACCTGAGATTAACATCCGTCCAGAGCGATCCGATCATGAGCGGACTGACTTCCTGCCCAGGGGCAATTCTAACAAGGATAACCCCGTCGGCAGTTTCCCCAAAACTCAGGTTAACATGTTAATATACAGTAATACAGTCCTCCATCCTCCTAGCCATTCCCTTAAAGGCCTCAAAGGATTTATTTTGTGTATTTCTAATGAGCGTGTTTGTTTCCTTTTGTGCTGCAGAACTAGTTTCCCCTCAGTGGCAAAAAAAAAAAGGGAAATCGATTGCATATGAAGTTCGACTACCTCTGAACTCTGCCTTGAACCGTTGGCCCTGGTGCACAGTGGTGACACCTTTGACCAGAAGGTTGAAAAGAAAGCCTCCTTGTTCCTCTCAGGAGGGAGCATCGACACGGATTTCCTGTTGAAGGAGTGATACTGAGAGGGACTGTGCAACTCCAACATCATGACTGCAAGAGCTTATTGTTTCCTTGAAGGCTCTCCATTGGATGTGCATCTGTGTGTGAGCAATTCCTGCTCTATCTGCGACACCAAAAACAGTGTCTTATATGTGATCCACGCACAAACGCTGCTCAAGGGGAGGATAACCGAGGCGATTTAGGCTAAAAACATGGTGTAAATGACTCTGTTCCGAGTAGAATTTGAATGTCTGGGCTTACAGACACTTGGATGACACCACAGGAGCAGTATGGAGACATTTTATGTTCTTTCTTCTGTTTTCTTTACGTTTGAAGAATTGATCCCCAGTTACTTCAATTGTAACGGATTTGGCTGCGACGCTGTTTAACCCCGAGAGTGTTTTTCGGACTCAAACACTTCACTTCCCCTTCACCAGCATAGTGGTGGAGTAGAATAGAGTGAATTTCCATTTCTGAAGTTTATTGTTAAATAATAGTCCCCATTAGGGCTGGGCAATAAAACAATATCAATAATTAGCACGGTATAGTTTTCATCAATGGCAATATATCAAACATCTATCTATATTGCTTATGTGTTGTGCACAGGGAGGAGGTACAACACTTACTAGATCTACCTCACAGTTTGTCAGATGTTGGTCGTTCTTCTGCATAAAAGCAGTAAAGACTAGAGTAGAATAAATCATTCAGTGTCCTAAAGGTGAATGTCCAGTTGCAGCTGCAGGACAAATTGTGTGGTGAACCAGATGTTCAGGTCAGTGCTGTGTGTGTGTGTGTGTGTGAACGGGATTATTGTACAGCTGCGAGGCGGAGGCCCAGCCAGCCGCGAACATCTGGCCGGGTTCCATGATGCGTCTCGTCTGCAAAAATGCACCCGAGGGCGGGCAGCCACCAGGTGAGTGACCCGCTGTCAGCGCGACTACACGCCGGCCACAGAGCAGCCTCGTCCCCGCACTGGTTTCCAGTCGCAGGTATCAAACACGCGGGGTAAATAACAAATGGAGTTCACTCACCGAAATGTGACCAAGAGAGAAAAACACACGTGAAGATTGATCCCAGAAGGATTCACCAAAAAGAAAAAGGGGGGGGGTGGAAATGAAGAGCTCCTCCGCCGCCCTCACACACAACCGCGTCCGGCTCCCGTGCGGAGAACCTGGGGGTCACCGAGGGAACCTCTCCGCCATTTCTCCGGTTCCTCAAACACACAGGAACACAACGCAGCCTCTGAACTTGTGAAGAAGCGGAGGCGTCAACACTCCGAGGCAGAGCACGAGCGCGGCCACAGGCGGAGGATCCCGAGCGCCGATTGGTCCGCCTCCGCCACCAGGGCTCCCATTGGCGGAGGCGTGAAGGGGGCAGGGCCCGCCGCTGTGGTAAAGCGTGTGTTCCTCCTTCGCCCCATCGATTCGTTTACTCACAGTTAAAAGCCCACAGGGGAAATGCAATCGCAGTGTGAGGTTTAAATGGAGAGTCCACCCCCACCCACCCCAAAAAATAAATGAAAATCCACCCATTCTCGACTCACCACTGTGCCGATGGAGGGGAAGTGAAGTGTTTGAGTCCACAAAACACTTTTTTGGAAGTTTCAGGGGTGAACAGTGTTGCAGCTAAATCCAATACAACTAAAGTAAATGGTGACCGATTCGTCAAACGTGTAAAAACAGCAGGAAAAAAAGAAAAACACACAACATGCCTCCATACTTGCTGCTGTGGTGTCATCCAAGTGTCCGCAGGCCAGAGGATTCAAATTCAACTCGATTATTGATGCAAATTACAGTTTGTTTCGATGCAGGGAATTAAAACCTACAAATATTCAGTGACAATCGCTCAACTAAGTTTATACTGGCATATAAAGCAATTCTTCTGAAATGTGCCATTCTGCACAAAGTACTTTTGGTAGTTTGGGTACTTTAAGAATATTTAGTCATTGATGCTTTTGTAAAACCTTGAATACAGGTCTGCTATGATTGTACTGATTATATTCTGGATGTTAATAGGCCTATACTTGTGCTACTGTATTTCTTGTTTATACTACTTTTTATTTCTATCTCTGTCATATTGTTAGAAACATTTCAGATCATTTCACGTTCAGTTCTCTGCACAAACGTCCTATGGGGCTTAAACCTGGGCTTTGCCTGAACCACTCAAGGACGGGCAGAGACTTGTCTCTAACCAGCGTTGCCTTCAGGTCATTGTAGGTGAACCGACATGATCCCAGTCAGGGGTCACGTGCAGTCTGGAGCAGACTTTCTTCAAAGACGTCTCTGAATTATGGCTGCACTCATCCTTCCCTCCATTCTGACCAGTCTCACCTTTAAATACCATCTGAGAAACTCCAAGCAGGCAGGCATGTGTCTTTTACTCAAAATGGCTCCTGTCTAGCTTAGCTCTCAGGTACTGCTGGGATGGTCACCCTCCCAGAGCTACAGAAATCCTCTGAAGTCCTCCAGTTAGATTGAGGACTGTACCAGGAAGCTAAATGTGTCATATATAATGTTCATGTCAGATTCAGCAGTGTTGTGCATGAGTACATGGTTTTGTTTTTGTTTTTGCATGTAAGCTCATCTATCTTGCCCCTACAAGGTGTTAGGCAAGAATAGGAAATGTTAACAGGAAACACAAAGCAGGTACACAAGTCTAACCAACACATCCTTCTTCTGCTACTTCACAACATCCCAGCAGAGAAAACACAAGCTGATTCAAAGTCAGCTGACGAAGAGATTGTGGGTTTGTGTATCAGTCTATATTATATACTGCGTAATCTCCGAGTGGCTACAGTAATAATGCGTATGAAGTAAATGACTACAATAGTGTGACTACCACTCATAAACACCAAATAGAATGACCAACATGTTGTCTATATAGTAGTCTACTGGTGCTGTCTACCTTAGTGCCGCAGTCACTGACTTACTGTATCGCAAAGAGGGAAGACACACTGCAAAGTTTTCAGTAGCTGAAGGTGACACCAGTAGCAGCAGTTCTTCAGTCTGTTATGTTGCACCATATGAGAACCAGAAGTACCTTTTTCATTTGGTCTTTAGCACGTCAACATTCACAAAACATCTGCAGAAATTGGTGTTAATGCGCTTTCTTTCATTCACAGCTGTTAGGTTTCATTTTGTTACAGAGGGAAAAGGTCAGCAAGTTTAAAAAAGAGAGAACAACGTTTCAACCCATCACCTCAGACTGTCTGACTAATGCAGGTTTAATTGCATGACTGACATATTATGATGTATTACAGCTTTGGAAATCATAAAGCAACAAAGAATAAAAACAACTTAAAGGGCCCATATTTTACACCTTTCTGGGATTTAATTTGAGGTATTGGTCCCCTAAGATGATATATCAGTGGTTTAAAGTCGAAAAAAACTGCAATGTGTATTTCCATGTCCTCTCCTCTGCCTCTCTCGCCTGCCTCTTGAGCCCCTCCTCTGATTGGCTGACTGCACTTTGAGTGACACGCGACCAGGCCTATCACCGGTCTCATTGCGGCGCATTTACGATCTCTGGCTGTAAACACAGCTGAAAGTCACATTGTTATGTTTGCAGCTTTAGAAGACCAGCCACATATTTACAGTCGGTTACAACAGGATGATTCTGAACGGTAAGTTACACCGTCCTCATGTTTGTTCAAGTTTTAGCAGGACAGCTGGCCAATGTAGGAGTAACGTCCCGAGTTACAGTACCGAGATTCACAATGGAGTTTCAATACGGAGTAACGTAGACGTCGCTAGGATAGTAAAAGCCCAGAAAATGTATTTTACACAATATGGGCCCTTTAATAGCAGATTGTCTCTGCCAAAATATGATCTGCTGTGAAATACAAATCAGACGAGTCAGGAGCAAAACTGACTCGTCTGTTCAAAAACCTGTACTCATGAAAGTGTGCACACGTTGGTTCTGAGCCCAGCTGTATGTACACAACACTGAGTAAATGACGACACTGTGCGTATTTTCACCTTCATTTGAATCATTCAATGAGGCATTTTAGTGATAACCATGTACTGTGAGCCATGGCCAGGCAGCCACTCTGCATCCACTTTGTCAGGACGTTGTTCAGTTCAAGCAGTGATGCAAAATAAAGCAACCAGTCCAATTCTTCACCTGTGGGTCATTTCTGGCCTTTCACAGCGTCATGACTGTTCATCCATCTCGGCTTCTGCTGGTGCAGCATTCTCCTGTTCAGGGTCACCGGGTAG
Source organism: Verasper variegatus (assembly GCA_026259375.1). Lineage (NCBI taxonomy): Eukaryota > Metazoa > Chordata > Actinopteri > Pleuronectiformes > Pleuronectidae > Verasper > Verasper variegatus. Next base: position 5,116,728 of record CM048051.1, read on the forward strand.
AATGTCCGCGACCGTCTGGATGAGCTCCTCGATCTGCTCCTCTGACAAACGCTCTTCACTCTCCTCTACCATCTGCACACAAACAGAAAATGAAAGGTAGGGTCAGTACGTTGTTTCTGAAACGTTTTTGGTCTTATTTGTTGAAATGCTCTTCACGTCCCGATAGCCATCAATGATTAAAGAAACAAAGAAAAAGAGCCAGTGTCTGTGGGACCTCGCAGGACTGGCTCTGACTGCATCAAATGATTTGCTGCGTGCACCCTGCCTGTGCACTCACCGTGCATGACCGGACTCTTCACAAGCAGGAGAGACACTCACCACTGATGCAGAGACTGAAGTTAGTGAGTGAGTCACGGACAAGTCGGCTTCGAGCAGTTGTCAGGTGATGTGCGTCAATGTGTATTGCAGGCGTATGTAACAGTGACATACTTTCAAAGTGTATCCTGCTCTTGCTAGTTTTTGCATATTTACCAGAGTCTGCTAATACAAATTGTGCATCGCTAAAGAATCATTAAAATGGTTAATTTATATTTTTTACAAGTGATAAACATGTCGAGAATTACCACTAGTAATTGATGACACTCACTAGCTGAATTTCCACTGCTGTCTGCGGCCGGTGGTTCAGTAGCTGCAGTTTCTCGGCCCTGATGACAAAGAGGGAAACAATATCATCAGTGTGTATGTGGTATACAGACACATCAAATTGCTGTATATCTTACGTATGTTATGCATCTTAAAAAAGGTTCTGTGTGTAATATTTAGGTGAAAGGGAATTGAAATTGAATATAAAATAATCGTGATAGTGATGTTGTGTGTTTCATCTAAAATGTAAGAATTGTTGTTTTCTTTACCCTAGAACGTATATTTAAATACTTTATATTTACATCAGGAGTGGGTCCTCTTTTTGCTTTTTACAGTAGCCCAGACTGGACAAACTAAACCTTTTGAGTTTTTATGACAACTGAAGCTACCACAGGTTCTCTTTCATGCTTGGAAGGGGAGGGTGAGGTGAGGGGCTATTCAGCTGCAACATGTGACTTAACCACTAGATGTCACTTAATTCTACACACTGAACCTTCAGAGTGTATCAGAGCGATCTTACTGACTTGGTGAGTTTATGAGGCATCATGGTGGTGAGGAACTCTTGGACCACCTCTGGACTCTGTCTGCTGCAGGGCGTATTCGACAGGTGCTTGAGCGTCTGTGTGGAAAAAGCAAAGGAAACTGTGAGCCGGCTCTTTTTATTATTTTTTTAAGTGTAAATGTGACACGACATGGACACCGAGCAGGATGAGGTCAGTGAAGGAAAGGAGAGGACGTTAGCCGACCTCATACATGATGGTGTTTAAGTTCTGCTGCCCAGAGCTGTTCTTGCTCTTCCCGCTCTCCTTCCTTTGTTCCTTCAGGTCTGTCAGGAGTTTGAACACCTGAGAAACACACATACAGACCAAATCTGAAGTGACACAGAAGTATTTTCATCTCATGACTGGACAGTGCAAAACAACACAACGAGACAGAACACATGAACTCACCTCGTAGTTACTGAGCATAGCAGCGTTGGCGTTTTTCCTGAAAAGAAGACAAATGTACGAGCAGAAAAGTTAATTTGTGACCTTAAGATAAGAGTAAACAAATTACGTATCTCAGATATCAATTTCCTGGACTTTGGTGCTTTTAACCACATCACTCAGTCCTCGTTGAGTGAGCAGCATTAGCTCAGGTGTTACTTTGGTCCCATGTGGACACCTGAGCCTCCTGTGGTTGCTGAAACAAGACCATGAGATGTGGCTGAAAGCTCTCAAAGTTGAATGGTGGACCTTGAGTCTGGATTATATAGACTGCATTAGAAGTAATACAAAATAAAAAAGTCTTGATAGGAGGTAGACTAATAGAAAGTGATGTGGACACAGGTCAGTTTCATGGTCACTTTTCTTTTCCATTAATATTATTGAAATAATAATTATTTCTTCAGTAATATTGTCTCTTTGGCACTTCAGACGTTTAGGTTCTCGTTGATCAGACAGGTTAATCAAACGAATGGTAAAACGCTTCTAACCGAAAGCACAAACACTCACTAGAAGCCAAAAACACAAGATTTACCAGAACACTGACCCAGAAAACTGTTTCAATAATTTTCTGTCGATGACAAATGGATTTCTACTGATTTTAAAAAGCTATGCCCCCCCCCATGTTGTTTATTAATCATTTGTCTGACCACAAATACACAAACAGGAAACACCAGCCTCATTCCAATAGCTTTCTTCTTCTTCTTCTTCTTCTTCTTCTTTTTATCATGTATTTACTTGTAAGGACAGAAGCCTGAACATGACTCTAACAGCGGTTGTGACATTAAACTCTCGTTTCCCCACAAACTGAGGCCGTGTTCCCTTCAACCTGCAACGTTTGACTATAGCTTGGACAACAAACAAACACACAGCCGACCACACATGTTGGCATCGTGCATAGCGAGTAAAAGTCAATAGATACAAATCTTACACTTCCATTTTGCCAGCCCCGTGGTTTCTGGTTCCTTGTACAAAAGCGTCCGTGTAGAAAATGTCGACCGCGTCAAACGTTCCGCCGGCAGCAAGCTGTCTTCTTCCTCCTCTTCTTCCTCCTCTTCTTCCTCTTCGTCTACCACAGTATTGTCTGCTCCTTTAATACGTTTTCAAGACATTTATCACATTTATTTTATGAAGGTACATGTTTGGGAAGATCCACATTACTGGTTATTTCACGAGTTTGACAACTTCTCCCTGCTGAAAAAAACACAATGTCATTTTTATTTGTTTGCTTTTGAGAAAATGGATGTAATTAATATCTTTGCAGATTGATTTTACAAAAGATCAGATGGCCAAAAACTTCTGTTTAATTCAAGTGTGTGTGAATATTCTCTTCTAGTCTTTATGATCTTATTGTGTTCACTGTTAAATGCCATATTTGGTGTGTTAAGGATCTTTGTACACTTCAATAAAGTATTTTCTTCTTCTTCTTTCAGTGGAATTTTCTTCTGTGTATTTTTTCAAAATGTGGTTTATTCAAGGATGTGGACATGTGAGAAAACCTCGTTGTGGATTCAGATCATAACAACTAAAGAACAAAGCTTCAAATTGTTGAATCTTTAATTACACACAACAGGAACTGAAGAAACAATTCACTTAGGTATTTTAGGTTTTATTCAGCAAAGATTAAAAGAATACATAGAAAAATAACAACAAATACTACACAGTGCAGGGGGGGGGGGGGGCAGAACCCCCAATGGGCTAGTTTTAAAGCCTCAACCCAAAATATTGTTAGAATATCACAAAATAAGGAAATACAAAAATAACCATGCAGAAAAATAATAACTATGATAGTCAGCAAAGAAATAATTACATTTATATCCCAGTTAAAAACATAAAACACACACTAATATCAATACACAAGATGTGTGAAGTGATGTGGACAAGTATAGTTTCACCAACAGACATCAGTTGAGACAGAAAAGGTCAGATTGTGTTATTTAACTCACATTTTGATCTTTGACTTTTCATTCATACATTTATATCGCTGATTAAAGAAAATACATTTATTTTAAATGACGACCAAAACTCAGACAAGAAAGAAAATAATTGAAGCCCCACCCGTCCATCGTTGAGTAATTAAGTAAAAGAATCCCCCAGTTTTGACCAGATAAGATCCTTCCAATTATCCGGTCAATGGACCTTCCAAAACAGAAACCGACGCATTTGATATAAAACGACAAAATACAGCAAATGCACACAAAATGCTTCACTTTTAAAAACAAATGTTTAAAACTAAATCTCAAAGACACAAGGTTAAAAAACATGACAATGGATATTTGTAGCTCATACTATGATAGTTGAGTTTAAAAAAAACATGTTTGTTTTTCACATGAACAAAATACAAGCTCAACAAAAACAAGTATTTGCAATCAGGCTAAAAATCACCGCTCCCTTGATCCAAAAAGTGATTATTGTTACTTTATTATTATAAACCAGCATCAGTTTGATCCCTCTACAACTCCCTGCCTTTCCTTACGAGAGTCCTGATCTATGAAAACAGATTCGCTCACTGTTCACTGACTGTCTTTTGTCAGCAGTTAGCACTGTACTTGTCTGTGTACATTTATTAAGTGTCCATTGGGACAGGTTCCTCTTTTTGACAGAAGAAATCAAATAACTCCTTTAAATTCTCGTCAGCCACTGGTCTGCGTACAACAGCTTTGAATGCTTCGAGGTTTCTGCTCTCAACCAGTTTCTTCACATTGCTCATCGTCTTTCTGAGGTTTGTTTGATCAGAAGCGAGGAATGCCTTTAACACGTCAAACCTTTCTCTTTCCACCAACTGGATAATGATGTGTTCAATGATGTCAGACAAAGGATAGCCAAACTCGATCACACTCTTTATTTTATCTGTTTTTATGTCTCTGTACGTATACCCTCCTGTATGCATTGCCAAAACGTTGCAGTCCTTATCAAAGACAGGAGAGCCAGACGACCCTTCAAAAAAACAAGTTTTGTAAGTTCGAACATTTTTGCGAAGCTTAACAGAGTCTGCCATTTTTTCAAAGAAACGCTCAGTAATCAATTTAGTGTTGTCTTGATTTTTGATCCAGCTCTTCTCCACAACCTGGTTTCGGTTGTCAGGTGCAATACTCAAGCATGGATCTATTTTTTTCACTCCACCATCAGGGTGCCCGATGATGCGAACACCATCACTTTGGTTAACGTATCCACATTTATTTAACAGAGCATTAGGCAAGTTCACACCAGCCCTGAGCTTTAACAAAGCCCAGTCATACTTCTCCTCGATGTATTCAAAGCCAGCGACCTCCTCTACTCCTACTTCTGCAACCGAATCCTGTCCTCTCTCCGTCTGATTTAGACTCTCAAAAGAGAAATGGACAGTGACCTTGGCATTAAGCTCCTTTTCACTGTCATCATAAACGTCTTTGACCACATGGGCATTTGTGAGGACAAACCTGTCAAACAGGAGAAAGCCACTCCCCACTGCCCTGTCGTTTATTCTAACCTGACAAACTGAATTACTGAAACCCATCAGTTTCTTCATTGTTTTCACTTCTGTGCACGTCTGAGCATTTTTTCCATACTCGACACGCAAGATTTCCGTCATAGGAAGGGTCTTATTCCCAACACGAAAGGGAACAGTTATCTCCCCATTCATAAAATTTTCAAACTGTGAAGAGAGGTGAATCCTCATTGTTTCTGAGGTGTGCTGTGAGGTTTGTTCTGCTGCCGTGTTACCACTTGTGTCGGTATTGACATTCACTGACTGCTCTGAAGGATCCTGGTTTTCTTCAGCGTCAGGTCTCTGAGACTCAGCTGACTGTACGTAATCCTCTTCAAGACTGCTAGGCAGACTATCTGGTAGATGTTTGTCCTGTTTGATTGTGTAAGTTTTGTCACCTAGGTCATCCACCAGATTGGACATGTTCACGACGACTTCATCATGAGAGAGCACGCACTTTGTGAATATAATATCCAGAAATCGAGCATCTCTTTTTAGAGCTTGCTTTACCTTTTCCCCTTTGTACGCAAAAACTGTAATTTCGTCATAATCGTTTTTTAGGTCTGGGTTCTTCAAGATGCGCTTTACACCCTCCCGCCCCCTCATCCGTACATGAAACAACACAACTTCATCAGATGAGCCCTTTCTTCTGACATGAGCAGAGCCGCCAGCTGTTTTCCCTGGCGTGTTTACAGCTTTAATAAACTTGACAGTTAAACACTCATCTTTAACTAAGCTGCATGGAAAGTGTGAACAAATAGCTTTCATATTCCTGAGAAGAACAAGCTCTTTGCCTTTGTTCTTTTTTGCTAATAACGTGAACTGTGGGTTCCTTTTCAGTGAGTCCTCAACAGTTCCGGCTTTGTTGCAGGACACTAATGTGGTTTTCTGTTCCACTGATTTCCACTTGAAAGAATGGGTTGGATGTGGCTCCTCTTCCTATCGGAATGAAAAAGAATCCATATTTAAGTGAATCGCAGGAGAATATTTTCATCTGATTTAAGCAAGACCACTGTGTCTCAATTCAGGGGCTGCCTCCTTCAGAGGCTGCATTCGAGGACCAGTTTCATCACAGGGGCGCGACGAGACTGTCTCATTTCAAAGTCTCCTTCAAATGCGGCCGACAAACGTTTCCTTCCATCCCCGAGGAATGACAGCTCCCACAGGTGGATCCTTCCTATCCCAGGACTCATTGCGTGTCAGTGACTATACTGTTTTTTCAAAGAGGTAATGGATCCACCCCCCTGACCTGAGACACAGCTATCGTCTGATCATCTCACAACATGGCTGAAGTGAAATGTTGCAGAAGAAGAAAACACGTGTGTATTTTACAAGACAAACCTTTTTAACAAGAGCTGGTTGACCAGATGGACTCCTTTCCTTTTTCAGGTCTTCTGATTTATTCTTGAGATAAGAGAGAGAGATATTATTAATGATATTATATGATGAAACGCACGCTTAAGACTTTTGACCATGTAAATCAGTAATCAATATATTCTTGTACAGGATATATACTTTTGAAACAACTTGAATTTGGAACACTTTTCATTACACAGGACACAATCAGTACCTCAAAACTTTTGTCCATTGTTTCCGACTTAGGTTCCATTTTTATCACGTGGTTTCCAGCTGAATTAGTATCTTATCTACAGGAAAGGAAAACAAGAATGATTGATTTAAAAAAACTTAGAATATTTCAAATCATCTCCTCACTCTGCCACAAAGCAAAACTGGAATCAAATCTAAATAAATACTTACCATTGTAAATGAATAAAAGGAAATTATAAAATATAATTAAATAAAAGTTGAATTTAACATATCTACACAGGAATTGTAGATAGTAATGAAATAGATAACTGTGATTCACATCTTGTTGGCAAACACCAAACAGCCACACATGCAGGCGATGAGTTCCAGTAAAGACGCTGCAATTGAACACAACACTTAAGATTATTTTTAAATGACGCAGGAGTCATTCATTTAAAACATGTTCAAAAATTTTGGAATAATTCATCGAAAATCGCTACTTACAGTCTCTCCTGGTTCTTTGTGTTGAATCGCCGAGGTGTGTCCGTGTCAAACGACTTCCGCGAATGAGACTTTCAAGTTTCAACAGATCCGCCTCTCTCATTATTTACCTTGTCATTCCGATCATAACAACTAAAGAACAGAGCTCTCAGAATATCTCCACCTGTTGTTCAATCTGTGTCACTGCAGAAAAGCACTGACTAGGAACAGGCTCGTGGTGGATGAGACAGTGTTCGATACTGATTTGAAATTGTTGAATCGTTTCCTATTACACAAAACAGGAAATGAAGAAACAATACACTGAGAAGTTTTATTCAGCAAGGACTAAAAACAATACACAGAAAGATGACAAATAATAATACATAGTGCAGGGGAGGCAGAAAACTCCAAGCAAAGTTAACTATTGGGACGCAGCCCGGGTTAAGTCACTCAGCTGAGAAGGTTCCTAAGCCAAGTGGAGTATTGGGACGCAGCCCGGGTCATGTCACTCAGATGGGAAGGTTCCTAAGCAAAATGCAGAATTGGGACGCAGCCCTGGTCATGTCATTCAGATGGGAAGGTTCCTAAGCCAAATGGAGTATTGGGACGCAGCCCGGGTCTTGTCACTCAGATGGGAAGGTTCCTAAGCCAAGTGGAGTATTGGGACGCAGCCTCCGCTTCAGGCGCCAGTCGGTGACGTCACGGCCGCGCGTGTTTACGTCGGCTCATATTAAACAGCTGAAATCTCCACCGTCAGTGAACATGGCCGCCGCAGAGGTAACGGTCATCCGCCGCTACACGGGCGAAGCTAACAGTCAGCTAGCAGATACACGTAAAGCGCTCGATGTTGAACGAGTCGTGTCGCGTCTCTGTGTCCGCAGGGAAGCAAGCTGTGGGGGGGTCGCTTCGTGGGAGACACCGACCCGGTCATGGAGAAGTTCAACGCGTCCATCGCTTACGACCAGAGGATGTGGGACGCTGATGTCCGAGGGAGCAAGGCGTACGCGAGGGCTCTGGAGAAGGCACAGCTGGTCACCGCCGACGAGGTGAAGCAGATCCTGCCCGGGCTGGAGCAGGTAAACTCCCCGGAGACAACACACACACCCCCCGCAGCAGGGCAGTCCCTCACCGCTGGATGGATGGGGAGCGTGTCCCTGGCTGCCCCTCCAGTGAGGACTCATGTAAATGGACGACAGCTGAAAATGTGCCTCTGTGCTGCTGCTGCTGAACAATATCATCATGTGATGGTTGACAGCTCTGGACCATGGGACCATGGGACCATGGGGCCTGGACCAGGTTTACATATTTCACTCCATCCCTGATGTTGTGAATAGAGATGTGTCTATACCGTTCTCCATCCATCCATTAAATACAGTTTGTCCTCATGAGGGTCGACATAACCACATAACTACACAGGGACAAACAACATAACATCATACAGGGACAAAGGACACAGAGGGACAAACGACATAACGACACAGGGACAAACAACATAACAACCTGCAGGGACAAAGGACACACAGGGACAAAGACTACTCACACTCACTTTAGACATTTTCAGACATGAACAATACAGCAGGAGATTTTCCACTCAGTCACAACAACACAGAAATCTCTGGCGTGTTCAGGTGAGGTGGTCCGGCATGCAGAGGCAGGACCGAACCACCAGACGCTCTCCTGACATTTGAGTCTGTGTGTACGACACAGCTTCATTTGTGCGTCTGTCGCGTGTTATGATCGTCATCAACACGCCCAGGATATCCTGCTGTTTTCTCACATTGGCTAATCATAACAGTCGTTGCATTGTTTCCTGTGGGATTTCTTTTTTTAAATATAAACGTAAAAGCATTGTTTATTCTGTAAAATAAAAAGGTTTCTTAATGAAAGTTTGAATACATAAACGCCAATACAGATGTGTCTGTGACGATAAAGTTGAAGGATTATTGTCGTAACAAGATTAAATCTTTCTAACTAATAAGCGTATATAAATAATAGAGACCTATATTTATGTGTAAGAACATGTCCATATGATACAAATACTTGACACAAGTTGATTTATATATAGAAGTACGTCAAAATGTTTTGTTCTTTTCAGATTTCTGAAGAGTGGTCTAAAGGAGTTTTTGTTATTAAACCTGGAGATGAAGACATTCACACTGCCAACGAGCGCAGACTCAAGGTGAGCGTCGCTGTAACTCTGCACGAGGGATTTCTAAGAACCAGGCCTCCTGTTTTAAAAGGACGTGCACACAATACACTGTTTTGCTGTGTTTGTTAATCAGCTACATTAAATAATTATAATTTACGGCAACTGAGGTTGAAGAAGGATCAGTTTTTTTTGTTATTGTAATATCGAAGTCAGACAATCAGGAACACATATTGGTGATGCACCAGAATAAGCAATAAGCTTTCAGAGTAAAACAATAACAAGTAAGAAAGACAACCACAACTACAAAATAAATAATGAAAATAGAATTGGAGGAATTATATGTAAAAGTAAAATATCATAATCTTGGTTTTCAAACCTGCCAGAATAAATGAAATCTACTGACATGTATTGTCTGTATTGCACCAGTACTGTATTTTATTTTGAGACAATAACATACATCAGACTACGGTGCATTTAGCCACTAGAGCACCCAGTTAGTGCACTGCTGCAAGTGCAGTTTATTCCTGTTAGAATCACATAAAAACTACAATGCTCCACTTACATAAACAGTTAAAACTATATTTTCAAACAAGATTCATAAAATTGAATGTTTTAAATATCTGTGGGGTTTGGTAGAAACCTGTACCGGCCTTTATGAAAACCTCACCCAGATATAACAGGGGAAGTTGTAAATGAGAGACTAACACAGCCTCGCTTTGGGTCTTTTCATGGGAATTTACCTTGAAAGCTTGAAAAACCTGATGGTTGTGAGAAGAGATATCATAGTTCTCTGGTTGTTTTCTCAGGAGCTGATTGGTGCTCCGGCAGGGAAGCTGCACACTGGCAGGAGCAGAAATGACCAGGTTTGTCTTCACAGGGTTAAAATTCAACTGACTGAAAGATCATCCTGGGTTTCAGCCTGTGAGTTGTTTCAAAGGAAGGAGTAGCCCGTGAGGCCGTGCTCTGTGTGTTTTGGTTGATCAGGTGGTGACTGACATGAGGCTGTGGCTGCGAGACGCCATCTCAACCCTCACGGAAAATGCCCTCCAGATGATCTCTACCATGGTGGAGCGGGCTGCAGCGTAAGCTTAAAACACACTGTCACGTGCAACCACACTCTCCTGCTGGTACCTGGGCCCTCTTGAAGTTTGTCACCTCTTTCTGCCCCTTAGAGAAATCGACGTCCTGTTTCCCGGTTACACCCACATGCAAAGAGCTCAGCCAATCAGGTGGAGTCACTGGATTCTAAGGTGACCTTTACATAGAGAAACTTGCTGTGCAGTGCACGTCTCCTGCTTTTATACCAAATATATCATGTGTGCTGTTCAACGCCAGCCTCCTTTTTCTGTCTCCCCACATTTGAACCGCTCCTCAGTCACGCTGTTGCTCTGAGCAGAGATGTCGACCGGCTTCAGGAGATCAAGAGAAGAGTTAATATTTTACCTCTTGGAAGGTACACAGTGAGCACACACTCATCTGACACTGACTTCCACACGCTGACACGATGGGTTAATAAGAATGCTTCTTTACTAGCGGTGCCATCGCTGGAACGCCATTTGACATCGACAGGGAGCTACTGCGGAAAGGTTAGGCCACTTTGCCAAAACAATAGCCACAGAGTTTAAGGCTTAAAAACTCCATAACTTATATTTTATTCATCAAATGACAATGTGAAACTTCAAATAGCTTTATGGGAAGTATTGGGTAATTATCAAACAGAAGAGACACGGCTCTTTAAAAGGTGATTACATGTCAATACAAAAAAAAAAGAAAACACATATTCTTCTTCTCTGAATCTGCAGAGTTGGAGTTTGAGGACATCAGTCTAAACAGTATGGACGCCACGGGCCAAAGAGACTTTGTTGGTACGTAAACCACAAGCCAGCCAGCCGTGTTTGACATGTTGAGATGACGTTTCCTCTTCCTGAGTTGTCTAATGTTCGTGTTTCTTTAGCGGAGTTCTTGTTCTGGGCTTCGTTATGTGTGACCCACCTCAGTAAGATGGCGGAGGACCTGCTGCTGTACAGCACAAAGGAGTTCTCCTTCGTCACGCTGTCTGACGCCTACAGGTCAGTTGGCATTTTATTGCGCGATCCTTAAAGTACAGAACAAATATTACCTCCACCAACAGGGTTTATATTTTCATCGCTGTTTGTCTGTCTAGTGGAAGGACTACGCAAAAACTACTAAACCGATTTCATTGAAACTTGGTCGGTGCATGGGGTTCAAGGAAGAACCCATTTCATTTTGGATCAAATAAGAATCCTGGATTTGTTTATATTGCGAGATAGAACGTTAGCCTTGGCAGAGTTCGCCTATGCACTGTCCAAGTTATTCTGTGGTTTTGTTCAAAGCTCCTCATGTGCTTTTAATTCACTGATGTAATATTTTTTAAAGTGATCCGGGCGTGTGTTTGTTTCAGGACTTGATATCTGATGGACTCAAGAATATTAATCAAACACATGAAACTAGTCTGATCTTGACATGAAAGTAAATTTATTGTAATTAATTTTTCCATAGAAGTTTCTTCTATTGATTATTGCTGCTGTATGGATACTATACTTGATGATTTTACAAGTAATTTTACATATATTCAGCAACTACAACTACCCAAAGTCTTATGTTCTGTCCAAACCTCATGTTATGTAATTTAAGATGAAAGATTGAATGTATTTGTCTTTTACATCCGTGTTCCCTGTGTTTGTCCTCATCCTCACCTACGTGTGTGTGTGTGTGTGTGTGTGTGTGTGCGTGTGCGTGTGTGTGTGTGTGTGTGTGTGTGTGTGTGTGTGCGCGTGTGCGTGTGGGTGTGCGTGTGCATGCGTGCATGTGTAGCACAGGCAGCAGTCTGATGCCCCAGAAGAAGAACGCCGACAGTCTGGAGCTGATCAGGAGCAAAGCAGGTCGTGTCTTTGGCCGAGTAAGACTAAAGATAGAAGGTTCTGAAGAGACCTTGTTACTAGGTCACGTTTTCATTAGCGTTTGTTAGTTAGCAGGATTTTGCATAAACTCTCAACCAATTTCCATAATTACATACTTAACTGATTTCTCGTTAAATTTGTTTAACGGTTTGCATTTGTTGAACCAGTTTTCGTCTTTGTCTGTGTTTCAGTGTGCAGGGTTCATGATGACGCTGAAGGGCCTGCCCAGCACCTACAACAAAGACCTGCAGGTGGGAAAGTGTGTTTTTGTGCGTCTTTCACTTCATGGGAAAAAACTTTGTTCTGGACATTGTCTTTGTGTTTGTTGTCCCTCTTCAGGAGGATAAGGAGGCCATGTTTGACTGCTATGATACTGTGAATGCTGTGCTGCAGGTGACGACTGGAGTCATGTCAACTCTCCAGGTCTGAGATTCACTGTTAATCATTTTGAAAACAACACTACACCAGGCATTGGCTTCTCAGTTTTACTGGCTCTTATACTCTGGAGTCTGCGTATCTGTAGCAGGGTTAATGTTTAAATGTAAACGTAGTACAATGGTCTTGGATCAACACTTGGACTGTAACAGTGTTTTGCTTTTGTTTTTTTTTAGCCACGGTTCAAACCCTACGTTTTCTACAAAAATAATGCTGAAGATCTCTGAGACAGTTTAGTTTCCACTGACGTTTCTTTCGTGTTTCAGATCAACCAGAGTGTGATGGAAGCGGCCCTCAGTCCCGACATGTTGGCTACGGATCTTGCCTACTACCTTGTGAGGAAGGGGGTGAGTACTTGAGAGATCTGTTGTGATGTTGTGTGATGATTTGTTTGTGTGTTACTCTGTGTTACTCTGTGTTACTCTGTGTTGCAGATGCCGTTCAGAGAGGCCCATGGCGTCTCTGGTAAAGCTGTGTTTATGGCTGAGTCCAAAAATATCGCACTGAACCAACTCACAGTGGAAGACCTGAGTGCTCTTAGGTGTTTGTCTCTCTTTGTTACTCATACACACGTGCAACCTATAAGCATATTGAAAAATATATATATTTAAAATATATACTTTCTTTCCCTCCTGTCTACCATGCAGCCATGACTTTTCCCAGTGTTCTCCCTCTTCTTTTTCCTGATGTGTGTATCTGCTCTGTCATGTAGCCCGCTGTTTGGAAGCGATGTATCCTCTGTGTGGGACTACAGGAGCAGTGTGGAGCAGTACAGCGCCCCCGGAGGCACAGCCAAGAGTAGCGTCGCTGCGCAGGTGGAACACCTGAGGAACTGGCTCAAGAAACCGAAACAGTGACCTCGGCCAAGTAACACCTTGTATACCATATTTGAATCGGGTTTACTGATAATACGATGATGAAATATCAGACTGAGGTCAGGAAGAATTAGAAACCACGTTGCCTTTCAAACACTCACCCTTCTTCTTTTCAAACAACCATATTGACAGAGGATTCAGTTGATCAACCACAGACAACAAATGTTACAAAAGACCTGACTCATGCAAAAATATTTGACAAATAAGAAATAAATGTTACTTGTGTTTTACAGCTTGATCCATCATTGGGTATCCATCAGATATTTTCCTGTGTAGATCCACAGAGACACACGCACATGCACATGATGGTGTTGTTTAATGGTTCAGAAAGGATCTGTTTTTTTTACAGCAGAGAAATGCATATCAAATTATTCATTAAAGTTAAATAGTTTAACATTATGGGTCTGAACAAGGTCCAACTACAAGGAGTGATCACATATATTTTTGCACGTTTAGAACTTAATCAGTTTTCTGACAAATAAACATAAAGCAATGTACTCTGACTGGCTCGAGAGGAGATCAACATATCAAGTAGCTACAAGACCGCGTGCTGCGACGCGAGAAGCTGTGTTATATTATCTAATTTAATTGCTGACATTGTTGAGATATTTCGCTCGAAATCACCATGTGAACCTCGGGGTGGTGAGTGCCCGGAGGGAAAGTCGTGGAGTCCGGGCAGTAGGTTCGTTGTCTAGGATGCACGACAGACAAAATTAACATTCTTCAAAAAACATCTATAATGTAACTGCACATTAAGTATTAGTTAATTTACCGCTGCTAAATCAAACCAAATTTATTCTTACTAGATAGTGAAAATTACGACCCCCCCCCCCTTTCATACACAGTCAGCTCATTTTTTGCTGGAAAAATAACAGCAAAAAAAACATTGACTCTGCCCAATAATTTCTGGACCGTAAATAAAGATGGACGACATGACGGCTCCGCAAAAGTGAGGCCAAGGCGTCTTGATGGGGCGCCTGAATGTTAGAAGCTGGTAAATGGAACGTGTTAAGTTGAGGGTTAAAGATAAAGGTGGAGGGTGTCGCACCGTGTACAGACTGTAAAGCTATTTATGTAGTTGTTATCACATGTGTGTTCAAGTGTTGATGTTTCTGATAAGTTTGGTTTTAATTAGTTATTTGATTCTATTAAAAAAAAAGGGAGAAACATCATGATTGGCAGCTTAGACTGACTCATGATTGGTCGAGCACAAGAATCCGCTGGACCTTGATACAATGGCCCCGCCCCCTAATTACTGATTGATCTGGCTTCAAATGACAACATCAGCACAAGATGGTGGGGCGTTCGTAACGTGGATATTTTGGCTTCATTTCTGGATTTGAGAAAGTGGAGACATGTCGTCCATCTTTATTTACAATTTAGTAGCATGTAGATATTCAGTAGCATTCATTTAGTTTGATGAATAAACATGGACACTGACAGTTTGCTGTTACACTAACACACAGGTAAAAAGTTCCCTTTACACACAGACTAACTTCTGCCGCTTAGATCATCAGGTGTTTAATGTGCTGAGTCAGAGTATCTGACCCGCTGTCATGAGCACAACCGAGAAGACACAGAAC
The DNA here is from genome assembly GCA_026259375.1 of Verasper variegatus. NCBI lineage: Eukaryota > Metazoa > Chordata > Actinopteri > Pleuronectiformes > Pleuronectidae > Verasper > Verasper variegatus. The sequence goes on from CM048051.1 coordinate 5,131,729, forward strand.
CACGCGCTGGTCGGAGCGGCGGCGGCGGCCTTGGAGCGGTACACGACTCTGCCGTCCAGAGGCTGCGTGGGTCTGAAGATGTCAGTCATGGGCTGTCCGGTCCAGAACTGACACTGCTGAACTACTGCATCCAGCTGGAGAGAAGAATAGAAACAAGTTCAAAGCTGACACCTTCTGCTCATATTGAGGTGAGTTATTGTGATGTCATGTGACATCAGACGTTTTAGCCAGACTACTGACGAGGCGTGTCTGGAGCTTTAGTGTTTCTTTACTTTACGTCACCACAGACTTTAGGCTTGTTTGCAGAACGTTTGCATACAATCAGAACCTATAAAACATAATAAATCTAATATCTAATTTAATCTAATAAACCATTAGATCTAACAAGGCCAGATCCAACACTTACTTCTCCTGAGATAGAGAGATTTGTCTTATTTAGTGCATGTTGCCTGGTTTGAGTATCTATACTTCATATAGTCACTTTGTGAACACACACACCACACACACACACACACACACACACGGACGGAGTTAACACTCTAACTGTACTAAGTACAGACACTTGCTCACCTGACGGCTGCTGATGGACAGGGTCCTGTGAAACACCGACCAGGCAACTGCCTGTTCGCACCCTGGAGTTGTCATGGAGCCCACATAGCGATAGTAACTGTGCAGGTCCTTCGCAGGTGGGATAATGTCACTGAGGCGAAAGTTTGGGATCACTGTGCTGCTGCCTTAACACAGAGCGGACGTGTCCGATTAAGTCAAGTCAGGAATTTGGTCAAATTGTGCGATAGAGTGAAAAATGGATCACGTTTCACACAAAAAGTGACTTTCCAGCTCATACCGTTGTGTTGCACTCGGCCCAGAGCAGCTATCACCGTGTTCAAACTAGGATGATCGTCTGTTGTTTCCTGTGAGGAGACCGTCAGCACTGTGACACAATCCTGAACTGTTTGAAAGTGAAAACATGTAGAAAGCAGAGGTTGACCCCATCCCAAGCCCATTACCTCAAACAGGAAGGCGAGCAGAGCGATACCCGCCATGTCGTGTTCTGCCTCTGCCAGAGAACCGTACGGCTCCTTGATGTGGACTATATGCAGCTGAACAGAGAGAGGAGGACAAGCCTGTAGTGTGCTGGTCTGTGGTACAGTCTGTAGTACAGTCTGTAGTTTTCATATTGTGTCAGATTAATTAATAATGAGCAGTTGTAGTATGAATACATTCAAAAGCTGTTTTCCACCATCCATCCAGACTAATATACAAATAGTGGTGAGTAGCTCCTACAGTAACAAATATTGACTTTTCACTTTAATTATTTATAGCAAATCTATTTTATACTTTATAAATGCAGAGTTCTATATAATTCTCATGTCACTGTCTGATGCTGTCTCGTGAGGGCTGTACCTCCATGGGGAATCTCTCTCCGTCGATGGTGTGCTCTGATCCAGGTCTGCCATTCCCCCCCCAGTGGAAGTGAAACTGGGCCGCTCTGTAGTGACCGGGAAGAGCGCCTCCTGTCAGCCGCATCGACTGTGGCAGGTGAAAGTGAGCTGCAGGGAGGAGAGAAGTCTCTTCACGCAGAGGTCAAAGTTGAACAGGCACCTTTTCACAAACTCAGTTCCCCTCCTACGTGGCCAAATCCCACATGATGGAATGATGGCACGTGGGTGATCCGCTGTTGTTTGCCAGATCTGGGCCACAAACAGGCCATAGCGATATATGTGAATTAGTTTTGTGCTATTCGGGCCACTGTAGGCTCACATCCAGATTACACCTTGCCTAGAGCACCATATGTTTGCCAAAAAAGGACCCGCAATTTAGAATGTACTGTTATTATTTTATTTTTACGGTGGGCAACTTTAGGCTCCATGTTTTTGGGCCACAAGAACGGCCAGAAGTGCCGGAGCATTGCCAGAAGTGTCCCACATCCGAATGCTGTCTGTTTTGTCTATTAAGGAGGATAAAGCTAACTTTTTTTATTACCTGAGTGCCCTTTGTTTTCCACTGTAATGTTGATTACGTCGGTGTGGCCAATGAAGTTGAAGGGTGGCAAGGCGCTGTTGACGTGCACCTTACTGGTCACGATGTTGATTGGTGACTGGCGTAACCCTCCACAGCTGGGAAACTGAGCTGCCCAGTGGATGGGGTCTGAACAATACAAACAGAAGAGGCCACAAAATCAAATCTGGGACCGGACCACCCGAGTGTTACCTCGCAGACTGGCTCACGTGTGGTTTTCCAGTGGAACCAGTCTGAGTTGAGCAGGAACGCACCCCCACTCTACATTCAGGGTTAAACTTAAAACGTTGCTCTTTGAATGAAGCTCAGGTGAGCGGCACAATATCCAGGTCTTACCTCTGCATGTGTCATCACAGGAGTACTGGCTCTGGTAGCACCACTGAGCTGCAGAGAAGACACAGACAGACAGTGTATTCTTGAGGAGGCTCTCTGCACTTAATGAATGAGTATTAATCGTTTCTCACATTCACGCTCTATTGGCCACAATGGGTTTGTTTTCCCCAGTCAGCGATTTCAGCTGATCTGCTTATGTGTTTGTGCTGTGCAGTTGGACTTTGACAAGGCCGAGCAGGCAAAGCACACACACACACACACACACACACACACACACACACACACACACACACACACACACACACACACACACACAATCCAAGATAATGATTAGGTTATTTCTCGCATTACTAATCCTGCCCTTCAGTTGTCTTTTTATGCTCGATTATATAAAGATGATCTGAAAGCAGATGTTATACAAATACTGAAATATATAATATTATGGGACTAAGCATTTTCCACCATTGACTGTACATAAAGATGACATAAGTGAAGCCAAATTATCTTGATCGCCCTCTGGTGGCTGGCTGTAGTACAAGTCATTGTTGCAGATGGGACATGGACCTAACTGAACAGTTTGTTAAATAAATTTGTCTCAAACATGGGTTTTATTCAGTCCCCTCAACATGCTGTGTTCTTTTATTATCTGGGAAAACAATGAAAATGCTGCAAAAATAAAATTCCGGGATCCGCTCCTTGATCTGGATCTGATTCTGCACCAGAATGTAATTTGTTCTTCCCTGACCCATATCACATCGTTCCACTAAGTTTAGGTGTTGTTGTGTAATCTTGCTCACACACAAACAAATGAGGGTGTAAAAAAAGAAGCCACACTGATTATTTGGGTCATTTCAGGCAATGATGCTGCAGTTCTGGCCTGAACAAAATGGATGTGAGCCTTATGTGGCCCACTAGTAAAATAGCAAATGTGGCCCTTTTGGGCAAACATGCGGTGCTCTCGGCAGGGTGTAATCTGGATGTGAACCTAAAGTGGCCCATGTTGAAACTGGTGAAAATGTCCCAAATAACTCAAAACTAATGAATAAATGGAAATGTTTCACTTAACGGACGGACTTGGATCAAGTAAAAGCCATTATCCTTTATTGGTTCGTATTAATAAGTCCGCGCCTGTCACTATAAGCTGAAGAAACACACAACAAGTCTCTTTGTTGTGTTGTGATTACTCTGATTGTTCTCAGTGGGAAGTGAACGTCTGGCTCAGAAATAAACAAAAAGCCACTTCACTGGCTTCACACTACTGAACACGTCCATCCAACAGGTGCTGGTGAAGTCTCTTGTGAGTCTTGGGCTGTGGTCGTGTATTGTATTCCCTGATGTGAATGGAACTCCGGTGTGTGACTCCACTGTGGGAATGAACAGTGCAACAGAGAACCATTTAGCTAATATAGGAACGCAGATTAACCCCACAATGCCGTGCTTTGAGAGGGGACATCAGTTCTCACCAGCTGAGAACAATGCACATCAGGTGGAGGTTGGCTTTACTCCACCTGGCTCCCGCACCTGTGCCAAACCCAGTTGTGCGGAAAAAGGCACGAATACACAAACTTGACTCTTTTATTTTAAATCATCCCCTCTTCTTTTCTTTATATTTCCTCGTTGATTTCCAATGAGCCAAAATCTGAAAGAGTTTCACCCCTTGAATGATTCTGTGTATATTTCTCCTCAGAAGCTGTAAAAGCTCTGTGGAGGAATTTAAATCTGTTTTAGCAAACGTTAGATCGATATTGCTGCATAACTGCAATTAGTGAGTCAAGGTGTTACTATGTCCACTTGAAATTAGCAGCGGCGATCAATACATTTACAGATTAATCGATCAACAGAAAACCAGTTGATCTATTTTAATAAAACATTTAAACCTCTCAGTTGGGAGAATTTGCTGCTTTTTGCTGTTTTACCACCACAGTAAAAATGTATGTTGTGTTTTCACACATTTTCCACAGGTTTTTTTTGTTGACAAACCATTTGATAGATTTACTGAGAAATTCACCAGCAGAAAAAGAAATGTCAGTTCAAAAATGTTCTTGTTGAATAATCCCACAATTGTCCAGAAGCAAACATGAGAAAAAGGCTGAAGTCAGTGAAAATGTGCATACCTTTGTGCTGCAGATATATATTTCTCTTCTTTTCTACTCTGTTAATTATCTTGTTCAAGTCTCTTCTGCATTTTCACGTTATGTTCTCCAGCTGAACGGCGTTTCAAGCTTAACACATTCACAAAGACCTAACTGAACGAAATCCTGCAACAATCTCTTAATTATTTATATGTTTAAGTTTAAAACCTGAAATAAGTAGCAGGGTGTGTGTGCATTGCAGAGGTGTGTGTGTGTGTGTGTGTGTGTGTGTCCTACCTGTGGACTGAGAGAGGAGAGAAAGCAGAGTCAGGAGGTAGAAAGTAAAACCCATGATCATGAGCAGCACAATGACCAGAGACTGAATTTCAACTGCCTTCACATTCTGACTCTGCAGCATTTGAGGGTGGGAGGGAAACTTCTATGAAGAGGGGTGTGTGTGTGTGTGTGTGTGTGTGTGTGTGTGTGTGTGTGTGTGTGTGTGTGTGTGTGTGTGTGTGTGTGTGTGTGTGTGTGTGTGTGTGTGTGTGTGTGTGGTCCAGGTATTATGTTGTGCCAGTCACATTATGGGGACTTAATTGTTGTCCCCATAAGGAAGACAAGTCCCCATAATGTGAACCAAGACATTGTAAGGCAAATATATGTTTTATGGTCAGGCGACACCTGGTGGCAAAACCAGGAACCGTGATCTTGTTTCCAGATCACGCCTGTCAAACTAAAAACTGTGTGACTATCCCATAAACGTTGTTCAAACCTGGTTCTGAATGTGTTGAAAGGTGACACAGTTTAATGGTTTAACGGGATTGTCACTGGTTTGACACGTCCCAGTGTGTTTACAGCTACATATGTAAAAACACTGATATATATATACCTCAAGTGGTGTCACAAAATCAAAACTGGCATCATGCACACAAATCTTCTTTCAGATCTGTTGTTTCCTGTTTGTATGAAACACAAAAGTATATTAATATTGTGCATATAAACTAACATTATGATGCATCCTGAAGATTAGTACATTATGTAGATATGTAGGTTAAGGTTAGGTGAAAATAGAATTATGTTTGGATTATATAGATTATTATGAAGATTAGAACATTATGTAAATGTTCAATATATGTATTTATTATTTTGATGCCAATCTTTTCCTGCAGGTTAGGTTAACTGGATTCTCTAACTGGTTTGTCTCTGTACTAACGACCAATGTCAGCAGGGATTGGCTCCTGCTGTCCAAACCCAAGCGTGACCCTCAAAGCATGAGGATAGATAAATAAACAGACTGATCATTTATTTGTGACATTTATGAACACAGCATTTTAATCGCCAGCCGTCACATGCAACACTTCCACCATTGTGGTCTTGTTCCATGAAACAATTGGTTCGGCCGTATTCTTTCCATGTAGATTAATGAGTGGAAGCCATGACACAGCTGATACCATTAGAAATATATTTATTTAAATATTATCCAATATGATTGTAAATTCATTTAACTGCTAATTAAAAACCCTCCACGATTAATGGTGTGATTAAAAAAACATTTAGCAACTTATTGTTGTCAACCATTCAAACAAGTTGTTCCAGGCATTTGGTGTTTTAAAAAAAACCCATAAGATTCAGTCTGGTTTGGACACGACTCAAAAGCCGGTGGTGGAACAGACGCACACGGAGACAACATGTACAAACCAAACCTGCCCCCGGCAGAAATGATCAAGTACCTTAAGGCTCGATGTCAAGTTGACGGCTGATCCGACATTGAAATGAAACAGACTCAGAATGAACAACTACATGTAAAATCCTTCACTAGAATAAACGTTCATTAACATAAACAAATATCTCAGGTTATATTAAGTAAAGAATATTTACTTAATATAAGTATCCAAACCTGATCTGACAGGTTTAAATATAACACAGTGATTCTGAGCAGAGCCAGATTCTGATTAAACAACAAGCTTCTCTCCACAGTGATTTACATAACCCTTCCGGTCCTGAAATGTGAAATACATGTGAGGGCAACACCCAAAATATTCTCAAATTTCTTGCAGATCTGATTTGAATCTTCTCTCTGGTCCACGGGGGTCAACGGAAACAACAGATTTGTCATCGGGACACCGACAGGATGTCTTCAAAGAAGATAACTCTGGAAAAAAAAAACACACATCTCCAGTTAGAGGCTCATGAAGTTACACTTTTGGCCCTCTGGTGGCGCCGTAGCGCGGCAGAGCGGCGTATTGTCTTCCCTGTGTCCTGAGTCTGGAGGTTTATTGACTTTATTGTGATGTCATGATGATGTCAATACTACCATATGACCAAAATGTATTTTTCATTGTATATAAGGTTTAGGTCATGTCAAATAGGATGCAGCGATAAATGGAAAAATGTGTTTTTAAACTACGGGCGATTACATTTTCAGACTTCTTCATGAATTCTCTCCGTTGTTTGTGGAAATATCTTGAAAAATGTGACCATATTTGGGTGAAATCATAAGCGCGAAGCCTCTCTTGACCTTAATTACCCACCTTGAACACAACAGCAGCCATCACAGCCAGAGCGGCCAAGAGCGCCATCTGCCCCATCCAGCCCAGGTCTAGATTCTTCAGAAGGAAGAAGCGCGCCCAGCCGAGCTTCTCCTGCGTGTGAGGTGGATAGCGCATGCTGTTCATCCCCTCCATCTTCAGCTGTTTGATGAGACAACCACGCAGGTGGCTCAGCTGGTCGAAGGAGAACTTGCCGTGATAGCAGCCCATACCGCTGTTCCCTGTACATGACAAACAGGAGAGTTTAACTAGTGTTAGTTTCCAGGGGGATGGCAGTAACAAAGACAGACACGGACAAATCTGGTCCGGCTGAAACACCCGTCCAGACTAAAGCGTTACCATGATGTTTTCAATCTAAAACGGGACCAGCAGTGTTTCCAGACTTCTCTGTTTCAGTGGCTCTAAAACTAGCGTGAGGATTTGTCCTTTTGTGAACTCACCCACTCCTCCAAAAGGCAGAGAGCTGACAGAATAGTGTACGAGGCAGTCGTTGGCCAGCAGTCCTCCACTGGACGTCTCATCCACCATTCTCTTTATCACCTTGTGGAGTAGAGCAAAAAAAACATTACCTTCAATCATGAGTCTAAAACGACAGACTGCACATGTAGGGGTCTCAGGTCTCCATCTGTTAACTACTTTTGCTGAGTGTCAGAATACGTCCTTTGTCTATCAGGTTACTGTAGATACCTTGTCATCTGCTGTGAAGATGTAGAGGGCCAGAGGTTTCTCTCTCTTATTGATAAACTTGATGGCTTCATCCAGGCCACTGACGGGCAAGATGGGAAGCAGAGGTCCAAATATCTCCTCCTGCATTACCTTCGCCTCTGGCTTCACGTCACGCAAAACTGTGGGTGCTAAACACAACACAGACACACTCTTCATTATTTATTCATCTATATCTTCTAGATGCTTTTGAGTCACACGTGTCAGGCAGATGCGTCCAGATTGATTTTGTGTCTTGTGTTTTACCTATGTAGAAGTCTGACTCGTCGTTGTCTCCTCCTGCAGCAACGGTGCTGTCGTCCAACATGGCCATTATCCTCTTGAAGTGGCGCTGGTTGATGATGCGTCCATAGTCGGGGCAGGTCTTTGGGTTTTCTGTGTAGAAATCCTACCAGAGAAAACAATGTGAAATTAAATAAATATTCTTGTGAACGTGTGGGCAAAGAAAACTGAATAAACTAACTGAACAACCCCTAATTGTTTTTGCTTCCCCCCCTACATCCGTGCTAAATAATCTCTGTTCACACAAGCATTTTATATCCGCATCAGCAATAATCCCTGTCTATACAAACACACCTGAAAACGTGTATCACATGACCATTCACCACACTGTGCATGTGTAAACAAACAGGAAACAGATACTACAAAGGAGGAACTTCAGGGATGAGGGAGTTCTTGGACCGACAACAAGGCGGAACTGTAACGTTTTCCTGCTGGTAGTTGGCTTGTGATAAGAATCAGTCAGGAAGTTAATAGGAGTGACTGTGTCGTCGGGTTTTGAAGTTTACATTGAAATAAATAGATCATTACTTTTTCCTCAGTTGTGTTTTCAGCTTCAGTACCTTGATGGACTTCTTGACCTCTTCGATGACCCGGTCCTGGATGCTCGGCTCACAAAGGATGTAGTCCGGGGCGATGCAGGTCTGACCACAGTTAGTGTACTTTCCCCAGGTGACACGCCTGGAGTCAAAACACGTGTCAGGGCCGACAGTTTACGAGAGACTGGATTCATTTAAATGTTATTCAAATATAAAACCTGTTCTGACCGGCAGGCGATGCTTATGTCACAATCCTTGTCGATGTAGCAGGGGCTCTTTCCACCGAGCTCCAGAGTGACAGGGGTCAGGTGTTTGGCGGCGGCCTCCATGATCAGTTTGCCCACCATAGAGTTTCCGGTGTAGAAAATGTGATCAAAGCGCTGGCGCAGCAGCTCCTGGGTTTCTGGCACTCCTCCCGATACGACCGGGTAAAGCTCCTGACACACGGGCAGAAAGACACAGTCGGGTGTCACGAAGCTGCAAGTGCTAGAAGAAGCACGTTGAATGTCTTCGTGGCGTGTGGGCAGTTTTTACAAAGTCTTAAGTTGTGGGCTCTAACCCCAGTGTGGTTACAGATTTACTTTTTTGCAACTGAGGAGCTGTCTTCTATTTCTGATTTTTAGATGTGCAGATAATCAACGGCAATGGAGATGCTGTTTATTTGAACAATATATAATCTGAATAAATGTTGTCTTTGTACAGTATGCATCACTGCCAATATACCATGTAAATACTGAGTCAGCAGAGCATATACTCAGAGAGAGATATTTCTGATAAGTACGCCTGATTATCATGATCATCAACCTTTTTACCCGATGTCATTAATGTACAATCTGATCTTCTTAAGAAACAACAACAGTGTCTTTCTTCACTAGAATGACTGTGGGTGCTTGTTACCCTGACGTTACGGGATCCATCCTTACTTTGTCGATGTAAAGTGGCAGCAGGTCCTCCATGACCTTTGCGGTGTGAACACAGACCTCAGAGGGCTTAATTACAGCTGCATTTCCTGCACAGGTAAATGACAAACACAACAGGTAAGACAAGCAGCTCACATCAAATTAGCTTTTTGCGCAACAATTTGTCTTTTACCATGTGAGTGCACAAATTCAAGATGAAATATGTTTATGGGCAAGCAAAGTAGTCAAGGAAACCACCTTGACCCAAGTCTTGTCATTCGCTTCATCAACAGCATCCACCCAGGGTACTGTCGATTCACCGAAGTACACGACGTGCAGGGTGTTGGACCAGTATAATTGTAAAACTGGCGTGACGATTAACCACTTGATGCTTGAATACACTTCTAGAGGTGTTTGCTTGTGAGTGGGTTGATAAATCAAACATTAGATATAGATTAACCGCAGTGTTCACAAATGCTGGAGGAAACCTTTGCCTGATATCATGTTGAGAGTTAAAGAGAGGTCTTAGAAGTTAGTCACAAACACAGTCAAACACTTGTGTTGCTTAAGTCTCCTCCTTAAGTTCAGTTCTTCCTGTGTTTGCTGTTATTCGGGTAAAACATTACGCCCGTCCCGGTGACTGTTCAACAATGACTCAGTACTTGCTTGGGTTTTGCCTAATTTTTGTGATGTTTGTCTTCCTTTCTATTTTCACATTTTTGGAAGCAAGTTAATTAAACTTGAAGACATTTTGATTAATGGAATAATAGTCACCGTTGATGATGACTAATCCATAATTAATACACATGTGAGTTCTGAATACTAGACGATAAATATTGAAATCTACTTTATCTCTTTTCCCGATGTTAGGATTTTAAATTCGTGGCATACAATACACTGTACTTAAACTTGTTCTTATACCTAACCTTTTATATATTACAGTATTCCCTTAGCTTTATTTGACATCACACATAAATTAATGCACTGTGCTCATAAGAAACTGTGACCTACGCCCTAGAAAGAATGATTACACACACAGAACATACAGCCATTAAAGCAGGAACACAATATTCCTCATTCCAATCTACAACAACACCGTCAAGGCTTGTTTTTAAAACACAAAACCAAAACACTATCAGAAATGTGAAGATTTGCCCTGATGCTACAAAGGAAACTGCGGCTCCTCATCATTCGATTCCAGTGCCAATAGGCTGGGGACCATGCCTGTGCACCAGCAAGGGAAAGCCAAAGTCTAATACTACGGCGACTCCCCCTCATTATTGACCAATGAAGTTTTACCTACTATTTTAACTAATAGGGTTAGGGTTAGGTTATTGAGTGCCCATAGCTATGTGCACATAGCTATATGCCCATAGCTATATGCCCATAGCTATGTGCACATAGCTATGAAGACAAAAAGTAACTGGACTCTTAGTCCTGTTGGTGCTCGGTTAACAAACTTTACAAAAATTCACTCTGGTGGAACACAATCAGTTAAATTCTGCTCATTGTGCAACCTGCAAAAACTCACCTTTAGCAAACAATTCTGGACCTGACAGTGTATTTGCATGTTTAAGAATATCTAAATTAAACAACCTCAATATGTGCAGAATCTAACTAATAAGTCTGGTGATAGCGGCATGATCTTTATCCTGCATTTGTCAACAAATCAAGGGAAATGACTTATCATCTACCGAGCAGATATTATCCTTCATGTTAGATCTGATTATGCAGTGGAGCAAAGAGCAAAGTCTGTGCTTTGCAAACACGCGCTGGGTATGTGAGAGTTCATTCTCATTCTCTCCAATTTAACCCAAATCAAGAACAAATGAACCATCCCCCTGCAGCAGCTCTCTTTGTCACTATTATGTAAAGAAACGGCCACTACGGACAAGCAACACACAAGAGCCAATAAAGAATGAGACTAAAGACTGTAGGATACTGCAGTGTCATGCTAAACTGTAGCAAGCAAACACTCAGGCTCTGAGGTTTGCATCACAAAGTGCTCAGGGCTGAGCCAAGACACAGAGCAGAGGTCGGCCTCTGAGACAATCAGGAATTATTCACGGGCTCACTCATTATCTGGGAGCGGGGTGATTCACTCAGAGATTAATGTTGCCCTTTGAGATGTTCACACATGCAATCACACTGTAACTTGCACTCATGAGGACACACACACACAGAATACATAACTCACGCCTCTATCATGCGCAGAGTAGACAAGAGTTCACAGAGTGACCTTTGACCCACTCTAGTCAGAGGCAAAATGAAAGAAAAACGTGGCGAAATGCCAGGATTTAAAAAAGGGAACTTGAGTGGTTGTGATCACAAGATGAAGAAAATGAACACGACTGACAAATTAGTGTTATAACAAATAATTGAGGTTATGTTTTCATCCCTGTCTGTTGGTTTGTTTGAGTGTTAGCAGGATTGTGAAAAAACTAGACACAAAACTTGTTGGAAGGATTTGACAAAGAAAAGAACCAATTAAATCAGCTCCAGAGGGATTGGATCTAGTAGCTTGACCTCTTGTGCTATTCGGGGTAATTAGGAAAATGTTGGTGTTTGCGACTCTTGCATCAGAGTTTCAAAATGAAACTGCGACATTGTGCATCATGGCTGCACAAACAAGTCCCCTGACAAAGTCCATCACAGGGGGAAACGACGATATCAGATAGAAATGTGAACGCTGCCCTTGATACATCACACACACCCTTTCACCCACCCCACAAACACACACACACACACGCACGCAACAGTACCAGCAGCAATGGCTCCAATGAGCGGTTGGATGGTGATAGCCCAGGGGTAGTTCCAGGCCCCGATGATCAGCACCACTCCCAGCGGCTCCGGCTTGATGTAGACTGTGTCGGAGATGGTCAACAGGTTCTTCTCCACTTTTCGAGGGGCTGCCCACTCCTTCAGCTTACTGATGACCAGGTTGATCTCCCCTTCCAGACCCACGGTCTCGTACAGCTGCGTCCCCACCTCACTCTGATGGGATGAAAGCAGCAACACGTCGTTTGTGGACTCGGAGAAAGTCTTCTGTCAGTTTTTGTGGATATGTTACAGTTCAAGAAATGTTCACATGTCACAGCATGTTTTTGTTGCAATGTAGAAGAATTCTCCCAGCAGAGAGAGACCCTTTTCAATGTGCACTAGCTACTGCATGCGTGAAACACTTACAAAAATGGTGAACAAAGCAGTAATCATCATGTCTGGTCTTTCCTGGCGGCTGCTGTGTCATTATAGCATCTTGCTCCCACTTCAGCATGTGGCATCAAAACATTCTGACCGAACAGCCTGAAGCTATTTCAAACCAAAAACATCTCAAAGTCTAAAACAACAGACTCAAAACCTACTTCCCAGAGATTGTACTGTAATCCCGGCTCACCTTATTGAGATCTTTCTTGACGGCATCTAAAATCTCCTGCTGCCTCTCTGTGAATAACCGCCGTAGGTTCTTCAGCTGGCGGATGCGGTGCTCTAAAGATTTGGACCTTCCTGTTTCGAAGGCCTTCCTGGCACAAGCCACCGCCTGCTGCTCCCTGGACATCCTGGCAACAAAATAAAAAAAGACAAGATAGTTTTATGTCAGCCGTTCTATTGGGGGGGGGGGGGGGGGTCTCTAGGCACCTCACGATTTGATTCAGAGGGCTTTTATTTTATATACAGAGGAATTTTATTTCTATTATGATACAGTTTCATCACTGTGTGACTACTAGACATGTGCATCTTCACTCACCTCATTAATAATTGACACCGTTGACATAGAGTCCATTAAACATCCATTAACTGCGTATGAGTACTTTAAGTGTAGCACTATCAGACCAGGTACTTTATCTTTATTTATACTGAGTGGCCGCTGATATACTGCAGGTAGCCATGCTAAAACAACTACCAGTGACCACACCTGTTTAACACAACTCTACAACAAACAATACCAGAGGATACAGTTTCCCATTTGAATTGCAAACATTAAATGTAAATATTATATTGTCTGCAGGGTAGGAACAGGTTGGTATTTTAAGATCAAGTCGTCCTTTTTAGGGAATCAATCATCCAATTGAAGATCGATTTTAATCAGAGTTTGTTTAAACCCAGCCCTATGTCCAACCAGCTCTTAAGACATCAGGATGCGATTTAAATAAACCTGATTGGCAGATTCAAATGAAACATAAATCTTACACACCAGTACGTACATTGAGATCCTCGACCAGAGGTCACTGGTCTGTTACAGAGGCTAAAAACTAAGGGAGCCTTTGCAGTCCGGGCCGAGGCTCAGGAGATCGGGTCAGCTGACTCAGTGAAGTATTTTAAGTCTCTTCTTGAAACATACTTTCATCAGAGATGCCTTTCCTTAGCCTTAACTTCCTTTTATAACTGTTGTTTAATTTATTTTATCTGCTTTCTTCTAAACCTGATGCTTCATGACCTACGTGCAGCCTTTGTAACATATATTTTGAAAAGTGCTCTATAAATAAAGATTGTTATTATTATGGGTGCCTAGTGGCAGCCGCACTAGGTGGTGCATTGCAGGGCGAACAGCGGGTCACCTGGAGCCTGTTTTCACGGAGCTGCAGAGAATGAGCTGTAAAATGAGACCACCATTCCAATCACTGGCTCACAGTTAAATGTCCACACAGACAAACACAGGCTGCATGGTAGTGGAAGTTTATCTCACTGTATTTACAGCGTCACTGTTCTGCACTTGTGTTAAATATCGTCCTGGTCTCGTTTATCGGCTGATTTAAGTTGTTATCGGCCTCTTTCCCCCTCGTAGACGCTGTTTATCGCTTCTCCTCGGGACACTGGCCCGGATCCTTCTCGCCGTTCAGCCGAATGCTCTGAAACAACAGAGAAATCAGCTCCGGTGCTTTGACTATTTTATTCCTACCTGAGTAGTTTGAGCTTCTGGAGAGTCCTCTGGGTTTGGACGGGGAGATGGTCCGTAGCACAGGATCCGGACTGTGACAGTTACCCAGGAAAGGAGCTCTGTTTTGCCCGTTAGGTCACTCCCCCTCTGGGGAGGAGGGCAGGATCCACCCGGATGCAGCTAGCCGCTAGCCGCTAGCCTTCTGCCATGCTATGATATGGAGGAGACAAAATAACCATAAATAGATGATAAATAACCATATAAACTCCAAACATCTGCATATAGATGATAAATAACCATATAAACTCCAAACATCCGCATATAGATGATAAATAACCATATAAACTCCAAACATCTGTATATAGATGATAAATAACCATATAAACTCCAAACATCTGTATATAGATGATAAATAACCATATAAACTCCAAACATCCACATATACATGATAAATAACCATATAAAACACCAAACATCTGCATATAGATGATAAATAACATATAAACTCCAAACATCTGTATATAGATGATAAATAACCACATAAAACACCAAACATCCACATATACATGATAAATAACCATATAAAACACTAAACATTCACAAAGAGATAGAAAACGACATTAAAACACACAAATCTACCTAAATAGATGAAAAGGTACAAAGAGATAACAATGACCATAACAAACACAAAATTACGGCATTAAGATGAAAATAATGACAATGAAAGACGCAAAGACACATAAAAACACAAAAAAGACAAAATGCCTACAAAGAGATGAAAAATGAACATAAAAAGACAAAATAACCACAAAGAAATACAAATATTAGATCAGAAAATACCACATATACAAGAAGAATCAACACAGAGGGAGGAAAATTACAATAAAGATTCAACCATATTGACACAAAGCAACAACCGGAACAACCAAAACAAAAACCAGATCAAAAGTGGCCACAAATAGAAGAGACCTCACTGTCACATAGAAAACCAAAAATGTGCCAATAAATAAAAGCAATATCTTAATATCTTTGCAGCAGTTTCATGAAAACGATGTTATCATGTGTAATAACTTCTCTGTTGTGGATGTGGAAGTCTTTTATCAAGTCTTAAGCACCATGTGACCTAATGATCCAGTCTGGCCTGATCCAAGTCCCAGAGAAGTCCAGTTTATTTATCTATTAATAAATACTATAGTAAGAAACTGTAGTTGTTATTACTTTCAATATAAAATATACATATCTAATAATAATAATAATTTAATAATAATAAACAAACATTATACACTATACTCATATCTCATTCTTCGGAACGAGATGTATACATGATCATACCAGTTTCAGCTGATGGTTTAACCACATCAGTTCCCAATTTGCAGGGTGTTCTGCTCTGCACGCCTGCTTCCTGTCGACCACTGTCTCCCAAAGTCAAGCTCAAACTACCCAACTGATCCCAGTGCTGTGAACAGTGCTCAGAGAATCTACATGTACTTCAGAGCATTAATATCCAGTTGTTTTTCGTAACTTTAAAGCAGCAGGAACTCGTCTCTCCTGCAGGCCCTTCTTCCCCAGCAGAGGTTGATGTTCTCTCATCCGCTGCCAAACTGGAATCACACTCAGCTTCTAATTTCCAGCTCCAGAAAGGCTTTTTTTAACGACACAGCACATAGGCCATGGAGTAAACCCGTCTACTCAGCCATGCAGCGCGTGGATCAGGCCCAAAAATCTCTCGGGTTGACAGGAAATGTGGATGGAGTCTTCACATCAAACAGTGGGTTGAGGAGCGGTGTTTGTGTATTGTGAAGGAGGGAGTGAGGATGTCGGTGAGGGAGAGGAGGCCAGAGCGTCATTCACACCTGAGTGTCGATCCTGCTCTCTGAGAGAGGAGTGTGGACACAGGAGAGCAGCGTTCCTCTGTGTGCACACCTGGGTTTGTGAGGTATAAACCGAAGCATTCAGGCACGGAGATGACAGTTTGTGTATTGTGTGTGTGTGTGTGTGTGTGTGTGTGTGTGTTTTATGGAAAGGTCAGGAATATTTGGGTTGAAGAGGAAGCCGGAGACTCGAGATGAGATGATAGGTGTCGATGCATGAACAGGGAATGAGGAAATATGAAATGTCTAAATGTCTAATAAACGTTGAGGATTACTGGAATTATGATGAAACACTAACCATAACAAAACAAAAAGAGTAAAGATTACTATATAGACAGATAGATAGATAGATAGATAGATAGATAGATAGATAGATAGATAGATAGATAGATAGATAGATAGATAGATAGATAGATAGATAGATAGATAGATAGAGTATTCTCATTATTTCTGAACACGGGTGCCACACATTTGAGTTAAGGAGTATAAAATGTTTGTCTTTCACTGAAGTGCAGGGTTGTATGTTAAAAACTTAAATCTATGTGTTATTGAATCATGAATTAACAAACAGCCTTGATAATGTTACTTCCTGTATCTTAGTGGAGCCAGTCAGGGGCTCCTCTTCATAATGTCTCAAGAACTTTTAACATAAAGTAATTAATTGATTAATTAATATAAATATATATAGAATACTGCACAATGGTGTGTGTTTGAGACTTTAAATTAACAAACGGTCAAATTCTGCCACCTAGTGACAATGAACTCTCATTGTGTCTCCACGGTAACAAATGGAGATGTGACGTGTGACCTTCCCAATAATTTAGCGTCCATCAAGGCTGTAATACTAATACTAATTTAACTTGAACATGTTATAGGCTCACTCCGATTTCAACCTGGATCCCAAACTTCCACATCGTTAGTGTGTGTGTGTGTGTGTGTGTGTGTGAGGTCACAGTGGAAGCATGTGACCTGGTTTCTGTCTGCGGTATCGACATATTGTCATCTTAATGGGAGTCATGTGACAGTAGCAGCAGTGGTTTGTGATCTTGATGGTCCACTGTGGGTGTGAATGTGCAGCACTTCACTGCTTCGATGTGTGAGGCCATCATCAGGGCTATTGTGTCTTCTCCTGATTCCTCTCACATCACGTGCTCTCCGTGTGACCGTGTGAATATTGAATGACAACATGTAGATTATAGCATCACACAGGGAATATCAATTAAAATAAAAAGAGCAGTGTAGGACAACAAAATTATATTTATATAGTGCTTCTCAAAACATAGTTACAAAGAGCTTCACAAATAAAAACTTAAAAACAAACAAATAGATAAATGATAATAAATAAACTCAATTCTAAAAGATAAAAAATGTAACAATAAAAACAATAAACGCGTAACAGAAATTTAAGCACGACATCCCAATATAATTATAATAACTGGAATCAGGAAAAATCATCAAAAACAAGTTAATGTTTGCATGTAAAAAATATATTCAGTCATAAATGCATTAAATTTTAGGGATGATTCACAAAACCTTGCTTCATACACGTGACATTTACCAACTATGATCTTAAAGTTAATCATGTAAAACAAATACTTGGTATAACATTTGAATCTGAGAATGACTAATCTTGTTCTAAACAAAACATTCTCCCTCTCCCTAAAACATAGACAACGCAGGCAAATACGAGCAAAATTGTTTCTGGCTTCGTGTTTGTAAATTCAAATCCATCTCCTGAGTCTGGCACGGAGCGTCTGGATCTGCCCGTGCGTGGGTCTGTGCGCCATCCGGTGTTTTGATGTCTCGATCGGTGGAAGCGCAAGCGACAAGGAAGAGGAGTCGAAACGTTTGTCACCTCGACACATTACAGTTGACTGAAGCCTCACACTCCAACAACCGCTTCAATACACTCCCACCGTCCACAGAGTGTGCTTTCTTCCCCTAAGTGCGCACCAGGAGGCAGCGAGCTGTGGAGGGGAGGATGTCTCACAGACTGAAAGTGTTATTATTCTAGGGTTGTGTGAGTCCAAATAGCTCATTCTACTTTAAGAACCGTGCAGATAACAGAAAGCAACTTTTCTTATTGTTATCATTCCCCCAAGACTCAGTGCACGTAACCATTTCCACTTGTAAACATACATCCAACAGGCCTACGTGTTGAATCATAGCCCTTCTGATATGTTTCCTTCTGTTTATTTTTTTATTATTGTGGAGATTTTAAGTGACATATCACTTCAGATTACCTGGAGGATGTTGTGACCTGGCACCACATGCTGCACGCCAGGACAAGCTCCCTCCAGGTTCAATTGGCACATTAACGGGTCTTCGGGGATCGCACAGACACCTATTAGCCGTGCTGCCACTAATAGGTGAATGACACATCAAAGACACGCGCTGGGGTGCGGTTCGGTGCGGGGTGGGGGTGCGGGGGTCGTTCTTGTCTGTCAAGCAAAGTATAAAAACCTTTAAAGCCCTATGCGTCTTCACCAGTGCCAAGGAGACCTGCGGGGACATACTGCTGCTGTCTCAGCCCCAGAGAAGAAACAAAAATGGCATTTGGATTGGATTTTACCTGCACGAATGCTTCTGAGATGCACTCGTTTTACCCGGGACACTACTGGCCCACTTCAGGCCTGGATGTAAACAACATCGACGACGATTACGCACAGGAGCCAGAGCGAGGTGAGTGACTCAAAACCTAATTTCAAAACTGGTTCAGGCACCAGAGATAATAAGAGTACACTGCATGTGTTGTGCTTTAATAATATACATCTTACAAGTGTGTAACGTTGAGTCTAATCCACTATCCTCGTGTGCCAAGTTGTGCCAATTCACCTTTCTGCATCCTAAATCTGTGTTTAATCCTAGTTTGGAGATAATAAAAGCTATTCAACACAATAACCGTTCGCTAACATGTTTGTTATCTCCCTGTAGTCCGTCACGAGGCTGCCCACAGGCCGTGCTCGGACACCCAGCGCCGCCGGAAGCGCACGACATTCAGCAAGGCGCAGGTGAGCGAGCTGGAGAGGGCCTTCTCCGTCACACACTACCCGGACATCAGAATGAAGGAGTCCCTCGCCTCAGTCACTGGACTACCAGAGTCCAAAATCCAGGTATGATTAATGCGCCACACCTCATATGCGTGATTTTTGGATAAGCACTTCCCCTGCGTAACTTTGGAGGAGCCCCATGGTAGCATTAGAAGTAACCTCGATTCACTCTCTCTCTCAACAGGTCTGGTTTCAAAATAGACGCGCACGCTATTTCAAGAGCAAGAAGCCACCCAGAGAGGTCCCCACAGGCACCACCGGACCGGGAACCTTCCATCCCCACTTCACGCACATCACATCGCTGCCTCCTGCTTTCTCCCCCACACCGAGCCTCCCGTCTCCTCCAGGGTACCCTGCTCAAGGTGTACCCAGCCTCCCGTCTCCAGGGTACCCTGCTCAAGGTGTACCCAGCCTCCCGTCTCCTCCAGGGTACCCTGCTCAAGGTGTACCCAGCCTCCCGTCTCCTCCAGGGTACCCTGCTCAAGGTGTACCCAGCCTCCCGTCTCCTCCGGGGTACCCTGCTCCGAGTTTACCCCAGTCCACCCGGCTCTCCACCATCCTGGGGAGTCAGGCCATATCCCTGCGCGCCCCCACATCTCCCGTCGCCGCGTACCAAGTTCCTCAGGACCATTGCTACCAGACCCCGGACTTCACAGACTCCAGCCTCTTCGCGTTCCCACACGGTGGTGTCGGTGAGTGGGACTTCACCGAGGAGGCTTTTGCTGGAGGTGCACAGGGCTCCCAGCCCGCGGGTAGCCGCTGCGGTGCAGCCGCTCATCCACGACCCAGGCAGAGCGTCCAGAGTCAGCGGCTCCACCACCGCCGGAGCTCCTGCAGCACCGAGCTGTCCCCGGACGACCTGTCCGACCTGTGCCTCCAGGACCTGGGCGACTTCAATCTGTCCGATCTGGAGATTTCTGCAGCAATGATCGATTATCTCCTGGGGTGATTGTTCGAATATTTAAGATGGCACTGTAATTCGAGTATTTATAATGGAAGGGAGTAGAAGAATAAATGTAATGTAGAGCTATGTAGATGAGTGTAATTACAATTAAAATATATATTTTGGACCCATCGTACATGTGTGGCTTTGTATATAAGGAGTAATAACGAATGGTGTCGTCACGTGGTGCCGTGGCTTAGTTGGTTAAAGCGCCTGTCTAGTAAACAGGAGATCCTGGGTTCAAATCCCAGCGGTGCCTTTTTATTTCTTTATTTGTTTATTTCTTCATCATTTTCAACGAATCGCCTGAGTAGCAACATTTCCACCCTAAAAAATACTTAGTGAGAGTACTGCAGTAACATTTAGGAGCTTTTACACTGGAAACCTGAGGCCATCAGCTGTGACAGTATAATCCATATATAGCTACATAGTTTATGGTTAATACTCTGTATATGGGCAGTAAGCAGCGGTGGAAGTATTCACATCCATTACTTCAGTCTCAAATACAGCAACACTGTGAAAATAGCTGAAATCAGATACGTTTCTGCAGGGCCGTGCACAGACACTTCAGGGGCAGTTGTTCAAAGTTGCTTGCAGACATTGAGGGGCTGCCCTTCGGCGATACGGGTCAACGCCACTGTCTATGTGCTCTCAACAAAACCCTGTGATCTCTGAATTTATGCGTTACAAACCTGCCCCTGCCTGCTGCGCTGCACCCTCGGCCGAACGCCCTGGAGATTTCTGAGTCGTTGTGAACGTGTCTGAGGCGAGAATCTCCTGCTGCGTTGTTCATGTGTGAAAGGCAAACTCTGCAGACCCAGTTTTAAAAGTCATTCATTTTACCCCTCTCATAATTATGCATGAAAATATAGGTACATGCTGTAGTACATTATTTTAATTACACGTTTATTCAAGTACCCACACATGAGGATGTTTAATACTCAATTACATCACAAAAAATATCTTGCTGTCTTTTGTCCAGCGGCAAATTACTTATTACTGAGGAGGTTTTGTCAACACAGGACCTCAGGGGACATTAGAGGGACATTGTGAACAAAATGCTTTAACATCAACAATAACTCACCTAATCATAAATTCATACTGTAATTACTTTAAGACAAACTTGTATTTGAAACACAGAGTGGATTTCTATTCATTTCCTCAGGCAGCCTATTTCTTCTCTGCCCTTGATTCATCCGGTGTCTCCTCGTACTTGCAGCCCA
Organism: Verasper variegatus; assembly: GCA_026259375.1. NCBI lineage: Eukaryota > Metazoa > Chordata > Actinopteri > Pleuronectiformes > Pleuronectidae > Verasper > Verasper variegatus. The sequence goes on from CM048051.1 coordinate 5,153,108, forward strand.
GCCAGTATTTCGCAATGGATCGTGGGTATGGCGGGTTGGCGGCGTCCACACGTTTCGTCTGCTGACTCACTCTGTAGTATTTATCTGCCATTATAAAAAAGAGGAAGGAAACACACAGACAAAAAAGCTGTTAAAGGGAGAAACTTCTTTATGCCTGTTCTGTGGAAATAATGTCTGATTCAGCGATTAAAATAACTCCATGTATTCTTACCTCCCTTGAAAAAATACACATTTTGAACAGGAGTGCTCCGGTACGCCTCTGTGGGGCTCTCATCAACGATGTCGCTGTAGTCGCCGTAATCAAACCAATCATCATAACTCCAGAAATCATCAAACAGCACATGGCGACTCTGCCGTCTTCGCTGTTTACGCTTCTTGCTGGGCTTCTTCTTCCGCCTCCTCACTGCTGGAGAGGGCGATGGCGTGGGCTTGGGGCTGAGGTAGACTCGTCCGACCATGGCAGCATCTACAGGAGACCTGAGGCCCTGCCAGTCCCGGCTGATGATCCGAGGGCCAGTGTGGGGATTGCTGACTGGAGGTAGAAGAAACGAGATCGGAGTCTTTTACCGTGAAGTGATGTTATTCATGCATGAACATAAGACATGAATAATGTGCACTAACACTAAAATATTTACATCCATTACAGTTTGAATTGTTCAAAATCTTTTGTTTAACCTCTAAAGGGGTTGGGGATTAAAAAAAAAGTAATTTGACACATTTATGTTTGTATTTATAAACTTTCCAAATATAATTTCTCTAATAATACTTCAACAATTGCAGGGATGGGTCATGTGGTCATTAGTGATCTGGTGGTTTAATGCATCCTTGTGTCTTTTGTGTTCTCTATGTAATTTAATTGTGGGGCTATCAATGCTGTTGTAAATTATTTTGGTTTATTGTCATTTATTTGCTCCTACAAACAAATAAACATTATATATAAAGAAGAAAACACAGATGAGTCTTACAGGAGCTTCCAAAGAGCTGCATGAAGAAATCCTCCCACGTCTGATCGCAGAAGAGGTCCGTGTATCTCGTGAACAGCACAGACGGCGAGGACCTGCTTATGCGGACACACTCCTCGTGGGAAGGCTGGTGCTTGAATTCATACTCATAATAGTTTTGCCCTGGAGAGAGAAACACGCACATGAGATATGATCAACTGAGGACATGTTGAAATGTCACAGCATTATTTGCCCCAACAATATATGAAGATGTATAAAATAGCATAAAATATGCTTCAAAAATGTAATTTACTTGAGAGGTAGATATAAAATTGGTTACTTTCCACCTCTGGAAGTTGTCATTCTGGGGGTCAGGACCCCCAAGAGGTTGCAAAATAAAGGATGGTAAAAAACTAACTAACTATAAACATGAAAGAGCCATAATTTGTTCAAAAGTTGAGATGCTTAATTTGAATAGGTCATGAAAAGAGCATTTTTTGGGGGTCATCACAGTTGACACTGGTGACAATGCACTTCAAAAAACTGAAAAATACCAGACATCTCTTAATGAATACCTTTGAAAAAGTAAACTTTCTCTTTGCCACGGTGGCTTGGTGCCGGGACGGCAAACGCAGCGTCAGTGTTGTCTGGTATGCCGTCAAATCCGACCGAAATGAGCCGTGGATATTCCGGATCTAAGATGTCGCCGTCAAACCTCCAGTACTTGTTGCCCTGAGACAAAATAGATTCAAAGCCCCAAAAACTGAGGTTTGAGTCTACTGCGGAAAAGCTCAGAATACAATAAATACCTGAAATAATTACTAAACCATCACACAAATGAGTTATACTCCTTTTAGAATTTGTATGAGTTCCCATGTTCAGAATAATAATAATATTACACATACTATTACACACTCTTGACAGTTTCTACCTTAAAGATGTAGGATTTCCCCTGACAGTTGATGCGTGTGAACGCGGCGTCGATGGGTCCTGCTATTCCCCACACGTCCTGGATGAGTCTGGGGTAACCAGGAAGAACAGACTTGTCGTCCAACTCGAAAAAATATTCACCTACAGGAGAAGAAGCATGGATGGGAAGCCGGGAATTACTTATCATCATCACTACCATCTGACATCAGACGCCTGACCAAAGAGAAGCAGTTCCAGCCGTCGGTTTAGTGTGATGTCTGGATTGTAATTCATCATTTCTACGGAGTTAATCAATAAATTTAAACATTTTTGCAAGCCTGTTACTTTTGGCGTTACTTTTATTCCAAAGGTCTGGATCCTAAGAAAATAAACTCTTTTTTCAAACACTGCTGGATAAACTCGGGGCCCATGATGACTATCTGAAACGTTTTGGGGGGGGTTTTGGGAAACCTCACATTTGGGGACTGTGGAGAAAGTGTTCTCCACAACCAAACGCTGGGTTTACCTCTGAAAGCATAGATGGAGCCATTCTTCAGCTGCAGAAAAGCATCAAAAGGTCGCCCGCTGCAGGGCACTGCGTCAGGGTCTGCAGCTGGGGTGGGGCCTTGTGTGGTGATGGGTGGGAGAGAGACAACTGCTGCAGCTGTGTGGAAAGTTGGTGCAACAGTCGTAGCCACGGGCGTCACAGTTTCTGTGGCGTCCTCTTCTGCATCGAAGGTGTCACCCCGAGCGACTGAGGGTGGAGGAAAGTTTCATCAAATGAGAAATAAAACATTTGACCATTTATTTATGGTAACATGCTGCAGCTCTACTGACTCTTTTTGGGGCACACGGAGTCAAAGTCTCCGCAGCAGCTTCCATAGTACACACACATGGTGTCGCACTGGCATTTCCTCTGTGGATCGAAGGAGCCACACTGACCCACACAGGACTCTGTGGAGACATTGTACAACAGTGATACCGTGAAGTAGGACTCAGATAGTAAAGGTAAGTAAAAGTAACACAGCTACATAAAGTACAGCATTTAAAAGTATTATAAAATCTCCTAAAGTATCCAAAGTAAATGTACCTCTCCAGAGAAAGAGCCCTATGGTTCATGTATAATTAGAGTATATAGTGCATGATTAGATTGTTATTGATATTTATTTATCAGTGTGTTCTCGCTTATATTTATTTTTCTCTAATATTTGCTACTTTTGTGAAATAATGGATAATTTTAACTCAAACAGTTTTGAGAAGTTTTGGGGAAAATGTCTGACCTCCGACTAGATGCTGCTTATTTATAACATCATCTATATTTGTGTTAATCATATTTTTCTTATTGTAAAAAGTAATTTACCCATTTAAAACAGATTTTAAAATGCTGTTGTTTTCCATCAGAGATTAACACATACAGATAGTTTTTATATGCTCAGATATACTGTATGGTAAACAGGGGAGTATACATAATAAATGTCTTTAAAGGTAATGCATTTTTATAATAATACAACACTTACTTTCTGCAGCAAAGGTGGCGTCCAGCAGGACGACGAGGCCCAGCAGAGTCACCGCTGGCTTCATGTCGCCTCACAGAAAATACTTCACCTTCAAACCCAACAAAGTAAAGAAGTGGAATTTAAATTCAGCAGAGAACAGTGCACTCTTCACTGTAGTGCAGCCAGATGAGTGAGGACTGACTGTCCCACTTCGGGGACCAGCGTTGTGTGCAGATGACGATCGATTGGTATTTTTCAGGAGCTGATGACCCCAGGCCGTCAACACTTTGATAATCATTAAACTGCGATGGCTGATCTCTGTCCTGTTTGTCCCAGATCAACATGATTACTCTGAGGCACAGAATAAACCCACCGACTTTAGTTACACCCAATGTCAGCTTCCTGGTTATTTAACAACAATGAGACTGATAATAGAGAATAAATGTTGTGTAGTTTTTCTGTTTAATCAAATGTTTCTTAATAGGGAAGATGCTTGAAATGCAAAAATAACTAATAAACTTTGGACATGTACTATTCTAGTGATAAACTGCAGACTGTAGGGAGTCTGAGGGAGTGAGTGTCAGAGCTCAATCATTGTGTAACTGGGCCAGTAGTTTTTCTCTATTGATCCCTGGTAAAAAAACCAAACAGAGACAACCCTAAAGCAAACACACAGATTCTACCAAATACAGCCCTGGTAACTACACTGACATATAAAGTGACACAGTAAGAAAATATAGGACAATTTGTAGGTCTGGCAGTGAGCCCTTGCCTCACCCTCCCCTTTCCATGTGTAGGGGAGACTGTACAGTGGCCTCCAGGTAACTTCTGTCTGTCGACCCTTTGTTTGCTTTGTCTTTACTGGAACAGGACCAGGGACTCAAATGATAATGTTGTGTTGTATTTCCAAGCAGGCCCTGAACGTCACAAACCCATAAATTCAATGTAACATATCTTTTACGATATTTGGAGGGGGACATATCATGGCGCACTTGGCACTGTTTGCCAGACCTGGGCCACAAGTGAGCCATAGCAAGTCATAGCATGTCAAACAAAAGGGCCAAAGGTTGCCCAAATTCATTTTGTGATATTTGGGCCGTATTTACCTCATGGGCCACTTAAGATTCACATCCAGATTACAAAGCATGTTAGCCAGAAAGGGCCCACATCAGTTTTGGGATATGAGATCTATTTGTCCGGGCCACAAGAAGACCAGAAGTGCTGCATCATTGCTAGGAAGTGGTCCACATGTGTGAGCTATCAGGACAGGAATGCTCCTTTTATCCCTGCCACAAGGTGGCGCACTTGTCCATCAGGTGCTTCTCTCGATGGCTGACAGTGTTTGTTACCAAGAAAAAAGTTTCAGAATTTAAAAATTGCCAGAATAAAAGACATAATCAAAACGTACTGAAGTATTCATTGACAATGTAACTATGATATAAATATAAAAATGTCAAATATAATATAATCAGTCATTCATTTTTGCGGTCTGATTGTGAAATCACAAGTTAAACACTCAAGAGACTCTAAATTAGCTTAATCACACAAAGGAGCAACACAAAAAGGCTGTGTCTCTTTCAGGGGGTTCGGGGGGGACTGTGGGTCTTTTCTGTGCCAGGGGACCGTTTTCTCATGATCCATCCATGGACCAGTAGTCATTCAGCCAACTCACTGGGAGGATGGTGGTGGTTTTGAAACAGGTGGGTTGTGGCCTGTGAGGGCAACAGATTGAAGATGGAGGTGAGAATCTCAGCCAGCTCTGTAGCACATGCCCCGAGGCCCCACCCAGGGATGTTATCTAAGGAGTGTGATCTCCTCTGTGTCGAGTTAATGTTTGATATGCTGAAAGAGATAAAAAGAATAAATTGCGGTTCATGTCACCGTCTTCACTCTGCAGCTCTCCCTGCTCCTGAGTCTTGTCTTCTCTCTACCCAGCAGGTGTCTGCTCTGAGCGACCAGGAAAACATCTGGATAGTTAACCTCTGGGTTACTGCTTGTTTTTCTCCAGCAGGGTCATGGGTGTCTGGCTGAAGTGGCTGTGGTACCATAGGAACTACTTCATCATCTCCATCACTCCGCTGATACTACTTCCCCTGCCGCTCATCAGCCCTACGTCGGTAAGTGTTTGTGTGATGATACATGTTTAGCAACATTGATAGAGGCTTAACATTTGTGACAAATTTGAGGAAATTCCTTGAAGATATTATCCTGTGATATTGTGCTCAGAAGAATGGGGCATACATACAGACAACCTGCAGACATAACGCCTCAACTATTGTGCACACTGGAGGAGTATCATATGTCTTTCATTTACTGCCTTTGTGGAGGGAGTTTTGTCATAAAGACGCACGTGCCTTTCTTTTTTCTATTCTATTCTTTCACAAGCATTGACTGTGTCTTTTTTATTATTTTACACATTTCTATCTGTTTTATTTGTATTATTTTACTCTTTTAACTTAATTTCATATTTGTATTTTATTTCTTTTACCCTTTTTAATCTCAACGCCTAATTTATTCTATTCTTTAAATCGTTTTTTATTACTTGAAAATGGTTTTAATCTGTGCTGTCATGATTTCTTTCTTTTTTTTTGTCTTTGTGTGTTGTTTTATATCCATGTACAGAACCTTGAATCTGTATGAAAGGTGCATTATAACTAAAACAGCCTTGCCTTATGTGACCACATTTAAAAATCCTGGACCCTGAATGGCTTCTTCATTGGGTCATGTCCCACCCCTCCACAAATTTATATGTAAATCGATTCAGTAATTTTTGTGTAATTCTGCTAAATCCTGCTGTTTTTCTCTCAAAAATTGAGTCTGTGCTCTGTTGAGCGCAGTCTCGTGTGAGCGGCAGTGGAATTTTTTGTGTCGGGTGGTTTAAACGGGTCCTGGAGGAAAAGCAATTTGAATCAGGACTCATTAACTGGACTCTGAGGAGAAACGAGCATGACGAAATGTTTGTTTGATGATCAAGGGTTAATCTCTCTGCGCGTGTAAAGTCTTATTATTGCCTTTTAAACAGTCCCAGGTAGGTCAGAGGATGTGACAGCTGAAAGACGTGTGTGAAACGTGCCTGTCTGTGTTTACGTGTTTTTACTTCTGCTGTTTCTGACCCCAGGGTGTGTCTTTGTTTACAGCAAGCACGATGTGGTTACGCCATCATCCTCATGGCTCTGTTCTGGTGCACGGAGTGCATGCCTCTGGCTGTGACCGCCCTGCTGCCAGTCGTCCTCTTTCCTATGATGGGCATCATGACGGCCGGAGAGGTACAGCTCTCATATACACGTTTGTGCTTTATTCATATGCACTTGTACTTTTTATCATTAGGAGTTTCTCTTCTTGGAAAAACACACAAATATTTGTTTCAATTCTTTTGTTGTTGTCATCCTTTCCTGATTGAACAGGACTATGTCCCGACATGCAATCAAAGGAAGGAAAACTAATTTCTCCTCATATGATCTGCTCCAATATTTTGAATAAACTTTCAAAACCAACAAATTAGCAAAACAACATGAAGCAAACAAGGGTCTAAGTTTGCAGGCACTCACCTAAGCAATACCTGAGGATACGTGAGATGATTAAAGTTCAGCACAAGCTTACATTATTATTATTATAATAACCAGGCCCTAACTAGGCTCTGTGCACTCAAAGTGTTCATTTGACCTTCCAGTTAGTTATTTCCAGGACGTATTCTAGTTTTACAGACGAGGTCAAATCTGCCGATGCCAGTGTTTGACTTTTATTGCTCGTAAATCAATCTGGATGTTACATTACCTCCGCGTGTTCACAGGTTACTTCAGCCGCTCAGGAGCTAGCTGTTGGTTTGATGCACACGTTTGGACTTTAGCTTCTTCCGCTGATGATTGTGTCTGTGTGTGATGTGTTTCAGGTCAGTATTGAATACCTGAAAGACTCTAACATGTTGTTCATTGGCGGCCTGTTGGTGGCCATTGCAGTGGAGCAGTGGAACCTCCATAAGCGCATCGCCCTGCGAGTTTTGCTGGTGGTTGGCGCTCGTCCGGCCCTGTAAGAAACGATACCGCTCATCTGTGCACGCTACAACACACAGAAGAACTAAGCTTCGACTGTGGGGTCATCACTGCCTATAAAGAACTTCATAGTGGATATCATAGACTGTATATAAAGATTGTTGACGCCACAACTCCCAAAAGTGAAGTAAAATCTGCTGGATCGCCCCCCTGGTGGTTGTCTCCAGTATAGGTCATAAACCCAGCTTCCTATATATGAGCAGATGGGCAAAAATAAATACCTAATAATAAATTATTGACCTTGATAATATTACCAAGCAACAAAATGAATTCCATGTAGTTGACAGCATAAAACCTTCCTCTCACAATTTATTGGATGATATCAAATATGTTAAATATGAAAATGATGCTCCATCATTTCATAGTAATTTCCTCTCACTGCCATGTATCACAGGTTGATGATGGGCTTCATGATCGTCTCGGCCTTCCTCTCCATGTGGATCAGCAACACGGCCACCACGGCCATGATGCTGCCCATCACCGAAGCTATCCTGCAGCAGCTGAAAGCCATCGAGATCCAGGCGGATGAGCGAGATTTACAGGCTGAGGTCAACCCCGGGTTTGAGATGGAGCCCACACCCACTAAGCAGGAAATAAGCAATGACAAACAGCCAGACACCAACACTCAGCAGGAGGACAGAGTGTGTAAGTAAATGATGACCATTTTCTAGAGAGTAAAAGCTTCCACTGATTTGAACCCTCTGGACGTGTCTGGCTACAGGTAAACGTGAGGTGAGTCCAGAGTCATTTCAGGAGTCCAGGAAACAAGAGATGGAGAACAGGTACCTACTCTTGACCAAGGGGATGAGTCTGAGCGTGTGTTACTCTGCCAGCATCGGAGGCACGGCCACGCTCACCGGCTCGACCACAAACATCATCCTCAAGGGCCAAATCGACAAGTAAGACCTTGATATGAACATCACTCAACAAGCACAGGAGAATACTGTGTTTGCTGGTTTTCCTCCTCTCATCTCTCCATCTTTCTTGTCTGGTTTTGTGAAGGATGTTTCCTGAAAATGGTGACGTGATCAACTTCGCCAGCTGGTTCGCCTTCTCTTTCCCCAACATGGTTCTCATGCTTGTGTTTTCCTGGATCTGGCTTCAGTTCATGTTCCTGGGCTTCAAGTAAGGCCACTTCAGACTCGTACAGATGATTCTGTGACCACTGGTAACTTCATTGCATGGTTGTGCAAGTCTTCAGACGTTTCCATGATTTGCTGATCAGTCTTTGTCATCGTTGCACTTTGTACTTTCCTCCGCAGCCTGAAGAAGTCATTTGGCTGTGGCATGAAGAGCGGCAGAGATCAGGAGGCACGCAAGGTGATGAGGGAGGAGTACCTCAAGCTGGGCCGCATGAAGTTTGCTGAGGTGGCGGTGCTCGTCATCTTCACCACGCTGGTGCTCCTGTGGTTCACCAGGGAGCCGGGCTTCATTGATGGCTGGGCCACGGTGCTCTTCAACAAGGAAAAGGCGTGAGTCTCTCGCATTGGTGAAGTTTTTATATTTTTTCCGATGAAAGTGAAGCCAAAGCCAAATATTTATTTTTCCTTTAAAGGTTCAGTGTGTAGAATTTAGTGACATCTGGTGGTGAAGTTGCACGTTGCAGCTGAATAGCCCTCACCTCACCCTCCCCTTCCAAATATGGAAGAGAACCTGTGGCCGCTTCAGTTGTCATAAAAACTCAAAAGGTTTAGTTTGTCCAGTCTGAGCTACTGTAAAAAACATGGCTGCCTCCGTAGAGAGGACCCGCTCCTGATGTAAATATAAAGTATTTAAATATAAGGGGCCATTCTAGGGTAAAGAAAACAAGAATTTGTACAATTCAGATGAAACACACCAGTGAAACATCACTGGGATTATTTTATATTCATTTTCCTTTTTTTATAGCTTGAATATTTATACAGTCAGTCCGAAACATCAACAGCGGTTTTAGAAAATAATCAGATGGGACTTGAGCTACAATTCCCAGCTTATATTTCAACCAGAAACATGCAGTCGTCAAGCTTAGAAATCTGTCACATGACACGTAGAAGCTGAAAACGAGAAACATCCTTCAAACTCTAATTTTACTCTTTTACCTTATTTCCTCTCTCTGAGTCCCTCAAAGTTTGCAAATGGATAAAAACACTGTTGCTCTTAGTTCCGTTGTTTTCTCTGCAGACGTTGCACTGGGATTACAGTTAATAAAGTTAATACAATATGTCGGATGTTGTTATTTTGTGCTTCTCAGGTTTGTGTCTGATGGAACCATCGCCATCTTAATGTCGATGCTTTTCTTCGCCATCCCCTCCCAGCTGCCTAAGTTCGGAGGCTACGGTTACGACGAAGCAGGTGAAATGTTTATTTTGACCCCACTAAAAAATGATTGCACTGTGATTTTTGAATTAGAGCCTCACGGATCATTAGGCCAGTGTGAGACATATCAGTTTCAGCCTTTATGTTTATCTGTGCTTTTATGTTTGTGTTTTTGATTCAAGTTGTTATATTGATACTTATATATAGTAAAGTTTTGTAGTTTAACTGTAAATTATCAAACCTAAATTCAATTTCTTTGTCAATAGGGTTTCATAATGACGTCTTAGGAGTCAAGGCTGATTGTTTTTATAAATATAATAATTGGCAATGACTCCTAAGATATCAGCCGATATATTGGTGTCAGAAATGTTTCATCAGCTCATGAGAGATGGTTACCCAGCAGACACATATGCTGCTCTTTCAAACCAATCACTGTTTCATGTTCAAACCTCGTCTGGGTCTCGCAGGTAAGAAGATTAATTCCCCCCCCAATCTGCTGAACTGGCAGAAGGTTCATGAGCGAATGCCCTGGAACATCATCCTGCTGCTGGGAGGAGGCTTTGCTCTGGCGGCCGGCAGTGAGGTAAAAACCCAACGAGCGCGGAGTTTTTCGTGTTCTCTTGTACATCAGGCTGAGGTCCTGCTTTTCTCTATTTCATATCATTATAGATAAAAAAATGTGTCTTTTGGTCGTTGCATGTCTATGAGTCACGTGCATGACCAATAACTACATGAGGATCAACCCTCCTCGTATGTTTGCTCACAGAGTTCTGGTCTGTCCACGTGGTTGGGAGAACGCCTGACCCCTCTGGAGAAAATTCCCCCCTACGCCATCTCGCTGCTGCTCTCCCTGCTGGTGGCCACATTCACCGAGTGCGCCAGCAACACCGCCACCACCACCCTGTTCCTGCCAATCCTGGGCTCAATGGTAAACTCAGCACAATAAATGTCCACATGCACACGCGGCTGTGCACACACTCCATGTGTCAAACTGCTCTATGTTTCTTATAGGCCATAGCGATAAAGATACACCCGCTGTACGTGATGCTGCCCTGCACCCTCGCTGCCAATCTGGCCTTCATGCTGCCGGTGGCCACACCCCCCAACGCCGTCGCCTTCTCCTTTGGAGGACTCAGGGTCATTGACATGGTGAGATTCAGACACATCTGTTGTTCATAACACACAAATCTTATTATTCACATCAATAAGGCTCAGAGGGGGTTGAGCCCATGATTCTCGGATCTTATTTAAAAGAGTCAAAACGTTGTTAGAGGGAGATAACCGTCCTGTACATGGATGTATACAAAGATGGACGGCATGACAGCTCCCCCAATGTGAAGCCAGTTATTGATTGAGAATTAGGCTCTGTCCACACTAATGCAGCTATTTTGTAAGACAAACTTTTCCCTCTGTTTGGGCCTCTCGTTCAGGAGACGACCTTTTAAGTCACTAAAACTGAGCCTGTGCTGATCTGATGTGTTTGGTTCTCCAGGTGAAAGCTGGCTTCATGCTGAACATCCTAGGGATTTTGACCATAAACTTGGGCATCAACACCTGGGGATACGCCATGTTTGACTTGGGCACCATCCCCACTTGGGTCAACGCTACACAGGGCCAACCCTGAGTGAGGACGGACTCAATGGAGGACAGGATTGTTTTTTTTTAAAGCCACTGAAGATTCATGACATGTTTCATAAAATATTTATGATCAGATAAGCAACTAAATGAAATAAAAAAATCGTAATTGTATATATTTTCTGAAATAAATGGTAAACGCTTTAAGCGCTTTAAAGCACAGTTTTGCCATCCACCCATCAGGGTGGAATTTGGGGTTTATTATCTTGCCCAAGGACACTTGGCATGAAGAATGAGGGAGACTGAGATCGAACCGACGACCCTCTGGTTAATGGACAACCCGTTCTATCTCCTGAACCACAGCTGCCCCAGTAAAATAACCCTTAAGTTTGGTCAAAAACAATAAATATGGCGCTTCTTGTAGGATTCCTCAGTTCGTAGAGAAGCTGGAGAGAAATGAACGTTTTCAGGACTTAATCTTAAGAGCTGTAGCTGAAAGGTTGATTCTTTAAAATCGTGAAAAAGAAAGAAATTTTAAAGCTAAAAGATGAAACTTATATAAAAACATAACCATTCAGCCCCAGCTCCCCTTATCCGTGGCGTTCTGCTGACACGTCACCCCGACCGTTTCCTTGACACTTTCTCCTCTGACTGGGACGTGATCTCACCGACAGATCACGGGAAACTGCAGTAAACTGTTTGTTTGACTGGTTAGTTACCATAACGTGACCGTGCTGTGTTCACAGGCATCACGTAAACGAGCTAAAACTGAATTGTATCAGTTGATTTAAATTAATACTGTGGTCACTTTATTGTTTCACTGTGGTGTTTTGGTCACACTGGGTTTTTTCGAAGAACGAGCACTGACTTTATATTTCTGCACTTTTGATTTGTAATAACCAAAGTGGAAGATTTAGTTGTGTATTTATTTGTATATTATAGAAGGCATTAAAGGAACAGTTTGACATTTTTTGGAAAACACACTGTCAAGTGTTGGCTGATTAACACGTTTTTGTTCAGATAAACAAAAAAACAACAAGATATAACACTGAGCTTTTGAGATTAATTACCTCTGCCAACTGGTTTTTCGCTCCTGTACCTATGCTGGTTTGTCAACTGGATTACGCAACAACTACTCACTGGATTTCCACGGTGGAAGGACGGGACAAGGGCCAAGAAGGAAGCCATTCAATACAGGATTGTTTTTTTTTTTTTACTTGCACATTGTATATTCTGACAATTTCTTTAATTTCCTTGGGACTAATTCATGGATAGTGATCAATATATAATCCACATTTAGGGAACTGATGTCTATGAGTGTGTGTGATTTTGATGAATTTTTTTAAACTGTTGAGCCTTGGCTGAGGAATGCACTCTTCTCCAGTTTATGTATATATATTTCTTTAACTTCCACTTTTTCTCATCGACTGGTGAATACTCTTGAGCCTGATTCCGAAAAATGTTGACTTATACCTTTAACAGAGCTGCTCCAGTTGTTATCGGGACTTGCCCACAAAGTCGAGCCGACACTGATTAAGTGTCTTTGCGCAATGAGGAAGTGAAGTGTGCAAATCAATAGCAGGAAGGTGTCACTGGTTAAAGGACAACTGGGAGATAAGAAGCTGCCAGTAGGTTATGAAAGTCACTGAGTGCAGTTTATGTTGTGATTTATCACAGGGGAACGTAATAAACTGAAGATGTGGAGCAAGTCCTGAGTTAAGTTTTTTATTGACCTGAAACGTTTCCTTTCTGAGAATAGAACATCATCGTGTCAGCACCGTGTCTTCACTCTCTCCACACCCACAACATTAACAGTCAGACAACGAGATATTTCAAGAAAAGACCCATAAATCTTTGTTTATTATTTAATTCATCTCACCAACGTTTGATTCGTCAAAAACTTGACCTCGGCTCAAAAATCAAAGTAGGTCATAAATACGTCTGCTGTACATTCAAGTGGATCCGAGCCAACCTGAGTTCCCTCCTGCCTGTTTCACTACTTTTTGCTGCTAATGTGTCTCCAACCCTTAGTTAGATTTTATTAACTTTGAACCAATGAATGAATCAAACAGGCGCATTCAAGTAATTTCCTCTCGGCCACGTCTGTGGGAAAAGATATTTTTTTTGTAAGCTATTTGCAATGTCGGTGATTTTCTTTGCGATGTGAAGGTGATTATTAAATAACTGCCCTCAAATAACAGCAGATCAAAACACTCCGGTAAAAAAGTATCTGGAACGATTCCGGACCAAAAATTACGTATGAGATTTGGAAAATGGACAAATGAAACAAGAATTAAAGTAGAGACAAACTTTACATCACACACAATATATATATATGTGTGACATTTCTGGGGGTGATTTGTTCTTCTGTCTTCTGCTACATTCCACAGGCGTTTCCTTCATGACATAGACACACCAACCTTTATAATAATTTTCTTTACCTATAAAGTTCCTGAAAGGCGAGACGTTAACTTGGACGATGAGGATGCAACAATGTGACTGGACAAGTACAGCCGGTGCACGGATGACAACGTTCAAGCTCAAATCAGTTTGCCGTTTCCTCAGTGACAGTAAACAAAAACAGCTGGTCCCCACATGGTCAACACAGGTCCCGCGACTTGAGAAATAAGAAATAAAGAACAGACGTAAAAAGGAAACATTAACTAAGAGATAACTACTGTCTACTGAAGAAAATTAACATATTGAAATCTATTTAGACCTTTTTAAACCTGATGGCCACACAACTGACATTTAAATTCATATATTTCTACCACACACACACACACACACACACACACACACACGCAGTAGGGTTGGGCCGGTGTAAAAAAACAAGCAAACCAATTTAACACTATGAGCCAAATTCACACCAGACTGGTATAACGACTTTTACCATTAGGTGTCACACTTGATCCAGCAGAGGCTACTTGGAACACAAAGATTCCAACATGGTCAAAAACTGATAATAGACACTAGATAGAAAGATGAATCCCAGATAGGTTTCTACACTTCCACTTCCCTCGTCCACACATGTTATGAGTTTTTCATCGGAGGCCTCTCATTTTATTTTATAACATAAATATAATACAGTCGTTAAAAAGCAGTTAAATGAGACTGAACCATGAAAA